>JALAZF010000031.1:14742500-17142500 GCA_022829125.1 Lathyrus tuberosus
TTAGTAAATGTTATTCCTGTTTTCATGTATATATATTTTTTGGTAAACATCAATCATATTCAAGTGCATATGTTCATTCAAAGTACACATTGGACGTTTACGCAAACAAAATAGGGAAAGTAAAAGCAATTTTTGAATTTGAAAATAGACTTGTATTGATTTTGAAATTGGCCTATAAACAGGCAATTTTGTACAAGGAGACAGAAATCCTAGTAAGAGGAAATTGTCGTAAAATTGGAAAGGTACAAAGTGATTAACAAAAAAAAACAACTATGTGGAAATGATCTCGTTGAGTTTCAACTATGCTATTGCCACTATATCTTCAAGCATCTCATCCCTTGCTGTCGGAAGGAAGATGACTGGATTGATCTGCACCGTTCGAACTTGATAAAACTAAGCTAGAAGCAGATAAGTGATCCAACGGGACATAGTCGTACGCTTTAATCCCTAACTTTTACCTGGACCGCCTTTTCAGGTTTTCAGTCCACCGGGATACCCTTTTTTGCCCAAGCCGCCTTTTCAGGTTTTCGACTTGCCGGGTGTACAGTTCTTTTGTATATAGATCCCTAATTTTTGCCCGAACCTTTTTGGTTCGCCGGGATGCCCTTATTTTTGCCTAGGTCAGTCAACCTAGCGGGTCTCTTTTTATACGTAGTATCTTTTGACTATGTCTGCGTTCACAGGGTGCGGGAAATCTTCACCGTCCATAGTAGTAAGCATCATAGCACCGCCAAAAAATATTTTCTTGATTACAAATAGACTTTCATATGTGGGAGTCCATTTGCCCCTGGGATCACCCTGTGGTAGTATGATACGCTTTATTACCAAATCACCGGCCTGGTACAATTGGTGCTTGACTTTCTTGTTAAAGGCCTTGATCATACACTTCTAATACATCTGGCCATGACAGACAGCCGTAAGCCTCTTCTCATCAATCAAATTTATCTGATCAAGTCGATTCTGAACCCATTCATCTTCGTATAAGCCTGCATCTTGCATAATCCTTAGGGAAGGAATCTGAACTTCAACAGGTAAAACTGCCTCCATACCATAGACTAAAGAGAAAGGGGTTGCCCCTGTTGAGGTACGTACTGAGGTGCGATAACCATGAAGAGCAAATGGTAACATCTCATGCCAATCTTTGTATGTCACCGTCATCTTTTGCAAGATCTTCTTAATATTCTTGTTGGCAGCTTCCACTGCGCCATTCATCTTTGGTCGATATGGAGAAGAATTGTGATGCTTAATCTTGAACTGCGTGCAGAGTTCAGTGATCATAGTATTGTTCAGATTAGTACCATTGTCTGTGATAATCCTTTCAGGGATGCCATATCGACAGATAAGGTTATGCTTGATTAACCGAGCTACAACATTCTTGGTAACAGAAGCGAACGAGGCTGCTTCCACCCACTTTGTAAAGTAATCGATAGCAACAAGGATGAAAAGATGTCCATTGGAAGCGGTAGGCTTAATCTCTGCTATCATATCAATGCCCCACATTGCAAAAGGCCAAGGAGCAGTCAGAACATTCAATGGAACCGGTGGTACATGTACTTTGTCAGCATAGATCTGGCACTTATGACAAGTTTTGGAGTGATGATGGCAATCAGTTTCCATGGTAGACCAGTAGTAACCTGCTCTCAAAATTTTCTTAGCCATTGTATGCCCACTGGAGTGAGTGCCAAAAATCCCGTCATGCATCTCTTTCATAATCTTTTCTGCTTCCTTCTTGTCTACACAGCGAAGCAAGGTTGAATCGTGGTTGCGTTTGTACAAAATTCCGTTACTCAGAAAGAACTTAGCAGAGAACCTCCTTAGAAACTTCCTGTCATTGGTAGATGCCCCTTCAGGATATTTCTGAGTTTCGAGATATCTTTTCACTTCGTGGAACCAAGGTTTCTCTTCTCCCCCATCAGTATCAACTTCATAACAGTATGCTGGCTCGTCTAGTCTGTCAATAGTAATCCTAGGAGCCTCGTTGTCCCATCTGACTTTGAACATAGATGACATGGTGGCTAACGCGTCTACCAACTGATTCTCTTCTCGTGGAATATACTCAAAAGTGATTTCTTCAAAGTATGGAATCAGAGTCAACACATGTTCTCGGTAAGGAATGAGATTTGGATGCTTCGTGTCCTATTCTCCTTTAATCTGATTGATTACTAGGGCTGAGTCCCCATATACATTCAATAATTTGATCCTCATATCAATGGCAGCTTTGATACCCATGATGCACGCTTCATACTCAGTCATATTGTTGGTACATTCAAAGCAAATTCTAGCAGTAAATGGCATATAACAACCCTTATGAGAGATAATTACAGCACCAATACCATTGCCGAGTGCGTTAGAAGCTCCATCAAAAACCATAGTCCATCGGGATCCTAGTTCAGGTCCTTCATATGGTCCAGGTTCTTCATAATCAGTAACAAGCATAATATTCTCATCTGGGAACTCAAAATCCATAGACTGATAGTCATCCACTGCTTGATAAGCCAAATGATCAGCTAGTACACTTCCTTTGATTGCTTTCTGCGTAGTGTACTGGATGTCGTATTCTGTCAAGACCATCTGCCATCTTGCTATTCGTCCGGAGAGAGCGGGTTTCTCAAATATGTATTTGATAGGATCCATCTTAGAGATTAATAAAGTGGTATGAGTCAACATATACTGTCTTAGTCGGCGAGCAGCCCATGCCAAAGCGCAGCAAGTTTTCTCAAGCAGTGAATATCTTGTTTCACAGTCGGTAAACTTTTTGCTAAGGTAGTATATTGCATGCTCTTTTCGACCAGACTCGTCATGTTTCCCCAACACACGCCCTATCGAATTCTCTAGCACTGTTAAGTACATGATTAGAGGTTTTCCTTCAACTGGAAGCATCTGAATCGGTGGTTCTTGGAGATACTCCTTGATCTTATTAAAAGCTATCTGACATTCGTCGTTCCACTTCACTACTTAATCTTTTCTCAGTAATTTGAAGATTGGCTCATAAGTAGCGGTCAAATGGGAGATAAATCTGGAAATATAGTTCAAACTTCCTAAGAAACCTCTGACTTCTCTCTCAGTACTGGGAGCGGGCATCTCTTGTATAGCTTTTACCTTTGCAGGGTCGACTTCAATACCTTTACCACTGACGACGAAACCCAAAAGTTTACCGGATCTAACCCCAAAGGTGCATTTGTTTGGATTCAATCTCAACTTGTACTTCTTCAACCTCTCAAACAGCTTGTGTAGGTGGTCAAGGTGCTCTTCTTCATTCTGAGATTTGGCTATCATATCATCAACGTATACCTCTATCTCGTGATGGATTATATCATGGAATAAAGCAACCATAGCGCGCTGGTATGTTGCCCTTGCGTTCTTCAAACCAAATGGCATTACCTTGTAACAAAAGGTGCCCCACTGTGTAACGAATGTAGTCTTCTCCATGTCTTCAGGTGCCATCTTGATTTGATTATAACCTGAGAAACCATCCATGAATGAGAATACCTTGTGCTGAGCAGTGTTGTCTACCAGAACATCAATATGTGGGAGAGGAAAGTCATCTTTGGGGCTTGCCCTGTTCAGATCCCTGTAGTCCACACACATACGAACTTTACCATCCTTCTTAGGCACTGGTACCACATTTGCAACCCACTGAGGATATGATGTGACAGCTAGGAAACCTGCATTGAACTGCTTCATAACCTCGGCTTTGATCTTTTCAGACATCTCAGGGCGCATACGACGAACCTTCTGCTTTATCGGAGGACAACCTTCCTTCATTGGTAAACGGTGAACCACGATATCGACATCAAGTCCTGGCATATCTTCATAAGACCAAGCGAAAATCACAGCATAATCACGTAGCATCTGAATCAGTCTTTTCTTGACACGGTCTTCTAATCCATCACTTATCTTGATTTCTTTCTTATCCTCCTCAGTACCTAGATTTACGACCTCGACTGGCTCTTCGTGCGGTTGTATGATCTTTTCTTCTTGCTCTAATAGTCTAGCAAGCTCTCTAGGCACTTCAAAATCTTCCTCACCTTCGTCCTCGGCTTGGTAGATCAGATTTTCGAAGTCATAATTGACAATAGCAGAACCGTTATCAATGGGATCCAGAGTGGAT
The DNA here is from genome assembly GCA_022829125.1 of Lathyrus tuberosus. Lineage (NCBI taxonomy): Eukaryota > Viridiplantae > Streptophyta > Magnoliopsida > Fabales > Fabaceae > Lathyrus > Lathyrus tuberosus. The sequence goes on from JALAZF010000031.1 coordinate 14,746,612, forward strand.
GTGAATCTGCAATTTATCGTGTGGGTGTGTGTAAGAACACATAGCTATTTTGATGAATATAAAGTAAAAGAAAAGACAAAGAGCGCAAAATTTGAATGCAAAACGTCCATTGATTTATTGAATGAAAATATGCGATGAAATGACAACCCTAACAAATGGGCCATTGTGCCCCGGGCAAGGCACAAGGCTTAAAAGTTTTATTGTTCAAATTAACAAAACCAAACTTCGAAAATAGGAAAAACAGAAAATATCATTTACTCCTGACTAAAGGAGATAGGAATAATGTCTTCAGTCTTCCAATTGTTGAGCCCACTGCCAATGGTAGGAAAGATCCAACTGTCTAGATCACAGTCACTATCAGCATCCTCCACAGCATTGACCTGATCTTTATGAACTCCTTTGTTGGTGATACGAATAGCACGAGCACGACGTACAGCCCTCTGAGCCTCTGAAGTGAAGCCCAAACCAAATTTGTCAGACTTGTAAGGGATGTCAGGAAGCTGACCCCAAATGGTACAACCACCTTCTTCTACCACAACTCTAGCATCCTATAGGGAAACCATTGTAGGAGGCACTCTAGTAACCTTGGGAACAGTAGGAACTGGTTTAGCAATAGGAGCAGTCTGAGGAGCCAATTCAAATGTTTGACAAGGAGTCTCGAGGAATTCGCCATCCATCTCAACATACTTGAAGGTAGTCAAATGACTAACCATATACTCTTCTTCACCATAGACGGTGATAATCTTGCCTTTCACGGGAGTCTTCAGCTTCTGATGTAAGGTAGAAGTCACAGCGCCTGCCCCATGTATCCAAGGGCGCCCAAGCAGACAGGAATAGACAGGACGAATGTCCATTACATAGAAAGTAGAAACAAAGACTTGAGAACCCATTCTGATTGGAAGATCAACCTCTCCGTGCACTAATCTCTTTGAACCATCAAAAGCTCACACCACAACATCGCTGGGTCTCAGCACAACCCCTTCACAGTCAAGCTTGTCTAGAGCAATCTTCGGCAATACATTCAATGAGGAACCCGTGTCCACCAGTACATGAGATAGAGTAGTGCCCCTACACTCAATGGAGACATGCAGGGCCTTATTGTGGTTCCTTCCGGCAGGAGTCAGATCAGCGTCAGAAAATCCTAGACCATTATCAGTTGTCAGGCTAGCGACACAATTTTCAAACTGGTCAACAGAGATTTCCTGCGGCATATGCGCAGATTTCAAAAACTTCACCAAAGCCTTAGCATGGGCCTCGGAGCACAACAGCAGAGATAGCATAGAGATCTTGGAGGGGGTGTGCCCCAACTGTTCAACAACATTGTAATCACTCTTGTGGATAATTTTTAGCACTTCCTCCATTTCTTTGGAGGGATCTTCGATAGTAGTTTCACCCGGGGTCTTCATTTGGGCAGGCTCAACCACCGGTTCTTTGTCTCGAGTCTCAGTAATTGATTTGGAGGCAGAGATATGAACTGGAGTAGTAACAGTCTTAGGAGAGATATTTTGGGAGAAAACCCTTCCACTTCGGGTAACCTTACTAGTCCCGGCGATATTGTCGACACCGGGATTAGTAACTTCAGTAGTTTCATCAGTCAAAGGCTCTTGCTTGACACCATGAATGTAAACATCCGCACCATACTTCTAAGGGATAGCCTTGCTAGAGGAATATGGAATCGGACCGGGCGTAGTAATAATCAGGGGAGCCACTCTAAGCTCGGCAGTAATCTTCACAGGAACTTTAGAGGTGATCCTCACAGGAGTTTTGGAATTAGTAACCATAGATACGTCCTCAAACTTTAGACCTCGGGACAAATTTTCACATAAGCTCTCCATAGAAGGAATCTTCTCAAATAGTATAGTACAGTCGTCCATCAAACGCTGAATGCCCTCTTTCAGCTTCACACAACCATGGATTAAGATGCACAATAATGACAGTTTTCAACGCAGCCCAGAAATAAACCGGCTTGCAACAACTTCTTCTTAACAATTGATAGAGGAGTAGTCAAGTCAACCACAGTAGCAACATAAGAACCATCATCAATAGCACTAACGATCTTGTCATGATTCGGCATAGGAGCGGTAATCACATTAGGAGTCTCAGGGGGATCAAACTCAATCTCCTTAGCGTCAATCATGTCTTGAATCTTGTTCTTCAGCGCCCAACAACTGTTCGTATCATGTCCAGGACTATTAGAATGGTATGCACACCTTGCATCGGGATTATAGCTAAGAGCGGAAGTATTAGGATTCCTAGGAGGATCCCTCAAAGTAACCAACTCTGCCTTCAACATAAGCTGCAACGCCTGAGCCAATGACATGTTGATCTTTGTAAACTGTCTCCTGGGTGTATCCTGCTTACGCTGATTACCTTGTTGTTGTTGTGGCGCCGGTGCAGAGATCAGAACTGCCCCAACAGATTGGTTGCGACCTTTCTGGTCGTGTACAGCATTAGATTCCTTCTTCCCATTATGTGGCTTCTTTGTAGTGTTTGAAGATGTAGCCACTTGTATTTTACCATTTCGAATTCCATTTTCAACAAGTTCTCCTGTCAATATCAGCTCGGTGAAACCGGATGACGAGCTTCCAAGTAGATGACTATAGAAAGGACCGGTTAATGTGCTCATGAACATGTCAATCAACTCTCTGACAGCTAAAGGAGGTTGAACTCTGCTTGCGAGATCTCTCCACTTCTGTGCATACTCTTTAAAGCTTTCCTCAGAACCCATTGACATACTCTGTAGTTGCATTCGGGTTGGTGCCAGATCAGAATTGTACTGGTATTGTTTGTAGAAAGCTGCAGCCAAATCTTCCTATGTATGAATGTTGGTACTTTCGAGTTGATAGTGCCATTCCAACTGTGCTCCAGACAAACTCTCTTGAAAGAAATGCACCCACAACTTCTTGTCAGCAGTGTGTGGTTGAATCTTTCGGACATATGATCTCAAATGCAGCTTCGGACAAGAAACACCATCATACTTAGCAAAAGTGGGAATTGTGAACTTAGGAGGAATGACAACCTCTGAGACTAGACCCAAATCCTCAAAATTTAAGCCAGGTACCTTATGGATTTCCATAGCTTTCAGACGTTCTTCTACTAGCTTATACTTCTCATCAGCAGGAGGGTATTGTTCATCCAAATAATCTTCATCCTCTCCATCAGAATATTTGTCAGAACCATGGTTGCTTTTTTCCTCAGTTTTAACACTTTTACCATCTTCATCCTGTTCATCATCTTGGTCTACTGGGATCCCAATTTCCTTGACCTATTTAGCCGGACCTCTGAATCTCCTCCCCATGTTGATGACGCCAGTTGATTTTCTTGCTTTCTTCTTCTTCTTGGTCAGAAGTGCTTTCAGTTCTTCTTGCCCCTTGGACAAGTTCAGGATCAGCTCTTAGAACTGGGCGTTCTGGGCCAGGAGATCTTTGACGGTTTGCTCGAGAGCCATTTCTTCTAAAATAAACAGGGAGAAGGTGAGAGACCTGTCTTAGAAACCTGTTATGCAATGATTATGAGATGTAGATGCATATGCAATGATTTCAAGGACTTTAGAGTTTATCTTTGCAAACAGGAACAAAAGGAAAACTTTTATTAGTAAACTCAAAATTCATTTTTTTTCTTTTATGCCTCTTGGGCTACAATGAAAGGAAATTTCAAAAAGCAAATTCAAAAACGCCTAAGACCTATGACTCAAGACTCAAGTCTCCCACGGGCGCTTCCTCTTTGTGCCGATGTAAGCATTGATGCTTTGCTCCTCATGAAGTAATTTCGTCAACTCCAACACCTTCTTCTCACTAGCATAGAACTGAGTCTCAAAGGTGTCTCTTTCTTTTTCATCTGAACCCAGGATTTCTGCAGCTCTTCAAAATCGGTAGGCATATCTGGATAGAGAATGACTTGAGAAACATCTCACTCAAACTCGGGTTCAACAATCACTGGTCTGACAGCTGGATATGGCATAATAAGATCTCGAGCACGAGTGCGCACCCATCTGAGGTAAGGCTCCAAAGGAATAGAGTTCTTCTGTCCCAAGGTCCTGCTTTCAATCTTATACACATTATTCCATGCGCGTATAAACCTTTGGCGGTAACCTTGAGGATCATCTTCATAATCGAACACAATACCCTGAATAAGCATATCATGAGGACCATCCCTTCGAGCATAACCAAACTGGCGCAAGGCTAGCGAAGGATTATAGGTGATGCCTCCCCTAATGCCAAGGAGTGGTACATTAGGGAATTCCCCACAATGATCAATAAGAGTGAAGTCTTCAAGAGATCGGGCACACCAATAGATATCTGAATGGGAGAGTGACATTATCCTTCGAGACCACTGCAACCTTTGTTCATTCTTCAATACTGACCGGGGAAGGTGCGAAATAAACCACCTGGATAGTAAGGGTACGCAACACATGAGAGTCCCTCGCTTCTTGATAGTACGAGTGTGAAGCGAGTGCAGAATATCCCCGAGCAAGGTAGGTACCGGGTTACGAGTCAGAAATAATTTGATAGCATGCACGTCTATGAGTTGGTCTGGATTAGGGAACAACACCAACCCATAGATTAACAAAGCCAATACCTCCTCAAAAGCATGGTAACTCATAGCGCTTAGGAACAATTGAGCCTTCTCAATCAGGAACTTAGCAAGAAACCCCTTGACTCTACTCCTTGTTTCCCAATTAGACACAATGTCTGACCTCTTCAGATGTAAAGCAGCTGCAATAACTTCAGGCTTTGGAACGTTTTCTAGACCGATAAAAGGCATCTGATCGAGAATAGGTATTCCAAGTAACTTAGAGAACTCCTCCATCGTGGGCACCAATTGGTAATCCGGGAAGGTGAAACAGTGGTGCTTAGGATCGAAGAATTGGAATAGGACTCTCATCATGTCTTCTTTAAAACCTGAGGTAACTAAGTCGAGTAGGAAACCATGCCTTTTGGTGAATCGAGAACCATCAGGAACTTTTGAGACCAATTCTTTAAGCTGGGAAGGAACCCTTACAAAGTTGACTCGGATGAAATTTCTGGGAACGAAAGCCATGACCTGCAATGACGAATAAAGATAAATTCCTTGGTCCTTGAAATGGTTAGTGAAAATGATATGTTATGATGTTATGATGTCATGTACATGTTAATAGTAAATAAGTAGCACACACAAACAAGTCATACAAGAGCCTTAGGTTTAAAGGCTTGTATGAAGTCCATAGGTAAGTACCCTTCCCCACTGAGGTTTAGTTGGCTCAACCTGTCCTAGAATAGTAACCAGGTTCTAAAGGATTCATATCACGGATCTTTCTCAAAGGCTTTATTTTAGTGCGACACTCGAGTGGCCGACCAAAACATCCCGAAAGTCTGATCTCAATGAGCGTAGCCTCGAGTATCAACCAACTTCGGTCTAAATCCAAAGTCGGCCATCTCACTACCTTCTAATGGCCAAAGATGAGTTAACTAGGGTTCTAAAGACTGTGACCATCATATCAACCATATCGGTACATGCCATACAATCTCCATGATCTATTGTCACTTACCTAAGGAATCACTAGGTCCGGGTGTAGGACCTTTCACATAAGTAACCCCAAAACAAGGTCCATTAAAAATAAAACACATACGTCAAACAATTTTAAGCAAGTGGTAAAGTGATCTAACTCTAAGGTAACCCCTCTTTTAAAATATCCCCATCAGAGTCACCAGTTCTGTAATACGGTGGAGAACTGACTTTTTAATTTTGTTTTTCGCAAAACATGTTGCGGTTAGCAAGAGTCGCCACTGACTTTTCTTTTATCCAATTTATTTAGGAAAGGTGAAAAGAACAGGAAAGACCTTTTTGAAAAGATTTTGAGTTCGGTGGGTAAGTTATGAAAAGGGAAGGTGTTAGCACCCCTTTTCATTCGTAGTTATCTACGGGCTCTTAATTGCTTGCTCACTTTAACTTGCTTTTTTTTTTGAAATGTGGTGTGTGTTTAGAAAATATTTTGTAAAAGTTGACTTTGTAATAATTCGTGTAAGAATGTATACAAAGTGTTTATTTTTGAAAATATTTTTGAAAGTGTGAGGTGTGAAAAGTATTTATTTTTTTTTTAGTTGTGAGCAAGCATTTAAAAGTTACTTACCCTTAATTTAAGGTCTTTCTTATACTTATCCTTTTCCTTGAGAGATAGTACTATCCATACCATTAGTGGGTAGGTAGTCCTATCTATTGGATGTGAAGGGACAGCGAAGGGTCATCGAATGGTCATAGAAGGCAACATGTAAGGATACCTTAGCAATTCGAAGGGACTATCATCATTTTTCCGTAGGGTCATCGAGGGACAAGATCATTTTTTCGTAGGCAACTCGAAGGGTCATCGAGGGACAAGATCATTTTTCGTAGGCAACTCGAAGGGTCATCGAGGGACTATGATCTTTATATCGAAGGGACTATGATGATATTATTCGTAAGCGTCTTTTGCTAAAGTATCCCTACGTTCGAGGGACATGACCATGTTCGTAAGGCAACTGAGAGAGGCTACCCTAGAGGTGCAAGTGTGATTGAGTGGATTAGTTTCAATTATTTATCTTGAATTAGGGTTTTCTAGATTGTTTTTTAGTTTTGCCATACAAACCCTAATTACTACACAGTTGTAAAATAAAATAGCGGAATGTAAAGTGCGGAAAGTAAAATCCCTACGCTATTACAAGGCTTTGGGAGAGATACATAAGTATAACGAACCTTGCGGGAAATAAAACTACGGCTATTACAAAAAGAAAAGTCGTGCGACCTATACAATTTTTCTAGGAATTTAAATAGCAAATAAATAAATAAGTGAAAAGAAAAAAAATGTCAGGAAAAAAACTTGATACGAACCCTTATTAGTTAAAAAACGGAGAGAGGAGGCGGATCTAAAATTATAAAATAAAAATGCATAGAAAAATTAAAATTTTAAACGTCTTAAACAATAATGTTGCTAACACACAAATGCGATCATCGCAATCATGGATCCGAATTGTACCGATTTAAATAAAAAGAAAAATAAAGTAAAAGAATTTTTAAGATTTGATAAAAACCAACAAAGTTGCTAACGCGAAAGCACGATCATCGCAACCGGATCCAAATCGGGCAGATATGAATTTACAAAAAAAAGAAGCACAAATAAAAAGGAATTTTAAATGTAATAGAAATTCAATAATGTTGCTAACGCGAAATGCGATCATCGCAACCGGATCCGAATTGTACCGATCTAACTAAAAAGAAAAATAAAGTAAAAGAATTTTTAAGATTTGATAAAAACCAACAAAGTTGCTAACGCGAAAGCGCGATCATCGCAACCGGATCCAAATCGGGCAGATATGAATTTACAAAAAATAGAAGCACAAATAAAAAGGATTTTTAAATGTAATAAAAATTCAATAATGTTGCTAACGCGAAATGCAATCCTCGCAACCGGATCCGAATTGTACCGATCTAAATAAAAAGAAAAATAAAGTAAAAGAATTTTTAAGATTTGATAAAAACCAACAAAGTTGCTAACGCGAAAGCGCGATCATCGCAACCGGATCCAAATCAGGCGGATCTAAATTTATCAAAAACGTAAAGCAAAAAGAAATTTTAAAACATGTAAAAAACAACAATGTTGCTACCGCGGAACTGGGGTCATCGCAACCGGATCGAATAAAAAAATGTCACACAGTAGCAGCGTATCGACATAATTTGATTCGAATAATATAATAATAAAAAAAGTAGAATTAACAAAACATATAGGTATATATAAATTAAACAAAATTATATTGTATATATTATAATATTAGTTAAGTATATATGTTAGTAAAACAAATTATATATTAATATATATATATATATATATATATATATATATATATATATATATATATATGTTAAAACGTTAGTGTCAGTATATATGTTTTGTTAACAGTATCGCATATGCATATATATAAAGTGGTTAGTAACAGTGGTGGCGTATAAAAAAAAATCGTATGCATCTTATAGTTACGTTAGTGCATATGAAAAACAGTATGTATTAATAATTGAATAGTAAGGAATTATGTTAGTAAAATACGGCCGATGATAGTGAACAGAACGGTAATGGTTAGTAAAAGTCCGGTGGAAATCGGTACCTAAACGCACAGCTTTTGTCTACTTTTCGGTTTCGCTTGCCGGCTACGTGATTTTTTTTCTTTTCCAAACTGTGAAAATAGAGGGCTATTTATAGCATGGAAAAATCAGGTTAAAGGGCAAAAAGGGGAATGAAATTGACAAATAAGACCTTCCTTGATTAGCAAGCTGACCAATCAGAAGCTGAGTATGACACAAATTGACACAGATTGACCAATAGGAAACAAGTACTCTAGAAAAGAAATATTTTTTGTATCTATTATGATTTTTGCACTCCTTTTTGGTAAAAAGTACATAAAATCAAATAAATAATTATTTTAAAAAATGTATTAAAATAAAAAACGAAAATTAAAAATAAATAATAAAAAAAATACATTTTTTGTGATTTTTTTGAAAATAGTTTAAAATGGAAAGAAAGTTAGTAACAAATAACAAAAAAAATCCAAAATGTAACATGTGAGATTCGAACCCGCGACCTCATACTTGCAAGCCTTATCTCCTTTCCAATTGTGCCAATTCACTTATTCGAAACAAAAATGCACTGTTACCTATTTTTGAATAAAACTTACTGTTTAAATGTTAGTAAAAATTGAACCAAAAAACTTATAAAATCAAAGTTAAAAAATAATTTAAATGTTAGAAAATAGGGCAGGCAAATTTTGGGGTACAACACATACGTACATCTTTCTTCACCCGTTTCTCACAACGCATGTACTTTAAGTGTTACAGAAATGTGTACAATTCGCGGACCCTTTACCAAATGAACATAAGTGTCTATTTATACTACTCTATGATAACTTCCTAAATATGATAAACTACTCTCATGGTGATACGTTCTAAGTCATGTAGCGGTTTTCCCTGACGTGCCCCACTTTTTCTAAGTAACCGTCGACGTTGACGTAGTTCCCGCCTTGTGATACCATTTAAATTTCTCAACTGCTTTTGTTGGGCGCCAAGAACTACTTGTCCTCGTCGAAGCCTTCGATGTCGACCATATTAAGGTGACATGCTCAATTGGATTGTCCATTGTAGTGATGTACCTCATATGTAGCATCCAAGTCAACATTGTTTCCATTATAGTGATGAACTCCACGTCTGGTGGCTTAGTCGACGTTACTTCCATTGTAATGATGGACTCCAACCTTAGCAAACATAGCAAAGTACTCAATTTCACTAAGTCCCCATGCTCTTTACCACATCCTTTAACCATGCCACCTTCGACCGGTATCACCCTATGTGGATCTTGACCTTGAATCATGCTAATTATGTGGACTCACTCTCTTTTTTATCTTCCACGTGGCATACCCATGGCTAGTCTCATGAACACTTGCCATTTATAGTTCAATCGAAAAATCCAGTGTAACAAATTTCCCCCCAAAAGGCCATGTTTCGATTTGTATCAAACAAGAGAGACTTGGCCTTTTTATCACATTTTTTCGACACCATTTCACTTCTAAAGACGTCATCGTCATCATTACCCGTTTTATGGCGTACTGTCATTTTCAAGATATTGGCTCAGAATCTCATCATCATTCATCATTCATACTTTCTAGAAAGACGTGGGTTTTCACGTTTCAGTAACTGCTCTCACTCCTCATTAATGTGTTGCTTCGAAACCCCATGAAATCTCTCTAATCACCCCCACGCAGTTGCCAGGTGTCAGATTCAACACATGCACTAAAGCCTATAAATAGTTCCTCTCAGCACTTTTCTTTCTTTTCTTCACTTCGTATTCTTGCATTGTTCTTCTTCGTAAAAAACTTCTAACCTTTTTCACCATTTTCGTTTCAGAAAACTTTCTTTCTTTCATCATGTCTAAGGGAAAAGTTTCTTTCAAACCCTCTACTGGTAACAACCCATTGGCTTTCGTCATCCCTCCTGTTGAGAGTGAAGAAGCTAAGGATTTCATCTCCGAACCTTCCTTTGAGAACGACAAAATTACTATCTGGCAAAAGAAAATGTTGATCCCCCACTCCATGAACAACCAGTTGTACGCATTCTCTGGGCCTTACCCCTCAAAAAGGTCACATGCTACAAAGGTCTCTCACATTTTTCCCAGGTTATCTACTTAACATGCCTGTTGCATTTGAACAACAGGCTCTTGGCCTTTCTTTCATGGTCAAACCCAACCGTGTATTTCGATCTGCTCCACTGACTCCTGCCAAAGAGTACTTGGCATGGATTAATAAGGTTCAAGCCAAGAATAAAGAGCATTGGGAAAAGATAGGCATCTATGACATGGTTAATTTGTCTAGAACTGGCCCCTAGTATAACCCATGCATGTTGTTGGCCTCGATTTTCTTCTGGGAAGGTTCAACCAACACTTTCCAGCTTCCTTATGGCATGTTGACGCCAACTTTGTTCGATGTCGCCTCTATCACAGGTTTAAATCCTGTCGGTGCCACTTTCTTCCCAACATTGGAGACTTGGTATGGGTTTACCATCAAGCGTCCCACCTACAAAAACTTCATCTTCGACAACTACAACACCACCAGCGAAGATGTCTTTGACCAAGAGCATATCACTTTCTTGGTATTTTGGCTCTCTTATTATGTCTTCAGCTCTAGCTACTTGCAGATTGCAAATAAGTTTGTTCCTCTGGCCATCCAACTTCATGAGGGGGAAGATTTCCCTCAGCAAACTGCTCTTGGCCAATCTCTACCAATCTCTTGGAGATGCCTCCAACAAACTCAAACACCTCCCTCAGAACACCAAAAGTAAGTCCTTCCCACTTTCTGGCCCCTTTTGGCTCTTACAACTGTGGATGAACGCCACTTTTGAACCAAGGCTCCACGTCATTGACTCCCTGACCCTGATGAAGGAGAGTGAGAAAGGGGCCATCGAGGGCACCAGGCTGGCCTTGCTTACTCTAGACAAGAATCCTTTATTGAACATCTTCATCAAATATATCAACCTATTCTTAGAAACCAAAGTTTTTGATGCGACCATGGCCCCGTTTGTGGATTGCTCGATGGTCTAGCTTGGTTAAAGAACAAGTTTCCTGGGTTCTCTCCTTCGACCGCTGCTATGTCAAATGCGGTTTGTGTAACACCCCGATTTATTTTAATTATTTGTCGTAATTAGAATTATGTGATTGTGTGTGATTTTATGTTGGGGGTACCCTACGGTAAAGGGTGATGACCTTAGTAATAGTGACCTTGAGGGTGAGTGGTGTGTGGCCAATTATGTAGGATTTGATGGTGTAGAGAGTAGTACTAATTAAATTATATTAGTGATATTTGATTGATCATAATATTAGTTGAATAATATTAAATTAATTAAATATTGATTATTATTATTATTATTATTTTAATAAGTGGATATTAGTAATAATAATAATAATAATAATAATAATATGATTTAATAATAAGAATAAGGAGGGCAAAGTGGACCATTCGTGAGGATTAGTAAGGATAATGAGGGAAAAGCGTAATAGGGGTCTAAGGATTATAGTAGGAAAAGAGAAAATTGGGAAAGAAAGAATCAGTTTGGGGAACGATCGCATTTTTTTTTTGGAGAAAAGAGGAAGGGAAGAGAGGAGCAGAGCTAGGGCTTTGAGAACCTCGAAGAATCGACAATAAGGTAAGGGTGGGGTTCTTCGATCGCTTAAGGGATAAATAATGCATGTATGAGGGTGGATAATTCGTTAGATTCATCTCTATGCATCTCTGATTGTTTGGTAGTTGTCGGTCGCGTGTCGATGTTCGTAATAACATGTAGTTGGTGTAAATTGACCGATTAAATTATGGTTTATGTGACTCTAATTGATTGTGTAAAAAATGTGGATTCTATGTGTATTTTCGTGTTGTTTGGTGTTGAAATCGGGGGAGGCTTGGGGCCAGAATCGTGCTGAATTGCAACTGTTGGGTTGCTGATTCGCACAGTTCGCCGTGTGAATAGATGTTCGCTGGGCAAAGGGCTCACTGATAGTTTGCTGGGAAAACTGAGAAGCGAAAGAAGAGAAAAGGATGGGTGATACTAGAGTGAGTTATGGGGAGATCCGCCCCAGGTTCGCTGGGCGAACTCCTGGCGAACGAAAGTTCGCTGGGCGAATGTAGAGGCGAAAGGAGGGGAAAATAGGTGAGCCTCTGGATTTTGTATGGGGAAGGTGTCTCGCTGGTGACTTCGCTAGGTAAACTCCTAGCGAATGACAGTTCGCTGGACGAACTTGTAGCGAACAAGACAGTTCTGCTTGCTGCTGTTACGGACAGAATTTTCTTAAAACTTTAAAATTCATATCTTTTGATCCATAAGTCCGTTTCAGTTACCGTTCGAATCGTTGGAAAGCTAGTTTCATTTACTTTCTGTTAAAACTATTTTCAATTCTAGAATTCCAACTATTCGACATGTTAATTATGTTTCCGGGTACGTTGTGATGTGTCGAACGTTGAAATGTTGAGTTCGGGTGTGCGAATGTGTGTTGTAGTTGTAGATTGTAATTATTACATGTTTTGGTATATATATGTTGCGTGTTGGACAATTGTGGTATGATGTATTGGCTGTGTGATAGTCATACGCATTGGTCATCGATGTATGTTGTAGTTGAATGCATATCATGTTGCATAAGTTGTATGATAAGTCGTGTGCCCATGTGAGGTGTGAGCGCCTTATCCGGATTCTTTGAAATAGAATTATGTTGTTGTTGTTGAGGTAATCATGTGCCCATGTGGGGTGTGAGCGATTACGGGTATTCGTGTGCCCATGTGGGGTGTGAGTGACACATATAAAAATTATGACGGGAATTATGATCATGAAAAAGGGATTGAATTGGTACCACATGCATTGATTCGAGTTGAGAGTCTCATTGCATTGCATTATGTTGTGTCATGGATTATGTGATTGTCTGCTTGTGTAGGAAATTGTAATTGTGTTGATGTTGTGGTGATAGGGTGAATTGTGCAATGCTTGTATGCCTTTATATGTATATTATGCATTTCTTTTGTTGATTTATAATCTCACCCCTTCTGTTTGAATGTTGCCTCCACATGGGTAACGTGCAGATAATCAAGAATAGTGTGGAGTTGCGGTTAGTGAAGATGGAGTCCTTCACTTTATGTTTTGAGTCGGTGTCTGCTCTGATGTGTAACACTGGGGTTATAGAACGCTTATGTTATTTGAGTCATCGTTGGTTATTTGATTTTTGGTGACTTTTGTTGGTTATGTTCGTTTCAAAATATGTTATGTTTTCATCATTAATTTGGTGAAGTTTCCGCTGCTTAATAAGATGACCTCAAGCTATAATTTCGTTAATTACCGTAATAAATTTTTTGTGTTACATGTCACATGTATGAGCAGGTTTTTGTTGGAAAGTAACATCCTATGTGTTGTGTTTTTCATATATTTACTCTGATGAATAGTATTATTTTACGCAGGGGTTTTAGGGTGTTACATAGTGGTATCAGAGCAGGTCGGTCCATCCGGCCAAGTTGTCAAGTCGTTGTTATGTGACAGTTGATTAATGTCGATGTTGGTTCCTTAGCCATTGTGTTCTGTTGTTGGTGTGTGACAGATTTAGAATGGCTGGAAGGAACGATGCTGCTATTGTTGCGGCCTTGCAAGCTGTTGCTCAGGCGGTATAGAATCTGCCTCATGCTGGTGAGAATGACGAGTTTCGGAAGAATAGACCGCCTACCTTCAAGGGAAAATGTGATCCGGATGGAGCACAGGCTTGGCTCAAGGAGATCGAGAGGATCTTCCGGGTAATGGAATGTTCTGAAGCACAAAAGGTACGGTTAGGCACTCACATGCTGGTTGAGGAGGCTGATGACTGGTGGGTTAGAACTCGTCAATTGTTGGGGGCAACAGGAAAAGTAATCACTTGGGCTGTTTTCAGTAGGGAGTTCTTGAGGAAGTATTTTCCTGAAGACGTCGGAGGAATGAAAGAGATTGAGTTTCTGGAATTGAAGCAGGGTAACATGACGGTTACGAAGTACGTTGCCAAATTCTCAGATATGGCTAAGTTTTACCCTCACTACAGTGCGGCGACTGCTGAGTTCTCGAAATGTGTCAAGTTTGAGAATGAATTGAGGCCTGAGATCAAACAAGTGATTGGTTATCAGCGGATCAGAAGGTTTCCAGATTTGGTGGATTGTTGTAGGATCTTTGAGGAAGATAGCAAGGCTCGATCGGGTTACTATAAAGGGATGGCCGAGAGGAGGGGAAAACAACCGATGAACCGTGGGAAGCCTTATGCAGCTCCAGCTGAGAAAGGTAAATAGAAATACGCCGATGGCAAGAAGCCGAGTGGGGGAGGTACCCCTGCTCCTCTGAAGTGCTACAGGTGTGATGAGCTAGGTCATCGTGTCAGTGAGTGCACGAGTGATGTGAAGAAATGCTTCAAGTGTGGACAAGCAGGACACCTCATTGCGGACTGCAAAGTTAATGTGGTGACTTGTTACAACTGTGGAGAACAGGGCCATATTAGTACTCGTTGCTAGAAGCCAAAGCAATCTTCAACTGGAGGAAAGGTGTTCGCTTTGACAGGGACTCGGACTTCCAGTGACGAAGACTGATTAGAGATACATGTTACATTAATAATACCCCTTTGATTGCTATTATTGATACTGGTGCTACTCACTCTTTTATTGCTGCTGATTGTGTGAGGAGGCTGGGCCTTGTTGTTTCTCCGATGAAGGGAGAGATGGTTGTCGAGACTCCTGCAAAGGGATCGGTGACCACTTCCCTAGTTTGTTTGAATTGTCCATTATCAATCTTTGATAAGGACTTTGGGGTGGACCTTATTTGCTTGCCGTTGGGAAATCTTGATGTGATCTTGGGTATGAACTAGTTGGAGTTTAATGATGTTCATATTAACTGTTTTAACAAGTCGGTGCGATTTCGTGTGCCTGAGGAAGAGGAAGAAGACAGTTTTCTATCTGCTAGAGAGTTGAGAGAGCTCTTGGAAGAAGAAGCTCAAGTGCTAGCATTGTTCACATCCTTGTTAGTGGAGAGGGAGTCAGTGATTAATGAATTGCAAGTAGTGCGTGAATTTCCAGAAGTGTTTCCAAATGATATTGCCGATGTACCGCCAGAGAGAGAAGTGGAGTTTACTATTGATCTTGTCCCTGGTACCAGACCTATTTCTATGGAACCATACAGGATGTCGGCGTCAGAATTAACATAACTGAAGAAGCAACTAGAAGAGTTGTTAGAAAAGAAATTTGTGAGACCAAGTGTATCGCCTTGGGGAGCCCCAGTGTTGTTGGTGAAGAAAAAGGATTGCAGTACGAGGTTATGTATCGATTACAGATAGCTGAATAAAGTGACGATTAAGAACAAGTATCCACTTCCAAGAATAGATGACTTGATGGATCAGTTAGTGGGTGCCCGTGTGTTTAGCAAGATTGACTTGAGATCGGGTTATCATCAGATACGAGTAAAGGATGAAGATATTTAGAAGACGGATTTCAGGACTCAATATGGACATTATGAGTACGTAGTGATGTCGTTCGGAGTTACTAATGTGCCTGGTGTATTCATGGAGTATATGAATCGAATTATTCATGCTTACTTGGATCAATTTATGGTTGTCTTTATTGACGACATTCTAATCTATTCTAAGTCAGAAGAGGAACATGATGAGCATTTGCGGATAGTACTGCAAGTGTTAAGAGAAAAGAAGCTATATGCTAAGTTATCTAAGTGCGAATTCTGGTTGAGGGAGGTAAGTTTTCTTGGTCATGTTATTTCAGGTGATGGTATTGCGGTGGATTCATCCAAGGTAGATGCAGTTCTACAGTGGGAGGCCCCAAAGTCGGTAACTGAGATTAGAAGCTTTTTGGGCTTGGCTGGTTATTACCGTAGGTTTATTGAAGGCTTTTCGAAGTTGGCACTTCCATTGACTCAGTTGACTTGCAAAGGTAAAGCATTTGTGTGGGATGTTCAGTGTGTGAAGAGTTTCATTGAGCTGAAGAAGAGATTGACTACAGATCCAATTTTAATTCTACCCGAACCAGACGAACCGTTTGTGGTGTATTGCGATGCTTCGTTAATGGGTTTAGGAGGTGTATTAATGCAGGATGGAAAGGTTGTGGCTTATGCTTCACGAAATTTAAGAGTCCATGAGAGGAATTATTCAACTCATGATTTAGAATTAGCTGCAGTAGTATCCGTATTGAAAATTTGGAGGCACTATCTTTATGGTTCCAGATTTGAAGTGTATAGTGATCATAAGAGCTTGAGGTATCTGTTTGATCAGAAGGAGTTGAACATGAGACAAAGAAGGTGGTTAGAATTCTTGAAAGATTATGATTTCGGTTTGAACTATCACCCTGGTAAAGCTAATGTCATGGCTGATGCTTTGAGTCGAAAGACGTTGCATATGTCTGCTATGATGGTTAAAGAATTGGAATTGATTGAGCAGTTCAGAGATATGAGTTTGGTTTGCGAACAGACACCGCCTAGTGTGATGTTGGGTATGCTGAATATCAATAATGAATTTCTTAATAGTATTAGAGAGGGTCAGAAGTTGGATGTGAAACTGGTGGATTTGATGATTGGAAATGGGCAGACATAAAGTAACGAATTCAAGGTGGATGAACAAGGTGTGTTGAGATTCCGAGACAAGATTTGTATTCCTGATGATTCTGAGTTGAAAATAATGATTCTAGAAGAAAGTCATAGGAGTAGCTTAAGTATCCATCCAGGAGCTACAAAAATGTATCAAGACTTAAAGAGGATATTTTGGTGGCCTGGATTGAAGTGTGATGTAGCTAAGTTTGTATATGCTTGTTTGACTTGTTAGAAGGTGAAGGTGGAACATCATAAACCTGTTGGTTTGATGCAACCGTTAAATATTCCAGAGTGGAAGTGGGACAGTATTTCTATGGATTTTGTGACTGGGTTGCCTAATACTCCGAGAGGACATGATTCCATTTGGATAGTAGTGGATAAACTGACGAAATCGACACATTTTATTCCAATTAATATCAGTTTTCCTTTGCGAGGCTGGCAGAGATTTACATTCAGGTGATTGTGAAGTTGCATGGAGTTCCGTTGAGTATTGTGTCGGATAGAGATCCAAGGTTCACTTCCAGATTTTGGGAGAGTTTGCAAGAAGCTTTGGGATCGAAATTGAGATTGAGTTCAGCTTATCACCCGCAGACGGATGGACAGACGGTGAGAACTATACAATCCTTGGAGGATTTGTTGAGGGTTGGTGTGCTTGAACAAGGGGGTGCTTGGGACAGCCATTTTCCGTTGATTGAGTTCACTTATAATAACAGTTATCATTCCAGTATTGGAATGGCGCCTTTTGAATCTTTGTATGGTCGGAGGTGTCGGACGCCTTTGTGTTGGCATGAATCTGGAGAGATGGTAGTGCTTGGACATGATATTGTTCAACAGACTATTGAAAAGGTGAAGCTGATTCGGGAAAGGTTGAAAGCTTCGTGGAGTAGGCAGAAGAGCTACTATGATAAGAGGAGGAAAGGTCTTGAGTTTCAAGAAGGAGACCATGTGTTTTTGAGAGTCACTCCAGTGACCGGTGTTGGACGTGCGTTGAAGTCAAGGAAGCTTACTCCTCGGTTTATTGGTCCATATCAGATTTCTGCAAGAGTTGGACCTGTTTCCTACAGAGTGGCATTGCCACCCAAATTGTCGAATTTGCATGATGTGTTCCATGTGTCACAGCTTCAAAAGTATGTTCCGGACCCATCACATGTGATTCCGATGGATGATGTAGAAGTAAGGGATAACCTTACGGTTGAGGTCTTACCAATACGTATTGAAGACCGCGAGGTAAAGCAATTGAGAGGTAAAGAGATCACTCTTATGAAGGTAGTGTGGGGAGGCGCTACCGGTGGAAATATGACTTGGGAATTAGAGAGCAGGATACGAGATTCGTATCCGGAGTTATTCGTATGAGGAAAATATTCGAGGACAAAAATATTCTAAGTGGGGGAGGGTTGTAACACCCTGATTTATTTTAATTATTTGTCGTAAGTAGAATTATGTGATTGTATGTGATTTTATGTTGGGGTACCCTACGGTAAAGGGTGATGACCTTAGTAATAGTGACCTTGAGGGTGAGGGGTGTGTGACCAATTATGTAGGATTTGATGGTGTGGAGAGTAGTACTAATTAAATTATATTAGTGATATTTGGTTGATCATAATATTAGTTGAATAATATTAAATTAATTAAATATTGATTATTATTATTATTATTTTAATTAGTGGATATTAGTAATAATAATAATAATAATAATATGATTTAATAACAAGAATAAGGAGGGAAAAGTGGACCATTCGTGAGGATTAGTAAGGGTAAGGAGGGAAAAGCGTAATAGGGGTCTAAGGGTTATAGTAGGAAAAGAGAAAATTGGGAAAAAGAGAATCAGTTTAGGGAACGATCGCTTTTTTTTTGGAGAAAATAGGAACGGAAGAGAGGAGCAGAGCTAGGGCTTAGAGAACCTCGAAGAATCGTCAATAATGTAAGGGTGGGGTTCTTCGATCGCTTAAGGGATAAATAATGCATGTATGAGGGTGGGTAATTCGTTAGATTCATCTCTATGCATCTCTGATTGTTTGGTAGATGTCGGTCGCGTGATGTTCGTAATAACATGTAGTTGTTGTAAATTGATCGATTAAATTGTGGTTTATGTGACTCTAATTGATTGTGTAAAAACTGTGCATTCTATGTGTATTTTTGTGTTATTTGCTGTTGAAATCGGGGGAGGCTTGGGGCCAAAATCGTGCTGAATCGCAATTGTTGGGTTGCTGATTCGCACAGTTCACCGTGCGAATAGATGTTCGCTGGACAAAGGGCTCACTGGGTAAACTGAGAAGTGAAAGAAGAGAAAAGGATGGGTGATACTGGAGTGAGTTTTTGGGAGATTCGCCCCAGGTTCGCTGGGCGAACTCCTGGCGAACGAAAGTTCGCTGGGCGAATGTTGAGGCGAAAGGAGGGGAAAATAGGTGAGCCTCTGGATTTTGTATGGGGAAGGTGTCTCGTTGGCAACTTTGCTAGGCGAACTCCAAGCAAATGACAGTTCGCTGGGCGAACTTGTACGAACATGACAGTTCTGCTTGCTGCTGTTACGGGCAAAATTTTCTTAAAACTTTAAAAATTCATATCTTTTGATCCGTAAGTCCGTTTCAGTTACCGTTTGAATTGTTAGAAAGCTGGTTTCATGTACTTTCTGTTAAAACTATTTTCAATGCCAGAATTCCAACTATTTGACGCGTTAATTATGTTTCCGGGTACGTTGTGATGTGTCGAACGTTGAAATGTTGAGTTCGGGTGTCCGAATATGTGTTGTAGTTGTGGATTGTAATTATTACATGTTTTAGTAGATATATGATATGTGTTGGACAGTTGTGATGTGATTTATTGGTTGTGTGATAGTCATACGCATTGGTCATCGATGTATGTTATAGTTGAATGCATATCATGTTGCATAAGTTATATGATAAGTCGTGTGCCCATGTGGGGTGTGAGCGCCTTATCCGGATTCTTTGAAATAGAATCGTGTTGTCGTTGTTGAGGTAATTGTGTGCCCATGTGGGGTGTGAGCTATTACGGGTGTTTGTGTGTCCATGTGGAGTGTGAGCGACACATATAGAAATTCCGACGGGAATTATGATCATGAAAAAGGGATCGAATTGGTACCACATGCATTAAGTCAATTTGAGAGTCTCATTGCATTGCATTATGTTGTGTCATGGATTATGTGATTGTCTGCTTGTGTAGGAAATTGTAATTGTGTTGATGTTGTGGTGATAGGGTGAATTGTGCAATGCTTGTATGCCTTTATATGTATATTATGCATTTCTTTTGTTGATTGAGAATCTCACCCCTTTTGTTTGAATGTTGCCTCCACGTGGGTAACGTGCAAATAATCAAGAATAGTATGGAGTTGCGGTTAGTAAAGACGGAGTCCTTCACTTTATGTTTTGAGTCGGCGTCTGCTCTAATGTGCAACACTGGGGTTATGGAACACTTGTGTTATTTGAGTCATCATTGGTTATTTGATTTTTGCTGACTTTTGTTGGTTATGTTCATTTCAAAATATGTTATGTTTTCGCCATTAATTTGGTGAAGTTTCCGCTGCTTAATAAGATGACCTCTAGCTATAATTTTGTTAATTACCGTTAATAAGGTTTTTGTGTTACATGTCGCATGTATGAGCAGGTTTTTGTTGGAAAGTAACATCCTCTGTGTTGTGTTTTTCATATATTTACTCTGATGAATAGTATTATTTTACGCGGGGGTTTTAGGGTGTTACAGTTTAGGCCGTTTTTCTTACCCCTACAATCCTGTCATCCAGAATTGAGGTTGGCGCTGCTGGCTATGGCTTTGCTGGTTACCAACCTTATTTGGTGGCCAGACAGTTTGGTTGTAGGCAATTTCAACCCTCCTCTCTCTATGTATAGGAAGGTGATATCTACTGGTCAGAGCGTAAGTTTGACTACGACGAATTCAAAGAATGCACCAAATACGCTCACAACCAGGTCTTAGAGATTCCCCTCTTTGAATTCAAACAATCATTCAATATAACTACTGAGTTCCACAACTTGTGGAATGGGTATCTAGCTCTTCACTTCTCCGAAGATGGTTTCTTGGCTAGGATTTAAGATGCTCTCTCCGACGTGCCTAAATGGCAACAAGGTATGCTTCTCTAAGCACCTCTTTTAACTCTTTCTCTTTTCTCTTTTTTCCTTTCACTAATATTTCGACCATCAGATGAGACTGAACCTCCAGCTGACGACCACGTCGAGGGGCCTTCTGAGGTGAGAGAGACGAAGCAGCCAGAAGATCCCAAGAAGAAGGTACTTTCACTTCTTATAATTCTTTTTGTCTCCCAGATAATTTTCATAGTTTTTTACTTCTTTCAGATTCGAAAAAGAGACCCTGAATCCCCAACTCCCAAACCCAAGAAGAAGAAGACGAGGACGGATAAAACTTCTGTAGACCCTTTGCAAAATATCCAAAAACTGCTCCAAAGGAAAGAAGAAAGGAATCTACCCAGAATCTGGCGCCCCCAGTTGATGAAAACACCACTCCCCTCCAAAATAATCCAGCCGATGAAGTCAGTGATCCTAAGGTATGCGTCAGCTTCCTTTGTAACTTGTTTGTCATCTTTCTTCCCAATTTCTAATAACCTTTTCATTTCTTTTAGGTACATCCTGAAATGACCAACGATCAAGAAGTGACTCCCGCAGGTATCCTTCGATCCACTCCCTTTGCTTCACTTTCATATATACATTGGTCAGATTTCCTTGACTCAAGCCTTTCGACCATTCAAACAGTCTCCCAGCCAATGAATACAATAATAAATGCTGTTGCACAACCTCAACCTAAGGTGATGATGAATGTCGGATCCCACCCCGCTAATATTATGGAAGAGGCGGATAACAACACCGTGTCTGTTCATGACAACATTGCTCCAAATGACTTTCAAGCTAACAAGCCCGCAGAAGACAATAAAGGACAAACTGCTCCTCATATCGAAGTTTCCCCCGTTCAAGAAGATATCCAACTAGGTCATCCAGAGCCAAGTCAAGCTGATGTGCATGATTCTATGTCGAACTCTTCTCTCGGCCAAGGAGAAATCTTAGCTCTCAAGAGGAAAAATCCAACTGAGGCCCTTAAGATACTGCGGAAGTTGTGCAGGTTGTCGATGGACTCTAAATCGGCTCAATCTTCCGACTCACCACTGGCTGACACTGGCAATGATGCCATCAATCTCCCCATCCAACAGCTGAAAGCTAACATCTTTGAAGTTGACCTTCTTGCTGCGATCAAAGAAGATGCCTATCTTGGAAACGACATCAGGAAACTGCTAGCTAAACTCAACAAACAGCGGGCGTCCAATGTCTTGCTCAAATTTCTCTTTGAGTTTGAACCCTTATTCGATCAAATATGCAAAGAAGTTGATCTCAAACACTTGACCACCTCCAAACTTTAAAGCGTGAAGGCTTCTATTGCAACATCTTGGGAAGTTAGTGATGCATCTGATCAAAAGGTTGGTCAACTTGAAGCCCAACTCCAAGAATACAACAACAGGATTGTGTCAATTGATGCAAAGATTAATCAGCGTCGTGCCAAGATGTTGGAATTGTCTAAAGAGATTGTTGGATTGGAAAAGGAGAAGGTTGAATTGGCCTCAAGACAGTCACTTCCCACAAAGGATATGGCCGATGTTGAAGCCACCAAAGGAGTCGAGCACGCTGAGACTGAGCTTAATCTAGGACTTGAGATTTCTCCTTTGGAAGAACTACTCGACCGCCTCCACACTAGACTCGGCCTCTCCAAGACTAAGCTGGAAGATATCAAGGCACAATTTCCCGTCGAATTTGTATTTCCTCCATTTTACTTTTGTTAATCATCGCCTTTGTAATGTCTATGCCCACTCTATGTAACGACTTTGCCATTTTGGCATTTTAATACCATGGTGGCAACTTTGTTTTGTTTAGCACATTACTCTTGTTTAATTCGAATTTCTTGTAGCATAGTTATGTACCGTTTAAGGTACTTACCATTTACTTTTAAAATTCTTTTGACCATGGCTAATTCTTCGATTTCGTAGGCGTTATTTGAAAATACTTGGAGTATTTGAAATGGCCCTTCCCAATTTAGGGGCCACTTGCCTAGGGTTCGATCTCTCTGATCCATAGGCAAAATAACCTTCCAAATGTAATATTCACTTGAGAATGTTTTGGGCTTAACCTTTTTATTGTAGGCTTTACCAACTCGTTCTTTCTACCTTATCAACGTATCTAACGCTGCCATCCTCTATTCGTCCAAATTAACAACTTCCTCTAACATCATACTCCAATATTGGTCTGATGGAATTTCATGCTGACGTTGAATTCGAACTGACTGCAAGTAAATCTCTAAAGGCAAAACAGCTTTGTGTCCATAGGCCAATTGAAATGGCATCGTAGTTGTTACCTTTGTGAGACGTACGACAAGCCCATAAGACTTGGTCTAATGTTTGATGCCAGTTCTTTGGCATCTTCCCAACATGTTTCTTGATTAAACTGATAATGGTTTTGTTAGCAGCTTCGACCTGCCCATTTTCCTGAGCATAGTATGGAGTCGACGTTACCAATTTAATTCCCTTTTCTGATGCAAATTTGTGCATCTTTCGACAAGTAAACACTGACCCTTGGTCTGTCATAATGGTCTCAGGAACTCCAAACAGGTATATAATGTTCCTTTAAATAAACTCAGTTATGGCCTCTTGATCAACCTTCACCAAAGGGATTGCTTCAACCCACTTTGTGAAGTAATCAATTTCAACCAATATGTATTTCTGGATTTTAGAGGATGCAAGAAGAATTTCCCCAATTAGGTCCAATGCCCATCCTCTAAATGGTCAAGGTTTCACTATCGCATGCAACTTGCTCGCATGGAAATGTTGTATGCTTTAGTGAATCTGGCACTCTTGGCAACCTTTGGCAAAATCATTGCAGTCTTTAAGCATTGTAGGCCAATAAACACCCTGACGACATAACAACCACTTCATTTTGTGCCCCACTTGATGAGCACCATACGCTCTACTGTGGGTGTTCGATACGGCCACATACGCTTCTTCTTCACCGAGGCATTTGAGAAGCACTCCCTCAGGGGTCTTCTCAAGCAACTCGTTGCCAATGATTACGTAATTCAAGGATCAATACTTGATATTTTGATTTGTTGACCCAACTGGGTTCTTCAAGTAATCGACTATGGGTCTTCTCAATCAGTACCAAGTAAGTTTTTGACAGTACAGATCTCAAAGTTCTCTGAGCCTACCGACCCATGCTTTGTGAATTCCAGATCTGATGGAGAAAGACTTATCTCTTGAACTCTTCCTCGAACTTCAATCAACTCTTCTAGCTTTCCTTTTGGAACTCTATACCCCGAAGTGATTTGTGCCAATTTGTTTGCTTCGTGGTTCTCAAGTCTAGGAATATGTCTGATACACTTGTATACTTTTGTTATTTGCTTCACGACTATCTCAGAATATCCTTTTATCCCGACTTGGCTTGCCCCCAACTCCAACAAGATCTCGAGTCCAGCTATCAAAGCTTCATACTCAGCCTCGTTGTTGAAGCAAGAACCCTCGATTTTAAACTTAAACTTTGTTGGTACTTTGGTTGGTGAAACAATCAAAATTCCAACGCCAACTCCATTTTTATGGCTTGAACCATGGGAGTATAACTTCCAAGGCTCCATTTCCAAGTAATTTAAAGGTGTCTCGACCATCGCATGATCCACGATGAAGTCTATGACTACTTGACCCTTCATGGCTTTTAAAGGCACATATGTAAGGGAATATTCGGTTAAAGCAAGTGCCCATTTTCCAATCCGACTATGCAAAATTGGCTTAGACAACATGTATTTAATAACATCAAAGTGGGAATAAACAAAAACAGCAACTGGCCTTATATAATGTTTCAACTTTATACAGGAAAACTACAAACAAAGGCACATATTTTCAATTGGCCTATACCTAGTTTCGGAATCATTAAGAGCTCGACTAAGGTAATATATGGCTCTTTCGACACCACTATCATCCTCTTGAGCTAATAAACTCCCTATGGTCAGGTCTGAGTCTGAAATGCATAGCCTCATACATCTATTTCTAACTGGCATTGCCAAGATGGGAGGAAGTATGCTTTGATCTCGTCAAACACCTTCTGATACTCAGGTCACCACACAAACTCTTCCTTCTTCAGGCGGAGCAGTGGTGAAAATGTTTTCACTTTTCCGCAGAGGTTCGATATGAACCTTCTTAGAAATTTGATCTTCCCTCAGAGAGATTGCAACTTCTTCTTTGTTGATAGAGGCTCCGTCTCTTTGATGGATTTCGTCTTGTTTTGATTTATCTCGATCCCTTTCTTGTAGACCACAAAGCCAAGAAAATCCCCAGCCTGCACACAGAAAGCACATTTAAGGGGGTTCATCTTCAAACTATATTTCCTCATTCTTTCGAACGATTTCCTAAGGTGATCATTCCTCGACACAGATTTAACAACTATATCGTCGATGTAAATTTGCATAAACATCTCAATATAGTCATGGAAGATAGATTTCATCACCCTTTGATAAGTTGCTCCAATATTTTTTAAGCCAAATGGCATCACTATCTACTCGTAGATGCCTAAAGCTCATGGGCATCGAAATTCCGTCTTCAACACGTCCTCATCTGCAATAAAAATTTGGTTATATCCAGAATAACCATCTAACATACTAAGGTACTCAAAACGCGTCGCTGAATCGATCAACATATCGACGACCGACATTGGGTATTCGTCCTTTGGGGTTGCAACATTTAGATCTCTAAAATCTATGCAAACCCTCAACGTCCCATTTTTCGTTTATATCTGGAACGATGTTGGCAAGACATTCGACGTATTTTGCAGTTCTTATGAACCTGCTTCGTAGGAGTCTTTCGATATCCTCCTTTATTCTAAACATTATTTCTAGAGCAAATCGCCTTGGCGTCTGCTTGACAGACTTCATGCCTGCCTTCATTGGTAGCTTTAGCTCCGCCAATTCCTTGCTTAAACCTGAAATTTCGTTATAATCCCAAGCAAAACAATCTTCAAATTCTTTAAGCAATTATATTACTTCTAACCTTAAGTCCGGATCAATATATGCACTTATATAAGTTGGCCTTCGGATCAATCCGCCACCTAGATTTATTTCCTCCAGTGGGTCTTGAGGTTGCATCTTGGTAGTAGACGCTACCAGATCTTTCTCAAACCCCAAAGGCTCGTCGTCATAGATGCAGTCTAGCCTCTGGCTCTCTCGGCCGTCTTCTTCTGAACCAGTCTTATGCGGCTCTATGAAGGATTTAAGTTCAACGCTGATTCGATTACCCACGTCAAATACCTCAATTTCATTGGCTTTATCATCCATGTGTGATACTTTGGCCTCTAAAGCCGCTTGAAGTTTATTCTCGGCCATGTAGGTCGTGACTCAATCTAGTGGATCGAACTCAGTCATTATCACTAAATTCATCACCCTAGCCTGTTGGTCGGATTTCATCTACACCATATACATTCTCACCCATAACTTCTCGCCCCAAGGTAAACCCATGGGTTGGGTGAAGTTCAGAGAGAAAAATGCTTCTTCTACAGGCACATAGCCAGTTTCCTCTGGTATGCATGGCGCTATGTTCGCCAAGTTCTTGTCAAAATTCCTTTTGTCCGCATGATTAACCTCAGCCATGAAGTAGCCTTGGTCTGCTTTGATATTTTCCACTATCTCATCTTCGCTCCATATGGCTATTCTTTGGTGCAGGGACGAAGGAACTGCCCCTATAACATGTATCCACTCTCTTCCTAGCAACAAATTGTAACTAGGTATGACAATTATCACCATGAAAATTATAGGTCGAGTAATAGATCCGACTGTTATTTCGACCTGAATACATCCCATTGTTTGGCCATTTTCCCTTGATAATTAGAAAGGACCATATTGTGAGGCCTGAGGTCAGTATCGTACTTCCCAATCTTATCCAATAAGAAATGAGGCATCAAGTTTATTGCTGCCCCACCATCCACGAAGATTTTGTTTACGATGGTATTCTCAACCTTAGCCCTTATAAAAATGGGCTTTAGGTGATTTTTCATCCCTCCATGGGGCCTCTCGAAAAATGCATTCTACTCCTCGATACACCCACTATTCATTACGAAATAACAAACTGGCTTGTGTTTGCCCAGCTCTTCTTCCTCATAGTCTTCCTCCTCAGCGACTTCTGTTACTTGGTCGTACTCATAAGGGGGCACAGACACCACATTGCACAAAACGTCGAAGTCACCTTCCGACCCAGAATCAAAGTTATCCGTCAACAACTCATCCTCTTTATCATGCTCATCCTTTTTTATCTTCTCTTTTGCTACACCCGACTTGGGGGCAAACAACTTCCTACCCACTGGTTTTTTTGCCTGATCATTTGTTTGCTTTTGATTTTGCTTGGTGTTGCTCGACTCAGCAGCATCTCTTTCTGCCTTCTTCTTCCTCTGAACCTCCGCCACTGGGTCCTTGTCATGGTATTTTTCCCCTTGTAGTTAGCACTAGGTCCATAAGACCGCTTTTCAGACATCTGGAAATTTTCCCTATAGATCATGGAAGATCCTCGTCCAATATCAAAATTCCTCCATTTTGGATTCCTCTCGTACTCTTTTCAGCAGGTTTAGTCCATTTTGCTTGGGCAGCATTTGCTGAAGGCTTGTAGGTATTTGGCCTCGCTTTCTGCGAATCAGGTATTTGTTCCTTCTTATGTGGCACCCCATTTTGTTAAAGTAGTACTGAGGCCTGGCTTTCTCAGCTTCTTTGGCCTTCTGAGCACCTTCGATCTTTTTAGCAGCCTTCTTGTCGAACACCACGCTACATCGTAGACATAGCATTACCTCAGAATTATCAGTCTGACACCTGTAGAGGAACTTCATAAGACTCTCACCGGCTTTTGGGAACACAATTTCGATTTGATTTTCACTTTTAAACTCATCCATTTCGAAATCTTCAGTAATTTTGACCATGTTGAACCCAGCAGGCTCTACGTAACTAGCATCTCCAATCTGCAGTAGGCCAGCATCAATCCTCATAGGGGTTTTCCCTTTAGCAAACTTGAGTCTACCTTCATTCAAAGCATTCTGCACCAGATCCCTGAAAAGATAACATTGTGAAGTTTTATGTCCCAAGAAGTTATGATATTTACAAAACCCTCGTTTTTTACATTGTTCTAATGGTGGCATTTTCCCCCTTGGGGGCACAAGCACTTGACCATCTGCAACTAGAAAATCGAAAATCTCATCGCATTTGGTTACATCGAAGGTGTAAGTTTTCTTAGGAAAAATATCGTTTCCTTTAGGCTCTGTCGGATTCTTCCCATTTGCAGGTGTAAGCAACTTACACACATATGGGGGACCTGGCTTCAACTCAGCCACGTCAACCTCAGACTCTTCGACATACTCATACTCAACCTCATACAATATGTCTTGGTCTTGCATGTCGACGTAAGCTATACGCTCTTTCTTACTCTTGTCGGCTCTAGCTTTTTCGGCCTTTAATCTCTCGACTTGTCTGACTTTATCTGCTAATTGGGTCATATCCCTTAGGTATTGAGTGTCTAACTTCTTTCTAATGGAATAGTCTAACCCTCCAGCAGTCATTTCGACAAGCTCGTGCTTAGGCACCTGGGTGAAGCACCTTGTTTTTAATAACCGGAATATGTTTAAGTTGTCGTCAATTGATTCAGCAAATTTTCGCTTCACGCTCGACAATTCTTTCAAGCTAATCTTAGATTGTCCCATGTAAACCTGCTCATGGAACAACCTCTCCAAACGTGTCCAATCATGGATTGAGTGAGGAGATAGGGTCGTAAACCACGTGAAAGCGTTTTTCGTTAGAGGACTAGGAAAATATCTCATTCTCAATTTCTCATTGTTTGCAATGTCACCTGCTTCAGTCGGGTAACGAGCAATATGTTCGACAGTAGATTCGTTGGTATCACCGGCAAATTTTGTAAACTTAAGGAATTTCCACCCCCTTGGCAATTCTGTTTGTAACACATATTCTGACAGAGGAGATGTATCATTTGGTCTTTGTAAGCCCATATTAACTCCATTTTGAGCCATTATTCTTTTGACAATGGTTGTCAAGTTGTTTTCTCCTAACAAATTCCCTTGTCGAACTTGCTGGACCACTTTGTCAGCATTCTAGTTTCGATTAACCACTATCACAGGTGGATTGCCTTCCCCGACATGTACTTCCTGTTCGACCTGTGGGGGAATTCCTTTTTGTCCTTGGTTCACAGTTTCTTCTAAAACTACTCCTTCGTTCTGAACCTGTGCAATAACCTGAGGATGTGCAGCTGGTCGAACTTGCACTGCGGGAGCGCCAAAAAGTCAACAATCCTTATCATTTGAGTCGCCAATTGCTGGTAACTCTGATTTTTATTTTCAATCAATGGGTTAAATATGGTACCCATTTATTGTGTTTGAGTGTTTACCATATCGTGGTTACTCTCGTTCATCTACTGTCTTATTGCCATGACAAAGTTTGTTGTCATTGCAGGCATCACTTGGGAGACAAATCACATCCCCATATGGGGTGGCACATTTTGACCATGGTTACTTATGGAAGAGCCAGACTTCATAATGGGCGAAAACACATTTGTCGCATTATCCACAAATGTCTAAGGATTATTCTGTAAACTTGCCATAATTGTTGTTGGCATCCCAAAGGGTTGTTCACGCCCTAGAATTGGCATTGTGATATTTGTGGCAAAATGCCTAAAATCCGTTGCCATATTTGGTTTAGGAGTCACTGGATGACTCAAGGGAATTGGGGACAAAATTTTCCCCTCAGGCAAAACTGTTGATGCTACCATCGTGGATGGCATCACCGTCGTGCTAGCGGTTGAAGGGATAGGTTCGGTAACCGTTGCAGAAATTGTTCCTGCCCCAACACTATTAGAAGGTTGATCTTCATTAATATTTCTAAGATTTACCATTCTTCTAACTGATCTTCTAATAGGTTTTCTCACTTCTCTCTTTGTTATCTTACCACATCTTAATCTCATGCACTCGCACACAGGATGAAAAGTTGAAGAAAACACATGTAGAGCAAAGTATGAATTTTTAAACACGAATGTATGAATTTTAAACACGAATTTCTAAAAGAACACACAAATTGGTCCCACCGGGTGTGCCAATTTATTTACTGTGAAATGTGGTAAACAAATTCAAGTTTCTATTAATACTTAAGGGATTAAACTCGAAAACCCCCCGGACATGTTTGTGTGTGTGTCATTCGTGAAAATCATAAAGCTTGTCGAAGTTAAAGTAAACTTCTCAAAAATACTTTGAAAAGATGCTGATTGAAGTTATTTGTGAATAAGAACAACAATCGAATGACTGAGTTGTAAACAAAATGCAAGTAAAATAAAGAAAAAATACTTTGAAATCGAAAGGGATAAAATGCAGGAAAAAGGTTAAGATCAAAGTGCAGGGAATATAAAATGACATGAAAAGTAAGGAAAATCGAAACGTAAAAGAAAGGATTTTAAAGTAAAATTGTTGAAATTGTATAGAGTGATGGAATGCATACATACATCTTTCTTCACTCATTTCTCACAACGCAAATACTTTGAGTGTTACAGAAATGTGTACAAGTTGCGGACCCTTTACAAAATGAACATAAGTGTCTATTTATACTACTCTACGACAACTACCTAAATATGATAAACTACTCTCATGGTGATACGTTCTAAGTCATGTAGCGGTTTTCTCCGACGTGTCCCACGTTTTCTAAGTAACTGTCGACGTTGACGTAGTTCCCGCCTTGTGATACCATTTGAATTTCTCAACTGTTTTTGCTGGGCACCAAGAACTACCTGTCCTCGGCGAAGTCTTCGACGTCGACCATGTTAAGGTGACATGCTCAATTGGATTGTCCATTGTAATGATGTACCTCATATGTAGCATCCAAGTCAACATTGTTTCCATTATAGTGATGAACTCCACGTCTAGTGGCTGAGTTGACGGTACTTCCATTGTAATGATGGACTCCAACCTTAGCCAACATAGCATAGTACTCAATTTAACTAAGTCCACATGCTCTTTACCACATCCTTCGACCACGCCACCTTCGACCGGTATGACCCTATGTGGATCCCGACCTTGAGTCATGCTAATTATGTGGACTCACTCTCTTTTTAATCTTCCACGTGGCATACTGATGGCTAGTCTCATGAACACTGACTATTTATAGTCCATTCGAAAATGGCGCTCACAGTTTGACTTGCTCCTTCCTCTTTCACAACATTTTTCATTTATCTAACTCACATGTGAGTCAACTTCTCATAATGAGGCTCTATGATAACATCTATTTTAGTTAGTGGTACCACAAACAAGGAATCCAGATAAAATATCAAATTGATCAATTCCATCAAATCTAGACTGAGTTTAACGTCTCCCCAAACTCTACGAACTTCAATAAATTTGAGAAAGATTTTACTAATTCTATTTGAACTATGACTAATCTTAAATTTAATTGCTTGCCAATTTTGAATAAAATTAAGATTATTTATTTTTAAGTTTAAACAACTATTTTAAAATAAATAAATAACAACAAAAATCATGATGAATGTAACTGCCCATAAATTAGTGCCAAATATAGTAGATAAGTTTCTTCCTTTCAACCTCTAACAAATCCAACTCATCCAGTTACGATTATCCCTCCCTATCACTGCTTTCTAGAATTCTCAACCATGAAAATTTAACGCTCATCAAACAACAACAAAAACAACTGCCAAAATAATTAATAACAAAAGAAAAACCAAAAAAAAAACTTAGTATAGTAAATGTCCCTATAAACAAACCAAACAATAAAAACTTCACCTTAATTTACCTTCTTACCTGGTTTGGAAACATGTTCCACCATTCCAGGTAGGTTTTCTCTACATTCATTTCAACACACAAAAAACAAACACAAAACTAATAACCCATTTCCTGTTTTTTATTTCTTCATTTCCTGGCGTACAGGAAATTAATCATTCCTTTCTTATTCTCTCTCAAATTTTCATCAATAACACCAAAAAAACTTCATTTTATTTCCTGTACGCCTAAATATCATACATTTTTGTTTTTGTTAACATTTTATCGTATTAGTTTATCGAAAAATGTTCATGCAAAAGAGTTTATGTGTTATACTAGTTATACTCTACGTGCCTATTTTGATACATGCACAAAACAAGGTTGAACCTTTGATATTAGGATGTGGAATAGGTGATAATGGTGGTAAAGATCCTGATGGAAGACAATGGAGTCCAGATAACAAATATCTTTCTGGAACAAATTCAATAACATCAAGAGCTTCAATTCAGGATCCTTCACTTGCATCAGAGATTCCATATATGACAGCGCGTATTTTCACAGCTGAAGCAACGTATAAATTTCCAATTCAACCTACTAAACGTTACTGGCTTAGACTCCATTTTTATCCATCGGTTTACAACAATTTCAACCCAGCGGATTCATATTTTTCGGTGAAAGCAAACGATGTTATACTTCTCAACAATTTCAGCTCCTCGATTACATGTCAAGCCTTGTCGCAAGCTTATATTGATAAAGAATATGCACTTGCACCTTTGAATGCAAATGAACTCAGCCTTACCTTCAAACCTTCTGATAAATACAATGGTGCTTTTGCTTTTATCAATGGTATTCAACTTATTGAAATGCCTGACTTGTTGCTCAAGTCGCCTTCGTTGGTCGGTTATATGGATCAAACCGTGGATACTGCAGGCTTTCATCTTCAAACAATGTTTAGAATAAACGTTGGTGGACAGTATATATCTCCGGCTCAAGATTCGGGTTTGAGTCGAACATGGTACGATGATACACCGTATACTTATGGTGCTACCCCTGGTGTTACGAATCGTATTACAAAGGATGTTAAAATCGATTACCAAACTATGCCTCAATACCTTGCTCCTATGGAAGTTTATTCAACGTATAGATCCATGGGAGGTGATATACATCTTAACATGAGATACAATCTCACGTGGATTTTTCAAGTTGATCCGAATTCGATGTACTTACTAAGGTTGCATTTTTGTGATTTCTATTATTCTAATGTGAATCAAATTGTTTTCAAAATCTTTATCAACAATCAAACGGCGGAGGAAACGGCTGATGTTATAGGTTGGACAGGCGGTAAAGGAATGACCACTTATAAGGATTATGTGATTTATGTTCATAATCAGGCGGGTGAGGATCAACTTTGGCTTGCATTGGGTCCTGCGGCAAAGGCAAAGCCGGAGTATTACGATGCTTTACTCAATGGTGTTGAGATATTTAAACTCAATCAAACTGATCTGTCAGGACCTAATCCTAGGCTTTCTGATATGATGATGAAACATGAGGAAAAGGAAAGAACTTTTGAAAAAAAGAAAAATAGCCATACTACGACTTTTGCTATCGGCGGAGCTGCTGGTGGAGCTGCTGGTTTTGCATTAGTTGCTGCAATATGTGTTGCAGTTCATCAAAGAAAGAAGAGAGCACCAGGTATTGATAAGAAAGTTAGATTGATAATTATGAGAGAAAACGAGGATATAACTAACTTTTATATCTAATACAGGTTCATACACAAATAACACATCAAGTTGGTTGCCTCTTTATGGAAACTCTCACACGAGTACATCGAAATCGACAGGATCGGGGAAGAGTACTATGGGGAGTGGTGCAAACTTGGCCATGGCTCAAGGGTTATGTCGATATTTTTCTTTACAAGAGATGATTCAAGCAACAAAGAATTTCGACGAGACGAATGTGATAGGTGTTGGAGGATTTGGAAAGGTTTACAAGGGAGTTATTGATAATGGAGTTAAAGTGGCTATTAAGAGATCAAATCCACAATCAGAACAAGGAGTGAATGAATTTCAGACTGAAATTGAGATGCTTTCAAAGCTTAGACACAAACATTTAGTGTCTTTGATTGGTTTTTGTGAGGAAGGTGAGGAAATGTGTTTGGTTTATGATTACATGGCTCATGGAACCATGAGGGAGCATTTGTACAAAGGAAACAAACCTATAGATACTTTATCATGGAAGCAAAGGTTGGAGATTTGCATTGGTGCTGCAAGAGGTCTTCATTACCTTCATACAGGAGCAAAATACACAATCATTCATAGAGATGTCAAAACAACGAATATTCTCCTTGATGAAAACTTTGTCGCAAAGGTTTCGGATTTTGGATTGTCGAAAACAGGTCCAAACATGAACAATGGTCATGTTAGTACAGTGGTGAAAGGTAGTTTTGGATATTTGGATCCTGAATATTTCAGGAGACAACAATTGACCGAAAAATCCGATGTTTATTCGTTCGGAGTAGTTCTATTCGAGGCCTTGTGTTCGAGGCCTGCTTTGAATCCTGGCCTTCCGAAAGAACAGGTTAGTCTTGCAGATTGGGCTTTGCTCAACAAAAGAAAAGGAACATTGGAAGATATTATAGATCCAAATTTGAAAGGAAAGATTAACCCTGAAAGCTTGAACAAGTTTGCTGATGCAGCTGAGAAATGTTTGTCTGATCACGGACTCGCTCGTCCCTCGATGAATGATTTGCTGTGGAACCTTGAATTTGCTCTCAACCTGCAAGAGAATCCTGATGGTTCGCGATCGACTCATGACAACTCTCCGCGTATAGATGAGAGTGAATTTGAAGAGGTAAGTTTAGCACAAAATAGTGACATGGCTGCACATTACAAAAACCTTAGCCTTGGAAGTGAACATGACCTTAGTCATGATGACTCAACTGAGAATTCTGCTGCCATCTTCTCTCAAATGGTTAATCCGAAAGGGCGATGATCGATGGAGACGAAAAAACTGTTAGGATGATGATTGTTTCTGTTGTAGAGAAGAGCTTCTTGCTTGAATGAAGGTAGAGAATTCTAGAGTACAGTGCTAACTTTGAGGGTTGGATTTAGAGTATGCAATGCTTAAACAGACTATGGAATTGTATGTAATTAATTGTCTGAAGAACCTTTTTGTATAAGAAGGCAGAAATCAAGTTCATCTGGCCTGTTTTGTGTAATATATGAAATATTATTTGTATTTTATCACATTTGTTTATGTATATCTATGATTTCGAATTACAAATTAATGTACTATGAAACTTCATCATCAAATCAATCAAATCAATAACTATAACTAATTATACACACTATATAAGATTATACAGCATGTACCTTTCTTGCTTGGAATAGAAGAATGCTATATTGAGATTTTTTTAAGAAAATGCTTAGGAATGACTATTTGTTGTTTTAGATACATTACAAACTTACTAACTTGTTTCTTACTTGCTTTTATTAGTTTAGATTACAAGTAATAAGTTATTCTTCCTATTTATAGGCTTAAAAGAAGATTTTATAGATATTTATAGATTATTTTAGACAATTAGAGAGAGTTTTACATATTTCTCTTTGCTGCATACATTTATTTATTTATTTATTTATTACTATGTCTCTATCAATATACTTCTACATATGCACTGTCTTACAGAGTCAGAACATCATAACCACTCATAAATATTACTTTATAAATAATTAAAATCAAAGTCAAACGGTAATTAAAATCTAATGATTATGATTAACAGACAGTATAAAATTTATTTATATTGTCGATGTATACCAATTAAATTTCTTCTACACTTCTCTCTAACTGGATTTAGACTATACCACTAAAATTGAAATACATCTCTGCATTTTATTAGTCTAATGGATCAAATCAAGTCTATAATTCAACTCTTCGTAAAATATCTCCCTTACCTTAACCACTTTGTCTTTATATCACTTCACCTTGTTTCTCAATTGTCCAATTGGTATATACACATGACACCTCATTCAGTATATAATATGATAATAGATCGAATCAAACAATTAATTAAAAACAATCAAGCAATGTATTGAATTAATATCAAATCTATACAAAATGTGTAAATATACAAAATCAATACAATATGAATGCTAACACTGTGGCTTTTAGTCTTACTCAACAAGAAGATTATTCGAAGTGCCGATTTTAACAAAACCTACACTTAATTGATAAATTATTGGATGAGAATATGGATACAAAGATGTCTATAGGGGCTTGAATAGACCATTTTCCCCTTAAGACAATATGAAAAACATTTTAGGTCTCATAAACGAAATCAGAGATTTTAAGAAGTGTTAAAGAAAAATACAAAAACACTAGAGCTTTGAAGCAACTAAATGAATCAAACCACATGAAATAATGCATGAGGTTGCAATAAGGTTGTGTGAGATTTGGGTCGAACTCAACTG
The DNA here is from genome assembly GCA_022829125.1 of Lathyrus tuberosus. NCBI lineage: Eukaryota > Viridiplantae > Streptophyta > Magnoliopsida > Fabales > Fabaceae > Lathyrus > Lathyrus tuberosus. The sequence continues at coordinate 14,782,505 of JALAZF010000031.1, forward strand.
TGTCGAATGAGAGCTTTCACGTATTTCGACAGGAGGCAAGCATGCAGTCGAAGCTTGTTCACATGCTGATGTCTGTTAGTTACATATAGTAGTTGAAGTCTGTTCTTATATGTATTCTGTCGAAATGTTTATATTCTGTCGAATTGGGTCTTGTGTTAAGGATCCAATTGTTTAGGTTTCTTGAGCTGCAAGTTACCTAGTTAGCCTATAAATAGGCTAGTACACTCAGTTTGTTGAGTGTGGCAAATTGTGATATTCACTTGTAATCATTTGTGACTTTAATGAGAAAGTGAATAGTAAACAGAATTTATATTTGCCCAATCCTTGTTGTTTTTCCTTCTTCTTCTTCTTTTTTTTCCTTTTTCGTTAAACCTTAACCCTTGTTTTGATTCTTGATTATCAAGAAACCGTTTTATACTTTGCTTAAAGATATCATTTTTCACAACAAATTGGTGCGGTGAGCATGGAGAAGATGTCTTCAACAAAGTATGAGATCGAGAAGTTCACCGGAGTGAACGACTTCGGTCTGTGGCGCTTGAAGATGAAAGCCCTACTGGTTCAGTAGGGTTGTTTGGAAGCGTTGAAGGGAATGGCAGCCATGGATGCTGCTTTGACGGAAAGAGAAAAGACGACAATGATCGAGAAAGCACACAGCGCAATATTGTTGAGCCTTGGTGATAAGGTTCTCCGGCAGGTGTCAAAGGAGACGACGGCGTTGGGATTATGGGTGAAGCTTGAAAGGTTGTACATGACCAAGTCGTTGGTGAATCGTCTTTACCTGAAGCAATCCTTGTATTCGTTCAAGATGAATGAAGACAAAGCTTTGGCTGAGCAGTTGGATTCTTTCAACAAGCTGATTCTTGATCTTGAAAACATTGATGTGAAGATTGATGATGAAGATAAAGCATTATTGCTGTTGTGTGCTTTGCCATGATCGCATGCTCACTTCAAAGAAACACTCTTGTATGGAAGAGAGTCCCTGACCTTTGAAGAAGTTCAAGCAGCCTTGTATTCGAAGGATTTGAAGGAAAGAAAGGAGAAAAAACATTCATCAGTTGGCGAAGGGTTGTCCATGAAAGGAAGATCGTCAAAGAAAGATGGTAGGTTTGACAAGAAGAAAGGAAAGGCTCAGCAGAAGTCTTATGGTGGTGATATGTCTAATATCAAATGTTATCATTGTAAGAAGGAGGGTCACACAAGAAAGGTGTGCACTGAGCGCCTGAATAATCATGGAGGTAAGGACAATGGGAATGCAGCTATAGTGCAAGATGGTTATGAATCATCTGATGTCCTTGTGGTATCGAGCAGCAACTCTTGTGAAGAGTGGATTATGGATTCTGGATGTACTTGGCATATGACTCCAAACAAGAATGTGTTTGAAGAATTGTGTGATCAAGATGGTGGATCAGTGCTGCTGGGGAACAATAAAGCTTGCAAGATTGCAGGTATTGGATCTGTTAGATTCAAGCTCCATGATGAGTCAATAAAGCTATTGACTGGGGTTAGGTATGTACCTGATCTTAAGAGGAATTTAATTTCTCTTGGTGAATTCGACATAAAGGAATATGTTTTCAAAGGAGAGCAAGGTATCCTGAAAGTCATGAAAGGGTCGAAGGAAGTCTTGAGAGGCGTGAAAAACCAAGGCTTGTATACCCTTGAGGCTGAGGTTGTAAGTGGTTCGACAAATGTTGTATCCACGAAACCTATGTCAAAGACAGAACTATGGCACATGAGATTGGGCCATGTCAGCGAAAGAGGCCTGGTCGAATTGGGGAAGCGGAACCTGCTAGGAGGTGACAAAGTCGAAAAGCTGGAGCTTTGTGAATCTTGTGTATTTGGTAAATCATGTAGGGCAAAGTTTAACAAAGGCGAGCAAAGAACACATGGATCCCTTGATTACATTCATGCTGATCTTTGGGGGCCTGCAAGGAATCCTTCACACTCAGGTGCAAGGTATTTTCTATCCATCGTTGATGACTATTCCAGAAAGCTATGGGTATTCATTCAGAAGATGAAGGATGAAACTTTTGAGAATTTCAAAAGTTGGAAGGTTCTGGTCGAAACTCAAACTGGCAGAAAGGTTAAAAGGTTGAGAACCGACAATGGCCTTGAATTCTGCAATGAAGCGTTCGACAGTTACTGTGTTGTGTCTGGGATTGCAAGGCATAAGACTGTAGCAGGTACTCCTCAACAGAATGGCTTAGCTGAGAGATTCAATCGAACAATCCTTGAAAGGGTTAGATGCATGTTGGTTAGTGCTGGATTGAAGGTGTTTTGGGCGGAGGCTATTTCGACAACAGCTTTTCTGATAAATAGATGTCCCTCGACTGCGCTAGGAATGACGACACCTGAAGAAGCTTGGTCGGGTCATCCACCAGATCCGACAAACTGAGAGTATTTAGTTGTTTAGCCTATGCTCACATTAGGCAAGACAAGGTCGAACCTAGAGCTCTGAGATGCATGTTCCTTGGATATCCTGAGGGAGTCAAGGGTTATAGGTTGTGGTGCCTAGAACCAGATCACAGAAGATGTATCACAAGTCGTGATGTAGTTTTCAATGAGGTAGAAATGGCTTTCAAGAAAACTGGTGATGTTGGTCGAAGTGTAGAAATCTCTGAAGAGGAGCTGGAACAGGTAGAGATGGCTGTTGAGGTGGAGCATTGTGATGCTGAAGTGCATAGCTCTGATAAAGTCGAAGAGCAAGATGCTGAAGAGGTTGAGGAAACTGTTGATGACTACCTACTGGCAAGAGATAGGTCGAGAAGAGTCATCAAGCCACCTCAGAGACTTGGTTATGCAGATCTTATAGCTTTTGGCTTAATCTCTGTAAGTGAGGTACTTGACGAAGAACCTAGAGATTACAAGGAAGCTATAAGGAGTCGAAACAAGACTGAATGGCAAAAAGCCATGGATGACGAGATGAAATCTCTTCATGATAATAACACTTGGGAGCTGATTGAGAAACCTGTAGAAGCCAGGTTAGTCAGTTGTAAGTGGATTTTCAAGGTCAAAGAAGGAATCGAAGGCGTGATGTCGAAGCGCTTTAAGGCGAGGCTGGTTGATAGGGGGTTCACTCAGAAAGAAGGAGTCGACTTTAATGATGTGTTTTCACCTGTTGTAAAGCATAGATCCATTCGAATGTTGTTGGCCATGGTAGCAAACTTTGACTTGGAACTTGAGCAAATGGATGTGAAGACAGCATTTCTGTATGGTGATCTAGATGAAACGATCCTGATGCGTCAACCTGAAGGGTATGCAGAAAAGGGTAAAGAAGATTATGTGTACAAGCTGAATAGGTCTTTGTATGGCCTGAAACAATCTCCTCGACAGTGGAAAAGGAGATTCGACAAGTTCATGGCACACATTGGTTTCACTAGAAGTCAGTTCGATCACTGTGTTTACTTCAGATTTTGACCTGGAAACTCACTTGTTATGTTGCTGTTGTATGTGGATGATATCCTCATAGCTAGCAATAATGTTGAGGATGTAACGAAGGTGAAGGCTGAACTCAGTAAGGAGTTCGAAATGAAGGATCTGGGAGCTGCAGCCAGGATTCTTGGGATTGACATCCGGAGAGATAGAAAGCAGTCAAAGTTGTGCTTATCTCAGGAGACATACCTACGGAAGCTTCTCGACAAGTTTGGTATGTCGAATTCAAAGTCTGTTATGACATCTACTAATCCTCAGTTTAAGCTTAATACTACTCAAAGTCCGAGCACTGAAGCTGAAAGAATCTATATGAATAGCATTCCATATGCTAGTGTAGTGGGTTTTTTTATGTATGTTATGGTCTGTACGAGGCCAGACATAGCATATGGAGTGAGCCTTGTGAGCAGGTATATGGCCAATCCTGGAAAGGCGCACTGGCAAGCTGTAAAGTGGATTCTCAGGTACATAAATGGGTCTCTGAAAAGAGTCTTAATTTATGGTGGAGCCAGTGATGGTGATAGCATAGTCGAAATCGAAGGATTTGTTGACTCTGATTATACAGGTTGTATGGATTCCAGAAATTCTATTTCTGGATATGTTTTCACAATGTTTGGCACAACAATCAGTTGGAAAGTGACGCTTCAGAAGGTTGTTGCCTTATCAACCACTAAAGCTGAATATATTGCCCTCACTGAAGCTGTGAAGGAAGCATTGTGGCTTGAAGGTTTTGCAAAGGAGCTGAAACTTCAAGGTCGAAGTATCACTGTTAAATGTGATAGTCAAAGTGCAATACACCTGTCGAAGAATTCAGCCTATCATGAGTGAACTAAGCACATTGATGTGAGGCTGCATTTCGTCAGAGAGGTAATCGAGCGTGGTGAAGTCCAGGTACTGAAGGTTTCGACTGAAGACAATGCTGCTGATATAATCACCAAGACGTTGCCAAGTTGCAAGTTCTTCCACTGTATGCAGTTGATAAAGCTGCATGATGAAAGCTAGTTGTTTCCCTTTGTTGCTGAGTTAGATCCAAGGTGGAGATTTGTGAGATTTGGGTCGAACTCATCTGTGTCGAAGGAGAGCTTTCATGTATTTCGACAGGAGGCAAGCATGCAGTCGAAGCTTGTTCACATGCTGATGCCTGTTAGTTACATATAGTAGTTGAAGTCTGTTTTTATATGTATTTTGTCGAAATGTTTATATTCTGTCGAATTGGGCCTTGTGTTAAGGATCCAATTGTTTAGGTTTCTTGGGCTGCAAGTTACCTAGTTAGCCTATAAATAGGCTAGTACACTCAGTTTGTTGAGTGTGGCAAATTGTGATATTCACTTGTAATCATTTGTGACTTTAATGAGAAAGTGAATAGTAAACAGAATTTATATTTGACCAATCCTTGTTGTTCTTCCTTCTTCTTCTTGTTTTTCCTTTTTCGTTAAACCCTAACCCTTGTTTTGATTCTTGATTATCAAGAAACCGTTTTATATTTTGCTTAAAGATATCATTTTTCACAACAGGTTGATTGTTTCTAGTGCAAGTCACTTACAAGATGATCAAAGTCGTTGTATACAAAGCGATTTAAAAACACTTTACTTAGGTGTTCTTAACAAAGCATAATTGAATTTATGATTATTCCACAAGATTGATACACTACAGATCTAGGCTTATACATTAAATCACTATAAGCATGGTCTAACCTATATGGCATACAATCAATGCAATTATGCAATAATGCAACAACAAATATGAATGAAAGCTTGCAAAATAAAAGAGAAAATCAAAAAAGTAAAAGATACACAGAGATATATAATGCTTCGGCGTTCGTCCTCATTTTGCCTACTGCACTCTTCAATGGACTATGTCATCGGAACATAATCACAGTCTTCCACTATTTTGATAAAATTAATTACAATATTTTGATTACAAAGAACTATCACATGATAATTCCCTTGTTGATGCAAACAATTAACTGTTAACAAAAAGAAGATCCCTCAAGATCCTAATCTAATAACCACATTATCCACAATAACCTATTCCTAATATTTGTGTGTGGAGATCCCCATGATCCCACTGATTTCTTGTCTAAGTGATTGCCATTAAATTAGTGTATATTGGACAACTCCCAACTTTGTCTGTGAGCAATCTTTCTCCAACACCACCAAAGAAGAACATACTGACCATTGATACTTGATCTCGCCAAAGTGTTCCTTGGAGTATATTGGAAACTCTCTTCTTGATAGATAACAAATCAATAGCAAATTGCATTCAAGAAATGATACTTGCACCTGTTACATAACAACCAGTTTCACACAAAACATTAGATACCCTAATGTACCACTAGTTTCCCTTAACACTCAATCTTTAGAGAAAGGTCTATAATCCAAAGTAAAAAATACTAGGAAGGAATATGATGAACAATGCCAGATAATCTTAACCATCCACTGAAATTACAAGGTGTTAGTGAAGTAATTCAGGTTTGGTGAATGAAGAACACGTACAAGGTTTTATCAAGCTTTTAGATGAATGGGTCTTGGTTATTGATTAATATCAAGAGCTTAATCAATTACAACAAGATTTATCAACTCACTCTCTCTAATTCATACAAAGACAACAACAAAATTGTAGAAGAACAAGATACAACAAAAAGAGATAATGAATTAACATGGATTCAATATCAAGAAGTTGTTTTTGGAGAATAAGAGAAAACATTCATGGTGTAAGGATGAACACACTAAGAAGAGTAGACAAAATCACATTTTTGTCTCTATGGATTTCACTGTAGGTTTCACACACTTGTTACTTTCAGCAAAAGAAACTACTATTTAAATGAGAGATAGAAAATTGGATATTTTTTTATTCGTGATTTGAATTAAGAAGGATTTATGATTCGAACCAATATGGACAGACCCAAGAAGGGGCGTTTTTCAAAGCTCATCATTCGAATCATGATATGCACTTGATCCGAATCAAATGAGGTTATGATTCGAATCATGTTCAAGTTATGATTTGAGTCATTTGGTCTAGAGGTGAATGTGAGTGCACCTTCTTATTAGAAATGTTTTGTATGATGTCAAAACTAGGACATTTTAGCATGTATGTATATTGGACGATATTCTCTGAGTCTAAATGTGCATCTTAGTATTAGGAAACTTAGGAATGGTTTAGAAAAGGTTTCATGCATTAAAAAAATAGGTTTTTATATGGAAAAACGGGTCTATATGTCGACATATACATGTTATGTGTCGACATATGTGGATCATTTTTAAAGGTTGTAGCTTATGTAATGCATGAGTCGACACATAAAGTATTTCAGGTCAACACATATAAGAAAAAAATACGTCTATGAGCCGACACATACGAGTTATGTATCGACATATGTTGATGAGTTTTAAAGCCTATAGCCTTTGTTTAATGTGCTAACTATGGAGCAGTTTCAGGTCGACGCATAGAAGAAAATTTTCTTGTATGACTCGGCACATGACCTATACAGGTCGACACATGCTTCAAAAATGTCGACACATGACTTACATAGCTCGACACATTCAATTCATTTTTCCAAAAAATCATGACTTTTTCAAATCTTTTGCATTCCTTTTGCTTCTAACTTGTACACATATATATAACTCATACATGCATCATTTGAAGGTGACGAAACCAGAAATATACAAAGAGTTATCTTCATCTTCAACCTATGTTATATACATACACACAAATACATTACACATAATCATTTTTTGTTTGGGTGTCATCTAGAATCAGAGTTGATAACGTCTAATTTAGGTTGTTAAATTGTAAATTGGGTTGAGAATCTTTGGGGGTTTCAAATAAGAAAACCAAGTTAGGGTTTCCCTTCAAGAACAATTGGTGATTTGAAGGTTTTGGACCAGATTACGCAAGTTGGATTCAGTAGAGTGAAAGCTTCGAAGAGTAGTAGATTTGATTGAAGGAGTAACAGTAATCGGAGGATCATCTTGGTAAATCTTGGGTGACAACAATTCGCAATTTGGATTTGATCAAGTGAAAGCTTTGAAGAACGAGGTTTATTATAAAGGAGTAACGTGAGACGGTGGATCAAATTGGTATTGTTGGGTGACTTGATCAAGCTCAGATCAAGGGAAGAGAACAAGTTAGGATCAACATCAAACATAGGGTTTATAGGTTTGGATTGCTACTTTTCTCATGTAAGCAATCTTTTGCAAAGTAAGATTGATATCTCAATTCCATTTGGAATTAGGGGCAAACGTAACCATAGCGAGGACGATTGGTGAACTGTCTAAATAAATCCTTGTGTACTCTCTCTCTGTCTCTTTTACTTTTCAATCGCAAATTGTTGAACTCGTAGATTGTGCGATCAATATGTTTGGTTAAAACTTTGTTGATAACATTTTGAAAACTGTTTTGTTGTGTTTATTACATTCCATTAGATTGTATTTATTTTTTTAAAATCAACAAAACCATAAAAAAATCTAAATGAAATTGATTGCACACAAGGTGTTTGATAATTTGCCTCAATTACGTTTTTGTGTATTTTGTCATTGGAAATAGACTTCATTTTTATTATAGCATTCAAGTTATTGTTGTTAAAATTATATTAATCAATTTGTTATCATTATCATAACTTGATTCTATATACGCATATCATGGCTTTTTTATAGTGATTTGGTTTAGACGGTTCGATCCAGGTCACTTTTGGTAGTCGTTAAATTTTTCAAAACGGCTTTTGTAAAGTTTTTCAACTTGGGATCTATTCATCCCCCCCCCCCCCAACCCACACACACACACAACCTCTAAATAAGTCGCCTTCGTCTAACAAGTGGTATTAGAGCTCCGATTAATTTCGTGCTTCAATATTCGCTTATCAAAAAATGGCTACCGAACCTAAAGGGTGGTACAATAGAGCTCCCATCTTTAGCGGTGAAAACTATGGCTATTGGAAAGCTTGTATGCATATCCATATCAACTCGTTTGATAAGGGTGTATGGGACGTCATAACAAATAGTCCTAATCAAATTACAATAACCAATGGTGAAGGTGTTGTTGTACCAAAATCGGAAGCACAATGTAATGATAATGATAATAAATTGTGGTCACATGATTGGAAGGAACAAAATATTCTCATGTTCGCACTTAGTGTTGATGAATATTATCTTGTTTTCAATTGTGAAACCGCCAAAGCTACATGGGATCCATTAGAAGTTACCCATGAGGGAACTAATGAAGTCAAACAAGCTAGGATCAATACCTTAACTCAAGAGTTTGAACTATTTCGCATGAAGCATGGTGAAACCATTTCCGACATGTAAAAGAGGTTCACACATCTTATAAATCATTTGAATACTCTAGATAAGCCTATTTCCAATGATATTGCTACTAATAAATTTTTGAGGTGTCTTAATAGGGAATGGCAACCTAAGGTCACTGCAATCAAAGAAGTTAATGATCTTAGAACACTTGATCTCATGACTTTATTTGGCAAGCTAAAAGAACATGAGCAAGAACTAATTTGCTTGGAAAACATAAGAAGAAGATAAAGAAAGAGAAAGGCAAGGACAATAAGGTAGAAAAGAAGTTTATTGCTTTAAAGGCTTCAAGTTCAAAGTCTTCAACCAATGAGCAAAGTGATTGTGAAACAAGTGATGATGAGAATTTTGATGATGAATAAATGGGGTTGTTCGTCAAAAGGTACCATAGGTACATAAGGAAAAATGGAGTCAAGCACTCCGACAAGAACCTAATCAACTTTAGAAGGCTATTGAACTCCTCAAAGGAAGATGATAATAAGAAAGATAAACATAGAGGTTCATGCTGCAATTGTTGAAAAGTCGGTCATTATAAGCCGGATTATCCATTGATCAAGAAATATAAAGAGAAAGGCCATCACAAGAAATCTAGCAAAGTCTAGAAGAGCCTATATTTCTTGGAAGAGTGAAAGTGATTCTTCGAGTGATGAAAGCTCAAGCTCAAGTGATGAATCGGAAAAGCTTTGCTTCATGGCCAACAAAAAAAGAAGAAGAAGAATGTAAGTCGTTCTAAACTTGAATCTATTAATGAATTATCTTATTCTCAATTACAAAAGGCTTTTGAAAATATACATAGAGAAGTTGTAGATGCTTTTAAAAATTTATCTTCAAACAAAAGAATCTTTTCACATTTAGAAGCTAAAGTTTTATAAACCAAAAAGAACATGGAAGCTCTTAAGCAATCTATGGTAGATATTCAAAAAGATAAGAACGATGATAAAGAACCTTCGTGGTTCAGTTATGAAACTTGTCACATTTGGCAAAAAAAAGGTAAACACTCTTAAAGCTAAATTGGACAAGGCATTACAACCAAAGGTTACATTTGCTATTTATCCATCAAAGTTTAAACGGTCTTTGAACCTTTCATATAAAAAGTATAAATATGTTCAAATGGATTCAAATAGCAAAAGTACATCTCATCATAACTTATCTTGTCACGATTGTTGCAATAAAGGTCACACTATTGAAAAATGAAAGTTTAGGAGACTCTTTGTTCCTAAAGGTGTTTTTCAATGGTTGCCCAAATGCAACCTTGATTTCACTCACTCTCAAGGACCCAATGAAAATTGGGTACTTGTTACTCTTGTTTGATTTTATATGTCGAATTTCTAGGCTCTACGGAGAAAATGTGGTTTCTCGATAATGGATGCTCAAGACATATGATGGGTGAAATCTCTCTATTCATTGACCTTGTGCCAAAGAAGAAGGGTTTTGTTACCTATGGATATAATAACAAGGTAGCAATGCCTGGAAAAGATAGTGTAGGTAACCCCTCGTCTACTACTATCTGTGATGTTATGTTAGTTGAAAGTCTTAAACATAATCTTCTTAGCATTAGTCAATTATGAGAAAATGGGTTTAAAGTAACTTTTACAAATACTTGTTGCATGTTTGAACATAATGAAAAGAGAGATTGTATGTTTAATGGATTGAGGGTTAATAACTCTTATATGCTTAACCTAGATGACGTATCCATGACAAGAACTAAGTGTCTAGTGACCATGAGTGAAGACTATTGGTTATGAAATAGACACCTAGCTCATGTAAACTTTAATTTACTAAACAAAGTGACTTCAAAAGATTTAGTAATAGGTCTACCAAAAATAAATTTTTCAAAAGACCATATATGCGATACATGCCAAATGGGTAAGCAAACTAGTGTCTCGTTTAAATTGAAAAACGTTGTTTCAACTTCGAGACCACTTGAGTTTCTCCATATGGATCTCTTTGGTCCCTCAAGGACCAAAAGCATAGGTGGTAATTACTATGCTTTTTATAGTAGACAATTACTCAAGATTTTGTTGGGCCATCTTTTTTCATAGTAAAGATAAACTTTTTCAACTTTCACACAATTTCAAGGTTATCCCAAAATAATATGAATTTAAAAATATTTGTTATCTGAAACGATCATGGAGGTGAATTTGAAAACTACCTCTTTGAGAATTATTGTGATAAATATGGAATTTAGCATAATTTTTCTGCTCCAAGAACTCCACAACAAAACGGTGTTGTGGAGCGCAAAAATTGTGTTTTAGAGGAGTTTGCTAGAACTATGCTCAATGAGGGTAATCTACCTAAGTATTTCTGGGCCGATACCATTAGCACGACATGTTATGTCTTAAATAGGATACTAATACGTCCTATTTTATACAAAACTCTTTATGAACTACTAAAGGTTAGAAAACCAAATTTATCGCATCTTCATGTTTTCGGATGTAAATGCTTTGTTTTAAATAATGGAAAGGATAATCTTAGAAAGTTTGATGCAAAAGCCGATGAAGGTATCTTCCCTGGATACTCTCAATCGAGCAAAGCTTATAAGGTTTATAACAAAAGATTACTTATTGTTGAAGAGTCGGTACATGTCACTTTTGATGAATCTTATCCGAGAAATGTCAGAAAAGGTGTTTATTTTCATGATGTAAGTGTATATTCACAAGACATTCTCAAAGAAGCCGAAGAAGAAATTGATTATCCTAAAGTGGTGGAACTTATGAAAGAAGAAGATAACGATTGTAAAAAGGAAAAGGTTAAAAGGTCAACTACAGTGGATGACATACCTTTGGCTTGGAGGACCTCCAAGGGTCATCCAATCAAAAACATACTTTGAGACATCACCAAAGGTGTGACAACACGCTCCAAGATAAGTAATTTTTGTTATCACTTGCATTCGTTTCACAAGTTGAACCTAAAAATGCAAAAGATGCCTTACTTGATGAGCATTGGCTTATGGACATGCAAGATCAATTAAACCAGTTTAAAAGAAATGATGTATGGGACCTTTTCCTTCATCCGCGAGATCATCAAGTTATTGGAACTAAGTGGGCTTTTAGAAATAAACTCGAAAACAGAGTGATAAATAGGAACAAAGCCCGACTAGTGGCTCAAGGTTATAACCAAGAGGAGAGCATTAATTATGATGAAACTTATGCTCCAGTTGCTCACCTTGAGGTTATACACCTTTTACTAGATTATGCTTGCTCCAAAGATTTCATGTTATTTCAAATGGATGTGAAAAGTGCTTTCCTTAATGGATATATTAATGAGGAATTGTATGTTTCACAACCTCCTGGTTTTGAAAATCACGAGTATCCTAATCATGTTTATAAACTAAAATGAGCTTGGTATGGTCTTAAAAAAGCCTCTAGGGCTTGGTATGAGCGACTAGGTAAGTTCTTAATCGATCAAGGATATCTAGAGGGAATTTAGATACTACATTTTTCATTGAACGCCAAGGAAAACATACTCTTCTAGTTCAAGTTTATGTTGATGATATCATCTTTGGTTCCACTAACATGCAATTAGTCAAGGTGTTTTCTAAGCTAATGCAAGGTGAGTTTGAGATGAGTCTCATGGGGGAGTTGAACTACTTTCTTGGTATTCAAACTAAGCAACTCAATGAAGGGACGTTTGTGTGTTAAACAAAATATTGCAACAAATTGCTAAAGAAATTTGGTATGGAAGATGCAAAATCAATTGTCACTCAAATGCCCACAAATGGAAACTTGGAAAAAGACGAAAATGGTAAGGATGTTGATGTCAAAAATTATAGAGGTGTGATTGGATCTCTTCTATATCTTAATGCATATAGGTCGGACATTATGTTTGATGTATGTATGTGCACTCGTTATCAATCGGCCCCTAAGAAATCGCATTTAAAAGCCGTAAAGTGCATCCTTAGATACATTCATGGTACTTCTAAGTATGGGTTTTGGTATTCCAAGGGAAATGATTGTAATTTGGTTGGTTATACCGATTCCAATTTTTTCGGTTTCAAATCGGATAGGAAAGGTACTAGTGGAACTTGCCACATGTACTTTCCTAGGAAAAGTACTAGGAAAAGTAAGTTGGTATAGCAAGAAACAGATTTTTGTTACTTTGTCAACTCCTGAGGCAAAATACGTCACAGACGATAGTTGTTGTGCTCAAATATTTTGGGTCAAACAACAACTACTTAATTTTGATATTAAACTACAATGTATTCCTATTATGTATGACAACACTAGTGCTATTAATCTAACCAAAATTATGGTGTTACATTATCGTACTAAACATATTGAGATACATCACCACTTCCTACGTAACCATGTTGAAAAAGGAGATGTTGTATTTAAGCATGTTGATAGCAAAAAATAACTTGCGGATATCTTTGCAAAACCTCTTGCGACTAAACCGTTTTTTAACATTCAAATGGAATTAAGCATAATTGAAATCTCAAATCTTGCCTAAATATGATCTGTTACATGCACTTTATATACGTTTGCTCTAACTTTCCTCGGAATTTCAATCACATATGAGTGCATCCTATATCAATTCAGTCGCGAGGTAATATTGTTCCATTTTCTCTCTTTGAAAGTAAGCCTTTTACTTTTGCATGTTGTTTATGTCCCAAATGCTTGATATGCTTGATATATGAAATATTTCATGAATGTTCACTTTCAAAAATTTCAATTGATGTATTTCCATTTATATGTTTATAGTGACTTCATACTATTCTTCTTCCATAATTGAAATATGTTCTTTGTGTATAAGCATGTTATCTATTATTAGTTCTTGCATGATATATGTGAGGTTGTTTTTTATCTATTTCGGCATGAAATATGTTTGAACAAGTTAGAATGTCAACAAATTCTTGTAGTGTGTCATTATTATGATAAAATTTCTATTTTTGGTTTGAGTGATGATAAATCTAAATAATCGCCTTGCTAGAGCACATGTGTGTGCAGCATTCGGGAGCACCAAAAGTATATGTCACATAAACGTGTTGTCTTTGAAGCAACTTAAGAGTTTTTTATTTCATTGTATCCTTCATCTTTCATGTTTATTGTATATGTTATTTGGCATTATTTGTCGCAATTATGTTACATTGTTGCTTAAATTGATGTTATTTATGTTTAAGCATTTTCATTATTTACATCATTATATGTGAGTGTTGTTTTATTTATGATTTTATCTTTGTAAACGCCTCTGTGTGTTACATTAGTATATGTGTGATATAAGATACTTCTCATGGATTGCTTTGTCTCTTTTTGATGTTGTCAAAGGGTTTCATGCATTAAAAACAGGTTTTTGTGTGAAAAATAGGTATATGTGTCGACACATACATGCTATGAGTCGACACATGTGGATCATTTTTAAAGGTTGTAGCTTATGTAATGCATGAGTCGACATATAAAGCATTTTAGGTCAACACATAGAAGAAAAAATTCTCCTATGAGCCGACACATATGAGTTAAGTGTCGACATATGTTGATGACTTTTAAAGCCTGTAGCCTCTGTTTGATGTGTCGAATGTGGAAGGGTTTCAGGTTATCCCAGAAGAAATTTTTCTTATATGAGTCGACATATGACCTATACAGGTCAACACATGCTTCGAAAGTGTCGACACATTCGATGCATTTTTCCAAAAATTCATGATTTTTTCAAATCTTTTGCATTCCTTTTGCCTCTAGCTTGCACACATATATATACCTCATACATGCATTATTTGAAGGTGACAAAACCAGAAATATACAAACACTTCTCTTCATCTCCAACCTATGTGCTATGCATACACACAAACAAATTACACCTAATCAATTTTTGTTTGGGTACCATCTAGAATCTGAGTTGATAACGTCCAATTTAGGTTGTTGAATTGTAAATTGGGTTGAGAATATTTGGGGGTTACAAATAAGAAAACCAAGTTGGGTTTTCCTTCAAGATCAATTGGCGATTTGAAGGTTTTGGACAAGATTACGCAAGTTAGATTCAACCGAGTGAAAGCTTCAAAGAACAGTGGGTTCGGTTGAAGGAGTAACTATAATCGGAGGATCATATTGGTAAATCTTAGGTGAAAACAATTTGCAATTTAGATTCAATTGAGTGAAAGCTTTGAAGAACAGGGTTTCTTGAAAAGGATTAGCATGAGACGGTGGATCAAATTGGTATTGTTGGGTGACTTGATCAAGCTCAGATCAAGGGAAGATAACAAGTTAAGATCAACATCAAACATAGGGTTTTTAGGTTTGGATTTCTACTTTTCTCTTGTAAACATTATTTTGTAAAGTAAGACTGATATCTCAATTCCATTTGGAATTGCGGGCAAATGTAACCATAACGAGGACGATTGGTGAACTGCCTAAACAAATCCTCGTGTACTCTCTCTATCTATCTATCTATGTATCTCTCTCTTTCTCTCTTTTAATTTTCATTTGTAAATTGTTGAATTCATAGATTAAGAGAGAGAGAGAGAGAGAAAGAGAGAGAGAGAGAGAGAAATGTGTGCTAGATTTATAGTGGTTTAACTATCGTCATCGCTAAGTCTACTCTGCTCTCCAATGGTTTCCCATTGAAAAATTTGCTCTTCCACTATAATGTATGACAAATTACATAATGGTATCCAAATAATACTGAAAATATACAAATTTCTATCTAGATTTTTTGACTTGTACACAGTCTCCAAACTGAATCCCCGTGAAATCTTTACTTGAAACCAACTTGAATCTTCTAGCATCAATAATTCTTCTCTAAAATCTCCATTCTACAGCTATATTTCCTCAACCGTACTAGCATATTGAGTGTTAGTTTGTATGAAGATTAAGAAGAACTCTAACTTTGTCTATAGGCTTCCACACAACATTACCAAAGTAATTTTGGAGAGAAGAACTGTTAGAACAAGATTTGTTCATGACATGTATCTCTTGGGTTTTGATGATAACAAAGTATTAAAAGAACAATGGTGTTATCTAATGTGTGTTCCAAGTATGCAGGTTATAAGGCTTGAAAAAAAGCCATTCACAATTTGATATAAGGACACATTTAAGAGGAGCAGAGTTACTAGCTTCTGATGGATCAAAACCTGAAGAACACTATCTAAGTGATGTCTGGCATAGACTCTAAAGCTGCAGACCTCAGTATCAAAAGAACAACATATCGTCTCTACGCTAAGTTAATGTATCAGCTTCTGGTGAACATTTAAAATTAGTAATAAAGGTTGAGTTATCTGTACTATAGAAAGCAAGATGTATTGTCAAATTAGCTTGTCAGCTAGAGTCTATTTTTCACAAGGCTCAAGAAGAGTTGACATGTTTTACAAATATCTAATTTCAACGACTCTATAGTACAAGAATACATACGCAATGGTGAAACATGTTACACAATGGATTAAGATATTTGGTGTATCTCTCTTCAACGTCTCTTGGACTATGGAGAAACAAAGACATTTGTTCAAGTTATCTCTTCCAACTGTTAGTCTTCTACAACTACTATATAAGCTATTGAAGATTCAAACCGAAGTCTTCAACAAGGAGCAATCAAAAGGGAAAATATAGAAGGAAAGCCAAGAAGGATATAAGTGTTCTACACTTTTGTCTGTATGGTGGAATAACAAGATCATACAATAAGCAACACAATCGAGTAAGCAGGATTTCTGTTATATGTTGTAAATTGTAATAAGCCTTAAGATTTCTTAAACATTGAATATCTTAGAAATATTAAGTGCTTAAAGATCTTTGTTAAGGTGATTACCATGTCCCTCTAATTTTGTATAAAGTACACCTTATTCTCTATTATGCTAAACATGATTGTTTAGTAGTTTAGATAAAGTCTCTTGCTATGTGCTTGAGCATCAAAGTTTCTTGCTGAAAGGCTTGAGCCAAGTAAGTATTCTGTTATGTGCTAGAGCATTGAAAGTCTTGATCAGTTGCTGATTAAGCAGAAAGTCTTAGATTGTGAGTTTAAGCAGAAAGTCTTGGGCCTGAGGGGCTTGAGCATAAGCCTTGGGTTTGTGCAACTTGAGCAAGGAAGTCTTGAGTTCATGGAACTTAAGCAAGGAAGTCTTAGGCTTGAAGTGTTTGAGCATAAGTCTTGGATTCGCGGAATCTAAGCAGGGATGTCTTGGACCGAGGGTCTGAGCAAAAGTCTTGAGTCTAAGGGGCTTAGGAAAG
The DNA here is from genome assembly GCA_022829125.1 of Lathyrus tuberosus. Lineage (NCBI taxonomy): Eukaryota > Viridiplantae > Streptophyta > Magnoliopsida > Fabales > Fabaceae > Lathyrus > Lathyrus tuberosus. Next base: position 14,799,375 of record JALAZF010000031.1, read on the forward strand.
GAAGTCTTGGGTTCGTGGAACCTAAGCAAAAGTCTTGGACCTAAGGCTTTTAAGTGGGAAGTCTCAGGCTAAGGGTTTGAGGAAATAAATGTGTTATGCTTAGGTTCATAAGCGATTGTAATCGTGTTTTGGTTATAGTGAAAATCTCTTGTGATGCAAGGGGACTGGACTACTCTCTTTTAGGAGGAACCAGTATAAATCTTTGTGTGTGTTCTTTATCTTTTATTTGCTTCTGTTAACATCTGCTACAACGTATAATCAGAATCTGACCACCAGTTTAGATTCTTAACTCTGATCAGAGGCAAAGTTAAGAAACGAAAAACACAACTCAACCCCCTTCTTGTGTGTTTTTCTCACCTTCAGTTGGTATCAGAGCATGGTCTGTGCATAACACTTAACAGTGGTACAAATAATGATCCAATGAAAAAAATATATCTGCTAAAGACTTTCCTTCAAGGAGGAGTTAAGTACCTTATGAAAAATATTACACTACTAATCCTATCATATTCAAAAGGTGATTCTGCTAAATTTAAATGCCAGATTAAGCAAAATATATTTTTAATTCATTAGTCTTAATAAATGGTTTTGATGAAGTTCTATATAATACTCTTGAGAAATCTATTACTATAGAAGTTGATGGTGTAGAGATGATCAAAATTCGAAAGTCTCTCTCACCAGCTCAGAAGAAGTTTATTGAAAAATATCTTTAGATTTAGATGCATTCTGGTAGGTGCTCTATCTCATTCTGAGTATATCAACATCATTGATATGTCTAATGCTCAAGACTATCTTTGAATCCTTGTGTTCTTATTTGAAGGGAATCAGGTTGAAGCTTATTAGGTTACATTTCATCTCATTTTTTCAAGCAAATTCTAAGAAGTCTGCTTGCTAATAGTAAACCATAAAGTCACATCTACTTAGGAAGTTAAAAATTTGAGTTAACTATGTCTTGAAAGGTTTGATAGCATTCTTAAAAGAAAAGAAATGGAATTAGATGATGAAAACTGTCTAACATATCATCCTTCCTCAAGCCTGTTGAAGAAAAATTCCTTTGGAATGTTTGATGATATGGAACTAACCTTCCTTATCAAAGGACTCTCTCAACTAGCTAAATGAGATGTGATATCTTTTGATACAAGAGTAACTTCAGAAGCTTTTGAAATATTCTTATTTCAATTGATTTCCCAAATCTTAAGAACAAGGAGAAATACTACCAGAAAAACCCAAAAAGAAAAATTTCAGAGGTCTTCAAGGTCTATTCTAATGAAACTGACATAATTGTGGATTCAGAATCTGATGAAGAATGTAATCAGACATTGATGGTCATTACTTCTTCTGAAGAACCAATTGGAATCTGGGAATAAAAATCAATTATTGAAGAGAAAGAGATAATTATAATCTATCTTGCTTCAATATTGATAATAAGGAGTTTGCATCTAAAGATGATATCTTAAATGACTCTATTGCTCCTGTGGAAATGTAAGGCTATCATCGAATCTGTGTTAAAGGACAATTTTATGAGAAACCTTTTATTTCTTCTTCTGTTTGTGGCAATACTATAGCAGTTCTGTAAACTTGTTTTATGACAATATCTGATAGTAAACATTATCTGAATCTATGCTTTTCAAATTTCAAAGTCAAAATACTTAATCCAAGACAATGAAATTAATGACTTTGCTAAGAACAAGATTTTGTCAGTATCATTACTCATTCTAGGCTCATACACTGGAATGAATCATGATACTACTATCAGATTGAGGCATAAATCAAGAAGAAGCATGTCAAGACTAACATTTCTGGACTCATAGAAATATGAGTAGCAATATCTATATTTGCACTTGCTGGAGATATGACAGAAGGAAGGAGCAAGGCATCTTCCATGGTTGTTCACAACATGTGATGGAAGAAAAGCCTACATCTCATACTCAAGTGTTAAAAGCTTGAAGTTTGGTAAAGAAAGTGGAATCATTTGTGTAAAAGCCAATGAATCAGAATCCACTCAAGACAGTATTCAGATTCCATGGTCAGATCTGAATACTCATCTGGAGCATGACCAAGAAAAATAAAAAAAGGTATGTTGTGTTCTTTCCATGCATATTTCTTGACTCAATGAAATATTTATGTATGAATAAATACAAAGTCTCTATTAGATCTTGTCATACCCCAAATTTTACCCTTCGATTCTTTGATCTTTTGGATATCACTTAGGTCAATCATTCATGCATAACTAACCAAATTTTCAGGCTCCGTTTGTTTTGTTTCACTTGTGAATCAGGGTTTGCTTCAAGAGGCTTCAAGGGTTGATCAATCAAGGTTTTGGATAGGTAATTCACCAATCAAGCCCTCATATTCTCAAGAGACCTCCCTTCCTTAATAATCTAGTGCAATTTGGTTTCATCACAAGTTCCTCGAGACTCAGGTCTGCAAGACTGATTCGAGGATCAGACAAGTTTATCAAGTCAAGGGTGTGTACAATGTGGTTGGAATTTAGTGGAAGCTTGACCTAATTTTGGTCAAACAAGTGGTTTGCTTCATTACCAAGATGCCAAGGTTGTGTCAGGTTCATAATGTTTCTTGGTTCGTTCTTCAGTTAAGGTTTTGTGCGGTTGCAATGCAGTTCACATCACAAGTGACTATTTTCTGATTTCATGGCATATTACTGTTCATTTGGTTCATGGTGAAGGATTTGGTTTAGCATTATTCAAGTGGCAAGGATCAGATGAATTTATGTTGATTCAAGACCAATTCATTCAAAGTGCAAGGCTGGTTCATGGATGTCCTTATTCCTCAGGGACCAGTTCCAGATTTTATTTGGTTATAATTGGAAATTCAAGTCAAAGAATTGCAAACTTCATTCATCATCATTATTCAAGATTTAAGAATTCCAAAATGGCCAAGAGTGGTTTCAAAGGTTGCTCATGAGAAAAGTTCAAGTTAAGGTCCAATTCTAAAGTCCAAGAGTTCATGCAAAAAAGGGCTCATGAAGTATTCAACTCACTACTTCAGTTATCCATCTCATTTCCAATTTAATCCACTTTTCTAATCCTTTCTCTAAGTTAAACCATTATCCATTTTTTATCCATAATATCCATTATTCATTTTTATCCATTTTCTTTCATTTAACCAAATTTTCCATTTATCCACCAAATCCACATTTTACAAGTCCATTTTTTTTATTATTACAAAAAAAAGCTATAAAAATATGTCAAGCCGAATTTACATTTTTAAGTAACAAAATCCATGTACAATTCCATTAGCCCATGTGCCTTTAGTATAATAAAAAATAAGAATACAACACACCAAATTCTACAAAAATAATGAAAGTTCATAAAGCCCATTGGTACAACAAAAAAAAAGGAAGAAAGGCACGAGGCCTACACACCACCGTGTTGTCACTTACCCCATTTAATTTCAAAACATCTTACATTAAATTACACATCACCATCGTACAATCCTGCAGTGCAACACCCTTCACAACCTCTCTGCACCTCTGCGCCCTACTATGCCTATCTCCACATCCCAAAAACCTGCTATCACATAAAACAGCACAAACGAAGCCAACTGCGACATTTCAACAATAACTACAGCCTGCACCATGGAAAAGGACTCCTCATATGCTAACAAGAAGTTTGAATGGATTAAAAACAGTTAGAAAGGCCAGGTTTGGATTTGGATTGAAGGAGAGGGAAGAAAAAAAAATAGAAAGGGAGAGAAAAACACGAACAAGAAAGGAAAAGAAAAAAAAAAGCCTTCATACTCACCTTTCAAGTCGAAAATCAACAACACCCCAAAACACATAAACCTGTTATACAAACCTCTAAAACTGCTGCAAAACCCTGCTCCAAAAAACCATGCACAATACTGCTACACAACCAGCCACATACATGTCCTATGAAGATGCCACTACACTCCAAACTCTGTTGCTACAAAGTCCTGCACCAAAACCTGTTCTAAACCAGGCACAGAGCCTACAACGAAATGGGATTTTACAACGAAAATAAAACAAATTCATGGAAAACGTAATGAAAAAAGTTGGTGAATCAATTTAAAAGGAGAGAAAAAGAGAACAGGGAGGGGGAACTGATATGAGAAGATAAAAAAGGGTAAGAGAAAAAGAAATTGAATAGGGGACCTCATCAGGATTCTTCAAGTTCCTTCAATCTCTAGAAACATTGTCTCTCATTCATCACATACACCATTGATCCACTCCTTCTTGATTTCCTTGTAATCTTTGTTCGCGAACCAACACATACCATAAACCTGAAACTCCCTCATTCATCTTTAACTCACCATTCCTTCTGAACTCAAACAATCAATCCACCCATCATCAATCATAAACAAACATTGAAATTCGTACCTGAGTTGTTGAAGTTCCCATTCTTTTTCAACTTCGTTTCTATTTTTTCGTCGCTTTTCGTTAGAAGGGAGAGGTGGTTTGGACCACCCCTGCCTCCGCCGCGAGGGCGTGCCAGCGCGGTGATATTCTTTGTTGTCCTGATGAACATGGACGAGAAGGAAAGAAGTAGCGATAAAGAAAAAGAAGAAAGATAGAGGGTGAGAGGAAGAAGTAGAAGTGAAAAGAGAAACATTTGGAATGTGAGTGTATTTAGGTTTTGGATGGTTCTATTCATGGGAGCTGTTACTGAGTTTTTGTTTTTCTCTTCACCTTTTCTTCTTGCACGTGTGTTATTCTTTGGATAACAGCTGGAAAGGTTGAGGGTTTCATGACCCTTTTCTTCTCTTGTTTCAGGCCGAATCGGGTTCGGACCCAGCTGGTCTGACCCGAGTTCCTACCTAACCTGGGTTAAGGCCTAGCTAGTTAATTTATTTTTTTGCCATATGTTTTTTGGAAATTGATTCCCTGCAGTCACCCCTCTCTATCTCTCTCTACAACTCTCTACAAATGTTTTTTATTTTATTTTTTCAGATAAAGTTATCCAAGGGTGAAAAATTGATTGAAAACAAATCTAAGGGTGGTTGAATCATTGACTGCAGTGACTGCACCAATTATTCAACTGCAGTGGATCATGGTCCATGTTTTCTCCGGCTATACCCACTTTATTTTCTTATTCACACCCTAAATTACTCCTAATCACATCCATCATATTAACCTTTGTTTTTTTTTCTTTTAATAGTTTTGTTAGTTTTTTTTAATATAATTTTATAAACTAATTTTGTTAACTGTTTTATTAAAGGGTTAATTATACGATCCCCCCTGCCATTAGGGCGAGATTTAATTTTGCCCCCCTGAAGTTATTTTTTTTAACGCCCCCTTATAAAATCAAAAATCAACTTTTACCACACCCTATCCCTTGTTTGGGTGACTGGGTATATGGTAAATTGCCACGTGGCGTCCAGTTGGATTTTTAATTCTATGTATTTTTAATTTCATTTTCACGTAATATTTAAAATTTATTTTTAGAATTTATTTAATTTATAATTTTTTATTTATTAAATTTGTATTTGTTTAAATAAAATATATATTAAACATATTAGGCTCATGGCCCATACACCTAGAGCCCATTTTCAGTTTTACATGTCATGTGGGTGTTTAATATATAAACACTAGTTATGCTATTAAAAGGGTCGATGTGGGACTTCATTATCTTTTCCAAACTGAATATCATCCCTCTCTCAAATAGATCTCTGTCTCCCATTTAGATTTTCCAAACTGAATATCATCCCTTGCTCACATAGATATGCAACAGACAGCAGAGTAATTTTAATCAAGCTTGAATAAATTGAAGCAGAACGTATATGCATCTCTCCTCCTCTAGCTGTTGTTTCCTTCCTCTTTCCTGCTCCTCTTTCTGGCGCTTCTGTTTTAATCGCTGCCTCCCATCAGACATAGATTTGATTGACAACTATTTCCTCTTTTCAAAAAGCTATCAAAAGAGTAAAGCCTCTCACACTACTTCTCTTTTTTTCTCACTTGAACACATTTCCAACAATATACTTCACCATCCATCACCTTTTCATGATAAACAACTACAATACCACTTTCCACGTTTAAAAAAAACAAAACCATAAACACTTTTATTCAAAACTTGTATTCACTGCACCATGCACCACTTTTTATTTATTTTATATACTAGCTAGGAGAGATCTATTAAAGCAGCTTCAGAGCATTCATGGTTGTTTCCCTACTATGTTTCTCGACATGTAAAAAAAATGACAGAAGTAATGAGTTAGAGACAATGTAAAGTTTTGTGTTTGTTAATTGGTTATCAAAGTATGAAGCTGAACAACATTATGATGATGATGTTTGATGTTTGTTAATTAGTGCCTGAGATGAAAAAGAGAAAAGGAAAAGTTAAAATTAGACAATAGAGATAAGAGATTGTGACCAAAAGCAGAATTTTACTGCTAAATTTCCATGGTCGTTCAATCAGATATATTGCAGTATTGTTTGAAATGTAGAAAGTGTAGCTACTTCAACATCTTGTAATAGTTTAATCAAAGCCTCTTTTTGATGGTCTTTGTTTGCAGACAAGCCGTTGTAGGTTTTGGTATTTCCCTTCAAATTTGTCAATGCTTTGGAGATGGCCTTTTTCACAACCTTTCTAGATGTCAAGAATTTCTTAGCCTCTGTAGTGACCTCTGTTTCACATCCTCTTCTTCTTATGATGGATTGAAGTTCCCTACTGCACTCTTTTATATGATGAGGAAGTTTCAGTTGAAGACTTTAAGAATGTCTCCAAATGTTGATTGCATTTAAGAATGAGTGGGTGTGGTCTAGAAGGCAAGCTGATTGAACGGCCATGGAAAAGGATTTTGTGTCAAGCTTATACACTTCCAGCTCTACAAGTCCCGCATCGTTTGTGGGTTAAAATGTTTTAATGTTTATATATCTAATTTACACAATCAATTGCAAATGAGTTAGAAGTAATGGGCTATAACATTGGGCTTGTGTTGGTATATTGAGTCCAATATGTTTAATATATATTTTGTTTAAACAAATAAAAATTAAATACATAAAAAAATTATAAATTAAATAAACGTAAATTAAATAAATTGAATTAAAATAAATTTCAAATATTACGTGGAAATGAAATTAAAAATAAATAGAATTAAAAATCCAGTCAGCTAGCCAAATGGACTATCTCAATGCCACATAGCCATTTACCATATACCCAGTCACCCAAACAAGGGATAGTGTGTGGTAAAAATTGATTTTTGGTTTTATAAGGGGGCGTTAAAAAAAAACTACAGGGGGGAAAATCAAATCTCGCCCTAATGGCAGGGGGTATCGTATGATTAACCCTTTATTAAATGGTTTTGTTAATATTTGGTTTTATTTAGAAATTTTTATTTTATGAGCATATTTTCCTAATTAAATAAATAAAAACTCAAAAAATATTTTTCTTTGCACTACTACAAAACGCGCAAATAACAACGCTCAAGTCACCACAGTTCTTCCAAAAACCGTGGTGATATCTCTAAACTCAGGCGCTAACTTTATCCCAACGAAGGGAAAGGAAACGATCAAAGAAAACCTCAAAAAGGAAAAGACATGGTCATCGCAACCATAGTCCGGGTTCGAGAGTTGGTTACGAGAGAGGAAGGTATTAGCACCCCCTCGCGTCCATCGTACTCGATGAGATCCACGCTTGTTGTCTAATCAAAGGGTGAGTCATCTAAAGTCTACTGCTAAACAAAAATGGAATGGGGGAAAAACAAAAGGAGACTCGATAGGACATCGTCGTCCTAGACCTACGTATTCCCTCGTGCAATAGGAAAGTCAGAGTCAACGTAGTTCAAAGGACTACGGGTGAAAAAAGGGGGGAAGGTTGCTCACCAAGACATCACCGACTTGTGCCTACATATCCTCAATCAGGCGAGAGAGAGGAAATCAGAGCAGTCGTAGTTTGACATACGGGTCGGTAAATGTTTTTTATGAGCAACATTAAGTTTGCATCCGGCAGTTAGGGTCGATGCTTGTTTGCGATAGAACGGAAATAACGTGTTATTTTCTGAAAATGAAATTTAAAACCCATCCCGAAGGATAAAAAGATTTGAACTTTGTTTGTGTTTTTTAGACAGAAGTGGATTAAGTTAGTTTGAAACTCGTATTGCACTAAAGGCTATGACATAGGAGCGAATGCATCACATGGTCGCCCCCAAACGGGACGTATGCTACACACCCTAGAAAAGTGAAGGGAGACCCCTCATTCCTCATTTCTCATGTACTTAAGGCTCGTGGCGCACAATACTCGTTGTATTTTGTTAAGTGTTTTGAACTTGTTTAGAGATGAGAAGAGAAAGGACTCAAAGGTTAAAAAGAAAACAGCTAGGGGAAACTAGATCCTAATGTTGTCATTGTCGCATCCGCGAAAAACAACCGACGAGAAAACTAGAACAAAATAGTCTCCACCGAACATTATTTATCCCGACACAGGGAAAGGAAACGATCGAAAAAATCTAAAAGGGAGAAGACATGGTCATCGCAACCATAGTTCGGGTTCGGGAGTCGGTTACGCGAGGGGAAGGTATTATCACCCCCACGCGTCCATCGTACTCGATGGGATCCACGCTTGTTGTCTAATCAAAGGGTGAGTTATCCTAAAGTCTACAGCTAAACAGAAATGGGGGAGGGGGAAGGAAAGACAAACTCGCAAGGATTATCGCAATCCAATGCGTACGTATCTTCGTGGACGAACGAAGAATCAGAGTCAACGTAGTTCGACGAACTACGCACAAATGGGGGGAGGTTGCTCACTAAGACATCGTCATCTCGTGCCTATATATCCTCAATCTAACCAGAAGGAGGAAATCAGAGCAGTCGTAGTTCGACCTACAAGGCCTTTGTGTTTTTTTATGAGCGACGTTAAGTTCGCGTCCGGCAGTTAGGGTCGATGCCTGTTTGCGACTAAACGGAAATAACGTGCTCTTTTCTGAAAATGATTTGAAACCCAACAATCCCGAAGGATGAAAAATATTTGAATTTGTTTTTGTGTTTTTTAGACAGAAGTGAGTTGAGTTAGTTCATAACTTGCATTGCACCAAAGTCTATGACATAGGAACGAATGCGTCGCATATCGTCCCCAACAGGACGTATGCTAAACACCTTAGAAGAATTAAGGGAGGCCCCCCATTGCCCATTTCCCACGCTTAAGGCTCGAACGCAATACACGTTACCTTTATTAAGTATCTTAGAATTGTTAAGAGATGAGACGAGAAGACTCAAAGGAAAAGAAAACACTACGGGAATTCTATCCTAATGTTAGCATGCAAAAGTGACCCTAAGGTTGAGGTAAGGAGGGAAACATCTACCTAAGTTAACATGCATGGTTTGAATCCTAATGTCTACCCTACTCCAAGCTTAATCAAAGATTAAGTTGGACTAGGGAACCCTAAGGGAACAAGGCAAATCCAAGACTTAAACAAGTCTTGAGATTCAAGGGAGGGAAAGGAGTGAAAGAGATGGAGAAGAAGATGAAATAAGAGATGACAAAGAAAGTAGGGCAGCAAGCACATCATGCATATCACATCCAATTCACACCACCAAACATGTTCCACAAGATCATACATTGAAATTCAAACAAGAAGGTAGAAGCAAACAAGAATGGATGCAAACAAACTTGCACAATTAAACACCATTAATCATCATGCAAAGGTGAAATGAACACAGTAAGGTGAGGATGAAACAAATTCAGAACTCAAGTTATATCATAATCATCCCATTAAAACATGAAAGAAAGCTCACATGAACATGCACCATGAACCAAAGTAGCAACAAGTCAAATGCTAGTGAAATACATCATGGAAATCAATCAACAATGACCAAGTGAAGTGAAATCATGATGTGAATCCAAGTGGCCAGTAGTAAATGCATAATCCATGAACCATAATCAAACTCAAATCAATCAAAAAGGATCATCAAGTATCACACTCGAGTCATATGTCAAAACTAGGCAAAACATTCACTTATGTCATTCATGCAAGCAACAAAAGATCATGTGAGGCAAGAAGTGAGAAAATGTCATTCAATGGACACCATATCAAGAGGATCAGAACCTCACACATTTTATTTGAAGAAAACAAGAGTCACCAAGCATTTATGAGATCATATTAGAAGGCATCACAAAGAAACTAATTCAAAACAACCAAAGAGTAGTGCCAAAACATTGTCAACTAGGAAAATTCACCATAAATAGAAAAATGATTAAATGAAAATGATTCCAAAGCCAAAAACAAGCCAAGACAGTACATGATCACATCATATAATCATTTCAAGCTTCACTTAAGTACAAATGGTCAAATATATCCAAACTAGGTCAAGTACCCAAAACATTCCATTCAAAGTTCAAGTCATATGTAAACATCAACCAAAAATAGAAGCATGCCTTATAAAAATCCAAATAAATTCCACAATTATTTTGTATCCATAAATAATGCATTTAAAAAATATCTCAACAAGAATCACAAAATTTCATCATCAAATGGATCAAATATCACACATATCAAGCTAACCGAACAAAAATCAAGGAGCAATGAAAACCACATGGAAAATAATCAAAAATTAATCACCAAGGCATAAAATTGACACTAAAAAATTCCTCATCCAATAATGAACACATGGTAAAAAATTCAGCTCAATAAAGCATGGAAAAGTCACTAAACATAAGCACGAATCAAATGAGTAGGCATGGAAGATACTTTGGAAAAGAAAATAAGAATTAATTATCAAAATAAATGGAAAATAAAAATAAAATTCATAGAAAATTAAATAATACATTAAAATACATTAATTATTTTTTATAGAATTTTTGAATAAGAGGAAGTATTTTTAATAAATGAAAAGAAAATGAACATAAAAAAAGAAATAAAAAGGAAGCACAAATAAGCGAGGGGGTGCAATAGCAAGATATACACACACTTGCGTTTAGGCCTGGACATGGGGAGGTGCGAAAAGAGAAAGCTGCTGGGCCCAGAATCCACTTGATCATGTTATTTTTCAGATTAAATAAAAATGTAATAAGGGAAATGAAGATGTAACAAAAAGCATGTCAACATGTTATCAATGGGTCTCTCTTCATTAAAACACTAAAAGACAAAAAAAAGCTGCACTACCAACCAAGACGTGACACGCGTCCTTCTTCCTCCCACAACCATGCAAAAAAAATGCAGAAATCTTCATGTTGCTCATGCTGGACACGAAAATATCATCATAATGTAACTATCTTCATAAATTCATAACTCACTCAAATATCAACGAAATTAAACAAAGTAAAAACCAAAATTGTAGCCCTAAACGAGAGGAACACAACCATCACAAATATGAGGCAAAAAAAGGCTACACATAAATAAAACAATCCCTAAAGTCATGGATTCATCATGAATTTTACAAAATCAAGAACAAACACAAAAGCTCAAAATCAAAGATTCATGGTGTGCCATCATTTCAGGACTTCCAGATGCAATGCATGATCAAACCTAACACGTTTGGATCTAAAAGATGAGAGCTCAAAAGCTTGAAGAAGCTTACCTAGTGGAGCATGTCCACTGCTTCTTGTGATGTTTAGAGCTCAAGAAACCCAGAGACTTCGTTCTTCACTCCTCAAGATACACGAAACAAGCAAGAAAAAGAAGCTTCCTTGAGAAAAAAATGGAGAATTCTTGAGAGGAAGAAAAAGTTCAGATCTAAAAAAGTGTGCACAATGACTTCTCCTCCCTTTAGTTTTAGGGTTTTATAGCCTTAAATATAATGGGCAGAGGTTACCTTTTGGGCCCAAAATGAAATGGAACACTTGTTTGGGAATTTGGCCACAAATGCTAAGTTGAAAGTGAGGTAAGGGTAGTGATGGTGGAGGGTATATGTGAGTGGTTTTATGAGCTTAAAATGAGTGGGAATGAGGCATGGAATGAGGGGTGGTGTAGTCAGCACGTGAGAGGAAAGAGTGGTCAGAGTTGTCCAATTTTACTTTTCCAAATTTTTGCCAAAAAAGAGCACACATGGTGCATGGCAAGGGCATGGCATGGTTTTGCTATATTTGGTAATGAATTTGGTACACAAAATGGTACTATAATTCGTATGGCATTGATACATATCCATGCTACAAGAGCTGCCCAAAAGTAACTTAGAAAAAAATCTAAGTTTGGTGGAACCATAAGTTGAAAATGTCACACTTTGAACATTCATAACTCCATGAAAAATAACCCAAATGGTATGGTTCTTGTGCTCATTTTGAAGGGAATGTTTCATACTACAAATCTCATGTGGAAAAGACTTGCAAATGAAGCCTTGATCATGGTGAAAATTGGCTTTGAAAGTGGTTAAAAACTTACCAAAAATAGTAAGTTTCTAAAACCCTAATTTCCATTTTTAGTAACTTGTTCACATTCTTGATTTTTCATGAATCCTTGAACATTCCTTGACCAAATCTCATCCATTGATCATATATGACTTGAAAATCAACATGTTGACCTCAAAAAGTCAGGAGTTGACTTTTTCACTGCACAATTGACTTTATCCCCAATTCTCCTGATTTTGAATCCTCTGATCAATTGAAACCCTTCTGAATCAAATTGATAGACAATCTTCCATTCCTAGACACTTAGGAACATAGGGAATACCATGAAATCAAGTCTTTCCCAAAAAATCAGAAATAAACCGATTTTATGGCAAACCTTAATTTTAGCACCCATGGTTTAGGAGAAATCGCCCTATGCTCAAAATCCAAATTTCTCTGGGTATGATATGCATCCTCTCAAACAAGGATGAAATGTGCCACATGATGATGATAAAGCTTCAAAAATCTTTCCCATTAGAGCAATACATCCAAGAATTCCAAAAACCCTAACTTGAGAATTCAAGCTAGGAGGATGTGATTCACTTGAAATCTCTTGCCATTTGCAATCATCTGATGAGGTGGTAGGCACATTAGGATTCCTTGAGGTCTAAGAATCCATTGTGGCTCAAGTAATGATGACATTAAAACCATCTCTTTTTGGTCTCTTGGACAATACACATGATCTCTTGCTTGAACTTCTGAAAAATAACATCTCCTCCTCTTGAGCTAACTCAGACACCTTGATCCCATGCTAAGAACCAATGATATGCACAAATGATAATGAAAAATGAAATGAAACATAAGCCAGTTAGAGTTAGAAACACGAGGGCAAATTTTGGGGTGCTACAGCTGCCCCTATTCAATCGTCTTGGACCTGAAAGGATAATAGCAACGGCTTTCAGACATTAAAGGTAGAAGGTGATTGAATATAAAAAGAACCCAGAAATTTGCACTCTGTGAGGATAAAAGATGATTGGAGCCCAGTCCAGGATTGGACTTACAAAGACAGGTCAGAAGGGAACTGACTACTAGGCAAGAACTAATACTCTTTGAAAACAAATCGACCATACGAGAACTGGATTCGAATGAGATGAGTCGGATGAGAACTGGGTTTCACAAAAATAGGTCAGACGAGAATTGACTACCAGGCGAGAACTAGGTTTCCCAAAAATAAGTCAGACGAGAACTGACTACCAGGCGAGAACTGGGTTTCACGAAAATAGATCAGACGAGAACTGACTACCAGGCAAGAACTGGGTTTCATAAAAATAGGTCAGACGAGAACTGACTACCATGTGAGAACTGGGTTTAACAAAAAATGGGTCAGACGAGAACTGATTACCAGGCAAGAACTAGGTTTCCCAAAAATAAGTCAGACGAGAACTGACTACCAGGCGAGAACTGGATTTCACAAATATAAGCCAGACGGGAATTGAGTTTGAACGAGACAAATCAGACGGGAATTGAACGCCAAACGAGGACTGATTACCAGATGAGAACTGGGTTTAACAAAAATGGGTCATACAAGAACGGGCTACTAGGCGAGAACTGGGTTTACTGTAGAGAGGTCAGGCGAGAACTAACTACCAGGCAAGAACTGGGTTTCACAAAAATAGGTCGAACGAGAACTGACTACCAGGCGAGAACTGGGTTTCACGAAATAAGTCAGACGAGAACTGACTACCAGGCGAGAACTGGGTTTCACGAAATAAGTCAGACGAGAACTGACTGCCAGGCGAGAAGTGGGTTTCAAAAAAAAAGGTCAGACGAGAACTGACTACCAGGCGAGAACTGGGTTTACCAAAGAGAGGTCAGGCGAGAACTGACTACCAGGCGAGAACTGGGTTTACCGCAGAGAGGTCAGGCGAGAACTAACTACCAGGCGAGAACTGGGTTTCATGAAATAGGTCAGACGAGAACTGACTACCAGGCGAGAACTAGGTTTCACAAAAAAATGGGTCAGGCGAGAACTGGGTTTACCAAAGAGAGGTCAGGCGAAAACTGACTACCAGGCGAGAACTGGGTTTACCAAAGAGAGGTCAGGCGAGAACTGACTACTAGGCAAGAACTGGGTTTCGCAAAAAATAGGTCAGACGAGAACTGACTACCAGGCGAGAACTGGGTTTACCAAAGGGGTTGGCCGATCAAAGGCAGACTCCCAACAAAGATATGGTCGTGAACCGAAAATGGGTTGGCAAGAGGTAAAATTAACGGACCTACAACCCAAAGATAAGATGACTCCGCTGGGGAAAGGAGAAGTCTAAACAGAAGACTCTACAGGGGAGCACAGGTAAGATGAACACATCCCTCGGCGATCTCACCGGGGATAAAACAAAATCTCCTGAGTTATGCCATCTCTGCTGAGGAAAAGAACTAGCAAAGAAAGTATCAAACCTGGCTTATGCTTCGAATGCATATGTTTGAATTTTTATATGGCGTAATGCTCCATACGAAATGGAAATGCTACGCGTTTGGAGGATGCAATGCAAATGATGCTTATGCTATGCAAAAGAACCAACTCAGCGAAATAAACGCTGAAAACGAAGGCAACTCCGTCGGGGACGACAACCTAAATTGTCTTCAAGGACAAAACCCTGATGAGGAAAATCACACTGAACAAATTTCCTGACCCAAGCCTCTGTTGAAGATGAAACCCAAAGAGAACTTCCCTTCACCGGGGGCTACAAATAACCATTGTCGAAGATAGAACCCAAAACCTGGTACTGAAAGGTGCCAATAACAATTGGACTTAGAACCTGCTGGGGATGTCAACCACCATTGAACAAACCGCTGCGAGGATTACCACCAAACTCTGCTTGGGGAGAGGAGTCAGTAATACCCAAACTTGCCAGGGGATATCATTGAACTTAACATGTTGTTGGAGAAAAGACATTACCCTGCTGGGGATTAGAGCTTATCGTTGCTGGTGAAAATACAATTTCAGACCTGCTGAGGAAATTAAATACCAGACTCTGTGGGGAAGATGAAATATTTACTAGAGACAACCAACACGTCTTCTGCTGGAGATACCACAACATCCACCTTAGAGCAATTCACTTCTGACTGCTTGCTGGGGAATAATAAACCAACCATGACTTCGGCTGGGGTCACAGTCCTCTACACTTTTGCTGGGGAGAGTAAGCTCTGCTGAGGATGATGATCTTTCAGTGCTGGGGGAGAAAAACTCTACTGGGGAAAAACAAACTTGTTACCCTGCAGCTATTCGGTAAACTGAACCGCCTATTTGTTCATAGACTCTGCTCGAGAATCCAACCAAACCTCTATTCTGTAATAAACATTTACTGAAAATTCCCTAGGCCTCTGCTGAAGAGAAGTACCAATGGCAAATGGCCTATGACCTGTTGAGGAAGGCTAACCACCACCCACAAATCTGCTTGGGGAACGACAATTGATGATATCTGCTGAGGAAGAGAAAATCCATACTAGGAACTACTTTGGTCATTCATGCTTCTGTTAATCGACTACGTGTTGATTCTCACACATGGCCAATGGCCTTTTGATCTCCACTTGCCCCAGACTACAGGGTCTAATGGAAGACATCGTCTCAAGAGGATTTTATAGAAGACCTAGCTTTCAACATGCCCCGGGTCTTCAAACTCTTAGAGATTTATCAAATCTCGACATAACTGCCCCAGACTGCATAATCTATAAAGTAATTTACCTCTGACCGACTGGTCTTTGAGAGATTTGCCAAATCTCGACGTGATTTCCCCCGTTTGGCTGCTTCTTATCACCATTCATCGGGAATGCCCAGGTTGCGCACAGTCTCTTGCCCACATGCCCCTTGACATGACTGTCCTTTGGAATTTTCACCATCTCAACTCGGCGTGATCGAGCTTCTCGACTGACGTTCATTGTGTAAGCTCCCCTGACGCTTAAGCACATGTAAGCAGAAAATGTTTATTATGAGAATGACAATTCTAATGCAACACACATGTTAACCTTGAAGTTTTATTGAAAATGCGTCACCAAGCCTTGTGAACGAATCACTAGCTGGGATGCGACATTGATTTTTGAATGGAAAACAATACGCACATGCAATACCAACAAAAATATTAGGGTTAAATATACAAAACCCCCCTGCAATGTTAGCGAATTCTCATTTTAGCCCCTGTAAAATTTTTTTTTTTAAACACCCCCTCTTAATATCCAGATTCCCTCACTTAGCCCCCTGGCTGCCACATGGCAGCAAAGATTTCTTTCTCTTTGCTTGCGTGGCAGCCAGGTGGCATTTTAAATATTATTTTATTTTTTATTTATTGTTTTTTTATTTTTTTTTATTTTTTTTATTTATTTTATTTAATTTTTTTTTTATTTTTTTTTTATTTTGTTTTATTTGTTTTTATTATAATTTTTATAATTTTTTTTCTTTTTTTTTTATTTCTTTTTCGCCTTGCAACCGATGTAAAAACATACATTTTAAGAAAGATAGCATACATTTTACATCGGGCCAGAAAGGAAACCGATGTAAAAAAAAACATTTTACATCGGGCCAGAAAGGCAACCGATGTAAAAACATACATTTTACATCGGGCCAGAAAGGCAACCGATGTAAAAACATACATTTTACATCGGACTTAATAGTCAACCGATGTAGTAGATGTATTTCACATCAGACTTAATAGTCAACCGATGTAGTAGATGTATTTTTCACATCGGACTATGGCCCGATGTAAAATGTCTTTGATTTACTACATCGCTTGGCTTTACATCGGACCTAGAACCGATGTAAAATGTGTTTTTCGCCCGATGTAAAAAGTCTTTTCTGCACTAGTGTAATTTTTAAAATAAAAATTTGTTTAAAATAGAATTAAAAATAAAAATTAGGTCCAAAAACGAAAAATAAAAAAAAATTAAAAAAATAAAAAATATATAAATAAAAACGAAAAAGAAATAAAAAAAAAAAGAAAAAAAAATTATAAAAATTATAATAAAAACAAATAAAACAAATAAAACAAAATAAAACAAAATAAAACAAAAAAGTAAAAAAAAAATTAAAAAAAATTAAAAAAATTAAAAAAAATTAAAAAAAAATTTAAAAAAATTAAAAAAAATAAAAAAAAATAAAAAAAAAATTTTAAAAAATAAAAAAATAAAAAAAAAATAATAATAATAAAATAATAAAATAATATTAAAATTGCCACGTGGCTGCCACGCAAGCAATAGAAAGGAATCTTTGCTGCCATGTGGCAGCCAGGGGCCTAAGTGAGAGAATCTAAATAAGATGAGTGGGTTTTTAAAAAAAAAACTTTGCCAGAGCTAAAATGAGAAATCGCTAACATTGCAGGGGGGTATTGTATATTTAACCCAAAATATTATTAGCATAACCCATAGGAGTCAGGAACGCTATCTCGCTGAAGTGCACTTTTGGAATAAACCCTGCTTTAATTAGGACTTTTAAGGGTTGTAACGTGGTCTGGTTCACGGTTTAAGAAAAAAGGATTTATGGCTCAAAGTTCGTCTGTACCCACCCATTCTCCATGATGTCCTTCGGTCCTACATTCAGCTAATTCGACACAAGCACTCACCTCTCAAAAATTTATTGAATGGTATGAGGACAGAAGGAACCCACACGGTTTTTAGAGTGGCATTCACCCCTTTTTGTCTTTGGTGTTTGTGGTCACACGACTTGTTCTTTGCTCGAGGATTTTTCCTTCTTTTTTTTTCGCTTTCTCATTCTTTTGCTTTTTGTTCCCCTGATTTTGTCTGGACTGAATTCTTTTGAATTATTTTTTTTTATTTTGAAGTCCAGCGGGATGCCCTAACTTTTGCCTAAGCCACTTGTTTTCAAGTTTTGACTTAGCGGGCTTTTTTCTCTATTTTCTTCTTCTTCTTTTTTGAACAGATCGTATGACACTGGCTGTCTTGACTTCTTTAAAGGGATTGTGACTACTTCAATCCTTGCGGCGAGGGATTACCATTATGGTCTCACGCCCCTTGACCTCCTGATATGTGAGGAAAGAAAGGTAATGGATCCTCAGATGCACACTCCTTTTGAAAGTTGAACGCTCAGTCAAATCAACTGACAACTACCCTGCCCCTGGGTTAGATGTGAGGGTTTTTTTTTTAATGAAAGAAAACTCCTACTTCGAGGCTCGAGGGGGTTGACAAGGGTCTATCTCCCTTATATCTCCGGTGTTTGGGGATTTGAAGCAATGTCTGTACATCATCAACAGGGTTTTATCCAAAAGCACACAACCAAAGATTTTGCGTTTTTCACTTCATCATCCTTCCTCAAGAGTTTAAGGCAAGAAAGTTGGTATTGCAGTGCATATAAACATGATATGAGTGCATAAAAGTAAAGTACTTCAAGAACAATACATTCATTGCATTAAAATCATCATTCAAAACACAAACAAGTTTTTTCATGCAAACATTGTACTAACAAAAAATGAAAAGTTACACATGAAAATGCAGTAAAGAAGCCGAAGATTGCCATTGTTGAGGAGGCTTGACTCCGTCCGGACTTATTGTTTCCGATGATGCTCTTGCGATTTGGTGCTTGCTCTGTCAAGGAAGCTTCATCCCATGGGGGTACCATCTAGGGTGATGACCTTTGAGTCGATCAAATCTTGGACTTGGTGCTGGAAGGCCCTACATTTCTCCACAGTATGCCCCGGCGCACCAGAGTGGAAATCACAATGAGCTCTTGCATCGTAACCTGGTGGAGGAGTACCAATTAGCGGAGCCAGCGTCCGAAGTTCAACCAATTGAAGTTGGAGAAGACGCCTCAACATCTGAGCATAAGGCATAGGAAGTGGATCAAAGATCCTCGCAGGCTTCTTCGGCCTCGGTGGGTACTTCTTAACCTTGGGCTTCTCTTGGGAGACAAGACCTGGCTGCTGTCGGGAAAGTTCTAGAACCTCGGGTTGTGCAGAAAATTTGTGAGCCAACTCACGACTTGGGGAAGATCCCATAGGCAAGGGTGAAACGACAATTTCTGCTGCAGATTCAGGTATGGGATTATCATCCTTTCTGATCACATTTCTCACAACCTCCATAACTAGGCTCATTTGAGTTTTTATTTGATTGACCTCCTCCTTCAGCATTTTCTGGTCTTGAATCAAAGCTTGCATGTCTCCCGTAAACTGCCTCATCTGAATCTTCATTTCATTCACTTCTGCCCTGAGCTGTTCCATGGTTATCCTCTGATTATCACAGGTTGAGTGGTAGTGGCAGGTCAAGCCGGTAATTCTAAAGATAATACCAAGTCAGAATAGGAAATCTGCTCCGGAGCACATGTTATGCATATGAGTATGAGAATGCAAATGCAAAATGCCATGTTCAAATATTTCCAAGGAATCATTCTGCTTTGATTCAAGTTTTTCACAGACGAACCACAAGAAATAGATGGAAATGCTCAAAAGCTAGTCTCAAAGTTAAGATCCTTGGAAATACGAGAACATGTATGTCAAAATGCAAAATGATGATGCATATGCACACATGGGATCAAGGGTGCCACATAAACTGGACAACTGCTGCGCTGAACTGACTGAATAAGTTTATAGGTCTGCTCTGAAGAGAACACCGGAATACCAGAATATCCGAATAACCAGAATACCAGAATATCAGGCTGATAAGTCCATACTCATAAGAAAAACCATAATATCGAGTAAGATGAAGGTCAATGTTACCTGCAAACCTGTAAACACCCGCACATCTCACATGTGGGTTCTAGAAAACGAAAGGTCCTCAGCTTCTGGCACTGAGGTCGAGAAGAAATAATACATTCATCCTTCCAGGTACAGTATTATCGCCAATCGAGGAGTGCCTCCACTGATTCTCCCTCAAAACGGTCATCCTATGGCAAGTTCCCAGCTTCGGGTCCTCGGATCAAGAAGTATAATGGGTTTTCCATTTCTGGTCTTCCATTACTACCTCTTGGGAGGAGTCCCTCTGCTTAGTCCTCGGGAATGGTCACCAGAGTCGATAGTTCATCAGGGGAAGATCCAATGGTCTGCATCAACATGCAGTATCGAATATCTCCTGAAAGAACCTCGTCTGGCTGTGGGTCTCGCAAACACTCCACGTGGTCACCACCACGCGAGCGACACGACTATCCACGCTAAAACCTATGTGCATACTCAAGCCTGGGTAGTGGGCTTATCTCTCGGAACACCCATCCCGCCAAACAGAAAAACCAGTACAACCCAGCACAGTCCAATATATGACAATAATGAAATGCAATAAATGCGGTAAAAAACAGTAATATACAACAAATAAATGCACAATAATAAACACCCAATGAAATAAACAAAAAGCGCTAGGATTGACTCGCATAGGAAACCATACTATGTCCCCAGCAGAGTCGCCAGTTGTCGCATCCGCGAAAAACAACCGGAGAGAAAACTATAACAGAAGAGTCACCACCGAACGTTATTTATCCCGACGCAGGGAAAGGAAACGATCGAAAAAACCTAAAAGGGAGAAGACATAGTCATCGCAACCATAGTCCGGGTTCGGGAGTCAGTTACGCGAGGGGAATGTATTAGCACCCCCACGCGTCTATCGTACTCGATGGGATCCATGCTTGTTGTCTAATCAAAGAGTGAGTTATCCTAAAGTCTACGGCTAAACAGAAACGGGGGAGGGGGAAGCAAAGACAGACTCGCAAGGATTATCGCAATCCAATGCCTACCTATCTTCGTGGACGAACGAAGAATCAGAGTCAACGTAGTTCAACAGACTACGCACAAATGGGGGGAGGTTGCTCGCCAAGACATCGCCATCTCGTGCCTACGTATCCTCAATCTAACCAGAAGGAGGAAATTAGAGCAGTCGTAGTTCGACCTACCAGACCTTTGTGTTTTTTATGAGCAACGTTAACTTCGCGTCCGGTAGTTAGGGTCGATGCCTGTTTGTGAATGAATGGAAATAACGTGCTCTTTTCTGAAAATGATTTGAAACCGAACAATCTCGAAGGATGAAAAAGATTTGAATTTGTTTTTGTGTTTTTTAGACAAAAGTGAGTTGAGTTAGTTCATAACTTGCATTGCACCAAAGTCTATGACATAGGAACGAATGCGTCGCATATCGTCCCCAACAGGACGTATGCTAAACACCCTAGAAGAATGAAGGCAAGCCCCCCATTCCCCATTTCCCACGCTTAAGGCTCAAACGTAATACACGTTACCTTTATTAAGTATCTTAGAATTGTTAAGCGAAGGCCTGGCGAAAGACATCATGGATGAGGCAGTAGCTAAAGGGACCTAAGTTTGCTTTGCAAACTTGTAGGCGAATAGTTCACTTTGCGAATAATTATTCGCATCGCGAACTTATGCAGAAAATTAGAGGCGGTTTAGCAGATCAGAGGCACCTCAGGTGCCTATTTGGTAGTTTGCTAGGCGAATAAAAAGTTCGCAGTGCGATTTCTTGGGATCATAACTTATTTTTCTCACACCATAACCTAAGTTTCTGAATTTTCTTCATCCAAGAGTGATATTTTACCAAGAGAAGCTGGATTTGCATCCGATCTCGGTTATTCGACGCAGATGCTTTTTCATCTCCTTCCGATACTTGTGAAACAAACTACCATGACTATGTGTAGCTAAACACCTCTTGTGTCAAGATTAGTGGTAGGTAATCCTTCATTTTGTATGTATTGATCTTGATAATTAGTTTGTGAACTTTGTTGATGACTAATATATGGTGAAAAACTTTGTATGGTTTATAATTTGTTTTGGTTCATGATTGAGAAATATGATCTAAGACTTGACCTAAGTTTTAATCCATCAACAATCATGAGGCTAGAGATAGTTTTGAGAGTTGATGTTCATAAATATTGATCTTTGAATGTTATCATATTGATAGTTAGAGTGAGAGATCATCTAAGGATCAATATGATAAATCCCACAACAAATGTTAGAGATAAACTTGTTGAGAGGATATATGATTATATTCATTGTTAACAAGTTCACATACTTTATCGAGTAAATACGTATGAAACGGATTATCGGACCCTAATCTTGGAATGATTTTACCAAACCTTTAAAACCAATTTCTTTACCATTGTTATTAAATTCTTATGCAAATGATTCGTTACAAATCAACTAAACTCTTTGTTACTTTAAAGTTTAAAACGATTCCAACTATAGAACGACGATAATATCCATACAATCCCTGCGGATACTATAACAAAACCCCCCCACTGAAATACTTTTCAACAAAATGGCGTCGTTGCTAGGGATTGTTGTTTGATATTGAAATTATGGCAATGTAAACAGTAGATGTCCTAACACATGTCAAGACATTGTTCTGCATAAACGGTTAAATGCAGAGGAACAACAACAGATTGATACCTTGAATATCAGAACTGCAGAATCACAGATGTTACGACATCTGATCCAACATGTTTATCATGAACCCTAATAGAAAAGTAAATCTGCAGAATGATAAAGAACACAACAATTGTTAACCCAGTTCGGTGCAACTCACCTACATCTGGGGGATACCAATCTAGGAAGAAGACTCCACTATCTGTAGAACTATTACAAAGCTAAACTCCCCCGTTTACAACTTCATATCTTAATATCTACCCAATGAAGACTTTATCAAAGAACAATCTCTTTGATATGAGACACCCCACTCACTTCCCTTAATCACCAGCTATGATTTCTACATCATCCATGTTAATACAGAATTTTGTCAAGCATACTTGACAAACAAGCTAACTCGGATTTGCTTCAACGCTTCATCCAAGAACAATACATAATCCAATACCTCAAGGCTTATGGGTCTGTGCGACACATATATCTGCCACAATGCATCAAGTGATACAAAGGGAGACTTACAACCTAGAGAGCCAACGACTCTCAAAACCCTAAACCCTTGTTTCTTACACAAGAGAACTAAGTTACAAAAGGCATATGAAATCCTAGGTCTAAGTCTTCTTTTATAGGCTTCAGTTTCCTTGGGCTTCAATCTTCTGGTCTTCGATCCATTCCTAGAAAGCGCATCAAATCTTGGATAGATTTGTTATAGATTTAAAACCTGCTAAATCAGTGCAGTACTTTAGTATGTTATATCTTCAGGTTAAGACATCTTCTTCGACATCTTTGTCAACTTTCTTCATCTTTATCATTAAAATTGTTTTACCCAAATTCTGTCAAACTAAGGTGCTTTCAGATATTGCAAGCATTGCAATAGTTGTTAAGTTTTAAGCTTGTATACTCCCCAATTAAATAAAGCAGTAAAAGAAAATTCAAAATTTCATCAGAGTATATCTAAATTATCATGGCATAGACTGGGAGAAGTCACATTATATTGAAACAATACATACAACACCTGCTCATAAAGATATGCAACAGTGGGGTAGCAATCAACAGAGGAACTCAGTTCCTTACACCCACATTTCAGTTTTTAGAATAAAAGCGGAAAATCTAAAACTGAATATCATATATATATATATATATATATATATATATATATATATATCATGAAAAGTTTGTCATACATCACGTTGTACATGCACAAGACAAAAGATATATATACATATACAAATAATCACAAACGGCCACCCTAACTACCCGGTGTCACATATCAGAGCCGACCGACAAAAGAATGAAGACGCAAAGCTTCACAAAAATACCTCCAGCAATCTCTAATCTGCAATGCCTCATAGAGCATTATAAAACAGCAGAAGGGTGAGAAAAACAATCATAATACAGTTGCATATAATTATATATTAACACAAAAATGCACATATAGATTACTCACCTCAAACATACAACAGAATCCAAATACCACACAACATCATACATATTTCATTTATCTAACACCAATGCACATTAATCGTACATGATGCAATTATCACCAAGAATATCAATTCATCAATTCCACACACGATTAATCCACTCACAATTCTCACACATAATCAATCATATTTATGATTTATGCAAATGCACAGAGACCGACACAACGACTCTATGCACATGCCATGTGGTACCGACTTCCAATATTTCTCATCATTAGTTCACTCAGAAACTCTGCTGGAATCATCGCTCCTTACTGAGGATCACTCAAGTAACACCCCGTCGGGCCTACGATGTTCTCCCGTCGCTTTAGGTCCTCTTGGTATAAGGCGCACGACGTTTATGGATTGCTTTAGGTCCTCTCGGTATAAGGTGCACAATCCGATCGCTCACACCCCACATGGGCACACGATCATCTATAACCATCGCTTTCGGTCCTCTTATTTTTAAGGCTATTCATACCTCTTATTTTTAAGGCTCACGATGTTATAGCAGATTCCCTCTGGAATCAAACCGTCACTCAGGACGTCACAACAATGCATATCATGATGCTTGGCATACAATGACTCATGACATTTAATATGCGCACATACATGCATTCATCCACATCAACAAAATCACACTTTGCACTTATGCCCAAAATAATGCATTTAATTGCCATACGGCCACAATTCTTCTCAATACCATCTAAACACATGCATTTACCTCATACAACAGCACCTTGCATAATACACATCAATTACGCACAATTATAATGACAAAAGTCGACAAACTGACACTATTCCCGATTTCCGACATAATTAAATCGGCTAACAATTTCAAAATCATCATAATAAGAAAGTACAGCTCAATAGCTTTCCAACGATACCAAGAATGTAAAAATCGGATTAACGGAACCCAAGTTACGAAAGAAAACGAAAAACGATATTTTGAAAAGTCCCATTTTACCATTCTCCTGGCCATACACGTATTGCCCTGAGCCATATGCGTATTGTCCAAATTCCTCGCCATGCCATACGCGTATTGCCCAAGGCCATACGCGTATGGGCAGAGACCATTTTTCCCCAAAATTCACGTTTTAATTCCAATACGCGTAGTGCATCCCATCATACACGTATTGCCCTGAAGTGTTATGCGTACCATACGCAAATGGGCAGATGGCCGAGAAAATTGAAGATCCATACGCGTATTGGCCCCTACCTCGCCCATGTTACGCGTAATGCCAAGGTCCATACGCGTATGAACATGCCCCATACGCGTATGACCTGGAAAAACCAGAAAAATATTCTGCAGAACTTTGTTCTGCGTTTTCTCCACCAAAACACTCCAATTTTCACCTACACCCAGAAAATTACCAATACAATGCATAGCAACATGTATCTATCATGTATCAACCATAATGAACACTAAAAACATGATTTCCAACACATTTAATCGATTTCTAATCAATTTTACAAAATATGGGTTTTACTAAATTTCTCCAAATTAATTCAAAAACAACCACAAATACACATACATAATCATACACAATCATACAATAATTGAGTTTCGCACCCTTACCCGATTAAATCGATTCTAGAAGTTGATTTCTTGAATTTCCCAAGTTTTTCTCACTTTTCTTCTCTTCTCCTCTTTTCTTTCCCTTTTCCTTCTTCTCTTTTTCTTTCTCTCTATTTTTCTCTCTTTCTATTTTCTATTCTTACTATCTAAATGAAAATATTATGAAATGACCAAAATACCCCCACACTCAAATATCTCGCAAATGTTCCCAAAACCCGATAAAATATCACAATATTGAAAAATAACATATTTTCACATAAAAGTCGAAAATAAAATAAAATAATAATAAAATAATCCAAACGACTCGATTAAATAAAAACACACAAAAACTAGGGCGTTACAAAACACACCACAAAGATGACATAGTCTGAGACAAACTGATCCAAGAACTCCCTTAAATACCCAAGAAAAATCCTTCGAATATAACGAGCCTTTGAAAATAGCAATGGTAATTCAATGACCTCATTAATCCAAGGAGGTAACTCCACTAATACCAATGTGTATCGGTTAAGAATGCTTTGACTATTTCTTATTTGAAGAAACCCGTCCAAAAATAATGTAAGTTACGATGAACATGCATGTTCTCCACCGACCACAAGACCAGTTACTTTTATCACATGTCCTTAACAATGTTCTGACATCATGTCAGACATTGTCTCCCAAAGAGAACTTCTGTATTGATTAATACCTTCACAGACTTATGATCACATTCTGCAGAGAAAAATAAATTCTCCCGGACCTAACCAATGATTCTTAAGCATCCATTAAGAACCATGTAATTTGCACTGTCAAGTTTCCCCTAACTTGCAATAGTACACTAATGTCAAGACATTCTTCTTGACATCTCATCCTCCCAGGATGGAAACATAATCACAGCTTGCTTGACGCACAACACAAACTGGAACCTAAACTGCACACCTGCAGTAATATATCTTAGATCAAGGAGCAACTCCTCTGATCTAAGATAATCAGTGCTCCTCCAAAGAACACTATGCTGATGAATGGAAAACATAAGACGTATCTTCATGTCTTCAAGAGCGTACCCTCTGTCCAACCTACCTGCTAAACACAATCATTAACTCCACTTATTGCTTCTTCTAAGAAGAACCAATAATCACTCACACATGAACACCATCATGCTTCCTGTGAGGACTCATTAGGATCACCATCCTAAATTAACTAACTCTTGGATTAAGATCAAAGCTCCATTGATCCCCCTCTTCCAGAAACTATCCATACACCAAACTAATTCCTCTTGAATTCTCATGTATATATTTCCTTGTTCCCTGAGATAAAATCTAATTGATTTGGAATAATCCATATTCCTCAAAGAGATACCATACCTCTTAGTTTGTTTCTTCCAACGGTGTCAGATACCATATACATGCTTCAGAACTTCACAGCTGCCAAACTGATCCACTTCCCTTTAGTATGACTTGCCAATAGGGGCGTTATCCCCTCCACAAGCTTTTCATCTGACCTTAGCAAGTTCAATCAATAGATAGACACCCAACAATCCAAGACATTAATTCCTTCATCATTGTCCCGTATGATAACCTGGAATACTCCTGATCAACTGGTGAATATCCATATTCAAACTTCCATGCAATCAACACATGATCCACTTCAGTATTCTCTACACCATCCTTCCAAGGCAGTTCTTCTACTCCATCATTCTCCCGTATGACAAGATAGATACTCCTTAGACATAATGTAGGCAACAAGTTCCTCGACCAGAACTTACGAATCCTTCTTCAAGGATAACCAACAAAAAAAATGTTCTAACATCAGTTAGGACATCCTTCACATATCACAGACACCACACACCATGGTTCTTGATATGCTCTAACACTGGACTTACTATCTGCATAGTAATCCAATTGAAGATCTTTACACAACACTGCGCCAGCAGCTTGAACAAAGAGAACTCCAGAAACCCAGAGAGAAATAAACTCTCATCCACCGACCACCAAAATAAGGCATACTTCCATCCTCAACCTAGAACTTCTACCACAAGCTCCAAGAGAACCAGAACCTCCTTACGTTTTCAACTAACTACCCTTCTACACAAGAGCAATCAGTTTCAAGTATCCTGCTTGAATGCACAGTATGAAATCAACCAAATGCCACCTTTTGATTGATCTCACTTTTCTTCAGAACTCCCACGAGATACATTGATCCACTTATGAAATCGGATCTTCAATTCACATGAACTACTTGCTCCATAACAAGACATCTTGGATCCACCAAGCCTCTAGACATGTAACATCTTCTCAAACCACAGCTCCCGCAAACTGTATGAGATAGACCTTTTTGAAGCATCCATAACTTCCATTCTCCTGTAGATCACCTTATCTTAAGCTGATGTGCCATATCACCAGCTGAGATTCTGATGTTAAGCTAGATGTCAGAACATTCTGATATGACATCTAACTGCTGAATTCAACTCCTCCTTCTGCCACATAGAAAAACCTCCTCCCTATTACAGAACAAGAGTTCTATGCTCTCATAGACTTAATTCAACAACCAAGTTTGAGTAGACAACCTTTATCTTGTTTAATCATATCATATATATTCCCTTCAAGCTCACACCTTGATGAATAACTGCTTTGAAACTCCAAAGACTTCACACCTGCCACGTCTGAATCTTCAGAAGATAAAGTAGTCCTAGACTACATCATAGCCATACCAAATAATTCCACTTTCCTTAGTAGAGCAGTCTGTAGAAAGTCTGTGAAAACTGTCACTAAACCTTGACCTTCAAACTGAGCAAAATCCCATGCTCGCAAGTACCTAGATCAGAAATAAACTGATCCAAGTTGTGCCACCACCAGCACTTCATTCCCCCTAGATCAGAAATAAACTGATCCAAGAAGTAACCATCAAGACTATGATGTCTTCATCTTCATCTTCAACAACATCAAAGTCCAGACCAATTTCTTTCCAGGAAACTCTCCAGAGATCATATGCTTCTGTCACACCAGTCCAAAGCCAATTCTTAGGTCAACACCCAAGACTAAAACAGATGCTAAAGCGTATGCAGTACCCCTCCCATGATTCTGCACAAACTCTGATGATGAGATGTTCCAACATATTGTTGAACATCAGCAATCTTGACTTTCAAGGATAATCAATTAAATATTTGTGAATTCCACAAATAGCAATTGATCTTAAATCCTTATCCAATAACCTTTATTCACTATTGTAGCTAAGCTCCACTAGATCACTTCATGAACACTTATCAAGTATTCAATCTTTTACAAGTATCTTCTTTGACACACAGTGTTGAGATACCAAGGCTGCCACCCTTGACTTAAGTAACTAAGATTCTCTCTGAACGAATCCTATTTACCTCAACAATTCTGAGAACTCCAATTATATTGGATCCTCCCTTAGGGTTAAGAGAGATGAATCCTTCCTTGCTGTTTTGGATAGTGAAAATAAATCACCTCCACTTTCTTTAGTTTGTGTTTCATAGAAACACCTTCTAGTCAGAAGAATAACTAGAAGACTCCAGATGCACGACTGAGACGCCTTTATGAGTGGACATGAGAGAATTCTCAAGTATCTTTGACAACCTAGCCGATCAATAATTTATCAAACTCCCAGAGCAAGAACTTGATAAACTTAAACTTAACTCATCTCCTCTTCAACTGACTTCACACTGTACCATGGAACCAAGCTTCCAAGTACCAAGTCACCATAACAGACATCTTCCAACAACTCCCTTCATTCCATTGCTCCCGACTTTGGAATAAAAGAATGCAGATATCTTCACATATAGAGGTCGACGATTGAGACCTTCCACCATCTGTCTTCAGCAACAACTCCAGAATCCCATAATTCTAGAGCTCTTCCATCAGAAACACATGCAGCAGAACCACCAAGGAACAGATCCTTCCTGCCCTAATAACATGCCAAAACATCTTATAAGACACCTCAACAAGAGAACTAGCCACTTCTCCTGCAGTTGTTGTAGAACCTCCTCAGCAACATGAACAACCTCTGGGTTGTTATCTTTGATCCAGAACATCCATCCCATCCATTAATACCCTTGAGTATGTCTGAGTTGATTGATCTGATCTTCAACACTCCTCCTTGTTTAAACGCCAGAAAGTATATCCCAAGATCTCATCTAGAAACAGCTAGGATGCCTGCTCTGATACCAATTAAAATTCTGGCAATGCAGACAACAGATATCCTAACACATGTCAAGACATTGTTTTATATAAACGGTTAAACGCAGAGGAACAACAGCAGACTGATACCTTGAATATCAAAACTACAAAATCACAGATGTTACAACATCTGATCCAACATGTTTATCATGAACCCTAACAAAATAGTAAATCTGCAGAATGATAAAGAACACAACAATTGTTAACCCAGTTCAGTGCAACTCATCTACATCTGGGGGATACCAATCCAGGAAGAAGACTCCACTATCTGTAGAATTGTTACAAAGCTAAACTCCCTCGTTTACAAATTCATATCCTAATATCTACCCAATGAAGACTTTATCAAAGAACAACCTCTTTGATATGAGACGCCCCACTCACTTCCCTTAATCACCAACTGTGATTTCTACATCATCATTGTCAATACAGAATTTTGTCAAGCATAATTGACAAACAAGCTAACTCAGATTTGCTTCAAAGCTTCATCCAACAATACACAATCCAATACCTCAAGGCTTATGGATCTGTGCGACACCTATATCTGCCACTAGGGGTGTTTGCGGGCCGGTTTGGTTCGGTTTTGAGAGAATCTGATACCCGAACCAATGAAAAATAAATGGATTAGTTTGGATTAGATTTTTATATTTTTGCAATAAAGCCCAAACCAAACCAATCCGAAAAACAATTGATTGGTTTGGATTGGATTGATCGGATATATTAAAAATAAATATACAAAAAATATATATATTTTTAAATTATTTGTTTACACGCTAAAATATGAAAAATAAATATTGAACACATGACACACATATTTTTAAGCAAGTTATGACCACCATGGCCATATAGTTATTGTATATCACTTAAATATTCAATAACTTAAAACAATTGTATTGCATACTCATACTCCATTCCATAGCATAAAATTGAAGGTTTGGAGTTTGCAAATACGTGTGATTTGAGGATTTGCAATTTGGGAAGAAGCTTGTGGTTTGCGGATACTTATAGTTTGCAATTTATGAGTTTGATATATAATGGTTGTGATGTTTGATTTCTCTATGTTTTATCATTGATTGATAGGCTTGTGATAATTTGAAAGATGCCGTTCCGTTTTTCATTGGAAATGTCCAGGGACTATGCCTCTTTATTTCTTTCATTATGGTTTGTACTTGCTAATTGCTATAACAATTTTTCTCTTCATTCAAATAAATAAGTAATAACTCAATTAAATTAATAATTTATTAAATGAATTAATTATGTTTATTGTTATTGGTTTGGTTCGGGTTTACGGGTAGCAAATTAGATATCTGTTGCCCGAACCAATTAACACCAGTTTTAATTGGTTCGGTTCGGGTTTTGTCCGGACTGGAAAAATGTCCGACCCAAACACATTAGTTTGGTTTGAATTCCGGTTTGGTTCGGATTTTCCCGAACCAATGAACGCCCTTATCTGCCACAATGCATCAACTGATACAAAGGGAGACTTACAACCTAGAGAGCCAACGACTCTCAAAACCCTAAACCCTTGTTTCTTACGCAAGAGAACTAGGTTACAAAAGGCATATGAAATCCTAGGTCTAAGTCTTCTTTTATAGGCTTCAGTTTCCTTGAGCTTCAATCTTCTGGTCTTTGATCCATTCCTAGAAAGCGCATCAAATCTTGGACAGATTTGTTACAGGTTTAAAACCTGCTAAATCAGTGAAGTACTTTAGTATGTCATATCTTCAGGTTAAGACATCTTCTTCGACATCTTTGTTCAGCGCCAACTTTCTTCATCTTTATCATTAAAATTCTTTTACCAAAATTCTGTCAAACTAAGGTGTTTTCAGATATTGCAAGCATTGCAATAGTTGTTAAGTTTTAAGCTTGTATAACTGTTTCTTGTACTTGTTAATTTGTTTGGTTAAGTTGTGCAGACTGTGTTTATGCGAGGAAAGTTACCCGCATATCAACTTCTTTTCGATCCTGAGATTGAGAGAACTGCGCATAAGTTGAATAGCAAAACTAGACGGAAGAGGAAACTTGCTAAAGAAAGATGAGAAAGAGGAGAAAGTTCAACTTCTACACCAACACCACAGTTAACGCCAACCATGGCAGCACCACCTCCACCACCACCTGCTTCAGTTCCATGTACTAACAGTTCGAGGCACACAAATCAGTTTGCACGCAATGTCCAGAACGGTAGGCACTCAAAAATGAAGACCGACATCCTTGGTCTTTTATACCAAAATCCATTCACCAGTATGGATCACGAGGATCCCTTCACTCATTTGACCAAATTTTATGAAATTGCGGGTGCAACTGGAGCACCTGAAGCTGAAGAAGAGTCTTTGTTCAAGAGACTGTTTTCGCATTCCCTAATTGGGAAGGCAAAGGAATGGTACCTTGACCAATCAACTGCTTTTATGAAGGATTGGAACATGTTGGAAGAGAAGTTCCTAGAACGATTTTTTCCATATAATCGTTTTATGGAAGCGAAAACGGCGATCGCGGTTTTCTCACAAGGTGGAAATGAATCCCTCAACGAAGCTTGGGAGAGATTCAAATCCATGCGTAGAAAATACAAAGAGCACGGTTTTGATGAGCTTACATAAATGCATATTTTCAAAAATGGTCTCCAAATGGTTCACAAGACCTTGTTGGATGCTACTGCGGGCGGATCTTTAATGACTAAAAGCGGCGAGGAAGCCATTTCTATCATCGACAAGATGGCACTAAACGATCATCAAGGGAATCATAACTGTGGCCAACCGCAAAAGAAACTGGGAGTGCTTGAATTGGGGACCAATTATGCAATTCTCGCTCAAAACAAATTGTTATCTCAACAAGTGGAGTTGTTAACGCAACAAATGTCAAAGCTCCCTCAACAAATTAAAGAGATGCAAGACATTCCGAGCAAGAATGTGCAAATAGCCATTTTTGAATTGTGCAAAGGAGATCACCCCACCGACTATTGTCCTCCAGAGAATAAAGAAGCAAATTACATGAATAATCAAAATCAACAACAAGGTTATCAAAGGCAACAACAACCTTATCAAAACAATTCTCAACCACCTTATCAAAACCCTCAAGGATACCAATCAAGAGGGAATTATCAAAATCAACAAGGATACTGACAAAATCCTTATCAACCGATACAACCTCAAGGTGGTAGTTCAAAGTTAGAAGAAACTCTTAACCAATTCATTCAAATGTCAATGGCCAACCAAAAGACTAATGAAGCATCAATCAAAAATCTTGAAAACCAAGTTGGGCAACTTGCAAAACAGTTAGCCGATCAACAACCGGGGCCATCTTTTTCCGCAAATACTCAAATCAACCCGAAGGAACATTGCAAAGCCATTGTGACTAGGAGTGGAAAAGAGTTGAGTGGAGGAGACAAAAATGAGAAAAATGTTGATGTGAGAAGTGATGAGATTGAGGAGGAAGAAAAAAATAATGAGGTTGAAGTTGAAAAGAATGATGAGGAAGAAGTTGAAAATGAAAATGAGAAGTTAGTTGAAAATGAGAACTTTGAGAAAGAAAAGATAGAAGAAAAAAAGAGAAGATTCAAAACGGGGAAAGAGAAAGTGAGTCCTATTCCTATTCAAAATCTACCTTACCCTCAGGTGCCCACCAAGAAAGACAATGCAAGACATTACACTCGTTTCATGGACATATTCCGACAATTGCAAATCAACATTCCATTTTCCGAAGCACTTGAGCAAATGCCCAAATACGCTAAGTTCATGAAAGATATTCTTACAAAAAAGCGAAGATATTCGGATCCGGAAACAATTATCCTTGATGCAAGTTGTAGTGCAATAATTCAAAGAACTCTACCAAAGAAAGAAGTCGACCAGGGGCGTGTTACTTTGCTGGTAACAATTGGTGATGTTTATGTTGGCAAAGGCTTAATTGATTTGGGCTCAAGCATCAACTTAATTCCATTGTCTATTGTGAAGAGGCTTAGGAACATTGAAATGAAAGCAACTCGAATGACATTACAATTGGCCGACAAATCTACAACTCATCCTCATGGATTGGCTCAAGATGTACTAGTTAAGGTGGATAAATTTTTCTTTCCGGTTGACTTTGTTGTAATTGATATGGAAGAAGATTAGGATTCTCCATTGATTCTTGGACGCCCTTTTATGAAGACCGCTCGAATGATGATTGATGTTGACGACTGCCTTATGAAAGTTAGAGTTCAAAATGAAGAGGTTTGCTTTAATCTTTTTGAAGCAATGAAGCATTCCAAAGATAAGCATAATAGTTTCCGTATTGATGCAACGGAAGAAGCCATAATGGAAGTCTCAAAGCAAGTTCACATAGCATCTCCCGTGGAAAGAGCTCTTGGTGACTCATTTGAAATACTTACCAATGAGGAAGAAAGGGAACTTGAAGAATGCTTGAAGGAACTTGAATCTTTAAAAGAGTTACAACCATGGGAAAGTGAAATGGAAGTGTTGAAGAAATAAGCGAATGATGATAAATCTCAACTTGAATTAAAGGTGTTGCCTTCTAATTTGAAGTATGTTTTCCTTAATGACGGTTGTAACAAACCGGTTATCATTAGTAACATTTTTTCCGACAAAGAGGAAGACCGTTTGATTCAAGTTTTGAAGAAACATCAACAAGCTATAGGTTGGGTTCTTTCTGATTTGAAAGGAATTAGTTCGGCCTATTGCATGCACAAAATCTTAATAGAAGAGGACTTCAAAGCGGTAGCTCAACCTCAACGCCGTTTGAATCCTACTATGAAGGAAGTGGTGAGAAAGGAAGTTCTTAAGCTATTGGATGCCAGAATGATTTATCCGATATCTGATAGTTCGTTGGTGAGTCCTGTGCAAGTTGTGCCCAAGAAGGTTGGAATGACCGTTATAAGAAATGAAAAAAATGAATTGATTCTGATGAGAACTGTAACGGGTTGGAGAATGTGTATCGATTATAGGAGGCTTAATACCGCTACTAGAAAATATCACTTTCCACTTCTGTTTATAGATCAAATGCTTGAGAGATTGTCGGGTCAAGAATTTTATTGCTTCCTAGATGGCTATTTCGGGTATAACTAAATCTCGATTGATCCGAAAGACCATGAGAAGACGGTGTTCACTTGTCCCTTTGGAATTTTTGCATACCAAAAGATGCCTTTTGGCTTGTGCAATGCACCGACAACTTTTCAACGGTGTGTACAAGCCATTTTTTCTGACCTTATTGAGAAAATAATGGAAGTGTTTATAGACGACTTTTCTGTGTTCGGAGCGTCTTTTGATCTATGTTTGAAAATTTTGGAGATCGTTCTTGAACGGTGTGTGAAAACAAACTTGGTGCTAAATTGGGAGAAGTGCAACTTCATGGTAACAGAGGGGATTGTGCCCGACCACAAAGTCCCCTCTAAAGGCCTTGAAGCGGATCAAGCAAAAATTAAAGTGATCGAGAAGTTGCCACCACCAACCAATGTTAAAGGAATCTAGAGTTTTCTAGGCCATGCGGGATTTTATAGACGATTCATCAAAGACTTCTCCAAAGTTGTAAGACCTTTGAGCAATCTGCTCAACAAAGATAAGTCTTTCCTCTTTGATGATGAATGTTTAAATACCTTTCAAATTTTAAAAGAAAAACTCATCACCACACCCATAATCGTTGCTCCTAATTGGACTTTAAATTTTGAATTGATGTGTGATGCAAGCGATTATGCTGTTGGTGCGGTGCTTGGTCAAAGGAAGACCAAAATTTTTCATGCCATACATTAAGCGAGTAAAGTTTTAAATGAGGCACAAGTGAATTATGCTACCACAGAAAAAGAATTACTCGCTATAGTGTATGCTCTCAAGAAATTTTGGCCTTACCTGATTGGATCAAAAGTTGTAGTCTACACTGACCACTCGGCCATTAAATATCTTCTTACCAAGCCGAATTAAAAGCAAAGGCTAATCTAGTGGATCCTTTTGTTACAAGAATTTGATTTGGAAATTCGTGACAAGAAGGGGTCTGAAAACTTGGTAGCGGATCATTTATCCTGTTTGGTCAATGTAGAAGTAACACACTGAGAAAATGAGGTCCGAGAAGAGTTTCCGGATGAAAAACTGTTTCAGGTACAAGTTAGACCTTGGTTCGCAGATTTTGCTAACCACAAAGCAACCGGATTTATACTGGAAGATCTAACTTGGAACCAAAGAAGGAAATTCTTATCGGATGCCAATTTTTATGTTTGGGATGAACCATATCTTTTTAAGTTGGGTGGTGATAATTTGTAGAGAAGGTGTGTCACTAGTGATGAAGCTAAAAGTATCCTTTGCCATTGTCACAATTCTCCATATGGAGGGTATTACAATGGTTTGAGAACGGCAACAAAAAACCTACAATCGGGCTTTTATTGGCCTTCATTATTTAAAGTTGCAAACCTCCATGCGAAAAGTTGTGACATATGCCAAAGAAGTGGCGGGATTGGAAAACGGGATGAAATGCCCTTACAAACTATTTTGGAAGTTGAGGTTTTCGATTGTTGGGGTATCGATTTTGTTGGACCATTTCCCCCATCTTTTTCAAATGAGTACATTTTGGTTGTGGTTGACTATGTTTCTAAGTGGGTGGAAGCAATTGCATCACCAAGGGCCGATGGCAAAACAGTGATCAAATTTCTAAAGAAAAATATATATTCCCATTTTGGCACCCCTCGTGTGTTGATTAGTGATGGAGGGTCGCACTTTTGCAATACATCGCTTGAAAAGGTTTTAGAGCACTATGGTGTAAAGTATAAGGTTGCAACCCCTTACCACCCGCAAACCAATGGTCAAGCCGAAGTTTCAAATAGGGAGGTAAAAAGGATTCTTGAAAATACCGTATCAAGCTCTCGTAAGGATTGGTCGCAAAGGCTGGATGAAGCTTTGTGGGCGTATCGCACCGCTTACAAGGCTCCAATAGGTTTAACTCCTTTCTGTAGCACCCCAAAATTTGCCCTCCCTTTTTCTAACTTTTTCTGGCTATCGCTTCGCATTCGTCTGCATTTTCCATTAAGTCATAACTCATAATCATACATTTTCATTGAGCTCCTAAGACATGGGATCAACGACTTTTAGAATCAGGGTTTCCTATTTGCTTTAAGGTTCTTTCACTCGAGATTGAGGCAAGGGCTGAACTCCAAACCTCATGAGTATCTTGTTATAAAATTTCATTCAGCTACAAGGCTTTCCCCTGCCAGGATTCACCAAGTATCAAGTTTATCTGCTTCAAGATCTCTCAAGAGGTATCGAGTGATTAAGGTCTCATCATGGTTCTAGTAGAGACTGAAGAACTAGGGTTTTGTTGGCTGTCAATATCTCAGGTTATTTTCTTCATCAGTATGCACCCAAAGCATGGAGTTTAGGGTTCCTTACGCCTTGGTGTTCAAGATGGGCATGTGTCGTTCAATTTAGATCTACCTAAGGTTGTCAGGCAAGGGTGTGTGCAGTGATGTTTCAGTTCATCTGGTTGTGACCTAATCATGTTCAGGCAAGTTTGGTTTCATGATCAAGGTCAGGGAATGCAGTTTATGTGGTGTGTGTTTGAAATGCCAAGTCAAGGATTTTGTGTTATTTCAAATCATCTGTATATGGATCAGAATATCAGGCTGTGATAGGAAAATTGCTTCATCAATGACTGGTTCATTTGAAATCAAGATTTTGTGCGATGTATTGAGATCCATGTGACAAGTCATTAATCGCTGACTAAGCATTTGTTTCATGGTGATGCAAGTGGCAAAGTCAAGATATTGATTCAGTGAAGGATTCATGCTGATCTAAGATTCTGGTTCATTTTAAATTAAAGATGGATTCATGTAGTGTTTCATTTGTCAAGGACTAACTTGGGATATTTCAAGTGGAAAAGTCAAGAATATTGGAGTTTTGTTCTCATTAGGAATTCAAATGTCATGATAATTAAATCGGGAACTAAGGCTTCAAACATGTGTGATCAAACATTGTCCAAAGTTAAATTCAAAGGTGCATATCACATTTACCAAGCCCATTTTTATTTTCTTTATTTTTACAAGCCCATTTCAATAAAATTCAAAAAAAGCCATAAGCCTTTCCAACCGTGTTCCAATTTTCTATAGGCCATTACACAATAAACCCATTACATCATGAAAATTACTATAAAAAGAAAAGAGAATCAAATGCCAAAAAGAAATATTAGTTGAAAGGTCTTGCATACATCCTGCTAGCCAAGACCATCATCAGTGCACCACATGATTCATCACCCACACCACTTGCCTTACCATCATACAACTAACAAGTCCAAAAACAAACACTACAACAAGTTTCACAAGACCACAAACCTTGTCATTACTCCATCCAAACATCCCTGCTCCACTACCTGCAAACCGTACCATCAAGAAAGTGGCAAATCACACTATACTACTACACATCTTGCGCCACAGCCCTACGCAGGTCTAAAACTCTACAGTAAAAACCCCTGCGACACACAACCACACAGCCTGTCACAACCTTGCCACAACGTACGCAAGACCGGCCTCACACAAAATTTCAAAAAAAACCTTCGTATCACAGCCAAAACCTCATAATCTCCCGCACCTCCACAAAAGGACAAACCGTTCAAAATGACCCACTTCTTTGACCTGCAAGGAAAATAGATCAAAACCATGTCACGACATACGCAGTGCAAAACGACATGAAAATGACAAATGCGTAACAACAATTTTCACCAGATTTCATTCCCCAAAATACCCTGCATATTCTCCTATAAAATCTCTCTTATTCTCCCTCATGAACCAAGCTTTTAACATCCAATGTTACCCAACTCCAACAACAACACAAACCTTCATTGCAAGCCTTCCACCATATCTTCTTAATCCTCCTTCATTCTCTGCTGAATAATCTTCTTCAAACCCAGACCAAATCCCCTCAATCCTTTTCTTTCCCTCGAATCAACAACCACCTTCGAAGCCACAAACAGAGGACAATCGAATCTAAAACCTAGATTAAATAATAAACACCCAAGCCATCTTAACTTTCCAACTGAACCACAAATCGAATCACCAGAAAGAGAAGAAGAAATATTGAGTAAAAGAAGAACAGAAGCAAAAACGAACGAACCTGAAACGCATTTGAGTTGAAGCGAAAACAAAGAAGGTTGGATCGATTGAAACCGATGTGTTGTGTTTGCTGGATCGTACCGTTGTTCATCGTGTTTTTCATTATTTGGTTTTTTGGTTTCAAAATAAATAAATAATGTTAATGATGAAGTCTTGACGTGAGGTTGCTTTACGTTGACCTTGCCTTACCCTGTTTTATTGTGAATAAGAATCTATAATATAGGAAAATAACTGGCTGTGGAAAATCAAATTTTAACCTTTCCAATTAAGCTGCCATGTCAGCAAATGAGGGGTAAAATGAGTCTAAAATCAACTATTTTCAACTAAAACACATTCTAATTGAAGACTAACTAGCTTATTTGGACAAGAAACCCTTCACTTTTCCACAAATGTTCCTCAACAGTGCCGGGTAGTTCAACTTTCTAACGTTTTATTTTAACCAACCTGGTGTCTTGGGAACATCAGCATTGTCTGCTTTTGCTGAGAATTGGCATGGTGAAAAGAAAAATGTGTACCCAATGCAGCAGAACATAGGAACCTGCGCTTACACACTTCTTCATCTCACACCCACTTTTCAAACACAAACATAACTCTCTGTCTGCCATCTTTATCTGCTTCTTTTGAGTTCTCTCTTCCATATCTTCCTTTCTCCTCTCTTTTGCGGTTTATAGTAACATAATCAGTCTCTTCCTTTTCTTCTTTATTTTCTCTTCATTATCTACAATAGATACTACAAGGTTGCCGGGGCACCGAATGGAAAAGTGGAGCCGACGATTGTGGTGTTTCCGATGGTTTTATGGTGGTGTGCGCTTTTGTAGTGATAAGTTTATGTTGAAAAGAATGATGTGTTATTTAAGCGAGCTGAGTTGCTTATTGAATTGCTTGATGCGTCGTTAGGGATTTCTTGTAGTTGGTTCTCTTGCTGAGGAAGAACACATGTGTTATTTAAGAGAGCTGAGTTGAAACTCAACGACTGAATGCGTACGGCTTGACTCAGCGCTTGCGGATTTGATTGAGTTGGTGATTTTGAATCCTAAGAACGCGAAAGCTTCGTGTGCATTAGGGGATAAGCAGGTAGTTTTTTTAGTATTTTGTGGTTCCAATGCATTTTAGATTATTGTTTAATATTCTAACTTTCTATATTTTCTTGATTTTGTTTCAAGTTCAATGTTTTATACTTTCTGTTGTTCGTTGTTACTTAAGAACATTACTATGTTATATCTATACCATATATAATTTTCTGGTTTATCATTGATTGTTTTTTGTTGTATCTTTTATATTTGTTTTCGTAATGTTTATCATTGATGGTGTTTTATTTTGTGATTTAGGTTTTGGTGTTTTGTGTTTTAATTCTTGACTTTTGAATATTCTAATCTTTTGTTTTGGTTGAGTTTATGATGTTTTTTGTTTGATTAGTGGATAATTACCCTTTAGAGCCTATGAGGGCTGAGTTGTCTGAGAAGGTTGGGTTGACGGATCGGCAGTTGCTGATGTGGTTCTGCTACAGGAGATTGAAGGATAAGAATGAGTCGGTGGCTCCCAAGAAGGTTATGTATTAATATGAATCCTCTGCTTGTGTTAATGAAATGTGTTTCCTTTTCAAACCAAAACATCTTCCGATAACTGTTGCTGAAATGCTTCTCTTGCAGATGATGCATCTGCAACTGATAAGGGAACATGGCAGATGTGGAGTACTTCACCACTTGGTCAGGAAGGTTTAGGCTTTGTAGGTGGCCCAGGAAGTTGGCTTTTATCTTCTCAGAGAAATGTGCCAAACATATGCTTCCATCTCAGGCAACTGTCGTTTTAGCATATAAACAATGTTCGAAATTAAGTGTTGTTTTGCTGGTTAATGTATGTCATCCAACATTTTAGACAAGTTCTTCAGGATTTTTTATGAGATGTCGGTGCGACCTGCATTAAGCCATTTTGCATTAAGCCATTTTACAAGTTCTTCAAGAAGACATTTTGTTTTAATGTTTGTGATGCAGAGTGGTTCTTACAGAAGATTATGGGGATAAGTAAAGCTTTTTGAATCTTTATATCCAGATTCAATTCCAAGAGGGTATTATCCTGGTTAGTTCAACTGCTTCAAATTTAGTATGTGTTTGATTCTGCGGCGAAAAAAATTGATTTTTGAATCAAATGATTCATGTTTGTGCTTTTGCTTTTTATTCTACTGCTTTAAACATAGTATGCATTTGGAAATGATTTTGGCAAAATGTTAAATGAATGTAAAATAAATCATGTTTGGAAGATTGGCACGGATACCGAGCATCCAGATATAACACTGGCGCGTTGATACTGATAATAATTTAAGGAACATAGGCGATTGAATATAACAACATGTGTTGGTTTTTTTTATGTAACATTGATCTTTCGTGACAGAACCTGCTTCACAATCAAACAGGTTTATATTTGTTCGGATACAAGGTGGTTTTCACGAGATTCGGAATTCGGTGAGGTTATTGTTTCTGGTTATGTATCGTATTATATATTTATCCGACATTCATTCAACTCAATGTGTTTTATTATCTGTTTTGTTTCCAGATATGCGATGTGGTTGCGATTGCACTACTTCTTAATGCTACATTAGCAATGCCTAAAATCCAATCAACAACCAGCAGCAAGGGAATAAGGTTTATCATATGTTCTTTCAAAGAATAGTATAAGCTTAGATTAAACTCGAGTTATGTTTGGATAAACAGCTTAATTAGCCGCTTATAGCATAAGCGCTTATCATTAACCATGTCGGTTGTGATTACGTTCAATTTATTCTTTTTTTCAAATTATTACCGATATCAAAGTGTCAGTGTCGGTGTCATGTCTAGTTCATAGCATATAAGTGTATTTTCATATAAGCTGTAAGCTGTTTTCTTAAGCTCAAATAAGTGAATCCAAATGTGCCCTCTTGATCTTATATCATCTATGTTTACGATTTCTTTTCTCAACTATTTCTATGCAGCTCTCAGTTCAAGAGTTTTGCGTGCCTATATAACGAGGACCAATTTATGAGCTTTTAAAGTAAGATCTCATGTTTTTTTCAATTTGACGTGGTTTTGCTGAGAATTGGAATTGAGTTCTGTCTTAGAGCCTGTGGCTGTATTTGAATGCCTTCCTAAAAGAACTTTTGAATGTTGTAATTCATTGATGGCTTCTTTGTTTCATTGTGGTGCCACTGAAGATGTAGTGGAATTGTTTGGATACGAGGATACGAGGATACGTGACTGATTGGGTGATTGTTAATCATTTGATCAAGATGTTTGTTGCAGTACTCAGTTTGCTAAATTATTGTAAGTTTTTGTTGATTATATTCCATGGTATTATTTTGTCATGAGGTGGTGTCTTTAACTAGCCTAGGAGCTGAATATGTAGAGGAAATTGTGGTGTACTCTTATACATCTGTTGTGGTTGACTACTTGATTAAAATCATGTGTTTTCCAGGTATGTTTCCAAGGTAAATATCAGCTGAACAATGAGGCTCTTTGTCTGCCTCAATCACCCTGTATTCTTTCTGGTTTTTGTTTTGATATGCTTCTCATAATCTTATTCCTTTGATTCATCTATAGTCGTAAATTTTCCCACTATTTCATTTTGCATTATGCCCTGAGACAACTTTATTCTTTAATTATCTGCTAGGAGGTGTTTTCCTGTGATTGTATTTAACGGTTTTTAAGTTGCATTTGGTTTCAACTTACTGGTTGGGGATGGTTAATCCTTG
This sequence comes from Lathyrus tuberosus, assembly GCA_022829125.1. Taxonomy (NCBI): domain Eukaryota; kingdom Viridiplantae; phylum Streptophyta; class Magnoliopsida; order Fabales; family Fabaceae; genus Lathyrus; species Lathyrus tuberosus. Next base: position 14,841,968 of record JALAZF010000031.1, read on the forward strand.
ATCAACAGTGTTACTAATTGGAGAATGGTTAATCATTCATAAATAGGTCATTGTTGTTATACTTTCAGCTTGCAAAATGATTTTAAGTTTTTGTTGATTATATTTTTCTTAAGATTTGGCCATGACATCAGGAATTTAAATAGCTATGATGCTGAACATGCAGATATTATTGTGGCGCACGCTGTAAACTGTCATTGTCGATCACATAAGTCAAGCCCTGTATTATGCGACCATTCCCTTTGGATGCTAAGATACCACGCACTAAGATACCATAACTTCTACTTCTATTTGGATTCCGGTGTCACAGCAAACAGTGTTTGATTTTGTCATTCGGACAAGGATACGAGGTGAGTGTGATGCTTTATCCAATGGTGGAACCACACAGGAGATAACAGCAACTGTTGCTCTTCAAGTACAACGGATACCAGTAAACAATCAAGGTGTAATGGTAACCCCCGTATTTAAGTGTTTAGTTGAAAGACTGGTACATTTCTCTGAAGTGAAATCAGCAGGAAACAAATTTGGGAATACTCCTTTTTATTTCAATGTCTATGACTTGATCATTGTTTTTTTTTGCATTTTATGTGCTGATATTTGTTGAGTTGGAGCCAATTCTAAGATCTGCAATGGACGGGCACAATGTGTGTGTTTTCGCTTATGGTAAAACTGGCACAGGCAAGACATTCACCATGCTGATAGAAAGACAAACTCAATTTTTTGTAGATTCATTATATTTCTGATGTAAAAAAAGATGACCTGTTTGGTGATCAAGGATTCTTAATTTGCAGGGAGAAATTCTGAAATTGTGTTTTTAACGCATATAAACAGTGTTTATCAAAACTTCATAAATTCATGTTGTGTTGTCAAATTTCCATCTATCATGGCGTTAGTGCATGGTGGATTTTGTGCCCACCGCCATAGGCCACATGATCATGCTTATATGGCGACTTTTTGGCTAGCCACCATTATCCACCTTTGATAGCATTGGTTTGAGGTCATAAATACAAAGAGAGAAAACTCCGAAAGAAACAACATACAATTACATTGCAACCCTGGTTTTTTGTTGATTATTGATTTTCTGTCAGGCAAAATCAGCACATTACATGCTTACATGCATGTGGCTGATGTGTATGCGCGCGCGCATTAGTGCATGGGAGAGGAATTACCTCACTGATGCTCCACAGCTTGATAGTACAATCATCACTTCTGTAACGCCCCGTTTTGCCAATTTTATTTTATGGAGTCGTTTTGATTATTTTATTATTATTTTATTTTATTTCCAACTTTTATGTGAAAATGTGTTATTTTTCGTCGTGATTATATTTTATCGCGTTTTGGAAACGTTTGCGAGATATTTGAGTGTGGCGGTATTTTGGACATTTCACATTTAATTTCACTAAGTTAGTAAGAAAAGAAAAGAAAAATAGAAATAGAAAGAATAGAAAGAAAAAGAGAGAAAAGAAAAGTAGAGAAGAAGAAAAGAGAAGAGAAAGAAGAAAAGAGACGAAAAACTTGTGAAGGAAGAAATCAATCTCCCGACTTTCTAGAACACGATTAAATCGGGTAAGGGTGCGAAACTCGATTATACTATGATTGTGTATGATTATGTATGTTTGTGTGGAAGTTTTGTTGGTTTTTCAAATATAGGTCGAAATGAGATAAACGAGTAGAAACCGATGTTTTCACGGATGAATTTCGAAATAAATTGCGTAGATTAGTCGTATGAGGTTAGGCCGAGATTCTAGAAACTCGTTTGGTTGAAATCGGTTGATATTGTGAGTTTTGACATTTTTGGGTTTTGAGAATGTGAGATTTTGGTGAAAAATAAAAGTCGTGGAATTGGGTTTTTCTTGATCCTAATATGTTGGTATGTATTTATGTGATATTACCATGTATTTATTCGGAAGAAAGTAATTGAATCGGTCGGGTTTCGGGCGATTACGCAGCTGTACCAGAATGTAGCAGAATTTCTGGTTTTGTGCGCAGTCGTACGGACGCGTGCTGTAGGTGGAAAATTTTGTTTTGGGAAAAACTTCGGAAATTCATATCTCTTGAACCGTAAGTCGGTTTTGATCCCCGTTCGAAGCGTTGGGAAGCTAACGAGTTGTTATTTCTAGGAAAAATAGTTTTGAGGTCTGAACCTAGTCCAATCGGTACAATTTTTTCGAACCGTTTCGTAGTGTCGGGCGTCCGGTTTATGTTTTTGCGTTATTTTGAAATATTCATATCTTCTTCGTTGTTTATCCGATTTAAGTGTTCTTTATATGGATGTGAAGCTAAAAATATGTTCTATGATTTGGTGAATAAAAATATTATTTTTAGCCGACTTTTGGCCAACTTTACCGATTAATCATGAATAGTTGTTTTTGATGAAATGTTGTGATGATGATTTGTGGCCGAAAGGCAAGAAAATGCTAAGTGTGGTATTTGATGATATATGCATGATTGTGGATGTGTGTGTGCATGCAATGTGAATGTCATGAGTCATTGTATGCCAAGCATCATGATGTGCATTGTTGAAACGTCCTGAGTGGCGGTTTGGTTCCTGATGGAATCTGCTATAACATCGAGTGCCTCGAAAATATGAGGTGCTGCCTGAGGACCTAAAGCGGTGGTTATAGACGATTGTGGGCTCCTTTGGAGACTTAAAGCAATTCTTAACGTCGTGTGCCTCGAAAATATGAGGCGTTGCCTGAGGACCTAAAGCGACGGGTGAACATCGTAGGCCCGACGGGGAGTTACTTGAGATTCTCAGTAACGAGCGATGGTTCCAATAGTTCCTGAGTGAACTGATGATGAGACATGAGACATTGGAAGTCGGTACCGCATGGCATATGCATAGAGTCGTTGTGTCGGTCTATGTGCATTGCATAAATCATGAATTAATTGTGTGTGAATTTGTGAATGTGATTGATGATTGTATGGTATATGTGTGGTGTGTAATGGTATTTGATGCTTGAGAATTGTGCGGTATTATGTTATATGTGGTTGTGGTGAGAATGTGTTACTTGTACATTTTTGTGTTTATATATATAATTTTATTCAATTATATTATGGTTGTTTTTCTCACCCTTCTGCTGTTTTATAACGCTCTATGAGGCGTTGCAGATTAGAGCTGCTGGAGGTATTCCTTTTTGTGAAGCGTTGCGTCTTTATTATTTTGGTCGGTCGGCTCTGATATGTGACTCCGGGTAGTGAGGGTGGCCACGTGCTATTATTTTGTATATCTGATGATATATTTTGGTTGTACATATGCTACTTGATGTATGACAAACTGTTTATATGTGTATATGTATATATGTTAATCAGATTTTAGATTTTCCGCTTTAATTCTAATTTCTGAAAAGTGGGTGTAAGGAACAAAGTTTCCTCTGTATGATTGCTACCCCACAGTTGCATATCATTATGGGCAGGTGTTGCATGTTATGTGTATGTTTGGTTACTTTGATGTGATTCCCCTTTCTATGCCGTATTTCAAATATACTCTGACGAATTTTCGAATTTTCTTTTACCGCCTTAATTGCGTGTTTTTGGGGGTATTAGATTGGGGGCGTCACATTAAGTGGTATCAGAGCCAGTCCGTGTCAGTTGTGTCGTTTGTGTCTGTTGTGTCTGGCATATTGGGCGAGTTGTGTTGAGCAAGTTGTTGTTTAACCATATTTTCTGCATTTGGATAAACAGAATATGGCTGGTCGTAATGATGCTGCTTTGGCTGCTGCGATGGAAGCGATGGCACGAGCTGTACAGGGTGCACCGAATGCTTCCGGAAATGATGAGTTTAGAAAGAATAAGCCACCGGTTTTTAAAGGGAAACATGATCCGGATGGTGCACAGTTATGGTTGAAAGAGATTGAGAGGATTTTCAGGGTAATGGATTGTGACGATGATGATAAGGTGAGGTTAGGCACGCATATGTTACATGAAGAGGCTGACGACTGGTGGATCAGTACTCGTCAGGTGTTGGAAGCTGAGGAGGAGGAAGAAGAGATTACTTGGGAAGTGTTTAGCCGAGAGTTTCTAAGGAAGTATTTTCCGGAGGATGTCCGAGGAAAGAAAGAGATTGAGTTTTTGGAACTAAAACAAGGTAATTTGTCTGTTGTTGAATATACTGCTAAGTTTGTGGAACTTGTGCAGTTTTATCCTCACTATGTGGAAGCGATAGCTGAATTTTCAAAGTGTGTAAAGTATGAAAGTGGGTTGCGTCCTGAGATAAAGCAGGCTATTGGATATCAGAGGATTCGAAGGTTTGCTGATTTGGTGGAATGTTGTAGGATTTATGATGAAGATAGTAAGGCCCGTTCTGCTCACTATAAAAGTGTAAGTGACAGGAAAGGGAAGCAACAGTTCCGTGGTGGACCGTATGTGTCACCGGCTGATAAAGGTAAACAAAGGAGTACTTTTGATCGTAGGTCAGGTGGAGGTGGTATGTCTAATTCTCCTAGGTGTTTTAAATGTGGTGAATTGGGTCATCGCCAGCATGAATGTAGAAGGAATGTGATTAAGTGTTCTAATTGTGGCGGTGAAGGGCATGTTGTAGCGGATTGTAAAAGGAAGAATGTGGTGAAATGTTACAATTGTGGGGAACCTGGTCACATTAGCTCGAAGTGTCCGAATCAGAAGAAAGCTCAGACTAGTGGCAAAGTGTTTTCATTGGCGGGAACTCAGACCTCAAGTGCAGATCGTCTGATAAGAGGTACTTGCTTTATTAATAATATGCCTTTAATTGCTATTATTGATACTGGAGCGACTCATTCGTTTATTTCGTCTGAGTGCGCGAAGAGTTTGAATCTTGTGTTGTCTGTGATGGATTTTGAGATGGTTATTGATACTCCAGCGATGGGGTCAGTAACTACTTCTTTGGTGTGTCTAAGTTGTCCTTTGGCCATTTATGGCAAAGACTTTGTGATGGATTTGGTGTGTTTACCATTGGAAGGTTTATATGTGGTGTTGGGAATGAACTGGTTGCAATTTAATCGGGTGCACATTAACTGTTATCATAAGCTTGTAAGGTTTCCTTCTCTTGAGGAAGATGAAGACTCGAGTTTCTTGTCTACTAAAGAGTTGAAGAAACTTTTAGCGGACGAAGCTCAATTGTTTGGTTTGTTTGCATCATTAACTGTGGATAGTCAAGTTTCTCTTGAAGTGTTTCCTGTTGTGTGTGATTTTCCTGAAGTGTTTCCTGAGGATATTTCAGATGTACCGCCAGAGAGAGAAGTTGAATTTTCTATTGATCTAGTTCCTGGTACTAGACCTGTTTCTATGGCACCTTATAGAATGTCGGCATCTGAATTGGTGGAGTTGAAAAAGCAGTTAAATGAGTTGTTGGAAAAGAGGTTCGTGAGGCCAAGTGTTTCTCCTTGGGGTGCTCCAGTTTTGTTAGTGAAAAAGAAAGATGGGAGTATGCGATTATGTATTGATTATCGCCAGTTGAATAAAGTGACGATTAAGAACAAATATCCGCTTCCAAGGATTGATGATCTGATGGATCAGTTGGTTGGTGCTTGTGTATTTAGTAAGATTGATTTGAGATCTGGTTATCATCAAATAAGAGTGAAAGAAGAGGATATTCAGAAGACGGCCTTTAGAACACGGTACGGTCATTATGAATATTCGGTGATGCCGTTCGGGGTTTCTAATGCGCCTGGTGTGTTTATGGAATACATGAATCGGATTTTCCACGAGCATTTGGATCGTTTTGTGGTGGTGTTTATTGATGATATTTTAATCTATTCTAAGTCTCGGGAAGAACATGCAGAGCATTTGCGTATTGTTTTGCAGGTTTTGAAGGAAAGGAAGCTTTTTGCTAAATTGTCCAAGTGTGAATTCTGGTTGTCTGAGGTGAGTTTTCTTGGGCACGTAATTTCAGGTAATGGTATTGCTGTGGATCCATCTAAAGTAGAAGCAGTTCTACAATGGGAGGCTCCTAGATCCGTTACTGAAATTCGAAGCTTTTTGGGTTTGGCTGGTTATTACCGGAGGTTCATTGAAGGTTTTTCTAAGCTAGCTCTTCCTTTGACGCAGTTGACTTGTAAGGGCAAAGCATTCATTTGGGATATTCAATGTGAAGAGAGTTTTTGTGAGCTGAAGAGAAGATTGACGACAGCTCCGATTCTTATTTTACCTAATCCTAATGAACCATTTGTTGTGTATTGTGATGCTTCTTTAATTGGTTTGGGTGGTGTTTTGATGCAGGAAGGTAAAGTTGTAGCTTATGCTTCAAGGCAATTAAGAGTTCATGAGAAAAACTATCCTACTCATGATCTTGAATTAGCGGCTGTGGTTTTTGTGTTGAAGATATGGAGGCACTATCTCTATGGTGCAAGGTTCGAGGTCTTTAGTGATCATAAAAGCTTGAAATATTTATTTGATCAGAAAGAGTTGAACATGAGGCAGCGGAGATGGTTGGAATTCTTGAAAGATTACGACTTTGGCTTGAATTACCATCCTGGTAAAGCTAATGTGGTAGCCGATGCATTGAGCCGGAAATCGTTGCATATGTCCGCATTGATGGTGAAAGAGTTGGAACTTTTGGAATCGTTTAGAGATTTGAGTTTGGTATGTGAAGTGACATCGGTTAGTGTGAGGCTTGGAATGTTGAAAGTTACGAATGAATTTTTGATGTCAGTTAGTGAGAAACAAAAGTTGGATTTGAAATTTGTTGATTTGATGATGAATGAGAATGTGGATTTCAAGGTTGATAATTTTGGTGTTTTGAGATTCCGTGGTCGTATTTGTATACCTGATGATGCGGAGTTGAAAAGAATGATTTTGGAGGAAGGACACCGAAGTAATTTAAGTATTCATCCGGGAGCGAATAAGATGTACCAAGATTTGAAGAAGATTTTCTGGTGGTCTGGTTTGAAAAGAGATGTGGCTCAGTTTGTGTATGCATGTTTGACTTATCAGAAATCGAAAGTGGAACATTTGAGACCTAGTGGTTTGTTGCAACCGTTGGATATTCCTGAGTGGAAATGGGATAGCATTTTGATGGATTTTGTGACGGGATTACCGAACACTCAGCGTGGGCATAATGCTATTTGGGTGATTGTGGACAGGCTGACTAAATCGGCGCATTTTATTCCGATTGACATCAGTTTTTCTTTGGAACAGTTAGCTGAGATCTATATCAGTGTGGTGGTGAAATTGCATGGGGTTCCTTTAAGTATTGTTTCTGATCGAGATCCTAGGTTTACATCGAGATTTTGGGAAAGTTTACAGAAGGCTTTGGGTTCTAGATTGAGGTTGAGTTCGGCTTATCATCCGCAGACGGATGGTCAGACCGAAAGAACGATTCAGTCTTTGGAGGATTTGTTGAGAGCGTGTGTTTTGGAACAAGGTGGTACGTGGGACAGTTATCTTGCATTGGTTGAGTTCACGTATAATAACAGTTTCCATTCTAGTATCAGAATGACACCTTTTAAGGCTTTATATGGACGAAGATGTAGAACGCCGTTGTGTTGGCACGAAACTGGTGAGAGTTCTGTGGTTGGACCGGAATTAGTGCAACAGACGACGGAAAAGGTAAAGTTTATTCGTGAGAAAATGAAGGCTTCTCAGAGTAGACAAAAGAGTTATCATGATCGGAGACGGAAGGATCTTGAGTTTCAAGAGGGTGATCACGTATTTTTGAGGGTTACGCCGGTAACAGGTGTTGGTCGTGCTTTGAAATCTAAGAAGCTTACTTCTCAATTTATTGGTCCTTACCAGATATCTGCGAGAGTGGGTGTTGTAGCGTATCGTGTGGCGTTACCGCCGAATCTGTCGAATTTGCATGACGTTTTTCATGTTTCACAGCTTCGGAAGTATGTTCCGGACCCTTCACATGTGATTCCTATGGACGAGGTTGAGGTAAGAGATAACCTTACGATCGAGGCATTACCAGTTAGTATTTTGGATCGCGAGGTGAAGCGGTTGAGGGGTAAAGAGATTGCACTTGTGAAAGTGGCGTGGGGAGGCGCTGCTGAGGGTAATTTGACGTGGGAATTGGAGAGTAGGATGCGGGAGTCGTATCCAGAGTTGTTTGTATCAGGTAAGATTTTCGAGGACGAAAATTTATAAGTGGGGGAGAATTGTAACGCCCCGTTTTGCCAATTTTATTTTATGGAGTCGTTTTGATTATTTTATTATTATTTTATTTTATTTCTGACTTTTATGTGAAAATGTGTTATTTTTCGTCGTGATTATATTTTATCGCGTTTTGTGAACGTTTGCGAGATATTTGAGTGTGGCGGTATTTTGGACATTTCACATTTAATTTCACTAAGTTAGTAAGAAAAGAAAAGAAAAATAGAAATAGAAAGAATAGAAAGAAAAAGAGAGAAAAGAAAAGTAGAGAAGAAGAAAAGAGAAGAGAAAGAAGAAAAGAGAGGAAAAACTTGTGAAGGAAGAAATCAATCTCCAGACTTTCTAGAACACGATTAAATCGGGTAAGGGTGCGAAACTCGATTATACTATAATTGTGTATGATTATGTATGTCTGTGTGGAAATTTTGTTGGTTTTTCAAATATAGGTCGAAATGAGATAAACGAGTAGAAACCGATGTTTTTACGGATGAATTTCGAAATAAATTGCGTAGATTAGTCGTATGAGGTTAGGCCGAGATTATAGAAACTCGTTTGGTTGAAATCGGTTGATATTGTGAGTTTTGACATTTTTGGGTTTTGAGAATGTGAGATTTTGGTGAAAAATAAAAGTCGTGGAATCGGGTTTTTCTTGATCCTAATATGTTGGTATGTATTTATGTGATATTACCATGTATTTATTCGGAAGAAAGTAATTGAATCGGTCGGGTTTCGGGCGATTACGCAGCTGTACCAGAATGTAGCAGAATTTCTGGTTTTGTGCGCAGTCGTACGGACGCGTGTTGTAGGTGGAAAATTCTGTTTTGGGAAAAACTTCGGAAATTCATATCTCTTAAACCGTAAGTCGGTTTTGATCCCCGTTCGAAGCGTTGGGAAGCTAACGAGTTGTTATTTCTAGGAAAAATAGTTTTGAGGTCTGAACCTAGTCCAATCGGTACAGTTTTTTCGAACCGTTTCGTAGTGTCGGGCGTCCGGTTTATGTTTTTGCGTTATTTTGAAATATTCATATCTTCTTCGTTGTTTATCCGATTTAAGTGTTCTTTATATGGATGTGAAGCTAAAAATATGTTCTATGATTTGGTGAATAAAAATATTATTTTTAGCCGACTTTACCGATTAATCGTGAATAGTTGTTTTTGATGAAATGTTGTGATGATGATTTGTGGCCGAAAGGCAAGAAAATGCTAAGTGTGGTATTTGATGATATATGCATGATTGTGGATGTGTGTGTGCATGCAATGTGAATGTCATGAGTCATTGTATGCCAAGCATCATGATGTGCATTGTTGAAACGTCCTGAGTGGCGGTTTGGTTCCTGATGGAATCTGCTATAACATCGTGTGCCTCGAAAATATGAGGCGCTGCCTGAGGACCTAAAGCGGTGGTTATAGACGATTGTGGGCTCCTTTGGAGACTTAAAGCAATCCTTAACGTCGTGTGCCTCGAAAATATGAGGCGTTGCCTGAGGACCTAAAGCGACGGGGTGAACATCGTAGGCCCGACGGGGAGTTACTTGAGATTCTCAGTAACGAGCGATGGTTCCAATAGTTCCTGAGTGAACTGATGATGAGACATGAGACATTGGAAGTCGGTACTGCATGGCATGTGCATAGAGTCATTGTGTCGGTCTATGTGCATTGCATAAATCATGAATTAATTGTGTGTGAATTTGTGAATGTGATTGATGATTGTATGGTATATGTGTGGTGTGTAATGGTATTCGATGCTTGAGAATTGTGCGGTATTATGTTATATGTGGTTGTGGTGAGAATGTGTTACTTGTACATTTTTGTGTTTATATATATAATTTTATTCAATTATATTATGGTTGTTTTTCTCACCCTTCTGCTGTTTTATAACGCTCTATGAGGCGTTGCAGATTAGAGCTGCTGGAGGTATTCCTTTTTGTGAAGCGTTGCGTCTTCATTATTTTGGTCGGTCGGCTCTGATATGTGACTCCGGGTAGTTAGGGTGGCCGCGTGCTATTATTTTGTATATCTGATGATATATTTTGGTTGTACATATGCTACCTGATGTATGACAAACTGTTTATATGTGTATATGTATATATGTTAATCAGATTTTAGATTTTCCGCTTTAATTCTAATTTCTGAAAAGTGGGTGTAAGGAACAAAGTTTCCTCTGTATGATTGCTACCCCACAGTTGCATATCATTATGGGCAGGTGTTGCATGTTATGTGTATGTTTGGTTACTTTGATGTGATTCCCCTTTCTATGCCGTATTTCAAATATACTCTGACGAATTTTCGAATTTTCTTTTACCGCCTTAATTGCGTGTTTTTAGGGGTATTAGATTGGGGGCGTCACAACTTCCACTGGCAAATTTTGTAGGACATACTGGAGAGAAGTCAACAGACCAAGCCCTCTTTTCATGTTCACTATACTGAGAAAATTCTTGACCTGTACTAGCATCCCATAACTGAAAATGCATTGCGTAATGCATGCCATGAATAATGCTGGTAATCAGAGCATGCCAATTAATTATCAACAAATAGTTATTTTCTTTCAGAACACCCCCAACCCCATATAAATCATTTCCAATTTTCCAAATGATATTGGTCGAGGCAGTGGATGTTTACAATCATGTGAATTGATGCACAAAGTCACAGAATAAAATGATATTATTTGAGAACATCTTAGAAGAAAAATAACACGGGTTTCCGCCTAGACAACTAATCTATTCTTTTGTTTTCAAAAACAAATGTCAGATTTTACAAGTGTCTCTTTTGCCAATGTGTGTTATTGTAACTTTTTTAGGCAACTCCTAGGTTGACTGCAGATAAACAATGATTACTCTCCGAAGGCAAATGCTGAGGTTTGCTCCTTAAATATTTTTGAATGGTCTTTTTGGATTTATAAAATGTTTTCTGAATTTGTTTTTTCTTACCGGTTAGTTTTGCGAGACTTTTAACATACTGCAGTTGTTCTCAAGTAGTTTCTCATATGTACTACCATAAGCTGGTATGCGAATACAATCCGAGTCGAATTTGCTACAGTTGTTCAGCTCTGCTGCAGACATCCTTCGGAGAATTGGTGAGGATGGAAGAATTATATAGGAATTTATTCAGCTTGGTGCTAAAGCCAAAATTACTGCTTCATAGACCATGGATGTTGCAGCTACTCTTGGAGAAATACCACATGAATTCCTGGATCCAATCCAAGTATGATTTTAAACATTTTATACTCTATGCATGAACACGTCTATGTAGCAATGATTAGGTGCGTGTTTGCTTTCCATTATTCATTAATTTTTAAGAAAAACATACTTGTGTTTTTGCAAAAGCTGTAAATTATTATAGTTTTTGTTATTAATTATTTTAAATACAGAATATGCAAATTTAAATGATATTTCTTTTATGCATTGTAGTACACTTTGATGAAAGATCCAGTTATCTTGCCTTCTTCAAGGATCACGGTTGAACGTCCTGTCATCCAGAGGCATCTTCTCAGTGATAGTGTAAGCCCCTTTGACCTGTTATTGCTTAGTACTGATGTTCATTCTGTAAAAAAATATCCATTGTTTATGCTTTTTTATGTCGTTATTTGTGCAGAGTGACCCATTCAACCGTTCTCATCTTACCGCCGATATGCTGATTCCTGATGTTGTACTCAAAGCAAGAATTGAAGAGTTTATTAGGTCCCAAGAAATGAAGAAACACAGTGGTGAAGGCCTAGGCATAACCAAAGCCACCATTCAAACCACAGATAGTGCGGAAATGTTAATTGATTAGGAAAAATTAGCAGAGTTGTTAAACTTCTTAAACAAAATATGGATTTCTACCTTGCACATAAAGTTATTAGGTGTGGAACTTTAATTAATTTAATCATATTCAAATTTTTTATTTTCAAATTTTAAAGTAATGTTTAGATATTGAAAGCTGTAAGGATATTTGAAACGATTAATGTATAAATGTCATGAGATTGAATTCTATGATACAACCAGCCCATTGCCTTTGTTTAGCACATCTTGACTAATACTCTCATATGCTTATGTAGACGGGATCTTGATTAGCTTTTGTTGTCATGGCAGCAGAGACTTGAACTTATTAATGTCTTTGGTCCTAAATCAAATTTTAGAAATCAGAAGTTTATCATTGATTTTAGAAATTGTTTGGTTTTACTTTTTTATTTAAAATGTTGGTAATTCTATAATTACTGAAAAATGTAGACTTACAAGTCCACCACTTTATTCTACAGAGCAATAGTCCAAACAAAGACAATTCGTAAGCATTGGAGATATAATTAGTTGTTGAGCCAATATGGATTTAATTTCATTACCTCAGAACACTGCAAAATGATATACTAGCCCACCAAGCATATTCTGCTTTTGCGAACATGTTGAAGCTGAAACATAACCGACTTTTAGGCCATTTCTTTTTCAATCCTTATTCCTTATTTCAAATTTTTGGCAAAAAGTAAAAAATGCGCTTTTTCTGATGCTCTGTTTCTTAAGAAAATAAGCATAAATGGTTGAACTTCCTTCATTTTGCTAAAATTTAATTTGGAGATGCATCTCTTTATGTGTTTTTAGTGTTTGTCTGCAGATGCATTTTCAAATTAATCTTTTTTTTTCTTTTCAAATACATTAGTTTTTTTGGAGATGCATCTCCGAACATGTTTAATTTATATATAATGCGCAGGCAGATCCTCCCTCTTCTCCTTCATTTTACATACTTCGACGGAGAAATGCAACTCACGACCGTGAAAGCAGCACACTGGTATGCAACTTTTCAGTGAAAATATACTCAAGTCATATAAGGCCATCATCCAAAGATATCATCAAGTTCCTTCTGTTTAACATCTCCATTCTCTGCGCAAATTCCCTAATCTTAAGAAAGCCTTGATTGAGAAATTGGAACAACAAAAATCTCGGTCTTAAATGCATCAGCTCTATACATGTTGAGGCGGAATCCTTTTTTGAAAAGATGGTGACATGCTAAGCTATGGTATCAAAAACATCTTTCAATGTTTTTGAAATTGAATTATTATACTAATTTATTGATAAATACATAATTTTAATTATAATTTTTTTGGGACAATTTTGTTTCATTCATATTTATTAAAAAATACTGAAAACATACTTTGTTGATTCAATTATTATTATATAGTTTCAAATAAATAAGTCATTTCGAAACAAATTTAACATTTATATATGGGGTCAAATTCGTTGTTGATTATAGCCACTAAATTATTATATCTTTTAAAAATAATAATTATTTTGGTTGAAAATTTTAAATTTTTTATTTATTATATCTTTTAAAAATAATAACTTTTTTTGTTGAAAATTTGAAATTTTTTAATTTTATTTTTATTATAATTTAGAAAAAAAATGCGCGTATCATATCAGTACCCGTGCGAATGCACCGGTCTCCCACTAGTTTGTTTTTAAGAAGAGGTTCTAATAATGTTTTTGATTCACACAAGCCCTTGTTTCTATCCGTGTTTGGATATTGGGTTCAGCCCACATGTTAGCTTCATGTCTGCGTTTGTTTTTGGAGGGGAATGGGCTCAAAGCCCGTGATGATCCTATTAAGTTCACACACCCATTTCAGTGCCACACCCCCTCTGTTTGTCACTTTTCTGTTTATTTTACTTTCCTTTTTTTATTATTTATTCTTGAAGATTTCTTAAATAAAAGTTTTTAGATTTTCTAATCTTTTGTTTTTTCTACTAATTTTATTCATATTTCTTGATTAATCTATTCCGATTTTTATTTCTCTTTTTGTTTCAATTTTATTTTTTTATATAACAAAAGATCTCGATTTAAAATCTTGATCAATATGAGGCCATTTTCTATTTTTGTTGGTCAATGAAAGTCAAAAATCGTAGACTATCGATTTAAAATCTTGATTAAGACGAGACCATTTCGTTTTCATTTCGATTTTCACTTCATTTCGCATCTTCTTCTATATTCTTTTTCATTTTCGATCGATGAAGTCTTTCTATTCACAAATGTTGGTGGTTGAAGCGATTAACCTTCATTATTTCAAATCTATAGTGAATGATCTTCGAGATCACTTTCTATACTTTGGGATCGTGATAGGTTTTCTTTGATTAATTGACGAAAGTTTGTGATTAAGACGAGATTGTCACCTTTTCTTTTCGTATGGCACGATTTTATGGGAGAACGATCCTCAATATCATTTCTCTATCGTGTTTTAGCACAAACATTATTCTTTCACGACCTTCTATAACATGATCTTCATCATAGATCGTGCTACGATGGCTTAATGCTAAAGTGGACCCGATTCATCCGATTAATCATTAACCACTAACTTTAATTTCTGTTCATATACTCTTGCTTTACTTTTTTGCGAATATATCCTGTTCATACATTATTGTTGATATTATCTTGCACATATTCTTGTTCATATTGTTATCATATTGTTCATATCTTGTTCATACATTGTTCATCTAACCTTTCTCTTGTTCATCTAACCTCTTTTTGTTTCTTATCTCATTCTTAATCCAAAAAAAACACTTAATAAAGGCGATGTGCATTGTGCGCCACGAGACAAATTCGCTCCTATGTCATAGACTTTTGTTCGATGAGCATCACAAACAAATTCAATTCACTTCTTCGATAAGTTCAGAACCTTTTCTCTCGCACCCGTACGATCGAGAGTGTTCTAGTTTTCCCGTAGTTGTGTGAACTATAGATGCTCTGATTCCTCATTCCCTGATGAGGATACCTAGGCACGAGGATCCCTATCCTTGGCGAGCACACTAACAACTAACTTCCCTTTTCTCTCGCACCCGTGCGATCGAGACCAACCTGATAACTGAGTCTTTTCTCTCGCCCCAGTGCGATCGAGACCTTAACCGACCCGTAGGTCAAACTACGACTGCTTTGATTTCCCCTCTCTGGTTAGATTGAGGATACATAGGCACAAGACGGCGATGTCTTGGCGAGCACCCTTCCACCTTTTTTCCGTAGTCCCACGAACTACGAAAGCTCTGATTTCCTCTCTCTGGTTAGATTGAGGATACGTAGGCACAAGACGGCGATGTCTTGGCGAGCAACCTCCCCCCATCCACCCGTAGTCCTCTGAACTACGTTGACTCTGACTTTTCCATTGCACGAGGGAATATGTAGGCCTAGGACGGCGATGTCCTATCGATTCTCTTTTTCCCTTTTTATTTTTCTGTTTCCGTTTAGCAGTAGGCTATAGATAACTCACCCTTTGATTAGACAACAAGCGTGGATCCCATCGAGTACGTTGGACGCGAGGGGGTGCAAATACCTTCCCCTCGCGTAACCGACTCCCGAACCTAGGCTATGGTTGCGATGACCATGTCTTTCCCTTTCTTCTAGGTTTTCTTCGATCGTTTCCTTTCCCTTCGTCGAGATAAATAACGCTCGGTGGCGACTCTTCTGTTTTTGTTTCCGCCGGTTATTTTTTCGCAGTTGCGACAGCTGGCGACTCTGCTGGGGAAGTGGTTCCCTATGCGAGTCAATCCTAGTGCTTGTCTATTTTATTTCATTGGGTGTTTACTGTTGTGCATTATTTGTTGTATATTACTGTATTTTACTACATTTATCGCATTTGATTACTGTTATCATATTGCTTTGATGCTGTTGTGCTGTTGGATGGGTTGGTTCCATGAGAGATAAGCTCAATACCTGGGCTTGAGCATTCACCTAGGATTTGAGTGGAAAGTAGTGTGACTTGTGTGGAATTTGGCCAGACTTAGTATACACGAAAATTCCACATCCAGACGAGGCTTTCTTTGGTATCCTGCGCATTGGGGCAGATGATAGAATGTAACCTAGAGAGTTGTCGACTCTGGCGACCATTCCCCGAGGACTCAGTTGAGGCACTCCTCTCAAGGGGTAGTAATGACAGACCAGAAATGTCAAACCCATTATACTTCTTGATCTGAGGACCCGAAGCTGGGAACTCACTATAGGATGACCTTTTTTAGGGGAATCAGTTGAGGCCTCCTCGATTGATGATGATGCCAAACCAGAAATGGTGACCATATCATCAGTTCTCGACCTGAGAGCCCGTGAAGCTGAGGATCCTCGGTTTTAGAACCCACATGTGAGAGGGGCTGGGTGTTTACAGGTTTGCAGGAAACCATAACCTTCATCCTACCTAGTATTTTGGTTTTCTTATCAGTGTGGACTTATCAGCCTGGTACTGGTATTCTGGTATTTCGGTATTATCTTCAGAGCAGAATTGTGAACTTATCCAGTTAGCAGCACAATAGTTATTCAGAATATGTGGAAGCTTTGATTCCATGTATGTTGCATTCATAACATTGCGTTTGCATCTTGCATCATTTTGTATTTCCTTCTCCAGAACCAGAGAACTCGTCCATCTTTTGTCCTCAACCCACAGTTGATTTCCCGACACTCATATTAGACTTGAATCAGTATTTTGGAAAGATCATCATGAACTCAGGAGAGCGGAATCAGTGTGTGACACGAGCCGATGTTGAATTGATGAAGAGTCAGTTGGACTAACTTGTGGAAGCTATGGCATCCATAACTAGGGGAGAAGCCAATATTCAGAGAACTGAGAATGTCATTCCACCTCCAATGAACAATTTTGCTCAAGTTCAGCCCGTACGAATCCCTGTTGAGAATCATACTATACAGGAACGTACCATCGTTCGAGATGGACATTCTTCTTCTCTTGATGCCACAGACTATCAGAGCTTTGCCTTCTCTGTTCCAGATTTCCAAGAGTTAGTTCCAAAGAGGAAACCTAAAGATCCACGGGCTGTTGAGTTTGATAAAAGATACCGTGTGTTGGAGGAGAAGCTTAAAGCCCTGGAGAGGCATGATACTCTTGATCTGAATGCTGCAAGCATGTGTCTGGTACCTGGCCTTGTAATGCCTCCAAAGTTCAAGATGCCAAAGTTTGAGAAGTATAAGAGGGATAGTTGTCCAAAGCAACATTTGGTGATGTTTTGCAGAAGAATGACCTCGTATGTCCACAATGATAAGCTTATGATCCACTGTTTCCAAGACAGTCTGAGTGGGGGATCGTTGAGTTGGTACATGCAGTTAGAAAGTGGTTGCATCCAATCATGGTCAGATTTAGCCAATGCCTTTGTGAAGCAGTATAGTTATAATCTTGATATGGCTCCCAGCCGCATGTAGTTGCAAGGTTTATCTTAAGCGGACAATGAATCATTCAGAGGGTATACTCAAAGATGGAGAGAGTTAGCTACTCGCGTTCAACCACCACTCTTGGATAGAGAATTGGTTGATATGTTCATGGGTACTTTGCAAGGACCATACTTCGATATGATGATTGGTAGTGGGGCATCGAACTTCTCTGACTTGGTAATAATTGGAGAATGCATCGAGAACGGTATCAAGATTGGAAAGATCCAAGATATCTCGAACTTCCAAGCTAATGAAAATGAATCAGTTGTCAGTTCTCAAGAAGAAAGGGAGGAAGAAAATAGTTCCATTCAGGAATCTTCATCACCTCATCCTTAATACTCAGGTGTATTAACTATTCAGAGTCAACAATCTTCTGGGTCTCCGTATCAAACACAATATCTTTCTCCGAATCAGGGACCTCCTCAGAATCAACGGTCATACCGCCGTCAACTGCGTCAGCACGCCCGACAAAGACCAAGGAAGCCAGAGAGGCATTTCACTCAGTTGCCAATGACGTACAGTCAAATGTTTCCAAATTTAATCAAAGGCGGAGTAATAATGCCGAAAGAATTGAAACCAGTGCCTTTTCCATATCCATCAGGTTTTGACGCCAACGCCCGTTGTGACTACCATGCTGGGGCACAGGGGCATTAAACTGAAGACTGTAAGGTGCTCAAGAGCAAGGTTCAGACACTGCTTGATTCCAACATGTTCTCATTCACGCCTCAGGGTATTCAGATCAACAATTCTCCTTCATCCAGTCAGGTAGGTTCATCAGTTCAGGTTATGGAAGAAGTCACCGAGAGTAGTTGTGCAGATGATTATCAGACTGACTTCGACGAGCAATTTTGAAGATGGCTAGCTCAGTAGTAAATCAAGTTTGGAAAGCCTAGTTCCCCGAAGCTGGAAATCTTTTAGATCATGTCATTTCTTTGCATTTGTAGTTTCTTTTTTGTTAATGTGCGAACTCATTTGTAAAACTTGTCTATTTTCGGTTGATAATGATAGTGAAATGAATATGCATGTTTTGATTAAATCCATTTGTGTTCACTCATAGTTTTTTTATCGATATCCAGCACTTGTTTAAACAGAATCCAGGGGAGGATGACGAAGTCGAAGACGTAAAACTTCTGATTGTATGCTTTTGAAATAAAACCCTGTTAATGATGTACAGGCATTGTTTTAAATCCCCAAACACCGGAGATATAAGGAAGATAATCCCTTGTCAACCCCGTTGAGCCTAGTAGTAGGAGTTTCTTTCTAAAAAATGAAAACCCTCAATTTTAAACTGGGGCAGGGTAGGTGTCAGTTAATTTGACCGAGCGTTCAAATTTCAAAAGGAGTGTCCCCTTCGAGGATCAATTGCATCAATGGTTATCCCTCACCAATCGAAGAGTGAGGCAATCACAACTCTTTTAAACAAGTTAGACAACCCAGTGTCACACGATTTGTTCAAAAAAAAGAGAGAAAAAGAATCAAAAGGAAAAAAAGGAAAGCCCGCTAAGTTGAAAACTTGAAAACAAGTGACTTAGGCAAAAGTTAGGGCATCCCGCTGGACCTCAATATCAGAAAATTCAAAAGAATCGGTCCAGGAAAAATCAGGGAAAACAAAAGAATAAAAAACAGAAAATAAGGAAAAAATAAAAGAAAAATCCTCGATAAAAGAACAAGTCGTGTGACTATAAACACCAAAGACAAAAGAGGTGACTGACACTCTGAAAACCGTGTGGGTTCCTTCTATCCTCCTACCATTCATTAACCATTTTGAAAGGTGAGTGCTTGTGTCAAGTTAGCTGAACGTAGGACTGGAGAACATCAAGGAGAATGGATGGGTTAAAACAAAACTTTGAGCCTTATATCCTTTCTTTCTTAAAACACGAACCAAGCCACGTTACAACCTTCAAAAGACCTAATTGAAGCAGAGTTATTTCGAAAGCATACTTCGGTAAAGATCGCGTTAGAGCTGACTCCTAAAAGGATTTTCTTACCATTCATGTTGGTATCAGTGACATTTTGGTTAGTGATTCATTCACTATATGTCGCAACACTTTTTCAGTGAACAGACTTGGATTTCAAAACTGTCATATGCATTGCATTAAAATTGTCATTTTCAAAACGAATTATTTTACTTGCGAGTAAGCACTTGACGTCAAGAGAAGTTTCTGCAATGGAAAGATTGATCAAGATAAGATGCAAAATGCCTGAGTACTCCGTTAAGCAGGGGCAAGTCATATCAAAGGGGTAATTTATTCCAAGATTAAGCCAATCTGGGGCAGTCAGGTCGAGATTCAACAAATCTCTCGAAGGTCAGTTAGTCAGAAGCACTCTTTTAAAGATTGGTCAGACAGGGGCAAAGTCATGTCAAGGCTCGTACTGGGGCAAGTCATTTCAGGAGTACAAGAAGCTATTTTCTCTGGAGGACGGTTAATCAAAGTCACGTCACCAGGGTACAACATACTGAGACAGGATATGTTAGATCTTTATGATACCTCCTAAAGACAAGGTCTTTGTGGGTTATGTTGTATCAAGGCACCTTCGTTTGGTCATATCACATCTACAAGATTCATGTTGATAGCTAACACGTGATGACGCCAGTAGAGTTTCTCTCCCCAGCAGAGATAGCTGGAGTTTTATCACTCTCGGCATAGCGTCATGAAGATTATGATTATTCTCCCCAGCAAGAGTTCAGGAGTTTGCTCTCCCCTAGCCAGCTTGGTGAAGTTTTGTTGCTCTTCAGACAGAGTTCATATCCTCGTACAAGATAAGAGTGTTGGGTTTGTGCTTCCCCATTTTGCGGTAAAGTTGCTCCCATCTCCCCAACAGAGTAAGGGTAGAAGGTAAGTCTCTAACAGAGGAGTAAGCTCAATGATGTCCCCTGGCAGAATGGATATCATCAACCATTGTTCCCCAAGCAGATTTGTTGGTGGTGGCTGGTATTCCCCAGCAGGTTAAGGGTGTTCCCTGGCAACAGGTTAAGTTCAATGATATTCCCAGACAGGTTCGGTGTTATTGACTTCATTCCCCAAGCAGAATTTGGTGGTAGTAATCTGTCGTACCTCAAAAAATACGATCCTCGCGATGGACGCGGAAAAAAAATATTCGAAACAGAGTCGCCACCGAACTTTATTTATCCCAAAAGAGGGAAAGGAAAATATCGATAAAACCTTTAAAGGGATAAGAAATTGCTCATCGCAACCAAATTCTAGGTTCGGGAGTCGGTTACGCAAAGGGAAGGTGTTAGCACCCTCTACGTCCGTTGTACTCAACGGGAACCTCTTGATTCGATTCGAGAGAAATGTTAGCTAGGTTTGTTTGTTTTCTTCTAAGGTAAAAGGGATTTGTAAGGATAAAATGGGTGGTTTTTTATTAGGGTGTTCGGCAAGGATTAGAACCCTTGTGCCTACGTATTCCCTCGTGCAATGGGAAAGTCAGAGCATTCGTAGTTCGTGGGACTACGGTTTGTTGGTGTTTTTTTAAACGAACGAGTGTTTAATTCACATTCTAACTGCTAAACATTGGCTTGTCTGCTCGCTAGGGGATGCTGAAGCACGAGTTTATATGCGCGGAAGAATGGACTAAACAATTTTCTTTATGAAAAGTTGTTTGAATAAGGATTAAGTGTGTTAAAGACTTGATTGAGAAAAGAGTTTGATTTGAATGTGTTTTAGGGTTTCGATTGCGTGGGAAGTATTTGGTTTGTTAAGTATTTTAAGGGAAAATTACAATTATTCGATAAACGAGACGTCGGCCTCGCAACCAATTAATCGGGGCATTACTGAGATGCTAGATCTCAACGACACCTTTTTCATTCTATTAATTATGAAATTGTGTTTATTGGACAATGGGCTTCTTTGTCCATGTAATTAGGGCAAGTGTTTTAGGAACGAAAGATCGGAACAAACACAACGCAAAGCGTGCACCTCAAGAGTGTTCGTTCAAAGGCCCAAGAAGTGCTAGACCTTAAGAGTCCACTACTTTCGTAATTAATTAAGAAAATAGTTTATAAGTATTAATCTAAATGTTTTATGATTTGAGTTTAATTAAGAAGATATTTTTAAAGGTTAAGAAATTAATTAGATTAAATATTTTAATTTGGGAAAAGATTGCATTTTTAAGTGTTTTGATCAAGATTAAATATTTTAAGTGGTTTAAAATGATTAAGATGTATTTTAATTTACCAATTGTAAAGGTTAATTATATCTTGATTAATCAAAAGATTAATTGTTTTAAGTATTTTTTAATATACGAAAGACGGAATGAACACAACTCAAAGGGTGCGCCTCAAGAGCATTCATCCAAGGACCCAAGGAGTGCTTGACCCCAAAAGCCCACTACTTCCATTATTTAACTAGAAAATATTTTGAGTTGTTTGAAAGATAGGTTAAGGTATTTAATATTTAATCGAGATTAAAGGACTTAGCATTAGAGTCAAAACTATCCATTCTAATTACAATATCAATTATTAATTAATCTAATAATGAGCAAATAAATTAAACCATAATTTTATAATTTAGAAATGATAATGTAATTAATCATTGAATCCAATACTTAGTCTAAACTAAAAACCTTGTCATTATGCTCTTAATTAAGAAACGACCTTATGCTCAAAGTATGACTAAAATATAAAACAAAGCGATTAGGCCTGGATCACTAACAACCCAGTATAACAGGCCAGGGTCCATATAATGACCCGAGAGTCTTACCCTCAAACCCTATACACATGCGGATGAACTTACAAGATAACAACAGCCAAAACCTTGAAAAGCCAAAAGCTGTCGCGGTATCAACTAATTATGTTGATGGGGAAACTTGCTTTAATATGGGAAATGACCATGTATTAAAGACTGACTAAGTAGTTTTTAATAATAATGAAATTGAAAACTTACTTTTATACTCAAACATCACTCGCCTCTCACATGACCCCCTTTCATCTATCTCCCTCATTAATCCTCTTTCACCCTATCATTCTCTCTGAAATAAACCCTCTCATCTCCCTCTCTGAAACGCTAACAAAAATTCCATTGCCTCTTCTCTCATACTCAACCGAGTTTTCTTTCTCACCACAAACCCTTGAAATCTCCTTTCCAAACCTTGTTTCCATGCTCTGCTTCTAAGTTCTGTCTATCTCTTCAAACTCAACAACAAGACAACGAACACACAAATCGAAACCTAAAACCTACGTCAAATTCATGGTTTCGGAACAAGTTTTTTCGATTAGGGTCAGAAACCCTAGTTTTACGCAGCGCTGAGTCGAGAATGACTTTGAAGCGACTACCAAGCAAACAAACAGTCAGCAAACACAAAGGAACACACAGGTATGCAAACACGATAGAATCGCATAGCAAGAATACCATAAACCTAAATTGAAACCCTAATCCCCAATTTCTTTGTGGACAGGTCAAAACACGCATATTAAGGACGCAAAAACCATGGTAACGATTCAAAAGGTGAAGATGATGAGAGGTTTACCGACAATGACGAAGAATTGCTGCTCAATTATCTTCTTTTTCTTGCTTCTGAATCGCCTTCTTCTTCTTGATATTTTTTGTGCTTTTCCCGAATTTGTTGTTCTGAGGGTGTGTGAGTGGCTAAGCTCGCTCTCTTTAGAGTTTCAATGTGAAACTCTAAGAAGCCTTCTGAAAATTCTGAGCTTTGGTAAGGGTTTAGGGTAGAAAATTAGCAGAGCTTCGCTAGGTTTTTCTTCTGTCCTCCCCCTTTCTTCTTGATGATGAAACATGGTTTTATAGCAGAATTTCTAGGGTTTGTGATATGAACATCCGATATTCAAGGGATAAAACAGAAGTATCAAATTGTTTGGTGAGTGTTTTTGCTATTCTCGTGTAACCTGTTACATTCTGCTCTGAATCTGCCTGTTTGTTTATGCCCCGTTATTACTTTCTTAGGTTCAGGATGTGTTTTTGCCAAACTGATGTATCTGATCCATCTTGTAATTTCTGAATTTCTGAGCTCTGCCCTTGTTTTTGTCTGCTTGTTCAGACTGTACTTGCTGAACTTTTGCATTTGAACTTTGACTTTTCATGTTGTATTTGTTCTGTAGTTTTTTTTATGCACTATGGTACTGACTCCTTGCTGTATTTTTTCATGTATTTTGGCTCGAACTTTGGATTGGTGAGGCCTTGGCATGGTAAGATGCTTGGATGAAGACTTGAATAACCGTGGCATTGGTGAAGATTTGAGGACAGAATTTAATTTGAATCTCTCAAAGAAATAACAATGGAGTTAGTATTCAGTTTAATGTAATTTGGTAGAGTCTTGAATCCCAGTAATAGAATATGGCACTGTTTGAGGCTCAGTTGAATTTAGGTGCCCATTTTGTGATAAAATTCGCATCTGTTTGTAACTTGTACCGTCATCGCTTGTATTGAAGCTTAGGTATTGTAAGGTGAAATGAACTTTGGAGTGATGTAGTCTTTTGTTACCATTCTAAGCATTACGTCCCTAACTTAGCATGTATGAGCAGTTTTTTTAATTCAAATTTATAGTAACTTGAAAACAAACTAGCACTAAGTTAAATCACAATCTGAGTGGCACAAAATTAACTTGAAGTATGGCCTGAGAATGATTTGAAATAAGGCTTGAAATCAACTTGAAACCCACCAAGATATATCTTTAATATGACTTACAAATGGGTTTCAACCACTTCTGCATGATGCAAAATGATCTTAATCACATAGCCTTAGTGATCTTGAAACAATATTTTGAGCCACTCTTGAAATGCACTTTGGCCATGAATTGGTTGAAACAAAATCTAGAAACGACTTAAATGGTTTTGGGATATCTTGGAGTCATGAATTGCCGTGCCCAAGAAATGTAGACACACAAACAAACAAAACTTAAAAAAATAATTCAACCATAGCCACATATCACTTCGAAACACACAAAGTTTTTATTCGTAACACGTCATGACCCTCTTGAAACCTTAACTTGCGTATGACTTAAAGATCACCCAACAACCTTGGAACAATTCATACCTCTTTGAAATGTGGTCTAAAATCACTTAAAGTCGAATGATCCTTCCATATAACTTGGGCTCAACCTTATCTTAAGATTTGGTCATGGGGATAGGGGCATATCTTCCGTTTACCTCTACTTGGGTTTAACACTCCTGCTAGAGCCTCTGACTACAAAAACTACAAACCAAATCTCCATAGCCTAAACTTTAAAGGATTCTGGCCAAAAGATGTATGATGGTCTTGAGAGAAGTCCACGAAACCACAATATGCTTAGTATAAGAAAAAATGAGAGGGTAGGACAAATTTGGGGTATGACAGATGCCCCTATCTAATAGTCTTGAACCCGAGAGAATGAACTACTGCATGGCGTTCATTTTTAGGGTAGAAGTCAATTAGATATAAGAAGACCCCAAAATTTGTCTATCAAAAAGAGCATGTACTTATGGAGTAAGAACTGGCAGAATGAGGTAGCGGGGTACAAAATTAACAGAATAACTTGAGGTTCTTTGGGTGGTCGAAGCAGTCTCTTATCCATTAAGGTTCCTCGATGATACCAAAGCAGTATCTCTGAAGGCAGATGATTCTCTGGGTCGTCGAAGCAGTCCCTTATCCATTAAGGTTCCTCGATGATACCAAAGCAGTATCTCTGAAGGCAGATGATTCTCTGGGTCGTCGAAGTAGTCCCTTATACACTAAGGTTCCTCGATGATACCAAAGCAGTATCTCTACGGTAAATTTGCTAAGGAATAGTTGAGCAAGATTCCTGTTGGAGGAAATGTACTGGCTCTGCAGGGGAAGCTCACAAGAAACTTTCTAGGATATCCTCTGCTTGGGGAGCAATGGAAGCAACAACTGCTGGGGATCGTCATTATCAATTGCATGGTTGAAGCATGACTTACTGGGGAATAGAATTCCTTGAGCACGTGTGGGGTATCAACTTCTCTTTAGAAGAATACTGCCAACTTTGAAGGAGGACTGACCAAGATTCTTGCAAACTGATCCTGGATCCTGCTATGCTATGTTGCTGGGGATGAATATGCCATGCACTGAAACATATACTAAGATTCAACTGTTGGGGAATCTAATAAGCGTGTGAATGCACAAGATATGCTAATGATCGATATGATTACGTAATGTTATGCTAGCATGTCATGCACATGACGATGCAAATGATCGGGCGCGCTGGGGATAAGTTTCCTTGTCGAGGGTATCACCAGGGATTGGATTTGGGAATTACCAAGTGAGATTCGACTTTAGGTTATTGCCAAGCGAAATTGGACTTTAGCTTATACTTCCAGACTAAAACTGGATTGGAGCATAGATCACCAGACGAGAACTGGTGAGAAAAGGGGTATTCGCCAGACGAGAACTGGGCCTTAAAATAATTTTCCAGACGGGAGTTGGACCTTTTAATAATTTGCCAAATGAGAACTGGACCTTTTAATGATTTGCCAGACAGGAACTGGACCTTAAAATAATTTGCCAGACGGGAACTGGACCTTAAAGTGATTTTCCAGACGAGAATTGGGCCTTAAAGTGATTTGCCAGACGGGAACTGGACTTTGAAATGATTTGCCAGACGGGAACTGGACCTTTTAATGTTTTGCCAGACGAGAACTGGACCCTAAAATATTTTACCAGACGAGAACTGGACCTTAAAATTATTTGCCAGACGAGAACTGGGCCTTAAAAAATAGTTTGCCAAAAGGGAACTAGACCCTTTTTTTTCTCTTTTTTTTTTTTTTAAATTGCCAGGCGGGAACTGGACCTTTTAAAATGATTTGCCAGACGAGAACTGGGACTTAAAATGTTTGCCAGACGAGAACTGGGCCTTAAAAGATTTGCCAAACGAGAATTGGGCCTTAAAATGATTTGCCATACGAGAACTGGACCTTGGATTGCCAAGCTAAGTTGGACTTTTGGATTTCCAAGCTAAGTTGGACTTTTGGATTGCCAAGCTAAGTTGGACTTTTGGATTGCCAAGCTAAGTTGGACTTTGGGTTGCCAAGCTAAGTTGGAATTTGGGTTGCCAAGCTAAGTTGGACTTTTGGATTGCCAAGCTAAGTTGGACTTTGGGTTGCCAAGCTAAGTTGGACTTTTGGATTGCCAAGCTAAGTTGGACTTTTGGATTGCCAAGCTAAGTTGGACTTTTGGTTGCCAAGCTAAGTTGGACTTTTGTGTCAAGTCTTACGATACCAGGCTTTGAGATGTCAAATCTTGTTGGAAGGTTAGGCTTGAAGAATGATACGCATGCCTATGCAATGAGCGAAGAGACATGACTATTGCATATGAGTGATTTATGCAATGATATGAAAGTTCCAAAGATGCCCCAGTAGAGGATAATGGAAGGATAGGTTCCTATGCAGCAAGGTTTCTTGTCAGAAGGAAGGCAAAAGGTTATTTGTGGGGTGATAGCATGATTCCCCGACACTCGTCTTGAACTCAAAGGTCACTTGACGGTGTTCGCTTGAGTAGATTGAAAGCAACGGAGGATTTGCCCCTGTGTGGCTCATCCTTCCCCAGTCTGGGTCTATAAAGAATTTCTCCTTGACAGGAAATTGGAAACAACTATACCGTGAGATGATCTCGAGATGGCTTGCCCCAGAATTCCAAGTCGTGAAAGGATTCGTCCTTGAAAGGAAGTTGGAAGCAGATGTACCATGAGATGAACTTGAGATGGCGTGCCTCAGAACAATTGTACCATGAGATGAACTCGAGATGGTTTGTCCCAGAATTCCAAGTCGTGAAAGGATTCGTTCTTGAAAGGAAGTTGGAAGCAGATGTACCATGAGATGAACTTGAGATGGCGTGCCTCAGAACAATTGTACCATGAGATGAACTCGAGATGGTTTGTTCCAGAATTCTAAGCCATGAAAGGATTCTTCCTTGATTGACCGGCTCTTGGAGTATTTGGCTTCGAAGTACCCTTGAGGTAGCTTGCCCCAGAATGAGCGTTGGAGTGACTTAACTTGTGTTGATTGAACATTGGAGGGGTTTTCCTTTAATCAAAAGAACCTCTGGGTGGCCTGCCCCTAGTTGGTAGAGTCTTGAGATAATTCACCATGTTCAACCTGATTCCTGAATGATTTGCCCCACAATCAACTAATGCTTCGAGGACTTGCTTTATACTGACTGATTCCATAATCATTGGATGTCAATGCCCCTGTTCCATATGGTTATAAGGTGTTGTCAATTCCTGCCAACATTGTTGAATGACCCAACCCCCTTTGATTGCTCCTTGTTGGAATTTCCTTGATGTCAAACACTGACTTGCAGTCAAAATTGTTTGTTCATAAATGGTAATTTTAATGCGATGCTCATGCAAGTTTTGAAAAAAATCAATCATTATTGGAATGATGTGACAATGTTGATTTAGCTTATATATAGCAAGAATATGACACCAAAACAAGTGATTAGCAAATTTGTAGGAGTCAGTTTACGCAACCTTGCTGTAGTATGCTTTCAGAATAAACCCTGCCTCAATTAGGTCTTTTGAGGGTTATAACGTGGTCTGGTTCATGGTTATTTGAAACAAAGGGTATAAGGCCCAAAACTTGATTTATACCCACCCCTTCTTCGTGATGATCTTCAGTCCTACGTTCAGTTAAATTGACACACATTCATCTTCAAAGAGAGCTCGACAGTGTAAGAGTGAAGATGAGGATTCAAGATTTCCTTGAAATGGCAGTCACATTATTTTGCTTTTGTCATGATGTCAGCGACCCTTTAATTTGACATGGTGGCCACTGGACCTTATTTTGTTTTTGTTGAGGATTCAAAAGCCTCTTTTGGTATTGTTTTTTATCTCTATGGATTGATTTCGCTTTTCTAGTCCATCGGGATTGCCTTGATTTTTGCCTAAGTCTCCTTTTGAGGTGTTCGACTTAGCAGGCTTGTTGTTTTTTTTATTTTGTTTTTGATTTTGTTGAAGGATTGTGACTGCCAAGTTATTGGTCATTGAGGAAAAACGGCATAACTTTTGCATGATCCCTTCAACATGTCAGGATGTGTGTGAAGAGCAGCATATAATTGATCCTTAGATAGTATATTTCATCTTGTAATGCGAATGCGTCGTCGGATTAACTGAACAACTACCCATGCCCCAGGTTAAGCATAAGGGTTTTTAAATCCGAAGGAAACTCCTACTTCTAGGCTCGAAGTGGTTAACTAGGGACTAACTCCTTATCTCTCTAGTGTTTAGGGATTTGAAACAATGCATGTACATCCTTGGCAGGATTCCATCCGAAAGCATACCATCAGCAATTATGGGCACTTCGTTTTCGTCATCCTCCCTCCAATATTTGCTAAACAACAACTTGGTAAAGAAAAAAAAAAGACGAGAGGTATATAAATGAATATATTTTTTTGCTTTTTTATATAAGTGAGAAAAATGAGCGAATGCGACATGATTAATTCAGAAAATGCATGATAACATCATTAATATTACCATTCAGAACAACAATGTTCAAAAATAAGTAGCACTTAACATAAAGAAATTGCAAATGCACATGATAGATGTCCAATGGTTGCCAGCATCTGAGGAAGTCTTCCTATCTGAACCATTAGCTTTAGGGGATGCCTCTTGAAGTCTTCGAACTCATTTGGGTGAGAAACTGACGTGCACAACCAAGTTTCCTTCTGGAAATGATATGTGCTTTTTGTCAATCAACTATTGCACCTTGGCTTGAAAAGCTTTGCAATCTTCAGTTGAATGCCCCATGGATCCAGCATGATATTCACAATGTGCATTAGGATCGTACCCAGGCGGGTATGGTTTTGGCAATAGCCTGATAGCTTTGGGCTCTACTAGTGAGTTTCGGACCAGATGCGGCAAAAGTTAACTGTACGACATAGGAACTAGGTGAAGAGGAACATTCCTTTTTTCCAAGTTGTTTCGAGGTCTATGCTGATTCTGATGATGATTCTGATATCCTCGACCACGGGCTCGTTGATTTGCATGAGGAGAAATCATGGGTTTCTGGTATGACGCCCTAGGATTGACAGGTTGCCCATAAGGGTGATATGGCGCTAACAATGATAACTGTCGAGAAGCTGAAGGGCCATAAAGTTTTGCTGGTGCACCTTGAGAATACTCAACATTTGCTATGACTGCATCAATTTCATTATCCTCTTCCTCTTGGGGATTGCTGAAGGATCAAGTCTCACCAACTTAATTACTCGAGGCGTCTTGGACTTGTTTAGCTTTGAGGTAACTCTCGATGCGTTCTCCCACTATTATAAGGTTAGAGAAGCTTGAGAATGAACTGCCAGCCATCCTTTCAAGGTAGGTGTCATGCAGACTGTCCAAGAACATGTCAATCAATTCTTTATCCAAGAGTGGTGGTTGCACCCTGGCTGCCAACTCTCTCCATCGTTGTGCATAATCCTAAATGGATTCATCGCTCTTATGAGACAGGCTTTGCAACTGCGTGCAACTGGGATCCATATCCAAATTGTACTCATATTGCTTTAGGAAAGCCTTGGATAAGTCTTTCCATGATTGGATACAACTTCTTTCTAAACCCATGTACCAATTCAAAGATGCATCACTCAAACTGTCTTGAAAACAGTAAATCATCAACTTGTCGTTGTGGATATGAGAAGTCATCTTTCGACAGAACATCACTAAATGACGCTTTGGGCAACTGAGACCAGCGTACTTATCGAAGTTGGGTACTTTGAATTTTGGAGGAATTACCAGGTCTGGAACTAGGCACATATCAACAACATCGAGCCCAAAAGTATCGCGCGCTTTCATAGCTTGAACTTTCTGTTCGAGGGCACAAAACCTTTTCTCCATGGAATCACTCAGCGACATCATCTGAGACTGAGCAGGGATGTTCACTCGTGGAGGATGATCACCAGGTAGACGATCATACAGTGGGTTAGTCGACACAGCAAAACCTGACGAGGGGTCAAAATCCTTCATCCCAACATGTTGAAAGCTATCCTATGACATAGCTTTCACAACTTTCAAATTGTCTATGCCCCTTTTATCTCCGCTTGAACTTGCTTTAAATGTTTTGTGGTTACCACAGGTTCAGTATGAGCGTCGGGAAATCAGTTGGCAGGAAATGGACAGAGGATCAGATGAGTTTTGGTTGGAAGGGTATGTCATGCAAATGAGATGCAAATGCAATGATATGCAAACAAATGCAATGCAGGCAGATTCAGGATCTCGGATATGACAAGTAACTTCCCAACCCTCCTAACAGGTAAGCTTTATAAGGATAGTTCTAAATTCTTTACCCCTAAACCCACTCACAGGATAACTCTTACATTGATGGATAAGGTTCCCTAGGATTACAGACACTAATTGCATCAACACCACGCAACAGGCTAGCTGCATTGTGACAGGAAGAAGAAAAGGTCTCTCATGAGTGTAGTCTTCATCGAGAAGCGAGTCCTCGGAGACTAACACTAATGACCACCAAGATAGAAATTGGTGCTAAGAGTGGTTCCTAGAGTCACGGACCCTTCATGAATTGAGTCGTGCGACAGGCTAGCTGTGTTACAACAAGATCTATGAAAAGGTCTACTCTAGGGGAAGCTTTCATGCTAGGCACACAAGGAGCGGGTCCTTGGGGACTAACACTAATTACTTCCAAAATCTAAACTAGAGTCGCCACCGAACTTTATTTATCCCAAAAGAGGGAAAGGAAAATATCGATAAAACCTTTAAAGGGATAAGAAATTGGTCATCACAACCAAATTCTAGGTTCGGGAGTCGGTTACGCAAAGGGAAGGTGTTAGCACCCTCTACGTCCGTTGTACTCAACGGGAACCTCTTGATTCGATTCGAGAGAAATGTTAGCTAGGTTTGTTTGTTTTCTTCTAAGGTAAAAGGGACTTGTAAGGAGAAAATGGGTGGTTTTTTATTAGGGTGCTCGGCAAGGATTAGAACCCTTGCGCCTACGTATTCCCTCGTGCAATGGGAAAGTCGGAGCATTCGTAGTTCGTGGGACTACGGTTTGTTGGTTTTTTTTAAACGAACGAGTGTTTAATTCGCATTCTAACTGCTAAACATTGGCTTGTCTGCTCGCTAGGGTAAGCTGAAGCACGAGTTTATATGCACGGAAGAATGGACTAAACAATGTTCTTTATGAAAAGTTGTTTGAATAAGGATTAAGTGTGTTAAAGACTTGATTGAGAAAAGAGTTTGATTTGAATATGTTTTAGGGTTTCGATTGCATGGGAAGTATTTGGTTTGTTAAATATTTTGAGGGAAAATGACAATTATTCGATAAACGAGACGTCTGCCTCGCAACCAATTAATCGGGGCATTACTGAGATGCTAGATCTCAACGACACCTTTTTCATTCTATTAATTATGAAATTGTGTTTGTTGGACAATGGGCTTCTTTATCCATGTAATTAGGGCAAGTGTTTTAGGAACAAAAGATTGGAACAAACACAACCCAAAGCGTGCGCCTCAAGAGTGTTCGTTCAAAGGCCCAAGAAGTGCTAGACCTCAAGAGCCCACTACTTTCGTAATTAATTAAGAAAATAGTTTAGAAGTATTAATCTAAATATTTTATGATTTAAGTTTAGTTAAGAAGATATTTTTAAAGGTTAAGAAATTAATTAGATTAAATATTTTAATTTGGGAAAAGATTGCATTTTTAAGTGTTAAGTGTTTTGATCAAGATTAAATATTTTAAGTGGTTTAAAACGATTAAGATGTATTTTAATTTACCAATTGTAAAGGTTAATTATATCTTGATTAATCAAAAGATTATTTGTTTTAAGTATTTTTTAATATATGAAAGACGAAATGAACACAACTCAAAGTGTGCGCCTCAAGAGCATTCATCCAAGGATCCAAGGAGTGCTTGACCCCAAAAGCCCACTACTTCCATTATTTAACTAGAAAATATTTTGAGTTGTTTGAAAGATAGGTTAAGGTATTTAATATTTAATCGAGATTAAAGGACTTAGCATTAGAGTCAAAACTATCCATTCTAATTACAAGATCAATTATTAATTAATCTAATAATGAGCAAATAAATTAAACCATAATTTTATAATTTAGAAATGATAATGTAATTAATCATTGAATCCAATACTTAGTCTAAACTAAAAACCTTGTCATTATGCTCTTAATTAAGAAACGACCTTATGCTCACAGTATGACTAAAATATAAAACAAAGCGATTGGGCCTGGATCACTAACTACCCAGTATAACAGGCCGGGTCCATATAATGACCAGAGAGTCTTACCCTCAAACCCTATACACATGCGGATGAACTTACAAGATAACAACAGCCAAAACCTTGAAAAGCCAAAAGCTGTCGCAGTATCAGCTAATTATGTTGACGGGGAAACTTGCTTTAATATGGGAAATGACAATGTATTAAAGACTGACTAAGTAGTTTTTAATAATAATGAAATTGAAAACTTGCTTTTATACTCCAACATCACTCGCCTCTCACATGACCCCCTTTCATCTATCTCCCTCATTAATCCTCTTTCACCCTATCATTCTCTCTAAAATAAACCCTCTCATCTCCCTCTCTGAAACGCTAACAAAAATTCCATTGCCTCTTCTCTCATACTCAACCGAGTTTTCTTTCTCACCACAAACCCTTGAAATCTCCTTTCCAAACCTTGTTTCCATGCTCTGCTTCTAAGTTCTGTTCATCTCTTCAAACTCAACAACAAGATAACAAACAGACAAACCGAAACCTAAAACCTACGTCAAATTCATGGTTTCGGAACAAGTTTTTTTTATTAGGGTCGGAAACCCTAGTTTTACGCAGCGCTGAGTCGAGAACGACTTTGAAGCGACTACCAAACAAACAAACAGTCAGCAAACACAAAGGAACACACAGGTATGCAAACACGATAGAATCACATAGCAAGAATACCATAATCCTAAATTGAAACCCTAATCCCCAATTTCATTGTGGACAGGTCAAAACACGCATATTAAGGACTCAGAAACCATGGTAACGATTCAAAAGGTGAAGATGAAGAGAGGTTTACCGACAATGACGAAGAATTTCAGCTCAGGTATCTTCTTTTTCTTGCTTCTGAATCGCCTTCTTCTTCTTGATCTTTTTCGTACTTTTTGTGAATTTGTTGTTTTGAGGGTGCGTGAGTGGCTAAGCTCGCTCTCTTTAGAGTTTCAATGTGAAACTCTAAGAAGCCTTCTGAAAATTCTGAGCTTTGGTAAGGGTTTAGGGTAGAAAATTAGCAGAGCTTCGCTAGGTTTTTCTTCTGTCCTCCCCCTTTCTTCTTGATGATGAAACATGGTTTTATAGCAGAATTTCTAGGGTTTGTGATATGAACATCCAATATTCAAGGGATAAAACAGAAGTATCAAATTGGTTGGTGAGTGTTTTTGCTATTCTCGTGTAACCTGTTACATTCTGCTCTGAATCTGCCTGTTTGTTTATGCTCTGTTATTACTTTCTTAGGTTCAGGGTGTGTTTTTGCCAAACTGATGTATCTGCTCCATCTTGTAATTTCTGAATTTCTGAGCTCCGCCCTTGTTTTGTCTGCTTGTTCAGACTGTACTTGCTGAACTTTTGCATTTGAACTTTGACTTTTCATGTTGTATTTATTCTGTAGTTTTTTTTATGCACTATGGTACTGACTCCTTGCTGTATTTTTTCATGTATTTTGGCTCGAACTTTGGATTGGTGAGGCCTTGGCATGGTAAGATGCTTGGATGAAGACTTGAATAACCGTGGCATTGGTGAAGATTTGAGGACAGAATTTAATTTGAATCTCTCAAAGAAATAACCATGGAGTTAGTATTCAGTTTAATGTAATTTGGTAGAGTCTTGAATCCCAATAATAGAATATGGCACTGTTTGAGGTTCAGTTGAATTTAGGTGCCCATTTTGTGATAAAATCCGTATCTGTTTGTAACTTGTACTGTCATCGCTTGTATTGAAGTTTAGGTATTGTACGGTGAAATGAACTTTGGAGTGATGTAGTCTCTTGTTACCATTCTAAACATTATGTCCCTAACTTGGCATGTATGAGCAGTTTTTTTAATTCAAATTTGTAGTAACTTGAAAACAAACTAGCACTAAGTTAAATCACAATCTGAGTGGCACAAAATTAACTTGAAGTATGGCCTGAGAATGATTTGAAATAAGGCTTGAAATTAACTTGAAACCCACTAAGATATATCTTTAATATGACTTACGAATGGGTTCCAACCACTTCTTCATGATGCAAAATGATCTTAATCACATAGCCTTAGTGATCTTGAAACAATATTTGGAGCCACTCTTGAAATGCACTTTGGCCGTGAATTGGTTGAAACAAAATCTAGAAACGACTTGAATGGTTTTGGGATATCTTGGAGTCATGAATTGTCGTGGCCAAGAAATGTAGACACACAAACAAACACAACTTAAAAAAATAATTCAACCATACCCACATATCACTTTGAAACACACAAAGGTTTTATTCATAACATGTCATGAACCTCTTGAAACCTTAACTTGCGTATGACTTAAAGACCACCCAACAACCTTGGAACAATTCATACCTCTTTGAAATGTGGTCTAAAACCACTTGAAGTCGAATGATCCTTCCATATAACTTGGGCTCAACCTTATCTTAAGATTTGGTCATGGGGATGGGGGCATATCTTCCGTTTACCTCTACTTGGGTTTAACACTCCTGCTAGAGCCTCTGACTACAAAAACTACAAACCAAATCTCCATAGCCTAAACTTTAAAGGATTCTGGCCAAAAGCTGTATGATGGTCTTGAGAGAAGTCCATGAAACCATAATATGCTTAGTATAAGAAAAAAATGAGAGGGTAGGACAAATTTGGGGTATGACATAATCAACGGTCTAGTCAGCAGCGGTTGACATCCCCGGCAGTTTCCAAGTCCAATGGTTATTGGCGATTCTCCATATTAGATCATTTCGGGTTTTATCTTTGGCAGGTGTTATTCATGATTTCCAGCGTAGTGGAAGTTCACTTTGGGTTCCATCTTTAGTAGTTGTTATTATTGATCCCCAATTGAGTGGGATTTCTCTTTGGGTTTCATCTTCAGCAGTGGTTATATCAGGAAGGCCGTTTAGTGTGACTTCCTCAACAGAGTTCGTGACCTCGGAGACAGTTCAGTTTGTCATCCCCAGCGGAGTTGGCCTTATCTCTTCAGCATTTATTTTCCTGGAGTGGTCCTTTTACATATCATAAGCATTTGCATTTCATCCTCAAACGTGTATCATTTCTATTTCGTATTGAGCATTACGCCATAGAAAGAAAATTCAAACATATGCATGCGAAGCATAGGCCAGTTTTGGTACTTTGTACAGAAGCCCGAGGTAATTTTCAGTCAAGACAGTGACATATCCCCAGAGAGAATGTCGAGCCATTCCCCAACAGGAATTTTCTTCCCGTAAACCCTTTGACGATGTGTTCCGAGCTCAGGTTTTGTACCTTCGGATATGTTTAGTTTTTTCCCGTCAAGCCCTTGACGATGTGTTCCGAGCTCAGGTTGTGTACCTTCAGATATGTTTTGTTCCGAGCTCAGGTTTTGTACCTTCGGATATGTTTAGTTTTTTCCTGTCAACCCCTTGACGATGTGTTTCGAGCTCAGGTTGTGTACCTTCGAATATGTTTTATTCCGTGTTCAGGTTTTGTACCTTTCGAGATGTGAAATCTTCTTTCCGTCAAACCCCTTTGACGAGGTGTTTCTTGGGTTCCATATTCTTTCCGTCAATCCTTTGACAATGTGTTTTATTCGGTTAAGTTCCTTTACGTTAAACCCCTTTGGCGAGGTGTTTCTTGGGTTCCATTTCCTTTCGATCAATTCTTTGACGACGTGTTTCTCCGGATAGGTTTTCTTCCCGTCAAATCCCTTTGACGATGTGGTCCGTTGGGTATGTTTTCTTTTCGTAAAATCCCTTTGACGAGGTGTGGTTGGGCTCCAATCACCTTTTCTCCCCACAGTTTGCAAATTTTATGGGTTTTTTTTTGTATTCAATCACCTTCTACCTTGAATGTCTGAAAGTCGTAGCTTATCATGCCTTCAGGTTTAAGTCGATTGAATAAGGGCAGCTGTAGCACCCCAAAATTTGCCCTCCCTTTTTCTAACTTTTTCTGGTTATCACTTCGTATTCGTCTCCATTTTCCATTAGGTCATAACTCATAATCATACATTTTCATTGAGCTCCTAAGACATGGGATCAACGGCTCTTTGAATCAGGGTTTCTTATTTGCTTTGAGGTTCTTTCACTCAAGATTGAGGCAAGGGCTGAACTCCAAACCTCATGAGTATCTTGTTATCAAAGTTAATTCAGCTACAAGGCTTTCCCTTGCCAGGATTCATCAAGTATCAAGTTTATCTGCTTCAATATCTCTCAAGAGGTATCGAGTGATTAAGGTCTCATCATGGTTCTAGTAGAAACTGAAGAACTAGGGTTTTGTTGGCTGTCAACATCTCATGTTGTTTTCTTCATCAGTATGCACCCGAAGCATGGAGTTTAGGGTTCCTTACTCCTTGGTGTTCAAGATGGGCATGTGTCGTTCAATTCAGATCTACCTGGGGTTGTCAGGTCAAGGATGTGTGCAGTGAGGTTTCAGTTCATCTGGTTGTGACCTAATCTTGGTCAGGCAAGTTTGGTTTCATGATCAAGGTCAGGGAATGCAGTTTATGTGGTGTGTGTCTGAAATGTCAAGTCATGGATTTTGTGCTATTTCAAATCATCTGTATATGGATCAGATTATCAGGCTGTGATAGGAAAAGTGCTTTATTAATGACTGGTTCATTTGAAATCAAGATTTTGTGCAATGTATTGAGATCCATGTGACAAGTCATTAATCACTGACTAAGCATTTGATTCATGGTGATGCAAGTGGCAAAGTGAAGATATTGATTCAGTGAAGGATTCATGTTGATCTAAGATTCTGGTTCATTTTAAATTAAAGATAGATTCATGTAGCATTTCATTTGTCAAGGACTAACTTGGGATATTTCAAGTGGAGAAGTCAAGAATATTGGAGTTTTGTTCTCGTTAGGAATTCAAATGTCATGATAATTAAATCGGGAACTAAGGCTTCAAACATGTGTGATCAAACATTGTCCAAAGTTAAATTCAAAGGTGTATATCACATATACCAAGCCCATTTTTATTTTCTTTATTTTTACAAGCCCATTTCAATAAAATTCAAAAAAAGTCATAAGCCTTTCCAACCGTGTTCCAATTTTCTATAGGCCATTACACAGTAAACCCATTACATCATGAAAAATACTAAAAAAGAAAAGAGAATCAATTGCCAAAAAGAAATATTAGTTGAAAGGTCTTGCGTACATCGTGCTAGCCAAGACCATCATCAGTGCACCACATGTTTCATCACCCACGCCACTTGCCTTACCATCATACAACTAACAAGTCCAAAAACAAACACTACAACAAGTTTCACAAGACCACAAACCTTGTCATTACTCTAGCCAAACATCCA
Source organism: Lathyrus tuberosus (assembly GCA_022829125.1). NCBI lineage: Eukaryota > Viridiplantae > Streptophyta > Magnoliopsida > Fabales > Fabaceae > Lathyrus > Lathyrus tuberosus. Next base: position 14,879,605 of record JALAZF010000031.1, read on the forward strand.
TGCTCCACTACCTGCAAACTGTACCGTCAAGAAAGTGGCAATTCCCATTATACTGCTACACACCTTGCGCCATAGCCCTACGTAGGTCCAAAACTCTACAGCAAATACCCCTGCAACACACAACCACACAACCTATCACAACCTTGCCACAACGTACGCAAGACCGGCCTCACACAAAATTTCAAAAAAAACCTTCGTATCACAGCCAAAACCTCATAATCTCCCGCACCTCCACAAAAGGACAACCCGTTCAAAATGACCCACTTCTTCGACCTGCAAGGAAAATAGATCAAAACCATGTCACGACATACGCAGTGTAAAACGATGTGAAAACGGTAAATGCGTAACAACAATTTTCACCAGATTTCATTCCCCAAAATACCCTGCATATTCTCCTATAAAATCTTCTCATTCTCCCTCATAAACCAAACTTTTAACAACCAATGTTACCCTGCTCCAACAACAACACAAACCTTCATTGCAAGCCTTCAACCATATTTTCTTAATCCCCCTTCATTCTCTGCTGAATAATCTTCTTCAAACTCATACCAAATCCCCTCAATCCTTTTCTTTCCCTCGAATCAACAACCACCTTCGAAGCCACAAACAGAGGACAATCGAATCCAAAACCCAGATTAAATAACAAACACCCAAGCCATCTTAACTTTCCAACCGAACCACAAATCGAATCACTAGAAAGAGAAGAAGAAAGATCGAGTAAAAGAAGAACATAACCGAAAACGAACGAACCTGAAACGGATTTGAGTTGAAGCGAAAACAAAGAAGGTTGGATCGATTAAAACTGATGTGTTGTGTTTACTGGATCATACCATTGTTCATCGTGTTTTTCATTATCTGGTTTTTTGGTTTCAAAAAAAATAAATAATGTTAATGATGAAGTCTTGACGTGAGGTTGCTTTACGTTGACCTTGCCTTACCCTGTTTTATTGATAAGATTTTGTTTTTAAGAAGAGGTTCTAATAATGTTTTTGATTCACACAAACCCTTGTTTCTATCCGTGTTTGGATATTGGGTTTAGCCCACATGTTAGCTTCATGCCTGCGTTTATTTTTGGAGGGGAATGGACTCAAAGCCCATGATGATCCTATTAAATTCACACACCCATTTCAGTGCCACACCCCCTCTGTTTGTCACTTTTCTATTTATTTTACTTTCCTTTTTTTTATTATTTATTCTTGAAGATTTCTTAAATAAAAGTTTTTAGATTTTCTAATCTTTTGTTTTTTCTGCTAATTTTATTCATATTTCTTGATTAATCTATTCCGATTTTATTTCTCTTTTTGTTTCAATTTCATTTTTTTATATAACAAAAGATCTCGATTTAAAATCTTGATCAATATAAGGTCATTTTCTATTTTTGTTGGTCAATGAAAGTCAAAAATCGTAGACTATCGATTTAATATCTTGATTAAGACGAGACCATTTCGTTTTCATTTCAATTTTCACTTCATTTCGCATCTTCTTCTATCTTCTTTTTCATTTTCGATCGATGAAGTCTTTCTATTCACAAATGTTGGTGGTTGAAGCGATTAACCTTCATTATTTCAAATTTATAGTGAATGATCTTCGAGATCACTTTCTATACTTTGGGATCGTGATATGTTATCTTTGATTAATTGACGAAAGTTTGTGATTAAGACGAGATTGTCACCTTTTCTTTTCGTATGGCACGATTTTATGGGAGAACGATCCTCAATATCATTTCTCTATCGTGTTTTAGCATAAACATCATTCTTGCACGACCTCCTATAGCATGATCTTCATCATAGATCATGCTACGATGGCTTAGTGATAAAGTGGACCCGATTCATCCGATTAATCATTAACCACTAACTTTAATTTCTGTTCATATACTCTTGCTTTACTTTTCTGTCAATATATTCTGTTCATATATTATTGTTGATATTATCTTGCTCATATTCGTGTTCATATTGTTATCATATTATTCATATCTTGTTCATACATTGTTCATCTAACCTTTCTCTTGTTCATCTAACCTTTCTCTTGTTCATCTAACCTCTTTTTGTTTCTTATCTCATTCTTAATAAAAAAAACACTTAATAAAGGTGATGTGCATTGTGCGCCACGAGCCTTAAGTACATGGGAAATGAAGAATGAGGGGTCTCCCTTCACTTTTCTAGAGTGTTTAGCATACGTCCCATTGGGGGCTACCATGCGACGCATTTGCTCCTATGTCATAGACTTTAGTGCGATGAGCATCACAAACAAATTCAATTCACTTCTTCGATAAGTTCAGAACCTTTTCTCTAGCACCCGTGCGATCGAGAGTGTTCCAGTTTTCCCGTAGTTGCGTGAACTACGGATGTTCTAATTCCTCATTCCCTAATGAGGACATGTAAGCACGAGGATCCCTATCCTTGGCGAGCACACTAACAACAAACTTCCCTTTTCTCTCGCACCCGTGCGATCGAGACCAACCTGATAACTGAGTCTTTTCTCTCGCCCCAGTGCGATCGAGACCTTAACTGACCCGTAGGTCGAACTACGACCGCTCTGATTTCATCTCTCTGGTTAGATTGAGGATACGTAGGCACAAGACGGTGATATCTTGGCGAGCACCCTTCCACCTTTTTTCCGTAGTCCCACGAACTACGGACGCTCTGATTTCCTCTCTCTAGTTAGATTGAGGATACGTAGGCACAGGATAGCGATGTCTTGGTGAGCAACCTCCCCCCCATCCACTCGTAGTCCTCCGAACTACATTGACTCTGACTTTCCCATTGCACGAGGGAATACGTAGGCCTAAGATGGCGATGTCCTATCGAGTCTCTTTTTCCCTTTTTGTTTTTCCATTTCCATTTAGCAGTAGGCTATAGATAACTCACCCTTTGATTAGACAACAAGCGTGGATCCCATCGAGTACGATGGACGCGTGGGGGTGCTAATACCTTCCCCTCGCATAACCGACTCCCGAACCCAGGCTATGGTTGCGATGACCATGTCTTTCCCTTTCTTCTAGGTTTTCTTCGACTATTTCCTTTCCCTTCGTCGAGATAAATAATGCTCGGTGGCGACTCTTCTGTTCTTGTTTCCGCCGGTTGTTTTTTTGCAGTTGCGACACTTTCCAAATGGTTTATGGCAAGACATTTCATTTACTAGTTGAATTGGAGCACAAATCTCTTTAGGCGTTGAAATTGTTAAACTTTGATCCGAACTTGGCCGGCGAAAAAAGAAAGGTTCAATTACACGAGTTAGAAGAAATGAGGAATAATGCGTATCATTCTAGCAAGCTCTATAAGGAAAAAGTTAAAGGGTATCATGACAAGAAAGTTTGTCAGAAAGAATTTCGGGTAAGCCAAATGGTTCTTCTGTTCAATTCCCGTTTGAAACTTTTTCCGGGAAAATTGAAGTCCAAATGGTTTGGACCATTTTTTTATTAAAGACGTGAAGCACTACGAGGCTATTGTGATAGAGGACTTGCAGAAGAAGGAAAGTTGGACTGTGAATTGCCAACGACTTAAAATCTATCTCAGAGGCGAGATTGATCGAGAAAATTGCACAGTGTTTCTAGATGATCATTGAGGTCATCTTGGACCGTCGAGCTCAAACGACGTTAAACAAAGCGCTAGTTAGGAGGTACCCCAATATTGTAAGTATTTTTGTATTTCTTACTGTTTTTATGTATTTAGTTGTTTAGAGTATGTATGAAGTGTGGTAGCAGCATGTAACAAATTTTTGAAAGTGTTGTCTTGTTCGCTGGGAAGTTCGCTTTGCGAACCTGGAGCGAGTGTTCGCTGGCCAGTTTGCATTGCAAATTCAGCGAGACAGACACTATGTGTCTTTTGCCACATCACTTAAAAAAAGGTTTAAAAAGTGGTGGGCCAGACTTTAGGGCCCAAGACCCACTTCTTCTGATTTTGTGAGGTAACCCTACCCTTCCCTTGCCATTCTCACAAACACACTTTGCACTCTCTCACGAGCTCTCTCTGATTCCTGCATCTTCTCACGATTTTTTTTCAAGTTATTCTCACCAAGTTCAGGTTTGACTCTCTTTATCTCTTTTAATTCTTGATAGACAATGTGGTTAGGGTTATGTTGAACATTAGAAAGAACAATTGATTCTAGGGTAGAATGTACAATGCAACTCTGTTTTTAATGTGTTGTTGTTTTGTATGTTGATTTTTATCAAACATTAAGAATAGAGCTTGTATTGTGGAAGAAAAACTGATGTTGGAAAAGTGGGCAGAACTAATAAGTTGAAAATCGCAGGTTCGCCACTAGTTCGCTTTGCGAACCTGGGGCGAACATTCGCCCGAACTTCGCCTAGCGAATCTGGGCGAATGTTCACCAGGGCTTCGCCTTGCGAACTTCTGGGGGAACAGAACAGAATTCTCAAAAAATTTTGCTGTTTTTTTTAGGATTATGGTTTTACTGTTTTGTTCCTTTGCTAATGAAACTATTTGCTGGCTGGTTGTTGTTGTTTGCTGATGGTTTTGCAGATGGATCAAAAATTTATTCCTTCAAAAAAAATAAAGACCGAAAGCTCTGCACGACCAGTTCCTATCCAGTTTGATAATGTCCATTTTCGAGGGGCAAAGCAGGCTGCTTGTTACTTGACACTCAAGAGAAGGACTATCTTGCCTGAGAAGCGTTTCAACTTGAACCCACAAGGAGCCTACCGGGCGGTAGCTGCACTCCTTGTAAGTAAGAAGTGGGGGAAGTTGATAACTCCAGTGGACAGCTATAATGTTGAGATGATCCAGGAATTCTACGCAAATGCGCTCCCGGATGATGGTGAGGAATTTGCGTGGAAGACTTTGGTTTTGGGAAAAGATGTGATGTTTAATCAGGAGAAAATAAACATGGTTATTGGGAACCCGCTGCCTTTGAGAGAGAATGATATCGATGCCTACCACTGAACCTTGAGATTACACAGAGACACCGATACCATGACTCGAGACTTATTGCGTGAAGGAAAAACTATTGAGTTGAACCCATATGGGGTTGCACGCAGGTACCATCGAGAGGACATGCGTCCTTTGGCCCAGTTGATCTTATTATTGGTTCTAACAAACATCAAGCCAAAGTCGCACTCTTCGACTATTACCATACCTATTGCTCATTTGGTCCATAGCATCATGACGAATGTCCAAATTAATGTGGCCAGAATTATTGCTGACCAGATGCGGGTTGTTGTGGAAAGTGGACTTGGTTCGACTTCACGGAAGAACCGTCCTCTTGTCTTTCCTTATTTAATCATGGCTCTTTATCTGCATTCGGGAGTAAATGTGCCCACCCGCTGTCAGGTTACAATCCCGGCCGCTATTGATGACAGGTACGTGGATAAATTCTGTAAGCCGAAGGGGTTGAGAGGAGAGTCTTTAGGTGCTGGTACTGATGTCGGCACAGGTGCATGTGATGGGTCGAGTGGTTCTGGATCTCAGGGATTTTACCCGTATCAACAAGGGATATGCCAGAATCGCTGGGACTGGATTGCGGTATCTCGGCGCACTATGATCGATTTGCACGATTCTATGCAGGTGTTGCAGTTGAAGATTCGAGAGCCCTCCATGGATCACTCTATGATGACTAGGGAGCAATTCCTAGCCCATGCTGGTTGGCCTTAGGCCAGGCCAGATTTTGAAGGGGGGTAGAGGTAGCTGAACCTGAGGATGCTAGGGATGCTGATGCTGATGCGGATGATGGTGATGATGAGGTTGTGGAGGTTTCTGGATCCGAGTCTGGCGAGGAGGAGATTGAGGAGTCTGGTTCTGAATCCGAAGAGGACTAGTTTAATTGATGTCATTTTGTGCTTCCTTTGATCTTCAAAGTGAAGTTTTCTTATTATTATGTTTTATGTATCAGTTTTTATTGTACTTTATCCACTATGTGGAATATTTGGATATTTGATGTACTATGTACCCTTGTGAGGTACTGATTACTTTTGTTGGTGTTTCTACACCATGACACTATCATTATTAGTATTTTGTTTTTTAGTTAAATTGTTCAGTTTTAATTTTTATTTTCATTTTTTTATTATTGTTGTTAAGAGTTGAATTCTTCAGTTAAAGAATGTTCAACTCTTAAATTGTTGGTATGCTTATTATTGTGTTATTGTTGGTATGCTTGTGGAAATTTTAATGTTTCCATTTTTGGGTGTTGAATTGAAAGAATTTTTAGGATGGTGATTATTGTTCATCAAATAAGATTCTTCCAAGTTTGGATGGCAATGATAGTAATTAAGCATGTAATTATTGGCAAGGTACATGGTTACCTATTTCTAGGATTTAGAATGTGTTAGAACTTCTTGTCTTTTTGCAAATGTAATTTTATTTCTTGTTGCAACTTTGTTGATTGCTTATGTCACTTAGGTCCAAAAACCAAAATGGTGAGAAACCTCCATGGTCCACTATATGCATAGGATTGCTGATGAATTTTGTTTTATACTTTTCATTCATGCTTTATCATATGATTTGTGTGATTTTGTGGAAGCATTAGAAATGATCAAGGCATTTGTTGATAATGAGCGCAACCTTTTCCAAACAGTAATTTACCTGTGAGTAGTGAGTATTCGTTAGCCCTTTGAGCCTAAACAGTTCAGATCTCGTCTTAGTGATGAACTTTGTGTATATACATAATTTGAACATTTAGTTCATCATTACATTTTGAGAGATTCTAAAAAAAAAATTCTTCTTGAACCTTGGAACATTGTCTTTATTGATTTCCTTGCCCTAAAAAGCAAGGAGCATTCACTTAAGGTTTAGTTGAAAATAAGTTGGGGAGAATGGAAATGAAGATTGGTAAATTGCTCAAACTTTTGAAAAATTTCAAGCAAGCATGAAAAGAAAAAGAAAAATGTGAATATGAATGTGAAAAACAAAGAAAAAGAATGCTTGCTTGAAAGAGAAAATAGAGACCAAATAATTGTGCATAAGGAAGTTTGAGAAGATTTGTGGTAAAAGAATGAAAATGGTGAATGAAGTTGAGATGTGTGAATACCTTATATAGTGAATGTTCTTTTGCATCGAAAATTTCGATTCAATGGCCTTTAGAATGTCCCTTTATTGTTAACCCGACCAAGCTACAACCTTAAAAGCCCTTAGTGATCTTTTTGCTTCCATGATTTCTTTATTGATTGTTTAGATATTGTATGAATTGGTTTGTATTTGCATCATTTGTCAGATGAGCGAAATTGCCCCGCGTTTGTAAGCTCGTTTTTCCTTCAATTCTTTTTCGAAGAGGAGTGTTAGAGTGATATGAGCATGATAGTTTTGTTGTTACTTGAAACATTGTCTGATATTTGTTTAAGAATCAAGTTCTTTTGCATTGTTCAATTCTAGGAATTTGTAATCGTTGCTTGTTTGCATTTGTTGTTTATTTGAGCCTTAAATCTTTTCTTGGTTGAGTTAAATGCTTGAGCAAATCCTCTTGTTTTCGATGAGAGGCATACTTTGCTTGAGGACAAGCAAAGAGTTAGTTGGGGAGAGTTTGTTAGATGTCAAGCATGCCTTATATTTCTTATTAATACTTGGCATTTTTCAACTCTTTTATGTTGAATTGTTGGATTTTATTCTTGAATTGTTGTCATTCTTCAAACATTGTGAAAATACATTTGGTGCTTGTAATGTGTGTGTTATTATGCAGAAAAAGACATTAAGTTATCAAAGAAGTAAGACACAAAGAAAGGATCCAAGTTGCCAAAGAAATGAAGAAACTTCAGTAAGTTCGCTTTACGAACTTGCCAGCGAATGTTCGCTGGGCGAACATCTGGCTAAGCTCCAGCGAACACTCTCAGACTTTGGGCAGTAAGAAAAGGCACCTAAGTTCGCTTTACGAACTTTCCAACGAATGTTCGCTGATTCAACGCTCCAGCAAAGGCCTAGCGAAGGACATCATGGATGAGGCAGTAGCTAAAGGGACCTAAGTTCGCTTTGCGAACTTGTAGGCGAATAGTTCACTTTACGAATAATTATTGCATTGCGAACTTATGCAGAAAATCAGAGGTGGTTTAGCAGATCAGAGGCACCTCAGGTGCCTATTTGGTAGTTTGCTAGGCGAATAAAAAGTTCGCAGTGCGAACTTGGCAGATTTTAAGTGATGTATAAATACACTTTTTGTTATTTCTTAGGATCATAACTTATTTTTCTCACACCATAACATAAGTTTCTGACTTTTCTTCATCCAAGAGTGATATTTTACCAAGAGAAGCTGGATTTGCATCCGATCTCGATTATTCTACGCGGATGCTTTTTCATCCCCTCCCGATACTTGTGAAACAAGCTACCATGACTATGTGTAGCTAAACACCTCTTGTGTCAAGATTAGTGGTAGGTAATCCTTCATTTTGTATGTATTGATCTTGATAATTAGTTTGTGAACTTTGTTGATGATTAATATATGGTGAAAAATTTGTTTGTATGGTTTATAATTTGTTTTGGTTCATGGTTGAGAAATATGTTCTAAGACTTGACCTAAGTTTTAATCCATCAACAATCATGAGGCTAAAGATATTTTTGAGAGTTGATGTTCATAAATATTGATCTTTGAATGTTATCATATTGATAGTTAGAGTGAGAGATTATCTAAGGATCAATATGATAAATCCCACAACAAGTGTTAGAGATAAACTTGTTGAGAGGATATGTGATTATATTCATTGTTAACAAGTTCACATACGTTATCGAGTAAATACGTATGAAATGGATTATCGGACCTTAATCTTGGCATGCTTTTACTAAACCTTTAAAACCAATTTCTTTACCATTGTTATTAAATTCTTATGCAAACGATCCATTACAAATCAAGCAAACTCTTTGTTACTTTAAAGTTTAAAACGATTCCAACTATAGAACGGCGGTAATATCCATACAATCCTTGCAGATACGATAACAAAACCCCCCACTAAAATACTTTTCAACATCTGCCAAAGATATTGTCTAGATAGATCATGGGTTGCTCTGCAAGGACATTATTCACAGTTGCAGTGAGTTCCCCAATGTTTCGTTGATAGGAAGAAAAAGGGGAATCAACTATAATCCCTCTTTGGCCATTAGACAGTTCGGGTACGCTTTGAGAGGTCCACCCGTTAAGAGGGATGTGAAGGAGTCCTTATATTTCCAAGCAATGGATGGTTTGGCAATAGTGCAGAATGCTTATGAGGCTCGGTTCAATGTACAGAAAAAAGGTAAAGTTGTTCTGGGAAAAGGCAACAACCGAACCTATCCTCCATATGAAGACTGGATAAAGAAGAGGGTTGAAGATTTATACTTGCCTTTTGATCCGGTACCTTCTTTGTATCCTGAGATTGTGGAAGAAAGGACCACCGTTGCCATTGAAGAATTCAAAAAGCTGCAAGCTCTGGTGAACGAGCTCCATGTAGAGAACTCCGACTTGAGTAGCCGTCTTCAAGATGCGTTACATATCAACATGGGACTGGAATGTAAGGCTCAAGATGCAATAAAGCTGATACCAGAGAAAGAGAAAGACTTTACAGACAGAGCTCAGTTTTATCGGAAAGCTAACTTGGCTGGCGAATCCTCCGCTAAAGTTGACAAGCAAACTAAGCAACTCTTGTCCGAGGCAAATCTCAAGCTTGCTGACTCTCGGAAAATGTGGGACAAAGTCAGGGTTGAAAATGAGGAACTAAAGGAAGAACTCTAAAAGGTGAAAAGAGGCAAGATACACTTCTCTGACAAGCTGAAGGAAGCTCAGAAGGAAATTTAAGAGCTCAAAGTTCAAGCAGGGATCAAGAAGGAAAAGCTCAGAGATGTCTTTGGAGATGACGATAGCGCGAAGCACATTATTAAACTGAATCAATATATTATAAAAAGAAACAAGTTGGTCAAGGGGTTGATCGAGCGACCCACCCATCCAGACACCGAAGCCCTTCTCGAAGAAGTCAAGACTAGTTTGTATGGACTAGGGGTATGGGATTGACTTGTCTCTGTATTTCTATATGTTGTCTATTGTGATTACCATCAAGCTTGTTGATGGACTCACCCTCGGTTGTATTAGACATATTTGTATGACTTTCTGAAATATTATATGATGAGATGTTTGTTTCAGCTATATGTGTTTTAGTGGTATTCTCAACAATGTCGTTCCAACTGTATTTTCTCTGCAATATCTATTTGTTTCTTTGATATTTTCCCTACAACGTATCTGATCCCTCTCCCGATTAAAACTGGAATCAAAGTATAGATATACCTTGGAAATTATTAAACATGACATATGCATGCATTCATACATCTCATTTTGCATAACAGGTGCTTATTTTTGGATTTCCTAACCTTGTTTAATTCACAGGCAAGATTGTTGATTCTTATATCCACCGTTATTCAATGCGCCAAAATCAACAACGAGCTATGGAACAACTACAGGCAGAGATAGCTGAAATGAGGGCCCGTATGAACCAGTATATGAACCTAATGCAAGGGGTGGCTCAGGGCCAACAAGAGTTGAGGGCCATGGTCCAAAGGCCCGAAGTTGAAGTTCCAAACGCTGACAATCAAGTCGATCCTCCGGTTGGAGGTGGTATTCCCATTGGTGGGATTAATAGTGGTATTCCTGTTGCTGGAGTTAATGGTGGTATTCCTATTGCTGGAGCTGTTGGGGGTGCTATCCCCATTCATATTCTTGTTCCTCATTTGGAGGACAATCACGAGGATCAGTTTTCTTTGATGAACGTAGATTTGGGCAGTGACAATGGTGACGGAGACCGGAGGTATCAATTGCTTGCTTAAAGGCTCAAGGCCGTAGAGTGTCATAATATTATGGGCATTGATGTAGCAGACATGGGGCTGGTTCAGGGAGTGAGGATTCCTCCCAAATTTAAGGCTCCATCTTTTGACAAATACAACGACAACTCTTGCCCTAAAACTCATTTGCAAGCCTACTTTAGGAAGATTTCTGCTTACTCCAATGATGAAAAGTTGTGGATGTACTTCTTACAAGATAGCATGTCGGGGCATCTCTGGAGTGGTATATGAAGCTTGAAAGAGCTCACGTCAGGAACTGGAAGGAGTTGGCAGAGGCGTTTCTAAAACAGTATCAGTATAACATCGATATGGCGCCTAATCGAACTCAGCTGTAGAGCCAGACTCAGAAAAGTAAGGAAAGTTTTAAAGACTACGCCCAGCGGTGGCGTGAGTTAGCTGCACGGGTGCAACCATCGTTACTTGAAAGAGAAATGGCTGACATATTCATGGGGATGTTGCAAGGTCTATTCCTAGAACGCCTGGCAGGGTGTCCATCAACTGGTTTTTCTGATATTGTAGTTACTGGAGAGAGGATTGAGAATCTGATTAAGCTGGGTAAAATTCAAGATAGTTTTGGGTCATCTTCCGGTGTAAGGAAACCTTTTGCGGGTGCAAGTAAAAAGCGTGAGGGGGAAACTAATGCTGTGTCTTCTCGGAAGAGAAGAAATAGAGGGTATCAGGCCCCATATCATCAGTCTGCTGCTATAACCATCCTCGTTGCTGCACAACAACAAAATCCTCAACAACAATAGGCTCCGAGACAAGCCTACCAACAAAGACAGAGAACGTTTGGCCGACATTTTGATCCCTTGCCAATGTCCTATGCCATGTTGCTTCCGCAATTACTGAAATTGAATCTGGTAGAACTCCGTACAATGGGTCCCCCTCCGACAAAGCTCCCAGCGGGATATGATGCAAACACACATTGTGAATTTCATTCCGGTGGCCCTGGGCATATTATTGAAAGATGTAGAGCCTTTCATCACAAGGTTTAAGATCTAATTGACTCCAAAGCTATCAATTTTACTCCTCCTGCTGCTCTAAACGTTATCCAGAATCTGATGCCTACCCACGGTGGGGCAAGTGTCAATGTTGTCAAGGAAGACAATGGTCAGAAGTTGATACCTGATGTTAAGGCTGTCAAGACATTGTTGTTGGTCATGAAAGACCGTCTGTTGAAAGGGGGCGTGTTCCATGGTTGTAGTGTGGACTGTTCAGATTGTTTGATTCGAGTGAATGGTTGTGATAAGCTGAGAAGTGGTATTCAGAATTTGATGAACGATGGGTGTTTGCAATTCAATCAAGTCTCCAGTGCTGATAATGATGTCTCAACCATTACCATCCCTTTCACATCGGTGCAGATTCCAGTGCCAGCGAGGCGAGCTCCAGTGACCATCACGGTGCCCGGACCGATCCCGTTCGAAAGTGAGAAGGCAATTTCGTGGCACTATGGTGCTAAAGTATACTATAATGGTCAGAAATAAGAAGTCGAAACTCCGGTTGTGACTGATTTGAAAATCGACAATGTAGGTGTTGGTGGTTTCACTAGAAGTGGCAGGCTGTTTGCACCACAAACTCTTCGAAGTGATAATGCAGATGCTTTTGCGAAGGCCAAAGGCAAGCAAGTGATGAATGAGGAGCCTGTACAGAGGGCAGATCCTGGTACGTCTTTTGAGAATGATGTTGAGGAATTTCTGAAGATCGTCAAGAAAAGTGACTACAAGATTGTAGATCACCTTTATCAGACTCGGTCGAAGATATCCATTTTGTCTCTGTTGTTGTGTTCTGAAGTGCACCGTAATGTTTTGTTGAAAGTTCTGAATACGGCGTATGTGCCTCAGGAGATCTTCGTTAACCAGTTGGAAGGTGTAATATCCAATGTTAATGTCAGTCGTGGACTGGGTTTTACCGAATTTGATTTGACATCGGAGGGCCGAAACCACAATAAAGCGCTTCATATTTCTATGGAATGCAAAGGGGTTGTTTTGTCTCACGTGTTAGTAGATATTGGTTCCTTTCTTAATGTGCTTCCCAAAAAGGCATTGATTAAGCTGGACATTGAAGGAGTGGTGCTCAGACCAAGCGACTTCGTGGTTTGAGCGTTTGACAGATCAAAGAGGTTAGTTTTTGGGGAAGTTGAATTACCTATCAAGGTGGGACTCCAAGTTTTCAACACTACTTTTAACGTAATGGATATTCAACCAGCATACAGTTGCTTGCTAGGGCGCCCTTGGATTCATGGCGCTGGGGTTGTATCATCAACTCTCTATCAGAAGGTTAAGTTCATTGTGAAGGGACAAGTAGTCACCGTCTGTGGTGAAGAAGACGTCTTTATAAGCCATCTATCTTCCTTCAAGTATGTTGAGATGGACGGCGAGATCCATGAGACGTTGTGTCAGGCATTTGAAACTGTGAATGTGCAAGAAGTTTCTCCTTTAGCAGAGAAGAAGCCAGAAGTCTCCATTCCATCTTACAAACAAGCCCAAGCTGTGGTATAGTCAGGCAACACAAGAGGTTGGGGTAGAGTAATTGAAGCGCCCGTCAAGGAGAACAAGTTTGGAATTGGTTATCGAGTACTGAAGGTTCAAGGCCGTCAAGGACCCGTTACTTTCTCCAGTGCTGGAATTATTGATCCTGGTCAGATTTTTGCACTGAGCGATGAAGACGGAGACAGTGAATGTGACATCAGCAACTGGATACGCCCATCTGTCTTGGGTCAAGAACTTCACAACTGGTCTTCTGAAGATTTCATCCAAGTCACTCTTCACGAAGAGTAATTTTCTTTGTTTTCATGTCAAATCATACGCTCTGCCCATGGCGTAGAGATTCATTGTAGGGCTTACATTGTTACACATTCAATTTTATCATGAATAAAGGATGTTTTTGCATTCAAATATTGTGCTCCTTGTCTTTCTCTTTTACTTTTTAATAATAAATGGCAATGTTTGTCTTTTTGCACTCATAAAGCATGAATAATCATTCATACAGATGCATTTCACCAGATTTCATTAATAACGATTCAGCTATGGCTTATTATGACTTTGACGATCCGATTTACCAAGCCGAAGAGGACGGCGAGGAAGATTGTGAACTTCCTGAGGAATTAGCCAGGTTGTTGAAACATGAGGAAGGGGTCATTCAGCCACATGAAGAGTCATTGGAAGTTATTAATCTGGGAATCGAAGACGCTAAGAAAGAAGTCAAGATCGGGGCTGCCCTAGATGATAATGTGAAGAAGGGGTTGATTGAAATGCTGCATGAATACGTTGACATCTTCGCTTGGTCATATCAAGATATGCCAGGGCATGACACCAATATTGTTATGTAGAGATTGCCTCTCAAAGAGGATTGTCCTCCAGTCAAGCAGAAGCTTAGAATAACGAATCCATACATGGCAATCAAGATCACGGAAGAAGTTCAGAAGCAGTTAGATGCAGGTTTCTTGGCTATTACCAGCTATCAACCATGGGTTGCAAATATTGTGTCGGTTCCTAAGAAGGATGGCAAGGTCCGGATGTGTGTTGATTACCGTGATCTGAATAGAGCGAGTCCAAAGGATGACTTCCCATTACCTCGCATTGGCGTATTGGTTGACAACATGGCTCACTTCTCAGTATTTTCTTTCATGGATGGCTTCTCTGGCTACAATCAGATTAAAATGGCACCAGAGGACATGGAGAAAACAACATTCATTACCCAGTGGGGAACATTCTGTTATAAGGTGATGCCTTTCGGCCTAAAGAACGCAGGGGCAACCTATCAACACGCAATGGTGACTCTCTTTCATGATATGATTCATAAGGAGATTAAAGTCTATGTTGATGACATGATCGTGAAGTCACAGACCGAAGATGAGCATTTGGTGAATTTGTAGAAACTCTTTGAACGGTTAAGAAAATTCAAGTTGAGGTTGAATCCGAATAAGTGCACTTTCGGGGTGCGGTCTAGCAAATTATTAGGCTTTATCGTCAATGAAAGAGGGATCGAGGTTGATCTAGCCAAAGTAAAAGCAATTCAAGAGATGCCTGAGCCTAGAACGGAGAGACAAGTTCGTGGTTTCTTAGGGAGGTTGAACTACATTGCTAGATTCATCTCTCATCTTACGGCCACTTGTGAACCGATATTCAAGGTACTGAGAAAAGATCAGGCTATCAGGTGGCACGATGACTGCCAGAGGGCATTTGAAAAAATAAAGGAGTATCTTCAACAACCTTCGATCCTTACACCTCTAGTTCCATGGAGACCACTGATAATGTATTTGACAGTACTTGAAAACTCGGTGGGTTATGTACTCGGTCAACACAACGAGACAGGTAGGAAGGAGCACGCCATCTACTCCCTGAGCAAGAAATTCAATGATTGCGAGTCAAGATACTCAATGCTTGAGAAGACATATTGTGCACTTGCATGGGCTGCTAAGTGTTTGAGACAATACATGTTGACTCAAACAACTCTGTTAATATCCAAGATGGATATAGTCAAGTACATCTTTGAAAAGTCAGCTCTCATCAGAAGGGTTGCTCATTGGCAAATGGTCCTGACAGAATATGATATTCAATACACTTCGCAGAAAGCCATCAAGGGTAGTGTTCTATCCGACTATCTTGCTCAACAACCACTTGATGATTATCAGCCGATGAAATTTGAACTCTCTGATGAAGACATCATGTATTTGAAAATGAAGGAATGTGAAGAACCGTTAGTTGACGAAGGACCAGATCCTGATTCTAAGTGGTGTTTGATGTTTGATGGGGCCGTTAATGTAAATGGTAATGGAGTTGGGGTAGTTATTGTCACTCCAAAGGGTTCTCATGTACCTTTCACACCCAGATTAACTTTTGAATGCACCAACAATGAGGCTTGTATTATGGGTATCGAAGAGGCTATTGATCTGAGGATTAAAATGCTTGATATATTTGGGGATTTCGCTTTGGTGATCAATCAGGTCAACGGAGATTGGAATACTCATCAGCCTAATTTGATTTCGTACAGAGATTACACGAGAAGACTGTTGACTTTCTTCAATACAATGAAGCTTTACCATATACCTCGTGACGAAAATCATATGTCAGACGCCCTGGCTACATTATCCTCGATGATTAAAGTGAATTAGTGGAATCATGTGCCAAAAATTAATGTGACGCACCTTGATAGGCCCGCTTATGTGTTTGCAGCCGAGAGAGTTGTAGATAGTAAGCCTTGGTATCACGATATCAAGTATTTTCTGAAAAGTCAAGAGTACCCGGTAGGGGCTTCCAACAATTATAAGAAGACTCTGAGAAGATTGGCTGGTAGGTTCTTCTTGAACGAGGATGACGTGTTGTATAAGCGGAATTTCGACATGGGTTTGCTCAGATGCATGGATAGACATGAAGCAGACATGTTGATGCAAGAAGTGCACGAAGGCTCCTTTGGTACCCACGCCAACTGACATGGTATGGCGAAGAAGTTGTTGAGAGCAGGTTATTACTATATGACCATGGAATCAGATTGTTTCAAATATGATTGAAAGTGTCATAAATGCCAGATTTATGCTGACAAAGTGCATGTGCATTCGAATCCTTTGAATGTTATGACTTCTCCGTGGCCCTTTGCTATGTGGGGCATTGATATGATCGGAAAGATCGAGCCCACTGCTTCCAATGGGAACCATTTCATTCTAGTTGCCATCGATTATTTCACCAAGTGGGTGGAGGCAGCTTCCTTTGCAAATGTCACCAAACAAGTGGTTGCCCGGTTTATTAAGAAATAGATCATCTGTCGCTATGGGGTTCCTGAAAGAATCATCACTGATAATGGTTCCAATCTCAATAACAAGATGATGAAAGAGTTGTGCCAGAGCTTCAAGATCGAACATCACAATTCTTCTTTGTATCGGCCAAAGATGAACGGTGTTGTTGAGGCAGCCAATAAGAACATCAAGAAGATTGTGCAGAAAATGGTTGTGACGTACAAGGATTGTCATGAGACATTGCCTTTCGCTTTACATAGGTACCGAACTTCAGTGCGTACGTCAACCGGGGCAACTCCATTTTCACTCGTGTATATTATGGAAACAGTCCTACCAATTGAGATTGAGATCCCTTCTCTGAGGGTTATGATGGATGTGAAGCTAGACGAAGCTGAATGGGTCTGAACAAGATTCAACGAGTTGAGCCTCATTGAAGAAAGAAAAATGGCAGTTGTATGTCATGGGCAGTTGTATCAGAGGAGGATGAAGAAAGCTTTTGATCAGAAAGTGTGTCCTCGTTGTTTCCAGGCTGGTGATTTGGTGTTGAAATGGATTATTCCTCCATAGACAGATCACAGGGGCAAGTGGACCCCAAATTATGAAGGCTCATACGTTGTTAAGAAGGCTTTCTCTGGCGGAGCCTTAATGCTTTCAACTATGGACGGTGAAGATTTTACATCCCCTGTGAACTCAGACGCAATTAAAAAATACTTCGCATAAAAGAGACCCGCTGGACAGCAAAAAGCATAAGTCCAGGCAAAAAAGGTCATCCTGGCGAACCATAAAAAAGAAAAAGGTTCGGGAAAAAATTAGGGATTAAAAGAAAAAATGAGTAAACCCGCTAAGTTAAAAACCTGAAAAGGCAACTTAGGCAAAAAAGGGTATCCCGGTGGATTGAAAACCCATAAAGGGCGATCCAAGAAAAAGTTAGGGATTAAAGCGAAAGGCTGCAATCTGAGTATTCTGTACTTCATCTCTTATCGACATCTGAGAATCTCAAAGGATAGAAATCAGTCCAATCACCCTTCTCGAAAAGCAGAGTATCCGGAGCGTTTTGAAGACATACAAGTCATAGCAGAATTGAAACTCAATGGGAATATGTTTTTTTACATTGCCACTAGTGTAGTTTCTTTTCTCTTTATGCAATTACCTCTTTCTAGGAACTGCTTCCTGATGTAAATGCCTATTCACAGGCTTATTCAATCAATAAAAATCATTTTTATTAAAATAGTTGTCTCTTTTGTTTTCATTTTACTGTTTAGTTTGCAAAGACTTCGAATTCTTAATAAACATTGCATTTGAAAACAATAAAGCTCTACAAGAACATGCGTGAAAACATTTAAAATTGCTTTGAATGTTGAGTGTCCTTAGGTGGTACATTCAAACTGTATAATACCCTGGGGCACATGTGTGTATCTTTTGTGTTTGCAGGCACAGGTATTCGTACTCAACGGTCAGTGTGTAAGTCAGAGAGCATTTTCCTTTCACAATAATGGTGGCATCGTTCAAATATGAGAATGAATGTCCCCCCAACAGAAATATCCAAGGTTGTATCATCCTCGGCAGAGGCTATGTCTTCTCATTATCCTCCCCAGCGAGAGTCCCAAGATTTGGTTTCTGCAATCAGAATTGGATTTGTCTTTTCTATAGTAAGAGTTCAAGCCCCAGACAGGGTAAGGATGGTCTGTTTTTCTCTCCAAGCAGGTTGGCATCCCCAGCAAGAGGCTCGTTTGACCTCCCGTCTCCAGTAGAGTTTCTCTCCCCACAGAGTACTGGTGTATAATCTTCTCATCAAGTCAACAAGCATTCCCTTCCTCAGCAAAGGTTTGTTTGATCTCAGTTCCCCTAGCAGCCATGTCAGAAGGTTGTCATGTCCCTAGCAAAGTCCAATGGTTATAGGCTCTCCTCAATCAGGACTGGTTCTAGTAATGTCTTCCCAGCCAAGTCATCACCCACCGCAATTCAGAGTCCAGATGTATCAACAGTACTCTCCAACCGAGTGGTTGATCTTTTCCCTACAGAAAGTCAGAAGATCAGATTAGTGATCACTTCCCCAGCAGAGTCGATAATCATCATCCCCGGCCGAGGATCCTCTTTGCATCTTGCATATAGTAATCATTGCATCCTCAAAACACGTAGCATTTCCATTTGATATGGAGCATTACACCATAAAAATTCAAACATATGCATTCGAAGCATAAACCAGGTTTGGATATTCTCGTTGCCGGACGTTCCCCCAACAGAAAGTGGTTTAACCCAGGATGTCTATTCCTACTTTATCCTCGGTAAGGTTGCCAATAAACTCGTTCATCTTACCGATATTCCCCTGCAGATTCGTCTGTTTAGACTTCTTTTTTTCCCCCAGCAGAAAACGATGTAACTGTAGTCCTAAGCAGGCACCTCAATCAATCCTTAGGGTAGTAGATTTGTCAATCTTCCCCTTTTGATCTTTGTTCCCTAGCAGAGTCGTCTGACTAGGATTCCATTATTCCCTCAGAGTTTCCTTTGATACCGAAAAGTATCATCTTTTGATACCGGTCAGTGTCGTCATTTTAGTTTCCTTTGATACCAGAAAGTATCATCTTTCGATACCGGTTAGTGTCGTCATTTCAGTTTCCTTTGATACCAGAAAGTATCATCTTTCGACACCGGTCAATGTCGTCATTTCAGTTTCCTTTGATACCGAAAAGTATCATCTTTTAATACAGGTAAGTGTCGTTATCTCAATTCTCTTGATACCAAAAAGTATCATCTTTCGATACCAGTAAGTATCGTCATCTCAATTTTCTTTGATCTTTCGACACATGTCTGTATCTTTAAGCCAGTTTCCTGTGATACCGAAAAGTATCATCTTTCAATACCGGTAAGTGTCGTCAATTCAGTACACGTGTTTGTGTCTGTATTTTTCTTGATACCGGAAAGTATCATCTTTCGATACCAGTCTGTATCATTAACGTAAACACTATTTCATGCTCAGTTTTCTTTGATACTGGAAAGTATCATCTTTCGATACCGGTCAATGTCACCAATTCAGTACACGTGTTCGTGTCAGTATCTTTCTTTGATACTTGTAAGTATCATCTTCCGATACTTGTCCATGTCGTTGATCCAAACCTACATCTACGTCTTATCCCGTGATTCTAGACACCGGTCTGTGTCGTTTCTTCTCTATAGCAGATTTCTCAATCTCACCTACCCTCTTATCCCCAGTAGGGTCTTTCACACTCATCAGATCTTCTACCCCTTATTTATACCCATAGAGTGCAAATTTTTTGTTTCTTTTGGTATTCAATCCCTATTTACCTCGAATGTCTGAAAGTCGACGCTCTCATCCCTTCAGGTCCACAGTTGATTGAATAGGGGCAGCTGTAACACCCCAAAATTTACCCTCCTATTTATACCCAATAAGTGGCTTATGCTTCACATTTCACATGCATTTAGCACTACAAAAAAAAGGTTATCCGCCACGGCCAGAAAACCGCAGTTATATGAAAAATAACCGTGGTTGAAAGCTTTAGCCACGGTTTGGCCACGAATAAGTGACTGTGGGATATTCAGTCGTGGCTTAAATTATAAGCCACGATTTTCGTGTTTGGGCCATGTTTTATATACATTTGTGGCTTGAATAGGCCACGGTTTAGGTATCTAGGTTAAGGCCGTGGTTTATCATGTGTCGCGGTTCTTAACAGTAGCTGAATCTAGCCACGGTTCTTATTTAATGTATAGGGTTTTAATTTATGGCCACTACTTAAAACCGCGACTACATTTTGCTCATGGTTTTACACCATTTAAGTAGGCCACGGTTTCTTTTTGTGTCGCATAGTTGTAACCATTAGGGATGTTCATGGTATGGTTCGGCAAGAAAACTGAACCAAACCGAACCAAACCATTATATAAAATCATCCGAACTGAACCGAACCGTTTCCATTTTCCCAGAACCGAACTGAACCAAAATTTTTGGTTTGGCATAATGGCTCGGAACTTCGAACCGTACCAAACTATTAGAATCAATTTTTTCCAAACCAAACCATTTGTTAAAGAACTGAACTGTTATATTTGTTTTAATTTTATTTTTTCAATAAAAAAACATTTTAAACTTAATTTTAGCATTTTTTAAAACTTTTTTTAGTATAATATTTTACATCATTTTTTTATTACAAATATGAAGGCTACATCATGGCTCTGATTCTCATTGGAAGACCATAAAGCCTTATAACCCCAACAACATACACAAGCTCTGCATATTTGAGTGCATCCAATGATTCGCGAAGTGGGTCGAACCACTTTCCAGCATACACAAGCTCTGCATATTTAAGTGCTAGCGAGTCTTTAAGCTGTAGCGTTTCGTGATCAAGAGTTAAACTCTTCAAGTCTTTTGTTGTTGTATAGAGAATGGTGCCACCAGGAGTTTCATTAACTCCTCGGTACTTCAAGCCTACAATGCAGTTTTCAACTGTGTCCACACGGTCTATTCCATGCCATCTATTTAATAAAAAAACAAGAACTGCAACAGATTATGAAAATATCATTAACTAACTAGAAATTTGTCCACTACATGACTAACCATGATACACATAGCAAGTAATGTTATGCTCCTAAAATCAATATTACAGCCACACTCATCCAGTTCTACAACATTTTGTGTGTTTATCATACAGTCCTTCAAGTTTAACATGCTGAAATTTAGTTAGATGTAACTATAAACTTGATTATACCACACTTGTATCAAGTAACTTATTAAATAATTTAATTCAACCAAGTATCACTAATAATAATCAATTCAATAATTGAATAGCTTTCGACCCAAATCATCATCATCATAGTACAAGAATATAAATATAAATAAGTATAAAGTAGAGAATTCCAAGAAAGTTAGAGCTTATAAGGTCCAGTTATTTAACATAGACAAGTTATTACTTAATATCAACCCCTAAGGTCCACAAATACTAGTTAATAGTGTTAAAAATCTTATCTTCGAATCGATCATTTCCTATTTCTCACAGTTACTATCAACAAACCAATGATGCTTATTCAATAATTTTGAAACAAATAAGAGAGGAAAATAAGAGATCGTTGAAAAGTAGTAATAAATAAAGAGCTGAAAGAAAGAGAAACTCACCAGCATGACCAAAACTGCATATTTAAAAAAAGAATTAGTTATGCCTTCCATAAACTAACTAATTGAATTATTTCAGGTCAGATTCAACGAACAACAGGTACTAGCCAAAGTTTTCAGTGAAATTGGTCTTGGCATTTAACTGTGATGATAACTCAGTGATGGTAAGCAAACTAACCATTCCAATACATCATCATCCTAAGTAACTAAGTCCCTAATTGCAACAGTTTCATAAACATTATTATTCTAACATTGATCAAGTCCGCATAAACATTGTTACGTATACTGGTGAAATTCTTCAAGGAGATGAAACTGAAAGGGATCTTTCCTTTAATTCAAATAGAGAAGATTGAGTTGGCAACATAACTTTTAGGAGAGATGAATTCTTCATCAACCTGTCCCAAGAGATTGCAAGACAAAAAGAAAGCAAATAAGCATAAACATGAGAACTGACACACACATTTACGAAAACTTTCAAACATAAGCAAATTGAAAACGACAAGGAATCATCACCATTAATCAAATTCATCATAGGAAATCACACATAATGGCCAGAAATCATGAGAGTCATAAAATCATCAATTAACCACTTCAAAAGCAAGAATCAAAAAGCGCTCATAAAACACGATTTTGGGGTATCACAAAAACACACACAAAACCTGATGCAAACCACACGATTTGCATAAAAAGCACACACGCAGCAGGGGAGTAAACAATGTCATTAGTATTCAACACAAACCATAGTTTGATTCACATATACACAGACATCACCACAATACAAACACACCCAGTTTCACAGAGAGGAAAAAGAAGAACAAAGTCACAGCAAGCAGAGGCAGTGGAAAGTACATGATTTTGAAAATTTTAACATACGCAAATTGAAGCATTCACCGAGGTGTAAAAAATCAGCGACACAGGTTCACATAACAAGAGAAATTCAAAAATCTGATACACGGTATACACGGTTGGAACGAGGCAAAAGAAGTCCGTGAAGAAGGAGAGGAATTCAAATAACTTATCTTTGAATGGAGTCCTCTGGCATCTTGGTCGCGTCTTCATCGCCTTCACTCCGACACTCGACGAACAACCCCTTCTCAAGTGAGCATCCAACACTCATGTTCTTCGCTTAAAATTCATTTTTTTGATATCGAACACAGTAGTTGGAGCTCCAATGTGCTCCAGCGCCATGTAATCTTGTTGTTTAGTGTTTAGGGTCCGTACCCCTCTTTGGCTTCAATTTGAAATATCTGTTAAAGATTGGGAGAAATCAGTTTAGGATTAGGGTAGAGCAAAACGAGGTGAGTATTTTGATGGAGGTTTGGATATGTTGAACCTTAGCCGCCGCCGATTGCGATTCCCGGTGCGATGTTATCCTGCGAAAGGGTTTGTGATTTGAGTGTGAGGAGAGAGAATGCGAGGAGAAAGAGAAGATAAGAGAGAATGCTTTGTTTTTTCTGAGTTTTAATGTGAGCATGATTCTCCGCGTGCGCGTCCACCCTTCCTTTCCGTGCACCCTTGCTCTAGGTTGCAGATCTGAGTCAAACATTTGACTCATCTGATTAGACGGATGAGGCAATCTTGATCACCTCCTTATTCGTTCTCTTCCTTTTTTTGTTACTTTTATTTCTATTTCTTTTTTTTTTAATTTATTTCTAGTTTTCATAAATACTCTTATAATAATAATACTTTTTTTGGGTTTGGGCCACAGTTTGAAGTGAAAATTATAATTCCGCGGTTTTTCTTTGTGGCTTAAAATATCTACAGTTTGCTGATAGTGGCTTAAATATAAGTGTGATTTTGTAACCGTGGCAATTGAAGAAAAAGCCACAGTTTCACACTCTGGATTCAATGTTTCTAAACTTATGTCTACGATTTGAAAACCCTGGCCAAAGCTTGTATGTGGCCATAGTTTTTGAGTTATGGAAAAATTTAGCGTGGCCGTAGGCCAAAAATGTTGTAGTGTAGGTCATAAGCATTGCACATGCATCATTGGTTTTCACAAGGCATGGGATCAAAGGTTTTCATCATTGATTGTGTAAATCAAGAAGAATGGAATATACTCAATCACTTAAGCCACAAAGGCTCCTCAAGATTCAAGGCATCTCATTTGGATCACCATTTCATCAAGAGATTGAGATTGACAAGAAACTTGAAGAGAATCACCTCCTCTTATCTCTTGATCCTCCATATAGGGTTTTGGTCATCTGAGCATATGACAAATCCATTGAGCAAGAATCTTGAAGCTTTGATACCATCTAATCACCTACAACATCTTGGTTTAAGAGGATCTTCATTCACTCCAGAGGAATTAGGGTTTTTACCATCAGACAACACCTCCTAACCTTCAAGGCCAAAACTAGGGTTTTGCCAAAAATCAATTTATTTCTAATTTTTTGGGAAAAACTTGATTCAATTGCTCTCTATATGTTCTCAAGTATATAGAGGTGGATTATGGACCATCAATTTCAGTCAGAAAGATTTCAATTGGCCGGATGATTGAGAATCAGACAAATTGGGAATAAAGTCAACTGATCAAGGAAAAAGTCAACTCTTGACTTTTTTAGGTCAAATTCATGTTCATCATGTCAAATATGGTCAATGGGTGAGATTTGATCAAGAAATATCAAAGGAATCATGAAAAATCAAGAATTATGGAAAGTTACCAATTTTGGAAAACTAGGGTTTTAGAAACTTTCCATTTTGGGAAAGTTCTCCATGGTTTGCAGCCAACTTCAAAGCCATTTTTCTCCATGATGAAATCTTCATTTCAAATTTTGTCTAACATGAAACTTGTAGTATGTATGTCAAGCTTTCCAACCATATAAATAATGTTCCATTTGGATGCCTAGATCAAAAGTTATGATGCTTCAAAGTTGGGACATCCAAGTTGTGAAAAATGAAAATAACTTAGAAAGATTTTGGCATGTTAGGCAGTTTGTGTCACACCACTTTCTTGCCAATTTTTCATGATGTTTAAGGCTTCAATTCAACTTCCATCCCACATTAAAGTTATTATATCTAGTGCCCTATTCAATTTGGTACCAAGAACATGGAAATTGGATCAAAATCCAAGGAGATATGATCCATCAAAGTCATGATCATTCATCATTCTAAAGTGAAATAACTTAGAAACTTTCTTGGCATGTCATGGCAGCCAATGTCATGTGATCTTCAAGGCCAAATTTCACCATGTTGGAGACTTCAAATGAGCTGTCATCAAACATGAAAAATGTTGTGTCAAATTCTACCTTTCCAATGACACCAAGATTGGATGAACTGGTTCTCTAGCCATTGAAACATTTCACCTCAAAATCACCTCCATGACTTATGTTGTCAAACTTGCATGCCATGGTTTTCCTCCATATCCAAACCAAAATCGTTCCCCTCTTGCTACAACTTTGTCTTACCTTCATGTCACATTCACCTTACCATTTCAAACCATGCAAATCCCTTACACTCCATGCACCATGTGTACCACCTTTCCATATGCATCAAAGAAACAAAACTTAATGACAGAGTTATTATCATTCTGACTTGTACCATTAACATGCCATCACACATCCTTATCATGTACATCATCATAACAATGATACAATACACTTCATTCACTAACCTGTGTCAAGCCATTCACACTCACATTTTTTCAACTTTCTTAACCTCACTTTAACCCACATTTCAATCATGATTAACAGAATAGCCATCATTCTAATCACCATAGAAATACTCTAACAACCTCTAACAATTCAGTTACACTTCATTCTCACAAAAATAGATACAAAAACTCCAAAAGTCCACCATTGAAGCTCTCAACTTCAGAGCTTCGAATCTCACTTCTCCTTGAAGCTTTCTCCATTTTCTTTCCACAATCATCATCACCAATCTTCCATCTTACTACTGTATGCATTGGTTTACATCTGGAACCACCATAACTCCATATTCGAATCCACACTTCATCTCCAAGAACTTGGAATTTCAAGCAAGAATCAAGGAAGTTCTGAGCATTTATTTTGCTCTAAGGGAGATCTCAAGACCTTGCACGAAGTTATCTGGGTTTCTCAGCACGTGGAATTGGAGCTCTATCCAGGTCAGTTTCCATGGATCTTCTTGCATCATTTTAGGGCAGTTCATAGAGGTTACAACCATGTGAATCATTGCATCTGAAGCCCTTCAATTGAAGGCATTGATTGATGGTAGAAATAGGGGGAAATGTGAACCTTTGAATTTCTAGGGCATAAGTTATTCGATTCGTTTTGTTTCATGGAGGGATCAGATGATAATTCCAAGCCTAGATCTGTAATCTACGCAAAGATACGAGCAAGATAGTGGTGCTCTTTTTTATTTCTGGAAAAGTTCGCCACCGTCGACGGTGGGAACTGGCTGGAGAAGATGACCGGAAGTCATCTCTTGCGACTGCAAACTTTCAAACCCTAAGTCAACAGCATGTGTGTCTTTATTCCATTGGCCTTGTGTATGATTCTGACTCCCACGTGTGAACACTTAGCCAGCGTGGATTTTTGCCAATCTAACCAATGAAATGGAACCAACGCATTAATGAGATGCTGACTCAATTACACCACGTGCTTCATTCTTTCATTTCTTTTTTTTTCTTTTTTCTTTTTTTTGAATTAATTAAAATCATGATAAAATTATTTTTCTGGCTGAATTGACATGGGCTCATACGCATTACTAGGCACACCCCCATACCTTGGCCCATGGTAATTCTGAACTAGAGATTTACTATTGTTACACCTCCCTCTCTCATATATGTGTTTTGTAATTTCTTTTTGACACATGATCAATTTTGACTTACTAAAAATAGTTCCCTTCATCTAAAATTCCCAAATAATTCATGGGTGATCTTGAACATCTTAATTAATTTTTTATATTTTTTAATTCCAATTTTTGATATATTTAATATTTGTTTTGGAATTTTGTTTGGAATGTGTTCAAATTGACCTAGTTTTCACATAATGACTTGAAATCATTTTTTTCCAACTAGTTTGGACCTTAATTTTTGTATTACATTAATCACATGATTATATGACATATTTATTATCACTTTGGATTCTTTCCATGATTTTTGGTTCATCTTTGAAGGTCTATTTTATGCTTATTTTGAATGATCATTGTTGGATGACTTGCCTAATGTTTGATATGGTTTGAATCACTTTGGCACATAATATTGAGCCTATTTTTTAGAAATTTTTAGATTTTGACTTCATCATACCTTGGTTAAATTCCCATAATTTTTCAAGTCTTTTAACCATTTTTCATGAATATTTCATCTCATACCTATTGTGTTGATGTATGTTTAGAGATAGGTTGAGTTTGATG
This sequence comes from Lathyrus tuberosus, assembly GCA_022829125.1. Lineage (NCBI taxonomy): Eukaryota > Viridiplantae > Streptophyta > Magnoliopsida > Fabales > Fabaceae > Lathyrus > Lathyrus tuberosus. The sequence goes on from JALAZF010000031.1 coordinate 14,906,525, forward strand.
CTTGTATGTGACCTTTTTAGGCCAAATTTCTTGAAATGTTTGGACACATTAGTGAGGATATTTTCACACCATTATGATGCTTTGATGTTGATTTTTTATCATGATCAATATGCTTCCTTTGAACCCTAAATGCATACCCGATTTTTTGTCAATGCTTACCTAAGTGATTGGATTTGATGATGCATTTATGCAACCCCTTTTGGGATCCTTTGATCATTGATTTGCACTTTATATAGCATGAGGTAAAGTCTTTAAATACTAATTTATAGGTCCTTTTGGTGACCCCTAATTGATGTTACTTTTGTGTGAACTTGAACATGTACACCATCAACTTTGACCACTTATTGCTTGAGCTTTTGTATGCCATTTTTTGCTCAATGTTTTTGTGACCTAATTTTGATACATTAGAGGTCATTTGGTACTGCCTTATATGGTTTGACACTTACTTGACATGAGTTTGATCCCTCTTTTACATGATTGAAGTTCACATGATTGTAGAAAATGTTTAGACTTTGTCTCGTTCCCTACTTACACTAATCCTTGGAAATGTGTTGCCACGCTAACTTTGTGAAGTATTAATGCTCATTTTAAATGTTAACCACATATGTAAATTGGTTTAGACTTGACTTAAAGTCTTCTCATCCTATTTTATAGAGATCTTACATGTTCCTAATTGATGTTTCATTTGTGCATGCTTACTTGCTAACTTTGACAATTCCTTTGAGTGCTTTTGTGTACCATCTTTTGGTTGATGTTTGCATGAATCAAATGTAGGATATTACATGTCATTTTCCACTACCATGTGTGCTTGAATACCCATTTTAATTAACTTGAATCATCTTATACTTGCTTGACAACTAACATGCCTTTATAGAAATGTTTAGACGTTGTTTTGTTCCTTACTTGCCTTAACTTTTGAGAATGTGTTTGACATGAACCCTTATGACACTTTGAGGTTATTTTTAAACATTGAATGCATGTTTCAACTTCTGACCTAAGTCATTCAAATACCAATTTCATGCTTGTTTGTCTTTGTATGTTCATAAGTGATTGATGCACCATAAGCATGACGTCTTTGTGTACAATTCTCAAATCTTTTGAACATGACTTGATGTGAACTTAGTGATCATTCCTTGACATTTCAAACATAACTTTGAATTGATTATGACCTGAAATGCTACTGCCCTATGTGGTTTCCTCCTTTGAGTTAACTTGTTTGAGTTTGTAAAGTGCAACTTACATGAATGTTGTGATGACTTTTGTTTGAGTTAGGATATGAACCATAACTTGATTTCTTTTGACACATTTTAGGACACTAACATAGATGTGATATAGTATGTTTAGCTACTGCCCATCCTAGATGCATACACATTTAGCCCTCATTTCACTTTGCTTATTGTTTGACATTACTCCTAGATTAGAATTAGGACATTTGCTTGTGCATTAGTGCATAGTTTTGCATTTTGCTTTCAACTCTGTAATAGTTGAGCTTGGCTTGGAGTTGGTAAGTGCTTGTGTTACTTTAACTTGATGTTTACACTTGCATAACTTCTCTTTCATCTCACTCCTTCTTCCTTCTCTCTTTTGTGATTGAATCATCTAATGTTTACTTGTGTATGATCACATGTTCCCTTAGGATTCCTAGCTTGAATCTAATTTTGGATTAGGTTCAAAGTAGGAGAGACATTAGGTTATCAATCCAAGTATGCTAAGCAAGCCGAGTAGTCAGACTTAACATTGATTGAAGCAGCTGTTGGAGAGAAGACACCAGTCAGACCTGCAAGCACCGGGTAGTACGCAGCACCGGTCTGGGCCAATTCATCCGATTTTGATATTATTGATCGATTTTTGCGAATATGCAGAAATCTTTCTCATTATTATAATGGATCCTCAAAAAAAAATTTGTATCGAATCAAATATATACTTCGGCTTTCTTACTCTCCTGCGGGTTCTGGAAGAACTTATTGGATATCTTTTTAGGTGGAGAGGGACTCCTGTCGCATACTCGCGTCTACCTTCCCCTTAGGAAAGGGGTAGAAATCCCCTTTCATCCTCAACTATGGGGCCACAATGCACGACAACTTCTAGGATGGAGTTCCCCTTAGTTGTTTTCTTTTAACCATTTAAGTTTCTCTTCTCTCTCTAAAAGAAAAGCAAAAACACTTAATAAATATTGTATGTGGAGTGCGCCACGAGCCTTAAGCACATGGGAAATGATTAGTGAAGGTCACCTTTACTCTTCTAGGGTACTTTGCAAACGTTTTGTTGGGAGTGACCTTGTAAAGTATTCGCTCCTATATCATAGTCTTTAGCATGACACATATTACAAACAATACAAATCAAAACACTTTCTTATAAAAAACATAAACAAAACGATCGTCTTCCTTTGGGATTCTTTTCTCACCTCATTCACTCTAATCGTAAGGATACATTATTTTCGTTCTACCGCAAATAGGTAAACGCGTAGGACTCCACACAATGAGCGGCAACACCTAAACGGCTAGAACGTGAACGTTAGCGTCTTCCACTTAAAAAATGTAAAACAAACAAAGACCCTGTAGGTAGAAATACAACTGCTCTGATTTCCTCTCTCCTATCCGATTGAGGATACGTAGGCACAAGACGATGATGTCTTAGCGAGCAACCTTTCCCCACCATCTCGTAGTCCTCCGAACTACGCTGACTCTGACTTTCCCACTCCCGAGGGAATACGTAGGCCTCGGATGGTGATGTCCTACCGAGTCACCTTTTCTTTTCTTTCCCCGTTTCTCTGTTTCTCGTTCTATTCCTTTCTAGTTAGCAGTTGTGCCTCAGATACTTACACCCTTTGATTAGAACAACAAGCGTGGATCCCATCGAGTACGATGGACGCAAGGGGGTGCTAATACCTTCCTCTCGCGTAACCGACTTCTGAACCCAGACTATGGTTGCGATGACCATGTATTTCCCTTTGTTGAGGTTTTCTTTGATCGTTTCCTTTCCCTATGTCGGGATAAATAATGTTCGGTGGCAACTCTTCTGTCTTTTCCGCCTGTTGATTTTCGCAGTTGCAACAACGAGTGTCTAAAATCAATACGGACGAAGTATTGAATAAAGGAATCAAACACGGACGAGTGTTGAAAGAACACAGATGGGTGTCTAAAATCAATACGGAAGAAGTATTGAATAAAGGAATCAAACACGGACGAGTGTCAAAATATCACGACGAGTGTCTAAAAATCTAGGATCAATACAGACGAGTATTGACGAAACTGAAACAAATACGGACAAGTGTTGAAAGAACACGAATAGTGTTTAAAATTATTACGGACGAGTGTTGAAGAAAGGAATCAAACACGGACGAGTGTTGAAAGAACACGGACGAGTGTCTAAAATCAATACGGACGAAGTATTGAATAAGGAATCAAACACAGACGGGTGTTGAGAGAAAAGTATCAAGAAAATATCGAGATTAACGCATCTAACACCCAAATTTTGGGTGAAGGAAACAAGAATTAGTCGCTAAACGACTCTGAAGGGATAATGGAATCTTAGTCAGATGACTCTGCTAGGGAACGATGATTAAAGGATACGATTAACGAATCTACTACCCCAAGGATTGGTTGAAGCACCTCCTTGGGGACAAAGCTAGATATCTCTCCTGAGTTACATCGCTTTCTGTTGGGGAAAAAAGGTATGGACAAGAGGGTATCAAACCTAGTTTATGCTTTGAATGCACATGTTTGAATTTTTCTATGGCGTAATGCTCCATACGAAATGGAAATGCTACGCATTTAGAGGATGCAATGCAAAAATGCTTATGCTATGCAAGAAGAACACTCCAATGGGAGAAGTGCTGAGACACCTGAAACAAATCCGCCGAGGAAGACAAATTGAGCTGCCTTCAAAGTTATGACCTTGCTGAAGAAAACCCAAATGAAATTTCGTTCTGCCGGGCAGTAGGAATAATAAACACATGTTGGGGAACCATCCTGGAACCTGACAAGGAAAAACATCAATGACCATTGGGCTTTGACCTGCTGGCGATATCAACCACTACTGACTTACCTAGTGAGGAAATCACTACCAAACTCTGCTTGAGGAGAATAATTAATGATGCCAAACCTGCTAGGGATGAACATTGAACTCTTTTGCTAAGGACTTATCTTTTACTCTTACTCTGATGGGGATACCAGCACACCACGGCTGGCAAAATTACGTTTCCTAATCCGACGAGGCAAGTATATTCTAAGACCCTGTGGGGGAGAAATATCTATTGGGAGGGACATCAAACGAGTCTCCTGCTGGAGATGTAACATTACCCTGTCTGGGGGAAAGTATATTCTGAATACTCATTGGGGAGTAATAAACCAATCCGACCGGGGAAAACAATCCTCTACACTCTTGCTGGGGGAAAGAAATTCCCAATGCCCTGTTGAGGATGCTAGATCTTCCATGCTGGAGAGAAAAGAATCTATCGGGGAGAAGCAATCATGCCACCCAAACTGAACTGTCTCTAGGGTGAAAAACTCTGCCCGGGAACCCAACCAAACCCTAATTCTGCAGGAAAGTAAGAATAACAAACACCTGTTGGGGAAACATCCCAGGAATCTGCTGAAGAGAAGTGTCAATGACAATTGGACTTTGACCTGCTGAGGAATATCAACCACCAACAATAAATCTGCTTGGGAAACGAAGGTTGACGATATCAACTCTACTAGGGGACAACGTTGGACTTAATCCTTTGTTGGAAACCTGCATTCTACACTTACTCCGTTGGGGAGACGAAAACCACTTTACCACAAACTTGGAAAGCACAAATCCAACACTCTTAACTTGTACGGGGAATATGAATTCCTGCTGAAGGACAACAGACTTCACCAACCTGGCTAGGGGAGGGCAAACTTCTGAACCTTTGCTGGGGAGGATAATTAGAAATTTCATCATGCCCTGCCATGAATGATAACTTCAGCCATCTCTACTGGGGACGAATAGCGATTCTAACACCTCACTAGGAAAAGATACCTTCTAGAGCCTTACTGAGGAAGAGAAACCCCATACTGGGAACTACTATGGCGCTTCACGTTTCTGCTGATCAACCTCATGCTGATTATCATAAGTGAACAATGGCTTTTTTAGCTCTCCACTTGTCTCAGACCACATGGTCTACTGGGAGAAATTGTCTCAAGAGGATTTTATAGAAAACCTGACATTCAAAATGCCCTAGGGTCTTCCAACTCTTGGAGAGATTTATCGGATCTCGACGTAACTGCCCCAAACTGCATAATCTATGAAGGAGTTTGCCTCGGGAGGATTCGTAATGACTTGAAATATTCTGCCCCAATATTCTGAATCTCGAAGAGGAGCTTTTGATTAAGCGTCTTTTAGAGAGGATAACTTCTCATGCTCTTGAGGTGGCCTTCCTCGATACGAGCCTTGAAGTGAGTTTGCTCCTGACTGATTGATCTTTGAGAGATTTGCTGGATCTCAACATGATTGCCCCCAGGTTGGCTGAACTTTAGAGAAATTTCTCGATGTGACTGCCTCAGATTGGATACATCTTATCACGACTTACCGGGGAAGCCCATGCTATATAAAGTCTCTTGGCAACGTGCCCCTCGATATGGTTGTCCTTTCGGAATTTTCAAGCATCTCAACATAGCAGGATCAAGCTTATCGACTGGCGTTCATTATGTAAGCTTCCTTGCTGCTTAAGCACATGTATGTAAGCAAAAAATGGTTATCATGAGAACGATAACTCTAATGCAACACACATGTTAACCTTTAAGTTTTTACCGAAAAGATGTCGCGAAACCTTGTGAACGAGTCACTAGTTACGACATTTATTATTATTTTTTGAATGAAAGGCATCATGCACATGCAATACCAACAAAAGTCTTTTAGCACAACTCATGGGAGTCAGGAACGCTATCTCGTTGAATTACTTTTGAGGGTTGTAACGTGGCCTGGTTCACGATTTAAAAAAAAAAGGATTTATGGCTCAAAAGTTTGTTCGTACCCACCCATTCTCCTTGATGTTCTCCAGTCATACGTCCAGCTAATTTGGCACAAGCGCTCACCTTTCAAAAGATTTTGTGAGGTTGGAGTGACGGTTAAGGGACCCACAAGCTTTTCGAAGTGGCAGTCACTCCTTTTGTCTTTGGTGCCTGTAGTCACACGACTTGTTTTTGCTTAAGGATTTCTCTTTCGTAATCCTTTCAGCTTTTTTTTTATTTCCCTGATTTTGCCTGGACTGTTTCTTTTTTATTTTTTTTCGATTTTGAAGTCCAGCGGGATGCCCTAACTTTTGCCTAAGTCATTTATTTTCAAATTATTGACTTAGCGGGATTTCTTTCTTTTCTTTTTTTCTTTTTTTCTTTTGATTCTTTTTGAACAAATCGTGTGACACTGGTTTGTCTTGAGTTGTAAGGGTTGTGACTGCCTCACTCTTCGGTTGGTGAGGGATAACCACTGTGGTTTGTGAAATTTAAACGCTTGGTCAAATTAACTGACAACTACCCTACCCCTGGGTTAAATGTGAGGGTTTTTTCAATTCTTAGAAATAAACTCCTACTTCTAGGCTCAAAGGAGTTAATGAGGGTCTATCTCCCTTATATCTCCGGTGTTTGGGGAGTTGAAACAATGCATGTACATCATCAACAGTGTTTTATCCCAAAGCATACGACAGAGACTTTGTGTTTTCATTTCGTCATCCTCCATCACAGAGTTTAAGCAAGAAAGTTGGTATTCCAATGCACAAGAATATGAGTGAACACGAATGGATTACTTCACGAAAAACATACTCATTGCATTAAGATTATCATTAAAAAAACAACAAATTCTACATGCAAACAAAGCTTTAACAAACAATGAAAACTACAAATGAAAAATGCAGTAAAGAAAGCTGATGATCGCCATTGTTGAGGAGGCTTGTCTCCGACCAGACTAATTGCTTCTGACGATGTCTTTGCAGTCTTAAGTGCTCACTTGAGAGGCTTCAATTAATGTGCAGTCCATCTGCAGTGAAATTAATGACCCCAACGTCAATCAGATCTTGAACCTGGTGCTTCAGAGCTCTGCAATCTTCGATTGCATGTCCAAATGCCCCTGAATGGAACTCACATCTTGTAGTTGCATCGTAACCTGGTGGCAGCTGGGCAGGAGCAACGAAAGTCCTTAACTGAATCAGCTGATGCTTGAGAAGCTCTGGCAATAATTGTTCATACAGCATGGGGATGGCATCAAGCTGCCTTTCAGGCTTCTTCGGCCTTTGTCGTTTCTTCTGAGGAAGATTCTGATTTAGGCACCCATCCTGTCCAGGTGCTTTCCTCTTCAGATCTGGTTGAGGAATAGGCAGAGGTCTCTGGTGTGAGGATTTAAAAACCCAAGACTATGGCATATGCCCCCTGTCCTAAGGTTGATCCTGGATAAATGAGTGAAGCATCCATTTATTTTGTAACATCCGGAGCAGGATCTCCCCGTACATCCGCGCTGCTTGGCGTGAACTCGATGGCCTTTGAATCAATTAAGTCCTGAACCTTATGCTGACAAGCCTTTCATTTTTCAATATTATGCCCTGGTGCTCCAGAATGGAACTCACAATGGGCTCTTGCATCATAACCCAATGGGGGAGTGCTAGTAAGCGGAGCCAATGTCCGAAGTTCAACCAATTGAAGCTGGAGTAGATGCGGCAGTAGCAGTGCATACGGCATCGGGAGCGGATTAAAAACTCTTATAGGCTACTTCAGCCTCTCGGCATACTTCTTAATCTTGGGATTGCTTGGGGAAACAAGAGATGGCTGCTGACAGAGAAATTATGGAACCTCAGGTTGTGAAGAAAATCTGCGAGGCACATCACTCTTTGGGAGAGATCCCACGGGCAAGGGAGGAATAACAATTTCTGTTGCAGCCTCAGGCATGGGATTACCTTCCTTTCTTACCACGTTTCTCACGACTTTCATAATCAGACTCATCTGAGTCTTCAGCTGATGGACCTCTTCCTTCAGCAATTTATGTTCCTGGGATAAAGCCTGTATGTCCACCATGAACTGCCCCATATGGCCACGGACTTCCCTCAACTCTGCTTGAATTTGCTCCATGATCAACTTCTGACTAGCTTGAAAAGTTAAGTCTGCAATTCTGAAGAAGACCAGACCAGGACAAGAATAACCAACCTCGAACACCTGCTATGCAAATGAGTATGGAAATGCAATGCAAATGCCATGTTCGAATATTTCCAAGGAATCAATCTGCTTTGGTTCAAGCTTTTCACAAAAGAACCACAAGAAATAGATGAAAATGCTCAACAGCGAGTCTCAAAGTTAAGATACGTAGAAATAAACGAACATGTATGCAAACATGTTATGATGATATGGATGCAGAGACATGGATTAAGGTATCAAAATGCTTTAAATATCTGCAATGTTGCTGACTGAATAAGAACCATAGGCTCACTCTGACAGAAAACCAGAAATCCAGAATACCGGGATAATTAGAATACTAGGTTGATAAGTTCAGAATACCAGGTTGATAAGTTCACACTGATAAGAAAACCAGAAAACCGGGTTGGCTGAAGGTCAAGGTTTCCTGCAAAAACCCATTCCCTATCACATGTGGGTTCTAGTCTTGGACGACATCCTAGCAGGTCCTCAGTATCACGGACTCTCATGTCGAGAAATAATGATACGTTCATCATTTATGGTTTGGCATCATCACCAATCAAGGAGGCCTCAACTGACTTCCCATGAACGATCTCCAGATTCATAAGCTCTCTCAGTCAACATTCTATTGTCTGCCCCAACGCGCATGATAGAACATCTCCAAAGAAAACCTCGTCTGAATGTGGAGTTTTCGTGTAAACTAAACGTGATCAAACACCATGCAAGCCACACTACTTTCTACTCTAATCCTAAGTGTATACTCAAGCATGGGTATTGGGCTTATCTCTCACAGAACCAACCCACCCAACAACACAACACCAGTAGAGCAATATGATAACAATAAACGAATGCAATAAATGCGGTAAAATACAATAATATACAACAGATAATGCACAGAAATAAACACCCAATGAAACAAAAATAGACAAGCGATAGGATTGACTCGCATAGGGAACCAGAGTCCCCAGCAGAGTCTTCAGCTGTCGCAACTGTGAAAAACAACTGGCAGAAAAAACAAAAGAGTCGCCACCAAACGTTATTTATCCCGACGAAGGGAAAGGAAACGATCGAAGAAAACCTCAAAAGGGAAAAGACATGGTCATCGCAACCATAGTCTGGGTTCGGGAGTCAGTTACGCGAGAGGAAGATATTAGCACCCCTCGCATCCATCGTACTCGATAGGATCCACGCTTGTTGTCTAATCAAAGGGTGAGTCATCTAAAGCCTACTGCTAAACGAAAACGGAACGGAGGAAAAACAAAAGGAGACTCGATAGGACATCACCGTCTTAGGCCTACGTATTCCCTCGTGCAATAGGAAAGTCATAGTCAACGTAGTTCGAAGGACTATGGCTGAAAAAATGGGGAAGGTTGCTCGCCAAGACATCATCGTCTTGTGCCTACGTATCCTCAATCTGACGAGAGAGAGGAAATCAGAGAAGTCGTAGTTCGACCTACGGGTCGGTAAATATTTTTTATGAGCGACGTTAAGTTTGTGTCCGGCCGTTAGGGTCGATACCTGTTTGTGACAGAATGGAAATAACGTGCTCTTTTCTGAAAATGAAATTTAAAACCCATCCCGAAGGATAAAAAGATTTGAACTTTGTTTGTGTTTTTTAGACAGAAGTGGATTAAGTTAGTTTGAAACTCGTATTGCACTAAAGTCTATGACATAGGAGCGAATGCGTCGCATGGTCGGCCCCAAATGGGACGTATGCTAAACACCCTAGAAAAGTGAAGGGAGACCCCTCATTCCTCATTTTCCATCTACTTAAGGCTCGTGGCGCACAATACTCGTTGTATTTATTAAGTGTTTTGAACTTGTTTAGAGATGAGAAGAGAAAGGACTCAAAGGTTAAAAAGAAAACAACTAGGGGAAACTAGATCCTAATGTTGTCATACACAAAGGTCCTAAGGTTGAGATAGAAGGGAACTCTACCTAATGTTAGCATGCAAAAGATAGACCTAGGGTTAAGGTTTAAAAGGGACTATCCTAATTGTTATCATGCATGGATTGAAAACCTAATGTCTCTCCTACCTCAAGCTTAATCGGAAATTAAGTCGAGCTAGGGATCCTAAGGGATCATGTGAACAAACACAAGTAAACATTATGCTAAACAATCACAAAAAGAATGATGTCATGATCTCAACCAAGGAAATTGAGTGACTCTTCGTCAACAAGGAAAGAACGGTGTCGTGATCTCAACTATAAGGAAGTTGAGTGACTCTCCATCAACAAGGAAAGAACGGTGTCGTGATCTCAACTATAAGGAAGTTGAGTGACTCTCCATTCTCCAAAGAAAGCAAAAGACAAGGCAATAAACCCAAAACAGCGGCAACAACAACGCTCTTGCAATGCACAGCTATGATATCCAGCAAACACACCAAACAACATTTAACAGCTCATGAATCCAGCACATACCATGTGTAAAAGGCAGAAGGCAACATGAATGTACAATTAACAGCATGTCAAAATCCAGAACAACAGGTGTGAAAAGTTAGGCAGCATGTGTTCAAACAAATGCATACGAAAATGCATCAATCATACACAATCATGTAATAACACAATATCTAGTATGCATCCAAGATTGATCAATCAATGACGAACATGTCATTTATCCAAACACAATCATGTATCAAAAGAATCGCATACAAACATGCATTCACATTTGAACGGATACACATGATTTTCAAACAAGCGTAATCATCAAGCAAGAGTAATTGCTACATAGACATACAATTAAGCATCAAGCAATTAGGCATGAACGAATCAAAGACATTGCATACTTGAACATTCACCAAAACATCATGGATATTTCACGAAATTAACACTTAACCATTGAAACGAACACACAATCATGGAATCGAAAGCAAGCATGAAATGAATCATGTATTCAACAGTGCAAACATCAAGAATAAGTAATCACAGTGGCACACAAGATTATACAACATGATCAACACACCAAGATTGCAAAACAAAGGAGTCATGCATATGCGTTACGGAAACCAAAAGTCGCGTGTTGAAGAATCACATCCATAGCATCATGTGAGGTGAAACAGATCAAGAATAATCCACAAATCAACATCATATCAATCCATGATGCTTAGGGATGAAAAGGAACTCAAACAAGCTTGAAAATGTAAGAAAAAGTCACTCTGTCCCAATGGTAATCGATTACCTCATCCTGGTAATCGCTTACCCTTTGAAAAAAGGAAAAAAATGTGAAAATTGAGCAGGGTAATCGATTACCCACATATGGTAATCGATTACCACTGAGACAGTGGCAAAAAAATACAGTTCAGAAGCACTTTTCAGCAGCAAACGGCTTATGCATTCATCCAAATGATCATGTAATCAATTATGCACGAAATTCACATCAAATATCAGTAATCAAACACAAATTATATCAATTAAACAACAAGATCATGAATCAAATCATGGATTTACATTGCATAAATTGAAATTAAGCTAGATTAAGTATAGATCTAAGAAAAACCAACCTACAAAGCTGAGAATTGTTTTGGTAAGTGTTGCAAATGAAAATTGATGAATCAAAGCAAGAAATCCAGAGATCTATGAAGCTTTATCAAGAACACTTGAAGATCCAAGCAAGAATCCACAAATAAGCAAAAGCTCTCCAAGAAGTGATTCCAAAACCTTGAATTTAGATCTAAACAAGTTGCTACTGCAGAATTGAACCAAGAATGAGAAGGTAATAGAGGTTTAGCTCAAGAATTCATAAATTCCAATGAATAATTTGTGAATATATTAATATGGAGCTTTGGTGAAAGGTTGAAGATGAAGATGGAGAATGAAAAAGTGAGAGAGAATTGAGAGAAAACTCTGAAAAATGAGGGTGAGAAATGAGAGTGAATGAGTGTGGTTTGGAGCAAATTGATTTAAATATGGATTAGGTTTGGACTCCAATTTTGGTTTGGAGTGTGGGTTAGTAAGAGGAATGGGAATTAGGAGTGGAATTAGGAATGAGAGTGTTTGAATTTTGGAGGCAAATGGTGAAAATTGTGAAAATGAAGCAATTCTAGATCCTTCTAACTGATGCACAAGGAGATCACATGATAGAAATTTTGATTCAAATTCTGCAGTGCTGAAAAATGAACAATTTGGGCAAATTTCGCCCAGGGTAATCGATTACCCATATGTGGTAATCGATTACCACATTCAAAAATTCAAATTCTTGGAGCCAAAATGAGGGAAACTTGGAGAATCGCTTATTTCCACCTGTTTTGAGCTTTGTTAGGCCTTTGAAACTTGTCTTTTGATGTTGCCACTGAATCATGCCTAAAATATGCTGTGAATTTTCTTTAGCGCTCAAAATTTTCTGCTGAAAAAATACCGTTCGGTGCCGAACCGCTGAGCAAAAGAAAACGTCAGAACTTATGATAACCAAATCACCCAGTGAGCAAAATAAATGCTTGAAATGACTTTGAAAACTATCTGTTAAGCTTTAAACACTGCTGAAATAACCTCGGAACTGATGACACCCTGAGCTCTTGAAAAATACCTTGATCCCATCTATTAGAATCGATGCAATGCATAAACGCAATGATGCAAAATGAAATGAAACATAAGCCAGTTAGAATTAGAAACAAAAGGGTAAATTTTGGGGTGCTACAGGTATAATAACGGTTTTAAGTATAACCGATATGATAAAATCAATCTTTCATGGGTTCGAACCTCAGCTGTGGCAAAAATGTTTTTCATTTAAGGTTAAGGCGCTCCTTTCATTTTTATTTATTTTTATATAAGAGATATCACTACGGTTATTATGAATAACCGTCGTGATATAGTTTGCTATTATTTTAAAATATAAAATATAATTACGGTTGTAGTTTTAAACTGTAATGAAAATTGATAGTTTTTAATATATAAACGAAACTATCTGTGACCCACTTCATAACTGTCGTTTCTCTCTAAAAACCCCAACACAACCCTCTCCTCTCATGAATCTTAACCAATATTGTTACAAGAGAATGGAGAAAAGAAGCTTAAAGGATATCTGACGAGAGCAACGTCCAGCGCAAACTCCTACGGCGGCGAAGATGGTATGTTCTCCTGCTCTCATATTTCTAGGATTATTATTTTAGGGTATGGTTTTAGGATGCTGTGGAGAACATTATGTTATTGATTTTTTAGGGTTAATTTTAATTTTTGTTATGTTTCCTTGTAGATACATAGTGATGATGGTGATAACAATCGTATGGTGGTAGCAAGCGTATACTATGGTGAAGTTTCATATGGTTTTTGTTGCCATGAAGAAAAATATAAGAAGTATGAAGTTATTGTATAAACTTCATCCACCTAAAATTTTTTCTTCATGGCGTCACAAACTAGATGAACTTGATATATTTTTATTTGTTACAGTTCTATGATTATTTTCAAAATGAGGTGCTATTGACTCAATGTATCTTGATTTGTTACAGTCCCACTTGGGGTTTTGTTGCTTAAATAATGTATGTTTTTTATTGTGTTTCGTGTTATTTTGCTGTATGTTGTTGTTGTTGACAAATGTTCTCAAAACAAGAACAAAATATTGCTAGTTCACAAGATAGAGGCTTCTTGTGACTTAGCAATGTTTTGTTCTTTAATTTCTTATACATGTTGACAAGTTTAGTTTATTATATACTATGTATATTGTTTGTTTCACTTACCTTTTAATGAAAATGCAATAATTTATATTGACATAAAAACTTATATTCTGAAAATTAAGATGTATTTGAAAACCAACCTATATCAATCAATATTTTTCGAATCGCATCCGTTTCATTCAGCACATTTTATGTTCCTTAACACATAATATATGGTTTAGTGCTCTGTTTGCTTCAATTCATCAATATAATTTACAATCGCGTTGATAAGCGATGATGATGAGATAAACTATAATAAAAGATATCGATGAATTGAAGGAATCAGACCATAGAATCGTATATTATGTGTTAAAGAACATAAAATGTGTTGAATGAGATGGATTCAATTCGAAAAAAATTAATGTGTTAAAGTTGGCTTTCAAGAATAGTTTAATTTTCAGATTATATATTTCTTTGCCAATTTGAATGGTTGTATTTCTTTAAATAGGTGTATGGTAAACAAAGCAATATACATTTATATATAATAAACTATGTGTACTTCCACGACGGTTGTCTAGGTAAACCGTCATCTAATTAATTAATTACATTATCTATCACAACGGTTGTTAAGCATAACCGTTGTGATATAACGCGCGCTTTCTAGAATACCACAACTGTCCTAGGGCCGTGATTATAAGTATCACATTTACCATAACACTCTACATAACAACTCTTTGATCCGTGTTATTATATATATTTTTCAACCGTTTTTAAAGGGGTTTTACGTAGTAGTGCTGATTTAATCTTTTCAATTTTGATTTGTATTCAAGATTTATCGTTTAGAATCATTTAGGTTTTCTTTAGATTATGATAACTAATTTCTTTAGTAAATTTAACTACTAACTTATTAACTTGTGATTTAGATTCTTTCTGTTGAGCTTAACCTTGATACTTGCATTGACTATGCCATTGCTCATTATGTTATGTTTATCATCATTCATGTCTTTTCTCTATGCCTAATTCTATTTTGTGTCTGGTACCTTGGTGACTTGATCCTACTTTCTCGTATTAGTTGTCTGTGCAATTACAAATGAAAGAATCACTCTTGTTGACTGCCATGTCATGATTAGGATAGCCTTGTCCACCATTCCCTTGAGACTTTGTTATAGTCTTACCCATTTATCCTAGCCTTGGGATTAGAGTCGTCGTACTCTATGTAAGTGTCTTGCCATGGATACTTACTTTTCCCCTTGGAACCTTGACCACAGTCAAGAGTTCCTTACCCGTAGTGAGGTGAACTACAGAGGCTCTGATTCCTCATTTCTAGTCAGGATGTGTAGGCACAAGATGCAATATCTTAGCGAGCCCACTAGTAACTAACAACTAACTCCCTTATCTCACGCCACCGCGCGATCGAGACTACTTTACCTTACCCTTTATCCTAGCCTTAGGATTAGAGTCGCCGCACTCTATGTAGGTGTTCTGCCATGAACACTTACTTCCCTTTTATCCTAGCTTTAGGATTAGAGTCGTTGCACTCTATGTAGGTGTTCTGCCATGAACATTTACTTCCCCTTTATCCTAGCCTTAGGATTGGAGTCGCCGCACTCCATGTAAGTGTCATGGTTATGAACACTTACTTCCCCATTGGAACCTTGACCATAGTCAAGAGTTCCTCACCCTTAGTTAGGTGAACTACGAATGCTCTGATTCCATCCTAGTTAGGATACGTAGGCACGAGATGCGATGTCTTGGCGAGCATATTTAGTGTACATACCCTAGGTCTTTACCTTAGCACAGTTCCCTTAGCAAGCAAACTTTAACATAACACAAATACTAACAAGAGGTTCCTGTTGAGTACTACAGATACTTAGGATGCTAGCACCTTCCCTAGGTATAACCAACCCCCGAACCTTAGATCTCTAGCTTTGTTGTTACATTGTGTACTTAGGGTTTTCTTCGATCTTTACCCTTTTCTTTGGATAAATCAAAGCTCGGTGGTGAACTTCATGATTTGTGATTCAAGTTAATTAATAGCTTGATATCCGATTCTCACCACAATGGATCTCTAGAGAAATTATTTTAAGAATCTTCAAAGATCTTTAAGAAGATACTATGTTGTATTTGTCTATACTGAATATGTCATTAACTAGGTGATGATCATATTTATGGAATCAGTACCTTCACCCTTTGTGATGATATTGTTGCTAGTTAGTTTTCAAAGAAACCAATTTAATATTCATTAATCAAGCTTGACTCTAGTTCTAAAAGAAAAAGGCTTAATTGTGAATAGAATATCAAGGACTGATGACTATCAGAAGATGTCTCACTCGAAGTCTAATCCTACTAGACTTTGATGACAGATAGCTTCTGAGAATTGTCAGTCTCTAAGATTCAAAAAGGGAATCTTTACTTCTGATAAAGCAGTTTAAGTAAAAATCTTTTCAAAAATTTTGTTTACTTAAAACTCCATAAATTTGATTATCATCTAGTGGATGCAAGAAATCTGTTGGGTAAGAACCTTAGGGTAATGATGTTTTCTTGTATATATTTCTATTATTTTTATCCCCTATCTTTGTGAAACATTATTTTGTATCTTCCTTCAATTCTTCTGACAAGATTCTTATTCCTTTAGAGTTTTTTTCAGTTTCTTTCTTTTGTTTATTTTTTCTTTTGTGTTGTTCAAACCAAACTTGAGATGAGTTCACTAGTCAATTCTCCTTTTAATCAACTAGTTGTCATCAATGAAAAGTTTGTGGATTTTGATGAACTGCTTAAACTTGGTTTTAACTTTCGGAAGACTGTGTCTGAAAAAGATAGGAATGGATACTTTGATATGCTTTGTGGTTTCACTTATCCAAGTCTTGTCAAAGAGTTTTGGATTAATGCCTCCATTGTTGAGCTAAGTTCTGAGTGTGCTATTCTTTCGTAGGTTTCTGGTGTTTCTTTATAATAACCTCTAAGACAATTGCCAATGTAATCAACTGTGAGGAGATTCGAAAAATTCCAGGCACTCTTGTTCGGGAATACTATCTTCCTACTTGGTGTACTTTTGTGGATACATCAAACATCTCTCAGGTTTTATCTCTGTCCCAATACAATTATTTGGAATCAGATTCTGAATTCAAACTTGCTACCTAAAGACAAAGATCTGGACCTGGTGAACCCTATTGAAAAGGATTTTCTACTTCTTCTCAATTCAGGTTTGTAAATTGATATTCCTCAAGTTATGTTTGACTATTTAAAGGAGACTCTTTCATCCTTTCACAAGGGAAAAACTTTCTTTATTCCTTATGGACGAGTTCTTTCAGAATTGTTGATCCAATAGAGAGTTATCATAAGTTCAAATGATGATTCTTCTAAAATCTGGAGAGAAAAGCTTGAAGCTATCTATGAGAGTTTCTGATGTTTGATTTCTGCAAATATATGTCTTGTAATTGTTAAACATCTTGTATTAAGCAGACTTGTTATT
Source organism: Lathyrus tuberosus (assembly GCA_022829125.1). NCBI lineage: Eukaryota > Viridiplantae > Streptophyta > Magnoliopsida > Fabales > Fabaceae > Lathyrus > Lathyrus tuberosus. Next base: position 14,923,720 of record JALAZF010000031.1, read on the forward strand.
TAAAAATTGTTCTTGTTCATATTCTTGTTCAAGTTCTTATTTATATTAACTATTATATATATATATATATATATATATATATATATATATATATATATTATGTCTATCATGTTGTTCAAGCGAATAATAAATAGGATAAAACTAAAAAGTGCATCATTCTTATTGAAAGATTGGAAGTTGTTACAATTTTTAACTAAACATTCTAGATATTTGGATTTGTCCTAAGGTATTCCCTAGGATCGTCTGACATATCCAGATTGTTTAAATAATCTTCCCAATCTTCTCGAGCAAGCTCTATAGCCTCCTTCCTCAGATTATTCTTGCGTTTTGACCTTAAAGTTTTCCTTATTCTTTGTGTTTCAACAAAGGTTGCTGAAGAAGTGTGTGCTTCTAAGGTTGTCTGCTTGCTTGTAGACCCCTCAGTTACTGCATTATTTGTGTTTGCTTGAGCTGCTGCATTCATCATTGATGTCTTTCTGAAATCTCTCTTTGGAACCCAAATTTGTTTCTGCTTATACATTTTTATGTTCAGAAGATTAAGTGATTAGGAAAGTCAGTTTATTGAGAGTTTTATAGAGTTTATTCATCCAAGTACCTTGAGTTTTTTTAATTGTTTTAATTTTGATTAGTCAAATCAATCTTTTAACATTTTGACTCTTAGGAAATGATGCTTAGCATTCAGTCCTATTAAGATTATCTTAACAGCTGTAAATATTTTTATTAACATGTTAATTATTGTTTATGTTTATCTTGTTACTTCATTCATGCCTTTGTCGGAAAATCATAGAGAAAAATTAAAAGAGGTACGCATGCAAAGTAAAATTGGTCAAAACAACTTTTTCATTAATAATTTTTTTAAAGGATTACAACAAAAGGGATTGGATGAAACTAAGATTATTCTAATCTAACTCTTCCATGGCCTTATAAACAACCCAGTTTTCCCAACTGATGTAAAGCTCGTCTTCATCCACATCCTCATTTTTCTGCTTCTAGGATAACCAGCTGATAAAACATCTCGTTTATCTTATTCTTCCTTCTTTTCTTCATTAATTTCCTTCTCAATTTCAACTCAGTGGTAGAAGGACCTTCTTCAGTTGGTTTCATAGGTGGTGAGGACGAACCCTCGTCAGAAGTATTTAGTGCTGAGGATAAAGGACTAGTTGCAAACGCCTCAGATTCTACTGGCCTCTGAAGATCTTGTGTCTTCAGACTAGTAGAGTTCTCTGAGACCTCTGTCACAACTGAGATGTTAACACTTTCAGCTGAGGACTCCATGGTGCTTTGTTGGATGTTGATGAAAATGAACTAGGCTTTGGTTGCTTTTATAGTGGATTTTGGGTAACCCAAACGTTGTAATAAAATCCTTTGCTCGATTCTTGAAAATGTTAATAACTAATAAATAATAAGCATGCATTGTACAAATCTTTAATGATCTCTGCTACTGGATCGTTTTCTCTTCCTTGAAAACTAGTCACGTAATGATGATCTGTTAAATGCATTTATGACTGTAATTCGTTTCTTTCTCTTTTTTAATTCTTTTTTATGTGACAAAAGGGGGAGAAAGATATAATAGTATTCAATAAATAATTTGAACCCTACAGATTTAATGTTGTTTATTTATAATTAATGTATTTTAGATTTATGTTATTTTCTATTATTTTGTTTTTTTTTTGTTTTGGTGATCTTGCCCGGGTGATATATTTTAATTTTCTTGTATATAGAACTAAGAGGGAGCTTACAAACCTTAACCTTGGACTATTAGACTCAGAGGGAGCTTACAAACCTCACACTCTAATGTTGCTTAGAGAATTAAAATATATTTTCTTGAGTATAGTACTCAGGGGGAGTTTACAGAACTCAACCTTGGACTATTAGACTCATGGGGAGCTAACAAACCTCATACCCTGATGTCGCCAAGAAAATTATAATTGCCCAACATTTACCTTTAAATTCTTATGACATATATCTCTTGGGTTTTGGTGATAATAAAGTATTAAAAGAACAACGGTGTTATATAATGTGTGTTCCAAGTATACAGGTTATAAGGATTGAAAAGAAGGCATTCATAATCTGATATAAGGACGCATTTGAGAGGATATGAGTTACTAGCTTATGATGGATTAGAACCTGAAGAACACTCTCTAAGTGATGTCTGGCGTAGACTCTGAAGCTGAAGAACTCAATATAAGAAAAGCAACATATTGTTTCTACACTAAGTTAATGTATCGGCTTCTGGTGAACATTCAGAATTAGTAATAAAGCTTGAGTTATCCATACTGCAGAAATAAATTTGCATTGTCAAATCAACTTGTCATCTAGAGTCTACTTTTCACAAGGCTCAAGAAGAATTGACATGCTTTACGGATATCTACTCTCAACAGCTCTATAGTACAAGAATACATGGAAGACACAATGGTGAAACATGTTACACAATGGATTAAGATATTTTGGTGTATCTCTCTTCAACGTCTCTTGTACTATGGAGAAACAAAGACACTTGTCCAAGTTATCTCTTCCAACGATTAGTCTTCTACAACTACTATATAAGCTACTGAAAATTCAAACTGAAGTCTTCAAAAAGGAGAAATCAAAAGGGCAAATATAGAAGGAAAGCTAAGAAAGATATAAGTGTTCTACACTTTTGTATGGATGAATGAATAACAAGATCATACAATAAGTAACACGATCGAGTATGCAGAATTTCTGTTATATGTTGTAAATTGTAATATGCCTTAAGACTTCTTAAAAATTGAATATCTTAGAAACCTTAAGTGCTTAAAGGTCTTCATTAAGGTGATTACCATGTACCTTTTATTTTGTATCAAGTACACCTTGTTCTCTATTCTGCTAAACATGATTGTTTAGTAGTTTAAATAAAGTCTCTTGCTATGTGCTTGAGAATCAAAGTCTCTTACTGAAAGGCTTGAGCCAAGTAAGTCTCCTGCTATGTGTTAGAGCATTGAAAGTCTTGATTAGTTGTTGATTGAGCAGAAAGTCTTAGACTATGAGTTTAAGCAAAAAGTCTTGGGCCTGAGGGGCTTGAGCAAAATTCTTGGGTTTGTGGAACCTAAGAAAGGAAGTCTTGAGTTTGTGGAACTTAAGCAAGGAAGTCTTGGCCTTGAGGGGCTTGAGCAGAAGTCTTGGATTCGTGGAATATAAGCAGGGAAGTCTTGGACCGAGGATCTGAGCAGAAGTCTTGAGTCTGAGGGAATTAAGCAAGGAAGTCTTAGGTTCGTGGAACCTAAGAAGAAGTCTTGGACCTGAGGGGTTTAAGCATGAAGTCTCGAGCAAAGAAAAGTCTTATACTTAAGTGCATAAGCGATTGTAATCACGTTTTGGTTATAGTGGAAATCTCTTGTGATGCAAGGGGACTAGACTACTCTCTTTTGGGAGGAACCAATATAAATCTTTATGTGTTCTTTATCTTTTATTTGCTTATGTTAACATTCATTGCAACGTATAATTAGAATCTGAACACCAGTTTAGATTGTGAACTTTGATCAGAGGCAAAGTTAAAAAACGGAAAACACAATTCAACCCCTCCCCCTTCTTGTGTATTTTTCTCACCTTCAAGAACCTCCTTATTTTCCACTAGACTTTGCAAGCCTTTAAAATCTCAACAAAAAAAACTTCAAAGAAACATTAAACACAATAAGATAATCTCCCTAAAAATCATAAATATTTAAATATGATATTTAGATCCACATGAAAATGGAATTATAATGAGGTGGAAGATGAAAGAAATTATTTGTAAGCACTCAAGAAATTCAAAAATCCTTTTGGAATGAGAAACCATGTGAGCTGATAGGTTTTGAGAGAAAAATGCTTTTATATGTGCTAGAGATCTAGCACTAAAATGAGTGAAAAATGGTATATGGTTCGATTCATATGCAAAAGGTACGATTCGATTTAGAAAATTAAGTGATTTGAATCAAGAACAATGAACTTACGATAACCCATTTGTGTGATTCGAGTCGCACATTTATGAATCAAATCACATGATTCGAGTCATGAATTTTGTTGATTCGAATCAAAGTTCCATAAGAAAATTAGGGAAATTTTAGTTCAGTGTGATTTGAATCACACAGTCTTGTAATTTGAATCTAAGTGTTGTGATTCGAATCATGAAATTTGTGATTTGAAACATGTAAACATTAAAAAGTTCCTGAACTCCCTATAAGTCTCATTTGAGTCGTAAGATTCTAATCACACTACCAGAATCTTGTTTTTGCAAAATTTCAAGTGATTTTTGAGATTCTAATACTGTCATGACTTGAACCATTCTGAGTTAAACTTTCTTGACCCAAAAATTCAACAGATTGACTTAAATCACGTTGCTTAAACTATAACTAGACATTTTGATTTATGGATGCTTAAAACAGATTTAAAAATCAACCCTGAGATGCGCAATTGGTGAGGATACACAATAACTATATAAACAAAACCAAATGCTTAAAAGAATAACAATAAAAACATTTAACTCATGTGGCAGAGACACGCAACATGCAACTTCAACAATGTTATGTTGGGGGGTCTTGGAATTTTTAGTGGATGTTTGATTCCATTCTCTTCACAAAATTATTGAAACTCTTTAAAGGTTAATTCACCTGCTCGGTTCTTTCACATAGTTTTCATCTTCTGACTGCTTTCTTTCTCTACAGTAACTTTAAACTTTATGAAGGTAGTAAATAATAATTATTTCTACTTTAAGAAATAAACTCATGTTTTTCTTGAAAAAAAATTTATAAAAAGAATGGAATAATTGTTTTTCCTAGTAAGCTTGGCTTGATGGTTCCACCAACATCAACATGTATGAGGTCGAACAACTTCTTTGCTTTTGAGCTCGACTTTTTTGGAAAACTAGTATGGGAAATTTTCTCTTGAGTTTTTAGGTTTCTTGCAAATAAATGAAGAGCCAACAAATATGGATTATTCAAAATAATAAAATGAGGTGCCTCGTTAAAAACTCTCGCCCTATGAAAAAAAGCATAGGGAAAAGAGTGCACCCCGTGGGATAACTTGTCTTTTACAATCGGCAGAGATGCAATACTCGCATATAGAAACTGATAACAAAGTAGCCAAATAATTAATATAGGAAAATAAATAAACATTAGCTATGTAGATTTCTTCAAATGGCAACCCCTTTGGACCTTTAATCTTCAATCTCCTCAGTGGCTAGAGGTGAGGCTTCCTCGCCCTTGCAGGTTTCTCCTGATGGCTTTATTCCTAAGGTCATTCTCCTTGCTATCCCACTTAGAGCATTGACCTTTTTCAACTCAAGATCTTATACATAACATTTCATGGTGATCTCTTAATCTCCTCGGATAACCCCTACTCGCTCTTTCGAGAGTGTGTACTTCATGCATAATTGCATAGTAGGCAAGGAGTAAGTCATTTTCTTGTTTAACCAAACCTCTATATATTGTGGTGTTTATATATTTCCCTTAACTCTTTATTTTATGTTATTTATTTTGTGGAAATTATTTTTTCGCTGCTAAATATTTAAAATGCTTTTAAACTTTGATTTTACTCTGCAAAGTTTTTCAAAACCACATTTTTCTGAACCACATAATTCACCCCCTCTTGTGTGTGTGTGTGTGTGTGTGTGTGTGTGTGTGTGTGTGTGTGTGAAGTCTTAATTCCAAAAAGTGGCATCAGAGCCTAACTCTTATTTAAGGACTTATCGTCTCAGAAGGAATATGACTCCTAAAAAGATATATTTTCTGAACACACCACCATTTTTTTAATAATAATATATTTAATATTTAATAAGCTAGGTTTAGAATTTTTCTTCAAAGCATAAATCATGAATTGGGGGAAACAATATCCAATGGTCCAATTTACTATACTCATCAAGTAAATGATGAAATAGTATATAACGCATTTTCCCTTTGGACCGAAGAAGAAAAGAAAAGAAAGAGATAAATCTTTAAAAAAATAACTTTATAATAATGTATCTATATGATAGTAAAATTTATGATGGTCATCGTTGTAAAACCGCCAAGGAAATGTTGGATTATCTTGAAAGGATATACGAATCTTCTCCAATTATCCAATAAGAGAAGATGAACACACGAGGCGAAGAAAGTAAAGATACCGATCATAAATGCTTTTCCAAACTTATAAATATTGGAAACTATGTTAAAAATTATATTACTAACAAATATCTATGAATTAATAATTAGAAATATCCAACTCTTAAATCAAAAGATAGGAGCCGTTGTGAATTTCATAAAAAATCAAGAAAGAAAGAAATTGTAGAAAAGTTGAACGATCTAGTTCAATTACTTAAAGATGAAGGAATCCAACTGAAGAATCATCATTCTCATCATACTCATATCTAGGGGTGGCAAAACGGGTCTGGCCCATTGGGCATGCCCGTTTTACCCGTACTTTAGTGCGGGGTGGGCTAAGGGTTTAAGCCCTCGCCCTCTAATGTGTCTGCCCCGCCTCGCCCCGTTTTCTTCGCGAAATTTTGCGGGCACAAGCATTTACACGAAATTTTGCGTTTTTAGGCTTAAAAGGTATAGTGTCTGCGGGCTTTCCCTGCCCCGCCCTCACTTTTTTGCGGGGTGGGCCTTGGTTTTAGGCCCACATCCTCAACTATGACCGCCCCGCCCGCCCCATTTTTTGCGGGCATTTGCGGGGCGGGCATGCCCGTTTGCCACCCTTACTCATATCATACTATTCATGTGCAATCCTTCAAAAGACCATACTCAGTAGTTGAACGATCATCAAAATATTCAAAATCAAATGAAGGACCCTTTTGTTCAAGGAATCACAAAGAAGATGAAGCAGTTTCTTCAATAGTTAAACGAGGAAGAGGGGGAGAAACATCAACCTCGAGGAGAAATATGAAAGAGTCTTCTTCCAACAAAGAAGGTGAAATTTGCTTAAAAGAATCCTATGATGGAGATATTATTCCAGGCATCAAGCCATCTTACGCTCAACTATTTAGAATGACTGATTAATTAGAGAAAGAAAATGCTAAACTAAGAGAGTGTACCCTAAGTCTCAAGGAAACCCTAAGATATCTTAAAGAAATCAACAAATTTTTCAAAATAGAGATAACCAAGCTTATAAACTCGAAAGAAGAATGTAAACGATGTGACTCCCTTATAAAGAAGTAACCATGCTTCTTGAAACCTTAGAAAAGTTTACCCAAGAGAAAGAAAAGTTTGACCTAATTTTATCTAGTCAAATATCATCCATAAATAGAAATGGAATAGGATTTAAAAGGGATAGAAAACCTAGGAAAAATGTATATCAAAAGGATAATATGCCTCCAAATTATAAATACACATATTATAAGAGAATAAGACACTTAGAACCCTTTTATTTTGATAAATTGAAAGGATATAAAGGTAAACCACCTTAGATCTCCTGTGACTAATGCACCTGGGCCCAAGAAGATATGGTAACCAAAGGTGAAACCTTAATGTTTTGCAGCTTGGAGCTCTGGCGATTATTAATTAAGTTGTGCAAAACATGCTATATTTCCAAAGTATACAATATTATGAAGTCTCTGATCCGACGGTGAACAATAATAGAAAATGTTAACTGTTGTGATCAAAGCAAATTATTTGAGAAATATCTCAAGGTTTATAATCATCAGTGTTCAAGTTGAACGAATGTGTTTGTAATGGACTTATTCGTTTTATGGTTTTTGCAAATCTCACATCAAACGATGTGTAGAGGACGACACACCACGGTATATTCGGTGTCTTCCCTCTTTGGGAAATATTTATCAATAATTCTTAATAAAGGATGCATACATTATTTTAAGGTTGAAATAATCAGGAAAATATACTAAGTCTTTTATAATTAAGTGTAAATTTACTAAGTCTTTTATACCATGTTGTTCAATCGACTGGTCCTTTTTGGAATGAGGGCTTCTATCAACTGTCGTTCTTAAGATTCTAGACACGCCTTTGTCGACTATCCTTTTTTGGGCCAGTCTTCGATCGCGTCCCTTAGGCGAGAATTTAAGTTGAGTCCCTTAGGTGAGACTTTAAGTTGAGTCCCTTAGGCGAGACTTTAAGTTGTGTCCTTTAGGTGAGACTTTAAGTTGAGTCCCTTAGGCTAGACTTTAGATAAGCTTGTTTGATGGGACTTTAAGTCCTTTAGGTGAGATTGGACATTGAGCATGCCTGATGAGACTTGAAGTCCCTCAGGTGAGGCAACGTGTCTCTCGAGTGAGACTTCTATCAAACCCTCAAACAATACTTATAAGGTAAGTATCTCAGGCCAGACTTCGGTTGTGTCCCTTAGGCAAGAATTTCAGGTTAGATCCCCTTTTTGAATGATTCCTTTAAGCATTGCTTGAGGTGAGTTCAATTCTTTGTATCATGCACATATTCATAATATTTGGCATTGAATGAGTAACCTATCAATACACCAATGATTCTTCGGTGATGGTTTAATAATGTATTCGCCTTGTAGGTGTCATACCCCAAATTTGTCCTACCCTCTCATTTTTCTTATGCCAAGCATGTTGTTACTTCCTGGACTTTTCTCGTGGCTTTTGGACTTCATGGAGATCTGGTTTGTGTTCTTTGTAATTAGAGGTTCATGTAAGTGTGTTGAATTCAAGTGGATGCAAGAATGTGAGGTCTCACCCAAGCTCTTTACACGGCGGATTGATTGATAATTCAAGTGCAAGTTGTGTATATAAGATCACTGGTTGGAAACTAGCCTTAATATGAGATTCACATTCCAAGAGTGAGTTTATAAGTCTAAATATAAATCACGTTACATTTGATTTCATGGGATAAGGATGTCAAGACTTATTGCTTATTCAAGAGATAGTGCAAAGCGTGATACATGATGTGGAATCCTTGTTTCATCACTAGCCAAAGTCAATGTTTAAATTTGAAGATTCAGTTCATGAAATCCCATCGTTTGAGTCAACAAATCACTATGTTGTCATTTGAATTTAAAGTCATGAAACAAGTGTGGACATGAACTTCAAGGTTGACGGCCAAGTGAATTGTATTTGAGTTCCAAGTGACAATACTCCAGTCTATTACCGATCACCAAAACCATACAATCCCAAATTAATTTCAAGACCATTATACCATTTTAAATTGAGAAACCAAAATCAATTTAGGTCCAAAGTTCTAGTCATAAGAATGCAAAGTTACAAGGTAAGGTTGAATCATTCCAAAGAGAAGCAAAGGTTTGAACATTTGTTACAAAAATTAGATTTGAAGGTTCAATAAAACATTTCATTCTTGAATACCAAATCTTGTTACAAGAAAGTTCAAGTCTAATTCTGCAGTTTGTGACTAAGATAGCATGAGTTAAAATTCAAGTTTTGAAAAGCTGCTCCGCTCGAGCCAGGTCGTGTCAATTTCTCCATGCCAATTCGCTTTACCAAGTTCCATTTCTAATTTCATCAAGTTAACGAGCACATTTACCATGTCATCACAAAAGTTGTTAATAAAAAGGACCATCTATCATTATTATACTATGACCCACCATATTACAACAAAATTCAAAAAAATAATACTTCTTTCTTTACTACATACTGAACAAGTTTCTGCAAATCATACAAAATAGTGACTCCACATACACACCAGCCACAAAGCCATGCACAATATCCTGCTACAAAACCAAAAAATATGCTACACCAACTTGCTACTTCAAAATCTTTACACCAATTATTCCGAGACCAAACCTGCTACTTTTTTTGCTACACAAACAAATAACTACCTGCTGAACCTGTGAAAACAATTTTTACACAACAGCTGCACAACCCAAGACAAAAACCTTGCTACAAGCAAAACTTTACACCAAATTTGAAACCTGCAGACCTGCAATCAAAATAGCCAAAGCAAAAAACCTGAGTATTGAAAAAGACACAACATCAACAACAGGACAAAAGAATTGTACCACAAAACTTAACTCACAAGTTTATTCGGTTTTTAAAAAGGAGAAAGAGAAGGGAAACTGGGGGGCGATTTGGGAAAAGAGAGAAGAGAGAAAACTCATTTTTCAGAAGCCACAAAATTCTAACCTGTAACAACCTGTAACAAAGACTCATTCTCCACCAATAATATCAACTAAACAACACAAAAAGAAAACCTTCATTCAACACTCTGCATCTTCACTTAAACCTCACCATCAACAACATTTCACCTACTCCTTATTCACCTCATCACCTTCAACAAAGCTTGTTGTTAACACAATCACCAACATAAAACTTACTCCCTCAACCTTGCATGTTCATGTCATCACCATTCCCAAACCCACCTCAAACTGTGAGAAACTCTATCGTCGTGAAACTGGCAATAACTCAACTCCACCCTTAGCAAGAGCTATCGCTGCCGGTGCTTTCTCCTCTAGTGGAACAAAACCATCCGCAGCTATCTCGTTCATCAAACCATAAACTCCAAATCCATTCCGTTCATTTCCTCCATCAATCTTCATCAAACCCAATCCTCATAATCACTCACCCTCTTCTCAACCTTCAAATCCAAAAACCCGTATCAGATTAAAACCAGAAAAGAAGAAGAGAGATGAAGATAGTTTAAACGAATACTCGCAAACTTGAGAGCGAGGTCGAGCGAACAGAATCGTGACGTGAACGATGAAGTCGGACGAGCAAGACGGAGGGATTCGAAATCAGCAGCCACAAGAGGAGAAAATTTTTTAGAGAAAAAACACATAACAAAAACCCTAAACAACAACTCACGCAAGAAGGAGTAGAAGAATATACACATAAAAAGAAAGCAAGGGTGAGGAGTTAGAGGTCTTATCTTCGTCAGAGAACTTCAAGTCGGAACTGTTTCAATTTGGGGATGTTTCACTTCCTTTGCGCATTCTGAGGCTTGATACGTAATCTCTATTTGCTGTTGTTTCGTAACCCTCTTTCATTTGCTTAATTTGATAGACCTAGGGTTTCTGTTGTGTGTTTGATTTGAGGGTTTTAGAGCGTGCTTTTTGGGGAAATTAAGCCCGAATTCGGACTCAGGGGTCTTTAGTATGTAGGTTAAGGTCGTTTTGAGGGGGGTGGCCGGAGAGAGAAGGCTGCAGCCACCGCGCGCCGCCGTCTTCCCCGACGGGTTTCATGGCTCTGGTGATTCCTTGAGTTGTAGAGAGAAATAGGTTTGAGAGAGAGAGGACGTTATAAAGTGAGAGAGAGTCTGAATAAGACTCGTTCCAACTAGGTAAGAATATTAAAACTCTTTGATCAGATCGAGGCTGGGAATATTTAAGCCTAGAGTTTGATGACCATCTAAAAGAGTGTGGGATTTTATCCCAACTCACTCCTCCTGGAACACCACAATGGAATGGTGTGTCTGAGAGAAGAAATCGAAGCTTGTTAGACATGGTCCGATTCATGATGAGTCACGCCGATCTTCCAAACTCCTTTTGGGGACATGTACTACTGACAGCAGCTTACACACTTAACCGTGTTCCATCCAAAAAGGTTGAAAAAACACCATATGAAATATGGAGTGGTAAGAAACCACATATGTCTTACATGAAGATTTGAGGTTGTGAAGTTTATGTGAAACGACAAATTTCAACTAAGCTTGAGCCCAAATCTGACAAATGCTTATTTGTGGGGTATCCTAAAGAAACAAGAGGGTATTACTTCTACAATCCTTTCGAGGGCAAAATGTTTGTCGCTCGAACTAGAGTTTTCTTGGAAAGGGACTTTATTTCCAAAGGAATCAATGAGAGGAAAGTAGAGCTTGAAGAAATTCAAGAATCACAAATCATTGATACACCTATGGAGGATTAGAGCAAAAACCACAAATAGTTGTGTAAGAGCAACCTGCTCAAGTAGAGCAAGACCGGCGTAGATCGAGCAGGATACGTCACCAACCAGAGAGATATGGATATCTCATAACTGATCAAGGTGATGTATTACTCATGGATCAAGATGAGTCTGTAACCTATTAAGAGGCCATAACTGGTCCTGAGTCTGAGAAGTGGATAGAAGCCATGAAATCTGAAATGGATTCCATGTACACAAACCAGGTTTGGACCTTGGTAGAGCCTCCTATAGGAGTTAATCCTATAGGATGCAAGTGGGTCTTCAAAAAGAAGACTGACATGGATGGTAAGGTATATACCTATAAGGCAAGACTTGTGGTAAAACTTATAAACAAATTCATGGTGTAGACTATGATGAAACCTTTTCACCAGTTGCAATGCTTAAATATGTTCGGATTTTACTTGCTATCGCTGCATATCATCATTATAAAATATGGCAGATGGATGTCAAGACTGCTTTCCTTAACGGGAATCTTCTTGAGGATGTGTACATGACACAACTTGAAGGATTTGACATACCAGAAGAAGCCCAAAAGATATGCAAGTTACAGCGATCAATCTATGCATTGAAGCAAGCTTCCAAAAGCTGGAATCTTCGTTTTGATGAAACTGTAAAGCAACATGGATTCATAAAGAATGAAGATGAGCCTTGTGTCTACAATAAGGTTAGTGGGAGCATGATCGTCTTCCTGGTATTATATGTAGATGACATATTAATAATTGGAAACGATGTCCCTACCTTGCAACAAGAAAAAACTTGGTTAGGGAAATGCTTTTCTATGAAGGACCTTGGTGAAGCAGCCTATATATTAGGAATTAGGATCTATAGAGATAGATCACAAAAACTGCTTGGCCTAAGTCAGAGTACATACATAGACAAAGTACTGAGACGCTTTAATATACATGATTCTAAGAAAGGATTCATACCTATGCAACATGGCCCGTGTCTATCAAAAACAAAATCTCATTCAATTAAGGAAGAAAGGGATCACATGAATAAGATTCCATATGCATTTGCAATAGGATCTATCATGTATGCCATGTTATGCACTCGACCAGATGTCTCGTATGCTTTAAGTGCAACGAGTAGGTACCAATCTGATTTCAGTGATGCTCATTGGGTAGCTGTCAAGAATATCCTTAAGTACTTAAGAAGGACTAAGGATTAATTCTTGATATATGGAGGTCAGGAAGAGCTCGCGGTAACTGGATACACCGATGCTAGCTTCCAGACAGATAAGGACGACTTTAAATCGCAATCTGGTTATGTGTTCTGCCTAAACGGTGGTGCTGTGAGCTGGAAAAGTTCAAAGCAAGAAACAGTTGTTCATTCTACAACCGAGGCCGAGTACATTGTTGCCTTAAATGCATCAAAGGAAGCTGTTTGGATCAAAAAGTTCATTAATAAACTTGGCATAGTCCCTAGCATTGTGGATCCCATTGATCTCTATTGTGATAACAATGGTGCCATCGCACAAGCTAAGAAGCCTAGATCTTACCAACGATCCAAACACATACTTAGGCGTTATCATCTTATTCGAGGGATAATAGATCAGGGAGATGTGAAGATATACAAATTACCTACACTTGACAACATTGCTGACCCACTAACAAAGCCTCTTACGCAGTAGAAGCATGATGGCCATACTAGATCTATGGGTATTAGGGGTATACCTGATTGACTCTAGTGCTAGTGGGAGATTGTTGGTGTAAGCCCTAAAGTCTAATAGTTTTGGTACTTGTATCGAATTATTTATTAATAATAAAAGGCATTTCTTTATTATGTTTGTTTTTCCAAATTGATAAAGTCCATAGATTAGTTAGTTCGTTTAATGAAATATTAAGTGTGACTTAATCATGAGATTCCATTAAACATAAGGACATTATTCTTAAAGTATCCGTAGTTGAGCTTTAATGTGAAATGGGATAACCTTAAAGCATTAAGACTATTATGTAGATAGACCGATGATCACATCTCATGGATCATGGATAAGGAGTTATCAAGTCTTAACATAGGTATGAATATTAGGAGTAATATTTATACTGGATTGACCCACTATGAGAGTACTACATAGAATGTTATGCAAAGTGTCATAAGTTACTCTCATGGTGATAGTGGTGTATACCACCCTTCGACCTGAAACCACTATGAACCCTAGATATTGAGTCAAGTACTTTATTGCTGATCAAAGATTGTCCGTAATTGGATGACTATAAAGACAGTTGATGGGTACTTCATAAAGCATGCTGAGGGACATGAGTGACCTAGATGGAATTTGCCCATCCTGCATAACATGATAAATGTCTAAGGGCCCAATATTGAACTGAACAAGGATGACACGGTATATGCCTTGTGTTCAATATAGATATAAGGGAAAAAGGGAAATTGTACACACAAACACTATCACAAAAGGTTTTGTCAGGTCACATGACAATTTCGTGACTTGGGTAACAGTGATGTGTTGCTAGATACTGCTCACTGTTTATTATGTTAAATGCATGATTTAATATAATTACCAACGTCCCGAAATCCTACAGGGTCAACCACATAAGGACAATTTGATAAGAGGTAGAGTAAATAAGGAACACCGTAAGGTACAGTGTACTTAAGTAAATATGTAACACCGTAAGGTACGATGCATTTAAGTGGAATACGGATTGTGGTAAGGTACCACATGCTTAAGTGATATACAGTACATCATAAGATATGGTGTGCGTGCACTTAAGTGGGCTTTTTAGCTTGCAGCCCACATAAGTGGTTCTATAAATATAACCCTTGTGCAGAAGCATAAAACTTGATGAAAATTCAGTTGTGAAACCCTAGCCGTATTTTCCTTCTCTCTATCTCTCACTCAAAGCCTTCAATTGTAGCAGCTAGCACTGAGACTGAAGGAAACTGTTCGTGTGGACTGAGTAGAGGCACTGTTCATCGTACATCGCTCGTGATCATTCCTTCGATTCATAATCAAAGGTTTCATCGCCACAAGAGGTAATTATTCTATCACTGATCATGATCTTTCGTAAGGATCGCTAAAGGGAATTTTTTTCCCGCTGCGTTTTGAATTGCGATTTCCCTTCAGTGACACCTGTCTCTAATGACACATGTTATAGGGTTAAATGTATATAAAATCTTCCTCTAAATACCTGTCTCGAAAGACTAATGTCTGTGGATCTCTTTTAGTCCGCTATCCAACATTATTATGTTGTTAATTGTTCATAATTAAGTGTACTGCTAAAGTGTGACTATCTCATGATTTAAAAATTCTATAGTCTTCTTTAAAGACAACCTTCTTAAAGAGCAAATGTTAGAGAATATGATTGTTCATATTATATAACGGTTCTTGTTAGGAGTGGCAAACGGGCATGCCCGCCCCTTTTAGGCCCGCCCCGCAAGTACCCGCAAAAAAACGGGACGGGGCGGGCGGTCATAGTTGATGATTTGGGCCTAAAACCTATGCCCATCCCGCAAAAACGTGAGGGCGGGGCGGAGAAAGCTCACAGGCATTGCACCTGTTAAGCCTAAAAATGCAAAATTTTATGTAAATGCTCGTGCCCGCGAAGAAAACGGAGCGGAGCAGGACAGACACTTTAGAGGGTGAGGGTCTAAACCTTTAGTCCACCCCGCACTAAAATGCGGGTAAAACGGACATGTCCAACGAACCAGACCCGTTTTACCACCTCTAATTCTTGTATATCAATTCACTCGGATAAAATATAATGATATAGAGAAAACCTCTTTCTTTCTTAATACTATATGAAATAACATACATTGAAAGGGTACACATTTTAATAATTCTAAATTTAATAATTTTGCATACCATTACCAATTACTATCAATTGTCAAAGAAAAAAACCAATTACTATCACATTTACATTTAACAATAAAAAATAAAAGTAGTTCTAATTCATAATCTCCAAAAGGTAACCAAAAGAAGTTAACAACACTATCCACTCCATTCCACGATCCAAGTAACTCCGCTGACTTACAATCTCCACCGTAGATAAACAACCATCGAACGCCCCACAATTAAACACCAACACAAAATCTCAATCCGTGCCTTTCTCTTTCCACCAATCAACGCTTTCCCTTTCCCTCTCACATTTCAGTATATAAATATCTTCCCACCCATTTTCATTTACATCATCACTTTGTATTCAATCTTCTCAATATCTCTGATTCTATCTCCTCAACGGTTATTCTATCTCCTCCATTTTCGGCCATGTCGACCACCACCGCTCAAACCAAGCCCAAGAAAACCGCTGCTGCAAAGAAGCCACTCTCTCATCCCACTTTCGCTGAGGTAGAAATCCAAGTCCGGTTCAGTTTTCAGTTAACTTTAATATTTTTTCTTGATTTTGTTGTCTAATTGGTTTTCTTATTTCTTTTTTCTTTTTGAAGATGATAACTGAAGCAATCACAAGCCTGAAAGAGAGAACTGGTTCAAGCCAACACGCGATAACAAAATTCATCGAAGAGAAACACAAGGACTTACCACCAACTTACCGCAAGCTTGTTCTCATCCAACTCAAGAAATCCGTCGCTTCCGGAAAGCTTGTCAAGGTGAAAGGCTCCTTCAAACTCGCTCCGGCTGTCGCCAAAACTGCTCCGGCCAAGACATCTGCTGCTACCAAAGCTCCTAAAGCTGCTGCCAAGCCAAGCGCTAAAGCTGTCACAAAGCCCAAGGCCAAAGCTGCTGTGAAGCCGAAAGCCAAAGCTGCGGCCAAGCCGAAAGCTGTTGCGAAGCCAAAGGCGAAGAGTGTGAAGGCTACTCCGGTGAAGAAGGCTGTTGCGAAGAAGGTTGTGAAGAAGGCGAAGAGCGTGAAAAGTCCGGCTAAGAAGGTGAAGAGCGTTAAAACTCCGGTGAAGAAGGCTAAGAAGTGAGGGATTAGGGTTTGTTTTGTTTGATTGGGTTTTTTTTAGTTATGTGTGTAATGTTATGGTTTATTATTATTGTTTTAGAGAGATTAGAGATGAAAGTTAGTGTTAGGAGGTTGTTGCTGTAAATTGTTTAGTAGAAACACATCTTGTGTTCTTTGTACTCGACACCATCCCTAATGAATTGGGTTTTATGTTTTCATCACATTGCAGGGTACTTTAACCTATTTGTTTTCGCTTCCTTATCCAAATTAGTATATTCTTCTAATAAAATATAACTCAAATCTCCTAAATATGAATTAACAGACTTTTAGGTTTAGTATATATTAGTTCTTTGGTAAGAACCAACACTCAACTTGCAATTAATTAAATTGATAGCTGTTTTAAA
Organism: Lathyrus tuberosus; assembly: GCA_022829125.1. NCBI lineage: Eukaryota > Viridiplantae > Streptophyta > Magnoliopsida > Fabales > Fabaceae > Lathyrus > Lathyrus tuberosus. Next base: position 14,940,771 of record JALAZF010000031.1, read on the forward strand.
ATTGTTTTAATTATAAGTTACACTATTATTTCAAAACATCGATATGACTTTTTATTTAATATATCATTTATTATTTATTATATATTTTTAATTCTCTTATTTATTATTTATATTATATTTTTAATTCTCTTATTTATTATTTATTATATATTTTTAATTCTCTTAATTTTTTTTGTTATTTAATTAATAAAAACATATTATAAAGTCATCCAGAATTTCTTTTTCCTATGTAAAATATTAATTGCGTTTAGTGATTTGTGTAAAATTTTTAAAACCACTTATGATTTGAGATTGAAAGTCATTTTGGATGTTATGATTATAGTTACGTGTAAAATTATTTTTGTTAAAAAGTTGGGTATTTTCTTTAGTTTTTAACATAAGAAAGTTTGTATTATTGTAAAAAATGATTTCGTTCAGGCCAATAATGCCGTGGATGGCTTATCCAGAAGTTTATAAACTAGGGATTTTGATTGTTGAACCGCCACAACGCAATTCTTAAAAAAATTAGAGAACGTATGAGCCTAATTATTTAAGAAATTTCTTATACAGAGGAATAAAAAATAAAAAATATCTTTTAAATTTAGAATATATATATATATATATATATATATATATATATATATATATATATATATATATATATATATATATATATATATATATATATATATATATATAATGTAATTTGTTTTATTTTTAATTTCATAAATATGTGTCAAAATAATTAATTCTAATTGGATGACCGTGTAAAATAGTTTTACACTGACAGTGTATTCTAATTAATCTCTATATATATAATTTATTTTTTTTGAGTTACATTTCAATTTTATAACTAAAATAGTTGGGAAATATATTTTTGAAGTGTTTTTAAAAATGTATTTCCGAAGTACGTATTAAATTTATATCTAACACATCACATTCTTAAAAATAAGTTAGTTGATTACTAAATAAATCCATATACATTCTTAAATTTAAAAATAGCTCTAAATAGTATTTTGATTCTTATAAATTAAATTGTTTTTTATTTTGGTTCTTATATTATACTTACTCGTTGACACCAATCCTTAACATTAAAGTTCTTTAAAAATAGACAATGTAGCAAACGGTACTGACGTGATAATTGTTTTATTATTTTTTTTATGTTATTAATTAATTATGTGGAATATACAATAAATTGCCACGTCAGCACCGTTATTAGCATATTCCTCTAATAAAATACAACTAAATAAATAATGTTCGAAAAAAATTCAAGCATAGAATGGATATGAACCCTCTGCTAGGGTTTATATCACCTGAAACGGTGTGGAAAAGCGCAGATGATATTGATCTACAAGAATGAAGCACAAAAAAGATTAAGAAGTAGGCAAATCATTCAAAGAGATGGTGCTAGGTTCTTCTAGTGAAATTCAAGAAGGAAGGGATGACGAAACGGAGCAAGATGCGGATCAGGAGATGACGATCATAGATATGGAGAACATGCAAGTTGAGGAATATGTTGAAGGCAACTATGCTTGCCCTAAATTCATTTTCTCAAAGCAGGAAGAAAAGAGAATCCATAGGCCATGGAAGAGAGGAGTTATCGTCAAATTGCTCGGTAGAAGAATAAAGTATAAGGCGTTGGAGACAAGATTAAAACAAATGTGGGCGAGGAAAGGCGTGATTAATATCATTGATCTTAGCAAGGAATATTACTTGGTTCTCTTCTCACATGATGATGATCACAATGCTGCCCTTAGCAATGAACCATGGTTTATCTATGATCACTATCTCCCTGTGAAACCATGGAGTCCAGATTTCCACCCAGCTAGTGACACAATTAAAGAAGTTGCTGTTTGGGTTCGGATCGTTGGTCTTCCAATTGAGTACTATGATACTAAAGTTCTATCATTCATAGGCAATAGAATTGGGAAGACAATAAAAGTGGACAAGAATACAATGTCGCATGAGAGGGGGAAATATGCAAGGCTATATGTAGAAGTGAATTTGTCCAAACCCATGCTTACTATCTTCACAATAAAAGAAAGGAGATATAGAATAGAATATGAGGGACTACACCTCCTTTGTACTCTATGTGGGAAGTATGGGCACTATAAGGAGGGATGCACAACGAAGAACAAAAATACCCATGCTACTGGTAACACAAATGAAGGCGATGCGCAAGAAGACGGTGGAGAAAGAGTGCAAGAGAATACTTGTGTAGAAAGACCATGGGTGGTGGTTCAAAAACCAAGACGTGGCCGAAAAACTACTGGAAGCAGCAACAACAATGTCAGGATCCAAAACTCCGGCGACTTTCGAGGATACAGGGGAGACAAAAATCCGGGAATAATAAATAGGGGAATTATTGCTAATAATGGAGATAATATCACTAATAATATCAATTCCAGACCTTCAGGATCTCGCTTCACTGCTCTTAAAGAGGCACAACAGGGTAATATGGATGCTATTAATTTAGGGAACAATAATAATGAGACCATAATACAGGGAATCATTGCATGCAATGATGGCGGAAAGGCAGTTATTAGTGACAATAATATGGCCAATCATCGAAAACATAAAAGTAGGAACCAAAAATCACCTGACGTTAATACCTTACTGGACAATATTATTAATGCGGTAGGAGACAAGAGTGGGCCCCAAGGTAGTGATAAAAGCAAAAAGCATGAAGGAACAAGCACAAACGTGGCAGTTGAAGAAAAAGGTGGATCCCAAAAAGTGACCGACAGGAAAACACGTGCAAGCAAAAAAAGAAGTCCAAAACAGGCGAGTGACAGGTGTTAAACGCATTAATTTTAAAGGGAAAAACACGTGCAACAATATGAAGTCTACTGATGAAATGATTAACTTAATTGGTGAAGAAAATTTAGATGATTGGATTAACTCTATGACTAATGTGACGATATCCGAAGGTAGTATAGATGCAAACAGGAAATTACGGTTAACAGGTAAAGTCAAGATGCTGACTGCTGACAATGGTTTGTGTGCTCCAAACCCCACCCGCCCTCCTGATGATGGTAAAGTTTCTCAATCTTCAAACTTCAATGACAAGAAGAGTGAGGAGCAGTACCAACAAAACAAATAAGAGAATAATACAACAAGTTGCCAAGAAACTAGCCAAGTTTCACAGGAATCGAATATGGAAGTTGTGGAGGAAACTCCATAATAGTGTTGTCCCTTGGAACCGTGTCGCCTTTGATCTCATGATTATGATGAATCAAGACATATTCATTTGGAACTGCAGAGGTGCTGCAAGTACGAAGTTTTTTTGTTACTGTAAACACTTTATGACGATTTACAAGCCGAAAGTCATAGCTATTCTGGAGACCAGATGTGATACCATGAAGCTCAAGAAAGTTTTCAAAAGACTTGAGTTTGAAGGGTTTTTGCACACTGATAATAACTAATACTCAGGCGATATTGCAATGGGATGGATTGAAGAAGATATTTCGGTGAATCTTATTTGCAAGAAATTTCAATTTATCCACACTGACATGAAGGTAGGCAATAATGCAGCTTGCACTTTCACTGTGGTGTATGCTAGTCCAAACAAAGACAATAGGAATGTTTTGTGGAAGGATTTGAAAGACATCAGCAGTTCAACGCATCAACCTTGGCTCATTGCTGGATATTTCAACGACATAGCTTTTGAGCATGAAAAGAGAGGATGAGCACCGGTCTCGCAAAATAAATGTAGGAAATTCATAAACAAAATTGAGAAGTGTGGGTTGATGGACCTTGGATTTGTAGGCTCGAAATTTACTTGGAGAGGGCCAATTTTCAATGGTGGACAACACATTTACGAAAGACTGGATAGAGCCATGTGTAACGACAGTTGGAGATTACAATTCCCTGAAGCCTTTATGAAGGTTATCCCGAGATTAGACTTCTCGGACCACCACCCCATTCTAATATCCCTTGTTCAAAATGTCAAAAAAAGATACCAACAGTGATTTCGTTTTGAAAGTGCATGGTTGACTGAAGAATCTTACCATACAATGATTAAGAACTCATGGAACAACAAAAATAGTATCCTCCAGAATCTTGAGCATGTAAGAAAATGTGCTACAAAGTGGAAGCTGAGCAACCTTAGTTGGATTACAAAGCAGAAGAACAATCTGAATAGAAGACTTGGTGGCATTAAAAAAAACATGTATGATAGCAGGAATATTACAGGACTCAAGAAACTAGAAAGAAAGCTGCAACTGGAATTGGCTGAGATCCTTAAAAAAGAAGAGCAATTCTGGTTCCAATGGTCGCGAGCGAAATGGTTGGTTGACGTAGAAAGAAATACTAGATATTACCATCTCAAGGCCACTCAACGTAAACGACGAAATCAAATTCTTACGATAAAGGATGATGCGGGGAATTGGATTGATAACGATACTGAGGTCAGGAATCGGTTTGTGGAACATTACAGAAACTTGTTTGCATTTAGAGACATGAGTGCAAACTGGACTCAAACCGCCTACTTCTTTTTGCAAGTTGACCCAGATACGATGCAAAAACTCAATAAACAACTGACTGCGGAGGAAATCAAGCAGGCCTTATTCTGCATGAGCCCTTGGAAAGCCCCTGGTCCCGATGGCTTCCATGCGGGGTTTTTTCAAAGATCTTGGAGCATGGTGGGTGCAAATGTCTGTGATTACATTTTTAAAGTGTGGAGAAGCCCGAGTCAACTAGTTTCCATAAATCAAACGAATATATGCCTCATTCCCAAGGTGAAGCATCCGGAGTCGATTAATCATTACTGACCTATCTCTCTTTGCAATGTTCGTTACAAAATTGTGAGTAAGATTGTGGTGGGGAGACTTAAGCAATGTATCCCTAAGCTTATTTCGCCCTTCCAATCAGGTTTCATTCCCGATAGAAGTATCCATGAAAATATCATAGTGGCGCATGAAGTAATCCATAGTATGAACAAAATGACAGGAAAAAGGGCGCCTTTGCCATTAAAGTCGACCTTTCTAAAGCCTAAGATAAGTTAAGCTGGGACTTTGTTTGGAGAGTCTTAGAGGAAATACAAATTCCTAGCCAACTAATCAACGTCATTATGCATGGTGTTACTAGTGTGGAGTCTAAGATAAAGTGGAATGGGACGGCGTCAGATTTCTTTCGTCCTGGTAGAGGCATCCGTCAGGGAGATCCTATTTCACCATACTTGTTCGTTCTCTGCATTGACAAACTTTCTCATTTAATTATGCATGCTGTAGATAATCAGAAGTGGAAGGCAATCAAAGTCGGGCAATCCGGACCTGTAGTCTCTCACTTAATGTTTGCAGACGACCTCCTCCGCTTTGGAGAGGCATCTGTTGCGCAAATGTCTTGTGTTATTGATGTTTTAAGGAATTTCTGCAGTATGTCGGGGGAAGAGATTAGTGATGAAAAGACTCGTACCTTCTTTTCCAGAAATGTGACAGAGACAACTCGTGACAGATTAGTGCAAGCTTCTGGTTTTTTGGAAACAAAATCGATGGGTAAATATCTTGGGATGCCTCTCACCGGCAAAGCTCTGAGGAAAAAAGATTTCCAATATCTCATTGATCATGTCAATACGAAATTGGCAACGTGGAAAGGTAACCAACTTGCTTTCGCGGGAAGGATTACCTTGGCTAAAAGCGTCATCGAAGCGATGCCGAATTTTCCCATGATGACGACAAAGTTGCTAAGCTCTTGTATTAACGACATAAACAAGATCCAAAGGCGATTCATATGGGGGGACTTTACTGTAAAAAAAAGACACCATGCAGTAAATTGGAAGAAGATTACTAGAACTAAAGTTGATGGGGGGCTAGGGCTCTGTAACCTCGAAATAATGAATGATGCGTGCCTGTCAAAGCTCGGTTAGCAATTACAGAATGGTGAAAATACTCTCTGGAAACAGGTGGTGATGGGCAAGTATGGTAAGAAATATGGGGAGAATGCTCTGAGTGCTAGGAATGGAGACTCAAGTTTTTGGAAAAATATGACAAGAATATGGTCTTGCATTATTAATAACAGCATGTGGATAGTTGGGAATGGAAGGGCAGTTGATGCTTGGAATGACACATGGTTAGCTCCTAATCTAAAGATTAACGATTTGAATGTTCAAATCCCTCCTCATCTTCAGAACGTGCGTGTGCGTGATATTGTTGGATGCGACGGTGATTGGAACTGGGAGAAATTAAGATCTTGGTTGCCAAACTCGATTATTGCTCGCATGGCTGGTATTGTGCCGGCCTCTGATGATGCCGGTCAGGACAAAATTAAGAGCATATGTGAAGGATCTGATGGCATTGCTGTACATGATATGTATAACTTGTTGGATGAAAACTTTGAGAACAATAATGAGGAGTTATGGAAAGGTATTTGGAGAATCAAAGTTCCTCAAAGAACTAGAGCCTTTATTTGGCTTCTCATGAAGAATGGATTACTCACCAATAATAAGAAAGCGAGATTTGGTAATTGTAGTGCGATGTGTAAGCTCTGCGGTGATCAAGAAGAAGACGCCTTGCATGTGTTGCGAGACTTCCCGAAAGCAATGTCAATATGGCTTAGGGAAGTTCATACTAACAAAAGAGATTTATTTTTTGCAGGTAATCTTCAACAGTGGATGCATAATAACTTCTATGATAACATGGGATGGAATGCTGGAGAAGACTGGAAAATTTTTTGGGCGCAAGCCTGCCACAATCTATGGTTGTGGCACAACAAAGAAATTCACGAAGAAAATTATACTAGACTGTTGGATATGGTGGGCCATATTTGAGTCCTTATGTTTGATTATACAACGGCAAATTCGGTCTCTGGTTCCAATAGAGATCATTAGAAGGAATTGAAACTTATTAAATGGGAGGCTCCCTCTCCTGGTAGAGTTAAGCTTAACACTGATGGTGCCCAAGACAAGTCCGACAAAGCAGGATGTGGGGGTATTATAAGAGGTTGTGATGGTGAATGGCTCAACGGTTTCTCAAAACACATTGGAGTGTGTGATAACTATATGGCTGAACTTTGGGGAGTGTATGAAGGATTAAAACTTTCTATTAGCATGGGATTCACTAAAATTGATGTGAATTTGGATGCTCAAATAATTGTTCGTGATATTCTATCAAATAGTCCTAGTAAGATTTGGGGTAGGAATTTGATTCAAAAGATAAGAGCCTATCTTGACCAGTTCAAAGACATCTCCGTCACTCATGTATATCGAGAGGAGAATCATTGTGCAGACACTTTAGCTAAGAATGGGCTCTTGCCATCTCATGGAATTTGCATTTTTCGATGCTGCCCGACATTTGTGGCTCCTTTCCTTGATAAGGATTTGACCGGTGTGGTCATTCCTAGGCTTGTTGTTGTTTAGTTCTCTTCTTTTGGCCTTCGGCCCTCCCCTCTTTAAAAAAAAACAAAATACAACAAAATACACACTAGTATAGTTTTCTAATAAAATACAACTCATGCATCATAAATATGAATTAACATACTTTTTAGTTTTAGTGTTGAGTAGGTCTTTCATAAGAAACAACACTCGTAATGGGATTATAAGATTCAGAAATAACAAAGCTGGTTTTACTTTGGTGATGATTGAATTGTCATTTTTCTTACGATTGAGACATAACCTTGTAATTGTAAATCATTACTAGAAGCACACAATGAATGAGTTATCTGTTAGACGATGGCTAGGGTCTAGAAGGGGGGGGGGGGGTTGAATAGATCCTTCGAGTTTTACACGTAAATGGCTTTCCAAAAATTTGGTTTTAAAAGTTTGATGGAAGCGGCCGCTGGATTACGTCTACAACGAACCTCTACTAAAGGGATCAGATATGCACGACAATATTGGGAATGAATTATGGATGAGAAAAATTCAGATTGATTAACACAGTTTAAGCGCAATCAACAATGTTTTATTTGCTTGATAGTTAATCCAATCCAACGAGGTAAATCGACAAATAATTAATTGCGAATACGTTCGATTTTGCGTTGAAACAAAATTATCGAACACTCAGTGTGCGTTAACACACTAAGTGCAGATTTCAAAGTAATGTGATGTTGAGCTGCTCCTAATTGCAATCCAAGGGATTGTATCAGATTTACAAAACAATTTAACTGCTCAATATAACACTAGCTCAGAAATTTCAATCAATTTAAACTTCGTAAATTCGAATGATATCAAACGTAAAGAGTTAAGGGAGAGAGAGAACAAACACGATTTGATTAAGCAGTTCCCCAATCGTCCTCGCTTTGGGTACCTCTGCCCCCAATTCCACAATTGGAATTGAGATATATATATGTGTTACTTTTTGCAAATTGTTTGTACAAGAGAAGAACTATGAACATCCAAACTTTCAAACGTCTTTGATTGTTGATGCAGATTCTTCTCTCCCCTTGATTCAAGACGAATCAAGTGCCTCGAATTCGGTTGAACAAGTCACCGTCCCACGCTACTAGACTACAAGAAACCACCGTTCTTCAGTCACATTCACTCGGCCGACTTCAATTCTCCACAATTCGATCCCCAAACCTTTCTTCTACGATCCTCCGACTGTAGCTACTAAATCGAAAGAATACTCTGTTCTTCGGTTACCCTCGTACGGCTGAATCCCTATAGAATGAAACGGTTTGTGCCAAAAACCCCCAAAATCTCCTTTGATTCTTGGAGGATAAAACCTAAGGTTTTATTCAAGAAACACCTACCAATTCTCAACCCAGAAATGAAGATCACAACACTTCCTAATTCTGAACGTTATCACTTCAAAACAATGGACAACACAAGCAAAAATGATTATGTGTAATTGTTGGTTGACTCAAGGATGAAGATGAAGATGAAGAGAAAGATTGGTATAAATTTTCACGTTTCTTGTTATTTTATTATGTGAGAGACCCAACTATTTATAATGAATAACATAAATGAACAACAAAAAGAAATAACAAAAATAGCATAAATAACAGACAAAATTAAATGCAGAAAAAATTGGTTCAGGCGAGGATGAGTCGACCGCCCTCATAATGAGGGTCGGCGTGCGATGTCCTGTAGAAATCACTACGCAAGTTTCACAATCATGCGTCGACCCTTTAGCATCTTGCGTCGACGCAAGTATGCATATTTTGTATATTTTCAAATTCCCAGAATCATACGTCGACCCAAGTCCTGCATGGGTCAGCGTGCGCTTTCCCGACCCTTTCACAAAAATTATTCCAACAAGCATGAGTCGACTCATGCTCAGTTTGGGTCGGCGCATCATCTGCATATTTTTCAAGAAATGTAATTTTCTACACATTTTAGCTGACCAAGACAAGGACAAACATGCAAGACATCAATATACTGATCATGCATATGTAGTTATAGGTAAGACCTTGTCCTATATGTTTAGACACATGAAAAACTATGGTTAGATGCAATTTGCCCGACAATGAAGTGATGCCGCTCAAATTACAATTTAATGCCTAGCTTATTTGTTGACATCATTAAAACCGAAATATATGAAAAACCTTAGCCCTCACATACTCCCCCTTTTTGATGATGGCAACCCTGTATGTCTTTCTCTTGATTTGTAATTTGAGAACGGAAAAACTCCCCCTATCTTTAACACTTTAACGTCTGCTACTTTAATATTTTTCTGCTGCTAGTATCCTTCTCCCCCTTTGAAAACATCAAAAAGAGTAAAAGAAGGTGGTCAAAGAAGTATCATTATATCCAGGAATGGTTCATTCACCAATTTGCAAAAAGCTACACTAACAAGCATCCACATATGATACGGTTAATGCAATACTATAACGGAATAGATACGGAACATAAGAAACAAACACAATTCATTCCATAGTTCAAAACATAGATTCAATACTAAACGGAAACATAGTTAAAAGTAAAACAAACGGAAATAACATGCAATCCAAAAAACAAAACATAGAATCAAAACACAAGTAATATAATGCACTAAGAATGATGCAAGACTCTAAGATCTCCTCCCCCTAAATGGTTGACCCCGTCCCCTATAATGGTAGTCTGCCAGTGGCAAGTCCTCTACGGAACGATTCAATTCGATGACCGTGCTGTTGAGAATGTTGAGGCTGTTAGATAGATTTTAAGTTTGAATAGCCATAGCATTTTCCAAATGTGTGAATCTGGTCATGGAGGCATCAGCAAACCGAGTGAAATCCTGTGTATGAGAAGCAAACTGATTCGACATCATAGTAAGCTGCTCCTGCTGAGAAGTGTACCTCTGATCATGTAGTTCCCGAAATTGTTCTTGTTCGAGGTTCATTTGGTGCAACATGGCCAGGATTTATTTAGAGGCTTGGAAATCTTGCTCTTGCTGTGGCTGCGGAGTCGGAGGTATAGAATATTCAGGCTGTTGCCAGTCATATTCGTCACTTTGCTGCCAACCATAGTTTGAAGGGACATAAGCATCCCCAAGAACAGTCCAATTGTTGTTCTACCATTGACCCCAACCTTGATCATCAGAATTCTCCTCTGGTTGAGAGTTACCCATCCATGCTTCATTTTCTTCATCCACCATATTCTCATCAAGATTGTTACCCAACCATGCCGCATTATCTTGGTTTTCATTGACATGTCCTTCAGCAATATCGTCAGGAACATTAGGAAAAGGGTGAATATATCTAAATTTGTAGATGTACTCATTTTCAACCGGATCCCAAGTATAACCCATCATGGTGAGAGTCTTTTGTTGAAATCGATGCTCGGATGAAACATTGACATAGCGCATGTTCGAAACAGAGATCCCAGCCTTATCCCAAATGTTCTGAATACACGATGCATACCCCAAAGCCGTACCTTTTGTGGAGTCGCGAAGGGCAAACATCCGGTATGTGAAGTAATGTGGCCAGTTAATCTTAATCTTGTTCTTTAGAATGTAGATAAGTGTTGTACCCCAAATTTTACCCTCTTTTTTTTGCTAGTTGATGTTTTTCTCTATATTTTAATTTAGTATTTATTTTAGTGTTTTATTTGTTTTTATTTTAATCTAATTTCAATATGGCTCATTTTTATTTTATTTATATTTTATTTGTCCTATTTTTATTAATTTATAATTAATCTCAATTTAATTTAATTTTGCATTAGTTTAATTATTTAGATTAATTGTCAATTTGGTTTATTATTTTTAGTTTATTTAATTAACATTTTAATTAATAGTTATTATTATTATTTAGCTTATTAACTCATTTTAAAAAAAAGAAAGTTTTTATTCATTTTTCCATTGCCAATTTACTACTGGTCCACCGTGACACTTGTATTGGTTTTGTTTGGAAGAACTAGTCTTGTTATCAGCCAATGAGAAGCAAGCATTGCTCTTTTGACTTTTCAGCTTTGGCTAATGACCAATGAACAAGAGACATATGGCAAGTGAAGAGAGAAAACAATTCAACAATCTTCTTCTTCCTTGTCGTGACCTTGGTTTGCAGAGAGGATTCAAAGAACTTCAATTGAACTCGTTTCATTTCAAATTCTCAATCTTTGGCGCGTTTCATTTCAATTTTTGATCCCAAGACATTTCCTCTTTGAGCTTCCAAGATTTGGTTCATCAAAAAGCAACTCTGAGCTTATCCTGTTTTCAGCTTACACCCTGCGTTCCCTGCAAATGTCATGGCACCGTCCCCATCATTTTCCTCTTTCAATGCCCACTAGTTTGACAACAGAAGGATGGTCTTAGAAGCAACACCAATTTGATCATTTGACCCTGCGATTTCTGAACATTTGTGCAGTATGGGAGCGTTTGCCTCCCAAGGATTCAACATCTGATTTCAAAATTTCAATCCCTAGCCACCAAGTATTGGCTCTTTGGATGAATTCAACCCGATCCATTAAGTTAGCCTATATAATGAGCTCAATCCCAACACTTGAAATCAACAATTTTCTCAAAAAGACACTCAAATATTCCAAGTCTCGAGCAAGCTAAGTGAGTGGTGATTTTTGAGTTTGCTGTGGAAGGAGAAGCAGTCTGCATACTTAAGTCATAGGCAAAGCTTCAGTTGGTATCATTCTCTTTTCATTCTTATTTATCATGTTCATTTAATAGCATTCTTGTCATGATCATGTACTACATTTGAATCCTATTTATGTATGCCCTTTGTTATCTGTATGCTCATAATTAGATGCTGCTCTTCATTGACATGATGTACATTTGCTTTCTTGTGGTAATGTTATGAGGTTGCTACTGCTTGCTCATTAGAAATATAGAGGTTACTTTGACTTGAAACTATGCCATATGTCATATCTGTTGCTGATCAGTCTTCATAAATTTGTTTTGTGGTCACCCTGCTGATTTTTATCATATGGATTGAAGAATGTTAGTGTTACTCTTGTTCATGTTCATATTGGTTTAATATTTTGGAATCAGGTTTGGTTTTGAGCTGATTATGAGATTTAGATGTTTGGTAATTATTGAACCTTGATCTAAGGTTGTTTTTCTTCTTTGCACCTTGTTGTTCTTGATACTATATGCCATGAGTTTTGAGTAGGAATCATGAATGCCTATCCCCTGTTGTGCATTTATCTAAACTGAAATGTGTGGTTGTTTTTTGTAAGTTTTGCTTGGCATTATGATTTTGTATATCTGCTCTCTCCTTGTTGTGATAAAGTTACACAACCATTTGTATGGCTAACTTGCTTGATGAAACCTTTAGATTGAATTTGGTTTGCACAATTTATTTTGATGAAATGATCACATCCTTCTGCACTTTTCTTATGGTATGCATTGCTCCCACACTCTTAAATCTGTTTGCACACAATGATACATCATATACCCTTGTATTAACTCTATGTCTTAAGTCACATACACTTTTGTTGGAGGTTATCCCTCATGCCACAGGTTTGTGTTTGGCCTGCATCTGATCTTGAGGGCAGATTTCACTTGACATTTGTTTTGGAATAAAGGACTGATGACTGATGTATCAATATCTGTTAAAACCTTTGCACTTGTTGTAATAGTATACCCTTTAGTTCATCCTTACTTTTGTACATGTTCTGGTCGGTGCTTATTTTTTGTTTTGCCATTGGATTTGTTTGTGAACTTAGTTTTGTGCTCAATGTCAATCACTTGAACTGTTAACTCACTGAGATCATATTTTGTTCATGATTTATGTTCTTTAAACCTATTGCAATTGGCTGATATGTGTGATTCTTCCCTGTGTACCCAAAGTTCATGCTAAGTGTTCAATCTTATATATGTGATATATCATGTTTGAATGGTTGCAGCCTCATAATGTCTGTTTAAAAACTCTGAATATTTCAGGTATTTTCTTAGTATGATTTGGTTTTGCTTTGAACCAAATTAGAGTGTCAGTTCCTAGAAGTCTGTTCATGCAAATCTTGGTCCAACACTACTTTTAGATTCACTCTTTTGTATTGACACGCTCATCTCCTGTTCACCTTCATTGTTCACATGAGTTATCATGCTACACTGCTGTCAACACTTGATTAATGAGTATATAGATGAGTTCTGTTTTGCGTGTATCAGTTTTATCATCACTATTTTGTTGCCAATATGCTTTGACTTTGCTTTATAATGTCAACTTGTTAATGTTGTCCCCAAGCTCAACTCGATTCTATGGATTCAGTTTGTTTGTTTTGATATATCCATTGTTTCCTTGCTTTGTTTTGTGTGTGTCGAAACCTTTCTATCTGTTGGAGTTATCTTTGAAGTTTGTTTAAACATCATGTGTGGCATATAGTATGTTTTTACTTAGCTCCTACTTGTTGCATATCTGCTCATAACCAATTGACATGTTTTATGGTCTGTACTATGATAATGTTGCAATTCATCCCAGTTTGATCGCCAATGAAAACACACTTAGCCTGCCCTGCTCTTTTGGTTGAAAAACCACTTCCATATGCCTATGCTTTGGTCTTGCCAAGTTCTACTTCAATTTGATGCTTAGTTTAATTTCTAGTTAGCTTACAATGTTTCTGTTCTTGTAATCATCATGACCTGCTGAACTTTTGAGCATTGATCTGTTTATATTCATGTTATGAGTTTTACCATTGATTTAGTATGATTCTGAGTGTTATAAATTCCTCATGTCTGCTTATAAACTTGAGTAACACCTCATCTTTATGACCAGTGCACGATTTGTATGATTAGATTTAGTGTAAGTGATGGATTTCTTCATATTCTATGTTCTTTGCTGATGGTTTTCGACCTTTATTTTGTTCATTTTAATGGAGAATTGATTGAGATATGCACCTGTGAACATGGCTGGTTGAAACTTGAGTCATGGTGGGCAGGCTGTGTGTTTGCTGGGTTTGTTTGAATATGCGCGCGTGTTTTGGTTTAAGTATTTATGGAATCAGGTTTGTAAGTGGACATATGCCATCCCAGTGGCAAGCCCCTTTATCTAAACATGCCTTGCCTAACCCAAGAGACCGGGGTTCGAATCCCATCGCCCCAGTCTTTTATTTTTTTTCCTGATTTTCGCTTGCTTTTAAATATATATGTATTCTACCCTTCATATGTCAAGATGCGCGCCCTGGCCAGGTGGATAGGGTTTTGAGCTGCAGGCGAGTGAACCTGAGTTCAAGTCCTAGATGCACCATTTCCTTATATTTTTGTCACTTGTTGTTTTTTCTTTATTTTTAAATGTATGCTCAATTTTCAAAATATCATAATTTACTTGTTTTTTTATCCTTTTTATCCCATTCTTTTTGCTATCTTTTTCTAATTAAATCTATTTTTCAAATATAAAAAGAAATTAGTAAAAATATTAATTTTTGAGACCTTTATGCATGCTTGGATTATGAATGCTTATTAAAGTTTTATTACATTTCCTTATTCACCTTGTCATGTTATTTCTATTCATCATGTTTGATCTTTGTCTCATGTATGTTTCCAAGCTTTGAATTGACATCTTGATCTTGTTTCATCTCATTATCATATTCATGTCTTTTTATAATCATCATGTTTGCATTAGCTTGTTATCTTTTAGTATCTTATCAACTATTATCTTTCCCCCTATTCCAAAGGAAGGTGAACTAAGTTGACTCCTAAGTCATGAGCCCCCATCTTACCTTAGTAGCCTCTTAGGAGATGACTTTCACTTCCTGGCCTCCTAAAAGCCAATAAGTTATAACTAGCCTTAGGAGAGAGTTCTTACACTCTTGGAGGTTTTGTGTGCGCGTAGTGTGTTCGGTTCGGTAGCCGGTGGTTTGGCTTTTGTTTGCGAGGCGTCTAGTCTCCGGACCGTCGAGCTTAGCCGACGTTAAACAAGCACTTGTTGGGAGGCACCCCAACATTGTAAGTATTTTGCTTTTATTTGCTGTTTGAAGTGTTTTTATATTAGTGTACCATTTGCAGTGTGGCAGCAGGACATATCTGAAAATTTTGCAAAACTCTCTTGTTCGCTGGCTTGTTCGCACTGCGAGTCTGGGGCGAACATTCGCCAGCCATTCGCACTGCGAACGTCAGCGAACCAGACTTTGTGGTTTTGCTGCCACCTCATTAAAAGTAAGGGTTTTGTATTGGGTGGGCCTGCACGTAGGCCCAAGGCCCATGTTGAATTTCTGATGACTTGAGGGGCAAACCCTAGCCACTTCCCTCTCACCATTCAAAGAAAAAGAAAAAGGAAAAACTCTCAAGTACTCTTTCTCCTTCACGTGTGTGTGCCACCTTCTCTCAAATTTCTTTGACTCAATTTCCATTTCCAACCAGATTTGATTTCTTTTCTCTGTGCTTTCTGTTAGTGTGATTTTGGTTGGGAATTTGCATGAGAAATATTTAGGCATTTGGGTTAAAATTCTGTTTTAGGTTTTTCAATGCATGTTGAATTTTCTAGTGGCTTTTGAGTATAGAATACATGTAGAATGAGGCCATGTTGTGAAATCTGGGTCTGCTATTTTTTTTTCAAAGTTTTCGTGCATTCGCTGGCCCATTCGCAGTGCGAATCTGGGGCGAGCGTTCGTCAGGATTCGCAGTGTGAACGTTGCAGCGAGCATCCCAGATTTTTGTTTTTTTTATTAGTGCATTCTGATGTATTTGTGTCCTAATTTCTAATGATCTGTCTTGGTGTTTTTGTATGGGATTTGTTTGTCATTTGTGCAGATGGGTCCTAAAACTAACTTGGCCAAGAAAAGGAAAGCATCAACATCAAGACAGGTACCGATCAGTTTCGACGACACTCGATTCAAGGGTCCTAGGCAGGCTCAGAGATATGAGGTTTTGGAGACAAGGACCATCCTTACAGAGAAGAGATTTATTCTGAATGATCAGGGGAGTTATCATACTGTAGCTGCCCTTTTGCATGAAAAAAAGTGGGATCAGCTGATAACTCCCCTTGATTCGTACAATGTGGAGGTGGTTCGAGAATTCTATGCCAACGCCCTTCCTGATGAGGGGGATCTGTTTAATTGGACTACTATTGTTAGAGGAAAAAATGTGAGGTTTGACAGAAGGACAATTAGCCGAGTTCTTGGTGACCCTCTTCCATTGCGTGCTAGTCAGGAGGATGCATACCACAGGAACCTTAACCGCAACTGGGATATCACACAAATGACCACTGATTTGTTGCGCCCGGGTAAAAATGTGAAGTTCAACCATTCGGGAGTTGCTGTTAGGTATCATCGAGAGGACATGTTGCCTTTGGCCCAACTTGTATTACTTTTGGTTGTCACCAACATTAAGCCAAAGTCAGATTCCTCAACCGTTCCTATTCCCCTGGCTCACTTAGTCCACAACATCCTTACAAATGTGGAGATTGATGTCACGAGGATAATTGCAGATGAAATAAGGGCAATTGTCGAGAGTGGATTAGGAGGGAACGCTTCGAGGAAAAATTCCCCTCTTGCATTTCCGTGCCTGATCATGTCCTTGTGTGCTGAAGCTGGTGTTAATTTGACTTCGCGTCGTCAGGTCACTATCACGTCGGCTATCGATGATCGATACGTCGACAAATTTTGCAAACCAAAGGGTGTTAGGTCTGAGTCTCCAAGGGCTGCTGCAGGGGCTGGTACGAGTGGGGGTGATACTTTTGAGTCGCCGAATTTCTATCCTTATAAGCAGGAGATCTGCCAGTACAACTGAGATTGGATGGCCGCTTCTCAGCGCGCCATGCTTGATTTACATGACTCTATGCAGGTACTCCAGCTGCAGATTCGGGATCCCGCCGCGGAGCAGACTATGATGTCGAGGGAGGAGTTCCTCGCACATGCTGGATGGCCTGAGGCCAGACCAGTTTTCGGAGGGGAAGAGGATTCAATTGGTTCTGCTGGAGAGGATGTTGATGAGGATAGAGATGGTGATGATATGGAGGGAGATGGCACCGATGTGGAGGTTTCTGGTAATACTTCTGATGAGGGAGATGATGATGAGCAGGTTACCGAGGTTTTGGAGACGGAGTCCGATGAGGACTAATTTTGTGATTTTCAGACGTGTGTACTTCCTTTGGTCACCAAAGTGAAGTTTTCTTATATTTTGTATTTTTCAGCTTTTACTAGTCTATTGTATCCACATAGTGGAATATTTTGAATATTGGTGTACATTTTGGATATTGTAGGTGTTTTTACACCAAGCACTTTATTATTATTATTAGTAATGTTAAGCGTTTTGAGTAATTTTTTTTGTTTCGCTTTTACTAATAATTTGTTGGTTTTAATTAGTGTATTAAGTGTTGAGTTCTTCAGTTTACGAATGCTCAACACTTAAATTGTTAATATGTTTTTATTTTAATGTTCCTTCTTTGATGATGGAATTTTGGAAGTAGGTTGGAGACTCTTGATTTTTAAAGGAAGATTCCTCCATGATGTGAGGGCTATGATAGTACCTTAAGCATTGTGTTGCGACAAGGTACATCGTTACCTGGTTCGAGAATTCTGTATGTTTTAGAACTTTGTATCTTGTGCGATTGATAATGTTGTTTCATGTTACAACTTCCTTTGAATGCATGTGTCATTTTAGGATCAAAAACCATTAAAGTGAGAAGCCTCCAAAGTGTTATTATATGCTAAGGATTGTTGATGAATGTTGTTTTTACTTTTAATTCATGCCTTATCTTGTGACCATGTGATTTTGTGGAAGTAGGAGAAGTGATCACGGCACTTGTTGAAAGTGAACACAACCATGTCCATATAGTAATTCACCCGTGAGGAGTGAGCATTTGGTAGCCCCTTGGAGCCTAAACAGTTTAGAACTCAGTTTAGTGATGAACTTGTTTTATGTACATAATTTGCACGTTTGGTTCATCACTGAATTTGGTGAGTTTCTAACATTTTCTTCTTGAACCTTTGAAATTGTATACTTTTACTTCCTTGCCTTAAAAAGCAAGGAACATTCACGTTAGGTTGAGTCGAAAATGAGTTGGGGAGAATAAAAAGAAGATGGGTGCATTACTCCAAATTTTGAAAAAAATTCAAGTAAGCATGTAAAGAAAAGAGTGCGAATATGTTGGACAAATGAGAAAATGCTTGCTTGAATGAAAAAAAAATGTAGAGTCAATAATTGTGCACAGTAGTTTGTGAAGTGTCATACCCCAAATTTGTCCTAACTGTTTATAACTTTCATCTGTACATTCATCCACTGACCATTATTCAAAAATAAAAAAATATCCATCACATTTTAATTATCCCTTTTTTTCAATTCTTTTTCTTTCATATCCAAATATCCTTTTTATCTTGTTTAAGCCTATTATTGATCCATTATCTATTTTATTATTTAAAACCAATTTCAACCCATTATTCATATTGCAAAAATTCCTTTCATTATCAATATCCATCACCAAATTTTGATATATATTTTTTAAAATCAATTTTCCAATTTTTTCCATTTTTAATATTCATTTCAACTATCCTTTTTTTTATCCATATCCAATATATTCATAATTCATCTATCCAAATTTTCATGGTCATTTTTATCCAATATCCAAAAATCCATTACCATAAATTACCTCACAAAATTTTATCAAGTCCAAGTTATAAACAAGTTTAGAGTATTCCAAAAAAAAGTCCATATTTAAAATCTAAATCCATATTACAAAAGTCCATTTACAATAAGGCCCATTTGTTTTTTTTTACAACCAATATAACAAAATAACAAAAAAATAAACGATTGTCAAAAGAAAAAAGCTGCACGACCAAAAGTTCCAGCCCACACCAACATTGCCACTACATGGGGTCATCTTACATCAGTCAAAAACACCTCATCCTGCTGCCAAAACCTGCTACCTTGACCAACAGTTTGCATAAACATACATCAAAATGAAACCTGTTCTCTGAACTCCAAAACCCCTCCAACAAGCCATGCTGCTATGCGCTATCAAGATAGTGACCACACATCACTACAAAACCTCAATACTCACACAGCCTGCAAAAACAATTTCAAATAACAAATGCAGAAGCGCCAAAAATCCAGCTAATGCACAATCTCACAAATGGAAATTACGCAGCAAAGAAAACGACACCACAAGTTTCAGATTTCCAGCTCACCATTTTCTTAACCCTCTTCCCATTCTCTCCCCAAAAATACCCATCTTCAACTCCTTTAAAACCATCACTCCATCTTCGTCTCCGGGGATTCTTCGGTGAACATCCTAACACAACCCACTAACATTTCTATCACCATGTTCAAATAAAACCACAAACCTCAATTATTGTTCAACATTAAACCTGCACTTAACAAAGCCACACGACACCCTCTGCTCTTAACCCCCTACCTACATCCGCCGCCTCGCCATCTACAAACACACCACCGAACCACCACCTCTCAAACTCGTCTTCTCGAACCAAAGCTCACTCCCACTCAAAATCACCTAGTTTCAACCTTTTTTCAGAACACAACAACAACACTGAACCTCATTCTTCAACCTCGCCCTTCTAATTTTCCAACAACCTTCAATATTCTCAGAACCCAAATCTCAAAATCCTTTTCAAACCAAAAATAGAAATTAACAGAGAAATAAGAAGAAGAGAATCCCACAATCATAAATCAACCCAATCTCAGAGAATCGTATATCAGAGACGAAAGAGAGAGAACCGAGTAGAAGAGGAGACGAAGAGAGAGTTTGAAAACATCAACAAACCTGGGTCAACAAATCAAACCTGAACCAAATCCGAGAGAGATCGAAACGGACGAAATCGCAAGAAAGAGGTTGTTTCGCGTGGCCGTGGATGTTCGTTTTCTGATTTTGAACTGTTGGCTTGATTTCACGTTACCCTGTTCTTCTTTTGGCCATTTTCATTTGTACAAAGAAACTGATGTGTGTGCTTTACCCTTTCCAATGTACCGTGTTTTTTCTTTTCATTTTAACTGTGTCTTTCTTTTTTTGTTTTTAAAGAGAAATATTAAAAATTTAGTTTTATTTGAGCCTGTTTTATTTTTTGCATTAGGTTTGTGGTTATTGGATCCGATGCCTGGTTGGTGCAATGGGTTTTCATAGGTCCATGATGTTGGTACCTATTGACACACGAAACACCAACGCGCACCCCCTCATTTTCATGTTTTTATTTCTTTTCTCATTTTTTCTTCTTATATACTTTTTTTGATTTCTTTGTTTTAAATTGTTAAATCCCAATATTTTATAAATCCTTAGCAATGTTATTTAAGGGCCAATGACATAACAACCACCATAAATTGGATTTATGAAAGTAGATCTATAATTTTGGTTAATATGAGGCCTACCTTTTTTTTATTATTCATTTTCATTTTGATTTATGTAATATTTATCATTTTAGTTCATTTATTTCAATTTATTTTGTATTTATCATTTTATTTATTTAGATTTTTTTAGTATTTTGGGTCAATGAAAACCAAACATCGACGATTTGTCGATTTCTCGACTTAATCTCGATAAAGGTGAGACCTTTACTATTTTTCATGTCATTTTCAATTTTTATCATTTTTGGTTCATTTACATTTATTTTAGGTCGATGAAAACCAAATATCGATCGATTTATCGATTTCTCGATTAAATCTCGATAAAGGTGAGACCTTTATCCTTTGTATTCATTTTCTCGATTTTATGTCATTTTTATTGTTGTTCTTATTCATTTTGGGTCGATGAAAACCAAATATCGATCGATTTATCGAATTCTCGATTAAATCTCGATAAAGGTGAGACCTTTATGCCTTTATTCATATTTCCGATTTAATTTCTAATTTCTATTTAATTTTCATTTCACATATTCTTTTATTCAATTTTGGGTCAATGAAAGTCAAAAGTCCGATTATCAATTTATCGATTAATTCTGACTAAGACGAGACCAATTTTACTTTATGTCAATACTATATCTTGTCCATTTTATCTTGATTATTATCTTGCTCATATTCATACTATTCATATTATTCATGTCCGTATTTATCTAACCATTTTTTCATTTGTACATACTTTTAATAAAAAACATTAACAACTATCGCAACCATAAAAAGCGAACATGAACGGACTGTGGTTATGATCATTTGCTCGACGCGTATTCAAGACTTAATTTAGGACACTTTGCACACACACGGCTTCCTCTTGGGCTACCTTACAATGAGACCATTTATTTCTGTCAACACTTGTAATTTACATGTACCCCTCTCCCATTCCGATGTATGCACTTATTATTGCTTTGATTGTGGTTTGTTTACTAGGAGCACCCCTAGGGACTAGCATAGGCAACCCATTTTCAAACCAAACCCTCGATTCGTCGTCGAACCATTTTTAACCAAACCCTCGATTCGTCGTCGAGTCTTTTCAAACCAAACTCTCGATTCGTCGTCGAGCCATTTTCAAACAACCCATTTTCAAACTAAACCCTCGACTCGTCGTCGAGCCATTTTCAAACAAACACCTTTTCAACCAAACTCTCGATTCGTCGTCGAGTTCATTTTCAAATCAACCTCTAACCAAATCCTTTTTCAAACCAAACTCTTTTCATACAAATAAACCCTTGATCCAACATCAAGCGGATTTTCATAATCAAACTTCAAAAACAACTAACAACTATCACAACTCTTTTAAGGTGAAAAATGGGGGTTCAAGTCTTTGATCTCCCTTCGATTGTTTGGGTGCGAGTTATCTTACTCGTGTGTGAGCAATTGACGCCTCTTCTTTTAATAAATCAAATCCTTTTCAAAATAACCAAGCGCATACAATAAACCCTTGATTCCACGTCAAACGGATTTTCACAAATAAACCTCAAAACGACTAACAACTATCGAAACACTTTCAAGGTGAAAAATGGGGGTTCAAGTCTTTGATCTTCCTTCGATTGTTTGGGTGCGAGTTCTCTTACTCGTGTGTGAGCAATTGACGCCTCTTTTAAAATCAACCAACTCCCTTGTTTCGTGGGCGTACCACGAACT
Organism: Lathyrus tuberosus; assembly: GCA_022829125.1. Classification (NCBI taxonomy): domain Eukaryota; kingdom Viridiplantae; phylum Streptophyta; class Magnoliopsida; order Fabales; family Fabaceae; genus Lathyrus; species Lathyrus tuberosus. The sequence goes on from JALAZF010000031.1 coordinate 14,963,027, forward strand.
ACGACTGCTCTGATTCTTTATTCTTGTCCGAGTAAAGATACGTAGGCACAAGATTGCGATGATCTTGGCGAGCCACCTTCCCTCCATCTTCCGTCTTCCCTCTATCCTACCCCGTAGTCGAACTACGATTGCTCTGATTTCTCATTCTCGTCCGAATGAGCATACGTAGGCCCGAGGTCGCGATGATCTTGCCGAGCACCCTATCCTAAAACCACCCCATTTTTCCTCTTAGTATCTTTTCCTTTATCTTTACCTTTCCGCATTTATTTTAGAGAAGAAAATAAATAAACTTAGCTAACGAGTATCACGATTCGAATCAAGAGGTTCCCGTTGAGTACAACGGACGTGAGGGGGTGCGCGTACCTTCCCCTCACGTAACCGACTCCCGAACCCAGAATGTGGTTGCGAAGACCATGTTCTTACCCTCTCCTTAAAGGTTTTCTCGATATTTTCCTTTCCCTCTTTTGGGATAAATAAAGTTCGGTGGCGACTTTGTCGAACCGTTTTCTGTGCCTTTCGCGCGAGGGTCGTATTTTTGATGAATTTTCGAGGTGCGACATGAAGGTGTAATGAAAAATTGGTGAAATGAAGTTGAGATGTGTGAATATGTGTATAGTGAATGTTCTTTTGCTTTGACAATTTCGTTTCAATGGCCATTAGAAATGTCCCTTTTTTGTTTACCCGACCAAGCTACAACCTTGAAGTCCTTAGTGATCTTTTACTTCCATGATTTCTTTTGTGTTCATTGAGACATGGTATGAATTGCTTAGTATTTGCATCATTGGTCATTTGAGTGTAATTGTCCCGTGCTTGCATGCACGTTTGCCTTCAATCCTTTTTCGAAGAGGAGTGTAGAATGACATGTGTAGGATGAGTTAGTTGTCTCTTGAAACATTGTTTGAAATTGTTTAAGAGGCAAGTTCTTTTACGTTATAGGTTCTTGAATTGTGTAATTGTTGCGTTGTTGTGATCGTTGTTTAGTTGAGCCGTTTTTCGCGTCTTGGTTGAATTGAATGCTCGAGCAAATCCTCGTGAGAGGCATACTTTGCTTGAGGACAAACAAAGAGTTAGTTGGGGAGAGTTTGTTAGATGTCAAACATGTTATATATTTGGATGCAATAATTGGCATTTTTCATGACTTTCCTTGTGTAATTGGTTGGTTTAAGTGATTAATTGTGTTGTAGTGTGTACATTGGAATACATGAGTGGAGCTTGTAATTTGTGTGTTAATGTGCAGGTTTAGGCATGAAAGGATCAAGATGGTGAGACACTTTGAGTGGATGCAAGTTGCCATTGAAATTGTTGCTGCAACAGAGAATTCGCAGTGCGAAGGATCTGGCGAAGGACCAACGAAGGTTCGCACTGTGAACGTCAGCGAGGGTGCCAGCGAATGGTGGAAGAAAGTTCCATTTTTGAAATTACCAAAAGTTCGCACTACGAACTCCTAGCGAGGGTTCGCTGGTTGTTTCGCAGTGCGAAGATGCTAGCGAAGGGTGGCAGTAAGTTTTGGAATTTGATTGTCTTGGCTCGCTAGTTTATTCGCAGTGCGAATGAGCTAGCGAGTTATTCGCTGTGCGAAGGAATGGTTCGCACTGCGAACACACGATTTCTGCTTGGGGCGGTTTAAGTCTCAGAGGCACTTAAGGTGCCATTTTCTCTCATTCGTAGTGCGAATCCTGCAGATTTCAGAAGTGTATAAATAGATTTTCACTTTATGTGGATGGGATCTTTTGCTCATTTTTCACTAGAATTCATAGTTTTCAGTATTTTGATCATCAAAGAGTGGATTTTCACTTGGAGAAGCTGAAGTTGCATCCATTCTCGATTATTTGTCGTGGATGCTCATTCATCTCCTCTCTTTACTTGTTATCCAAACTACCATGATAAGTGGTAGCTAAACACTCAATGTTGAGGTTAGAGGTAGTTGATTCTGATTTTATGTATTGCTGTTGATCTATTGTATATGAACAAAGTCTTTGATCAATATAGATGATGTTGTTTTCTCTTAATGATCCATGTGTGATTTGTTTTGCTCTAGACATAGATTGTACAAATCATGACCTAACAATTTTATCTCTTAAAAACCAAACTCTAGACATAGATTTGGGATTTGCTATTCATATTGTGTTGATCTTAATGATTGTTGTTTAGATTGTTAGCGTGAGACATCATCTAACGGTCTAAACAACGATACTCACGACTTCGCTTTAGACATAAACTTAGTCGGGAGGATACGTGGTTATATTGGTCGGAAACCGAGTTCATATGCTTGATTAATCGTTTATACGTGAAAAGGATTAGCGAAACCTAACCTTGACATGCTTTTATCAAAACTTTTACAAAATCTTTGTCACCAATTAATCTTCGCTACAAATGAATGTTAACAACAATTGAGAAACTTTTGAAACCATTGAACTTAAAGTATCATAACTATTGAACGGCACGCATCAAATATCGAACAATCCCTGGGAGACGATTAAAAATAACCCCCACTATTACTCTACTAACAAAATGGCGCCGTTGCCGGGGATTGTTAAGTGATATTGCAAGCATTGCGATAGTTGAGCTATTTTAAGCTTGTTACCACTTTATCTTAAACTTGTTAATTTGTTTTGTTTAGTGTGCAGACTTAGTTTATGCGAGGGAAACTACCGGTGGACCAACTTCTTTTCGATCCTGAGATTGAGAGAACCGCTCATAGAATCAACAGCAGAACTAGACGAAGGAGGCAGCTAGCAAGACAAAAACGAGAACAAGAGGAAAGTACTTCTACACCACCACCAGTTCCACAAATACTTTTAGTTATGGAGGCAGATCCACCACCACCACCACCACCTGCTTCTAGGCCATGCACAAATAGTCCGAGACACAATGCTCAGTTCGCTCGCCATGCACATAATGGTCATCATGCTGAAATGAAGACCGGAATTCTCCAACTGTTATATCAAAGTCCATTTACGGGTATAGATCATGAAGATCCTTTCACCCATCTGACGAAATTCTATGAAATAACGGGAGCGACTGGTGCACCTGAGGCAGAAGAGGAGTCTCTGTTCAAGAGACTATTCCCGCATTCTCTCATTGGAAAGGCCAAGGAATGGTATCTTGATCAGTCAACGGCCATAATGACGGATTGGAATGCATTGGAAGAAAAATTTTTGGAGAGATTTTTCCCTCACACTCGGTTTATGGAAGCAAAGACCGCCATCGCAGTATTCACACAAGGAGTCAACGAATCTCTCAATGAAGCTTGGGAGAGATTCAAATCAATGTTAAGAAGGTGCAAGGGCCATGGTTTTGATGAATTGTCACAAATTCATATATTTAGAAATGGACTTCAGCTTGTACACAAAACCTTGTTAGATGCCACCGCTGGTGGATCCTTGTTAAGCAAAACCGCAGCAGAAGCCACAACTATCATTGATAAGATGGCCTTGAATGACCATCAAGGTAGTCACAACCGTGGACCTTCTCAACGAACTCCTGGAGTGTTGGAATTAGGAACAAACGATGCTATACTTGCACATAATAACTTATTATCCCAGCAGGTTGAGTTATTGACGAAACAAATGTCTAAGCTGCCGCAACAATTCAAAGAAATTCATGATTCCACGAGTAAAAGTGTACAAGTAGCTTGTTGTGAATTGTGTAGGGGAGATCATCCTACCGGCTATTGTCCTCCCCTTGTGGAGGAGGTAAATTATGCTGGAAATCCGACCCAAGGTTATCAAGGACGACCTCCGTACCAAAGTGCTCAACCACCGTACCAAAATCAACAAGGCTATCAACCTCGAAGCAACTACCAAAATCAACAAGGATAGAGACAAAATCCTTACCAACCACCCCAAGAACCTAGTGGAAGTTCAAGAATGGAGGAGACTTTCACCAAGTTCATGCAGTTATCTATGGCAACTCAAAAGAGTACGGAAGCTTCGATTAGAAATCTTGAATCGCAAGTAGGGCAACTTGCCAAGCAATTAGCCGAAAACCAACCGGGGTCATCCTTCTCTGCTACCACTCAACCAAATCCCAAAGGGGAGTGTAAAGCCATTTTCACAAGAAGTGGTAGAACTATGGGAAGTAATGTTGAACATGAGGTGGTAGTTGAAAAGGAAAACGATATTGTGTTGGAAGAAGTCGAAAAAAATGATGAAAATGGGGTAGTTGAAAAGAATGATGAAGAAGTAAGGAAGAAAAAAGAAAAAGAAAGGAAGGAGTTTGAGAAGGAAGTCTTACAAAGATGATTACCGTATCCCCCTACTACAAAGAAAAAAGAGAATGATAGGCATTATGCAAGGTTTTTGGAGTTATTTAGTCGGTTGTAAGTAACCGTACCTTTCTCTGAAGTTCTTGAACAAATGCCTAGGTATGTCAAGTTCATAAAAGACATACTCATGAAAAAGAAGAGGTGCACTGACAAAAACAACATTGATCTTAATGCTGAGTGTAGTGCCGTCATCCAATGTGTGCTCCCACGGAAAGAACAAGATCCGGGAAGAGTAGCATTACCTATTACAATAGGTACTGATTTTCAATGCAAAGCTTTGGTTGACATGGGTGCGAGCATCAATTTAATTCCCTTGTCGGTGGTGAGAAGACTTGATAATATGACCATCAAATCAACAACCATGACATTACAACTTGCGGATAAGTCTAGAATGCGTCCGTATGGTGTTGTGGAGGATGTGCTAGTAAAAGTAGATAAATTCTTTTTTCCTGTTGATTTTGTGGTTGTTGAAATGGATGAGGATGAAGATACACCGATTATATTGGGCCGACCATTTATGAAAACCGCCAAAATGTTGGTGGATGTTGATAAAGGCTTAATGAAAGTGCGAATCAAGGAAAGTGGTATGGAGAGAGAAGCTTGTTTTACATTGTTCAACGGAGTGATGTTTGTGAATCAAGTGGATGAAGTCGTGCAAAAAGGAAAAGACTTGGAAAAAGAGAAGTTGGAACGTGTAGCATTTGAAAAGAAAAAGAATGAAGATGCAAAGGTAGTCTTGATGAATTCATGTTGGGATTGGTCGTTTTTAAAGAAAAGGAGACAAAAAATTGGGCACGATAACTGATGAGTTTGTGTGCGCGTAGTGTGTTCGGTTCGGTAGCCGGTGGTTTGGATTTTGTTTGCGAGGCGTCTAGTCTCCGGACCGTCGAGCTTAGCCGACGTTAAACAAGCACTTGTTGGGAGGCACCCCAACATTGTAAGTATTTTGCTTTTATTTGCTGTTTGAAGTGTTTTTATATTAGTGTACCATTTGCAGTGTGGCAGCAGGACATACCTGAAAATTTTGCAAAACTGTCTTGTTCGCTGGCTTGTTCGCACTGCGAGTCTGGGGCGAACATTCGCCAGCCATTCACACTGCGAACGTCAGCGAACCAGACTTTGTGGTTTTGCTGCCACCTCATTAAAAGTAAGGGTTTTGTATTGGGTGGGCCTGCACGTAGGCCCAAGACCCATGTTGAATTTCTGATGACTTGAGGGGCAAACCCTAGTCACTTCCCTCTCACCATTCAAAGAAAAAGAAAAAGGAAAAACTCTCAAGTACTCTTTCTCCTTCACGTGTGTGTGCCACCTTCTCTCAAATTTCTTTGACTCAATTGTCATTTCCAACCAGATTTGATTTCTTTTCTCTGTGCTTTCTGTTAGTGTGATTTTGGTTGGGAATTTGCATGAGAAATATTTAGGCATTTGGGTTAAAATTCTGTTTTAGGTTTTTCAATGCATGTTGAATTTTCTAGTGGCTTTTGAGTATAGAATACATGTAGAATGAGGCCATGTTGTGAAATCTGGGTTTGCTATTTTTTTTTCAAAGTTTTCGTGCATTCGCTGGCCCATTCGCAGTGCGAATCTGGGGCGAGCGTTCGTCAGGATTCGCAGTGTGAACGTTGCAGCGAGCAGCCCAGATTTTTGTTTTTTTTATTAGTGCATTCTGATGTATTTGTGTCCTAATTTCTAATGATCTGTCTTGGTGTTTTTGTATGGGATTTGTTTGTCATTTGTGCAGATGGGTCCTAAAACTAACTTGGCCAAGAAAAGGAAAGCATCAACATCAAGACAGGTACCGATCAGTTTCGACGACACTCGGTTCAAGGGTCCTAGGCAGGCTCAGAGATATGAGGTTTTGGAGACAAGGACCATCCTTACAGAGAAGAGATTTATTCTGAATGATCAGGGGAGTTATCATACTGTAGCTGCCCTTTTGCATGAAAAAAAGTGGGATCAGCTGATAACTCCCCTTGATTCGTACAATGTGGAGGTGGTTCGAGAATTCTATGCCAACGCCCTTCCTGATGAGGGGGATCTGTTTAATTGGACTACTGTTGTTAGAGGAAAAACTGTGAGGTTTGACAGAAGGACAATTAGCCGAGTTCTTGGTGACCCTCTTCCATTGCGTGCTAGTCAGGAGGATGCATACCACAGGAACCTTAACCGCAACTGGGATATCACACAAATGACCACTGATTTGTTGCGCCCGGGTAAAAATGTGAAGTTCACAACCTAAGGATAAAACCTAATTCTGAACATTATTCAAGAAAGACCTAAGGTTTTCTCCTTTGATTCTTGGAGGATAAAACCTAAGGTTTTATTCAAGAAAGACCTACCAATTCTCAACCCAGAAATGAAGATCACAACAATCCCTAATTCTGAACATTATCACTTCAAAACAATGGACAACACAAGCAAAAATGATTATGTGTAATTGTTGGTTGAATCAAGGATGAAGATGAAGATGAAGAGAAAGATTGGTATAAATTTTCACGTTTCTTCTTATTTTATTATGTGAGAGACCCAACTATTTATAATGAATAACATAAATTACCAACAAAAATAAATAACAGAAATAACAGACAAAATTAAATGCAGAAAAAATTGGTTCAGGCGAGGATGAGTCGACCGCCCTCATAATGAGGGTCGGCGTGCACTGTCCCGTAGAAATCACTACGTAAGTTTCACAATCATGCGTCGACCGACCCATTAGCATCTTGCGTCGACGCAAGTATGCATATTTTGTATATTTTCAAATTCCCAATCATGCGTCGACCCAAGTCCTGCAGGGGTCAACGTGCGCTTTCCCGGCCCTTTCACAAAAATTGTTCCAACAAGCATGAGTCGACTCATGCTCAGTTTGGGTCGGCGCATCATCTGTATATTTTTCAAGAAATATAATTTTCTACACATTTTAGCTGACCAAGACAAGGACAAACATGCAAGACAACAATATACTGATCATGCATATGTAGTTATAGGTAAGACCTTGTCCTATATGTTTAGACACATGAAAAGCTATGGTTAGATGCAATTTGCCCCACAATGAAGTGATACCGCTCAAATTACAATCTAATGCCTAGCTTATTTGTTGACATCATTAAAACCGAAATATATGAAAAACCTTAGCCCTCACATTATCATTTGTTTTTGAAGGTTTCAAATTGAAGAAGAGTTTAACAATTATTATTATTATTATTATTATTATTATTATTATTATTATTATTATTATTATTATTATTATTTTTATTATTTACTTTTTTAATATTTTACAATTGGCTAAGCATGTTGTGTTGTTAATTGAATTAATTTATCACAACTTGCAATTAATTTATTTGATAGCTGTTTTAAATTTGTTTTAAATTATAAATCACTTTATCAATTCAATACATTGTTATGACTTTCTATTTAATATATTATCTATTATTTAAATTACACATTTTTTTCTTCTCATTCTTTTATTTTTTTCTTTCCTATTTAATTAATAAAAGAATATTATAAAATAATTCATATTTTCTATTTCCTATATGAAATATTAATTGTGTTTATTAATTTGTGTGAAAATCTAGTTTTAGTCTCCTGAACATCTTCGTTCAAAGAATCGTTCTCTTAAAGTTTTTGTCCCTATTTTTTGTCCCTGCCATTTATTCCACTTAACAGAATCTTACATGGACACTGATTTGCATTTTTTTAGTTAGACTTAAATGTACTTTTGGTTCCCCTAATTTGAGTGTTTTAAATATTTGGCCCCCTATTACAAAACCATCGAATTTGGTCCATTAATCATGATGAACTTTGCCCTTAGCCACTTTATCTTATGTGGCAACTTCATTAATGAGGTGGCAGACATTATTGAGATACATGTCAGCAATTTCTAATATTTTAATTTCAACATGGATATTTTAATTTATAAAACATTAAAAACATTTTATAAATTAAAAGAATGATTTATAAATTGCTTAAAAAATAAAATGCTTCATCGTGTTTCATTTTGTTCTTTTTCTCCATTGTTTTTCTTCAACCTCTTCTACCCTCTTCTGCAAAAACATGTTTCTTCATTGTTTTTTCATTCCAGATCTAAAACAAAAATCGTTGAAATCTGAGAGGAAAATTTAGCAAGCATAATCGAAAATCCTCAAGAAACTTCAACAGCCATGATTTGAAAATCAATCATAAAATAACCTAGCTACAAAAGCAGAACACACAACATTCAAGCATATATCAAAAAATAACTTAGCAACTGAAATAGTCATTGAATAGAAAACGAAAAAACTCTGTAAAAACTACAGCAATAGAAAAACGCAAGAACCTTAGCCATCGAAAACAATTGCAACTGCTGATAACTTGTGGTTCGAATTCTGTTTCAATTTCGTGATGGTTGCGTTGATTCGATTGTGTGTTGTGATGTGAGGTTTGTTCTGTGTCAACCGAGTTTGTCAATAAGGGTGCCTTAGGTTGTTATGTGGAAATCGATTTTTGTGGCCATGGATGTTTCTGTTTCTGTTTCAATTTAAAAAACAGATTAGAGGAGAGTGAAGTAGATAGATGAGGAAAGTTGGTTTTTGTTATGATTGGCCATTGGAGCTCTTGTTTCCACAAAGAAAATAGGGGAATCATGTTTGATAGCGAAAGAGATGAGGGAGTGAAACCGACTGTGTGGTTTGAGATTTTTTTAGGGTTTTCCTCCTTTTTTTTTATTTTCAACAATTTATAAATTATTTTTTAATTTACAAAATGTTTTTTTTTAATATTTTCTAATTTAAAATATCCAGCTGGAAATTAAAATATTAGGAATTGTTAACATGAATTCCAATAACACATGCCACCTCATTAATGAAGCTGCCACATAACCAAAAAAGGATGGTGGACCATACAAATCCAAAGTCCATCATAATTAAGTTACCAAATTTGTCGGTTTTGTAATAGGGGATCAATTGTTTAAAACGCCCAAACTAGGAGGACCAAAAGTGCATTTAAGCCTTTTAATTAATTGGACAAGTAGTGATTACCATGGGTGTAAATGGATTACAAGTCAGCAGATTGATCTTGTTGAAGCTTTGTGTAATTAGAATTGTATCCTAATTCCCTTTCGTCTTCATCCTCTTTCCATTCCCCTTTTTAACTTTGTGACGTCTTTCTTCTTCTTCTTCTTCGTCTGCAGACAATGCTTTATCATCAAAAAAAGATTGATGTCGTATTCGAGAACAAGTACTACGAAACCCATGAGCATTTCTTCGTCCTCTGTTAGATGTCGTCGAGGAAGGAATTGCGGTTACGAAGCTCGTATGATTTCATATGTCTGCAAGAATGGCCGAAATAAAGGCAGACTTTTCTGGAGATGTCCATTTTGACAGAGTGAATAAACTTGTGATTTATTCATATGAGATGAAGAATTGGCTAAAGAAGATGTTAATTGTGTTGAATAGGTAGAAAACTACGAGCTGGAGGAATTGGAGACGATTGAACTGCTGAGGGAGTTGTACGAAGGTTCTAAGAAGAAGAACATGAAGCTGCAAACGAAATTGAGATAAGAGGCATGGGATGGAAAAATCAAGCTTTTCTGTTTTGTAGTTTCCTTTATGATTAATGTCTACCTACTAATGAAATGTAATAGTTGAAGTAATGTTGTTTGATCAATGTAATGAATGTGTTTCAAATTGCTTCTAATGGAATTGTGTTTGATCTATGTAATGGAATTGTGTATGATAATTGTTTTTCTAAAATTTGGTACAATGTAATTGTGTTTGATCAATGTAATGAATGTGTTTCAAATTGTTTCTAATGTAATTGTGTTTGATGAATATATTAAATCTATTTCAAACTGTTTCTAATGGAATTGTGTTAGATCAATGTAATGGAATTGTGTTTGATCACTGTGATTAATGACTAAATTTTTGCATAGTTACTTCTAAAATTTGGCGTAGTGACTTCTAAATTTTGGCATAGTCACTTCTAAAATTTGACATACTTTGCCTCAATTTTGGCATACTATGGCCTACAACATTGGCATATTGACAAATAACTTGACAGCAGACTGACATGAAATAGATTCATTAAAATAGCATACCCAAAATGATCCAATACATGGTCTTATATTGTAGCCTAGACAAAATTACAAGTCAATGCTCATAGATTACATAATAACCCTAAAACATAGTAATTCAAAGTCTTCAAAATACACTTATGGATACAACTTAAAGTTTGCAAAATAGAAGTCACTGCTAAGAGATACAACATAAAATTCAAAGTCTTCAAATTCCATCCCCATTGAGTCAAGCCTTTTTGAATTTCGTCCTAACTTTTTCTACCCATCTTGATTGGTTGTTTTGAGGTATCCTCTCCAGTGAGTACAACTGGATCTTCAGGGTGCCTTCCAGGCCCATTGATGTCCTTTGTTTTTATAGTCACGAGTCTTTCACTCTTTCTAGTATGCACCACAACTGTTGGGACTTGTTTCTTCTTTGGAGCCATAGACTTGACCTAAATTGTCAATTAACAGCCATGATCAAACTTAAATGACAGAAAAAGCAATGAATTATTAACAAGTATGACCAAACTTACAGGATCACTGCAGGTTGCCTTGACATTTCCTGAAGGGTTGAATGCTTTATAGGGTATGACTTTTGGCGCACTCCTAAAGAAGGCTTTGACACCACTAGGATTTGAAAGGCATTGGTTTACAACATGTTGTTGTTTGATAGGGCTTAAGTCAACTTTAAGAGGTGGAATGCCAAGAACAATATCCTCTTCATTGTTGATATCATTGAGAATTGCTTCTAGTACATTTGGATCTATTTCCCTGAGGTATCCTCTTCTATCTGGACTTGGTGGTGATGCAGTCTAAGCATCTGGAGGTGGTGCAGACTGGGCATCTTGGACTGAAGCATGACTTGGTGCCTCATTGACCTCATTGACCTGATTTGTGACTGGAGATGGTGTAGTATGAGCATCTTGGATTGATGCCTAACTTGTTGCCTTACTTTGTGCCTGACTTGGTGCCTTACTTGGTGCCTTACTTGGAGCCCCTTTTCCTTTCTTATTCAATGACCCCTTAGGTCTCCCCTGAAAAGCATGATACAAATACTAATAAAATACACATAACAAACATATGAGAATATGAATAAAAAGCACTAGACTAACCTTTTTTGATGTTGCCTTTTGAACATTTCTTGTCTGGCTTGTCTGTGTAGGTATTTCAGTTGTTGTTATATTTTGTTTTTTGTGTAGAAAAATCTATTTGTTCTTCTTACATGTCCTAGTGTTGTGACCATACTCCAAACATGTCTTGTACCTATGAGTAATATTTGTTCTTTGCCACTTAGTTGAATTTGATTCATCAGGTTCCCTTCTTCTAAGTTTCTGGCCTCCCTGGGCCTCTTTTGAACATGGGAGGGTAAATGACAGGATCATTGGTTTTGGGCCACTTATTTTGTCCATTCAAAGGAGTGATACCTTCTTGATAAAACTTGACATAAGGAGAGGTGTGATAGCACTTATGGACATAATTAATGGGATTATCAAATTTCCTAAGGATTGCAGAAACTGCATGTCTACCTGGAATTCTAATGAGATCCCAAAAATTGCATGAACTTGTTTGGTTAGCCAAATCAACCACAAAACTATCAGTAAACATGGCATGTGTAACTTGGATGCCAACTATCCAACATAAGTTGCTGCCCAACTTGCTATCTTTTCAATCTTTCTATCCAATCTCTTAAGTGATTTTGACATGATCCTACCCTTATACCCATTAATTTTTTCCCTTAAGGATGCAAACCTACCCATAAGATAAGACCTAATCCACTCAAACATAGTTATAATTGGTTTGTCGCTTTGAAGCAAGATAGTTGCATTAACGGATTCACTTAACTTATTCATCAACACATAACACTGGGAATATAAATGAAATGTATGCTTACACCACTTTGTTTTTGGAATTACCTCCAACCATTCATAAGCATCATTGGTGACCTCTTTGATTTTTTGCATGTATTGTTCATGAGCCTTAGGAGATGTTGCCTTTGCTGCAACCATCATGAGATCCCTAAAGAGGGTACCACCTCCAAACCCCTTCTTAAAGTTAGCATACAAATGTCTCACACAAAACCTATGTTCAAATGTTGGGTACTTCTCCTCAAACACCTGCACAAGACCTTGAAAAAAACAGTAAATTAGTTCATTTTGCAAGCAATGAATATAACATCTAGTAAATCAAATAGAACAAAAATTTTACATGCCTTTTGTTGGTCATATATGAAACACTACCTTCTTTCACCAATGTCTTCAAGAAGTAGTTGCATAAACCAACTCCAAGTGTCCTTTGACTTAGTTTCTACAACTCCAAATGCAACAGGTAAATACTGGTCATTAAGATCTCTTCCCACAACTATTAATAATATCCCATCATACTTGTGTTTTAGACGACATCTATCTAGTCCAATAAATGGCCTACAACCAAATTTCCAAGCTTTCTTTGTTCCATCAAAGCACATATAACACCTTTCAAACCTTGCTAATAAGCCTGGACCTAGAGATTGAATGTTTAACTTGAAGGTATTTCCTGGTGAGGCCCTCCTCAATTCAGCCCCATATGACCATAACAGGCTGTATTGTTTGCTAGAGTCTCCCTCAACTATCCTTTTGGCTATCTGTCTTGCCTTAAATGCCCTACAACTAAGGATTTCAGTAATATACCTCACCCTAACATCCACAATTACATCATTCAACTTCATTTTGTTATTGTTCTTTATCCTATCAATTACTTTTGCAACCCAATCAGCTTTGGCACTCTTGTTGAAAAACCGTCTTCCACACTTATGTTTAGCATACAAGGTCTCAATTCTAAATGTTGTTGATGTTAAGACTTTACTACACAGCACAATGTAATTACATTGTGATTTTTCCTTGCAAACCACCCTACATCTCACTGCATAATTTTTCTCAAATCTGACATCCCTCCCATTCAATACATTATGTTCCAAAATAGCACTCTTGAACTGCTTTAATGAAGAAAATTCCATTCCCACCTTGAACTTATATTCCTTTGTAATCCCATATTCCTCATTGAACCTAACAACATTTGGGCTATCATCACCACTATCATCTTCAACACCACTATCAAGCTCATCACTCATATACTCATCTTCAATTACATGTTCCTTACCCATCTCTGGTGTAATAAAACTTTGTTTCACTGCCAAACTTGAGCCTGCAACATCTGCACCAGGTATGTTTGTGGGCTGACCACCAAAAGCCTCACCAAAAACCTCATCAAAACCATTCATCATTTCTTCTTCACTATCTTCAAATTTGATATCCTTCACCGACTCATCACTAGAACCCTCATCAGTACATGACTCAACATCATCTTCACCTATTATCCCCTTGTTCCTCTTTCTTGCATTCTCCATAAACTTTGCATCCCCTGTAGTTGGTTTAGGCTCAGTGTATATTTCAACATCACATTTGCATTCTTGAATAAAGGAAGCTAGCTCAAATGCATCACTATCATCCCTAAATGGTTTTAAATCAGTTTCTAAAGTACCATCACCATGTTTCCACCACATCTTAACATTATTGTATTCAAACCCAAGATTCACTCCCATAATTAAATCACACGCCTCAAAAAAGGACAAACAATAATTATCCTGACCATTAAATGTGTAAAGTTCTCCACTCTCATACTTTAACATTGGGTCTTTTACAAAAGAACCCTTTGTGTAAAATACTACCTTAAAGACACCCATGCCTACATAATGGATGGAAAATGACGATCAATAATGGGCCCACAAAATACACTTGTATGCAGAAACCTATATTAACTAAATATACCAAAAGTAAAAGGCAAGCCCTAGACTAAATTTCAATAAAAAAAGAATGTAAAGTTAAAACATGTGGACCTACCTCTGTAGTTTCAATGTCGAGGGACCACATTGTACCTTTCAAGCCAAGTCTGGGATCACAATGCCAAACGCGATGAATAATGGATACAACTATCTGCAAACAACATGAAAATACACAAAAAAATGTTACTACTACTATGTTGAACAAACTGTAAGAAATTAGCATTAGCTTGAAGAAAAAAGGGAAAATTTTTTGAGAACGAACCTCTGCTTGAACACGAAAGAGTGAAAGTTTAATTTAGGGTTTTAAAATTTACCTATTTATTCAGCAAACCATAAATACGTGGCATCTGCTTAATCAATAACACATATTTTCAAAATAAAAAAGATTTGCCAAATCAGCGTCCATGTATGATTCTGTTAAGTGGAATAGACGACAAAGACTAAAAATAGGGATGAAAAACCTTATGAGGATGATTCTTTGAACGAAAATGTTCTAGAAACTAAAACTAGATTTTGAGATATTTACAGAGACTAAAAACATATTTAACTTTTTTTTAATATTTACAATTGGCTAAGCATAGTGTGTTATTAATTGAATTGATTTATCACAACTTACAATTAATTTATTTGATAATTTTTTTATGTTTGTTTTAAATTATAAATCACTTTATCATTTCAATACATTGTTATGACTTTTTATTTAATATATCATCTATTATGTATTACACCTTTTTTCTCATTCTTTTAATTTTTCTTTCCTATTTAATTAATAAAAGACAATATTACAAAATAATTCATATTTTCTATTTTCTATATGAAATATTAACTGTGTTTATTGATTTGTGTGAAATCCAAAAACGTTTGAAGATGTAGTACTGTTATTTCAGTTTTTTTTTGGATGTTGGATGTTAATTATGTTTTGTTAAAAATGAATTAGTTATTTTATATAGTTTTTAATATAATAAAATTATTATTATTGTTGAAAATGATTTCGTCATGCCAAATAGGACTGTTTGTTTTAGCTTTTAAAAAAATAGATTTTTTCTTTGTATTTTCAAAAATAGATTTTGTAAAACCGTTTTTCAAAATATTACAAGTTTTTCTATATTAATTTTTTCTAAATTGCAAGACTAATTTTGACATCATACAACTTAAATATACATTATTGAAGATAAAAACATTGTCGAAATCTTAATTTTTGGAAAAAGTTGTATCTTAAAAATAATTTTTATGAAAAGTTATATGAAATAACTTCAAAATTAAGTGATTTTTTGAAATTTTGATATACAAATTTTTTTCGATAAAATATTGATATATCTAAAATAACATTTTAAGAATAACTATTCAAATCAAATTTTCATTTGAAACTTTTATGAAAAGTTTCTTTGTAAATTTTTTTCCCACAAAATTATGTTACACTATAAAAATCATTAAAAAAAAAGCCAAAACAAATCGGTCCATAATGCTGTGGATGGCTTATCCAAAGTTTATAAACTACGGAGTGTTAGTGCGTGATGCACTTTTAGTGAGGAGAGAATAGAGACAGAATAAGGAAATAAAGATTTGTATTATTGAAATTGTGTAAATAATGATACAAACTAGGACTATCTATATACAAGTTGTAAATAACACAACTTGGATTATATTTAAATATTAAATCTAATCAAATCTAATCAAATATTTCAACACACCCCCATAATCCAAGTTGTCGAGCCTACACTAGTCACAGTCGATCTGAACTATTCCTAATTTTTTTCTCAAATTCAGGAATCTGTCGATCTTCAATCCTTTGTTGAAAATGTCGGCCAACTGTGCTTCACTT
Organism: Lathyrus tuberosus; assembly: GCA_022829125.1. NCBI lineage: Eukaryota > Viridiplantae > Streptophyta > Magnoliopsida > Fabales > Fabaceae > Lathyrus > Lathyrus tuberosus. The sequence goes on from JALAZF010000031.1 coordinate 14,978,964, forward strand.
GAGCAATGCCTAACTTCAAGTTCACCTCGATTTACCTTTTCCCTCAATAAGTGAAATCTGGCTTCGATATGCTTACTCCTCCCATGCAGAACTGGAGTCTTCGCCAGATTTATGGCTGACTTGTTGTCGATTTGCAACACAAAAGGTTTCTTCCCTTCGACCTCCATTTCTTTAAGTACTGATCTGATCCAAATTGCTTGACATGTAGCATATGATCCTGCTATATATCCTGCTTCACACGATGACAATGCCACCACAGGTTGCTTCTTCGAACACCATGAGATTGTGCACCAAATACTTGAAAGAAATAGCCAGTTGTACTTCTTCGATCCTCCTTATCTCCACACCAATCAGCATCTGAAAAGCAATTAACTATTGCTTCTTTGCCTTTAGAATCTCGTCGAAATAGAATTCCAAAATCTGTTGTTCCTTTTAAGTATCCCAGAATTCTTCTTGCAGCTTTCATATGTGACACTCTTGGTTCACCCATAAATCTGCTCACTAATCCGACTGCGAATTCGACTAACTCCAATGTGTTGTTTCTTTCAATTGCCTGTAACTCTTTGACTATAGCTAACTTCTACTGTTGAATTTTTAAAGCTTCGTTATGGTTGATTGGTTCAACACCTGCAAGTAAAGCAAAATGAACTAATTCTCCATCTGGTGTGACTTCATCATCACCAGTCACTTCATAATCATGAAGTCTTGTTGGAGGAACTCTATTTCGCCAAGGTCTTTGGCTTGTTTCAACCATAACCTCTGTGTCAGAAATGTCAGCAACTGCTTCTACTTCGATTTCGACTGGATTTTCAGCAATTCCTTCAACTTCGACTTCATCAGTTTCTTCGTCGAAATCAGAGCTCATCAATGGCTTGTTAATCAAATTACTAGAATTCTAATCCCAGGAAGAATTTTCATCAATCACAATATCGCGACTCAACACAATCTTCTCATTAATTAGATTGAATAGCCTGTATGCACCAGTCTTATGATATCCTACCAGAATCATAGGTTCACTCATGTCATCAAGCTTCCTTCTTCTTGCATCAGGAACATGCTTGTAACACATAGAGCTAAACACCTTCAGATGACTCACTGATGGTCGTTTGTCACTCCACACTTCTTCAGGAACCTTGTTCTTCAATTTCTTGGTAGGGCACCTGTTCAGGATGTAAACTGCAGTAGAAACAACTTCACCCCATAAAGATTTTGGCAAATTCTTCTGCTTGAGCATACATCTCGCCATATCCAATATGATTCTGTTTCTTCTTTCAGCAATTCCATTATGGTGAGGATTATAAGGAGCAGTTACCTCATGATCAACACCATGTTCTGCATATAATTTTTCAAACATCTTCGAAGTGTATTCGCCACCTCCATCTGTTCGCAGAACTTTGTTCTTCTTCTCACTCTGGTTTTCGACAAGCATCTTGAATCTCTTAAAGATTTCAAATCTTCATCCTTTCTCTTGATCACACAGATCCACAACTTTTAACTAAACTCATCGACAAACGAAACAAAATATCTGTTTCCACCAATGGTATGTTCTTCGAACAGACCACATACATCTGAATATACAACTTCGAGTATGCAGGATGATCTCATTGGCATAGTCGAAACGAAAGAATTTCTAGATTGCTTTCCGACTAAACAACCTTCACAAAGTTTATCAGGCATCTCAAGACTTGGAATACCAGATACCATATCTTGAGTAATCAGATGATTGAGTGATCGAAAGTTCAATTGTCCAAACCTCATATGCCACAACCAACTATCCTTGTGGTCGAGAACAATTTTTAGACATTGTACTTCAGTCGAACTGATCATGGTCTTAAACGTCCTGTTCTTCGACAACGAAGATTTCTAGACCAAATTGTTCTAGGTGTCGAACAATTTTAAAACTCCATCTTTCATGACAACTGAGAAGCCTTTTTCGACCAGTTGTCCAACACTTAACAGGTTGCACTTCATTCCAGGTACATAGAACATATCTCTAATCATAGCTTTCGCTCCATTACTCAGTTGAAAAACTATGTTGCCAGTACCTTCTGCTTGCAACGAACTGTTATCAACAAGTTTTACCTTGCTCTTCTTCGACTCGTCAAAATCTGCCAACCACTCATTTCGACTAGTCATGTGATTTGAGAAGCCTGAGTCGAGGAACCAGATCTTGGATTCGACATGGTTATCTACCACTGCAGCCATAACCACCATACCACCTTCATAATCATCTGAATCTTGTCATGCAAGGTTCGCTCCTTCGTCCTTGCCTTTTTTCGATCCATTGTTTTTCCTGTACCAACAATGTTTGGCCAAATGACCCCACTTTTCACAGTTATAACACTGCATACCTTTCTTATCTTCTTTGTCCTTTCGATGGTTTCCTCATCCTCTTTTCGAGGATTCAGAAGCTCTATCTTCGACCTAATTGTTGTCAGGGTTCGACCAAGACTTATTTCCTTGAGTCTTGTCGAATTTGCCTTTGGATTTGTTGGAACTATCATTCCTTTTCCATGACTGAGCCTGCAGTGGTTGTATCGAATCCTGAACTCCTTTTCTTTCGACAATCCTCATCTCATGCGCCTCCAACGAACCAACCAAATCTTCCACTTTTAGGGTTTCAAGATTGTTGGATTCTTGAATAGCTACGATAACGTGATAAAAGTGAGAGGTCAACGTTCTCATTACCTTCTCAACTATCATCTTATCAGTTATGGTTTCGCCACAAACCTTCATGAGATGGACGAGTTTCTGAACCTTCGACACATATTCTGCAACTTTTTCGTCTTCTCCCATCGACAACAAATCATATTGTCGATGCAAGGTTTGCAACTTGACAACCTTGACTTTCTCACCTCTTTCATAATACTTCACCAGAATATCCCATGCCTCCTTCGCTGTTTCAGCATGAGAGATTCTGTCGAAGTTAGCAGTATCGATCGCCGTCTGAATGTAATAAGCAGCCTTGCAATCTTTCTTCTTGACTTCGTTGTGAGCTTTTTTCTGTTCTTCGGTTGCATTTTCAGCCAACACAGGAACGCCGCCGGTAACCACTTCTAGGGTATCATGGAAGCCAAATAAGGATTACATTTGTTTTTTCCATTGGATCCAATTCTTGCTGTCAAGCATTGGAAGGGAATTCAGAATGTTCTTATCACCAGTCATCTTCGCAGCGGTTGGTTCACTTGCCCTGGAAACACGATCTCTGACGTGAAGTTCTTGAAAACTCAATCAAGAACAATAACCGGAAGCTCTGATACCAATTTGTTAGTGCGTGGTGCACTTTTAGTGAGGAGAGAATAAAGAGAGAATAAGGAAATAAGGATTTGTATTATTGAAATTGTGTAAATAATTATACAAACTAGGACTATTTATATACAACCCTAATTAGACTTGGGGTAACACAACTTGGATTATATTTAAATATTAAATCTAATCAAAACTAATCTAATATTTCAACAGGAAGATTGATTGTTGTACCCAACCGCCACAACGCAATCCTTAAATAAAGTAGACAATGAGACCATTTATTTAAGTAATATATATTAAAAATATTAATATCGTTTTAGACTTTTCAGACGTTTTAAAACTTTTTAGACATTTTAAAAAGATAATTATTACTATATGGGAATGAGAAATTACAAAGATTTTATAATATTGTTTTGTTAAAAAAAAAATTTAAATAATTGAAAGAGGAAATGATAATAAATATTTAAGAATATAATAAAAAAAATAATATTTTTTATTAATGATTTATTGATATCGTAAAACGACTTATATTTTGATATAATATTTTTTTTATAAACGGTTTTAAAAAAAATGGAGGGAGTATAAGATTAAAAATCAATGTTTTAAAAATTTGACCGAATCGGTCGATCAAATCGAGAATCAGAGAGGTAATCTATTTGACCGGATTGCTGGATTAAATAAACTATTGAACTAGTAGAGACCTGTTAGAATCGGTCAAAATCGGAGGTTAAATATTTTCTTTTTCTTTTTTAAACAAAACGACGCCAAATTGATAATTTTAAAAATTAAAAATAAAATAAAAATATAATTAGACTTTGCTCATGAATCAACTTCTTTTTTTTTTTCATATAATTAAATTGATTAGATAATGCAGTTATTCAATTAGAATTAAACTTTATTTAAAATTTATTTAAATTTGTATTTTATACTATTTTATTGTGTATGATAATTATGTTTAGAATTTGAATTTAAATAATAAACTTAATTCAAATTAATAATTTTAAAAATTAAATTTGTATTTTATACTATTTTATTGTGTATGATTTTTGTAGGTGTAGGAATTTTTATTTCAGAATCTGAGTTATTCGGTTCAAACGCTTTAATAATTATATGGTTTTGTTATAAAAATCGGTTTATTTAGTCATATCATCTGATTTAATTCAACTTAATCGTACGGTTCGACCAGTGATCTTAATTCGACTAATATTATACATCTAAATTTTAATACTATAATTTAGTAGTTATAGTAAAGGTTAGATAATATATATTTATAATTCTTTTTTATTATATAACATTTTAAACTTTTCTTTAAAAAGCTGAAATGATCGAGTTCTATATAGGTGGTTTTAAATCTCCTAAAATTGGGATAAAACTCAACAAAGATGATGCTTACAAAGAAGATAGAGAATCTTTCAATTGTGGTGGTCTTTTCCACAATTCTAAAGAAAGACGGGTCAAAGAATACTTTAGAAAGATTGGTGTCTGTAATATTCTACATGCTTACTTGTGGGACATGTATCTAAATTTAAATATGATTTGGAAACGTGACCAATCAAACATTATATATAAAATTTATGTTGAAGAATCTCCCATGTCTAAAAGAATATGGTCTCAAGTTATGTTTATATCCATTAGTGTATAGAAAAATGCCTCTCATACACAGGATAATACTAAGACTATATAGTAAACAAAAAATTGTATATGCAGTAGTATCAAAATAAATAGACGCAAACTCAATTCTGGAACAAAAAGTTGCATTACACAATATGTTTCCCCATTAAAAACAACCATTTAACACTCAGACAAAAGTCACAAAAACCGTATCATGATTCATGACAAACTAATTCTACTTCTACATCAACAAATATATGTAGTTTCGGGGAACAACAATATCACATTATCATACATACTAAATTAGTAACTATCGATTATATCAAACGACATGACTTAGAAAAACATATACACCGCGCGTAAATTAACACAATTCAGACAAGTCAAGTTCAAATGAAGAATAAATTAGCGTATTTTCCCGAGTCATTCATCATGATTGGACTGATATGTCTGCATTTGGATGCTGGATGATGTTTGGAGCAGCTGTTTTTGTTTCTGTATCCACTTTTGGTCTTTCTTTGGTTTTGTAAGCGCCATTGCTATGGCGTCGCGTGATTTGGTCCTTGGTTTTTTCAGTGAGAGCGTTAGGATTATAACCGCTCTTGATGTGGTGGCTACCAGTGCTGTGACGTGCTCGGCTACAAACTTCATGAGGCTGTGAGTTCACAGCATCACCAAAGGTTCTTCTACGATTCATATTCAGTTTCGGTGACTTCGGACGTGTTAGTGGCAGCTGACATCAAAGAAAACCAAATGAATAGTTTTTCCAATATAAGACTAAATATGATGCTTTGCACCGAGAAACTAAGACACTTACCTTCTTGAGTTCGGTCTTGGGCGGAGGCGCCTCATAGTAGAAACTTGGTACCGGTTTTGCTCTAATTACCAAGTTCTTTCTCATCTGCTTGATTGCTGCTTCTTGCTCTTCCTATGAGTGTTATAAACAAGTTATTTAATCAATTTTTATTCGACGAAGCTAAAATGGACTAGTAAAAAACATAGGCTTTGGCATAGTAAGGGGTTAAAAGTTTTAAGAAGATCACTATACCTTTTGTCTTGCCTCATACTGGTTTTTTTCTTCTAGAAGAGCTCGGTTTTTCTCCTCTAATTTGAGATAAAACTGAAAAGATTAAATGAAAAATCTGTTTAACATCTGTTTAATACGCAATATAGTTTATTTGGTGAAAGAAAATTTGTACCTCTCTTCGTTTTTCTGCACGTTCTGAGCTTCGAAATGTAGGGGCTGAACCCTGAGTTACCTTTGATCTTGCAGTGCGCATTGACACAGCACTAATATTTGTTGTTAAAGAACAAATGATATAGAGTAACAATTGTATTATAACATATAGAAGAATCACTTTTACTATTGACATTTATCAAAGAAGGGTTATAAGTTTAAAAGCATCACTTTGGCCTTGGCGGAGATTCTTCTAGTTTACCTAAAATTTGATCTGTGTAGAATAAGCCATAAAAAAGTTCAAATTTAAAAGGATACGAGGAAGCAATCGACCAATTGTCTTCATCATCGTAGTTCTTCTTATCACCATTTTGCAAGGGCTTAGCTGAAGAAAAAGGCGAGTTTTGCTGAAAATGGAAAAACTTTTGCATATCAGTAATTTCAATACTAGTAACAAACAAAACAAATACGTCTGCAAATCCTAGCTCAACTGGCGCAAGCAATAAATATATAAACCAGTTACCACAATATTAACAAATTAGCAACCCTTACAAACAAAACCCTTTTCTCTAATTGTTTGCAATTTCACGCATATAACCTATCAATCATTCCACTATGTATCTTTGGCTCGGTTCTTAGAGTACTTAACTTCAATTACCTGTGAATTCTTTGACGAGTAAGGCGACGAGTGCATGTTGTTAGCATTTGGCGACAAGTTCAAACGAGTTACACCAGCTTCAGTAGTATCAACAACACGCGTGTAGGATCCATTCTTTTCAGTAACCGGATCCGATGCTTTTGTCGAGCTTAACTCTTTCCCGTCACCCATTTTCTGCACTTCATGTTTCTCATTCTCCTCTATCAGCAAATCGGTATCACAGTTCGTTGCCGTGGCAGTCAAAATGTTGTTACTTTCGCGGCAATCCTCAACAAACAAATCGACCTCAGTACATTTCTTCACCTCATGATCCGCGATTTCCGAAGAATCGTGCCCATTATCATTAGCACTTTCATTTGAAACTGTTGATACACCATTTAGCTTATTCTCCCCAACTTCCATTGCAGTAACTTCTCTCCCCATGAAACTGTATAATATAGGTAATTCATCAGAAAACATTACAGGGATAAGAACATTCTAATATAAACAAAAAAAAATTGGTAATTTCTAACAGATCCAGAACACCACCGGGTTCAATAAGAAAATAAAACTCATATAAACAGATTTTCACAATAGTTAATTAACTAATTAATTAACATGATTAATTGTGATTAAGGCAATTTTAACAACCACACAGAAAAAACATAAACCTTAAAAAGTTCAAATAATTCATGAACTAACTTCAACATGTTCTTAACATAAAATAAACAAAACATAACATAGGAAGAAATCAACAACTGAAACAGAAAAATGGAAGAAAAACTCACCTGAAACAGGTGAAGCTCGATCTCACACTTAGATCTCTGTTGTTGTTGTTGTTCTTGAGCTTTTTGTTACTATGCTGTGTTTTGTTTTGTGTGTGTGTTGTTGTAGGTGTGAGTGGGTGGGTGCCAAATAGAAACAAAGTCCAAAATTTATGTATCAGTGTCAACTATATTATTCTTTTGCTTTTTCTCTCTCTTATGTTTCTTCCTTGGTTTAATTTAAGGTTTATTTATAGATCTGTTTTCTGGTTTTTTCTAACTAACGACGGTGGTTTTTCACCCTAACTTTTTTTAATCAGGATTTCACGCCGTTACTGACGGTGGGAAATTCCGTCTGTACCGTAGAGTGACGTTAAAGACATGTGAAAATAACAGAAAATAGTTAAAAATTCTTTGTTAATTTGGTAGCCACAGTAAAATTAATGTTTAAAAAATGGAAAATGAGAGAGATAGGTATAAAGAGAAGAGACTTGTGATAAGGATATTGGACAGATAAGGTGGGAGATTTGGTCTTATAGACATATCTAAATATAGAAAAATAATTACAGTAATAAATTAATACGTGCAAAAAAAATATGTTGATGCATTTTTCAAATTATTTTTATGTTCGAGTGAGAGATTTTAAGCTGGAATTCAATCATGTGCATGTAATATTATTATTATTTTCTGTTCATTGTAATTCTTTTTAGTTAGATAGCGGTATTGGGTGGAGCTGCAAATAGGAATGACAATGGACAGGGTATGTAGTACCCGTCTTCATATCTGCAGTTGAAATTTTTTTTCGTATTCGAGCTTATACCCGTTTGGGTATCAAAATTGACATCCGTTCTTATATTTTATGGGTATATAAGTGTCCGTACCCGTACCCGTTATCCGCATTTCTAATAAAAATAAATATATTAAGTATAAAATATCATAATATTTTAAGTTTTTAAAAATATAAAAAAGTTTTAAGGAAAATTTATTGTTGAATTATGAAATAAATTATCACGTATATTAAATATGTAATAGTTTAAAATTGATGTTTTTTTTTAATTTTATAAATATTTATTTTTGTATAATAGTATAAATTAAAATATATAAATATATATTGTACGGGTATGGGGCGGGCTGGGTACTAAAGTGTCCATCCCTGCACCCATTCCCGCTTATTTAAGTGGATAATTACCCGAGTCCGTACCCGTACTTATTTTTGCGAGTTTTTACCCTAACTATTGTGGATAATTTTTTGGATACCCACTAAAAATAAGCCAAATTGTCATTCCTATCAAATCCACCGAGTCAAACTAAATCAATTTATCAATTTTCCGAATTCATTCCTTTAGAGATATATTATGTCCAATCTGTATAAATTTGGTTCAAATATTAGATTTGAATATTTAACATATATATCGATTATTTAATCCGTTGATGTAAAATTAGTGATTTATTAATATATTATTATTTAATTTTTTCTATATGATTACATATTATATTTTGTCCAATTTTTTCACTCACGACTAATATTTCTATTAGACTAATACTCGATCAATAGATTTATTTAATTTTGATACTAAAATGTGGTTGCTTATTTGTTTTTTTATTCATTTCTAACTAATAGATTTTATAAAAATGATGTGTTATTTGATACTATTATTAAGTATTATGACATAAATAAAATTTATTTAATTTTATATAATGTATTTTATTGAATATATATTTTGAAAAATTGTATAGTTATATTGAATTGTGTTGAATGAAACATATCTTTTCTCATTAATCTATGCAGAAAATTTACCATGATATCCAAATCAATCTATGCACATTCCTATTGAAAATTAACCATGATATCCAATTTTGTTTAAAATGTCTTATTAATAATAAATTAAAAAAATATAATATATGATTTTACTATGTATCAAATTTAAAAAGAAAATACTAGAATATAAGGAAGTGAGTTTTTATTTGGGTAATATAGTTGTTTTGTTTCTTGAAAGTAAAGCAAGAATTCAGATAGTAGTACAATCATAATGATTAAAAGTCATAATCAGGGACAGGTTTAAGGAGCAATCTCTTACTCTGTCTATGATGCTAATTAATCAAGAGGATTAAGAAGGGATAACAATATTCTAGCTGTTGAGAACGACCAAAGCAAATCAATTCTTTTTTCTAACTCTCATTTGACCAAACATAATTAAAGGTTAAACATCTAATTAGTACTAATTGAGAAGGATACTCAACCAAGTTTACGCAATTCCATCAAACTCAATATTTGTCTGAAACAATATAATAATAGTGTAAAATCATGTGACAGAGTAAATGTAATATTTATGTCACTCGTGAATAAGTCCTTTCCACTCTCTCACAAGCTTGATGCTTCATAAATATGTCTGGTGTATTTTTATCAAAACAATACTCCTATCATAAGTAATTTATAAAACAATACATATTTTTTTATTACAAATTATAAAAAAAACAATTTCATTTCATTTAAGTATCTTATTCTTCAAATGTATATTTTTAAAAATTAAATAAAAATTATATTTTATTTACTTTCTTTTACATTTTTTTCATAAATAATTAATTAAAATTATTTTTTTAATAAAAATAGAAATATTGACTTCTCGCATCCTACCCTTATTTTTAGTGAGACGGATCAAAATTTTACTTATATTCTATATTATTTTCGTCTAAACGAAACCAGCATGTTTGTTCCGCATACTAACTTAACACATGTGATTTTTTTCAACTAAAGAAAAAAAAGAAATTGCAAAATGAATATGAAAAATGGATGTTTAAGCTAAAGTGTGCTTTAATCTCCATTTCATGAATATATTGTTACCTTATTGACATAAAGTTCTGTATTTATGTATATGTCTGATAGTCCTCTCATTCTAAACACAAACCGCAAGCTTCATTCTAATGATAAAAGGTAACATCTTGAAAACATACTCTTTAAATAATGTTAGGTGTATCATCAATTAATGAAAAATACATTTTCTGTTCGATTCGTAAATGATGAAAATTATTTCCCAGATTATAGTGAAATCAGATGCTAACTTATTACGATTTCCAAGCTAAGTGTTGCTTTTTCAAAAATCTTGATTTTGATGTACTACTATATTTTTTTGTACCTTAGTTAACTTCATTATACCACTACTACTACCAAATCTAGAATGTTGTTAGGTATTTTTGCAGGTAAAATAAAGATAAATAAATAAATGTTTTAATTATTCATTATTAATGGATGGGGAAAATGATGTAATGATATTCATGCCATGAATATATTGTTAGATTAACTATTTAATTAATTAAATATGGATTGATATAATTAAGTATTAATTAATTATATTATAGTCTATTGTTATTAAACACTAAATACATAAATTATTTGATTGAGTTTTGTGTCTGAATGGATCGTGATGAGTTGGACTATTCAGTTAAGCCCAATGAGAGGTCTCTGCCCTCAGCCGTTTAGTTATTTAAGTGTCTCCCCATTAGACAATTAACATACTCTAAAAACCCTAAACGGCAATGAAGGTAGTAATCATTTATTTTTTAATTGTCCTAAAACAATCTTGGCGTGGAACAAAGTGTGCGATTGGGTTGGTTTGGAGAGGATAGCGGATTCCGATTGTTGTAGGCACGTTCTTGCGTGGTATTTGCGAATGAAGGGCAACCGAAATCTGGATTCGATATCATCAATTTGGTTTATTTCATGCTGGATTATTTGAAAGAGTAGAAATAATATTCTTTTCAAAGATGAAATTGGGGATGTTGAATTAATGTTCAATAGGATTATTATTTGTTCTTGGAATTGGTTGGCTTTAGGCCTAGGAAGTAGGATGAAGTGTAGCTTGTATGAGTGGACTAAGTTCCCTCTTGATTTTGTGTAACTTAGGAGGTTTATTTCCTTGTATTGTTAGGCTAAATTTTTGGAGGTTTTGGTTGGCTTTGCCACCTATCTTTTGGTTGTTGGTTTTATTTTGGTTGGAGATTTCCTTAATCTCTCCTTAATGAAGTTTGCTTATCAAAAAAAAAAATGAGGGTATTAATCTTCTCATACTCATTCTTTCTGACGGTAATCTCTCGAATCCTAAAAGATACACAGTTCTTATTATTCTTGATTATTCAATAATATTATAATATGCTATAAATTTGTGTCTATTCGATTACATTAAATCTTTCATATATGTGTCAATTATTTGTAAAATTATATTCGTAAATATAAATACGAGTAGTGTTATTCGCATACAAAACTTTAATATTAAACTTTGACAAAAAAAAATTAGGTGATTAACATTGTTTAAATACGTTGTTAACATAATTCACTGTATAATTCATTATTTTTAAATACTTTAAAATTTGTTAAATACACATCTAATAAATATTCATATGAATATTATTTAATATATCTAAAAAGTCATTTGTCTTTTATAAATAAAGCTGGGAAAATATTATTTTTATCTAAAGACACAAATACAAATAACAAATAATATATATTTGTATACTACTCAAGTTAAGATGGAAGGTGGACTCAAGTTAAGTTAAAACGGAGGTAGTCATGAGACAATGTGAAATCTTTTCAATTAAAAGGGGATGAGGATTCAATTGTTTTAATTTTTTTTCTTGAGTTCTTTTTTTTGAGAAGATGAGAGTTAAGGAGTTGTACAATGTTTTCAAGGAATTAAGTGAGATTGATGAGGTTATCATTCCACCAAAGAGGGATATTAGGGACAAAATATATGGGTTCGTTTGATTTTTCAAGGTGAATGACGAGAAGTTATTGGCAACAAAATTGGATAACATTTTTCTGGGTAATATGAAGATTGAGGTGAACACTTCTAGGTTTGCAAGATCTCAACATGGGTCGTTCAAAGGAGGAAGAAAGGTTTACATTGAGGTGAGTTCGAAGAAGGAACCTACTCAAAGAGCATTTCAGAGGAAGTCGGATTTAAGAGGTATCAACACTTATGCACAAGTTCTTACGGGGAGAAAGCCACATGCAGAAGAGAAACGAGATGGTCAAAGCTATAATTCTTTCAATTCTCAAGGGCAATGAGGTGTTCTTATTTAGTTTAATACCAATTTGGACGACAAAACTATCACAAGGTTCAGCAAGGCGTGGGTATGCAAAATGATTGATTCAGGAATGTCCCACAACATGTTGACCATCTTTGAAATGAAAGGTTACTTACCGAAAAAAGTCACTCCGCTTGGTGCAAATCTTTGTTTGTTAGAAGAGAGAGAGGAGAGGGAGATAAATGGGTTGGTGGCTTCGGGGAATGATTGGATTGGCCAATGGTTTAAAGGGACCAGGAGGTGGAAGCCTCTAGAGGTGGATAAGGAGATAGTGACATAGTTATGTGTTTATGGTATTCCATGTCACACTTGGAATTCATTTTTTTCCAGTTCATTTCAAAACCTGTGGGAATGTTCTTGTGTGCCAATGATGATACTAGGTGTTAAGTTAAAATGGACGCTGCTAGACTACTTGTGAGAACTAGTTGCAACTCTGTGTTGAATGAAGTATTGAAAGTCAAGATTGACTGTATTTTTTTTTAATATCTAGGTGGTGAAAGATTCCTACGGTCCTCTCATAATTGTGCTTCCGGTAGAGCCTAATCGGAGTGCAGAGTCATCGGATTCTGATGTCTTGTTCGACGAAGAAGAAGGCAATGGGATTTTTAAAGAGGAAGAGATGAATGGTTTGAATATTGAGATGTACAATGATGGTGATGTTTCATCTTCTAGTAATAAGCTGCCAGAGCTTGTCAAAAGTGTGTAGGAAGTATAAGAGTTCGAGCATGTTGAGAGCATTGTTGAGATTAGTGTTGGGTTAGCTTTTCCTGATTTGAAGGGTGGAAAAGAGAGCAAAGGATTTGATAAGAACTTAAATGATTTACAAGTGGTCATTTTGGAGAAAGGGGCAGATGTAGGGAGTGCTATGAAAAGAGGGGAATGTGTGTAGGCTAGATATACTCCTTCTGACCACGTGGAAGCTAGAAATTTCTGAAGGAGTCTAGGGGCATAAAGGAAGGATGCAGATTTCAAGAAAAGGAAAACTAAAAATTTTAATGAATTATTTGTTTTGTCCAAGGTGGTTAAGGTAACTAGTTTTGATGACCATTTAGTTAGGTTGGAGAGCCATAATGTCAAGTGGACTGGACTGGATAATAAAGTAAGTGGGGTTGTGGATTACGAGTCTTTCAAGGCCCATAAGAGTTGTGTGGAAAATAATGTTAGGTTCAAGTGTGAGTGGTTAAAGTTCCACATTGCCTATGAATGAGTGGAATGTTGAATTTATAAGAGAGATGATCCATTTATCTAACACCTTATGATTTTGGGCTGAGATGTGTTGTCTCCCTCTCTTGTGGTCCTGGAGCATTAGTCTCATTGGTGCTCCCGACTCTCCCGAACTCTTCAACAGTGGTATCAGAGTCGTGGCTCAACTTTGTGGGGGGAGCGGAAGCTGGATCCGGTGTTGGATCTTGTTATAGGATGTGGGGGACTCACACTTGTGGGGGAGAATGTTAGGTGCAAGGGTGAGTGGTTAAAGTCCCATATTTCCTATGAATGGGTGGAATGTTGAATTTATAAGAGAGAGAATTCATTTACCTAACACCTTAAGGTTTTGGGTTGAGATGTGGTGTCTCCCTCTCTTGCGGTCCTTGAGCATTAGTCTCAATGGTACCCCCGAATCTCTCGGACTCCCCAACAGTGGTACCAGAGTCGTGGTTCAGCTTTGTGGGGGAGCGGGAATTGGATCCGGTGTTGGATCCTGTTATAGGATGTGGGGGATTCACACTTGTGGGGAAGAATGTTAGGTGCAAGTGTGAATGGTTAAAGTCCCACATTGCATATGAATGGGTGAAATGTTGGACTTATAAGAGAGAGGACCCATTTACCTAACACTTAAGGTTTTGGGTTGAGATGTGGTGTCTCCCTCTCTTGTGGTCCTTGAGCATTAGTCTCATTGATGCTCCCGACTCTCCCGGACTCCCCATTAAAAAATAGGAAAAATCAGGAAGGGGATTCGTCAAGCAATCATATTTTAACCGTTAAGGCCTCCTTCAAGTGTCGTGCATATTATTATGCCTTTTTCGTCTACTCAATCTGAATCTTCTTCTACAAGATATTTTTAGAGGAATTGCTTTATGTTGTGAGGACTTGTCTGATGATAATATGATGCAAGGTAATAAGAGGATTATGGCTCTAAACAAGGAGCAATTGACGGTTCAAATTTGGGATCAGGTTGAAGCTACATGAGTTAATGCGGGGTTGATATTGAAGCACATATATAATCCATCAGATCAATTGAAGCAAGGGATGAAGGATGGAATATTCAGAGGGATGATAAAAGAAAGTGGTGAAATGAATTGCCCCTCTCTCAATATTAGAGGGATTGGTAGTTCCTGGAAGAATAGGAGCTTAGGAAGTTGATTAAGAAGGGTCGATTTGATGATGCCTTTATACAGGTAACCAAAATTCATAGGATTGATGACAAATTCACGTTGGCTTTTTGGGGAGGAAGGGAAATGGAGTGGTATGCTAAACTAACTATTGATAGATTATGAGGTTCTCTGATTATGTGGAAATCAGGTACGCTTATCAGTAATTTTAGTTTCATTGATGAGGGTTTCATTGGCATTTATGTTGTTTGGAGGATGCAATCATTTATCTTGTGAATGTTTATTCGTCGTGTCATTTGAATTCGAAGCGTTTGTTATGGAAGGAGTTATTGTCTTGTAAGGCTAAGTTTGATGTAAGGGAGTGGTGCATTGGTGGTGACTTCAATGCAATTAAGAGGGCAGAGGAGAGGAAATAAACTATTTTGGTTATCAATAGGGTGGAGTTAAGGGAATTCAAGGAGTTTATCATTAAGCTTGACCTTGTGGATCTGCCTTTACCTGAGGGAAATTTTACTTGGTATAAGACCGATGGTTCCGCTATGAGTCATTTGGACCAGTTTTTTATTTTTGACGCTTTGATTGCTAGTTGAATTGTAGGAGCTCAAGAGGTGGGGTGAGGAATACTTTGGACCTCCTATTTGGAATAGAAGTAAGGAGATTAATGGGGTCCTAAGCCGTTCAAGTTTTTTATGAGTTAGATTGATCATCAGGATTTTCTCTCCTTTGTGAAATCAGTGTGGGATTCTATCGTGGTAGTAGGTAAATGGGCTTATGTGTTAAAGGAGAAATTGAAACTTCTCAAAGTTCAGTCGAGACTTTGGAATATAATTGTGTTTTGTGCTTTGGATTTATAGGTTGACGATGCTGCAAAAAATATTAACTAATTGGACGAAGCAGTGGTTGCAGGCGAATGGGAAGTGTGTAAGCATTTAATGAAGGATCGTTTATTGGCTTTGAGTTTCATATGGAATGCGTTCTAGCGTCGGGATAAGGATATTCGACATAAATCTAGGTGTAAGTGGGCCTTAGATGGGGACATGAATTCTAAGTATTTCCACAATTCCTTGAAGGAGAGGTATAAAAGAAATTCAATTGTGGGTTTGGATACGAGTAAAGGGAGAATTGAGCAGGTGAAAGACATCAAGTTGGAAGCTTCTTCTTTTTTCAAAAAGAGATTAATTAAAAGAAGTATTGTAGACCCAAACTTGATGGATTTTAGTTTAGTATGTTGTCTAGTACTGAGTCTTCTTCGCTAGAGGCGCCTTTTTTGTTGGAAGAGATCAAAGAGGTAGTGTGGAATAGTGAGGAGGATACAAGTTTCAGTTCAGACGGGTATAATATGATTTTTTTTAAGAGTTGTTAGGACATCATTCAAGAGGATGTTGTGGGCTTTGTTAATAATTTCTATTGTAACAAGAAAATTCCTAAAGTAGTGACTACCACTTTATTGCCTTGTTACCCAGGGCTGCCAATTCCCAATGACCAGAGGAATTCAGACCCATTTGCCTCGTGGGGTCCTTGTATTAGATTGTATCAAATTTATTGTCCAATAGATTGAAAAAATGGTGGATAATTTTATTTCTTCTTATCAGTCATCCTTTATTACAGGAAGAGTTATGATGGATGTAATGTTATTTCTTAATGAAATCATGGATTATGTTGTCAGAAATAAAAGTGAGTGTCATTTAGTGAATGTGGATTTTGCAACAATGTATGAGTGTGATTCATGGGAGTATTTGAGGTGCATGTTTGGTAGAATGAATTTTGGTTCGGCGTGGCGTAGATGGATGGATATGTTGGTCTTTTCAAGCTCTATGTCTAGTCTTATTAACGATAACCCCTCAGCGGATTTCTAAGTGGGTAGAGGTCTTCGACAGGAGGATCCATTATCTCATTTCTTGTTTTTTATAGAGATTGAAGGTCTTGCAGGGTTAATGAAGAATGTTATTCAGATGGAGAAGTTTCAAGGATTCAAGTTCAATGAAGAGGTTCATTTCAAACTCCTTCAGTTTGCAAATGATACGATTTTTATTTGAAATAGTAATTTGGATAACTTGTGGACTCTAAAAGGTTTTTTGCATGGATTCAAGTTAGTTTTGGGGATGTGTGTGAATTTGAATAAAATTAAGGTTTATGGAATCAACTTGCAGGAGGATTTGTTGATTGTTGCTTCAAATCTTCTTGCTTTTTCTATTGGATCTGTTCTGTTTAATTTTCTAGGTATTCAAGTGGGCGCAAATTCGAGGAAAAAGGCAACATGGAATCATCTTGTGGATAAGGTGAGAAAGAAACTCTCCAAGTGGCTGGGAAGGAGATGTCTATCAGCGCTAAGGTGGCGGTGCTTAACATATTTTTTGACAAACTTGGCCTTTTCCAATTTTTTCGTTTTTTAAAGCTCCCAAAATGGGTGATTAAGGACATAGTCAAATTGCAAAAAGTTTTTATGGAGGTGGGTGGGGGGGGGGGGGGGGGGGGGGGATTTGTATAAGAAAATAAATTGGGTTAGTTGGTCTATCATTTGCAAGTTCAAGAAGTAGGAAGCTCTAGGGGTTAAAGACTACGATAAATTCAACTTGGCGTTGCTTAGTAAGTAGATGTGGAGAGTTTTGTCCGAACCTAACTATTTTTGGTTCAAGATTCTGTCGTTCAGATACGGTGACGTGCAAACGCAAATGTCGGGTTGTACTTGTTTGGTGACATGTAAAACTGCATCAATTTGGTGGAAAGATTTAGTTGGTTTAACATTGGTCGGTTCTATCAAGTACAATTGGCTGACAAAGGCGATATCGTGCAAGTTTGGGAGTGGAAACAATTTTTCGGTTTTGGAAACATAGTTGGCTTGGGCAAATTCCTTAAATGGCGCAGTTTGAAAATCTTTATCACTATGCTCTTGATTCAAACATTTTGGTGCAATATGTTATATTTTGGGAAGGGGATGAGTGGTTTTGGGACCTACAGGTCTCTCATGAGTTTGCTAAATGTGTTGAAGCAGTGGCTGATTTAAATACGCTGCTGGAATTGTTGTAGGAGGTTAGACTTATCATAAATGCTCTCAATAACCATGTTTGGTGCATGCGTGGTGTTGGTTTTTCGATCAGACGAAGTTACAACGTTTTGGTAAGGTTGGAACAATCGGAGTTAGAGGTGGAGGATGAGGTTTTATAATTTTCTTAAGGAGTTTGGCCTGCGAAGCTTCTAAGTAAAATTCAAATATTCACGTGGAGGTTGTTAATCAATAAATTGCAAACTAAAGTTGAAATGGAGAGGATTATTTGTTATTATTGGTAGACATGATTTGATGTGTCCTTTGTATTTTAAAGAATAAGAAGATATAATGCATATTTTCTTCAATTGCGAAGTGAGTCGTAACGTATGGCAACTTGTTTGTTCTTGGTTAAGGTGTGACAATATTAATGTCATTTCAAATTCAGTGGAACACTTTGTTTTATTTAGGAAAGGTATGGAGTCTGTATTGGTCCGTAAGTTATGTTGGTCGGTGTAGTCTTGGACATGTTGGTTTATTTGATCCTGTAGAAATATAATTTTTTTAACAGGGGCATTTGTAGACATTAAGGAGATGATTCATTTGATTAAGTTTAGATGTTGGAGTAGTTTGCTTTGTCTCATAATAATTGTAATGGGTCTCTCTGGTTAGAGTGGTGTTGTTTCCCGAATCTTTGTTTTTGAGTCGAGATTACTTTAGCTCTTTTCTTGTTGTGATTGGATTAAGGTACCCTTGTACCCCTCTTAATTCATATCGAAAAAAATTAGTGTAAAATAATTAATATTAAAAAAAATTATTTATATTAAACTAAAAAAATCAACTCAATTCAAAAATTATATTAATATTATATAATATTAATATAATTCAAAAACGAAATTAATCATCTTAAAAATTATATTTATATTTATATTATATAATATTAATATGAAAAAAAATCAACACAATTCAAAGATTCATTTCAATTTGGTTGGTTCCAACTTTGATTCATCTAATTTATTTATTTTAACAAAACAAATTGTTCAAATAATAACTTTAACACAATTTCTAAGGATTGATCTAGTGAGGAAAGTCTGAATTTTGAAAGTGTACTTTTCTAAAAGTATTAAATTTAAATTTTGATATCTGTAAATAATTTCTGTGTTGAAACAAATCAATACAAAGTTTTGTTTTGGCTTTAACGGGACTACCACAATTAGACTGACAGGTTGATCCTTTAATTTTAAATGAGACTAATGTAAATAGACAATAATATTTATTTATTTAAATTAATCCATCACAAGATGGAATACTAAGATTTTAAAATAATAATAATAATAATAATAATAATAATAATAATAATAACCTAACACCATACTAGAATAAAGCTAAATTGACATTTGGCTTACCTATTCCCTTCTATTGTGCATGTGTATACTATTAAGTTTTTATAGTCTATTTCAACACACGAGTACCATCTTGGTTAGGGACCATTTTTTTTGGATTGAAAAAAGGGTATAGTCAAATTATCAAAGAAGAATTAATTGGCAAGTTAAGTTTAATTTTTGAATATGAAGTGGCTCGTTTCGCAAAGCAAAAACACCTTTTTCATTATAACTTATTTCAAATGGAAGGTACACTTTTTCTCATCTTCTTCTAAAGTGCACTTCACCTTTTGAATTTTGAAGTTGCAAAGGAGGTAAAAAAAAAGTCTATCTCATTCTTATCCAATTCAAATTTCTCAATTAATAGTTCTCTAAATTTAGGTATATTAGGAATTACTAGTGGTAAATTAATTAACTATCAATTAATTGTGAACCAAATAAAGTACTTAGAGAATGGTGCATTAAAATAAGTAGGTTTTGACAGTTATGAGGAGAACCCTTATTTCCTAATATGTTTGTTTAATAATGTCATGTATATGTTTGTAATTATTTTATTTAATATGAAAATTTAAAAAACTTTAAATAATTAGATGGTATATAGAATGTTAATCAATTATGGGTAATTTCTTGTACTGTGTTAAATTAATTGATCAAAAAGTAATTCATCACCTATAAAAGTACTTTTACATGCCCTCATAGTTAGTGATACAATTTAAAGTTCAATACCAACCAGGTGATATATGTAGTTTTTTTTTGTTTTTGTTTTTTTGTTTATCTATATTTATGTAAGTGCAAGAGATTTAAAAATTGTTTGCAAACGTGGAAAATAATGGATGCTGCTCAATTGAATTGATTAAGCAAGCTTAGTTTGTGGTGGAGGGGACCCGTGGTCCGATCCTTATAAATACTGTTCAGCATGCGTTTTTTTTTTACAAAAGTTTAGTTGAGTTAAGTTTCCGAATTAGATTAAGTCTTAAATAGTGTTTATAAAGATATTTATAAATCATTTAGCGAACTTCGCATTGACAGCGGAAATTGAACCCACAGTGCGTGAGTCAATTTTTTTTACTAACTGAATCAATCTTCTTGTCTGTTTGGCGTGAATTTGATTCAACAAAATTAATTAAAAATTAATTTAGACTAAAAAAATGAGAAAAGTTAGTTGGAATTAAAAGTGAGATTAAAATACATATACTTGTTTCTCTTAAAGTTTCAAATTTAAATTTTATTTGAGATTTTTTTTCTGGCGCGGGTTTGAATTTGTGTTTCTGTATATGATGTTTCTATTGGGGTCAATTTAGTGAGTTAACACGAGAGACCATTTTATACTTTGGAGCTTCTATTTAAGAATAATACAGTTTTGTGAGAGATACATCACATATTCATCAAAAATTAAAAGTAATATGTGTGGATTCTCTTACTTATAAATATCCATATTCCACATTTTTAATCGGTATGAGACTTTCCTACACTACTCATATTTTTTCAACACTTTCAATCAAGTGTAAGTCTATCCACAACGCTCTCATTCAAGCAAAAACTCTTTCATTCACATACAATTGTACTGCCATTAACATTCGTCAACAGAACACTCTACCTACAACCATGTGGAGATACTTTAGATACATGTGAGTCGGTCCTTTCACTCAAACCAAACTTTGATATCACTCTTGGAGTCAATTCGGGAGTCAACACAAGGAATCATTTTTTACTTTGGGTTTTTTTTTTAAAAGTAACACACTTTTGTGAAACACACCACATACTCATCTAAAACTTTAAAATGATAAATATATAAACTCTTCTGCTTATATATACTAAAGTCTCCACATTTCTAATCAATTTAAAATTTCCCTATACTTCTCACACTTTTTATTCTCAACAATCTCTACACAACCATTACTTATATTGGTTTAGCCAAATTCTATTAGATGATAATAATTTATGTGATAGACCAATTTATTTAAAACTTTAATTAAGTTCTACTAATAGACTTCGTATTAGTCACTCATAAGTTCCCAAGGTTGAATATCAAATTAAAAAAAATTTTAAAAATACAATCAATCCTATTATAAAGTCGCTCTTTCAACTAGCCATCAGTCGCCCACTTAATTAAAGTTGGTTTGTTGTCAGACTTAAAATTAAACCCTTTAAAATTTAACTAAAATAATATTAGAGATTTTCTTTAATTTAATTAATTTTTATAATATTATATAAAAATACAAATTAATATTATTAAAAAATTGATAATTCAATTTTATTTGAAAAACTTTCTATTATAAATTTTTTTATAAACAAAAATATTATATTAAATTGAATATAAGTGATCCTGAAATCCGAGTATAATATCAAATACCTTGAAAGGAGGACATATGATTAGTATACCAATTTGAGTATACATGATGAGAGAGCAATTTTTGTTGGAGAATTTTTCTATGAGCAACAAAATATTGTAAAAGATATATTACGTATTTATTTAAATTTTTAAAATAATATGTGAATTATCTTATTTATAAAACGTTTCTCAATCTCTATTTTTTTTTTAATTAAGGTGTAATTTCTCTACACTTGTTTTTCAAACGCTTTTAAATGACACTTATTTTTTTTCAACATAGCTTCTCCTATTATTTTTCCAAAGGCAAAAAGTACGTGTACAATAGCACGACCAATTATTATTGGCTTATTGGTGAGTGATGCACACACGGCAAATTAAATAATCTTAGACTAGAAAATATAGAATCAAAGAAAAATCCTAAATGGGTCGGTTGTAGGGAAATATAGGCCATAGAATGCTTCCTTTTACTTGACTTCCCTTCTTTTGGGACCTCTTCCTCTATCTCTATTCTCTACAATTGATTGATTGATTGCTAGTTTACCAACTTATTTAGGAATTTTCTTCTACTCCATACTATTACATTTATATTTATTTAATTATATCTCATATTTTTTATATATTTTATAATATTAATACATGTACTAATTATGTTTCAATTCATCTGGTCTGTCATTAATAAGGGTATCTTTGACTACATATTTTATTTTATTATAAAAGTCAGTACATTAAATTATTCCATGTTTATTTGCAAGCATAAAAGATTTTAAATATTTTTTTAAAAGGGTTATTTATATGAAACCCTCCTGCCATATGAGCGAATTTTGCTTTCTCCCCTCCATGCCTTTTGGCAACGGTTTTTTCAAAAAAAATGTTGCCTAAACCTGCCTATGGCAACGGTGGGGGGGTAAAACGAAACACGCTCATATGGCAGGGGAGTTTCATATAAATAACCCTTTTTAAAATGTCATGCTAAGAATTTCAAATAAAAAAAATATTATATGTGCTTAACATTAAATACATATAATATTTTTTTAAAAAATTAATTATTTTTGTTTTTATTGCATTAAATACATATATTTTTAGAAAAAAATATGTATTTTTAGTTTCTTAAAGAATGCTCAACTAATTTTTTTAATCTTTTAATCAGTGCTCTGAGGACACTCGTTAGCACTTCTCTTCTTTAAACAGGTATACAAATTAAGAAAGTTGGTACGTACTAGTAGGCTTCTGCAATACGGTGTTGTTGTTTGTCTTGTCACTTTCGTTTCGTTTATTATTATTTATTAGATCTTCTTCATGATTGCACATCTCTGAATCAAGTTTTGAATTTATTCGTTTTTTAACATGCATAATCCAGTTGTTTGTATTTGAGTTTGATCATAATACTTTAAGTCAATTGCTTCAGCAAGTGAAACAAGAACCATGTGTGTTATTGGTTCAAGTTAGGTGAAAAGGGAAATCTCAAAGTATTTTGAAAAAAATTAAAATTTGAGATTTTATGTGCATGACACGAATCATGTACATATCATGACTCAAATCAAATTGAATAGAGGCAAACAAAAGTTTTTGAACATCTGTGACTCGAATCACATTTTTAACTTGATTCGAATCAGACAGCTCTGTGACTCGGCTAAAGGACCCACTAGTTGGGTACCTAAATTACCTATTTGATTGTCTGTAGGAAGGTTCTGTCTATGCAAAAAGGTTATGGTTCCTAGATAGCAGATGTTCAAGACACATGACGGGAGATGCTTCCATGTTCATCAAGTTTGATGAGAAACAAAGTGGTCAAGTCACATATGGGGACAACACAAGAGGTAAAATTTCAGGTGAATGTAGTATGGGAAATCCCTCCACAATCACCATTGAAAATATGATTTTAGTTAAAGGGTTTAAACATAACCTACTTGGCATTATCCAATTATGTGATATATGATACACTGTGATATTTGATACTCTTAGTTGTTTAATTGAGCATAGGCAATTAAGGACCTTGTGCTTAAGGGTTCTAGGATTAATAATGTGTATATGTTTGATCTACATGATGTGTTAATGCACGGAACTAAGTGCTTAGTCGCCAAGGATGAAAAATCTTGGTTATGGCATAGACGCTTAATGTATGTGCATTTCGACTTAATAAATAAAATAGCATCCAAGAATGTAGTGTTTGGTCTTCCTAAAATTAAATTTTCAAAAGACAAATTATTTGATGCTTGCCAAATGGGAAATCAAACGAGAATGCCGTTTAAATCGAAAAATGTTGTTTCGACGTCAAAACCTCTCGAGCTTCTCCACCTAGACTTGTTTGGCTCTTCGCAGACAAGAAATTTAAGAGGCAAGTATTACGGGTTTGTGATTGTTGATGACTACTCTATATTAACTTGGAAGTTATTTCTAACCCATAAGATGAAACTTTTGAAGCTTTCGTTTATTTTGCTAAGCTTGTCCAAAATTTCTTTAGTTTTAAAATTATCACAATCCGTAGTGGTCATGGTGGTGAATTTGTTAACCATCTGTCATCCCCCAAATTTGTCCTACCTGTGGATAGTTTTCATATGAACATTCATCCACTAACCATCATATCTATATCCAATCCATTTGTCCATTTTCACTTTTAATTAACCTATCTTTTGCTTGTATTCATTTTTTATAACCATTTCCATTATCCATTACAAATATCCATAACCATTTTTACCTTTCCTATTATCCATAAATAACCATATTTCATTTTAAATCCATTTATCCACTTTTCAACTCCATTTTTTTTCCAATAACCAAGTTCATAAACCCATATTCATTTTCATCCAACCCATAACCATATTTCTTTTCAAATCCATATCCACTTTAAATCCTTTTTCTAAACCCAAGCCATTTTTAAATCCACCTTTCAAGTTAATTCATTTTAAACCAATTCAAAATCCATTTCATTTTCAAGCATGTTTCCATTTTTAGTCCATCTGTTTTTTGTTTTCAATAACCACTTTCTAAATCCATTTATCATTATCCCAATCTCCATTCATTTCTATTCCATCCATATTTCATTTGGCCATTTTGTCATTATACCATCCATAATTTAAAATAAAGAGAGCCCATTTGTCTAGGCCCATGTTCCAAATTGAAGAGATAATTAGTAAACCTACTTTAGGAGTATATATACAGTTGCATTGGTGTGAGTGGGAGGGATCCTGAGTCTGAACAAAAAGAAAAAGAAAACGGCGCAGAAAAAATTCATCACTCCCTCTGTTTCAGTTTTTCACTCGCCATCATACAACCATCATTTTGGCGTTCTTTCCACTTTCACTGTTTCAAATCCGACCATATAACCTCTACTTCACCTTCACCATTACCACCTTTATCACTCCATTCCCGGTTCACCTCTTTCCTTCAAATCATAAATTCAAATCCATTCCTCTTCCAACAAATACCACGCACCTAAAAGCTCACGCAGCCGCGAGATCATCCTATGCTACTAAGAAAAACCAATTCACAAAACTTCATCTAAACCATACACCAACGATTCCACAACGTAGAACCTCCAGCGAGCACCTCACCTCTGCTACACACCGTCAACAAAATCAAACCGTCATAACAAAACGACCTGCAAAGGAGCCAAAACGCTGAAAAAAAGACAACAGATTCACGCCTTCCTCACGCTTTAAATCGGCCCCAACACCTCATTCCTCCCTCATGCTTTCAAAAGCCAAGTTTCTGTCCATAAACTCACCTTAGCACCACTCAACAATAAATACCGCCACACAACCTCTCTGTGATCAGATCCCCTTCTTCATGAACCTTCAATACAAACTCTCAACAAAACCTGCAAAAATAAATTACAACTTTTAACCGATTTCAACTCGTATGACCCAACGCAAACAACTACCTCTCCAGAATCTTCACAAACTCGAACAACCCTTTCTTATAACCTCAACTCGTGACCCTTCTACAACCCAACTCATTTTCAACAACTCGTCTGAACCTTCATCATCTTCCATTAAACCAATAACCATATCAAATCCATCAAACCATAGTAAACATAATGGAAAGAAAAGAGTAGAAGAGGAAGTGATTTAAGAAAACCAAATCGTGAGACGAAGACGAACTGGAACTCGAGGTCGAGAGGAAGAAGCCGTCGCGGAAGTGAAAGAAGGAGAGCCAGAAACACGAATCGGTGTCGAGACGAGGGCAGCATCGACGAAGAGAAACCAGACGAACGGAGAGAGAGGAGTCGATCTGTACCAGACGATGTTGATGACAATGGCGAGTCGTTGATGAGGGTGGTGATTACGTTGTTCTGTTTCGGATAACTACCCTTTAGTTTTTATTTTCCTTTATCATAATGAATAAATGGCTTTTGATCTGTTGAAATGGATTGTCACGATGGAATGATGCCCTGCCTCTCCTAATTTGGTTTTGTGGAACTGGTTCTCGTGTGGGCCGGGGCTTAGGCCTGTTTTTTTTTATTATTTTATTGATTTTAGATGAATGGGCCATAAGGCCCATGAGGATTCCATGAGATTGCTAATCACTATCCATCCACCGGAGTTGCACCCATGTTTGTGTTTTATATTTTGTTTTGTTAGAAAGTTACTTTTAATTACATGGTTATTAATATTAGATTTCGATAATCTGATTTTGGATAATTTGACTTTAGTTCGTTAATGATCTTGGTTTGTTAAAATTTTAATCTTATTTTTTAGTTTGAGTTTAGATTATTTAATTTTTATTAGATATTGGATTAATTATTTTGGACTAAACTTTTGATATTAATTCTTGATTAATTTTCAATGGTAATCTTGAGTAGTTTTTGTTCAAATGTCATTTTTTTCCCTAATTGATTTTAATTAGAATTTTAATTAGCTCTCTTTTATTAAGTTCTTACTAACTTTTTTACTCTTTTGTTAGTACTTTTGATTTTGGCTCAGTTGATCTTGGATGTTGATTTGTGATGTTGGACACTTGAGCTTATTGGATTGATCGTGCGAAGCTTCTACAAGTCTCCTTGAGTTTTTATTTGCACGCATTGAAGAGGCAACAGACCTTCTCCGTTAGGTACCCCTAGAATCTCGATTTTATCTTTCATGCCTCATTCTAGGATTGTATCCATGTTAGAAGCATGTTTCTTCCCCCCACTTTGTTTGATTTTTAATCTTTGTGAGGTGTATAATTTTTTTTCTTGTGAATTTATTTCATACCTTGATTATGTGTGCTATGCATATTATACTTGTCCAAACCAAAAAATATTTTTCAAACTAATATTGTGACTTATTGTCAACCATTTTCATACCTTGTAAGTCGATCGTCTTCACGATCGCAATCGACCTCACATAGCCTCCTCTTGGGCTTTATACAACGATAATTGTTGCACATTTCACTTTGGTTTGTATGCGTGTATGTGATTGGCTCACTTTAATTATAGCTTAACTACTCCCACTTGAGTAGTTGTATCCCTTTTCCATAAGATTAAAATCAACCCCTTTTTACAACAATAAATAAGCTTGATCCAACGTCAAGTATTTCCCAAATCAAATTCAATTAATTTCCAACTTTCACTTGATCCATATATCAAGTTCCTTCGCCTCTTATAAGTCGAGCGCTTTTGCCTCGCAATCGACCTTACCTTAAACCATAGGACCTCCTTTCCATTAGTCTTCAACCATTTCACACGCACATTAAAACCTCGATCCAACGTCGAGTGCTTTTCTCAAATCAAACCAACATACATAATAATACTTAAACATTTTCATAAAGGTGAAAAAGAGGGGGACTAAGTCTTTGGTCTTTCTCTTCAATTGCTTGGGTGCGAGTTTCCTTACTCGTGTGTGGGCAATTGACGCCTTTAAGATACATATAATCCGATAAAGACTCAAACTCCTTTTATTAATCAATCATTAATACATTAATCATACTTAAAGATCATTTTCATAAAGGTGAAAAAGAGGGGGACTAAGTCTTTGGTCTTTCTCTTCAATTGCTTGGGTGCGAGTTTTCTTACTCGTGTGTAGACAATTGACGCCTCTAAAAACTTAAATCTTAACTTCTCAATTGTTTGGGTGCGAGTTCTCTTACTCGTGTGTGGACAATTGACGCCTTTAAAACACACGAACTCGATAAACATTCAAATCTTTTTAAATCAAATTATTAAGACACCTAATCCCTATCTAAACACATTTTATTAAAGGTGAAGTGAGGGTGGTCGAGTCTTTGGCCCTTCTCCTCAATTGCTTGGGTGCGAGTTCTCTTACTCGTGTGTGGGCAATTGTCACCTCGAAAAACATCCGACACAACTAAAACTCTTCTTTTCCGCGCGAGCGGAGCCCTAAATACACATACAAATCAAATTCTTTTCTTAAT
This sequence comes from Lathyrus tuberosus, assembly GCA_022829125.1. NCBI lineage: Eukaryota > Viridiplantae > Streptophyta > Magnoliopsida > Fabales > Fabaceae > Lathyrus > Lathyrus tuberosus. Next base: position 15,006,862 of record JALAZF010000031.1, read on the forward strand.
CAAATGCTTTAATACACTTAATCATATATTCAAACACAATTTCCTAAAAGGTGATGTGAGGGGGCCAAGTCTTTGACCTTTCTCTTCAATTATTTGGGTGCGAGTTATCTTAATCGTGTGTGAACAATTGGTACTTCTAAAAGACATAAACCTTAAATCGTCGGTTATTGCTTGTGTGCGAGTTCTCTTACTCATGTATGAGCAATCGTCAGCTATTGCTTGGGTGCGAGTTCTTACTCGTGTGTGAGCAATTGTTATCTCTAAAACATCCAATACGATCTAAATTATCCTTTCCTCGTCTCCGTACGACCGAAACCCTAAAACACGTCCAAATCCAACTCTTTTTCTCAATCAAATCTTAACATACTTAATCCAAATCAAACAACTTTTCACAAAAAGAACATTGTTTAATCCATTCTTCCACGCATATGAACTAGTGCTTCAGCCTCCCATGAAGAGTCGACAAGCCAACGTTTAGCAGTCAGAATGCGAATTAAACACTCGTTCGCTTAAAAAACACAAACCAATAAGCCGTAGTCCCCTGAACTACGAATGCTTTGACTTTCCCATTGCACGAGGGAATACGTAGGCCCGAGGATCTTAATCCTCGCCGAGCACACTAATAAAAAACCACTCATTTTCCCTCTTAAAAACTAATCCCTTTACCTTAGAAGATAATCAAACAAACCTAACTAACTTTCTCACGAATCGAATCAAGAGGTTCCCGTTGAGTACAACGGACGTAGAGGGTGCTAATACCTTCCCTCTTGCGTAACCGACTCCCGAACCCGAATTTGGTTGCGATGACCACGTTCTCATCTCCTTTTAAAGGTTTTATCGATATTTTCCTTTCCTTAATTTGGGATAAATAAAGTTCGGTGGCGACTCTGTTTCGAACAGTTTTTTCCGCGTCCATCGCGAGGATCGTATTTTTTGAGGTACGACAGATGGCGACTCTGCTGGGGATTATGCATTGCCCTATGCTAGAGAGAGTCAAGCCTAACTTGACTCGATTCGTGAGTGTTAGATCCGCTTGTGTGTTTATCTTCTCTTGTTTGTTTGCTTGCTTGTTTGACTATCTATTATCTACTTGCTTGCTTATTGTTATTATATCCTATTATTATCTTGTATGACACTGTTGGGGTTTTCTGATCATTGGTGCTCTGTGAGACGGCTCTACACCCGAGTCCGAGTATAACCCTAGGATTAGAATGGTGGTTGTGTAGTGGAGGCTTGCGTGGTTTCTTCTGCGTGAGCCAAAGCAAAGACCCCGCTTGGAGTAGATTCCCTTGGAAATGTTATCGTTTTGACGTTACTTCGTCACAATGATAATTTTTTCGAGCCTGAATTGTTGATCCCAAGGACCAAAACCTAATTACCCATGGTGGTTAGTAGTGTCAATTCTATGTGAGTTAATTCGAACGCCCCAATCAGATGAGATCCCTTGAACGTATTACTTCCTGACAGTAATATTTTCAACCTCGATCTAGGATTCTGAGAACCCTAAACCCGCGTGTCGATGGTTGTGTAGTGGGCGCCTCCGAGGAGTCTTTCTCGTGGGGAAGAAACAAAGACCTCACCTAGACGAGATCCTTTCAAGGATATTATTGTCTGATGTTCCTTCGTCATGGCTATAATGTCTTTGAAAGATATCCATAACTCTAGGCACCTACCCGTTTAGAGTCTACCTGTGGGGGATCCGATGATCAGAGATATCCTGTGTCTAACTCCTTCCTCAAAATCAGATGTTGTTTTGATCCTGGAACCGTGCATAAGCATTGCATACTCATGACATTAGCATACGTGCATATCATTTTCCAACAAACTCAATCATCCTTTGTCCATAACTCGCAGTTGATTTCCTGACACTCGTATCGAAATTGAAGCCGCTTTTGGAATAATCATGGACTCAGAAGAGCAGAATTAGTTTGCGTTAAGAGCAGATGTTGAATTGATGAAGGACCAGCTAGAACAACTTGTGGAAGCTATGGCAAGGAAAGAGGACAACATTCAAAGGCCTACAGTCATTAAGAACGTCATTCTGCCTCAAGTGAATAATCTTGCCCAATTTCAGCCTGTGCGGATTCCTGTTGGGGACCAAGTTATACAAGAATGTCACACTATTCAAGATGAACATGCCTCGTCTCATGATGCAGTTGAATACCATAGCTTTGCATTCATTACACCGAATTCCTGAGAGACGAGCCTGGTGGTGAATACTGAACGACCTCGAGATGTTGAGTTTGCTGAAAGATGTCGTGTGTTGGAAGAGAAGCTTGAAACCATAAAGGGGCGCGATGCTTTTGATCTGAATGCTTTGAACATGTGTTTGGTACCCGGACTTGTAATACCTCCAAAGTTTAAGATGCCAAAATTTAAGAAGTACAAAGGAGATAGCTGTCCAAAGCAACATTTGGTGATGTTTTGCAGAAAGATGACCTCCAATGCTCTCAATGATAAACTTATGATCCACTGTTTCCAAGATAGTCTGAGTGGGGCATCGTTGAGTTGGTACATGCAGCTAGAGAGTAGCCACATCCAATCATGATTGGACCTAGCCGGTGCATTTGTGAAACAATACCAATACAATCTTGACATGGCTCCCGACCGCATACAGTTGCAAGGCTTATCTCAAGAGGAGAACGAATCCTTTAGAGGGTATGCTCAGAGATGGGGAGAGGTAGCTGCTCGCGTTCAACCACCACTTTTAGATAGAGAATTGGTTGACCTGTTCATAGATTCTTTGCAAGGCCCATACCTAGAAAAAATTATGAGCAATGGGACATCAAACTTCTCTGACTTGGTTTTAGTAGGAGAACGCATTGAGAGTCATCTCAAGAGTGGAAAGATCCAAGACGCCTCGAGCATCCAGGCTAGAGAGACCGAACCCATTGTCAGTTCTCAAGAGGAAGAGGAGGATGAAATCAATGCAATCTGGGACACTTTACAAGCTTCGTCTTCGGTACCTTATCCTCAATACCCAAGCATCTCAAATGTTCAAAGTCAGCAATCCCATGGGCCTCCTTGTGCGATTCCATTCTCTCCACATGGTCAATATACTCCTGCCAATAGAGGCCCCCCTCATCAACAATGAATTACACAGCAGAATTCTTTGCAACCCCGACGCTACTATAATCAAAGACCAAAAAGGCATTTTGATCATTTGCCAGTACCATTCAGTCATATATTGCCACGTTTGATTAGTAGTGGGTTAATAGCGCCAAAGGGCTTGGATCCTGTTATTCCTCCATACCCACCAGGCTTTGACGCCAATGCACGATGTGGATACCATGTTGGCGCCATGGGGTATTCAACTGAGAATTGCAAATAACTCAAAAACAAGATCCAAGATCTGATTGAGTCCAAGATGATCTCGTTTACACCTCAAGGTCTTCAAATCAACATCAATCCTTCACTTGATCGAGTGGGTCCATCCGCCCATGTTATGGAAGAAGTTGCTGAGAGTAGGTGTGAAGAAGGTTATCATAGTGGTCTCGATGAACAAGAATGCTAGTCCAATAGTGGGTCAAGAAAGAAAAGCCCAGTCCCCAATGCTAGCAATTTTTAGATCATGTCATTTCTAGGCATTTGTAGTTTCTTCTTTGTTATGTGTTATTTGCTTTTAGACATTGTTGTTTATTAATGGTAATATTAATGAAGTGATCATGCTTTTTTTGAACTAATCACGTCGCATTCGCTCACATTTTCTTCACTTATATAAGAAAAAAAACAAAAATATTCATCTATGTACCTCTCATTCACTTTCTTAACCAAATTGTTGTTTAGCAAAGATTGGAGGGAGGATGATGAAAACGAGATACCCATAATTGCTGATGGTATGCTTTCGGATAGAATCCTGCCAAGGATGTACATGCATTGTTTCAAATTCCTAAACACTGGAGAGATAAGGAGTTAATCCCTAGTTCACCACTTCGAGCCGAGAAGTAGAAGTTTCCTTCGGATATTTAAACCCTTACACTCAACCCGGGGCAGGGTAGTGTTCAGTTAATCTAACTCCGCATTCTTCGTACACGTCCCGAGGTGACGAAGAAATCATGCAAAATCCAGAAGTTATGGTGGTTGTTCTTCAATGACTACTGACTTGACAATCACAAGCCTTACTAAAAAAAAAGAAGAAGAGAGCCTGCTAAGTCAAACACCTCAAAAAGGAGACTTAGGTAAAAATTAGGGCAATCCCGATGGACTCGTAGAACAAAATCAGTCCATGCAAAATTAGGGATCAAAATAAAAGTCAAAAGAGGGCATCAAATCCTCAAGCGAAGCAAAATAAGATTCAGTGAGCACCAAATCAAAATCAAAAGGTCATTGACGTCCATCAAAAACAAAATAAGATGACTGTCATTTCAAGCAAATCTTGAACCTTCATCTTCATTCTTACACCGTCAAAATCAAAGTACGTGTGTCAATTTAACTGAACGTAAGACTGGAGATCATCACGAAGAAGGGGTGGGTACTAATCAAATTTGAGCCTTATATCCTTTGTTTCTATAACCGTGAACCAGACCACGTTACAACCCGCAAAAGACCTAATTGAGGCGGGGTTTATTCTGAAAGCATACAACAGCAAGGTTGCGTAAACTGACTCCTACATATTTGCTAATCTTTTGTATTGGTGTCATATTCTTGCTGTATCTTTTACACACCAGTAAATCAGCACTGCGTTTGGACTAATGGTTCACTCGTCACACACTGACACATCATTCCAATAAATGATTTTTCAAAACGTGCATTAAAATTACCATTTCTAAATGAACAATTTTAGCTGCAAATCAATACTTGACATTTTGGAAATTCCAACAAAGTGCAATCAGAGAGAAACTTGAGTATTCGTTGGCACTGACTTAAATTGAGACTACCTCATAACCTTGTGAATCTAGGGAAAGTCCTTCAAAGAAATACTTAGTCAATCTGGGGCAGACCGCTGCAAAATCCATACTGGGGCAGACCACTGCAAAATCCAGACACAGGGGGCAGGCCACTGATCCAGACACTGGGGCAGATCATCTCATTACCCTCCAGACAGGGGCAGATTCCCTTCATACAATCAAGTTGGTCAAGTTGGCCATGTTATGCACTAAGCGACCCTTGAGTTCAACAAGTATTAAAAGCCTTGGGGCAGAGCAAATGCACAATCAGAATGCATTGGATAAGTCGCTACGCTCACACAATCAACATGCATTGGTTACGTCGCTGCGCTCATGGCATATCAGCTAGTAGTGGGGTTCTCTCATTCACAAGCACACAACTTCTGCAAAGGATCAAACTTGGGGCACCAAGAGAATCATATTGGTCTACTGATCATAATATCTTCCATTTTCGATTGTCGGGAAATCAAATCTCACCATCAAATAAAGTCCACCCTGCTGGCATCAGCTCCAAAAGTCCAACCATGCTTGGCACCTACCATAAAGTCCAACCCTGCTTGGCACCTCCTAAAGTCCAATTCATATTGGCAACTACCTAAAGTCCAACCCTGCTTGGAACCTACCAAAAGTCCACCCTGTTGGCACCTTCATAAGACCAATCCCCTGCTCGCATTCGCATATGCATCATATACAACATACGTGCACCATGTGCATAACCTTTTTCCTTCCTCAACCCCCGCGTTGATATATATTGATTTGTTCTCGACCCCCGAGTCGATATCATTATTACATCTTCAACCCCCGAGTTGACATCATTGCTTGTACTGACCCCCGAGTCATTGTTATCTTTATCTTCTTCGACCCCCGAGTCGATATTGTCTTTATTTCCTCGACCCCCGAGTCGATATTTCCTTTATCTCTGCCCTCGACCCCCGAGTCGATATTTGCTTTTACCTTCAACCCCCGAGTTGATATTTTGTTATTTCCTTCAACCCCCGAGTTGATAGATTACCTTGCCTTTATTTTCTCGACCCTCGAGTTGATATTGTCTTTATTTCCTCGACCCCCGAGTCGATATTACCTTTACCTTTCTTTCAACCCCCGAGTTGACGACAGTTTATCTTAATGTTTCTCGACCCCCGAGTCGATATTGTATTTCCTTTTCTCAACCCCCGAGTTGATATGCCAGTATTCCCAGTGAGTCTTTCACCTTGCTCCATCTAATCCCTATTGATCCTTCTTTGGAAACCAGAGATGAAGCCTTGCTTATTTGCATTCCCATATGCATTTCATAAAAAAAACAAGTTCATTTGCATTCCTGTAAGCATGGCATATCAATCCCCAGCATAGCATAGCAGGATCCAGGATCAGTTCGCAGGCATCGTGGCCAGTCCTTCATCAAAGTCGGCAGTATTCTTCTAAAAGAGTTGGTACCCCGCACATACTCAAGGAATTCTATTCCCCAGCAAGTTATTCTTCAGTCATGCAGTTGATGTTGACAATCCCCAGCAGCTGTTACTATTTTTGCTCTCCAAGCAAAAGCTATCTTAGAAATTTTCTTGTGAGCTCCCTCCTGCAAAGCCAGCACATTTCCTCCAACAGGAATCTTGCTCAACTATTCTTCTGCCTTCCAGAGATACTACTTTGGTATCATCGAGGAACCTTAATGGATAAGGGACTGCTTCGACAACCCAGAGAATTGCCTGCCTTCAGAGATACTGCTTTGGTATCATCGAGGAACCTTAACGGATAAGGGACTGCTTCGACGACCCAGAGAATCGTCTGCCTTCAGAGATACTGCTTTGGTATCATCGAGGAACCTTAATGAATAAGGGACTACTTCGACGACCCAGAGAATCGTCTGCCTTCAGAGATACTGCTTTGGTATCATCGAGGAACCTTAATGAATAAGGGACTGCTTCGACAACCCAGAGAATTGTCTGCTTCAGAGATACTGCTTTGGTATCATCGAGGAACCTTAATGGATAAGGGACTGCTTCGACGACCCAGAGAATCGTCTGCCTTCAGAGATACTGCTTTGGTATCATCGAGGAACCTTAATGGATAAGGGACTACTTCGACGACCCAGAGGATCGTCTGCCTCCAAGATACAACTTTGGTATCATCGAAGAACCTTAATGGATAAGGGACTGCTTCGACTACCCAAAGAACCTCAAGTTATGTTGTTCGGTTTGAACCCCGCTACTTCGTTCTGTCAACTCTTACTATACAACGCTTTACCTTTTGTGAGACAAATTTTGGGGCATTCTTATATCTAATTGACTTCTACCTTTAGAATGAAAGCCGTAGCCGTTCACTCTCTCGGTTTAAGCCAATTAGATAGGGGCATCTGTCATACCCCAAATTTGTCCTACCTGTGGATAGTTTTCATCTGAACATTCATCCACTAACCATCATATCTATATCCAATCCATTTGTCCATTTTCACTTTTAATTAACCTATCTTTTGCTTGTATTCATTTTTTATAACCATTCCCATTATCCATTACAAATATCCATAACCATTTTTACCTTTCCTATTATCCATAAATAACCATATTTCATTTTAAATCCATTTATCCACTTTTCAACTCCATTTTTTTTTCCAATAACCAAGTTCATAAACCCATATTCATTTTCATCCAACCCATAACCATATTTATTTTCAAATCCATTTAATTAAATCCATATCCACTTTAAATCCTTTTTCTAAACCCAAGCCATTTTAAATCCACCTTTCAAGTTAATTCATTTTAAACCAATTCAAAATCCATTTCATTTTCAAGCATGTTTCTATTTTTAGTCCATCCGTTTTTTGTTTTCAATAACCACTTTCTAAATCCATTTATCATTATCCCAATCTCCATTCATTTCTATTCCATCCATATTTCATTTGGCCATTTTGTCATTATACCATCCATAATTTAAAATAAAGAAAGCCCATTTGTCTAGGCCCATGTTCCAAATTGAAGAGATAATTAGTAAACCTACTTTAGGAGTATATATACACGTTGCATTGGTATGAGTGGGAGGGATCCTGAGTCTGAACAAAAAGAAAAAGAAAGCGGCGCAGAAAAAATTCATCACTCCCTCTGTTTCAATTTTTCACTCGCCATCATACAACCATCATTTTGGTCATCTTTCCACTTTCACTGTTTCAAATCCGACCATATAACCTCTACTTCACCTTCACCATTACCACCTTCATCACTCCATTCCCGGTTCACCTCTTTCCTTCAAATCATAAATTCAAATCCATTCCTCTTCCAACAAATACCACACACCTAAAAGCTCACGCAGCCGCGAGATCATCCTATGCTACTAAGAAAAACCAATTCACAAAACTTCATCTAAACCATACACCAACGATTCCACAACGTAGAACCTCCAGCCAGCACCTCACCTCTGCTACACACCGTCAACAAAATCAAACCGTCATAACAAAACGACCTGCAAAGGAGCCAAAACGCTGAAAAAAAAGACAACAGATTCACGCCTTCCTCACGCTATAAATCGGCCCCAACACCTCATTCCTCCCTCAAGCTTTCAAAAGCCAAGTTTCTGTCCATAAACTCACCTTAGCACCACTCAACAATAAATACCGCCACACAACCTCTCTATGATCAGATCCCCTTCTTCGTGAACCTTCAATACAAACTCTCAACAAAACCTGCAAAAATAAATTACAACTTTTAACCGATTTCAACTCGTACGACCCAACGCAAACAACTACCTCTCCAGAATCTTCACAAACTCGAACAACCCTTTCTTATAACCTCAACTCGTGACCCTTCTACAACCCAACTCATTTTCAACAACTCGTCTGAACCTTCATCATCTTCCATTAAACCAATAACCATATCAAATCCATCAAACCATAGTAAACATAATGGAAAGAAAAGTGTAGAAGAGGAAGTGATTTAAGAAAACCAAATCGTGAGACGAAGACGAACTGGAACTCGAGGTCGAGAGGAAGAAGCCGTCGCGGAAGTGAAAGAAGGAGAGCCAGAAACGCGAATTGGTGTCGAGACGAGGGCAACATCGACGAAGAGAAACCAGACGAACGGAGAGAGAGGAGTCGATCTGTACCGGACGATGTTGATGACGATGGCGAGTCGTTGATGAGGGTGGTGATTACGTTGTTCTGTTTCGGATAACTACCCTTTAGTTTTTATTTTCCTTTATCATAATGAATAAATGGCTTTTTATCTGTTGAAATGGATTCTCACGATGGAATGATGCCCTGCCTCTCCTAATTTGGTTTTGTGGAACTGGTTCTCGTGTGGGCCGGGGCTTAGGCCTGGTTTTTTTTTATTTTATTGATTTTAGTTGAATGGGCCATAAGGCCCATGAGGATTCCATGAGATTTCTAATCACTATCCATCCACCGGAGTTGCACCCCTGTTTGTGTTTTATATTTTGTTTTGTTAGAAAGTTACTTTTAATTACATGGATATTAATATTAGATTTCGATAATCTGATTTTGGGTAATTTGACTTTAGTTCGTTAGTGATCTTGGTTTGTTAAAATTTTAATCTTATTTTTTAGTTTGAGTTTAGATTATTTAATTTTTATTAGATATTGGATTAATTATTTTGGACTAAACTTTTGATATTAATTCTTGATTAATTTTCAATGGTAATCTTGAGTAGTTTTTGTTCAAATGTCATTTTTTTTCCCTAATTGATTTTAATTAGAATTTTAATTAGCTATCTTTTATTAAGTTCTTACTAACTTTTTGACTCTTTTGTTAGTACTTTTGATTTTGGCTCAGTTGATCTTGGATGTTGATTTGTGACGTTGGACACTTGAGCTTATTGGATTGATCGTGCGAAGCTTCTACAAGTCTCCTTGAGTTTTTATTTGCACGCATTGAAGAGGCAACGGACCTTCTCCGTTAGGTACCCCTAGAATCTCGATTTTATCTTTCATGTCTCATTCTAGGATTGTATCCATGTTAGAAGCATGTTTCTTCCCCCCACTTTGTTTGATTTTTAATCTTTGTGAGGTGTATAATTTTTTTTCTTGTGGATTTATTTCATACCTTGATTATGTGTGCTATGCATATTATACTTGTCCAAACCAAAAAATCTTTTTCAAACTAATATTGTGACTTATTGTCAACCATTTTCATACCTTGTAAGTCGATCGTCTTCACGATCGCAATCGACCTCACATAGCCTCCTCTTGGGCTTTATACAACGATAATTGTTGCACATTTCACTTTGGTTTGTATGCGTGTATGTGATTGGCTCACTTTAATTATAGCTTAAGTACTCCCACTTGAGTAGTTGTATCCCTTTTCCATAAGATTAAAATCAACCCCTTTTTACAACAATAAATAAGCTTGATCCAACATCAAGTATTTTCCAAATCAAATTCAATTAATTTCCAACTTTCACTTGATCCATATATCAAGTTCCTTCGCCTCTTGTAAGTCGAGCGCTTTTGCCTCGCAATCGACCTTACCTTAAACCATATGACCTCCTTTCCATTAGTCTTCAACCATTTCGCACGCACATTAAAACCTCGATCCAACGTCGAGTGCTTTTCTCAAATCAAACCAACATACGTAATAATACTTAAACATTTTCATAAAGGTGAAAAAGAGGGGGACTAAGTCTTTGGTCTTTCTCTTCAATTGCTTGGGTGCGAGTTTCCTTACTCGTGTGTGGGCAATTGACGCCTTTAAGATACATATAATCCGATAAAGACTCAAACTCCTTTTCTTAATCAATCATTAATACATTTAATCATACTTAAAGATTATTTTCATAAAGGTGAAAAAGAGGGGGACTAAGTCTTTGGTCTTTCTCTTCAATTGCTTGGGTGCGAGTTTTCTTACTCGTGTGTAGACAATTGACGCCTCTAAAAACTTAAATCTTAACTTCTCAATTGTTTGGGTGCGAGTTCTCTTACTCGTGTGTGGACAATTGACACCTTTAAAACACACGAACTCGATAAACATTCAAATCTTTTTAAATCAAATTATTAAGACACCTAATCCCTATCTAAACACATTTTATTAAAGGTGAAGTGAGGGTGGTCGAGTCTTTGGCCCTTCTACTCAATTGCTTGGGTGCGAGTTCTCTTACTCGTGTGTGGGCAATTGTCACCTCGAAAAACATCCGACACAACTAAAACTCTTCTTTCCCGCGCGAGCGGAGCCCTAAATACACATACAAATCAAATTCTTTTCTTAATCAAACGCTTTAATACACTTAATCATATATTCAAACACAATTTCCTAAAAGGTGATGTGAGGGGGGCCAAGTCTTTGACCTTTCTCTTCAATTATTTGGGTGCGAGTTATCTTACTCGTGTGTGAACAATTGGTACTTCTAAAAGACATAAACCTTAAATCGTCGGTTATTGCTTGTGTGCGAGTTCTCTTACTCATGTATGAGCAATCGTCAGCTATTGCTTGGGTGCGAGTTCTTACTCGTGTGTGAGCAATTGTTATCTCTAAAACATCCAATACGATCTAAATTATCCTTTCCTCGTCTCCGTACGACCGAAACCCTAAAACACGTCCAAATCCAACTCTTTTTCTCAATCAAATCTTAACATACTTAATCCAAATCAAACAACTTTTCACAAAAAGAACATTGTTTAATCCATTCTTCCGCGCATATGAACTAGTGCTTCACCCTCCCATGACGAGCCGACAAGCCAACGTTTAGCAGTCAGAATGCGAATTAAACACTCGTTCGCTTAAAAAACACGAACCAACAAGCCGTAGTCCCCTGAACTACGAATGCTCTGACTTTCCCATTGCACGAGGGAATACGTAGGCCCGAGGATCTTAATCCTCGCCGAGCACACTAATAAAAAACCACCCATTTTCCCTCTTAAAAACTAATCCCTTTACCTTAGAAGATAAACAAACAAACCTAACTAACTTTCTCACGAATCGAATCAAGAGGTTCCCGTTGAGTACAACGGACGTAGAGGGTGCTAATACCTTCCCTCTTGCGTAACCGACTCCCGAACCCGAATTTAGTTGCGATGACCATGTTCTTATCTCCCTTTAAAGGTTTTATTGATATTTTCCTTTCCCTCTTTTGGGATAAATAAAGTTCGGTGGCGACTCTATTTCGAACAGTTCTTTCCGCGTCCATCGCGAGGATCGTATTTTTCGAGGTACGACACCATCAATTTCAAAACTTTTGTACTGAAAATGAGATTGCTCATAACTTTTCATGCCCGAGAACTCCACAACAAGATGGTGTTATTGAGCGTAAAAATCGTGTTTTAGAAGACTTAGATTGGACCATGATAAGTGAAATGAGCTTACCCAAACACTTTTGGGCGGATGCGATTAATATTTCATGCCATGTCTTAAACAAGGTGGTGATTCGACCTATCTTAGAGAAGATACCCTATGAATTATTTAAAGTTAGGAAACCAAACATTTCTTACTTTCACATTTTCGGTTGCAAATGTTTGATTTTAAATAACGAAAACGACAATCTTGGTAAATTTGATGCTAAGTCGGATAAAGGAATATTCTTAGGGTACTCATCTTCGAGTAAAGCTTATAGAGTTTACAATCATATAATGACTTCAGTAGAAAAACCTATTCATGTTGCATTGGATGAGTCCTCTCCCCAAAAGACTGGGAAAGGTATTTGTTTTGATATTTCAGGTGTGATAATAGAGAAGTTGATCAACGACCAAAGTTCCAAAGAGGATACTCTTCCTTCAACAAAGGATGAGGACATGAATGACGATAAAAAAGGAAATATTACATGAGGATAATAAATAAGAGACCTTGGACCATCTGCCTCAAGATTGGACGATTACAAAAGATCATTTGTTGGATCAAATTCTGGGATATATCAAAAGAGGTGTAAGTACTAGATCTCAGGTCAATAAATTTTGTAATTACTCTGTGTTCATTTCTAAAATTGAACCTAAATCTATATCCCATGCCTTACTTGACAAAGGATGGCTACTTTCTATGCAAGAAGAACTTATCCAATTTAAACACAACGACGTTTGGGATCTTGTTCCGCGTCCAGGTGATAAAACCGTCATTGACACTAGATGGGTATTTAGGGGAAAAAAAACTGATGAAAATGACGTAATTACTAGAAATAAATAAAGATTAGTGGCAAAAGGATACAATCAAGATAAAGGAATAGACTACAAGGAGACTTATGCTTTTGTAGCTCATGTAGAAGCTATTAGTCTCCTTTTGGCATTCGCTTGTCGTCTGGATTTTAAGCTTTATCAAAGGGACGTTAAATCAGATTTTCTTAAAGGATATATAAACGAAGAGGTATATGTCTCTTAACCTCCCGGGTTTGAGGATCACGATAATCCGAACTATGTTTTTAAACTAAAAAGAGTTTTCTGTGGTCTCAAACAAGCTCCAAGAGTTTAGTATAGGTGATTGAGTGGAATCTTAATCAAACATGGATTCAATCGTGTTTAGACACCACTTTGTTTATTAGACACAAATAAAAACATACTATTTTAGTTCAAATATATTTAGATGATATTATTTTTGGTTTTACTAACGAATCTCTTTGTCAAGAGTTTGCAAGTTTAATGTAGGGAGAATTTGAGATGTCTCTAATGGGAGAGCATACGTATTTCTTAGGATGGAAAATCAAACAAGACAAAGAAGGAACTTTCATAAGTAAAACAAAGTTGTTAGTTTTTGTATTGGCTGGAATTTTGGTAAAACAAAGTTGAACAATGTTGATGTCATATGTCTGATGTCTTAACATTGGTTCCTAACATTAGTTATTGAAGGGTTGAAGTTTTATATGCTGATGTTAAACTTGATGTCTTGACATCAGTTATCAGAACATCAAAACATCAGGCTGTGATGTTTTAGGGCTGCGCGTGAAAGTTTGGTTTGAGAAGATCTGTTAGAGAGATTGTGTGCGAATATCTTGGAGAAGATATTTTCAGTTGCAATCAAATTTGGAGCAGATGTTGTTGCTATGTTTAAGGGCTGTTTGATTTAAAAAGATTTAAAGATCAAATCTATTTTAAATTCTGTTTTTAAAACAAATCAAATCAGATTTTTGGAAGAGGTCCAAGCCCAAGTCAGAATTCTATTTAAAGCAGCCTCAACCCTTGTTGGAAGGGGACGAAGACAAGAGAGCATAGACTGAGAGTCAAGTTAGAGTTTTCGTGTGTATTTTGTAAGCCTTTCATGGTTGAATAGGTGTTACTATTTTGGGTTGTAAGTGTATTCACTCTAGAGCTTTTAAGCAAGAGTGTGTTGTTCTTGATCAAAGCTGTTAAGCAAGATCAAGGTGTGGTTTAAAGTGTAATCTTTGAATTGTATCACTGAGGTGATTTAGGGAGTGAGTGGTTTCTCATATCTAAGTGGTCTCTTAGGTAGAAGTGTCATTGGGTAGTGATTAAGATTAGTAGATGTCAACTGGGATTGTTGAGTCTGTAATTTAATACTACTAATAGTGAATTTCCTCCCTGGCTTGGTAGCCCCCAGACGTAGGTAGTTAGACCGAACTGGGTGAACAATTCATTGTGTTAATTTACTGTTGTTATAGCCTTGTTCATATTAGCATATTGTGTTGTTGTGACATCACACTTAACATCGCACATCTGATACCAGAATTTTAATAGGTATCAGAGCAGGCATCCTGCTCTGCATCTGGGTGAGATCTAGGGCTGATACTTTCTGGTGCAATGGACAAGGAGAGTGGTGGATTTGTGAATAGATCCCCTATTCTAGATGGCTCTAATTATGACTATTGGAAACCACGGATGGTTACCTTCTTGAAGTCATTAGACAGCAGGGCTTGGAAGGTTGTCTTAAAAGAATGGAAAGCACCTGTTATTGTTGAAAAGGATGGTACAACAAAGCTGAAACCTGAGGAAGATTGGACCAAGGAAGAAGATGAGCTTGCACTTGAAAATTCAAAAGCCTTGAATGTCATCTTTAATGGTATTGACAAGAACATCTTTAGGCTGGTAAACACTTGTAAAGTAGCTAAGGAAGCTTGGGATGTCTTGAAAACTACTGATGAAGGAAATTCCAAGGTCAAGATGTCAAGACTTCAACTGTTGACTACTAAGTTTGAAAATCTGAAGATGAAGGAGGATGAAACCATTCATGATTTTCACATGAATATTCTTGAGCTGTCCAATGCTTCTAGTGCTTTAGGAGAAAGAATGACTGAAGAGAAGCTGGTAAGGAAGATTCTCAAATCCCTTCCCAAGAAATATAAAATGAAGGTGACTGCTATTGAAGAAGCTTAAGACATCAACAAGATGAGAGTTGATGAGTTGATTGGTTCTCTTCAAACTTTTGAGTTGGGGTTGAATGAGGAGGCTGAAAAGAAGACCAAAAGCATAACTTTGGTGTCTAATACTGAAGATGGTAAGAAGGAGTGTAATTTTGAAACTCAGGAGGAACTGTCAAATGTTGTTGTGATGCTTGGGAGACAGTTTAATAAGGTGCTAAAGAGAATGGACAGAAACTATAGACCTAATGTTAAGAACATCACATCTGACAACAACATGTCTAGTAATCAAGTAAAGAAAACAAGAGATGAAGAAAAGTCCAATCATGACAAAGGAGTTCAATGCTATGAGTGTGAAGGTCATGGTCATGTCAAGAAAGAATGTCCTACATATCTCAATAAGCAGAAAAAGGGGTTATCTGTTTCCTGGTCTGATACAGATAGTGAAAGTGAAGAAGAGAATGCCAAGCATGTTAAGGCATTGACTGGAATATGTGCCTCTGATGGAGAATCTAGTGATGGTGAATTGACCTTTGAAGAGCTGGCATCTTCTTATCAAGAGCTGTGTCTGAAAAGTGAAGAGGTCTGTCAAGAAGGGGAGAAGCAAAAGAAAATTATAATACAGCTTGAGACTGATAAAGCTGAACTTGAGAATGAAGTTTTTTTGTTAAAATCCCAGCTTGATCAAATGTCAAAATCCATCAGAATGTTAAATAGTGGAACTGACACTCTGGATAAAATACTTGAAGCTGGAAAAGGGGCAAGTGATAAGACTGGTCTAGGATATGAGGGTGAGAAGAAGATATCTGCAGAGGCTAGTTCTTCTGGGGTTAAACAGAACATTCCTCATCATCATGAAAAAGGACATGGTTATGGAATTAAGAAGGTTGTCCCTCACCTTGGGCCACAAAATAATGGAAATGGTTATGGTCATGTACCTAAGAAGTTTTTGCCTCAACCTCAAGGAAAGCCTCAGGTTTCTGGAGCTAGGCAGTATATGCCTCCTCAATACCATAGGAGTATGCAGGCTTCTAGTTTCAAACATAACATGTTCCATCCGATGTCTCAACATCAAGGGAAAATGTATGGTTTTGGACCTAATAATGTTGTGCCTCATTGTTATGGCAGAAGAAAGCCTCATCATCATGGTAGAAGACAACCTAATCATTACAAAAGACAGACTCATCATTATAGAAGACAGCCTAATTATGGGAGAAGACATCATCAATATTCTGACAAATGGCAGCCTCAGCAGTATGACAGAAATCATCATCAAGGTGGCAGACATTTCAATCACTTCAGAGAAGAGATTCAAAGAGTGAGATGCTACTATTGTGGAATATTTGGCCATATACAATCTTCTTGCTTTAAACTGCATGGTTATCCCAAATCTGTTCCTCAACCTAGACAGAAGCAGAACATGCCTTAGGCTGTTAAACAATGGGTTCCTAAAGCTGATGTCACATGTCTATTAGGTCACTCATTTGTTAGAACCCCAGCTATGGATGGTTGGTATTTTGACAGTGGTTGCTCAAAGCATATGACAGGTTTGAAGAATCAGTTGGTGGATATCAGGACTTACTCCACAAATGATGTAACTTTTGGTAATGGAGAAAAAGGGGAAGTTAAAGGAATTGGAAAATTGAATTGTGAGGCTGGACCTAATCTTGAAAATGTACTTCTTGTCAAAGGATTGACTGCTAATTTGATTAGCATCAGTCAGTTATGTGATGAAGGATTCAAGGTTTGCTACACTAAAGATGAATGTTTAGTGACTAATGAGAAGAGTGAAGTCGTTATGAGGGGAGTTAGATCCATAGATAACTGTTATTTATGGGTTCCTCAAGAGTCCATCTCATCATGTAATATCAAGGATGATGTTATGACATCTGAATGTGACATTAGAAGGATCACCAAATAACCTAGTGTGATGCATCTATTCAGAGGAAATCTTGAGGAAACTAAGGTCATAGAGGTTGATCATTCATATATGAAGTATAATGACAATTTCCCTAAAGATATGTGTGCTGAAATTTGTGAAGTCTTAAGTAGAAATTTGGGCATGTGGAAAAGTCATCTTATGTTAGTGACTTATGGTGTGCATTTAGTAAATTTCAAAAATTTAAAAGGAAATTTGTTTCGGTGGGGAAAATACATTTATTGGCTTTTAAGTGATCAACAAAAGCAGCCCCCTTAGCTTAGGCTATCATTCCCTATTGTTACTCTCACGCGCTACATCAATCTCCACACTCCAAGTCTGTTCATCTTCTCACCAAAGATCAGAAGACACAACACATCCTTGTACATCAACTGTTTCAAAGGAACAATGTCTCAACATGGGTCATCTCCCTCCAAGAAGTCTGCTTCAAAGAGCTCTTCGCAAGCAACATCTAGGGTTTCGACGAAAGAAGTTTCAATGGATGAAGCCTTGGACATAGCGCCTCTCTCTATGATTCCAGGTTCAGAAAAGAAAAGACCTGAGAAGTATCAACCTAAGAGGCCTTCAAAAGGTAATACTTCTGATCAATCTGCGGGTAAGAAATTTGATGATAGCAAAAGTAGAGCGTTTGTCACTAGTGTTTTGTTTGGAGACAAACCTACTCCTAAGACTACCACCCCTCTTCCTCAAGCTGTTGAAGAAAGGGTAGACGTGGATAAAAGTGTTGATCAGATTGTCACAAAACTTTTTGAGAAAGGGATTTCTGTGAAGGGAATATCTAGACCTCTGAGTCAAATGCCTGCTGATCAATCTGTTAGAGAAAAGGGTGACATGCAAACTTCTAAAACCAATCTTCGCGGATTGGTTGTTTCTGTCATTGAAGATGCAAAAGCTGAAGTTGAAGATATTGATACTCATGTTGAAGATGAGGTTGATGTTGAACCTGATGTCAGAACATCACCTGCTAGGAATGTTGTTTCTAGTCCCAGAGGAATGAAGACTGCTGATGTGGTGGATGTGGTTGACCTATCAGATAATGAAGTTATTGGTAAAGTTGTCCCTGGTATTGCCAAAAGAATAAGGTCTAGAAAAGGGAAGTCTGCAGATTCTTCACCTAAGGAGAGACCTGAGAACAAAAAGAAGAAGTCAACTGTGGTTGGTCCTACTAAGACTTGGAGCAAGGTTGCTGTGACTTCCAAAAAGAGGAAGCAGAGGGAAGAATCAGAATCTGAGTTTGATGTTGATGATGATGTTCAAAACATCACTCCAGTCGAAGGTTAATTTTGAAGAGGATTTCTGTCAAGGTTCCTGAAGTTCCTGTTGACAACATATCTTTTCACTATGCAAGCAGTGCTCACATGCGGAAGTTTGTGTGTCAAAGGAGATTAGCCCTGGAAAGGGAGCTTGGTGGAGATGCTATGGAAATTAAGGAAGTTATGGGGTTGATCAAATTTGCTGGGCTAAGGAAGACTGTTTCTGGGTTGTCCAAATGCTATGATGGGTTAGTCAAGGAATTTGTAGTAAACATTCCTGTGGCTATTAATGATAGCAGAAGTATGGATTTTAGAAAGGTATATGTAAGAGGTCAGTGTGTTAATTTTTCTCCTGAGATCATTAACACTTACCTAGGAAAAGATGAGAAAGAGTATAAAGAGTTGGAAGTGACTGATAATGCAGTGTGCCAAGAAATCACAGTAGGACAAGTGAAGGTCTGGACTTTAAAAGGAAAGTTGTCAGCTAGTTTGTTAAGTGTTAAATATGCTATTTTGCACAGGATAGGTGCTGCCAACTGGGTCCATACTAATCACAAGACCACTATTTCTGTTGGATTGGGAAAGATGATTTATGTTATTGGGACAAAGCAAATATTTGATTATGGCTCCTACATTTTTTATCGGGCAATTAAGCATGCTGCTACAAATGCTGTGAAATTACCTATTGCTTTTCCCTCTCTTATCTGTGGGATCATCTTGTCTCAGCATCCTGGTATTTTACATTAATCTAATGTTGTATATAAAAGGGAGTCTGCTCTGTCAATTCACTACAAGTTGTTTGAAGGAAAGCATGTTCCTGACATTGTCAAGACATCTGCCTCAACATCGAACCAACCAACTTCCAAGACTGGAATAATTTCTGAGCTGGAGGAAGCATGTAAGGAGTTAGATGAAGTCATTAGAGTTAGTACTGAAAGGAAACAAAAATTTGAACGACTAATTTTGACTCTAAGAATGGCAGAAAAAGAAGGTGAGGAAGTCAATGCAAGTAAGGATGATGATGATGTTCATGTCAATACTAAAGATTCAGGTTCTGATAAAGGTGATTCAACAACTGAGACTGAGGAGGATGTAGATGGTTCTATTGATGAAGATTGAATTGCTGCTTTTACTGTTTCTTGCTTTTGTAGTTTGTAGTTTTTTTCCTGCACATTGTGTGCATGTTGTGTAACTTGGATAAAAGTACTTTTATGCTTATCTGGTTTTTGTTCTATGATTTGTCTTGTCATGTGGTGCTGACTTTTGAATGACAAGGAGAGCTAGTAGGACTAACTGTTGTAAGTGTTAGTTGTGTGAGGGTATAACTGGTTGGTAGTTGTCCAATTGTGGCTAAAAAGGGGGAGAGTTAGCTTATGTGCTTATGTGTTGCCTAGTTGTCTGTTGTGGTTGGGGAGTGTGCTTGTTTGAACAGCCGGTATGCTGGTTCCTGTTTTGAGGGGGAGTTTAGAAGATTTTGGATGTGATTGATGCTGGTTGTGTTTTGGAATGTTAGGAGTATGAAGTTTTTCCGCCGCAGGTATCTCTGATGTTGGCAGAGATTATTTTAGCCAAAATTAGCCAAAGGGGGAGATTGTTAGTTCTTGTATTGGCTGGAATTTTGGTAAAACAAAGTTGAACAATGTTGATGTCATATGTTTGATGTCTTAACATTGGTTCCTAACATTAGTTGTTGCAGGGTTGGAGTTTTATATGCTGATGTTAAACTTGATGTCTTGACATCAGTTATCAGAACATCAAAACATCAGGCTGTGATGTTTTAGGGCTGCGCGTGAAAATTTGGTTTGAGAATATCTGTTAGAGAGATTGTGTGTAAATATCTTGGAGAAGATATTTTCAGTTGCAATCAGATTTAGAGCAGATCCTGTTGCTATGTTTAAGGGTTGTTTGATTTAAAAAGATTTGAAGATCAAATCTGTTTTAAATTCTGTTTTTAAAACCATCAAATCAGATTTTTGGAAGAGGTCCAAGCCCAAGTTAGAATTCTATTTAAAGCAGCCTCAACCCTGTTGGAAGGGGACGAAGACAAGAGAGCATATACTGAGAGTCAAGTTAGAGTTTTCGTGTGTATTTTGTAAGCCTTTCATGGTTAAATAGGTGTTACTATTTTGGGTTGTAAGTGTATTCACTCTAGAGATTTTAAGCAAGAGTGTGTTGTTCTTGATCAAAGCTGTTAAGCAAGATCAAGGTGTGGTTTAAAGTGTAATCTTTGAATTGTATCACTGAGGTGATTTAGGGAGTGAGTAGTTTCTCATATCTAAGTGGTCTCTTAGGTAGAAGTGTCATTGGGTAGTGATTAAGATTAGTAGATGTCAACTGGGATTGTTGAGTCTATAATTTAATACTACTAATAGTGAATTTCCTCCCTGGCTTGGTAGCCCCCAGACGTAGGTAGTTAGACCGAACTGGGTGAACAATTCATTGTGTTGATTTACTGTTTATATAGCCTTGTTCATATTAGTAGATTGTGTTGTTGTGACATCACACTTAACATCACACATCTGATACCAGAATTTCTAAAGTATTGCTTATAATTTCTCAAGAAGTTTGATATCGAAAATTCATGAAGCATCTCAACACCCACTGCTTCAAATGTGTTAATTGACAAAGATGACAATGAATTGAATTTTGACCTAACCATGTATAGAGATATAATCGAATCCTTACTCTATTTAACAACGAGTAGGCTAGATATCATGTTTAGTGTATGCATGTGTGTTAGATATCTGGCGTCAACTAAGGAATCCTATTTTAAGATCGTAAAAAGGATTTTGAGGTAACTTAATGGAATCTTCCAACATGGTCTTTGGTATTCTAAAGGTAGCGTGTCTAGCTTAGTAGGTTTTTTATTCTGATTTTGCGGGGTGCAAGTCGGATAAGAAAAGAACTAGTGGCACCTATCACCTATTTGGAAGTTGTTTAGTTTCTTGGCATAGTAAGAAACATCATAGAGTTTCTCTTCCTACCGTCAAAGCTAAATATGTAGCCGCTGGTAGTTGTTGTGCACAAGTTTTATGGCTAAAACAACAATTGCTAGATTATGATTTAAAACTTAATTGCATTCTGATTAAATGCGATAGTACTAGTGTGATAAGCCTCACTAAGAATTCAGTACTTCTTTCACGAACTAAACACATTGAGATCCGACACCACTTTCTTAGAGATCATATTGAAAAGGGGGATGTTTTTTTGAATACGTTGACACTAAAAGTCAGCTTGCTGATATTTTTACAAAACCATTTTCATCATAACCTTTTCACAAGATCTAAAGGGAATTGGGAATCTTGGATTCCTCGTGTTTTAAATAGACTGAGAATTCTATTTAGTTTCATTTACTATGTATACTTTGTTTTCACTAACACTATTTTGTAGCAAATCATAGTTTCACCGACAACATTGATATGCCTTTATAACTCTTGTATCTATTTTATATCATTTTGTGTATGTTTGTTCTGGATATGTTCATTTGTTTGCTTATTACCTTCTTTACTTTACTCATTCATTTCTAACATGTTTTTGATTGTTCTTCTTTACATTTAATGTCTTTTTAAATGTGTGTTGTTAATTATGTGCATTCGAGCATTCATATACTTATTCATGCATTATTTAATCTTAATATCATGATAGTTTTGATCACTCAATTGCATGTTGTTCCATGTCTATTTGTGTTTTGTTGCATATAACATGTCTATCTTCGTATTCTATATCCGATCTTTGTTGTTGTATATTTGATGACTTCTCGGCAAGTGTACTGATATAGTCAATGTAATAAAAATAAAGATCGTATCCACATGGATTGCTATCTAACAAAGTTATGATTGTGCGAATTTAAAAGTTAAAATGGGGGGGGGGGGGGGTGAGTTTTAATGTGAAAATTTAACTTATCCTGTAATTAATGCAAGAAAACGACTAGGTTTTGTGTGAATCCCTTGTTTACTCAATGTTGATGTTTAATGCATTATATGGATGATAAATTCGTTATATTATCACGAAAAACTAACAAGACCACTGTATCTAATCCTTTGGTGTACAACTCACTAACTTCTACTAGAGGTCTCTTATCCTATTCAACTGGCATAAGTGAATTGAGGCGTTGTTACAATACGTTAATTCAAATGTCACTACTAGAGATTTTCTATCCCTATTTAACCGGCGTAAGTAGATTAATTGACCTATGTCAGACTCATAGGCTTAGGGTCAGTAATCCCTACTCGTCTAAAATCATCGAAACAGTGTATCCACAGATAATAAGCATTACGCATAAAGCAATTACATAAAAATATAACTTCAATTATCCATATAACATCAAATTAAGCATATGATCTAATAGGTTCAAAACCACTTCATCAAACAAAACCTAATCTAGAGTAATTTAGCTACTCATAGTAATATAATAAAGTACCATGCGTTCACATGAAGATATCATGTGAACTCCTTAAAGAGTTTGGCCTCCAATGGCTTCAAATACTCTCAAAATCGTCCTTCGTGTACCTTTTTTCTATCACTTTTAGTTAAAAGAACACAAAACCCTTAATTTTGTTCCAGAAAATTCTTTTTTATAGCCAAACAGTGAGTCAGAATGCGTCAGAATCATTCCAAAATTTTAGCCAATTGCACCCACGATGCCCAGAATCGTGTGCGCGATGTAGCCCTATCGTGCCCACAATGGCGCGCGAGAAATCCAGTAGCTTTCATCTTTTTGTCCCCTTGTTTTCTTCAATTTTTACTATTTTCTCCACTTTTCTTCACTCGATCAATCTTGGCTATTTCTTGACAGTTTTGCTTCACTTATACTAGATATTTCTAAAAAAATCACTCCAAATACTCCCTAAAAACATGTAATGACAAAGTTTAATCAATATTCTTCTTATCTGTTTAGCTCATGTGTTCATTTGGAATTATTCGTTTTATAGTTAGTTATTTGGTTTTTAGACTCATTTGAATCTATCTCTTTTTGATATTGTGAAAGTGGAGAAGTTGTAATGCGAGTCTAAAATTGTTTTATGTATTTTATGTTATGTTATATGTGTGGAATGTTTCAGGGGGAGCATAAACGTTCATGTTCCTTGGCTCAAAGTCAACTCAATTCCAAGTGAAAGCTTGGCAAGCATAAAAAAGGGGGAGACTGAAGTTGCATGTCCTTAATACATTCAGGTGGAGAACCTCAATACGATTTTTTTACTTGTGTTGCCGCTTTCGTTTCGTTTATTATTATTTATTGAGTCTCCTTCATGATTACACATCTCTGAATCAAGTTTTGAACATATTCATTTTTTAGCATGCATAATTCAATTATCTGTATTTGAGTTTGATCATGATGCTTTAAGTCAATTGCATGAGTTAGTGAAATAAGAACCATTTGTGTTATTGGTTCAAGTTAGGTGGAAATTGAAATCTCAAAGTATTTTGAAAAACATGAAAATTTGAGATTTTATGTGCATGAATCGAATCATGTACATATCCTGACTCGAATCTAATTGAACTGAGGAAAATAGAAGTTTTGCAGTATCTGTGACTCAAACACATATAAATTCATTTTGTCATCTTATTTTCAAAAGAGCAATTTCATAGTCTACATTGTAATTTTGTGAAATCAACAATCATTTTTAAAAACTCAAAGACTCTTGCAAACATAAATTCTTTCATCTTCAACCACTATTTATTTTATTTTAGATCTCGATCATGAGAGATTTGTAATTATTGAGGGAGACATTGTCTTGAAACTAATCGTTGAAGAAGGTTTGGTAAACATTTTCAGGAAGCTTTCAGGATTGTGGTTGTTGTCATCGTTAGTGTGAAATTCTAGTGAAAAGAATGAGGATCTTTTATCCAGCTGACTTTGGTAGTGACTGTGTGAAAGGCAAAAAACAAGGTGGGGTTCTTCTCAATCTTCGGACAGTTCACCACTCAATAAATTGGTGGGATAAAAGGGTGATTGCAACACACGAAGACCGTGAGAAGACTGGTAAAGTTGAAAGATTCAAGAAGCGAGAATCGAGTAAAGATTTCGCAAAAAAATTTGGCATTAAGTTGTATACAAAGTAAAATCTAGACAGGAGATTTATTTTTCTCATCATTATTGTGGATTAGTGATTGTATTAACTCTTGCAATATTTGTCAAAACATAGTGAAAGAAAACAAATTCCAATGGAAAACATTGAAGAGTGAAATAGGCTCTTGCGAAGACGATAGAGCTGAAACACTATATATCCCGATGTAATCTCTTTCTCCCTCTCTCTCACTCTCACACACACACACACACACACACACACACACACACACACACCCACACGAACACGCACACGCACGCGCGCGCGCACACACACACATGCACACACACGCATACGCACACGCACACATATACATACATATTTATTTTCGAAGAATATTGCATGCTTAGGTTATCAATTCTTTGCGCAGTTTATCGTTTATTTCAGTTGATAGCGATTTATTGCGTAAGGTTAGATTTTGTTAGAATTGATACCTAATTGAACTTTAGTGCTGATTGAAATTTGAAAAACTAGTGCTGCTAGAATTTGGTATTAATTGAAGCATTGTACAAGACACGTCTCGTGTAATCTACAATTATTCAATTAATCATTGTTTTTGAAAAATTTACGAAATTTGTGAATTGTGTATTTATCAACATGTTGAATTTCAATATAAGTATAAGATCTCTATTTTTCTCTTTAAGACTTCCGCGCGTTTTTGAAACACCTCTAATATTCAATTTTTTGGAAAATTAATTGATTTTTTTTAATAAAGATCTATCACCCAAAATAGTTTCTCTATCCATATTCTTAGAAGTTTAAAATTAATCTTATAACGAAAACAAAATAAAATTTTCAAAAGAATCCTGTACATTAGGACATTGCCGGTCCAACTAATCTTTCCTGAAATTAGAATTGTAGTTTTTTTAAAACTCAAGATAAGAAAAGTAGAAATATTTTAAGTTTAATTGTTTTTTTTTTTTTTTTTTTCTAAAATACAGTTTTGGTCCCCCTGTTTGTCAAAATTCACGATTTTTGTCCCCCATTTTCTTTTTTAACAGTTTTGGTCCCTCACCCCTCACTGTTCATGTACTGTTTATGTACGGATATGTATTGGTCATGTACGGACATGTACTGTTCATGTACGGACCAGGTACTATTCATCATTTTTTTGGGCCAAAATTGAAGTGGGGGACCAAAACTGTTAAAAAAGAAAATAGGGGGACAAAAACCGTGAGTTTTGACAAATAGGAGGACCAAAACTGTATTTTAGCCTTGTTTTTTTTTACTAAGCTTAATTAGGTTAACAATATTAAATGGCACAAAAATCAATATTAAATCTATTCACTAAATTTATTATTATTTTTAGCAAATAAATTAATTAAAAAATTAAGATTTAGTTATGATTTTGATGTTTTATTTTATATCTCATTTATAAAATTAGTTTATCTATTTCAAATTCATATATTTATTATCTTATTTCTCATATTTTTGCATTTAAAATTGACAACCTATTATTTTTAATGTCACGTGTAACATATATATTTTATTTTTAAATTGTTTTAAATGTTTTTTTCCCCTTCTCACTTTTTTACACTTATAATTGATGATGTATTTATTTTTTAATGACATGTAATTTATATTTTTTAACTTTAAAATTTTTAAAATATTCTTATATGACAATTTGTATGTTTCACAAATGACATATAATTTAAAAATGGATATATCGTTAATTTTAAATATAAAATATAAAATTATGGAGAAAAAAATCAAAATCGTTTGAATTTAAATTAAAGAGACTAATTCTGTTAATGAGATAAATAGAGACCTACAATGTAATTAAGTATAAAATTAATAAATAAAATTTATACAAAATATCTAAATAATTATTATCAATAAAATGAATACTATTAGTTAAAATTATAATTACAAATTACAAATGTGAAACATAAAAAATATTTGATGAAAAATCTTTTAATATTATGGTTGAACCTAACACAATTTTACAAAATCTCTTATGTTATACACTATCTCATACTCAGTATTATATAAAACTTTACAAAATTAACTTGCAAATAAAGATCATTCCCACTTATAAATATATTTAAATTGTATATTAGTATCTCATAATGTGATTCTTAACCGAAGCAAATAGCTTACTTGCAACTCCATTTGGTCGATTTGATTATGGATAGAGGTAGTACACGACATAGCACCAAATTTTTTAGTAGTGTAATAAAAGCAAATGACATAAACTAAAAAAAGTAAATGAAAGTAATAGGGTGGATGACCTAAAACTAGGGTGGGAGGATCAACCCGTTATAGGTTGAGCGTTGAGTTTTTTTTTTTTTTGGAAAAACAAAAGAATTTATTAAAACTTAGGCATTGTTGGTGTACAAGGTGAAAATAATGATGAAAAGAAGAGAATATATTATATTGAGAATGACGGCTACAAATAATAAGGATACAATGATTGGAATGATATCTACACTACCCTATTTATAAGTTAAAAACTAGGGCTACAAAGCAACAATAAAATAATAAAATACCCTCTAACAAACTTGGTCACCAAGTTTGTAAATATAAAATAAAATATAAATTATTTATTCTAATACCATCCCTTAATTTATATTTCCTCAAAACTAACAACTCCAATTCCATCCCTTAAGCGAAGGAATTGATCCGTCTTGATAGCCTTCGTCAGAACATCTGCCAACTGCTTCTGGGTGCTACAGTGCAGAACTTCTAACACTCCATTCTGAACTTGACTTCTCAGATAGTGATACTTGGTCTCAATATGCTTGCTTCTCCCATGCAACACTGGGTTTCTGGCAAGATTAATTGCAGACTTGTTATCAATCATCAACTTTAGAGGTTTGTCAACTTTGATCTTCAGATCCTCCAGCAAGTTCAGAATCCACACAGCTTGACATGCAGTAACAGCACCTGCAATATGTTCAGCTTCACAGGTTGATAGCGCAACAATAGGTTGTTTCTTGGAACACCAAGAAATAGGGCCTCCTAGAAACTTGAACAAGTATCCAGAAGTACTTCTTCTATCAACTCTGTCTCCACACCAATCAGAATCTGAATAACTCAGAAGTTCTGATTCAGTCTTTCTTCCAGAAGGGAATAACACTCCATACTTCAGAGTTCCCTTGATATACCTCAGAATCCTGACAGCAGCTTGGTAATGGGACCACTTGGGTTTACTCATGAATCTACTAACCATTCCAACTGCATAGCAAATATCAGGTCTGGTATTACACAAATACCTCAGAGAACCAACCAACTGTTTGAAGGTTGTAGCATCCACATCCTCACCATCAGAATCAGAATCTAGTTTCTGATTCGTATCTGCAGGTGTGATAGCAGCCTTACAATTCTGTAGCTTAAATCTCTTCAGAAGTTCTCGTTCATACTTCAGCTGATGCAAAATGATACCTTTCTCAGAATATCTGAACTCCATCCCTAGAAAGTATGTCATTTTCCCGAGATCAGTCATTTCAAACTCATTCATCAGCACCTTCTTGAACTTAGCTAATTCTTGTTCAGAACTTCCGGTCAGCAATATGTCATCAACGTACAAACACACTAGAATCATATTTCCTTCAGAAATATGCTGAACATAAACACCGTATTCCATCTCGCATGTCTGAAAACCCTGCTTCTTAAAAATTGAATCAATCTTCTAATTCCAAGCTCTGGGCGCTTGCTTCAATCCATACAAAGCTTTATATAATCTGTACACCATCCCTTCCTTATTCTCTTTCACAAATCCAGGAGGTTGTGACACATAAACTTCTTCTTCTAATGGACCGTTCAGAAATGCAGATTTCACATCTAAATGCATCAGAGGCCAATTCCTGTTAGCAGCTATTGCAATCACCAATCTGATTGTTTCATGTCTCGCTACAGGTGCAAATACTTCAGAATAATCAAGCCCAGGTTTCTGCAGAAATCCTCTTGCTACCAACCTCGCTTTGTATTTGCCAATTGATCCATCTGGCTTTAGCTTCTGCTTGAAAACCCATCTGACGCTGATGGCTTTCTTGTCCTTTGGAAGTTCTGTCAGCTTCCAAGTCTTGTTTCTCTCTATGGCCTCAAGTTCTTCTTTCATGGCCTTTAGCCAGAACTTCTGCTTGAGAGCCTCTTCTGTACTCACGGGTTCAGAGTCTACTAACATGGCACACTGAATAATTTCTCCTTCAGAATCTACTTCAGTGTCTTGCAACATGTCAAACTCTTCAAATCTTCTTGGAATGTTTCTGATTCTCTGTGGCCTCTGACCTCGTTCAGAACTTTCTCCGGATGCTTGAACCTCAGAAGTTCTGTCCTCAGAAGTTTCTCCTTCAGAAGCTCTTGCTTCAGAAGGTTGACTTCCTCCAGAACCTTGACCACCTTCAGAGTCTGGCATATTCCCAGAGTCTGAATCACCACCAGAATCTGGATCATCAGAATCACCTTCATCTTCTGAGTCTTCTTCAGAGTCAGAATCACCATCAGTTTCAGAAATTCTTATTTCTGACCTTTCTTCAGAAGTTCTCACATCAGAATTAGATTGAGACTTATCCTAATTCCAAACTTCTGATTCCTTCACAATAACGTCTCTGCT
Organism: Lathyrus tuberosus; assembly: GCA_022829125.1. NCBI lineage: Eukaryota > Viridiplantae > Streptophyta > Magnoliopsida > Fabales > Fabaceae > Lathyrus > Lathyrus tuberosus. The sequence goes on from JALAZF010000031.1 coordinate 15,035,792, forward strand.
GAACTCAACTTTATTAGTTTCTGGACAATAAAGCTTGTACGCACCCGTACTGTGGTACCCCACCAGTAACATTACTTTGCTTCTATCATCCAGCTTCTGTCTTCTAGCTTCTGGAACATGTTTGTAACAAACAGAACCAAACACCTTCAGATGACTAACACTTTGCTTTTCTCCAGTCCACTTCTGAATAGGAACTATTTCCTTCAGCTTCTTTGTTGGACATCTATTGAGCACATATGCTGCGGTGGCAACAGCTTCTCCCCAGAAGTTCTGAGGAAGCTTCTTCTCCTTCAGCGTGCTTCTCACCATATCAAGCAAAGTACGATTTCTTCTTTCAGCAAGACCATTGTGTTGAGGAGTGTAAGGAGCAGTAACCTCATGCTCAATTCCATTCTCCTCACAGAACTTCTGAAACTCTTTGGAGTTATACTCACCCTCAACATCGGTTCTGAGAATCTTCAGAGTTTGACCACTCTGATTCTGAACCTTCATTCGAAACTTCTTGAATTCAGCAAACACCTCGTGTTTGAACTTAATAAGGGATACCCATATCATTCTCGTGAATTCATCAACAAATGACACGAAGTATTTATTCCCTCCGAACGATTCTACTGGAAATGGACCACACACATCAGAATGTACTACTCCCAAGGCATGTTTTGCTCTTGGAGCAACTTCTGACGCAAATGGAAATCTTGGTTGCTTTCCTTCCATGCACACTTTGCATGACTTCTCAGGCTTCTTAATTGTAGGAATTCCATGTACCAGCTTCTTCGAATTCAGATGTTCTAAGCTTCTGAAATTCAGATGACCAAATCTTCTGTGCCACAGCTCACTTTCTTTCACAACACTTGTTGAACTAAGACATTCAGAGTCAGAAGTTCTGACATTCACCTTGAATGTTCTATTCCTTCCCTGTTCTGACTCCATAATCAGCTTCTGATTACAGTCATACAGCTTCAGAAGATTGTCCTTCATGGTAACTGAATAACCTTTCTCAATTAATTGTCCCACGCTCATCAGATTGCTTTTTATGCCAGGTACATACCACACATTCTGAATCAATGCTGTTTTCCCATTATTCAGAACAACTCTGACATTTCCCATACCTTCAGCGTTAAGATATTTGTCATTAGCACATCTGATCTTTGTCCTCTTCTCAGAATCAAAATCAACCAGCCATTTCTTATTTCCAGTAAGATGATTTGAGCAGCCAGTGTCCATATACCACCAGTCTGTCGAATTCGTATCATCAGATTCAGAAGCCATCAGTAGCACAGATTCATCATCAGAACTTCTGGCTATATTTGCTTCTTCTGACTTCCTTTCTTTGTTTGACCAACAATCTCTAGCAAAATGACCAAACTTCTTGCAACAGTAACATTGGATCTTCTTCTTGTCATACTTCTCTTTTCCCTTATGAGCATTCTTTTGCCTATCAGAAGTTGAGGTTTCTGACTTCTGACCACCATCAGATCTTCTCTGCTTCTGATGCTTCTTATCAGAAACTGCTTTCAGAGCCTGCTGCTCTACTTCCCTTTCAGAAGTTCTCTCAGTCAGACGCAACTCTTGCGCTTCTAGACTGCTTTGCAGCTCTTCAATTCTCATGGTGCTCAGATCTTTAGAATGTTCTATTTCTACCACAATGTAATCAAATTGAGGAGTAAGGGATCTCAATACCTTCTCAATGATTACTTGTTCAGAAAGAGTTTCTCCACACGCCTTCATCTCATTAGTGATCAGAATTACTCTGGAGATGTACTCAGAAACTTTCTCATTATTCTTCATGTTGAGATTCTCATACTGCTTACGTAGAGACTGAAGCTTCACCTTCTTCACTGATACATCACCACCGTAACATCTGACCAGTGTGTCTCATGCCGCCTTTGCTGTCGTTGAATCTGTAATCTTCTCAAACACATTCGCATCCACACACTGATGGATGTAAAACAATGTTTTCTGATCTTTCTTCCTTGTATCCTTCTGCGCGTTCTTCTGCTCCTCCGTCGCATCTGCTGCTACCGGAACGTAACCTTCGGTGACAAGATCTAGAACATCTTGAGCACCGAACAGTACTCGCATTTGAATCATCCAACGATTCCAGTTTTTGCCATCAAATACTAGAAGCTTGGTGTTCATGCCGCCATTGCCGTTCATCATCTTCAACCTTGTACAGTACACTCAGAACTTACCACGCACAGTGTTTCCCAACCCACAGAATCACAAATTTATGATTCTGATCAGAATTTCGTTCGAGATTCAACACAAATCAAGAACCAAAATTCAATCACACAAGAAATTCTCACGTTTCACTCGTGTTTCCCGTTGATCCTAACCGGAGCTCTAGATACCAATTGTTGGTGAACAAGGTGAAAATAATGATGAAAAGAAGAGAATATATTATATTGAGAATGACGGCTACAAATGATAAGGATACAATGATTGGAATGACATCTACACTACCCTATTTATAAGCTAAAAACTAGGGCTACAAAGCAACAATAAAATACTAAAATACCCTCTAACAAACTTGGTCACCAAGTTTGTAAATATAAAATAAAATATAAATTATTTATTCTAATACCATCCCTTAATTTATATTTCCTCAAAACTAACAACTCCAATTCCATCCCTTAAGCGAAGGAATTGATCCGTCTTAATAGCCTTCGTCAGAACATCTGCCAACTGCTTCTGGGTGCTACAGTGCAGAACTTCTAACACTCCATTCTGAACTTGACTTCTCAGATAGTGATACTTGGTCTCAATATGCTTGCTTCTCCCATGCAACACTGGGTTTCTGGCAAGATTGATTGCAGACTTGTTATCAATCATCAGCTTTAGAGGTTTGTCAACTTTGATCTTCAGATCCTCCAGCAAGTTCAGAATCCACACAGCTTGACATGCAGTAACAACACCTGCAATATATTCAGCTTCACAGGTTGATAGCGCAACAACAGGTTGTTTCTTGGAACACCAAGAAATAGGGCCTCCTAGAAACTTGAACAAGTATCCAGAAGTACTTCTTCTATCAACTCTGTCTCCACACCAATCAGAATCTGAATAACTCAGAAGTTCTGATTCAGTCTTTCTTCCAGAAGGGAATAGCACTCCATACTTCAGAGTTCCCTTGATATACCTCAGAATCCTGACAGCAGCTTGGTAATGGGACCACTTGGGTTTACTCATGAATCTACTAACCATTCCAACTGCATAGCAAATATCAGGTCTGGTATTACACAAATACCTCAGAGAACCAACCAACTATTTGAAGGTTGTAGCATCCACATCCTCACCATCAGAATCAGAATCTAGTTTCTGATTCGTATCTGCAGGTGTGATAGCAGCCTTACAATTCTGTAGCTTAAATCTCTTTAGAAGTTCTCGTTCATACTTCAGCTGATGCAAAATGATACCTTTCTCAGAATATCTGAACTCCATCCTAGAAAGTATGTCATTTTCCCGAGATCAGTCATTTCAAACTCATTCATCAGCACCTTCTTGAACTTAGCTAATTCTTGTTCAGAACTTCCGGTCAGCAATATGTCATCAACGTACAAACACACCAGAATCATATTTCCTTCAGAAATATGCTGAACATAAACACCGTATTCCATCTCGCATGTCTGAAAACCCTGCTTCTTAAAAATTGAATCAATCTTCTGATTCCAAGCTCTGGGCGCTTGCTTCAATCCATACAAAGCTTTATGTAATCTGTACACCATCCCTTCCTTATTCTCTTTCACAAATCCAGGAGGTTGTGACACATAAACTTCTTCTTCGAATGGACCATTCAGAAATGCAGATTTCACATCTAAATGCATCAGAGGCCAATTCCTGTTAGCAGCTATTGCAATCACCAATCTGATTGTTTCATGTCTCGCTACAGGTGCAAATACTTCAGAATAATTAAGCCCAGGTTTATGCAGAAATCCTCTTGCTACTAACCTCGATTTGTATTTGCCAATTGATCCATCTGGCTTTAGCTTCTGCTTGAAAACCCATCTGACGCTGATGGCTTTCTTGTCCTTTGGAAGTTCTGTCAGCTTCCAAGTCTTGTTTCTCTCTATGGCCTCAAGTTCTTCTTTCATGGCCTTTAGCCAGAACTTCTGCTTGAGAGCCTCTTCTGTACTCACGGGTCCAGAGTCTACTAACATGGCACACTGAATAATTTCTCCTTCAGAATCTACTTCAGTGTCTTGCAACATGTCAAACTCTTCAAATCTTCTTGGAATGTTTCTGATTCTCTGTGGCCTCTGACCTCGTTCAGAACTTTCTCCGGATGCTTGAACCTCAGAAGTTCTGTCCTCAGAAGTTTCTCCTTCAGAAGCTCTTGCTTCAGAAGGTTGACTTCCTCCAGAACCTTGACCACCTTCAGAGTCTGGCATATTCCCAGAGTCTGAATCACCACCAGAATCTGGATCATCAGAATCACCTTCATCTTCTGAGTCTTCTTCAGAGTCAGAATCACCATCAGTTTCAGAAATTCTTATTTCTGACCTTTCTTCAGAAGTTCTCACATCAGAATCAGATTGAGACTTATCCCAATTCCAAACTTCTGATTCCTTCACAATAACGTCTCTGCTGAACTCAACTTTATTAGTTTCTGGACAATAAAGCTTGTACGCACCCGTACTGTGGTACCCCACCAGTAACATTACTTTGCTTCTATCATCCAGCTTCTGTCTTCTAGCTTCTGGAACATGTTTGTAACAAACAGAACCAAACACCTTCAGATGACTAACACTTTGCTTTTCTCCAGTCCACTTCTGAATAGGAACTATTTCCTTCAGCTTCTTCATTGGACATCTATTGAGCACATATGCTGCGGTGGCAACAGCTTCTCCCCAGAAGTTCTAAGGAAGCTTCTTCTCCTTCAGCATGCTTCTCAGCATATCAAGCAAAGTACGATTTCTTCTTTCAGCAAGACCATTGTGTTGAGGAGTGTAAGGAGCAGTAACCTCATGCTCAATTCCATTCTCCTCACAGAACTTCTGAAACTCTTTGGAGTTATACTCACCCTCACCATCGGTTCTGAGAATCTTCAGAGTCTGACCACTCTGATTCTGAACCTTCATTCGAAACTTCTTGAATTCAGCAAACACCTCGTGTTTGAACTTAATAAGGGATACCCATATCATTCTCGTGAATTCATCAACAAATGACACGAAGTATTTATTCCCTCCGAACGATTCTACTGGAAATGGACCACACACATCAGAATGTACTACTCACAAGGCATGTTTTGCTCTTGGAGCAACTTCTGACGCAAATGGCAATCTTGGTTGCTTTCCTTCCATGCACACTTTGCATGACTTCTTAGGCTTCTTAATTGTAGGAATTCCATGTACCAGCTTCTTCGAATTCAGATGTTCTAAGCTTCTGAAATTCAGATGACCAAATCTTCTGTGCCACAGCTCACTTTCTTTCACAACACTTATTGCACTAAGACATTCAGAGTCAGAAGTTCTGACATTCACCTTGAATGTTCTATTCCTTCCCTGTTCTGACTCCATAATCAGCTTCTGATTACAGTCATACAGCTTCAGAAAATTGTCCTTCATGGTAACTGAAAAACCTTTCTCAATTAATTATCCCACGCTCATCAGATTGCTTTTTATGCCAGGTACATACCACACATTCTGAATCAATGTTGTTTTCCCATTATTCAGAACAACTCTGACATTTCCCATACCTTCAGCGTTAAGATATTTGTCATCAGCACATCTGATCTTTGTCCTCTTCTCAGAATCAAAATCAACCAGCCATTTCTTATTTCCAGTAAGATGATTTGAGCAGCCAGTGTCCATATACCACCAGTCTGTCGAATTCGTATCATCAGATTCAGAAGCCATCTGTAGCACAGATTCATCATCAGAACTTTTGGCTATATTTGCTTCTTCTGACTTCCTTTCTTTATTTGACCAACAATCTTTAGCAAAATGACCAAACTTCTTGCAATAGTAACATTGGATCTTCTTCTTGTCATACTTCTCTTTTCCCTTCTGAGCATTCTTTTGCCTATAAGAAGTTGAGGTTTCTGACTTCTGACCACCATCAGATCTTCTCTGCTACTGATGCTTCTTATCAGAAACTGCTTTCAGAGCCTGCTGCTCTACTTTCCTTTCAGAAGTTCTCTCAGTCAGACGCAACTCTTGCGCTTCTAGACTGCTTTGCAGCTCTTCAATTCTCATGGTGCTCAGATCTTTAGAATGTTCTATTGCTACCACAATGTAATCAAATTGAGGAGTAAGGGATCTCAATACCTTCTCAATGATTACTTGTTCAGAGAGAGTTTCTCCACACGCCTTCATCTCATTAGTGATCAGAATCACTCTGGAGATGTACTCAGAAACTTTCTCATTGTTCTTCATGTTGAGATTCTCATACTGCTTACGTAGAGACTGAAGCTTCACCTTCTTCACTGATACGTCACCACCGTAACATCTGACCAATGTGTCTCATGCCGCCTTTGCTGTCGTTGAATCTGCAATCTTCTCAAACACATTCGCATCCACACACTGATGGATGTAAAACAATGCTTTCTGATCTTTCTTCCTTGTATCCTTCTGCGCGTTCTTCTGCTCCTCCGTCGCATCTGCTGCTACCGGAACGTAACCTTCGGTGACAAGATCTAGAACATCTTGAGCACCGAACAGTACTCGCATTTGAATCATCCAACGATTCTAGTTTTTGCCATCAAATACTGGAAGCTTGGTGTTCATGCCGCCATTGCCGTTCATCATCTTCAACCTTGTACAGTACACTCAGAACTTACCACGCACAGTGTTTCCCAACCCACAGAATCACAAATTTATGATTCTGATCAGAATTTCGTTCGAGATTCAACACAAATCAAGAACCAAAATTCAATCACACAAGAAATTCTCACGTTTCACTCGTGTTTCCCGTGTTTCCCGTTGATCCTAACCGGAGCTCTAGATACCAATTGTTGGTGTACAAGGTGAAAATAATGATGAAAAGAAGAGAATATATTATATTGAGAATGACGGCTACAAATGATAAGGATACAATGATTGGAATGACATCTACACTACCCTATTTATAAGCTAAAAACTAAGGCTACAAAGCAACAATAAAACACTAAAATACCCTCTAACAAACTTGGTCACCAAGTTTGTAAATATAAAATAAAATATAAATTATTTATTCTAATAGGCATAAGCTATGCCATAACATACAAATACACCACAGACCAAAACTTATCTTTCAAAGTGCCACCACGACTAAAATGCTGCTAGAATAACTAAAACGATTTCACCAAATACAATACAACAGACTGACATAAAAACTAACACTGTAATAACAGCACCCTACACTGGATCAACCCGTTATAGGTTGAGCGTTGAGTTATTGTTTTAACTTTTTAATTTAGTTTTACGTATCTTGTTAATATATTGTTTACGGTTATTTTTGGTAAATTCTAAAGTGCATCAAATCAATTCAAATAAATGCTTAAACAACACAACTATAAGATTTTGGATGATTTAATTAGAGTTTTTGTATGAAGGTTTGGTTTAGGGTTCTAAATGAGTTGAATCAAATCAAATTTGTCTTGGATTTGACTCGATTCGTTAAGAATTTTTTCCACTTAAATTTTGGTTCGTTTTTGACACAATTTTTTTTTAAAACTCAAACTCAACTTATAATAAGTTTACGAACAAATCGCTTCAACTTCTTAGATTCATTTTGTTAGATTCAATTTGCTTGCTTTACAGACGTGAAAGACAATTTTTAAAGTCTATTATTTTTTTATATTTGATATTTTAAATTAATTGTTTTTAAAAAAAAATATTGAAATAAAGTAAAAGTTATAAAATTAATAAATATTACATATTTAAATCTTTGAATTTAAATTAATTAAAATAAATTTTAAAAATAATATAAAAGGTATATGATACAAATTTTTAAAAAGTATTATTTTCTTAAAGATATTTTAAAACAATTAAAGATATATGTTTTTTTAATTTAAAGATATTTTTATATGATGTAGATTTTCTTAAAAAATATTTTTTTTTTAAATTAAAATAAATTTAGAATATATATTTTATTTTATTAAATTTAAAGAAATTTAGAAGATATTTTTTAAATTAGAAAATATATTTTGGTTTTAAATTATTTTCTTAAAAAACATAAGTTTTATGATATTGATTCTATTTGTATAATTATTTTTAGAAATATTTTGCTCATGAATATAAATGATTAATTAATAAAATTGTTAGATTAAAGAAAATATAGGTCTAAGATTTAGAGTACATCTTTAAATCTATTTTTAAAAACAATATAATTATTCTTATATATACTCAAGCTGACTTATGAATCTAACGAGTCAAATTATGTATAGTTCAAGTTCAGCTCATTTAATTAACGAACTTAATTTTTTTCTCATATTCAGATTATTTGATTATTAATCTAGTTCAACGATTTAATTGTAAAATCAAATTTTAAACTATATTCAAATTGATTCGGTTCATTGTCAAACCTAATTAAAAAAAAAGTGTACAATAAATATTATACATTATCATCCCACATATGATTGGAGAAGAATCAAGATATAGGAGGAGAAACTAATACTCCTTCTTCCACCTGTATCAATTTATAAGTATAAATCTAATATTTCATATTTAGTAAGATAATTTAAATATGTGTCTTTTTTAAAATAACTCTCTCTGTGCTAAAATAATTTTCACATTTAAAAATTTATTTGTCTCAAAATATTTGCCACTTTAGTTTATAAATGCATTTTAATTTTTATTTTATAATTGTACCATCTAACTAATACACTTATTTTATTGTTTTATCACTTTGCATTAATATTAATTTAAATATATCAATAGTTGATTAGGATAATTTGGTAAAATTACTGATCTTTCCGGTTGATCAGAACCTGAAGTGGGCCAGAGACTTCGTCTTCGATGCTGGAATCCAAGGAGGAGGGGGTGTACCTGCAAGACACTCCGATGTTAAAGTACGAATCGGGAAAGGAGAAGGCAAGTACAAAGTAAGAATGTCTTAGGGTGATTTTGGAATACCTGACCCTCTCAAAGGAGACGATATTTATAATGCCCCAACGCTTGGCCACTGCTCCCTATTTTCGGGCCTAGATATTCGCTCCCCAAAAATAGGTAACTGCCAAAAATTAGCCGTTGTGACGGACAGACATGCTCGAAACTAGCCGTTGCTTTGAGGAGGGGTGTGGTTGCGGGCAAGCGCGTTGTGGTCGTTCCTGGATGGTTGAACTGTGTGTGACGGGCAGAGATGTGATGAAGGATAATTGATCTTGGGGGTCAGCTGACCAGCCCTCCTCGGCTGAGGGGCAGAAGAAAAAGTGTTTTCCTTTTCCCTCAATTGGCAGGGCTTAGACTATTGGGTCGTTCTGGGTGCAGAAGTGGATTGGGCCATGCCTAGCCATTGGGCCAGTTCGGAACAGGAGTCCCCCAAGTCGTTGCTCCTGAGCATAGGAGTGATGACTTAATGGCAGCCCGTGATCCCGAGGAGGAGTAAGCGTGGTCGACGCTTGTTACTGAGACGGGGTTGTTTCGTGGTGCTCGAGGATACATGTGCCCGAGGAACCCAAAACGTTGTCCGGCGTGTACGGCGAGCTGGGAGTCCAACGGTTGATGGGACTTGAAGGGATGGAATGTCACGCATGCATCGAGCCACGCGTCGTAGTTAATGCATAATGATGGCTATGTTAGGATTATAATGATGCCCCTATGTCTTCCTAGGCACGCGCGTGCTCGTGCACGTGCTTCTGACTTGTCTATAAATAGAGGGAGGAAGCGTTCATTTTCACTTTTCGCCTCTCTTTCTTCTTCGCCTTCGCTCTTTGCATTTTCTGTTGTCGTCGTCGTTCTCCGCCGTCCACCACCGCAACATAGATGTACGAGCACCGACCAAGCTTCTCCGACCATAGTTTCTTTCTCTTCGTCCACGTAAGTTTCTGATCCTTCTTTATTTTACGCAAGCTTTAGTCTCATTTTGCTTAAATTTGCATGCGGTTAGGATGAAAAACTGGGTAGAGTAGGTGCATTCCGACAGATGTTGGTGTCTGGCGGTGGTTGAGCCATTTTCTGCGGCCGAAGCCGTTGTCAGAGTGTTATAAACTTAGGTTTTTCTGTTGATTTCGGCGCTGTTGCGATGACGAGTGAGTTTGTCGCCGGTGGAACTTATGAAGTTTTTGGTGTACTTATGAGTTTTCGGTAGATTTTCAACGGAATTTTGGGTAAAGTGTCGGGGAGGATCTCCCCGTTAAGGGATTGGCATGGAGAATCTCCTCGCACCTTCGTTGCGTTGTTTGAGTAAGGGCTTAGGTTGAGGACGTTGTCCTCGGGCCTTCGCTCGCCCTTTCACTTGACTAGCGGTGGAAGGGTGGATTTGATTTTTCCATCGAATTCACTTTTGTCCTCTACTTTTCAGGTAAAAAAGATGTCTGGCAACACCAGGGATGACGTTATGCTCGAGCAGGAGCTGTCTGATGAGAGTAATTCAGGGGATAACAAATCCGAGGAAACTGCTCCCGGCAATCCCGGGGAGGAATAAATTATCTCCAAGCCTCGGGAGCATGCCTCACACTTTTCCTTCCATACACATGATGCCTTCACGACGGTGGGGGATAAGGAAGATTGGAAGGTCCACTTTCCCGGGGAGGATGATCGGATATGCTCGGCTTACGACGTCGAGCGTTTTCCCATGTGCGAGTGTGTTTTTAAGGAGATGGGGCTGAGGCTGCCATTTACAGATCTTCAGGTGACATTTTTCAGTCAACTGGACTGGACGCCCCCTCAGCTCCATCCGAACTCAATTGCCTTTATTCGAGCATTCGAGATTACCTGCGAATACTTAGAGATTGGATCCACCCTCCCCCTCTTCTTCACTGTCTTCCACCTCCAACGCCAGGTCGTGCAAGGGCAGTTTGGATGGGTTTCCCTAAAGCAGGGGAGGAAGCTGTTCAAAGCCTTTTCAGAGTCCATCAGGACGTTCAAGGAAAGGTACTATGTAGTGGAGCCAGTGTCGGAGAGGGCCAAAGACTCTTCGTTTCTCTAGGAGGTCTTTACAGATGAAAACGGGGAGCCCCTTCGTAACGAGCAAGGCAGGGTGAGAGGGCGTCGGGCGCAGAAATTCTATTTTGCCTGGAGCAAGGACCACTTCACCAGAGAAATCGAGGAGTATATTGCCAGGCCGGCCATGTTGGTGGACGATGACCTGGCCAGCTATAACAAGCTGGTGGCCTTTGTTGATAGTTTCCCCCTGCCCAGTGCGTGACCAGGGGCAGGGATATTATGCTTGAAGATGACGGGGGGCCCATGGTAGAGGCCCGATATACTAACACCAAAGAGCTCCAGACTGCGGCACGCGCAGGGATGCTTTGGAACTTTTGGGTAGCCATTTTCTTTTTATCTTGTCCTGTTTTGTTGTTTTTCGTTTACTAACATGTGTCTGTTGTTTTGCAGGCAAGATGTCCACGACTCAAGAACGTTTGGTAAAAACTGCGGCGACCAAGGTCAAGCAAGGGAGAAAACTCGGCAAAAGCTGCCTTGGCGAGCAGTTAGTCCTGCCTCCGACAGGATCGAGGACCTCTTCATATGCCGCAGTTGCCATCCAGACTTCCCCGTTACCGGTGACTTCGAGACACAAGCGCTTCCGGGCGGAAGATATCCTCGACCTGATCGGCGAACAAAAGAAAAGTAAGTACGAGCTACCCCCATGCTTCCACAAGAGGGATTTCTTCGAAGGCTTCTCCCTTACACTCCATCGGGCAGAGTCTTTGGTGCTCTAGGAGCTCGATCATCCGAGCAAGAGGACGCTGTTAACCTAGGACGTTGCTGCCCTAATGAGGGTCTTAGGCATTGTGGTGGTCTATACAAAGGAAGAAGCCCTTCAGAAAGTGGAGTTGAAGAAGGCTCAGGCTGCCAACGCGGTTCTGGAGGAGAGGCTGAAGGCCGCGGAGGAGGCGTCGAAGAAATCCAAGGAGGAGCTGGCCAAGGTTACCGAGGAGCGGGATACCCTAGCTACGGAGAAGAAAACCTCAGAGGAAGTGTTTGGTGCTTTACGAACTTCTGCGGCTCCTGCTAAGGACGAGACCGATGAGGTGAAGAGTCTGAAGACTTGTGCCAGGCTTGTCGTCCAGATCAATCAGGCCAATGAGGACTTATTGGGAGCTGCTGAGGAGGCCTTTAACAACACGGTGGAGCAACTGAAAGTTGTGAAACCTGGGGTTGAGCTGGTTACCGCGGGGACAGGGTTCCTCCACATCGTGGCAGATGGCCAGATCGTCATTCCTGATTTCCTCAGGTTGGGCGAGGAGAACAAGCAGCCTGTCCACGAGGAGCCGCAGCCAAATGCCGATTGATTTTTTGTTTAGTCTTTCTGGCCTACGTGTCGTATGTTGTAATTTCTTCGGATGGGGCTTGGCCCTTTTATGTAATTTTTAAAACAATTTATGCCTTCGTGGTCGTATCTTTGTCTCTGGATGGGGGTGTGGACCCTTTTTATGTAATATCCTTACAATCGCGGTCCTTGTGGCCGTTTTATTTTTTGATATGTGATTTCGACCTTGGTGGTCGCTTGTGTATGATTTATTTTGGATATTTGTGTGTGTCACGCGCTGCTCGTCGTGAGTGCCCGTTTGTATGGGTTTTTTTTTCGTGAATGGTTTTTCATTGTGTTTCGGGGTTTGCTCGACAAATAGTTGTTCGACAGTGAGGGGAACTGGTCGAAAGGCCTGGGTAGTTTCTAAGCAAGAGAGCGGAGCTCAGGTCGCGTTTGTGGCCCGAGTTCTGCGGCGTGAACTTCCCATCGTGAGCTGGGCGTTTTGCCTTTCGCGGTACGGTGGCGACGGCAGGGTCGGTCGAGGGACCTCTGTCGGACAGGGGTTTTGCTCGTTCCAGAGTAAAAGCCTGCCTTGATTGATCTTAGTATGCAGCGTTTGTACTGGGGCACACACTTCTGGTCGGTACATTGCGCTCATCGTTTTGACGGAGCACGCCAACTGTTGTAGCCTTAGCTGTAATATTATTTTAGCTTTTCGGCGTTCCATGGTCGAGCGAGTTCATCCCTGTCGAGGTGTTCTAGGTAGCAGACCCCATTTTCCATTTTTCCTCGAACACGATAGGGTCTCTCAGAGTTTGCGGCGAGTTTGCCTTTACGAGAATCTTTGTGATTTCTCTTCAGGACGAGACTTCCTACTTAGAAGTCTCGTTGTTTGACTTTGGCGTTATGCCTAATTGTGATTTTTTGTTTTAACGGGGCCTCGCGGAGGGCTCTTTCTGATCGGACCTCTTCGACGAGGTTGAGCTCCTTCCTCAGCGCCTCGTTGTTCACCTCCTCGTCCAGTGGAGCTTCAGTCCGCCTGGAGGGCACGTGTATTTCGATAGGTATCTCCACCTCGGTCCCGTATGCTAATCGGAAAGGGTTTTCCCTGGTTGTCGAGTGGGGCGTGGTTCGGTAGGCCCAGATCACGCTGTGTAACTCCTTGACCCACTGTTTTTTGATTTCGTCCAGTCTTCATTTGAGACCTTGCAGGATTACCCTGTCCGCTGCTTCGGCTTGCCCGTTCGTCTGCGGGTGCTCGGCGGATGCGAAGTGTTGTTTGGTGCCCAGTTTGGCGACGAATTCTTGGAAATGTTTGTCTGTGAACTGTGTCCCGTTGTCGATGACGATTGCCTAGGGAATGCAGAAGTGGGCAAAAATGTTTCGCTTGTAGAAACGAAGTATGTTTTGGACAGTTATTTTGGCTAAAGCCTCTGCTTCTATCCACTTTGTAAAATAATCCATGCCCACAATCAGGTATTTATTCTGATTTGATCCTACAACGAAAGGTCCTAGGATGTCCAGGCCCCACCATGCGAAGGGCCATAGGGAGGACATTGTTTTGAGCTCGTTGGGCGGTGCCAGGTGCATGTCCCCGTGACGTTGGAATTTGTCACATTTTTTCACATGCTCCTTTGCGTCATGTTGCATGGTCGGTCAATAATATCCTGTTCGTAGAGCTTTCCTGGCGAAGGATCTTCCTCCGAGGTGCTGGGCGTTGATTCCTTCGTGGAATTCGCGTAGGATGTGGGTGACCATGTTTTCATCGACGCATTTGAGGAGAGGAATGGAGAACCCTCTCCTGTAAAGATTATTTTCAACCAGGACATAGGAACAAGCTTTGCGCCTGACCACGCTGGCTTTCTTTAGGTCGGATGGTAGTTCATTCTTGGCAAGTTAGTTGTAGAATGGGGTCATCCAGCAGTCGCTGTCGCCAATGACGTTTACGTCAAGGGTTGGGGGAGTTCTCTCGATGCTTGGTTGAAGAAGTATCTCCTGGATGACGAATTTGTTTCCTCCTTTCTTTTTTGTTCTCACTAGCTTCGACAGGACATCTTCCCAGACATTGTGTTCACGGGGAACATGATTTACTTCCACGGGCGTGAACTTCGTCATTTTTTCTTTAACCAAGGTCAAGTATTCAGAGAGGTTATCCTTTTTGGCTTGATACTTTCCACGCACCTGAAGGGCCAAGCGCTGGGAATTTGTGCAGATTATGACTTCCTCGGCTCCCAGGTCTTCGGCGAGGCATATACCCGCAAGGAAAGCTTCATACTCTGCCTGATTGTTGGAGGTGGGGAAAGACAGGGCGAGTGAGACCTCGACGAGGATACCTTCCTCGTTTTCCAAGATGACTCCTACCCCGCTCCCCGTCGAGCTGGATGCTCCATCAACGAAGATTGTCCACTTGCAAGCTCCACAAGTCGAGGAGGCAGGCAGGGTCATCTCTGACACGAAGTCGGCTAGCACCTGAGCTTTGAGTGCTTTTCTGCTCTCGTACTTTATGTCAAACTCGAACAACTTCAACGACCATTTGAGCATTTTTCTGTCCATGTCTGGGCGGCCCAATAGTTGCCTCACGGGTTTGTCCGTGCGCACCAGATGGTTTGGCTAAAAAATAGTGCCTCAGCCTCCTCGTTGCATTGATGAGGGCCAGTGCTACTTTTTCGATCTGTTGATATCTAAGTTCTGGTCCTTGCAACGCCTTTCTCATGAAATATACAGGCTTCTTCCCCTCTGGAGTTTCATGAATGGGGGTTGCGCTGACAGCTTCGGTTACGATGGCGAGATATAGATAGAGGGTCTCCCCGTTGTCCGATCGGGAGAGGACCGGTGGTTCCGATAGCGCTTGTTTTAGGTGGATGAGGGCTTTGTCGCATTCCTCCATCCACTTAAAAGTTGCTTCTTTGCGGAGAAGTTTGAAAAGGGGGAACGCGTGCTGAGCAGATTTTTCCACGAAACGGGACAGTGAGGTGAGCGTCCCATTCAGAGATTAGATCGATTTTTTTGAATTCGGCGTGGGGAATTTGGAGAAGGTTCTATATTTGTCGAAGTTGGCTTTGATTCCTCGTTCTGTTAGGTAGAAATTGAGGAATTTGTCTGCCCGTACCCCGAACGTGCACTTCTCCGGATTGAAGTGCGTCTTGTACTTCTTGGCCTGGTCGAAGACCTTCTTTAGATGGAGCTTATGGTCGGATTCCTCATAGGATTTCACGATCATGTCGTCTATGTAAACCTCGAGCATATCCCCGATCTCTCCTCAAAAGACTTTGTTCATCATTCTCTGGTAGGTAGCGCCAACGCTTTTAAAGCCGAAGGGCATTACGTTATAGTAATAGTTGCCCGATTCGGTCATGAAGGTTGTGTACCTTTTATCGCTTTTGGCCATGGGTATTTGTTTGTAGCCCGAATATGCATCTATGAAAGACAATAATTTAAAACAGGCAGAATTATTAACTAATTTGTCTATGTTGGGGAGGGGATATGTGTCTTTAGGGAAGACCCTATTAAGATCAATATAATCAACACACATTCTCAATTTTCCATTAGATTTTTTCACAAGTACAACGTTGGACAGCCAAGTAGTGTACTTGGCTTCCAAAATGAAATTTTCCTCTAGGGGGTCTCTTACAGCTTGCTTGATAGCCTCCGTTTTTTCTGGGGCCTGCTTGCACCTACGTTGAGCTACTGCCCTAACGGCGGGGTCGATGGTGAGTTGGTGGCAAGCCACTTCTGGATCCAGCCCGAGCATCTCCGAGGCGCTCCACGCGAACAAGTCCGCGTTCTCTATGAGACAAGCTTTCAGCTGCTTCCTTGCAAGGTCGGGGAGGCTGGTTCCAATCTTCACTCCCTTGAGGGGATCGTCTCCAAGGATGACTAGCTCAAATTCTCCATCCGAGATTGGCCACATAGGATCGGCAGGCTCACCACTGCTTGTTGATGTTAAGGGGCTACTCGAGTTTGACTGAGTCTCCCTCCCCTTCTTCTTTTGGTCCCTTAAGTCGTCCTTGGAGAAACGGCTGTCGAGGTCGATGCAGTCGACGCGAGGCAGCGGTTTTGTCACGTCGGAGCTGTAGGGAAGGGCAGGCTTGCTAGACGTCTTTGGTTGAGCGACAATGGTGTTCAGCCCTTTTGAGGCTGCCTCGAAGCACCTTCTTGCTGCCTCTATGTCTCCGTGTAGGGTGGCGACGAGCCCTTTGGAAGTGTAATACTTCATCTTCAAGTTCATCGTGGAGGGCACAACTATCAATTCAGCCAGCGTTGGTCGTCCGAAGATGCACTGGTAAATGGATGGACAATCAATTACCAGAAGTCGGACCTTGATGGATTTGACTGTCTCCGCTGCCCCGAAGGTGACAATTAGCTCCATGTATCCTCATGGCTTCGTGACTGAACTGTTGAAGCCTTGTAGATCTGAGCCTACATAAGGTGTCAAGTGCGTCTCGTCCAACTGAAGTGTGGAGAATAGTTGGGAGTACATAATGTCGATCGAGCTTCCCTGGTCGACCAGAATTTGCCGAACATCGAAGTTGGCCATCTGCGCCCTTATGAGTAGAGGAATACTGGAATTAAGGGCTCCGCCGAGGAGTTCCTCGCGATAGAAGGTGATGGGAACTGAATCTCCCCCGATCTTGTCGAGGGTAAAACTCTCGTTCGCGCTCGTATTGATGAGGTGCTCAAACTTTCTCTTTACTGACCCTAGAGTCACCTTGTTGAATCCTCCTCCCGATATGACCATGGCGGAGGGGAAGGTGTCTCAGGGGCTATGTGTAGCGAAGTAAAAAGGGACGCCGAGCCCATCGGGGACATAGAAATATTCTGGTCGTGATATGCTTATGGAGACCTGAAGACTGACATCGTCCGAGGATGGTACTTCTTTTTTAACCTTCTTCGATTCCTGGGCATCCTGTCAAGGAGCATCTTTCTTCTTCGCAAACTGCTTCAGGTGCCCATCCCTGATCAAGATTTCAATTGCATCCTTGAGGTGGATGTAGTCATTTGTCATGTGCCCATGACTCTTGTGGAACTGGCAGTACTTTGTTTTATCCGTGTTCGACTTGGCAGGTATCTGCTTTGGGAAATAGACCCCTGCCTGCCAAAACTCCGAGTTTGCGCAGTCAGAGAGAATCTTCTCGCGCGAGGCGGTCAGCGGTGTGTACTCGTGGAAATGGCCATATGGCCCTTTGTTATCTCAGGATTCCCGGGAGCGGTCATCCCTTCTTTTTTCTGCTCACCGACAAGTTGACGAGGAGTCGCCGTGTTTTGAGGACCTGGCGTTCTCTTGGTGCCTTGAGTCCCGGGAAGTGTTTTTCGTTTCTTTTTCTTCATACTGGATATACGCCTGATCCTTGAGGAGGAGGGCGTCTAGTGTTGCTGGGGTCTCGATGCCAACCGCCTTGGTAAAGTCGCTGTGGGGACGGAGCCCTCGTTCGAGCAAATATTTTTTCATGTCGTCAGTTATGGAGACCTGAACGACTTCTTTCTTGAATCTTTCGATGTATGCTCAAAGAGATTCATCTTTTCCTTGAATGATAGCCTCGAGGGAGGCTTCTGTCTTCGGATAACGGCGAGTGGCTATAAAATGTCTCGAGAACATCCTCCCCAACTGCCTCCATGAGGTGATGGATTCGTAGGGGAGGCTCTTGTACCAGGACATTGCTCCCTTCCTTAGTGTCGTCGGGAACAACTTGTATTTGATGGAGCCTCTGATGCCACGGCAGTCGAACAGGGCATCGATGTTCTCGATGTGCCCGTCAGGATTGGTCGTGCCATCATATGTGCCCAGGGGTGGGGGTTTCTCCAGCCTTTTAGGTAATCGAGTAGCCATGATCACCTGGGATAACATGCCTCGAGGCTCATCGTTGTCGCTGTAACTGCTCGACTGTGAATAAGAGCTGGGGTTTCTGCCAAGGTGAGGACCGCGATCTCGACGGGGAGAAGGAGTTTGCGACCGACCCTTAGGTCCGGGCAGAGGTGAATGTTGGTTTTCTGCCCGCATATATCTTCTTGTTCTCTTGGCCCCTGGAGAGTGCTGGCTCCGGGGAGGAGTACGGCCGCATTTCTTCATCGACAGAGATTCAGGCTCCGCTGGCATCTGGTGATTTCTTCCGCGTCAGGGAGAATGGCTCCGAGATCTCCGGTGCTCGCACCTTGATGGAGGAGATCTTGGATGGAGATCTCTTCCCATGCTCCAATTCTTGCATTCTACTGGAGGATCAGAAGGTTTGTCTTGTTGAGGGCTTCGACCAGAGCTGCCATAGCCGGGTCGGCATTGGGCAGAACTGGGAGGTGCTAATGGTACTCTGAGTACTGGATCTCTACTTTGTTGTCGCGATCCGGGGAGGGACACGCGGTGACTCCGTCCCTCTGCTGAGGAACATCGTCTCCAAGAAATGGTTTTGCCCCTTCGTTGTCTGTCTTACTGACGGGGGAGATGACGGTGTTGCGCGTATCGTTGATGTTATCATGGCTGGCCATGATCGGAATCTTGAAAAATTGCTTTGATCTTTGGTTTCCGACGAAAGAAAGACAGGGAGAACACAATTTTCCACAGACGGTGCCACTGATCTTTCCAGTTGATAAGAACCTGAAGTGGGCTAGAGACTTCGTCTTCGATGCTCGAATCCAAGGAGGAGAGGGTGTACCTGCAAGGCACTCCGATGCCAAAGTAAGAATCGGGAAAGGAGAAGGCAAGTACAAAGTAAGAATGCCTTAGGGTGATTTTGGAATACCTGACCCTCTCAAAGGAGATGGTATTTATAATTCCCCCAGCGCTTGGCCATTGCTCCCTATTCTCGGGCCTAGATATTCGCTCCCTAAAAATAGGTAACTGCCAGAAACTAGCCGTTGTGATGAGCAGACATGCTCAAAACTAGTCGTTGCTTCGAGCAGGGGTGTGGTTGCGGACAAGTGTGTCGTGGTCGTTCCTGGATGGTTGGACCATGTGTGACGGGAAGAGATATGACGAAGGGTAGCTGATCCTGAGTGTCAGTTGGCCAGCCCTCCTCGACTGAGGGGTAGAAGAAAAAGTGTTTCCTTTGCCCTCAACTGGTAGGGCTTAGACTATTGGACCGTTCTGGGTGCAGAAGTGGATTGGGCCATGCTTAGCCATTGGGTCAGTCCGGAATAATTATTATTCTCTTTTTCGTTTATTACACTTTTTAATCTGTGTGAAAGTGTCAACTATGACATTTACTTTGGAACGAAAGGAATATATTTTATGGGAAGATGTAAAAATAATTTTGATTAATTGTTGTTTATAAAAAAATGACAGAGAAAGCAAATTAAATGCAATTTGCATTTAATTTTACTTTGGAAAAGATAATTATTTTTTTAGAATACAATAGTTAAATGAAATAAAGTTAATGTTTTTTTATAATTTGTAATTAAAAATGAATGTTTTTTCTTATAAATTGATATAGAGTATTATGAGAAGACTATTTACAAAATTTACAGAAATATGTGAAAAAGAAATACCAACCTAAAAAATTCGACTAATATCAAACTTGGATGATAAGCTCTACTTCGTCCAAAGCTCAGTGCAAATAATAAAACTCCTAAAAGGAGACGTAGCAAAGATGAAAGAAGAGGGAGATGGTCCACACCTTAACTTAGAGATATCAACTTCTTATAAAAAAGGTTTGAAGTAATACCGTTTTACTCCTACCATATAGGCGATATATGGTTTACCCCTGTAAATTTTTTATTTTTTATTTTGTAAAACTAACATTACCATATGAAGATTATGTTGTTTTAGACCCTGTAAAATTGTTTTTTGTAAAACTAACATTGCCATATGAAGATTCTAAAACAGTAGAATCTTCATATGGCAAAGTTAGTTTTGCAAAAAGCAATTTTGCAGGGTCTAAAATAACAAAATCTTCATATGAAAAAGTTAGTTTTAAATTTTCTTTTACAGAGGATGCCAGAAGTCGCCTATATGGCAGGGGTAAAATGATATTAACCCTAAAGATTTTTTTTAGAAGGATGTTTCGGTGTTTCTAGAAAAAAACATTTGAGCATCAAAGTCATTTTGTGGTCTTACACAAATAAGAAATATATTACCATTAACAAACTTATAAAAATATCACAAAGAATTAATGACAACACTACAATCCGATTGATACCTAGATGGAAATGTAAAGTTGCAATGTAAAAAATTTAGCTTCATATATGCCTACATGCCTAAGGTACATTTAGATCTAAATGAACTCTACACATGCCCCAAAGACGACTTAAATTTTAATAGAGGGAATTTCTTTTTCCATTTCCAACGGTTCTTCCAAACACTTGACGAAAAGTATAAAATGCCCAATATTCTCTGAGATGTATCTTCTGACGTAGCGTTACCACACAAAATAAACGTAAATGGTTTGACTTCCCTCGCTTTGCCAAAATTTAATTCAGAGATGCGTCTCCGTATGTGTTTTAGGGTTTTTCTGCAGATACATCTCCGTATTAACCCTTATTTTCGAATTGAGGTGTTTTTCGGAGATACATCTCCGAACGCGTTTAATATATATATATATATATATATATATATATATATATAACACGCACGAACATACCCTTTTCTCCTTCTTTATTTTTTGAAACTTTTACAAACCCCTATTAAGCTTGCGAGCAACTTTATTCCAATCAATCTTTCAAGGAACGCCAGTGTCTTTACTTCAATAGTACCAATCCAAACTCACTCCATACTACATTCAACATTTTTCATCCTCATCAACTCTTTTTGAGTAAGTTTTTATACTTTCTCTCTTTCGCTCTGAACCTCACTTTGACATCGGAGTGTCTTGCAAGTACACCCCCTCCTCATTTCCATCACCGGCAAATTTGGAGCTCACGATGTGTTGTTGGCTGCTGATCCTCTTTCTGATCCGATAAGATCAGTGGTGCTGTCTATGGGAACCTTTTGCTCCCCCGTCTTTTCTCTCTCCGAAATCAAAAGACCAAAGCAAACTTTAACCTCCTTCGATCATGGCTAGTTAACACGTTGACGATAACGTTCACGGAGCTGACTTCACCACCTTCACTAACGGAGACGACAACGATAATAATGTGACTGTCCCCGTTGAAGAGGGTGACCCTAGGGACGGGCTCACCGCCTCTCCCTCCCCCTACGATGCGGCCTACAACTCCGCCCAGCGTTTCGAGAGTCCAACAGTTTTCCAACCAATTCTTGTGCCGCCCAACACCGACCTTACCACAGTGGCCTTGTTTACGGAAATCAACCAGACGAAACTGATGATTTTCTAGCAGAACGAACGGACCGGGATGTTGGAGAAGGAATGACAATCGCGCTCTCCCCCACGGAGACATTGGCGCCCAATTTCTCGTAACCCGTCCCCGCGACGACGAGAAACCCGTCCTCCTTCTCCCCCACATAGATTCAAACGGGATGAGTCTCAAAACCTCTCCACGCGACAACCTGGACGTCGCCCACGGCAAGAAAGACCTCAGCCTGCGGTTACCCATAAAGGTGACCATACTCCTCCCCGGAAAGAGCGACGCTCCTTGGATCTCAAGAGAAGCAAAGTCGGAGAGCAGACGGAGAAACCGAAGAGTCAACCAAGGAACTCGCTGCGCCGCCGCAGAAGCCCTCGGTACAACACCTCCTTATCGCGATCACCAGTCCGTAGCGACGAAGATGACCCCTGCGGCCCACTCTCCCGAGCCATCATGGAGACTCCCCTTTCTGTCGGGATGGAGAAACCACCAAGTCTGGCGACCTACGATGGCATAACAAATCCTGACGACAACATCGATGTTATGCTCGACAACCACAACGTCAGGGGAGCCATAAAGTGCCGAATCTTCCCCACGAACCTGAGGAATGACGCGATGGCGTGGTACAAGAGCCTCGACCCTGAATCCATCACCTCCTGGAAAGAGCTGAAGACACAATTCACCAGGCATTTCACCGCCTCTAGAGACATCCAAAGTCGGAGGCGTCACTCGAGGCCATTATTCAGGGGAAGGGCAAATCTCTCCGAGACTACATAGAGAGATTCAATCGAGAGGTTGTTCAGGTATCCACTACAGACCACATGAAGTGATATCTGATCGAGCGAGGGCTGCGACCCCGCAGCAATTTTGCCAAAGAGGTTGGCATCGAAACGCCCTGCACGCTGGACGACCTTCTCCCCAAATCCCAGGCCCACATCCAATACAAGGAGAAAGAGGCCGCCAACAACGCCCGCGACTCGCGGAACCAGGAGAGTGCCAAAGTCTCCAAGTATGAAGATTCCATAGCTCCCCGACGAGGCAGGGAGAAAAGAAGAGACGATAAGCCCCGCTACTCCTGTGAACACAGGGGGCCAGCAGGCCATTTCACCGAGTACACGCTACTCACCGCTCCCCGCGAGCGTATTCTGGCCGAGTGTATAAACTCGGAATTCCAAAGGGGAGGGGTCCATTTTCCCAAGCCGACACCCCCAAGCCAAAAATCGACAAGTCCAAGTACTGTCAGTTCCACAGGAGCCACAGGCACGTCACGGAAGACTGCATCCACCTCAAGGATGCCATTGAGATCCTAATCAAGGAAGGGCATTTAAAGCAGTACACCAGGAATAATGAAGCTCCTCTACAGGAAGCCGGCGAGGCGAAGAAGGTCGAGGAGGTGACACCACCCTCCGACGACGCTGGGTTGCAAGTTGCCCTGTGCGTCTCCCGGCCGAAAGACTTATTCCTCCTCTATGAGACCGGCACACCTTTGTCCACTCGTAGCACATGGGAGAACTTCCCCACCGCTATGGTCATATCTGGTAGAGGGTTCAACAAGCTCTCTGTGGAGTCGGTGAAGAGGAAGTTTGATGAGCTAATCGACGCAAGCTCAAAGCAAAATGCCACCTTGGACAGATTCCATGGGAAATCAAACCCTATCACCTTCTACTTCGAGGAGCTACCGGACGGCACTCCCAATTCCAGCATTCCTCTGCTCATCAGAGCCCAGATGGCGAACTTCGACGTCCGTTGCATCCTGGTCGACCAGGGGAGCGCTGTCGACATTATGTATGCTCACCTGTTCACCAATTTCCAGCTCGACGAGAGGCATTTGACTTCATACGTAGGCTCCAACTTGCTGGGATTTAATGGCACCATCACTAAGCCATGGGGGTATGTTGAACTGCTCGTCACTTTCAGGTCTGAGGAAACTGCCAGGCAGGTCAAAGTCCGCTTTCTGGTGATGCAGTGCCCCTTTTTATACCATTGCATCCTGGGTAGACCAACCCTGGCTGAGCTAACCACAGTCTCATCCATAGTTCACCTGAAGATGAAGCACTACATGGCCAGGGGTCGCGTCGTCACCCTCTACGGGGACATTGAGGGTGTAAGAAGGTACTTCGAGGCGGCCACCAAGGAGCTGGACTCGATTAACACAACGCCCAAGATTATCGGCAAGCCAACCCGTTTTGAGGAACAGAAGCAGTTGCCCCGCGTCAACTCGATCGACCTCGACATCCGCTTCCCCAACAACCAAGAGCAAAACGAAGCAGCAGCTGACGCCTCTCCATCAAATGGTGGCAACGAGCAGCCTCTCCATCATATGCACCCCATTCCATATGGGGACTTCAAGCTCATTACCCTCGGCGATGACCCGGACAGGAGCGTGAAGATTGGCACGGGACTCCCCAACTTGGCGAGGAAGCAGCTGAAGGCCTGCCTCAAGGAGAATACTGATTTGTTCACATGGAGCGTTGCAGAGATGCCCGGGCTCGACCTCGGCGTGGCCTGCCATCAACTGACCATAGATCCAGCCGCTAGGGTCGTAGTACAACGTAGGCGTAGGCAGTTTCCTGAAAAAGCGGAGGCTGCTGAATTAGCTATAAAAGACCTCCTAGAGGCAAATTTTATTTCTGAATCCCAGTACACAACCTGGCTGTCTAATGTTGTACTTGTTAAGAAATCTAATGGAAAGTGGCATATGTGTTTTCACTATACTGTTCTCAATAGGGCATGCCCCAAAGATGCATATCCCTCGCCTAACATCGACAAATTGGTCGACAATTTTGCAGGTTTTAAGCTATTGTCGTTCATGGACGCGTACTCGGGGTACAACCAAATCCCCATGGCAAAAGCAGACAAGCAATACACGACTTTCATGACTGAGTTGGGCTACTATTACTACAACGTAATGCCCTTCGGCCTGAAAAATGCCGTTGCTACTGGCCAACAGATGATGAATAAAGTCTTCCGAGGTGAGATCGGGGACATGCTCGAGGTCTACATGGACAACATGATCGTGAAATCACGAGAGGAAACTGACCATACTACCCATCTCAAAAGAGTCTTCAACACGACAACGAGATGCAGGATGAGGTTCATTCTGGAGAAATGCATCTTCGGCTTCCGAGTAGGCAAATTCCTCGGCTTCTACTTGACTGAACGAGGAATCGAGGCGAACCCCGACAAGTGCAGGGCTTTCTCTGATTTCCCGACGCCGAGCTAGAAGAAATCGATTCAATCCCTGAACGGGATGCTCACCTCGCTGTCCCGCTTCGTGGCTAAGTCTGCCCAACACGCACTCCCATTTTTCAAACTTTTGCGCATGGAAGCCGCGTTCAAGTTAACCGAGGAGTGCGAGCAAGCCCTCCTCCATCTCAAATAAGTTCTTTCACAGCCTCCGGTCCTCTCGCGACCTGAAAGAGGGGAGACGTTGTACCTCTACCTCGTCGTCGCAACCGAGGCTATCAGCGCGACCCTCATTCGCGAAACCCCCGAAGGGCAGAAACCTGTTTACTTCCCAGTAAGGCCTTGCAAGGCCCCGAACTCAGGTATCAACAGATTGAAAAAGTGGCTCTGGCCTTTATCAATGCAGCCAGAAGGTTGCGGCACTACTTCCTGGCCACACGGTCATGGTTAGAATTGACCAATCCGTAAAGCAACTACTCGGCCGTCCCGACATGGCAGGTAGGATGCTCAAATGGTCGCTTGAGCTCTCTGAGTTTGAAATCCAGTACGAGATCAGGAAGGCCCTCAAAGCTTAAGTGCTAGCCGACTTTGTGGCAGAAATGACCGCTCCGATATCCCCGATAAATGGAGCCCACAGGTGAACCATCTATGTCGACTGGACATCCAACTCGATAGGAAGCAGAGCGGGCATCATTCTCGAGAACGAAGAGGGCATCCTGATTAAAGTCTCCCTCACTTTATCCTTCTCGACATCAAACAACCAAGCCGAATATGAGGCCTTCCTCGTCGGGCTGCACTTAGCAGAGGACCTTGGCACGAAGGAGGTAAATATATTTACCGATTCCCAGCTCCTCGCCTCTCAGGTAAGGGGAGAGTACCAAGTCAAAAATGGCAACCTCGAAGAGTACTTAACCCTGATGAAAGCGAAGATGAATTTGTTCAACTCCGCGGAGGTAAAGCATGACCCTCGCGAGCACAACACCCGGGCAGACATTCTATCAAAGATCGCGAGCACGAAGAAGAAGGGCGGAAACAAGCCCGTCATCTAGAAGGTACTTTCTCAATCATGTATCAAGAAACCCACCACGACCGTCGACGTGAACACCATCGGCGACAACAACTGCTGGATGACCCCGCTGTACGCGTACCTCACCACGGGGGAACTGCCCCCGACTCGAAAGAGGCTAGCATAGTCAGGCGCAGAGCTTACTCTTACGTCTTGATCGAGTACAAACTATACAGACGAGGATTCTCCATCCCTCTTCTCAAGTGTGTCGATGAGTGCAAGGTCCCCCACATACTTCGGGAGATACACGAAGAAATGAGTGCCCAACACCTCAGAGGGTGATCCCTCGCCCGAAAGGACTTGTGGGCATGATACTACTAGCCCATCATGCAACTGGACGCGAAAGAACATGTCAAGAAATGCGACAAGTGCCAATGACACGAGGACATGCACCTGGCCCCACCCAACGAGCTCAAAATTCTCTTGTACCCGTGTCTTTTTTCCTGGTGGGGGATAGATATCCTTGGGCCCTTCACCATGGGATAATACCAGAACAAATATTTGATAGTCGGTGTCGACTACTTCACAAAGTGGATAGAGGCTGAGGCCTTCGCCGAAATCACGACACACAACATACTCAGTTTCTACAAAAGGAATATGCTCTGTTCGGCGTACCCCAGGCGATCATCACCGACAATGGGACACAGTTCACCGACAAAAAACTTCCAGGATTTTGTCACCAAACTAGGCACAAAGCAACATTTCACGTCTGTCGAGCACCCGCAAACAATTGGGCAGGCCGAAGCCGCGAACAGAGTGATCCTGCAAGGCCTAAAACGAAGACTAGGCGAAGCCAAAAAGAGATGGGTCGATGAGATACATAGTGTACTTTGGGCCTATAGAACGACCCCGCACTCGACCACCGGGGAGACCCCATTTCGAATAAATTACGGAACCGAGGCAGTTATTCTGGTAGAAATTAGAGAGCCCGTTATGCGGATCGAATATCCCCTCGACGAGGAGATGAACGACGAGGCACTGAGGGAGGAACTCGATCTGGTCGAAGAAATTAGGTCGGGGCAGCCCTCCGCGAAGCCTCACTGAAACAAAAAATAGCTTTGTGTCATGATGACAAAGTCATTAAACACGAGTTCCAAATCGGAAGCCTAGTCCCGCGGAGAAACCAAAAAGACTCGCGCGAGGGCAAGCTGGTCGCGAATTGGGAAGACCCATATCGTGTCCGAATGAAAATGGAAAACAGGGCCTATTACCTCGAAAACCTACACGGGGAGGAACTTGCTCGACCATGGAACGCTGAAAAGCTCAAACAATATTACAATTAAACACCGCATTCGGAGTACTTGGATCGACCATAACGAAGTACGTCCCGACCACAGAAGCGTGCTAAGGTACAAGCACGGCTCCCCAACTTGAAACGAAAAGCCAAGAGCCCGCTTTTGTGTGTGCAAGCAGGCTCTTGGTCCAACAGGGACACCTTAACCGAGCTCCTCCATTGTCGTACCAATAAGGCAGAACACCCAGCTCGCGATGGGAAGTTCACGTTGCGAAGTAAAGACCTCGACCGAGATCTTAGCTCCGTTGTCAATCGGAAGCAAACTCCGATCACTCGACCAGTTCCCTACACAGTCTAAGACTAATTATGTTGAGCAAAGGCCCCAGACACTTAGTAAAAATGAGCAAATGTAATATTGCATACATATCGACGAGGAAATTAAGTACTCGACATACAATGGCATACACACATAACAAAAAAGAAAGCATATTAGAATTGCAGACATTCAATTACAACGACGGGAAAACCCACTATTCAAATATTAAAAGCCATGGCGCGCAGTCCAGGCAAAATCAAAATACAAAATATGGTGCGCAGTCCAAACAAATAAGTAGACTAAACTTCTGCTTCCTCTTTGGGCTGGGTCTCCCCTTCGGTTTGATCATCTCTGTCGTCGAGCCCAGCTGGAGCGACCACATGGCCGTCGAACACCTGGTGGAAAGGCGTTATCCCCTCAGTGATAGCTGAAGCCTAAGGTTAACAACTTGGAGTTCCTCCACCGCGGTATTAAAGCCCAGCTCGAGGGTACTCAGGAAATCATGCTCGAGCTTCCGGATCTGGGAAACCAAAGAGTTTCTCCTCGGAGGTTTCATCTTCGGCGGGCATTGCGGTGGCCTCCAACTCAGCGACCCTCTCTTGGAGTCGTCCCTTCTCTTCGTCGACCTCGTTCATCTTCTTCTGCATCTCATCCATCTCGTAGTAAATATTAACTTGGATCTGATACCTCTCCTTGTAGTAGAAGAAGTCGTTCTCCACTTTGTTCTTCTCTGTTCCGAGTGTCACATTCTCTGCATGCAACTTCTTCAGCTCGACAAGGGGGCAGGTCCCATCATTGAGAGCCAAGGTTGTCTCAAGGACCCTCACCATGGCGGCCGCATCCTCGGACAACGCCTTCCTCCTGGTCTCCTGGTCGAGCCCCAAAATCGCTTTAGATTCCACCTCAGGCACGATCAGGGACTTTTCCGCGCCAAAGAGCCCCCAGTGGCAATGGAAGGGAGGTAACACAAACCTTTCCCCGACAACGCCTTCCATGAGGTTGACGGGCCTAGACTCCTCTATGCACTGCTTCTTGGCTGGATGTTCTTAGGAGACTGGAGACTGGCTAGCCTGGGGAAAAGAGGAAGAACCCCCGGGGTGCTGGTCGGCCTTAGACATCTGCTGGACTTGGGAGACGCGGCCCTTGGGAGCCTTCTTTACACCCCTGTTCGTCGCAATCTTGAGCATACGCTCTTGAAGGTTTGACATTTGACCCGCAACAAAGAAAAGAACGACTTAGTATAACAAATAAAAACAAGCGGACACGCAAGAAGGAACACACTTGCTACCTAAGAGTCGTAAGGCTTCCCCGTCAGAACTGCACTCGAGGAGCGCCTTGGTATTAATCAAACGAGCCTCGAAGGCAACTTCCCTGTTCTCATCACGGACAAAGCTCCCATCCTTGTTCACACACTTGGCAGAAGTGAAACTGTCGACGAAAGCCACGATCTTATCATAGGCAAGCTTATCCTCGTCGTCCAACTCATGGGGCTTCGTCAGATAACTCTTCGTCCCTCTTTTGAAGTGGACCTTCTGCCACTCGAGGGGGAACTTTGCCTCCAGGTTTTCCACCTCCCGCCCGTACACGAGCTTTACCACACGCTCGAACAAGGAATCAACGGGTGCGTGTAATACAGGCTTCACGGGGAAGTATATGTCCTTAAAGGAGCGGACAAAGTCCAGGTACGTTCTGAACAGCTTCCTCAGCTGTTTCTAGGACACCCAGTTGTGCCGCCCGTGATGAGTCTGGCGTTGAAGATGGAAGAGGCGGAAAAACAGTGAGAGTGTGGCGCTGACGTGAAGATGTTGACACACGAGCTCGAACGCCCGCATCGGAATACCCCCGCTTGAAAGTCGTGAAGGGCAGACGAAGTCTCGCCTCCCGAAATGCAAACTCGTACATAGGGGATACGACGAACAGATTCGGTCCATTTCCTTGGGCTTGTAAACCGCCCAGCTCGCGGATGCCCCTTCCCCTAGGTCCTCGACGGTAACAAAGGAGTCCGAGTCGTCGAAAATGAAGCTCGAAGCAACGACCAGGGGTTCCATCCCGGCCCAGTCTGACAGGGATTCAGCATTTGTGTCGGCCGAATTGTCTTTGATATATATGTCGACAGCATCTACATCGACCACAGTTGCGTCCTCGGCCTTCGGAGCCTTTTAACTTGAAAAGCAAAAGGAAATACTGAATTCGATGATAAGATCAAATCCACCCTTCCACCGTAAGTCAAGTGAAAGGGCGAGGAAATTCTCGACACACGCCCTCGACCGAAGCCCTTGCAGACAAGCGCGTGGTCGTGAGGGAATTTTCCTGGACGTGAGACACGAAGCCCCCTCTCCGCGAGGGAGAGATTCCTCAACACTTAGGTTCCTCGTCAGAACCAAGCGGAGGAGGTCTCCTCGACGAGAGACTTTCTCAGATTACCTATACTCCCACGAGGAGAAAGTTTCCCCGTCGTTGACCTAGCGAGGACGTTAAAGCCTCAAGGGTTCACTGAGACCTTTATCGGAAACTTCATGAGTTTCCTATAATCCTCATGAGTTCCTCGATATCTTCATAGGAAACTTCATAAATCCACCAGGAACTTCGTGGGATCCACCAGAAACTTCATGGGAACCACCGAAAACTTCATAGACTCCCCGGAAACTTCATGAGCTCCCCAAAAACTTCATCGGAACCTCATGCAGTTCGCCGGAAAGTGCATAACATCGCCAGAAAATGCATAACTTCATCGCGAAGTTCTCGAGTGTCCAGAACACACATTCCTAAAGCTACGTCCGCTACCATGTTAGCCAGAAAAGACAGAAAACTTACATGTGTAAAGAAGATTCTGGAAAGCTACGGCGGTGTGAGAAGAACCGACGGCGGCGACGAATAGGAAATGGAGAGAGCAGAAAAATTTTAGGGATTCATTTAAGAGCTTGAGTGCTGAGAGCGTTACAAATGAGTCCCCACCGGTCATATTTATATCCGCTGGCACGCAGAATAAATCGTTGCCTATGCACTCAAGCACCCATACTCATAGCCGTCAGAGGCATTTATTACTTCTGACACGTGGCTCAAGAAGACATCATACTTGTCCCTTCAAGCCCCATCACACGGCTCTAGAAAATGACGTGTCTGCTCCTTCCACTTCCGTCACATCGTCCAAGACGTCGAGCATAATGCTCGATGCTCGTGCTGTCAAGAGCACTTCCTCGGGGAAAGTTGGAAACAAGCTATAAACACGTGTGACGGCCAGGCCCATCATGCGAGCACATGTCCTCGGGATAAACGCATGATTGAACCCTATCGCCGACCACATGCAAACCCCACTGTCAGGCACGACTAGTAGCTTTCACGCTTATTCACGAGCAAAATCCTGCGAGCTCATCACCTCGAACACGAGCGATGCTCCTCCGGACAAGTTCCCTGTGTCCCTCTTCGACATAAGAATTGACTCTTAAGTCATTACTCATATGCTTCGGAGCAACGACTTGGAGGGCTCCTGTTTTGGACTGGGCCAGGGGCTAGCCCACCGTCGGGCACGACCCAACCCAGCTCCTCGTCGGAGAGGGCCCAACACAGGCCCAATCCACCATCCCGCAGGAGGAAACGCTCCTGACGTTTCTTCCCCATGCTCTCCACGTGCTCCCCACGCGGGGACACACCATTAGCCAACTACCCACGACTTTTGGGCGATAGTTTCTCCCTCGAGAACATGTCCTCCGCCTCCCGAAGTCCACGGGGCAGTTGGCCCAGGACGAAGACCACATGCTGGTATTTTCTACTCCACATAGATCCTGGTAGTTATTGGTATTGGGCTTAATGATCCAATTCACTATAGATAAACGTTGGCCCAACGCTGGGGCACATTATAAATACACTCTTCTAGAGGAGGGCCAGGAATTCTAAACTCATACTTTCTGTACTTGCTCTCTTTCGCTTTGAACCTCACTTTGCCATCAGAGTGTCTTGCAGGTACACCCCCTCCTCTTCTCCACCACCGACGAATTTAGAGCTCATGACGTGTTGTTGGCCGCTGATCCTTTTTCTGATCCGGTAAGATCAATATATATTTATAATTCACAAACAATTTTATAAAAAACATGAAAAAAAAATTTTATTTAATAATTATTTATAAAATTTTATTTTAAATATTTCATATTTTTACTATAACTTTTTTAAATATTAAAAAAATCACTTAAATTTAGAACTATTTTGTTTAAATTTTTCTGAAAATCAATTTTGTGATAAATTTTGTTAAAAATTACGTAATTTTTATTATATTTTAATCTTCAATAATATATATTTATTTTATTAAATGTAACAATTAATCTCTTAATTTTTTTTTTAAGAAAACTTTTAATATTTGTTGAGTTGTAATTCCTTGTGTCGAAGCAGTTTAGCTCGACAGAAACAAGGAGCGAACGGATTGTGATAATGTGTGTGTCAAGTTGTAATAGTGTGTCGAAGTGTCGAAGGAGGTTCCTTCACACAAGAGTTTGACTTAGACCTATTTTAGTAATGTTAATTATTTTGGGCTTTTATAGTTTTGGGTCTTGGCTTGGGGTGCAAGCTAACCTAAATCTATAAATAGGGAGAATTACAGTTGTAAGTGAAATAACAGAATTTCCACAGATTGTGGGCAGAGAGTTCTCTGCAGAAAATTGTTCATCTTCTTCTCCAATGTTTCTCTTTCTTTCTTTCTGTTCTTTTTCAACCCTTTTCATTGTCATTGCGTGTTTGTTAACAATCTTGAGATCAAAATTGAATAGGAATTTCCAAAATATTTTGTTTAATTCCAACAATATTTAAATTGTTTTTATAAAAATTAAAACAAACGAATTCTAAAATTAATTTAAATTAAATGATTTTGCTTTCCATTCCCTTGTCTCTCACCTCTCCTCCAATCCAAAACAATGAGCCAAACCACTAAATATTTCCACCAATTAAAAAAAAACAATAATACCCTGGGTATCAATTAATTAATTAATTAAATATTTAGAACAACCTAGCTAGCAGATAGGGATTGAATAATACATACGTGCAAAATGTTATGTTTTAATCAGTGGTATATTATAATTTATGTAGTCCATTACTTGTGCATCAACAAACGAGGGACCAGTTTCTGTCTTTGCCTACTCACCTTTACAGTTTTATCTTTAAATTGCATTGCACCGACGATATAAACATGGCCCCATAACCACTCATCTTTCAAAATTCCCTTGTTAAAGTTAAGTTTGGCTTTATACTCCATGCAAGCATGTGTATTATTATTATTGATATTAGTATAAAATCTATATAGAATAGGAAGAGACATGGAAGGTAATTAACGGATGAGTTATTTATTGGTCAGCGTTGTTGTTTCATGAAAATGATAAATTTTAGAAAAGCCAATCCTAAAGATGGAGACAGCATGCAATATTTGATTTGCACACTTTGTTATGTTTCATCACGTTGGTGGTGTCCCATGCTTTGATGCCTCAACTAATCGACCGTCTCTATCACTCAACTGAAATTAAGAGATGATGAATCATACAACTCTAACCATCATACTATATGTTTTTATAAGTAATCAATCCAATAATTAGAGGTGACAATAGAATCCATTAATCAAAAATCCATATCTAATTCATCCACTAAAAAATTCATCTAATTCATCAATTATGTGAAAAATATGTTAATGGATTGGATCAAATCCATCAATTTATATATATGGATAGATCAAATTCATACAACATATTATAAAGATCCATTGAATTATTTTTATAGTATATTTTAAATTCATTAAATCATTTTATAACAAAACAATAATAATTATTTATATAATTATTAAAGTCAAACAATCTTAAAATATACGATATTTTTATTTTTAAATTGAAAATTTAAAACAAAGAAACTTTCCGTTTAACAAAAGCTATTAATCATAAAAAATGTTAAATTTATCTCTGAGGTAACTAATTTGTATAATATTAAAACGTATTAATTATATTTTTACTATTAGCACAGTAATATTTCATATTTGCTCATCTTTGAAAAGCCACGGAAGGCTAATCATCTAAATTCAATGTTATTAATTTTGAATCTATTTTATACCTTAGATGATTAATTTACTTTTGTTTTACTTTTATAGTATTATTTATAGAAACCGAATCTATTTTGTTATTTTGATGATATATTTACTTTTTTTATATTCTCTACCATAGTAATCAAAACCGAATCGAACGAACGATAGACTCAACCGATCAAATCAAAAGTCTGAATTTTAAGCGGTCACTTAAACTAATATATAGAAGAATTAAAATTTAAATCAAAAAATTTGATCAAACATTAATTAAAAACTAAAAAACGATTTACTCAACCGGTCAAATCAAAAGCTAGAATTTTAAACGGTCACTAAAACCAATATATAGAAGAATTGAAATTTAAATTAAAAAATTTGATAAAAACATTAATTAAAAACTAGAAAACTGGCGACGTAATTTTTAAGATCATACCAAATTTAATTTTTACTTTATTAAAAGATTAAAAGACTATAAGAAATTAAAAAAACTATTAAGTATTCTTTATTTTGAAATTATAAGTGATTCTTTTATATTATTTAAAAAATATCATTATTTTTATGCATTTTTAATTTTATATAAAATAAATATTTATTAATTTATAATCGATTTAATCGGAATTCAATATGGTGTAACTCTGATTCGATATCCTATATCCGTTTTAATTGCCTAATGCTCTATACTTATTTTCAATAAAAACTGGATTCAATTAAAGCAAAAACACACACTTCATGCTACATGCTACATGCTACAGTACTGCGTATAATTAGGATTTCATGGTAACACAATTTTTTACAATCTGAATCAAATTAATTCTAATGCTTCGGGATATATAAATTAAAATTCAATATATAAAATATATATATATATATATATATATATATATATATATATATATATATATATATATATATTAATTATATGTATGTAATTGATAAAAATCTAACTTCTTTTTAAATTTCAATAATAAAATAAATGAATTTAAAATAATAGTTAAATATTTAAATTAATTTTACAGATGGATGAATATCCATCCATTAAAAAGATCTAAATGGATGAATTGGATGAATTTTATTCTAAATGGATGTATTGAATTGGATTTTTTGAAAGAAAATTTAATGGATTGTTAATGGGTTAATGGATTGTTTTGATCCATCTATTAACATTCATATTCATCCAATTCATCCATTTTGCCACCCCTACAGATAATAAAACATGAAGAAAACAAAATTGATAAATAATTTTTTCTGGTGGTTTAATAATATAATGACCGAAATTTCAGATGAATAAATATAATCTTATTCGAATTTGTGCGGAATAGTCAAATGTTTTTTTTATAATTATTAATCGAGTTGATTTAACATAATTAATTTTAAAAAAATAAAGATAATAAATATTTATAAAAAAATTTATATTTCTTTTCCAGAGTATTAGCTGGCGCTTTTCTTAACAAAATTGTTATGAAATTAATTCAATTCTCTTAATTTATGTGATAATCTTTTTGATGATCAGTATCTTTATAAATATTTGTTTAATCATAAGATACATCCTAATTTTAGTAAAACTTAAAACTCGAATCTTATAAATTGAATGTTAGCAATCAAAATAAGTTCTTGTAAATTTTGCTCTACTCTAAAACTAGATGATGATCGGAAAATATAAATTTATCTCTACTCTAGAATTAAATGATGATCGGAGAAGATGAATTTACGGTTCGTTGCAATGGTTTAAAGCTTTTGATGCGGTGCAAAGAGGGTTGACCCGTAAAGGTAGAACTTCAGTGCTCAAGTCACTAAGAGAGTGAGAAATGAAACTTGAATGGGAAAGGATTTGAATACATATGAAGTGTTGTCTTTTTCTCTTTAAATAGAGGAAACAATTGGTAATTGCATGCATGTGAAACTACGTGGGGGAACCCTGACCATTGGATTAATTCAAAATATTAGCATGTTATCCTCATGAGGGTGTTAGCTTGAGAATTTTAGTCTAGCATTTTTTATATGAAAATTTGATACAAAAGTATGAGATTGGTAAGTATAAAAATACTTTGCTACAATATTCGATATGTGGATTACTTCGAGTGAGAATGAGTTCGACTCACCTACCAAGTGTTTTTGGGACTTAGAGTATTCTTGAGTTCAGAGATTAGACGACCTGGAGACCCACGAATCCTAGTTCGGAGGAATCTCAAGAACAGATCCACAAGATTAAGATCACTGTCTCTTCAAAACATGTTCAGAATCTCGAAAAGGTTTGTAGTTATTTGACATATTCGACGGTGTAGGAAATGAAATAAATACACAAATTAAAACACAAGTAGTTCAATCATATTTTGACACCATGTTACAAGATTCGACAGAGAAGTTCCTTGACAGAAGTAGTTAGAAGACTTGAATATGTTTTTGGACAGAAATAGTTAAGAGATTTGAGAGCATTTGTCGATATTAGTAGCAGTTGGGAGGCAGTTTCAAATACCATCACATGGAAGCAAATTAGAGGATAAAATGCCACGTAATGGTGTATGTGTCGAGTGCTGAAGAGTACACCGTTATCGATAGTTTTGAAATTGTAGTATATAAGTAGATTTCATTCATGTAACATGGGTTCATAATTTTTAATCAGTAATCTCTATAGAACTCGAGTTTCCAAGTCACAAAGAGAAAAAAGTTTGTGAGAGAACATGTATGAATCTGCGTCCCTCTTTTAATTTTGTAAGTTAAGCATTTTTATTCAACTACTTTTATTGCTTTCTTTGTTTTATTTTAGTTCTTAAAACAATTATGCATTGTTCTTATTGTGATTTCTACTCAATCTCTTTACATTCGAAGATCATATAACCAAAAAATGTTTTCAATGTCTCAATGTGTATGCGTCTTAGGAGTGGTAAAACTCTTATTGATATGGAACATACAAAAAATGCTTCCCATCCCCAGAACGATGCTCTGGATACTGAAGAACAACTGATCAGAACAACAGTTGATGGGGCAGGAACTTCAACTTCCGTTGGAGTATCCACTCTTGTTATAAGCCGAATGTCAGTTTCGACAAAATTACCAGAAGTGGTGGTTCCCCACCACAAGTAATGAGTATTCCAACTACTCATATGGCCACACAAACCATTATAGGAGACCATATGTGTTGTTTTATTCGAAGTTTCACACTACCCCCTAGTATTAGGGAATACCCTTTGTCATGAACAAATCTTGTTCTAACTGAAGGTGAGGAAAATACCCAAGAAAAGGGGTTGAATTGTGTTCTCCAATTTCTTGTACTTCTGAACAGAGTTCAGATTCTGAACGAAGGTTCATGACCTGATAACAGATGTAGCACATAACAACATAAGTAAATAAATAGATAAAGAACACAACATAATTATACTGGTTCCTCCCAAACTGAGAGTAATCCAGTCCCCTTGCAACGCAAAAGATTTCCACTATAATCAAACATGGTTAAAACTGCTTATACACTTACGTATAAGATTTTTCATTGCTCAGACCCTCAGCCCGAGACTTCCCACTTAAACCCATCAAGTCCAAGACTTCTGCTTAGGTTCCACGAACCCAAAACTTCCTTGCTTAAACCCCTCAGACTTAATACTTCTTCTTAGACCCTCGTTCCAAAACTTCCCTTCTCAGATTCCACGAATCCAATACTTCTGCTCAAGCCCCTTAGGCCCAAGACTTCCTTGCCTAAGTTCCACGAACTCAATACTTCCCTGCTCAGATTCCAAGAACCCAAGATTTATGCTCAAGCCCCTCAGGTCCAAGACTTCTGCTCAGACTCACAGTTTAATACTTTCTGCTCAATCAACAATTGATCAATACTTTCAATTCTCTAGCACATAGCAAGAGACTTACTTGGCACAAGCTTCACAGCAAGAGATTTTGATGCTTAAGCATATAGCAAGAGACTTTATCTAAACTACTAAACATATATGTTTGGCATAATAGAGAACAAGGTGTACTTGATACAAAATTAGAGGTACAAGGTAATCACCTTAACAAAGACCTCTAAGCACTTACGATTTCTAAGATATTCAATGTTTAAGAAATATTAAGGCTTATTACAATTTACAACATATAACAAAAATTATGCATACTTGATTGTGTTGCTTATTGTATGATCTTGTTATTCCTCTATCTAGACAGAAGTGTAGAACACTTATATCCTTCTTGGCTTTCCTTCTACATTTTCCCTTTTGATTGCTCCTTGTTGAAAACTTCAGTTTGAATCTTCAGTAGCTTATATAGTAGTTGTAGAAGACTAGTTGTTGGAAGAGATAACTTGAATAAGTGTCTGTTGCGGTGAAAATCGGATAACAAGCTATTAATTAACTTGCATCATATTTCTTTTACAACCGACTTTGATTTATCCAAAGGAAAGGTTCAAGATCGTTAAAAAAACCTAAAGGGGGGAGATCTAAGGTTCGGGGGTTGGTTACGCATAGGGAAGGTATTAGCACCCTAAACGCCCGTAGTACTCTACGGGAGCCTCTTGTTTTACTTGTTATATCTCACTCGCTTGCTAGAGGTTTTATGCTAAAGGTTAAAATCCAAGGGGTTAGTATCTAAGTATACTCGACAAGGCCTCGCACCTTGCGCCTACGTATCCTCGGGAGTAGAATCAGAGTATGCGTAGTTCTACTAAGTAATGAACTTTTGACTATGGTCAAATTTCACAGGGGAGAATGAGTACAAGCTCATTCTAGAGTTCAAGAACTCTCTAAATCTAAGTCATAATGGTCCTGTGTTGAAGTTTTAGTCAATAGGGAAAGTGAGTATTCATTAGGATAAATATCACATAGAGTTTAGGAACTCTAACCTAAGGCTAGTTATGATTTCATGGCTCTCATGAGGCCAAGAAATAAGGGTATGCTCTTATGAGGCTACTAAGGTAAGATGGGGGCTATGACTTTAAGAGTCAATATTGATCACCTTCCTTTGGAATAGGGGGAAAGATACAGTTGATAAGAATACTAAAAAAAACAAGTTATAAAAGCACATATGATGATTATAAAAAAACATGAATATAGTAATGAGATGAAACAAGATCAAGATGTCAATTCAAAGTTTGGAAACATACATGAGACAAAAATCAAACATGATGAATAGAAATAACATGACAAGGTGAATAAGGAAGTGCAATAAAACTTTAATAAGCATTCATAATCCAAGCATGCATAAAGGTCTTAAAAATAATATTTTTAACAATTTTCTTTTTATATTTGAAAAATAGATTTAGTTAGAAAATCATAGTAAAAAGAAGGGTAGAAAAAGGATTAAAAATGAATAAGTTATGTTATTTTGAAGGTTAAAGCATAAACTAAAATAATAAAAGACATAAGTGATAAAAAAGAGGAAATGGTGCATCTAGGACTTGAACTCAGGTCCACTCGCCTGCAGCTCAAAACCCTATCCACCTGGCCAGGGCGCGCATCTTGACAAATAATGGATAGAATACATATATATTTGAAAGCAAGCAAAAATCAGGAAAATAAATAAAAGTCTGGGGCGATGGGATTCGAACCCCAGTCTCTTGGCATGGCTAATACATACAAACTCCTCCCTGGACCAGCGGTGCTACGCCCTCATCCAGTTATTATATGATTCAAAAAATATATAAAGCAAAACGCTTCCTAAATGCCCAAATAACCAAAGCATGCGCGCAACCTTGCCCATCTGATTCCAAACTACTCACTTACCCAGCCATAAATCAACCAAAATAAACCTTCAAACGAGCAACGCAGAACAAGGAAAACAAAGGTATACATGGTTTTGCCTAAACCCTAACATACAAAACACACACGGGCTACCAGAAAACAGGTGCCACAAAGGTTCAAAAAGCCATCATAAGAATACTATAACATCACAACAATATTCCAACAGGCAAAGGCAAAGTAGATAGAATCCAAATCTGATTTAACATGTTTTCAAAGTCACAAAGCATCAAGAATTTAGACTAGTATATGACAAGGCATATGTTATGAGTTCAAGAATTACTCATAAAACAGAAACATGGTCATGTTAACCTCCAATTAGAACTTCTATACCATCTAAATTAGGATTTAACAAGGTACACGATAAAAAAACAAGCACATAAGTCCAAAATGACAGCCATGGTTTCAACTTCAAGCATGTGAATACTAAACCTTGCCCTATGTGTAGAACAAATTTGCAAGGCATACATCTCCTAAATTCAAGTATACAAATGGTTCAGCATCAGAGTGACAACAAATTGCTCAAATGAAAAAGTTGGGCCTGACATTCTAATCAAATAAAGGCAAATAGTGTGTTAAAAACTTAGACAATGTGGTAAAATGCAGATCATTGGCCATTACACAGTTAGTTTTAAGGACTTAAAATTAGCAGCTCAAATGTTAAGCAAACACTTAATTCAAAAGGTCTAACAGCTAATCAACATGATACATGGACAAATCATGAGCAATTACAGATGAGAGTTACTTCAAGCATTAACTCCAAACAGAATCAACATGGTAATCTGCAATTGTATGATGAGTTCAAAGAGGTATACATATAGAACACACATTGACCTAATTCAAATCAGGTTGGCATACATCAACAGGAAAATGAAAGAATGATTTGAACAAATTCGCATGGTCTGTAAACAGCTTAACAATTAAACACACGCATACTTAGATATCTATGCATTTACAACATGTGTTAGAGATAAACCAAAGATTAGATACAAACCAACTAATAATTTTGCAACATGAGAACAAAACTATGACTGGTGTGTGATTGTGTGAGCAGTGGTAAGGTTCATGGTCAGAGTAATTATAATGGCAGTCAACAACTCAACACAAGAGAGGAACTCAAACAATCATGAACACATAACACAAATTGATGGAGTTCAAAACAGGTTACCACATAGATGAGTACAATCTAGTATAATTTGCCAAAGGTTTAGATAAACATGACTTGGATGCAAACAGTTGAAAAACCAGTTGTTTAGAGGCATGAACATTGAGTTATGATTTAGCAACAAAGTAGTACACATGTTATGGCAAATAATCAGTTTGAGCAACAACCATGTAAACATACATATGAGACATACATAACCTAGATTCAGGGCCAGCCAGCACATATACAAGGTTTAATGTGGAAGATAAGGGCATAATGTCATGAGTTAAGGTTGCCAACTCAGCACAAAAGTATTACAAGATGAAGTAGCATGGTATGACAAGTTATGAAACAATGAGGCACATGATAAGAATATATTAAACAGAGGGACAACAATACCAACATGAACACACACATGAATAATCAGAATGCCTAACAAACATCAACTATAATGAAGTTAAAAACTACAACTTGAGAAGACAAAATGATCACATATGATAATGATAGGAAAATCAGGGCAGCCTTAAAGAGATAAATTTAACAGCATGAGTTCAATCATTTGTAAACAAAATAGATTCACATAGCAGAGCTAAGATTCCTGAGCATCCTAAACATATAGGTCATACAAATAGGTTACTAAGACCAAACATTCAGATTTGACAAAAAGATTGCAGCCATTTAAAGAAGCAAAATCAGAAGCATTGTAAATTAACACAAGTGCATACATGTATATCTTACCATTTGTTTTAAAACATAAACATATGAACACCGTATTCAAGCAAGCTACATGCGTAAAGAGCAATAGGATGCATACGAGCAGAGATATTCCAAACAGTCAGCAAAGTGCATCACACACAGAAGATTTACTACTTATCATGAGGGTTATAAGTTCACATGCATACAAGAATAGGATAGGTTATAAGACAAATGTGGCAATCAAACTCATTCAAAGAGTAACACTAACATATAGGCAATGACATACGATATATTGAATCCAACTTAGGCAATGTCAAGCAAACACATACAATCCAACACATATGCATAATATCATGATATCACAGAAGCATAACATAGGAAACAATGTCAAATATAACAAGACCAGCATATACATCAAGCATAATATCACAAAGACATGGCCTTACACAAAGTGAAAAGGAATGGTATGTCAAGGCATATGATAGAAATAGCTTAAGACAACACATATCAAGATACACTTTTTCTACAAAATCATTTTCAACAGAATGTAATGCAAGTCAGTGGCTTATACAAACCTTAATCAAATGATCAAACATTGAAGACAAAAATGCATATAGGTATGAACAGCACCATCAAACTTTAACATAACAGTTACCCTCCATGGCAAAGCTTGAAAACCAGAACTCAAAGCCTCATACAAATACATACGATATCCAAGTAAGTCAACAACATCAACATTAACCTTATTAGTGCCAAAACCATAATGAAAACTCAAGGCTACAAACATTTAATGGACAAAATTAAAGACAGTACAAAGTCATTCAAATGCATTATATCAAAGACATTATCTTATCCCATGAACACAAATCATGAGCATACAAGCAACATATTTTAAAACATGTACCAATCACGATTCATAGGTAAAACAAGAAGCAAGATGCATACTAAATGAATATGATTAACAGGAATGAAAAGAGAGTGATACCAATTGAAGCTTTGTCTATGACTTTCGAGTGTGCAGACTGCTTCTTCTTCCACAGCAAACTCAAAAATCACTACCCACTTAGTTTGCTCGAGACTTGGAATATTTGAGTGTTTTTTGAGAAAATTGTTGATGTTGATGAACTGAACCTAAGCCTCCTTATATAGGCAATGATATTGGGTCGGGTTGAACTCATCCAAGGGATCAAAACTCGGTGGCTAGGGTTTGTAAACTTGAAAACTGATGTTGTAACCTTGGGAGGCAAACGGTCCTTGTTGCAGAAATTCAGAGACTTTGCATGGTCAATGTTTAAATTGTGCATTGCTTCTGAGACGAAACTTCTGGTGGTAAACAGGTGAGTATTGAAAGAGGAAGTGGATAAAGACATGGCTCTGATCATTTGCAGACGATGCAAGTTGCTTACAGAGTGAATGGCGAGAATGGCAAAGGTTCAGAGTTGCTTTTTGAAGAACCAAGGCTTGGAAGCTCAAAGAGGAAAAACTTTGGTGAATCCAAATTTGAAGAAGGACGCGCCAAGATGAGATGAGAACTTGTTGAGTTTGAATTTATTGATATTGAATTTGATTGAATCCCTTGAATCTCTTTCTTCCTTCTGTAAACCAGGGTCACGACAAAGAAGAAGAAGATTGGTTGATTTGTTCCTCTTCAAATGCCACATGCTGCTTGCTCATTGGTTACAGGAGAGAGTTGAAAAGTCAACAACATGAGCTTGATCCTCATTGGTTGTTGGTTAATGAAATCCATCCAATTATGAATTAAGAAATGCACACGGTGGACCAAATGAAAATGTTTTCTTAATTTAAATTAATGATATAATTAATAAAACAATAATAAACTAATTAATATTATAAATTAAAAATTAACTAGAAAAATAAACTAATGAATAATTAATCTAATTAAACTAATTATTAAATTAAATTGAAGATTAATTAAAGTTAATAAAACATATTAAAATAAAAGAAATAAGGAAAAACCATGTTGAAATCAAAATAAAAACAAATAAAATATTTAAAAGAAACATTAAATGAAAATAGAAGAAACAAATAAAACACTAAAATAAATATTAAATAAAATAACAACAAATAAAATGCATATTAAATTAAAATGCAGAGAAAAATAAATCAAACATCAATTAGCAGGAAATGAGGGTAAAATTTGGGGTACAACAGTTGCCCCTATTTAAATATCTTCACCTGATGACATGAGAGATGAAGATCCTCATGTAATCAACAGTGAAAGATATTTAAATACAGATAACCGAAAATTTTGCCCTCAGATGCACACAAATGCAATGCAACAAACATGATGCCAAGAAGTTGCAAAGATGCAGACACAACGAGACACCAAAGGACAAACAGGAAGCAAAAAGATGAGCTTCACTGGGGAAGGAAAAAAAGGGTAGTATCCACGAGAAACGCTCACTGGGGATACAGGCTAACCAACGCAAGAGACTCACCGGGGAGACTCCAAAGAAACACTGGGGAAAACAAAGAGACAATCTACACTGGGGAAAGATCCGGGGAGATAGACTACTGGGAATAAAGCGACACACTCTTTCTGGGCATGAAACCAGAAAGAAAAACCTGATCACTGGGGATCAGTCCAAAAGAGACAGACAACCAAGCAAGGATTTCCTGGGGATTTCTTATGCTGAAGAGTTCAAAATGGGATCTTCAAGAAAAGCCAGAAAGACAGAGACAAACTCTGCGCATCAGATAAGAGTCTTGGTAAGGTAAATTGTTCCAAGAAGCTTAGCTTAAGGTTTCAAAAATCAAAGGTAAAGGTTCATGTTCAACTCGATTCGAACAAAAACAAAATAAATAAATAAGGATAAACAACGAGCCCATGATAACTCGAGGTTTAGGTCCACTATTCGACTCGATTCGAACAGGGAAAGTTTAAAACAAGAGGCAATGTTTGACTCGATTCAAATAAAGACTCGGTTCAGGTCTGACTCGATTTAGACAAGAACGGTTTTAAAACAAGAGGCAATGTTCGACTCGATTCAAATAAAGACTCGGTTGAGGTCCGACTCGATTTAGACAAGAACAGTTTTAAAACAAGAGGCAATGTTCGACTCGATTCAAACAAAGACTCGGTTCAGGTCTGACTCGATTCAAACGAGAACGGTTTTAAAATAAGAGGCAATGTTCGACTCGATTCATACAAAAACTCGGTTCAGGTCTGACTCGATTCAAATGAGAACGGTTTTAAAACAATAGGCAATGTTCGGTTCGATTCAAACAAAGACTCGGTTCAGGTCTGACTCGATTCAGACAAGAACAGTTTTAAAACAAGAGGCAATGTTTGACTCGATTCAAACAAAGACTTGGTTCAGGTCTGACTCGATTCAGACAAGAACGATTTTAAAACATGAGGCAATGTTTGACTCGATTCAAACAAAGACTCGGTTCAGGTCTGACTC
Organism: Lathyrus tuberosus; assembly: GCA_022829125.1. Lineage (NCBI taxonomy): Eukaryota > Viridiplantae > Streptophyta > Magnoliopsida > Fabales > Fabaceae > Lathyrus > Lathyrus tuberosus. Next base: position 15,080,180 of record JALAZF010000031.1, read on the forward strand.
GATTCAGACAAGAACGATTTTAAAACAAGAGGCAATGTTTGACTCGATTCAAACAAAGACTCGGTTCAGGTCTGACTCGATTCAGACAAGAACCGTTTTAAAACAAGAGGCAATGTTTGACTCGATTCAAACAAAGACTCGGTTCAGGTCTGACTCGATTCAGAACGATTTTAAAACATTAAGGCAAGACTTCTTGAGGAACAGAAAAGGTGTAAAGATTCAAATTTGGCGCGCAAAGGTCAAGACCGCACAACCACGTCGCAAACAAGAAATGGGAATGTCCTTACTTTACTGGGGAAATAAAGATAGGAACACACAAAAGACCACAACCACAACCAAGCACAAGGATGTAAAGATGCCAAGGTATGATGCATATGCTTAGCTACATGCGAGAAACGACGCGAGCGACGCAAAAACAAAGAGAAGAAAAGATAACGCAACCAACACCCTGAAATCCAAACATCAAGGATAACTGGAGAAATCTTCGTTTCACTGGAGATGGCAGATCCATGCCAAAAATACAGTACTGCTAATTCTTCCTGTACAAACTTGATTCCAAAACGTCTTAATTCCAGAGTAAAACTTAGTTTATCTTTGTGTTTCTTAGAAATTGCAATGTTTCCATTTTCAAAAATCAAGTGAAAATGACAAAGTTTACAAAATAAAGGTGATAACATATTAAACAAAAAGATGGTTCAATAGCTGATATTCATTGAAAAGAGGTGACTTACCAAATATCAGAGCCCATGAAATATTACAAATGCAACAAAATGGCAATTTGGCAAAGGTTACATTGTATTCAATGACCAATAACCCTAATGACTAAGGACTCTAGTTGTAGCAAAAACTTGAGCTTCCTTGGGGATTCCAAGATACCAGTGAGGTGTCCTTGTCTCAAGCATAATACTTCCGCACCGAATCAGCATTCACAGGATGCGCAAGCTGTTCACCATCCATAGTTGTAAGAATTAGAGACCCTCCTGAAAACACTGTTTTTACTACGAATGGACCTTCATAATTGGGTGCCCATTTCCCACGGGCGTCTCTCTGTGACGGCGGAATCCTCTTAAGTACCAACTCGCCTACTCGGAATTCCCGAATACGGACCTTTTTATCAAATGCTCTCTTCATCTTCTTCTGGTACAAATGACTATGACACATGGCTGTCAGGCGCTTCTCGTTAATTAGATTTAGCTGATCGTATCTTTCTTGAACCCATTCAGCTTCATCAAGCTTTGTTTCCATCAATATTCTCAGAGAAGGTATCTCAACTTCTATAGGGAGGACAACATCCATTCCATATACCAACGAAAAAGGGGTTACCCCCGTTGATGTTCTGACTGGCATTCTATATCCATGTAATGCATATGGCAACATCTCATGCCAATCCTTATAAGTCTTGACCATTTTCTGAAGAATTTTCTTGATATTCTTGTTTGCAGCTTCGACCGCTCCATTCATCTTCGGACGATACGGTGAAGAGTTATGGTGTTCAATCTTGAAGTTATCGCACAATTCCTTCATAGTTTTGTTATTTAAATTGGTTCCGTTGTCAGTTATGATTCTGCTCGGAATCCCATAACGACAAATGATGTTGTTCTTAATGAAGCGAGCAACTACTTGCTTAGTCACGTTCGCATAAGAGGCGGCTTCCACCCACTTGGTAAAGTAATCGATATCCACCAAAATAAAGCGATGCCCATTAGACGCTTTAGGCTCAATTGCCCCAATCATATCGATGCCCCACATAGAGAACGGCCAGGGCGATGATAGCACATTCAGCAGAGTAGGAGGAACATGCATTTTGTCCGCATAAATCTGACATTTATGGCATTTTCTAGCGTACTGGATGCAATCAGTCTCCATAGTCAACCAATAGTATCCAGCCCTCAAAATCTTCTTAACCATGGCATGTCCATTGGCATGGGTGCCAAAAGCTCCTTCATGGATATCATGGATCAGCAAGTCTGCTTCTCTCCTATCGACACATCTTAACAAAACCATATCATGATTCCTTTTGTACAGTACACCGTTGCTGATGAAGAACTTGGCTGACAATCTTCGCAGAGTCTTCCTATCAAGAACGGAGGCGTTGGTCGGATATTCTTGATTCTTTAGAAAGTTCAAAATGTCGTGGAACCAAGGTTTGCCATTTGATTCTTCTTCAATGGACTGGCAGTAGGCAGGCTCAGTCCTCCTTTCAATACTGATTACTGGATCTTCATTGATAAATCTAACTTGCCACATCGAAGCCAGTGTTGCTAAAGCATCAGCCACATGATTCTCAGTACGTGGCACATGGCGAAAAGTTATCTCATCAAAACACTTAATCAACTCCAAAGCATATGCCTGATAAGGGATAAGCTTCTCATCTTTTGTCTCCCACTCGCCTCTGATTTGATAAATGACTAGAGCAGAGTCACCCATAACTTCAAGAAAACAGATTCCAAGATCGATTGCAGCTTCCAGACCCAGAATGCACGCTTCATACTCAGCAATATTATTCGTACACCCAAAATCTAATCTGGCTGTAAAAGGGGTGTAGCCACCTTCAGGATTAATTATAACAACACCTACCCCATGCCCCTTGTAATTGGACGAACCGTCGAACATCATCTTCCACCTATACTCAGCCCTGGGATCTTCTTCAGAGCTTGACTCTTCACAATCTTTCACCGCCATAATATCCTCGTCAGAGAAATCAAACTTGAGTGGTTCATAGTCTTCAACTGGTTGATCGGCAAGATATTCTGAAAGAACACTTCCTTTAATGGCCTTTTGAGTGACATACTGAATGTCATATTCAGATAATAACATGTGCCAGCGGGCAAGTCTACCCGTTTGAGCAGGTTTCTCAAAAATGTACTTTATCGGATCCATCTTGGAAATCAACAAGGTAGTATGACAAATCAGGTACTGTCTTAGACGTTTGGCGGCCCAAGCCAGAGCGCAACAAGTCTTTTCAAGTAGTGAGTAACGACTTTCACTGTCTGCAAACTTCTTACTCAGATAATAAATTGCATGTTCTTTCCGGCCAGTCTCGTCATGCTGTCCTAAAACACAGCCCATAGATTCTTCCAAAACAGTCAAATACATAAAGAGAGGTCTTCCGGGAACCAGAGGAATTAGAATAGGAGGTTCTTGGAGATAACTTTTGAGTTTCTCGAAAGCTTGTTGATAGTCAGCATTCCATTCTACTGGCTGATTCTTACGGAGTAATTTGAAAATTGGCGCACATATTGGAGTCATGTTGGAGATGAACCTGGAGATGTAATTCAAACGGCCCAAAAATCCTCTGACTTGAGACTCGGTTTGCGAAGCTGGCATTTCTTGAATTGCTCGCACTTTATCTGGATCCACTTTAACGCCCTTCTGGCTAACAATGAAACCCAATAACTTCCCTGACCTGACTCCAAAGGTACACTTTGCAGGGTTTAACCTCAACTGATACTTTCGAAGTCTCTTAAACAATTTTAACAAGTGGTCTACGTGCTCCTCCTCACTTTGTGATTTGGCTATCATGTCGTCCACGTACACTTCAATCTCCTTGTGGATCATATCATGGAACAGGGTCACCATAGCTCACTGGTAAGTTGCCTCGGCATTCTTCAATCCAAAAGGCATAACCTTGTAACAATAAGTACCCCACGGGGTGATGAAAGTAGTCTTGTCCATATCAGCTGGATCCATTCTAATCTGATTGTAGCCTGAAAAACCATCCATAAATAAGAACATTGCGAAACGAGTCTTGTTGTCTACCAGCATATCGATATGCGGTAGAGGAAAATCATCCTTGGGACTAGCTTTGTTAAGGTCCCTATAATCCACGCACATTCGTACCTTCCATTCTTCTTCATATCTGGAACAATATTAGCTACCCACTCTCGGTATTTGGAAATTGCTAAAAATCCGGCATCCAACTGTCTCTTAACTTCATCTCGAATTTTGAGGGCCATGTCAGGATGACTTCTACGAAGCTTTTGTTTTGCTAGCGGGCACTCAGGCTTGAGCGGTAACTTGTGGACCATAATATCTGTATCTAAGCCAGGCATGTCTTGGTAGGACCAAGCGAACACGTCCACATACTCTTCAAGGAGTGAAATCAACCGCTGTCTAATTTCTGGTTTCAGCGAATGCCCCAATCTTAACCTTTTTCCTCTCTTCCTCAGTGCCAAGATTGATGACATCCACCTGCTCTTCATGAGACTGGAGATCCGTATACTGGTAATCATATATATCTGCTAGATCCTTAGGCACCTCATAATCTTCCTCCTCCTCAGCTTGATAGATAGGGGAGTCGAAGTTAATGGTAAGAGCAAGGTCATTGAATACAATAGGTTTATGATTCATTCTGCATGATAAAATGACTTATCTTATTAAAATGCACAACAATTCAAGAACATGCGAGATGAAGATGTTTTTGTTTTGAAAAGATTGACATTTTTTAGAAACGGAATGCAATAAAGTAAGGACAACGAGAATTTTAGCAAAATGTCATTTCATTGATTAAGATATTGAAAACGGAGGCCCGTACAAAATAATCCACTAGCTTTGGGCAAGACTAGGGAAATGAAAACAACAAATCAAAACAAGTTACTCTTGTTCTGGGTACAAAGTTGGGATCTCAACAGACTCCCAATTGCTTAACGCGCCTTCCTGGCGTAAAACCAAACGATCAATATCTTCCTCTTCCTCAGCACTTCCAATAATTGCGTGGACCTGATGTCCACCTCTGACAAATGTTTCCTGCACAGTCTTTATTTTCATCCCTCTTCTTCTTATACCTGAAGCAACCTCATCTTCTGGAGTTGGTCTGTAACCCAACCCTTGGTGTCGGTTTCTCTTTTCAACCTCAATAACTTCGCCCCAACCTGCGGGCACTCCTTCTTGAAGGGCAGACTGGATACTTTTATATGATGCAAAGGATGGATATTCTGGTATCACCGGCTTCTCATTGTCCATCATAACTGCATTAGCTATTTCCAGGGCTTGGAAAGAAGTCTCCAACGCGTCCTCATCAGCCTCGATGTCACGGAAGGACGACATATTACTAACCATCAAATCTTCTTCCCCATGCACAATGACCAACTTATCATCAATCACAAACTTTAATTTCTGATGTAGGGTTGAGGTGACAGCGCCAGCCTCATGGATCCAGGGCCTTCCTAGCAAACAGCTGTAGGCAGGATTAATATCTAAGACTTGAAACAACACATTAAATTCCTCAGGGTCAATCAAAACAGGTAGCTCAATTTCTCCCATCACAGATCTATGTGAACCATCAAAAGCTTTGACAATTAGTGACGTGGGTCTCATTATCCCTCCTTGGTATGCCAACTTATCGAGAGTCCTCTTTGGTAAAACATTCAGAGAAGATCCTGTATCTACGAGAACTCTAGCCAACGTGTCTTCATGACATTTCATTGATATGTGTAGCGCAAGATTGTGTTTCGGACCCGCTTGGGTCAACTCTTCGTCACTGAAGCTGAGTGTATTGCATGCGGTAATGTTAGCGATAACATGATCAAACTGTCCGGTGGTAATATCCTGAGCTACATGAGCCTGGGCCAATACTTTCTGCAGTGCTGATCGGTGGACTGGTGAATTAATCAACAGAGATAAAATGGAAATTTTTGACGGAGTCTGGTGGAGCTGATCCACAACCTTGTAGTCACTTCTTTTTATTATTCTGAGAAATTCCTCGTCATCCTCTTTGAAGATGACTTCTTTGCCTTTGTTATTGGCGGGTACATGAATATTACCTTCTTTATTGGACATTTCTTTGTTCACAGGAGTATAAATCCTCCCACTCCTCGTCATTTTCCCCGTTCCTACTATACTGGACACATTCTTCTCATCATCCCCCACCTCCTTCCTTGGGATTGGTTCTTCTATAACGACCCCCACCTCTTTCCTTGGGATCATTTCCTCCTTTTTCCTACCACTTGTAATGTCTTCGTAGATCCACGGTAACACTTTGGTTCCTCTGAACCTGAATGGGACTGGTCTTGGGAAATTATTTTGCCTGGCATGATTAACAGGAGAAATAACTTCAGGTTTGTTGAATCTTGGAACTGATTGTTTAAACACGGGACTCACAGTACTTGCCCCTGGACTGTTGAATACGGGAATTACTGATATGTATTCCTCTTCGTCAAACACTGGCACTTGCTTTAGCAAATTGAACACTGGTTTAATCACTGCTACTCTGCTTTGTTTTCTGAAAACCTGTAGGAAACCTTTATTAATCAACTGCTGAATATCATCTTGAACTAACTGACACCCTTTACTACTACCATCACACTCTTCACAACCATCATGGCAAACCTTGACCAAACCGGCGCTAAACAGCTTGGCATGAAACGTTCTCAGGGGAGTTTTAATCTTCGCTGCATCTGAGACCAACACTTCATCATTCTCGTCTTCGATAGCATTAGTTGACCCATGCGTTGGCAAGGGGTTACTCTTCACGTTTGGCTGGTTATTAGCGAAAGACAGAATGTTTTTCTCCATCAGACTTTTCACCAGATTCTTTAATGCCAAACATCCTTCTAAATCATGGCCCACCCCTCCTTGATGGAAAGCACAAGTTGCATTGGGGTTGAAGAACTGCAGAGACTTCTCAGATGGTGGCCCCAACGGCCTAGTAACAACTAATCCTTGCTCCACCAGAGAAGGATACAATGCTGTGTAGGTCATCGGTATGGGTGGAAAATTTGGTGTTACCGCCTGCCTTCTTTGAGGGGTATTTTGTTGTGGCGTCGGCCACCTTTGCTACTGGTAATTCTGATTTTGATTTCTCGGCCACTGCTGTTGATTCGGTGGCTGGGGAACAAAAACTGGTTGCATCATCTGATGGTTAAAAGCGGGCGTAACGGCCGCCACATACGGTTGTTGTGCGAACTGCATAGGGTAAATCAGTTGTTGGGGAAAATTGGGACTTGGTTATTGTTGAAAGAGAGATCGTTTCCATCTGGGATTCTGACTTTTTGACATAACAGCATTAGTCTCACCTTCTTTCTTCTTATGAAAATTACCCGGAGACTTCTTGACACTGTTACTAGTGGAACTACTAGGTGAACTGGCTACTTTTCCTTTCTTCAAACCCGCTTCTACTTTTACACCAATGGCAATAATGTCAGAAAAATTGGCACCAATATTACTGATCATCTTCTCAGAAAATTCAGGCTTTACGGTATCCACAAACCAATCAGCTAATTCTTTTTCTGTCAACGACGGTTCAACCTGCGAGGCCGTTTCCCTCCATCTTTGAGCGTACTCTTTGAATGACTCGGTGTTATTTTGAGCCATAGTCAGCAGTTGTCTACGATCCGGAGCTAAGTCCAAATTATACTTATAATGTTTCACAAAGGCGTCCATTACGTCCTGAAAACACTTGATATGAGACTGGTCCAAACCTAGGTACCATTTTGCAGCAGCGCCCTTCAGGCTATCTTGGAAACAGTGTATCATTAACTTATCGTTGTCCATGTACGTAGCCATTCTCCAGAGGTACATGACCAAATGCGCTTTGGGGCACATAGCACCGGAATACAATTCAAAACCTGGCAGCTTGAACTTTGGTGGAATTACCAGATTTGTAACCAAACACATGCCCTTGAGGTCAGTACTGAAGACGTTATTTCCTTCCATAGCTTTCAACTTTCTCTGCATAACTTCCACACTCGCCCTCACATTCTCATTACGATCATCCTCCTCCACAGATATATTGTCATAATCAAAATGATGTTGATTCTGAAAAATAGGTTGGAACTGGGTCTGCACCACGAGCGGAGCATACGTTGGAATAGTTTGCTGATTTTCACTAAACAACGACACTGTTTGTTGCGTAGATTGAGGAGTCGTGGCTCGTATAAACTCGAGCGGCATCCCTAGAGTAGGGTTCACAATAGGTATAACCGGCGGCTCTACAGTTGTAGCAATGACCTCTGAGACTACGGTGACCTGCGTATCCATCTTTGCTCGTATAACATTCAAAGCTTCCATGATCTGCCCCATTCCTCCTCTCAATTCGTTGAGTTCGTTGTTAACCTGATCTAAATTCTCGCAATCCTTAGACATTCTTCTTCTTCAAGCCTGTGCCCGGGTGTTGTAACGATGTAGAGAATTCAGGGTGACGGTTCTGGAGAAGATAAAACAATGATGAGACACGGAAGAATGTACATGCTTATGCGAAGATGTAAATGAGATGCAAATGCAGGCTAAACCATCAAGAACTAAAAATTATTTGCGAACAATGTAAATAACAGGATTACCAACAACATAAACTCCTTCCCATTGAAAGATAATACAAGTGCTTACAAAAAGGAAATATTACAACCATTGTTCAAATTACATTAAAAGAAATACAACTTAAAACAGGATTGCAACAACTGATCATAAAACAGGAAACTTAAGAGCTACAACTCTGAATAGGAGGGCCCTTCGCCTTCCCTGATCCCTTTCATGATCTCCTTGATGCGCTGCATGGTTCTGGCCTTCTCAACAGTCAGCTCTCCCAACAACTTCATCCTCTTCTGCTTGGCACTTGTGGGTGTCTCGTAGTATAGAAAAGGATTCTTCATGCTGAGCGAAATCCCCTGCGCCCATTTCAAATGAGCTTCTGTGATGGGACCGGAAGTGGTCCACCTCTGTTGATTAATGTGGAACCAGGCGTGCCCCATTTTGAGTTTGTCTTCAAATCCCTCTCCATACCCATAATAGATTAACTCCAGCTCCTTGGGATCTGGTTGTTCCTCAATGGGATGACCCAGTTGGCAACGAGCGAGCACCGGATTGTAGTTGATGCAACCACTCCATCCCATGAGTGGCACGTTGGGATAGTCTCCACAACTTATAATCACAAGGGTCCCTCTTGGATCTGAATCATACCACCTGATAGTAGAACGTTCTAGCTCCATCAGTTTCTTAGCCCAAAGGGCGCTGTCTCTTACCTCCCAAAATGTTGGAGTTGTAGGCAAATACGACATGAACCACTTATAGAGCAGTGGAGCGCAACAGACAATCACACCTTCTCCTTTCATGGATTGTGTAGTAACTGAGAAGTACATATCAGCTAATCGAGTAGGGACAGGGTTCTGACTCATAAAGATTCGGATAGCCTGGACGTCGATGAAGTCTTTGACATTGGGTAACAGGAATAACCCGTACACTAGCAGAGCAAAAATTGATTTAAACATTACAGAGTTTCCCCTTCCTTGAAAGTGAAGAGCCCTTTCAATCAAAAACTGAGCTGGTAAACCATGATACCCTTCTCTAGTAGTCATGTTCTCTCGTATATGCCTCTTTCGGATACTTAACCCTGCAGCAATATCTTGGTTAAGGAACTCCCCTTCCACGCCAGAAAATGGAGGATAATGCTGAATTGGTAAACTCATCATAGCTGAATACTCCTCTATAGTTGGAACCAGCTGGAAATTAGGAAATATGAAACAACGGTATGCGGGATGATACAGTTGCACCAAAGTTTCCAGCAATCCTTCCTTCACCTGTAGTTTCATTAGGGACAGAAGGTCTTCGTACTTGTCGATGAAACTTAGCGGGTCTTCAATTCTTCCTCCGATCTCTATCAGCTACTCAACGTTAGGGATCAGGAAAGTAAAGGGCCAACTTATGTTCTTGGTAGCCTCCATTCTCTACAAAGTCCTTCAAAACAAAGTTTAGTGTCTTGATAGCTTAGCAGAATGCAATGCAACATGATGGGTGTAATTCAAGGAACTTAACATCGTATTTTTGTAAATTTTAAGGAACACTTTTCTTAGAAGAAAAATCTCATCTTATTTCATTTGATAATAAAGTTTTAGATTAAAGAGAGACGATTACACCTTCAAAAGCCAAAATACAAAGTGCGAAATAAAGAAAACTAAGTCCTAAGCCATCCAATCAGTCTTCTCCCATCAATCTCATGGTGAGCTTCTGGTTTTCCTTCTGCAACCTCTCATTCTCAACAGCGAGCTTGGCCAACTGTGACTTCCATGATTCTGGTGGAGATGATGTGCTAGGAGAAAATAAATCTCCTTGCGCCTTCCTCTTTCTGACAGACTCTTCTTCCTTCCTCCTGAGACTCTTCTGAAGTTCGTTCATCTCAAAATCAAGAATCTGATACTTGTTCATCCATGCATTCCTTTCTCGTTCTGCTTGAGCTAGCCGGATCTTCAATTCGTCCTCATTGCTTGTGAAGAAAAGAACAGGATCTCTGGGAGCTAAAGGGATAGGATCATGATGATCATACGACATCTTCAACTCAACAGCTCTCTTTTGCACCCACTGAGTGTAGGATTCTGAAGCCAAACACTCAGGTTTCCCCAAAGCAGAGATACCTCTTGTGTGAACATGACGCCACGTGTGAGCCATCTTTTCCCTAAGCACAGGGTCCTTATCCTCTTCAAAGAACAAACCTTCCAAGTAAATGTTGTTGGGCTTAGCTTCCATAGAATAACCATGTTGACGACAAGCCAAAGTTGGATTGTAGCTTATGCCTCCTTTTGTGCCAAGAAGCGGTACATTAGCAAATCCTCTACAGCTAACAATCATATCTTTGCCTTTGAGCATTGGGTGGTACCACTCCAGATCAGTTTTGGTGAGATACATGATCTTTTCTGACCAAAGAAGTCCATCTTAGAGATCCCAAAAGGTCTTAGAACGAGGTAAGTATGAAATAAACCACTTATACAACAATGTGGCGCAGCAGGTTACCATTCCTCCCTTATGAGCATTCCTCAAATGCACTGAATGGTAAGCGTCATCAAGTAGAGTAGGAACTGGATTTCCAAGGATGAAAATCTTAATTGCCTTCATGTCAACGAAATTGTCAATGTTGGGAAACAAGAATAACCCATAAATGAGTAGGGCCATAACAGCTTCATAATCCACCATATTCTTCATGTTAACATAATAACTGGCTTTCTCCATTAGAAACTTGGCAGGCAACCCAAAGAGTCCTCCCTTGACAACCAAGTTAGCCTTGACTTCTGACAGCTTGAGATGAGCCACTTCTGCAATGTCCTTTTCCTTAGTGTCTTTTCCAAACCAGAGTAAGGAAGGTTTGGGATAATAGGAATACCAACTAGAATAACATACTCCTCGAGCATGGGCATTAACTGGTAATCGGGGAAAGTGAAACAATGGTACACGGGATCATAAAACTGCATAAGAGTGGGGAGCAACCCATCTACCATTCTTGACTTCATCAAAGAGAAAATCCTCCCATACTTGTTTTGGAATGTTGATGATTCATTGATTGGCTTACCCAGACTCTTTAAATCTTCCAATTTTGGACTGATGAAGGTGTACTTCTTTGTTTTTCTTTTTTCAAAATCCATCCTATAAAGTTTGCAAAACAAAGTTGAATTCCTTGAATATACACAATGCATATGATGCAAGGATGAATGCAACAAACACACATAAACAGATAAGCACAAAGCAAATAAGGAAACCTAAGTTCAAGGTCACGAGCATAGAGCCAAAGGTCTACCCATCCCAAAAGGTGTGTACTATGGATTTTCCAACGATAGAACAGGGTTCTTACAAGTTCCCAGAGTCGACAACCCATCTTTCGGATTTTATCGACTTCCTAATTGCTCGGTAATCAATAAAATTCTCAAGAGAGTCTCGTCTGAGTGTAGTATCGCGTAACAACCATTTAGGATTACTCCCTCATAGCCATCACACTACGTCTAAAACAGGCCAAGTGGGGGTAAAGGGTAACTAAAGGTCATCAGTATCCCTGGCACCCAGGTCGAAAGTAGTAATGCATTCACGATTACTCGTTCAACATATACCACTTCTGAGAGGGCCTCAACTAAGTGTGGACTTCAAGTTCCCTCCTTTGGGATTTCTCCCTCGAAGTTCCCTTGACTATGTCCACGGTTCATAAACATATGTGTTCTCTCAAGCCCGGGTTAGGACTTATCTCACTCATAGATACCATGTCAACCCATAGAACAGATATACAAATATATAGGCAAATATGACAGGTATATAACCAGATATAAGTAAAACAAGCAAACATAATAACATGAATACAAGATAGGCTTAACCCTCTAAAAGAAATCCCCAGTGAAGTCGCCATTTCTGTTGTGGTGAAAATCGGATAACAAGTTATTAATTAACTTGCATCATATTTCTTTTACAACCGACTTTGATTTATCCAAAGGAAAGGTTCAAGATCGTTAAAAAAACCTAAAGGGGGGGATCTAAGCTTTGGGGGTTGGTTACACATAGGGAAGGTATTAGCACCCTAAACATCCGTAGTACTCTACGGGAGCCTCATGTTTTACTTGTTATATCTCACTCGCTTGCTAGAGGTTCTATGCTAAAGGTTAAAATCATAGGGGTTAGTATCTAAGTATACTCGACAAGGCCTCGCACTTTGCGCCTACGTATCCTCGGGAGTAGAATCAGAGTATGCGTAGTTCTACTAAGTAATGAACTTTTGACTATGGTCAAAGTTCACAGGGGAGAATGAGTACAAGCTCATTCTAGAGTTCAAGAACTCTCTAAATCTAAGTCATAATGGTCATATGTTGAAGTTTTAGTCAATAGGGAAAGTGAGTATTCATTAGGATGAATATCACATAGAGTTTAGGAACTCTAACCTAAGGCTAGTTATGATTTCATGGCTCTCATGAGGCCAAGAAATAAGGGTATGCTCTTATGAGGCTACTAAGGTAAGATGGGGGCTATGACTTTAAGAGTCAATATTGATCACCTTCCTTTGGAATTGGGGGAAAGATACAGTTGATAAGAATACTAAAAAAAAACAAGTTATAAAAGCACATATGATGATTATAAAAAGACATGAATATAGTAATGAGATGAAACAAGATCAAGATGTCAATTCAAAGTTTGGAAACATACATGAGACAAAGATCAAACATGATGAATAGAAATAACATGACAAGGTGAATAAGGAAGTGCAATAAAACTTTAATAAACATTCATAATCCAAGCATGCATAAAGGTCTTAAAAATAATATTTTTAACAATTTTCTCTTTATATTTGAAAAATAGATTTAGTTAGAAAATCATAGTAAAAAGAAGGGCAGAAAAAGGATTAAAAATGAATAAGTTTAGTTATTTTGAAGGTTAAAGCATAAACTAAAATAATAAAACACATAAGTGATAAAAAAGAGGAAATGGTGCATCTAGGACATGAACTCAGGTCCACTCGCCTGCAGCTCAAAACCCTATCCACCTGGCCAGGGCGCGCATCTTGACAAATAATGGATAGAATACATATATATTTGAAAGCAAGCGAAAATCAGGAAAATAAATAAAAGACTGGGGCGATGGGATTCGAACCCCAGTCCCTTGGCATGGCTAATACATATAAACTCCTCCCTGGACCAGTGGTGCTACGCCCTCATCCAGTTATTATATGATTCAAAAAAGATATAAAGCAAAACGCTTCCTATATGCCCAAATAACCAAAGCATGCGCGCAACCTTGCCCATCTGATTCCAAACTACTCACTTACCCAGCCATAAATCAACCAAAATAAACCTTCAAACGAGCAACACAGAACAAGGAAAACAAAGGTATACATGGTTTTGCCTAAACCCTAACATACAAAACGCACACGGGCTACCAGAAAATAGGTGCCACAAAGGTTCAAAAAGCCATCATAAGAATACTATAACATCACAACAATATTCCAACAGGCAAAGGCAAAGTAGATAGAAGCCAAATCTGATTTAACATGTTTTTAAAGTCACAAAGCATCAAGAATTTAGACTAGTATATGGCAAGGCATACGTTATGAGTTCAAGAATTACTCATAAAACAGAAACATGGTCATGTTAACCTCCAATTAGAACTTCTATACCATCTAAATTAGGATTTAACAAGGCACACGATAAAAGAACAAGCACATAAGTCCAAAATGACAGCCATGGTTTCAACTTCAAGCATGTGAATACTAAACCTTGCCCTATGTGTAGAACAAATTCGCATGGCATACATCTCCTAAATTCAAGTATACAAATGGTTCAACATCAGAGTGACAACAGATTGCTCAAATGAAAAAGTTGGGACAGACATTCTAATCAAATAAAAGCAAATAGTGTGTTAAGAACTTAGACAATGTGGTAAAATGCAGATCATTGGCCATTACACAGTTAGTTTTAAGGACTTAAAATTAGCAGCTCAAATGTTAAGCAAACACTTAATTCAAAAGGTCTAACAGCTAATCAACATGATACATGGACAAATCATGAGCAATTACAGATGAGAGTTACTTCAAGCATTAACTCCAAACAGAATCAACATGGTAATCTGCAATTGTATGATGAGTTTAAAGAGGTATACATATAGAACACACATTGACCTAATTTAAATCAGGTTGGCATACATCAACAGGAAAATGAAACAATGATTTGAACAAATTCGCATGGTCTGTAAACAGCTTAATAATTAAACACACACATACTTAGATATCTATGCATTTACAACATGTTAGAGACAAACCAAAGATTAGATACAAACCAACTAATAATTTTGCAACATGAGAACAAAACTATGACTGGTGTGTGATTGTGTGAGCAGTGGTAAGGTTCATGGTCAAAGTAATTGTAATGGTAGTCAACAACTCAACACAAGAGAGGAACTCAAACAATCATGAACACATAACACAAATTGATGGAGTTCAAAATAGGTTACCACATAGATGAGTACAATCTAGTATAATTTGCCAAAGGTTTAGATAAACATGACTTGAATGCAAACAGTTGACAAACCAGTTGTTTAGAGGCATGAACATTGAGTTATGATTTACAAAAAATTGGTACACATGTTATGGTAAATAATCAGTTTGAGCAACAACCATGTAAACATACATATGAGACATACATATCCTAGATTCAGGGCCATCCAGCACATATACAAGGTTTAATGTGGAAGATAAGGGCATAATGTCATGACTTAAGGTTGACAACTCAGCACAAAAGTATTACAAGATGAAGTAGCATGGTATGACAAGTTATGAAACAATGAGGCACATGATAAGAATATATTAAACAGAGGGACAACAATACCAACATGAGCACACACATGAATAATCAGAATGCCTAACAAACATCAACTATAATGAAGTTAAAAACTACAACTTGAGAAGACAAAATGATCACATATGATAATGATAGGAAAATCAGGGCAGCCTTAAAGAGAGAAATTTAACAGCAAGAGTTCAATCATTTGTAAGCAAAATAGATTCACATAGCAGAGCTAAGATTCCTGAGCATCCTAAACATATAGGTCATACAAATAGGTTACTAAGACCAAACATTCAGATTTGACAAAAAGATTGCAGCCATTTAAAGAAGCAAAATCAGAAGCATTGTAAATTAACACAAGTGCATACATGTATATCTTACCATTTGTTTTAAAACATAAACATATGAACATCGTATTCAAGCAAGCTACATGTGTAAAGAGCAATAGGATGCATATGAGCAGAGATATTCCAAACAGTCAGCAAAGTGCATCACACACAGAAGATTTACTACTTATCATGAGGGTTATAAGTTCACATGCATACAAGAACAAGATAGGTTATAAGACAAATGTGGCAATCAAACTCATTCAAAGAGTAACACTAACATATAGGCATGACATACGATATATTGAATCCAAATTAGGCAATGTCAAGCAAACACATACAATCCAACACATATGCATAATATCATGATATCACAGAAGCATAACATAGGAAACAATGTCAAATATAACAAGACCAGCATATACATCAAGCATAATATCACAAAGACATAGCCTTACACAAAGTGAAAAGGAATGGTATGTCAAGGCATATGATAGAAATAGCTTAAGACAGCACATATCAAGATTCACATATTGCAACAAAATCATTTTCAACAGAATGTAATGCAAGTCAATGGCTTATACAAACCTTAATCAAATGATCAAACAATGAAGACAAAAATGCATATAGGTATGAACAGCACCATCAAACTTTAACATAACAGTTACCCTCCATGGCAAAGCTTGAAAACCAGAACTCAAAGCCTCATACAAATACATACGATATCCAAGTAAGTCAACAACATCAACATTAACCTTATTAGTGCCAAAACCATAATGAAAACTCAAGGCTACAAACATTTAATGGACAAAATTAAAGACAGTACAAAGTCATTCAAATGCATTATATCAAAGACATTATCTTATCCCATGAACACAAATCATGAGCATACAAGCAACATATTTTAAAACATGTACCAATCATGATTCATAGGTAAAACAAGAAGCAAGATGCATATTAAATGAATATGATTAACAGGAATGAAAAGAGAGTGATACCAATTAAAGCTTTGTCTATGACTTTCGAGTGTGCAGACTGCTTCTCCTTCCACAGCAAACTCAAAAATCACTACCCACTTAGTTTGCTCGAGACTTGGAATATTTGAGTGTTTTTTGAGAAAATTGTTGATGTTGATGAACTGAACCTAAGCCTCCTTATATAGGCAATGATATTGGGCCAGGTTGAACTCGTCCAAGGGATCAAAACTTGGTGGCTAGGGTTTGTAAACTTGAAAACTGATGTTGTAACCTTGGGAGGCAAACGCTCCTTGTTGCAGAAATTCGGAGACTTTGCAGGGTCAATGTTTAAATTGTGCATTGCTTCTAAGACGAAACTTCTAGTGGTAAACAGGTGAGTATTGAAAGAGGAAGTAGATAAAGACATGGCTCTGATCATTTGCAGACGATGCAGGTTGATTGCAGAGTGAATGGCGAGAATGGCAAAGGTTCAGAGTTGCTTTTTGAAGAACCAAGGCTTGGAAGCTCAAAGAGGAAAAACTTGGGTGAATCCAAATTTGAAGAAGGACGCGCCAAGATGAGATGAGAACTTGTTGAGTTTGAATTTGTTGATTTTGAATTTGATTGAATCCCTTGAATCCCTTTCTTCCTTCTGTAAACCAGGGTCACGACAAAGAAGAAGAAGATTGGTTGATTTGTTCCTCTTCAAATGCCACATGCTGCTTGCTCATTGGTTAGAGGAGAGAGTTGAAAAGTCAACAACATGAGCTTGATCCTCATTGGTTGTTGGTTAATGAAATCCATTCAATTATGAATTAAGAAATGCACACGGTGGACCAAATGAAAATGTTTTCTTAATTTGAATTAATGATATAATTAATAAAACAATAATAAACTAATTAATATTATAAATTAAAAATTAACTAGAAAAATAAACTAATGAATAATTAATCTAATCAAACTAATTATTAATTTAAATTGAAGATTAATTAAAGTTAATAAAACATATTAAAATAAAAGAAATAAGGAAAAACCATGTTGAAATCAAAATAAAAACAAATAAAATATTTAAAAGAAACATTAAATGAAAATAGAAGAAACAAATAAAACACTAAAATAAAAATTAAATAAAATAACAACAAATAAAATGCATATTAAATTGAAGTGCAGAGAAAAATAAATCAAACATCAATTAGCAGGAAATGAGGGTAAAATTTGGGGTACAACAGTGTCTTTGTTTTTCCATAGTACAAGAGACGTTGAAGAGATATACACCAAAAGATCTTAATCCATTGTGTAACATGTTTCATTATTGCGTATTCCATGTAATCTTGTACTATAGAGCCGCTGAGAGTAGATATTCGTAAAGCATGTCAATTCTTATTGAGCCTTGTGAAAAATAGACTCTAGCTGACAAGCCGATTTGACAATACAACTTGCTTTCTGCATTACGGATAACTCAAGCTTTATTACTAATTCTGAATGTTCACCAGAAGCTAATACAATAACTTAGTGTATAGACAGTGTGTTACTCTTTTGATGTTGAGGTGTTTAGCTTCAAAGTCTACGTCAGACATCACTTAGAAAGTGTTCTTCAGGTTTTGATCCACCAGAAGCTAATAACTTAGATCCTCTCAAATGCGTCCTTATATCAGATTTTGAATGCCTTCTTTTCAAGCCTTAAAACCTGCATACTTGGAACGCACATTAGATAACACCATTGTTCTTTTAATACTTTGTTATAATAAAGATCCAAAAGATATATGTCATAAACAAATCTTGTTCTAACAATCTCCCCCTTTTTTATGATGACAAACATAAGTATTTAAAGGACAATGTTGGGCATTTATATTTTTCTTGGCGACATCAGGGTATGAGGTTTTTAAGCTCTCACTAAGTCTAATAGTCCAAGGTTGAGTTCTGTAAACTCCCCCTGAGTATTATATTCAAGAAAAAAAATATTTTAGTTCTCTAAGCAACATCAGAGTGTGAGGTTTGTAAGCTCCCTCTGAGTATAAAAGTCCGAGGTTGAGGTTTGTAAGCTCCCCCTTAGTTTTATATACAAGAAAATTAAAATATATCACTCGGGCAAGATCACCAAAACAAAAATAACAGAAAATAACATAAATTTAAAAATGCATTAATTATAAATGAACAACATTAAATATGTAGGGTTCAGATTCTTTATTAAATACTATTATATCTCCCCCCCCCCCCCCCCCCCCCCTTTTCACATCAAAAAGATTTATTAAAGATATGAGAGGTGACACATGAAGTAAATGTTGAACAGAAGTGCAATGTTCCAAGATGGTCAATGAAACTTTAAGAGTAGTCAGAGTCAAGTAAATGTTGGACAGGGGTGCAGTATCCCAAGATGGTCGAAGATTAGATTTTATGGGTGCAAAAATTCCATTATTTGTACTTGAGCGAGTACTCAAAGCTCACTATAAAATTAGATTGACATGGGTTCCACAGGGATTCATCCCGTTCTCAAAAATACTTCAAGCAAAAATAAGTTATGAACAGAAAGTCTCATAACTGAATTCCTCATAAGAGTGAGAAACGAGATTTTGCAAGAGAGTTTGAATTACCGGAGAAGGATGAAATGGCAAGAGAGAAAAGTTTAGCAGTCAAAGAACTTTCTACAAGGCTTCATGCTGATACGACAAAAGAGAAACATAAATTGAAGGAAGAGGAAGGTGTTCAAACCAGATTGACTGCCTACAGAGCGCAAGATTCAGGGTTGAAAGAACACATAAATGTTCTAGAGGAAACATTTATTGATGAGGTTCCTTCTTCTGAGGACGAGGAAGAAGAACAATCATGGAAAAAATTTATTTGTAACACAGAGAGAGATGACTGAAGCAACAAGAAAGAATAGGAATAAGCCAAATTGATGTACTGTCTTTCTATCCCCATGTAACTTTTAAATTCTAATGAAATTTCTCTTTTTAGTTTCTATTTAATTTAAGCCAGTAAAAGCAAGTTTCATTTACTTTAACTATTTAAGGGAGAAATATAAAGCACAAGACAATTAAAACAAGAGCAACATGTAAAATAATCTAAAATAAGATAAGTTCACAAGCATGTCATAACATAGATAAAAGATAAACAAGCCATCTAATACATAAACAGGTTCTACATTCTTGACCTAAGGTTTCTTCAGTAATCCCATTATTTTCTTTAGATCAGAACCAATTTCTACTTGTCTTGCAACAATAGTCTTGATTTGAGCATCCACTGAAAGCTGATTATTAGCCATCTGTATCTTCATTATCTCTTAACATTTAGCAACTGATGCTACTTTAGCTTATAGATTGATCAATTGCTTCTGACTAGTTATAGCTACCTCCTTTGTTGAGAAATTATTCAAACTTTGAATTACCGAATTAACAGATCTTCTGAAGTTTTCCCATTCTGCATTCTACGCCACAGGATTAGTGGATATAAACCCTTCTTCCAATATCGCTTTAGCCTCGTCAAATAACCCAGTCTTAAAAGTTTCTAACTAAGAAAGTACATGATCGGGTAGAGGCTAAAGGTTGGTTATATGCTGAGATGATGTGTTTATTTCATATTTTTCCAGGGTTTCATGAACAGATTCAGTAGAGTTTTCTTTGCTTAAAGCATGTTTTAATGTGGATATGTGTTGGGTGGTTTCTTGATGAATTGATGGTAAAGGCTGATCTTGGATATTGTTTTCTGGTTTTGATTCAGACTCAGCATATTCAGGTCCATCATTAAGATAGTCCTGAATAAGTTGGTTTGTAATAGTCTTGGTGGAGCTGTTTGAGGGTGATGCAACATTAAGAGGCTTATCGTTCAAGGAATTTTCAGATTCACCAGGAATTGGTGAAGGTGATTCTGTTTGAATGATATCATTAAGATTGACTTGATTAGATTGGTTAAGGGATTGTTCATGAACTGGAAAATCAATGTTTTGTGTTTTGTTTGGAGAGGACTCAAAGAAATTTGTATGATCAGGAAGTTTGATAGATAGGGTTGTATGGCCATGATAGAGTTTTGATTGGACTTTGCTGGAGATGGCGAGGATGACTTTCTCAGAGAATAATTAAGATTGAATTTACCGACGAGTTCAGCCTCAATACCTGATCTTGCTGCCAATGAAACAAGTTTTTCGGCAACTTCTACCTCTTTGCAACTTCCAGCAGGACTCTCATTCAGCCAGTTCCTAGATCCATCATTATTTTCTGTAGAAACTGCTTCTTCATCTAGAGCATTTTCTTCAAATTCCTCAATACAATGATATTCACATTCTTGAGCAACAATTATTTCCTTCTTGCTACCTTCAACGAATTCTTGAGTCATCTTAAAAACATCAGGAGAATTTAAAATAGCCTCAAGTTTGTCTCCAAGTTGTTCTCTTAAAATCTTCATGCTCTTCTCTGTTACAACTGTTGAATATTCAACACGTTTTTTCTTAATCAATTCTTCAGATAAAACTTTCATTCTTGTCTTGATAACTCCTGTAAAGAATTTGTTAACATCTTCTGAGACTTGAGCCATTTTAGTCCCTTTTTCTTCTTTCTGACTTAACTTCACTAACTTCATTTTCTTTGATACAGATACTTCTTCATCCAAAATTTGATTACTCTTGGATCCTCCTCCTCTAGTCTTGGTGGGACAAATCTTGGTAGTCTCAATGAGTTCTTTAACGTCAAGTTCTAAAGCCTTTTTCTTTTCAGCTTTCTGAGCAGTTCTTTCTTCTTCCTTCTGAACAGCCTTTTGAGCGTATCCATGTAGCTTCATCTTGATCGGAGCAGGAGTATCAAATTCTTCATCTTCATCAGAAGTAGTCTCCTCCCTTTTTCTTTTTCCTTTACTACCATATGCATTGGGATATTTATCAGGAAGCTGATCATATGTTATGGTTATAGCATATTCCCTCTTAGCTTCTTCAAGAAAGAGCTTGATGACCTCAGGATTATCTTCCTTGGTCACTATTGGATAGTCCTCAAGAAAAGCTCTTCTCTTATCTTTCTTGATTCTGATTGGAGTAATAATTAATACAATATCCTTTTTCTTTCTCTCCTTCATGTGAACTAATACATTTGCAAGAAGCACACTTCTATAAACATCATCCAACTCTAGAGTATCCCCAAATTTCATTAAAGTGTTGACCAATTTACATTGATAGAACCGTTTAGACAGTAACCTAGTGTTGCACCTGATAAGTTCAAATTGTAGCTATTTTTGTATAAAAGTTTTGTTGCACTTATTGATACTTTTTGTTAATATCGTTCGAATAAACCCCGCTTTGTTTGTAAATACGTTTATTTTACGTTATAGTGTATATATTGTGTATCATGTAAATATCATTGAGTTTAATTGATTTTCTCTCATTTTTGTAGGTATTAAAGCAAAGATATTTTGTCATTGTTGTATAGAGCATTGAATAAACTTTCCAACGCTTTCGACCGTGCGTCAATTCGAGTTACGGTTCCAAAGTTATGGTCAAAACAAGGGCTAGTGTGCTTCGCTTTGCGAACTTCCCAGCGAATACTCCCAGACTTGAGGCAGTAGAAAAAGGCACCAAAGTTCGCATTGCGAACTTTCCAGCGAATATTCGCTTTGCGAATAAAAGTTCGCATTGCGAACTTTTACAGAATCGCAGAGGCGGTTTAACTGTTCCTGAGGCATCAGGTGCCTAAATTTGATGTTCGCTCTGCGAATAAAAGTTCGCATTGCGAACTTGACAGATTTTGTAAATGATATTTAAAATAGTTTATTAAAATATGTTTTATTTAAAATAGTAATTTTAGTAATTATTAACATTTTAAAATAGTTTATTAAAACATGTTTTATTTAGTTAACTAATTTTATATTAATATTAGTTTACTAATTTTATATTATTCTATAAATGTTATTAATAATTCCAGTTCATAAAAATTTAAAAAAAAACTGCCACATCAGCGTTTTTTGGTGACTAGATGTGTTGAAGGTCAAAATTGAGAGAATCTTCAAATGTTAGGGGAATTCTTGCAAGTTTTTTTTTTACAGGGGTTTTTCGGAAAGCGCCTATATGGCAGGGGACAAAATGGCTATTAACCCTTGATTATATGAAAGCATGAAAAGGATCAAGGCATTTTGTTTTATTTTGAGCACAACTGCCTAACCAAATAGTCATTCACCTTGTGAGTGTGTGATCATTTGTTAAACCCCTTTGTGCCTTTTTATCATTATCCATGTTGTTTGAACTTAATGCTTGTCTATGAGTATTGAATTCACTTTTTGTATGGATTTTGATTGATTGTTTTTTCTTGAACCCTCAACTTTGTGTTGTTGTATGAATTTTTACCTTGCCTTAGAAAGTAGGGAGTATTCACATGATGATGTGGTTGAATTCAAGTTGGGGAGAGAATGATTGTTTACTCATTGGTTGGTTTCTATGAGGTTGAAAAAGAAAAGAAAAAAAAGAGAAAAATATGAAAAAGAAAAGCAAAGAAAAGAAAAGAAAAAAGAAAGAAAAAGAAAATCCTTGAGAAAGGAAACAAAAAGAGTTCAAATAATTGGGCTAAATAAGTATTGTGTGTTGTGTAACACTTGGGATTTTGGAAGAAGTTGATTGGAATTTTGTGTTTGAGTCTTTGTGAGTTGATCACTCCCTTAGGTTTAGGCAAGTTTTTATTTCAATTACCTTTAGAAATTGCCCCTTGTTTGTTTACCCGACCATGCTACAACCTTGAAAGCCCTTGTGATTCTTGCCTTTGTATGTTCAATGTGAATTTTTGGATGAATGCATAATTTAGTCTTTTGTTTGCAAGATTGTTGTGTGAGTGAAAAGTACCTCATTTTGTGTTTTTCACCTACCGATTATTGAAGGGAAATTTGCGATCTAAACGCAGCGGAAAACAAAAATTTCCCTTTAGAGATCCTTACGAAAGATCATGATCTGTGATAGAAAGGTTACCTTTTGTGGCGATGAAACCTTTGATTCCAAATCTATGGATGATCACGAGCGTTGTACGATGAACAACGCCTCTACTCAGTCCACACGAACAGCTTCCTTCAGTCACAGTGCTAGCTGATAACGATTAAAGGTTTTGAGTGAGGGAGAGGAAAAATAGAATACGGCCAGGGTTTCAACAACAACTTCTTTGAGCTTCTGCACAAGGGTTCTATTTATAGAACTACTTGTGTGGGCTACAAGCTAAAAAGCCCAACTCAATAATTATATTATTATAATATCTATTATTATAATAAATATAATTTTATTATTATTATATTATTATAATAACTATTATTATAATAAATATAATTTTATTATTATTATTATATTTTATAACTATTATAAATATAATAATAACTATTATTATATTACATGGTACCTTACCATATTCCGTATTCCATTCAAGTGCACTGTACCTTACGGTGTTCCTTATTTACTCTATCTCTTCTCCAACTGTCCTTATGTGTGTGACCCTGTAGGATTTCGCGACGTTGGCAATTATATTAAATCATGTATTTAACATAATAAACAGTGAGCGGTATCTAGCAACACATCACTGCTACCCAAGTCACAAAATTGTCATGTGATCTGACAAAACCTTTTGTGATAGTACTTGTGTGTACAATTACCCTTTTGCCCCTATGTCTATATTGAACACAAGGCATATACCGTGTCATCCTTGTCCAGTTCAATATTGGGCCCTTAGACATTTATCCTGTTATGCAGGATGGGCAAATTCCATCTAGGTTACTCATGTCCCTCAGCATGCTTTGTGAAGTACCCATCAACTGTCTTTATGATCATCCAGTTACGGACAATGGTTGATCAGTAATAAAGTACTTGACTCTACATCTAGGGTACATAGTAGTTTCAGGTCGAAGGGTGGTATACACCACTATCACCATGAGAGTAACTTATGACACTTTGCATAACATTCTATGTAGTACTCTCATAGTGGGTCAATCCAGTATAAATATTACTCCTAATATTCATACCTATGTCAAGACTTGATAACTCCTTATCCATGATCCATGAGATGTGATCATCAGTCTATCTACATAATAGTCTTAATGCTTTAAGGTTATCCCATTTCACATTAAAGCTCGAATATGGATGCTTTAAGAATAGTGTCCTTATGTTTAATGGAATCTCACGATTAAGTCATACTTAATGTTTCATTAAACGAACTAGCTATTCTAGGGACTTTATCATTTTGGAAAAACAAACATAATAAAGAAATGCCTTTTATTATTAATAAATAATTCGATACAAGTACCAAAAGTATTGGCCTCTAGGGCTTACACCAACAATCTCCCACTAGCACTAGAGTCAATCAGGCATACCCCTAATACCCATAGATCTAGTATGACCATCATGCTTCAGCTGCACAAGAGGTTTTGTTAGTGGGTCAGCAATATTGTCCAGTGTAGGTACTCTGCATATCTTCACATCTCCACAATCTATTATCTCTCAAATGAGATGATAACGCCTAAGTATGTGTTTGGATCGTTGGTGAGATCTAGGCTCCTTAGCTTGTGCGATAGCACCATTGTTATCACAATAGAGATCAATGGGGTCCACAATGCTAGGGATTATGCCAAGTTCACTAATGAACTTCTTGATCCAAACAGCTTCCTTTGCTATATTTGAGGCAGCAATATACTCGGCCTCGGTTGTAGAATCAGCAACTGTTTCTTGCTTTGAACTTTTCCAGCTCACAGCGCCACCATTTAGGCAGAACACATAACCAGATTACGATCTAAAGTCATCCTTATCTGTCTAGAAGCTAGCATCGGTGTAACCAATTACCGCGAGCTCTTCCTGACCTCCATATATCAAGAATGAGTCCTTAGTCCTTCTCAAGTACTTAAGGATATTCTTGACAGCTACCCAGTGAGCATCACCAGGATCAGATTGGTACCTACTCGTTGCACTTAAAGCATACGAGACATCTGGTCGAGTACATAACATGGCATACATGATAGATCCTGTTGCAGATGCATATGGAATCTTATTCATGCGATCCCTTTCTTCCTTTGTTGAAGGGGATTGTGTTTTTGATAGACATAGGCCATGTTGCATAGGTATGAATCCTTTCTTGGAATCATGCATATTAAAGTGTCTCAACACTTTGTCTATGTATGTACTCTGACTTAGACCAAGCAGTTTTTGTGATCTATCTCTATAGATCCTGATTCCTAATATATAGGCTGCTTCACCAAGGTCCTTCATAGAAAAGCATTTCCCTAACCAAGCTTTTACTTGTTGCAAGGTAGGGATATCGTTTCCAATGAGTAATATGTCATCTACATATAATACCAGGAAAACGATTATGCTCCCACTAACCTTCTTGTAGACACAAGGCTCATCTTCATTCTTTATGAATCCATATTGTTTTAAAGTTTCATCAAAACGAAGATTCCAGCTTCTGGAAGCTTGCTTTAATCCGTAGATTGATCGCTGTAACTTGCATATCTTTTGGGCTTCTTTGGGTATGTCAAATCCTTCAGGTTGTGTCATGCACACATCCTCAAGAAGATTCCCATTAAGGAAAGCAGTCTTGACATCCATCTGCCATATTTCATAATCATGATATGCAGCGATAGCAAGTAAAATCCGAACAGATTTAAGCATTGCAACTGGTGAAAAGGTTTCATCATAGTCTACACCATGAATTTGTTTATAACCTTTAGCAACCAGTCTTGCCTTATAGGTATGTACCTTACCATCCATGTCAGTCTTCTTTTTGAAGACCCACTTGCATCCTATAGGATTAATTCCTACAGGAGGCTCTACCAAGGTCCAAACCTGGTTTGTGTACATGGAATCCATTTCAGATTTCATGGCTTCTAGCCACTTCTCAGACTCAAAACCAGTTATGGCCTCTTGATAGGTTACAGGCTCATCTTGATCCATGAGTAATACTTCACCTTGATCATTTATGAGATATCCATATCTCTCTGGTTGGTGACGTATCCTGCTCGACCTACGCTGGTCTTGTTCTACTTGAGCAGGTTGCTCTTCCACAACTACTTGTGGTTCCTGCTCTAATTCCTCCATAGGTGTATCAATGCTTTGTGATTCTTGAATTTCTTCAAGCTCTACTTTCCTCCCACTGATTCCTTTAGAAATAAAGTCCCTTTCCAAGAAAACTCCAGTTCGAGCGACAAACACTTTTCCCTCAGAAGGATTGTAGAAGTAATACCCTCTTGTTTCTTTAGGATACCCCACAAATAAGCATTTGTCAGATTTGGGCTCAAGCTTAGTTGAAATTTGTCGTTTTACATAAACTTCACAACCCCAAATCTTCATGTAAGACATATGTGGTTTCTTACCACTCCATATTTCATATGGTGTCTTTTCAACCTTTTTGGATGGAACACGGTTAAGTGTGTAAGCTGTTGTCAGTAGTGCATGTCCCCAAAAGGAGTTTGGAAGATCGGCATGACTCATCATGGATCGGACCATGTCTAACAAGGTTAGATTTCTTCTCTCAGATACACCATTCCATTGTGGTGTTCCAGGAGGAGTGAGTTGGGATAGAATCCCACACTCTTTTAGATGGTCATCAAACTCTAGGCTTAAATATTCACCGCCTCGATCTGATCAAAGAGTTTTAATATTCTTACCTAGTTGGTTTTGTACTTCATTCTTAAATTCCTTGAACTTTTCAAAGGATTCAGATTTGTGTTTCATTAAATAGACATAACCATATCTACTGAAATCATCGGTAAATGTGATGAAGTATTGAAAACCTCCTCTAGCTGGTATGTTCAGTGGTCCACATACGTCAGTGTGTATGAGGGCCAAAAGATCATTAGCCCTTTCACCTTTTCCTGTGAATGGGGACTTTGTCATCTTTCCAATTAAACAAGATTTGCATGTATCATATGATTCGTAATCAAAAGAGTCCAATAGTCCATCTTTATGGAGTTTGGAGATGCGTTTCTCATTTATATGGCCTAAGCGACAATGCCAAAGGTAACTTGGATTTAACTCGTTAGGTTTCATCCTTTTAGTATTAATGTTATAAATTGGCATTTCAAGATCAAGGACATATAATCCATTGTTCATTTGTGCAGTAGCATAGAATATATCATTCAAATAAATAGAGCAACAATTATTCTTTATTATAAATGAAAAACCAAACTTGTCCAAACAAGAAACAGAAATAATATTCCTGCTAATTGCAGGTACATAATAACAGTTCTCTAACTGAATTATTAAACCACTAGGTAAAGTCAAAACATAAGTTCCTATGGCTAAAGCAGCAACCTTTGCTCCATTTCCAACTCGTAGGTCGACTTCACCTTTTGCCAAATCTCTACTCCTTTTTAGTCCCTGTACATTGGTACAAATGTGAGAACCACATCCAGTATCTAATACCCATGATGCAGAAGTAGATAAATTTATTTCTATAACAAAAATACCTGAAGTCAGAGTCACCACTCCATTCTTCTTATCTTCCAGGTACTTTGGACAATTTCTCTTCCAATGTCCGGTCTTACCGCAATAGAAGCAAGTGCCCTCCTTTGCTATACCTCCACTAGGCTTCAAAGCAAGGGTAGTATGTTTGGTTTTGGCAACTTCCTTGCCTTTCCATTTACCAACCTGCTTGGTGGGCCTTTTGTTCTGTTTCTTTCCATTACTGACCATCAGAATGGATTTCCCTTTTGTCTTCAGGTTTTGCTCAGCAGTTCTTAACATGCTTAGCAATTCAGGAAGAGTTTTGTCCATGTCATTCATGTTGAAATTAAGGACAAATTGACCGAAGCTTTCCGACAACGATTGCAGGATCAAATTAGTCGCAAGCTCCTTTTTGAGGGCAAATCCCAATCTTTCAAGATTCTCCACATACCCAATCATCTTGAGTACATGGGGACCTACTGGGGTTCCCTCAGAAAGCTTGGCTTGAAAAAGGGCTTTTGAAACTTCAAACCTTTCATGCCTTGCCTGCTCTTGATAGAGCATTTTTAGATGTTCGATCATATCAAACGCTGCCATGTTTTCATGTTGCTTTTGCAATTCAGAATTCATGGTAGCCAGCATGAGGCAAGCAGTTTCATTGGCATCATCGACATGCTTCTTATAAGCACCTCTTTCAGCCTTAGGAGCAGAACTAGGAGGTTCCTCATCAGGAACAGATGTCTCTAAGACATACAGCTTTTTGTCATGTTTGAGGACAATCCTCAGATTTCGGTGCCAATCCAGAAAATTTGTCCCAGACAATTTTTCCTTATCCAGGATTGTTCGCAAAATGTTATTAGATGTGTTTGTTGTCATGGTAATCTACAAAATGGAATGGAAAAATATAAGTATCATAACATATTCAATTAGGCCTTTAATTAAATATGCTCCCACTATTTTACTCAAACCAAATAACACTCATCATTTGATTCGGAAAATCCCGTTTGAAGATTTTCTAGTGGATCGAGATCCATATTTCACTTTGTTTTAAGTCAACGTTAGGCTGATTACACAAAACTTAGCTATTTAGGTAGGAACTCCTTCCAATTGTATCCAATACAATTCTCGAATATTTCAGTTGGGTGAATAACTCCTTATTCCAATCCATCATATGGACTATTCCCAACTCTTGCTTCTAAACGCATATAATCTTATTATATTTTGTTTAGTTAAGTTTGACCCATTATTTTAGAAATTGGATATTACAATTATCCCATCGCACCTTACTAATATAGAACATGCACCTCGCGTTAGGCGAAACCTACAATATTCGATACTAGTCTTGATGAGTTCTAAAATTTGGAAAGCAAAAACTTAATATTTTGTTTTGAGGGATTTTTAATTAGTTTGATCTCACCAGCTTATTTATCATATAAATCGTTCCTCACACATGCATACAATATATATCAACATACATACATACAAATGAAACAGTTATGGCCCCTAGCGCAATTGTTCTCCCAAGCCAATGAGAGAACTTAAGCTAAACCTAATAACGATCTTCACTTCTCCAAGCAAGATCTCCAAGGCTATCCTTCTTTGTTTTGTAGTCTTCTCTTTCTTTATAATAATACATTACATAAAGGAAACTCGTTTTACATACGAGGGAGTAAGATGAGAAAAGAAGTTACATGATGAGAATAGGAGAGAGGCACGACACGCAGGTCGTATTTATAAAATTCAAAACAAAGAAAATTAAACTAAGGCCATAACTGATCACCACAAGAAAAATAATAAACAAATTTTATTATTATTAATTTAAATCCTGTTAATTAAATAAATCAAATTAAATTTTCAGCAAAATAATAATAAACACTTTTATTATTACTGCAGACATCATTGACGCAACCCTTGCACCGTCCAATGTCCATGACGCCCGTCACAACTCCAATGACGATCGTCACAAGTTTTGTGCCTATGACGACCGTCACACATCACATGCCGACCGTCACACATTCATAATGCATGACCTAAAGCTTGATGCAACATTTACCCCGTCATACTGCTTGTGACGTCCGTCACAGTTTCCATGACGACCGTCACGCTTGCCATGACGACCGTCACGCTAACGAAAATGGAAACTGTCACGCTAACAGAACGCGTGACTTTTGATCGTAAACCTCTTTGACGACGCAATCCTTGTACCGTCATAAACCTTGATGCAACAATTTCATACCATCAAAACACCATGATCAATAATTCAGTATGATTGATCCATATGTTATCGCTTCACCATACTAAAGTCGGATTCCGAAGCAGATAACCACAGATCGCTCAATCGAATGATAATCATTACATGATTTGAACTAACGAAATAAAATAGTATATCCAATATACCATATTTGCATCAAAGTTAATCATATCACATATGAATTAGATCGATCATATATGTGTAACTTATGGACGATTGACATATCGCTGCTTCACCATACTATTGTCGGATTCCGAAGCATAGTCAATATCAATCATCCAAACCGTACACAATTTGATGCCAAAAAATTCAATATCTGGATTTGATTTAATTTTTAGGTGTTTTAATCCAATTAAAACAAAAATGACAGAAAATAAACAATTACCAGACTCGTGGTTTCGTAAGTGGCTCTGATACCACTGAAGGGAAATTTGCGATCTAAACGCAGCGGAAAAAAAATTTTCCCTTTAGAGATCCTTACGAAAGATCATGATCTGTGATAGAAAGGTTACCTTTTGTGGCGATGAAACCTTTGATTCCAAATCTATGGATGATCACGAGCGTTGTACGATGAACAACGCCTCTACTCAGTCCACACGAACAGCTTCCTTCAATCACAGTGCTAGCTGATAACGATTGAAGGTTTTGAGTGAGGGAGAGGAAAAATAGAATACGGCCAGGGTTTCAACAACAACTTCTTTGAGCTTCTGCACAAGGGTTCTATTTATAGAACTACTTGTGTGGGCTACAAGCTAAAAAGCCCAACTCAATAATTATATTATTATAATAACTATTATTATAATAAATATAATTTTATTATTATTATATTATTATAATAACTATTATTATAATAAATATAATTTTATTATTATTATTATATTTTATAACTATTATAAATATAATAATAACTATTATTATATTACATGGTACCTTACCATATTCCGTATTCCATTCAAGTGCACTGTACCTTACGTTGTTCCTTATTTACTCTATCTCTTCTCCAACTGTCCTTATGTGTGTGACCCTGTAGGATTTCGCGACGTTGACAATTATATTAAATCATGTATTTAACATAATAAACAGTGAGCGGTATCTAGCAACACATCACTGCTACCCAAGTCACAAAATTGTCATGTGATCTGACAAAACCTTTTGTGATAGTACTTGTGTGTACAATTACCCTTTTGCCCCTATGTCTATATTGAACACAAGGCATATACCGTGTCATCCTTGTCCAGTTCAATATTGGGCCCTTAGACATTTATCCTGTTATGCAGGATGGGCAAATTCCATCTAGGCTACTCATGTCCCTCAGCATGCTTTGTGAAGTACCCATCAACTGTCTTTATGATCATCCAGTTACGGACAATGTTTGATCAGTAATAAAGTACTTGACTCTACATCTAGGGTACATAGTAGTTTCAGGTCGAAGGGTGGTATACACCACTATCACCATGCGAGTAACTTATGACACTTTGCATAACATTCTATGTAGTACTCTCATAGTGGGTCAATCCAGTATAAATATTACTCCTAATATTCATACCTATGTCAAGACTTGATAACTCCTTATCCATGATCCATGAGATATGATCATCAGTCTATCTACATAATAGTCTTAATGCTTTAAGGCTATCCCATTTCACATTAAAGCTCGACTATGGATGCTTTAAGAATAGTGTCCTTATGTTTAATGGAATCTCATGATTAAGTCATACTTAATGTTTCATTAAACGAACTAGCTATTCTAGGGACTTTATCATTTTGGAAAAATAAACATAATAAAGAAATGCCTTTTATTATTAATAAATAATTCGATACAAGTACCAAAAGTATTGGCCTCTAGGGCTTACACCAACAATTATTGTTTTTGCTAGGTGTGATTCACGTTTGAACTTGTGTTGTTTTAGGATGTTTGGCATGATTTTTGTATTTTGCATTTGTTTCATGACTATGTTATCGTCGTAGTTTAGTAGTAAGTATTTACTTTGTGTGTACCGTTTTTCATTTGAACCATACATTTGTTTCCGTTTTTCAAAACCTGTTGATTCGTGATTCTTTGGTTGTCACTCTGTTTCTTTGAGTCGCTTGATTCTTGTTTGGAGACAAACAAGTTTAAGTTGGGGAGAGTTTGATAAGTACAAATTGTAGCTATTTTTGTATATAAATTTTGTTGCACTTATCGATACTTTTTGTTAATATCGTTCGAATAAACCCCGCTTTGTTTGTAAATACGTTTACTTTACGTTATAGTGTATATATTGTGTATCGTGTAAATATCATTGAGTTTAATTGATTTTCTCTCACTTTTGTAGGTATTAAAGTAAAGATATTTTGCCATTGTTGTATAGAGCATTGAATAAGCTTTCCAACGCTTCCGACCGTGCGTCAATCCGAGTTACGGTTCAAAAGTTATAGTCAAAACAAGGGCTGGTGTGCTATCAAGTTCGCTTTGCAAACTTCCCAGCGAATACTCCTAGACTTGAGACAGTAGAAAAAGGCACCAAAGTTCGCATTGCGAACTTTCCAGCGAATATTCGCTTTGCGAATAAAAGTTCGCATTGCGACTTTGCAGAATCGCAGAGGCGGTTTAACTGTTCCTGAGGCATCAGGTGCCTAAATTTGATGTTCGCTTTGCGAATAAAAGTTCGCATTGCGAACTTTTACAGAATCGCAGAGGCGGTTTAACTGTTCCTGAGGCATCAGGTGCCTAAATTTGATGTTCGCTTTGCGAATAAAAGTTCGCATTGCGAACTTGACAGATTTTGTAAATGATATTTATATCATTTCATTCATTTTTTAGGTTATGGTTTTAGGGATTTTTTCTCCCAAATCCATCAAACTCATTTTTCAGTAGGATTAGCTTAGAAAACAACATTGAAGCTTGCACACGGATGATCCGGGGTGGATCTCTCATCGACCGGCGTTGACAAACCGCGAGATGGTTGGTTTATTTCTTTTCTTCTTTGTATATTTCTTCTTTGTTGGGTTGTTGTATATGTATTTACTTTGAACTTATGTATATTTGTTGCCCATGGCGTTATATTTAATTTGCTTTACAAATCTTTATCGGTAATTGTCCTTATTTTTGCTTTATGCCCGGGGTTTGGGTTGTGTTAGAGATAAACATCGCAAACTTTGATTAGGGATGATTATCTGTTAGTTTCTGGATGCTAGAGATAGATTTAGAGCTAACAATCTTTATGGGTGTTTAAGCTTAATGCCTCCGTATCTCGAGTCGGGTGCGAGAGTGTCGACGAGGGTAACACGGTTGTTCTTTCAGCTCAGTGTGTCAGAGATAGACACTGTTGTGAGCGATACTGGATGATATTGAGGAGTATTGTAGGTTGAGTATAGTTGGTCGATAGGTTTAAGTTTGTAAGGAGTGGATTATAAGCATGTCGGACAAGTTTCTTCTCTCTGATTAATGAATTCTTTTTGTGTTAATGTTTACTTTTCTGCATTTACTTTAAACCCATTTTAACCCAAACTCATTAACATTTAAATTGTCAAACGGCAGTTCAATAGCACCGATCTCTGTGGACACGATATAAATCCCAGAGGGAATTCTTCCGAAAATAATATTTTTGCTTGCCGCTTTACCGCTCCAACAGCACCCCAAAATTTGCCCTTGGTTCTCTAACCTTAACTGGCTTGTGTTTTGCATCCATACGCATTCCATATACATTCTTCATGCATTGCATTAGGCTCATAAGACTTGGGATCACATCATATTTCTCGTTGTTCAGAGATTTCTTCATTTCATAGAGTGTTTCAATAGCATTCAGAGCTAAATTCGCAATCATCAGTGTCTTCAAGCATTTATTTTGCTCAACAGATGGTTTAATTATTACAGAATCAAGAGCAGAAAGCACATAGTTCATATGATTTTATTTCACACAGGTTAGTTATCATGTTTCAGGCATTATTCAAGGGCTTTATCAGTGGCTAAGGTTCATATGCGAGGTCGGGCTCACAACAGGTTGCAACATGGTGATTTTTGCATTTTTGTCTTGATGTAATCGATTAACACATCTGGTATAATCGATTACACACCCTCTAGAGGGTGCCATTATTCAAATTTTTGAACATGTAATCAATTAACCAAAATCTGGTAATCGATTACATCAGGACGGTTTTGCCAAAAACAACAGGTTTTCAGCACTGTAGCAGTTTCACTTAAATTCATCTTCATTTGGATTCACTATTACATCAGTGGAAGGATCTAGATGATGCAAATTCATATCATTTTCCCTCCATAATTCAAATAATCTCCACTCCTAATTCCAAACCAAAAATACCATCCTCATTCAAAACCAATTTCCAAACCTCATTTTCATTCAATACCTATACCATATTTAAACCAATTTCTCCCATTCCAGGAGGATACCAATTCATTTTTTCTGATTTTTCTACACTTCACACTCAAACTCTCTCAAATTCTCTCTCACTTTTTCAACAACCATTTTCATCTTCATCCCTAACTTCACCAAAGCTCTTCCATTAGAGTTAGAAAACTCTTCATTGGAGTTTGTTAATCCTTGAGTTAAACTTTCATCACATTGCTTTTCATTAAATGATTCTGCGGTAGAAGTTGATTTGGATCTAAATATGAATTTTGGAAGCAATTTCTTGAAGTGATTTTGAAGCAATTCTAGCTTATTGCACTGTTCTTCAACTTTTCTTGTGAAGAATCTCTTGGATCTCTGGTTTTTTTTGCTTGATTCATCAATTTCTGTTTGCAATAATTACCAAAGCAAATATCGTCTTTGTAGGTTGGTGATTCTTAGATCCAAACTAATTTTAGCTTATTTTGTAACTTTCAAAATGTAGATCCTTGTGGTTTTTATGTGGATTTATCATAATTGTTTGATGTTGTTGATTGTTTGATTGATTCAATAAGTGTTTATTTGATCATAATTGTTATGATTTTCGTGTACAATTGCATGCTATTACATGTTGCGTTTGATCATTGAATTGATGATGGAAATGTGCTTTTGAAAACAGATTTTCTGTTGTTTCTACAGGTGTAATCGATTAACACATCTGGTATAATCGATTACACCCTGTTTTCTGCACCTGGAACTATTTTTTTTAACAGGTGTAATCGATTAACACGTATCAGGTAATCGATTACACCTGATGCAGAGTGTGTTTTTGGCTTATTTTAGAGCTTATCTTGATTCCATTTCCACTTTTAATCTTCATGACTTGATATGTTTGATATTTGTGGAATTTTCTAGAGTTGTTTAGCCTCTATTTGCAGTATGTATGTGAATCTTCGATGCATGATTGTTGATTATCTGTTAATTGCTTACATGTTGACACTTGCTTGTTGTTGTTGCATATTCATGATGCTTGATGTTGATACATGCTCATACGCGTTATAGATTGTTGAACTCCATGAGGCATGCTCGTTTGCTCCATTGTTGATGCATGTTCATAATGATTGATTAATCTTTTGATACATGTTTACATGCTTTGCTTGATCTTGTATAACACATGTTCATGCTTATTCATGTTTGCTCCTTGTTGAGTGCACTCATGTTGCTCATACATACATGTCTGTCCTGAAAATACATGTCGTTATATGCTACCATTTTGTTTCTGCTGCATACATGTCTGTCCTAAAAATATATGATGTTAAATGTTGTTGTGTTGTTGATAGAAATACACTGTTGTTCTGATTGAGGTGATGTCGTATGTTGTTGTTTGTGCTTTTTTCTAACTTATTTTGCCTGCTCTTGCATGTTCCCTTAGGGCTTCCTAGTCTAACTTAATTTTTGATTAAAATTGGACTAGGATAGACATTAGGTTGTTAATCCAAGCATGACAATATTAGGGTAGCTTCTCCCTAATCCCAACTGTAGGGTCATCTTGCATGACAACATTAGGATATAATCGTCTTCTAATCCTAACCTTAGGACCACATTGCATGATAACATCTAGGGCCAAGTTTCCTTTAGATCTTGCGTTGCGTCCTTCTCTCCTCTCTTTTAATCAATTCAAAACACTTGATAAATACGATGTGTATAGTGCGTCACGAGCCTTAAGCACATGGGAAAAGATGAGCGGGAGTCTTTCCTTACCTCTTCTTAGAGTATTTTGTACGCGAGACATTTGGATTGTTTGTACAAAGTATTCGCTCCTATCATCATAGACTTTAGTGTGTATACATCACAAACCAATTCGATTCACTTCTTTAAAACACTTCAACAAATTCAAACCATTTTGTCCTTCGGGATTTTCTCTTCAAACCATTTTAAGAAAGGGCGTGTTATTTTCGT
Organism: Lathyrus tuberosus; assembly: GCA_022829125.1. Taxonomy (NCBI): domain Eukaryota; kingdom Viridiplantae; phylum Streptophyta; class Magnoliopsida; order Fabales; family Fabaceae; genus Lathyrus; species Lathyrus tuberosus. Next base: position 15,116,388 of record JALAZF010000031.1, read on the forward strand.
TCTACCGCAAACAGGTAACGCGTAAGACTCCAGACAACGAGCAGCAAACACCTAAACTGCTAGAGCGTGAACGTTGGCATTGTCCATAAAAGACACTAAGAAACCTATGGTCCCACGAACTACGAACGCTCTGATTTCTCATTCTTGTTGAGAATACGTAGGTACAAAGGCCCCAATCCTTGGCGAGCAACCTTCCCTTTCACCCGTAGTCCTTCGAACTACGATGACTCTAACTTTCCCATTGCAAGAGGAAATACGTAGGCATAGGATTGCGAGATCCTATCGAATCCTCTTTTTCTTTCTCCTGTTTCATTTCTATGTTCCCTTAGCAAGTAGATCTTTAGATGAGCACACCCTTTGATTAGAACAACAAGAGTGGATCCCGTTGAGTACAACGGACGCGAGTGGTGCTAATACCTTCCTCTTGCATAATCGACTCCCGAACCCTGAATTTGGTTGTGAGACCATGTTCTTTTCCTTTTGAGGTTTTCTCGATGTTCTCTTTTCCTCGCCGGGATAAATAAAGTTTGATGGCGACTCTGAGTCTTTGTCAGGTGTTTTTTGCGGTAGCGATAGCTAGTGACTCTGCTGGGGACTCTGGTTCCCTATGTGAGTCAGTACTAGCTCTTGTTTGTTTATTTTTCCTTGGGTGTTTATCTATATGCTTTCCTTGCTTATTATTTTTCATGCATTCCATTTTGTTTCGCTCACCCCATTATTTTGGATATTGTTATGCTATTGGGAGGGGTTATTATTGAGAGATATGCCCATTGCCCAGGCTTGAGCATACACATAGGATTATAGTGGACTTGTGTTGACATACGTAGCATTTGATACATATAGTCGACATGAGACCCATATTCATACGAGGTTTTCTTGGAGATGCTCAGTCATGCATGTTTATGCAGTAACTAGGGCGCTTCCTTGAGGGCTTATCACTCTGAGGTCCGTTCATTGGAAATCAGTGGAGGCATCCTTGAGCGATAATAATGCCAAATAGGAAACTGTGAATGTATTATTGTTTCTTGACCTGAGAGCCCGTGAGACTGAGGACCTGTTAGGAGCCTTGTCCAAGACTATAACCCACATGCGAGAGGGGATGGGTTTTTGCTGGAAACCTTGACCTTCATCCTACCTGGTTTTCTGGTATTCTTGTTAATGTGAAATTTTGAGCCTAGTTTTCTGGTATTCTCGTCAGAGCAGACTTTTGAACTTGTTATATTCAGCATGTTCAGTATCAGTGCAACAGATATCCAGAGTATATGGGAGCTGTGATCCCATGTCTTTGTATTCATAGCATCATATCATTACTGAATTTTAACCCACATGTTTTTTCATTTCCATGGTTTATCTTATATGTGATTCTAGTTGCTGAAGCTTCTTCTTCAAATGGAGACTGATAGAAAACACAATATCAGCTACAAGTTTCAGTTGCCTAATTTGAGTTATCTTCATCATTTGGTTGCTAGTACTACTTCTGACAACTTGGAAGACTTCAGGAAGGGTAATGGGAAGATTCTCAGTGTGCTTCATACCATCACAGATTATGAGAAGGGAGTTATTCATACGTTGTTTCAATTTTATGATCCGCTACTGAGATGCTTCACCTTCCGAGATTATTAGTTGGCTCTGACCTTGGAGGTGTTTTCTCTTATTTTTGCGATTTCGGTGGAAGATCAAGTGCCATTCTATAGCTTTATGCAGATTCCCGAGTATCAGGATATTGTCGACGCTCTTTATTTAAACACTTCCGTGGTGAAGGCCAATCTTAAGACTAAGGGAGGTTTGTCCGGTTTTCATCTGGGATTCTTGGTGAGTGAGGCCAAGGTATATGCTGATGCTGGTAATTGGGGAACTTTTAACGCCATCCTTGCTCTCTGCATCTATGGTATTGTTCTTTTTCCCAACAATGCGGACTTCGTGGACATTAATGCCATTCGGTTATTTATGATAAAGAATCTAGTGCCTACTCTCCTGGGTGATGTGTACCATTTAGTGCATACGAGGAACGAAAAGAAGAAATGAGGACTTATCTTTTGTTGCACCCCACTACTCTATAAGTGGTTTTCAAGTCATCTCCCTCGTAGTGGCACATTTGTAGAAACCAAGGATTATTTAAGGTGGTCAGAAAGGTTAATGGGTCTGGTTGCTAAAGACATTGTTTGGTTCGAAAGCAGGTTGCTGGGGCAAAGATGATTTATAATTGTGGAGAGTTTCCCAATGTGCCTCTTATAGGAGTAAGAGGTGGCATCAATTACAATCCTTCTCTTTCCAGACGGTGACTGGGATATGCGCTTAGGGATCCACCAAGGGATGAAGAGGTAAAGGATTCTTTGTTCTTTAACTTGGCCGATAATCCCGAATTGTTATAGAAAACCGTGAAGGCCTGGCGCCATATTTAGAGGAGGGGAAAACCGTTTCTGGGTAAGAGTGACTGTGTAGCTTATCCTCCGTATGTAGAATGGATAGAGAAAAGGGTCAAAACGTGTTTCTTACCTTTTCCTATTGGGCCTCTTCTGTATCCACTAGCTATTGAACAACCTACTTCTGTGCCGATGGAAAAATTCAGCAAGCTCAGGGTTGCTAATTAGGACCTACGTACGAAGAATGAAGAACTGAAAAGACAGATCAGCGCAGTTAGGTGAGCCAATAATGAAATGGCGCAAGAGTTCAAGCTGAGAACATAATTGTTGTCCGTGAAGGATAAGGTGATTGCATCGGAGAATCAGAAGAGGGAAAGGATTGGTACAAACTTAAAGAATGATAACACTATCCTCAAGCAGAAGAAAGAAGATTTAAACTAAGCTTATTCAGAGATTTCCAAGTTGAACAAGCAATGGGACAATCTTTTAACTTCTCGCAAGAAAATGAGGGATCACTATAAAGCTCATATCGAAGACCTGAAGAAGTAGCTCGAGGTCAAAGACGGAGAGATCAGTGAAGAGCGTCATCAGAAGGATGAGATGGGTCATTAGTTGGTGGGTTGCCAATTTCGTTTGAACCAAGCCTTGGCCGAGATGGAAGAGTTCAAGATTAAAACAGAAATCAAGAAGCCTAGGGGTGAAGGTCCTTCTGAGGAGTGTGATGATTCTGGGGAGAAGCGTTGCTAGTATTTGGAGGGGATTATTAGCAGAAGAGATATACTGATTCAAGAGCTAATTCAAAGACTGAAGCATGATCAAACCAAGAAGCCATTTAGGGAGATCTAGGGTTGGAGAAAGAAGTACTTTGGCTGGGGTGGACTTGCTCTAGTAGAGATGGAGGATGCGCCTTAGGGTTGTTTTTGTAATTACGTTGATGTGATCACCATCAGCCCTGTTAATAAGGATCCATTTTGTGTATTCTGGTTTTGGTTGTATTTATTGTACTCTTGTTCCTGTTTACCAGATATATGATGAGTTGTTTTACCAGTGATCTATGGTGTTCTTTTGCTTTAAAACTTGAATCAAAATGTAGATTACCCTGGAAATTATTAAGCATAGCATTTGCATACATTCATGCATTTTTATTCATAGCATGTATAGCAGGTGTTCGTGATTGGACTACTTATCTTGATCTGGTTTTCTTAGCAGGATTGTAAACTCAGGTGTTCAGTGGTATTCAACCAGAGGTAATCAGAAAAGGATTATGGATCAGATTCAGACTGAGTTATTGGAAGTCAGAACTCGCATGGGGCAGTTCTTGGATTTAATGCAAGCTTTGGCACAAGGTCAAGAAGATTCGAGGGCACTGGTCCAGCCTATTGTTGTCACTCTTGAGGCAGATGTTGATGGTGGTAATCCTCCCAGCAGAGGTAATGCAGGCGGAGCTATTCCCACAGGTGGTGGTATTCCTATAGGTGGTGTCATTCCTGCAGGGGGTGTTATTCCCCCAAGTGCTTGCGCAAATACTTCAGGGGGTAATGTTGGTCATATTCTTATCCCTGCTCGAATACCTGTTCCTCATCTTAAAGTTGACAACTTGGATGATGTGTTTTTTGTGCATGACGCGGAAGTCAGTCTCCTTACCAAAGCGGAGAGGAAAATCCGAATGTTAGAAGAAATGATGAAGGCTTTTGAGGGTCAGAATACTTTGGGTGTAGATATGGCTGACCTGGGCTTGGTTCCAGGCGTGAAAATACCTCCAAAGTTCAAGGTGCCCAACTTTGAAAAGTATAAAGGGACGACCTTCCCAAAGACACACATCAGAGCGTATTATCGAAAAATGTCTACATACTCGGAGGATGAGAAGTTGCTCATGAACTTTTTTCAGGATAGCCTAGCTGGGGCATCCTTGGAATGGTACATGCAGCTTGAGAGGACATACATCCGAAGCTGGAGAGAATTTGCAGAGGCTTTCGTCAAGCATTACCAATACAACACCGATATGGCTCCGAATCGGACTCAGTTGCAAGGTCTTACTCAGAAGCCTAATGAGAGTTTTAAGGAATACGGCCAGAGGTCGCTTGAACTAGCTTCCCGGGTTCAACCTCCGATGATGGGGAGAGAACTTGTAGATATGTTCATGAGCACTTTGCAAGGGCCGTATTATGATAGGTTGGTAGGATGTACCTCAGTGGGGTTTTCAGACCTAGTAATGGCTGGTGAAAGGGTCGAAAGTGGAATTAAAATAGGTAAAATTCAGAATGTTATCGGTTCCTCTTCTGGAGGAAAGAAACCTTATACAGGGGCCTCCAAGAATAGGGAAGGGGAAACCAATGCAATATCGTCTTACATAGGTAAAGGTAGAGTGAATCAGGGGTCTCATCAACAGGTGGCTGCTGTGACTATTCCTGCTGTCGTGCAACCGGCTCAACAATATCGTTAGTATTATACACCTCAACAAGGTTATCAACAGAAGCAGAAGAGATCTGAAAGAGTTTTTTATCCTCCCCCGATATCGTATGCGCAACTGGTGCAACACTTGCTTCAACTCTGATTAGTTGAAATTTGAACCATGTGCCCTCCTTCTACGAAGTTGCCATTTAGTTATGATGCAAATGCCCATTGTGATTTCCATTTTGGAACACCAGGGCACAATATTGAAAAGTGTAATGCCTTTCATCACAAAGTATAAGATTTGATTGATTCCAAGGCTATCAAATTCACGCAGAGCAATAGTCCTAAAGTAATCCAAAATCTGATGCCACAGCATGGTGGTGCAGTCGTGAATGCTATTAAAGAAGTTGATGGGCTGAATTTGGTAACTGAAGTGAGTATGCTGAAGACTCCGTTATCTTTTGTGAAAGTCATTTGCTTAAACGGGGTGTGTTCCCGGGTTGTTCTTCTGATTTTCATAAATGGGTGGTGCAACCTGAGGGTTGTAATCTTTTGAGAGATTGTATTCAAATTATGATAAATGAACGTCAACTCCAATTTAACAAGATTTCTATTGGTGAAATTAATAATGGTAAAAGGGTTGCCATTATTTCTATTTTGTATACTCCGGTATGTATCCCAGTGCCAGTGAGGCAAGCTCCTGTGGTTATTACAATGCCTGGACCGGTACCATGTTAGAGTACTAAGGCCATACCATGGAACTATGAGGATGAGGTATTTTATCAAGGTCACAAGCAAGAGATTGGGGTTCCTTCGAATGTTGAGACAAATGTTGATAATGCTATTGGTACTTGAATAATTACTCGTAGTGGTCGGATCTTCTCTCCATAGACTTCTCCGGATAGTAATGTTGAAGCCTCGGCCAAGGATAAAGGGAAACAAGTTGTTGTTGAAGATTCTATACAGAATCCAACACCATAGGCCTCATTTTCTAAGGATGTCGAAGAGTTTATGAGGATTTTCAAAAAGAGCGGCTATATGGTGGTGGATGAGTTGAATTAGATGCCTTCAAAGATTTCCATCATGTCGTTGTTGCTCTGTTCTGAGGCCCACCGAAATGCCTTGTTGAAAATTTTGAATGTTGTGTATGTGCCTCATGAGATTTCTGTCAACCAGCTTGAAGGGGTCGTGGCGAATGTCAATGCTAGTAATAGACTAGGTTTCACTAATTTTGATTTGACTTCAGAAGGAACCATTACAAGGCCTTGCACATTTCTATGGAGTGTAAAGGTGTTGTGTTATCCCGTGTGCTAGTAGATACCGGATCTTCCCTCAATGTGTTATCTAAGAAGGCACTGATGAAGTTAGATGTAGAATGAGTGGTACTCAGACCCAGTGATTTGGTCGTTCGGGATTTCGATGGGTCAAAGCATTCTGTCTTCGAGGAGGTGGTGTTACCCATCAAGGTGGGTCCTCAGGTTTTCGAAACAACCTTCTTCGTCATGGACATTCAGCCAGCTTATAGCTGTCTCCTTGGGTGTCCATAGATTCATGTCGTCGGGGCTGTGTCCTCAACTCTTCATCAGAAGATTACATTTTTTGTTAATAGGAAGGTGGTTACTGTTTGTGGCGAGGAAGATATTATTGTGAGTCCCCTGACTTCTTTCAAGTACGTCGAGGTGGAATGAGAGATTCATGAGACTTTGTGCCAAGCATTTGAAGTTGTGCATATTAAGAATGATTATCCCGCAGAGGATAAGAAGCCTGAAGTTTCCATGACATCTTTGAAGGAAGCCAAGGTTGTGGTTGAAGCTGGTTGTTCTGAAGGTAGGGGTCAGGTTCTGGACTTGCCAGTGAAGAAGGACAGATTCGGTCTTGGATATAAGCCCGCGCAGATGCCTCCGAAGACTCAGGGTCCTATCAGATTCTCCAGTGCTTGGGTTATTTTTTATGATCAGGCTAATGCTATGGAGGAAGATGGCGCCGACAGTGATTGTGACCTAGACAACTGGATCCGTCCCTGCGTCCAAGGACAAGAGCTTACTAATGGGTTTTCCGAAGATATCATTCAAGTCACTCTTCACGAAGAGTAATTTTCTTTGTTTTTGCATATGATAAGTCATACGTTCTGCCCAAGACGTAGTGATTCATTTGTAAGCCCTCGTGTTTATGTTTGCAATGATTATCATGAATAAAGGACGTTTTTGCATTCAAACATTTTGTTCCCTATCTTTCATTTTTGCTTTAAATTTTCAAAATGCCAATGTTTATTTTTGTTTTATCATTTTAAAATAAAGCATAAACCATCAATCATGTAGATCCATCAATCTAGGTTCCATCAATAACGATTTAGCTATGGCTCTGTATGACTTCGAGAATCCAATTTACCAAGTCGAAGAAGAGATTGAAGAAGACTGTGAATTGCCTGAAGAGTTTGCCAGATTGTTAAAACAGGAGGAAATGGTCATTTAGCTGCATCAGTAATCTATTGAAATTGTTAATCTGGGCACCGAGGATGCAAGAAGAGAGGTCAGATTCGAGGCTGCCTTAGATGAAGTTGTTAAAGGGAAATTGATTTAGTTGATGCAGGAATATGTTGACATCTTTTCTTGGTCTTACCAGGATATGCCTGGGCTTGATACAGATATTGTTCTGCATCTTTGGCCTCTTAAAGAAGGTTGTCCCCTGGTCAAGCAGAAGCTTAGAAGAACTTAACCAGAAATGGCCGTCAAGATCAAGGAAGAGGTTCAGAAGCCATTGGACGTCGGTTTTCTTACTGTTACCAGTTATCCTCCATGGGTTGCTAACATTGTGCTTGTACCCAAGAAAGATGGTAAGGTACGAATGTGTGTTGATTACAGGGATCTGAACAGAGCAAGCCTGAAGGATGATTTCCCACTTCCTCACATTGATGTGTTAATAGATAATACTGCCCAATTTTAAGTGTTTTATTTCATGGATGGCTTCTCTGGGTACAACCAAATCAAGATGGTCCCAGAAGACACGGAGAAAACAACATTCATTACACTGTAGGGAACCTTCTGTTACAAAGTGATGCCCTTTGGATTGAAAACTGTTAGGGCAACTTATCAGCGGGCTATGGTGACTCTCTTTCATGATATGATTCATAATGAGATTGAAGTATATGTTGATGACATGATTGCGATGTCCATAATTAAAGAGGAGCATCGGGTTCATTTGCAAAAGTTGTTTGAAAGGCAGAGAAAGTTCAAGTTGATGCTGAATCCGAATAAGTGCACCTTTGGGGTAAGATCGGGTAAACTATTGGGTTTTATCGTCAGTGAGTAAGGTATCAAGGTTGATCCTGCCAAAATAAGAGCAATACAAGAAATTCCTGAGCCAAGAACTGAAAAAAGGTTTGTGGTTTCTTAGGAAGGTTGAACTACATAACTAGATACATCTCTCATCTTACAGCCACATGTGAACCAATATTCAAGTTATTGCGAAAAGATCAGGCTATCAGGTGGAATGATAATTGCCATAAGGCTTTTGATAAAATAAAAGAATATTTGTAGGAGCTTTCGATCCTCATGCCTCCAGTACCTGGAAGACCATTGATAATGTACTTGACGGTTCTTGATAATTCTATGGGTTGTGTACTCGGTCAACAAGACGAGACGGGTAAAAAAGAACATGCTATCTACTACCTAAGCAAGAAATTTACTGATTGTGAGTCGAGGTATTCAATGTTGGAGAAAACACGTTGTGCACTTGCATAGGCAACCATGTGCCTGAGATAGTATATATTAACTCACACAACCCTGTTGATATCGAATATGGATCCGATCAAGTATGTGTTTGAAAAGCAGGCTCTCAACGGAAAGATTTCCCATTGGCAGATGGTCCTGACAGAATATGTTATTCAATTTGTTACCCAGAAAGCCATCAAGGGTAGTGTCCTATCAGACTATCTTGCTCACCAGCCGATCGATTATTATCAGCCGATGAAATTCGACTTTCCTGATGAGGATGTTATGTACTTAAAGGCTAAAGGCTGTGATGAACCATTTCTAGATGAAGGACCTGAACCTGGATCCCACTGGCGACTGATTTTTGATGGGGCTGTCAATGCTTATGGAAACGGAATTGGGGCAATCATCATCACTCCCAAGGGTTCTCATATCTCTTTCACTGCAAGACTGATATTTGATTGTACCAACGACATGGCAGAATACGAAGCTTGTATCATGGGGTTAGAAGAGGCTATTGATATGAGGATAAAACTCCTTGATGTGTACGTCGATTCAGATTTGGTTATTAACCAGATCAAAGGGGAATGGGAGACTCGTCTGGTCAACCTAATACCCTATAAAGACTATGCCAGAAGGTTGTTTCCTTTCTTTGATAAGGTCGAATTTCATCATATACCCCGGACGGAAAATCAGATGGTGGATGCACTGGCAACGTTGGCATCCATGTACAAAGTGAAACGGTGGAATGAGGTACCTGAAATCAGAATTATGCGCCTCAACAGGCCCGCTCATGTTTTGCAACAGAAGAAGTGATGGATGATAAGCCTTGGTTCCATAACATCAAGTGCTTCCTTAAAAGTCAACAGTACCCATCCGGGGAATCCAGCAGGATTGGAAGACTCTGAGGAGATTGGCTGGTAATTTCTTCTTGAATGAGGACGTGTTGTATAAGAGGAGCTTCGACATGGTCTTGCTCAGATGCGTGGATAGACACGAAGCAGCCATGTTAATGAAAAAAGTTCACGAGGGCTCTTTTGGTACTCATGCCAATGGGCATGCAAAGGCCAGAAGGTTGTTGAGAGCAGGTTATTACTGGTTGACCATGGAATTCGACTGTTTCAAGTATGCAAGGAATTGTTATAAATGTCGAATTTATGTGGACAAAGTGCATGTGTCGCCTGTTCCTTTGAATGTGTTGGCCTCTCCTTGACTCTTTGCTATGTGGGGCATTGAATATAATTGGACGGGTTGAGTCGACTACTTCCAATGGGCATCATTTCATCCTGGTTTCCATCAATTACTTCACCAAGTGGGTAGAAGCAGCCTCATTTGCAAATGTTACCAAACAAGTGGTTGCCCGTTTCATAAAGAAGGACATCATCTGTCGTTACAGAATCCCTGAGAGGATCATTAGTGACAATGGTTCAAATCTGAATAATAAGATCATGAAGGATTTATGCCAGAACTTCAAGATCGAATATCACAGTTCTTCTCCATATCGTCCGAAGATGAATGGTGCTATTGAGGCAGTTAACAAAAAAATTAAGAAGATTGTGCAGAAGATGGTTGTGACGTACAAATATTGGCCTGAGATGTTGTCATTTGCTTTGCAAGGTTATCGTACTTCTGTGCGTACCTAAATAGGGGAAACCCCTTTCTCCCTCGTATACGGTATGGAAGGTGTCCTACCATTGGAAGTTGAGATTCCTTCTTTAAGGATCATGACAGATGTGAAGCTCGATGAAGCTGAGTGGGTTCAAGCAAGGTTTGATCAGCTAAACCTAATTGAAGAGAAGAGAATGGCGACCATTTCCCATGGACGATTATATCAAAGCAAAATGAAAAAAGCATTTGATCAAAAAGTGTGTCCTCGGTGTTTCCAGACGGGTGACTTAGTGTTGAAAAGGATCCTACCTCCTCAGACGGATCACAGGGGTAAATGGACTCCAAATTATGAAGGACCATACGTTGTGAGAAAAAAATTCTCTGACGGAGCCTTATTGCTCTCAACTATGGATGGTGAAGATTTTACATCCCCTGTGAATGCAGATGCATTCAAAAAATATTTCTTATAAAAGAGACCCGCTGGACCATAAAAAGAGAAGGTTCAGGCAAAAATGGGCATCCCGGCGAACCACAAAAAGAGAAGGTTCGGGTAAAAATTAGGGATAAAAAGAAAGAAAAAAATTGAATAAACCCGCAAAGTTGAAAACTTAAAAAGGCAACTTTGGCAAAAAGGGGTATCCCAGTGGATTGAAAACCCGAGAGGGTGATCCAGACAAAAGTTAGGGATTTGAAAACGTGAGGTTACGGTCTGCATTCTTGTCTCGTCTTAACAAATGGGAATTATGATGGATAGGAACTGGTCCAATCGATCTCTTCAGAAAGCGGAGTATTTGAAAGCGTTAGAGACATGCGAGTCATAGCCGAGTCGGAACTTGATGGAAGTCTATTTCCATATTGCCAATCAATGTATTCTCTTTTTGTTTGCGTAATTACCTCTTTTAGGATTTTCTTCCAGATGTAAATGCCTATTTACAGGCCATTTTCAATAAATAAAGTTTACTTTCATTCAAAAAGTTTTCCTCTTGTTTTTATTTTACTGTTTGTTTACAAAAAAAAGTCTGATATTTTGATAATCATTGCATTTAAAAACATTGAAGCTTTTCAGGACATGCTAAAAACATTTAAAATTGCCTGAATTTTGAATGTCTTGAGTGATAATCCAGGTCACCATGTTGTACCTGGGACACGTTTTTACTCTTGCATAAATGCTTTTCTCTAGCAACAGTTGGGGCATAGTCCAGAAGGTTGGAGGCTTGAGAGAATATCAAAGTTGTTCTTAGCATGAGACCTTGTGTGTTTCTCCCAGGCAGAGACTGCCAAGGTTTTATCTTCCTCGACTGAGTACTATGAAAGTTCTAATTGCTTATTTCTCCCCCAACAAGGGTCTAGAAGTTTGTTTTCCCCATAAAGGGTCTAGAAGTTTGTTTGTGCTCTCCAAGCAAGTTTGTTTCTCCAGCAGTATGGTAATTCCTCATCCCCAGTGGTAGGATGTCTTTGTGCCCAACAGAGTAAAGTGGCAGATATCTTTAATTAGACAAGGGCTGTGGCAAGGTAGAAAGCGTTCCTTTCACAAGATTCTCTTAATGGGAATTCCCCAGTGATGTCGTCATCCCTGCAGAGTAGATCAGATGATATTCCTCATGGATTAAAGCCTGATGTTTATTGGCATTTCCCAACAGTGTGCTCGCTATTATTTCCCAACAGAGTAATATGCCTGGTATTCTTCCCTAGCGGAGGTGATATATTCATCAGTTATTGATACCCTTAGCATATGGAAGCTCAATAGTCAATGGCTTCCCCAGGGGGTCAAAGCCCAATCGTCATCGGCACATATCTACATCAGGGTTCGCAATTCCTGTAGCAGTTCCCCAAAGGTGTTTGCAGAGTCAGTATTAACATTTTAGATCTTGGTGATCCGTTCCCCAGTAATTGTCTGTTGTTCGTGCTCTCCCCTGAGAGTATAGGCTCAGATGTTTTTATCCTCGGCGGGCTCGGCTTTTGCACGTTCCCAGGTGGAGTGTCCTTTTTGTATCTCATAATCATTATTGCATTACATCCTCGGATGAATAGCATTTCCATTTGTATGGAGCAATACACCATTATTCAAACATGCATGCGGAGCATAAGCCAGGTTTGGTACTCTTCTTTCCAAATTATTTCCCCATCAGGGACCGTTGTGACTCCAGAGAGAGTAGCTAGCTTTGACCCCAAGCGGGTATTCCAACTAATCTTTAGGGTCGTAGATTCATCAATCTTACCTTGTGCTTGTCTTCTCTTCCCTAGTAGATTTGTCTGTCATGTACTCTTTATCCCTTTGCAAAGTCATTTATCCGGGACTTCTCTTTCCCCCGCAGAGTCGTCTCTCTGTGAATTATCGTTCTCTCACCCTTCGTCCGGGTGGAAAATCAGTTAATCTATCCCCTCAAAATCATCTAACGATTAGGTGCTAGATTTGTTAATCTTGATATTTTTTTATCTTTGACCTTTGACACCCGCCTGTGTTTATTTAGTTTCATCAATAATCGCCTGTATTGATCTTCGACACTCGTCCTGTTCGTGTTTATTTAGTTTCAACAATACCCGTCCATATTGATCTTCGACACTCATCGTGTTCGTTTATTTAAGCTTCATCAATACTCGTCTGTATTGATCTTCGACACTCGTCGTATTCATTTATTTCAATTTCACCAATACTCGTCTGTATTGATCTTCAACACTCGTCGTGTTTGTTTATTTCTGTTTCATTAATACTCGTCCGTATTGATCTTAGACACTCGTTGTGTTCGTTTATTTCAGTTTCAATACTCGTTCGTATTAATCTTCGACACTCGTCCTGTTCGCTTATTTCAGTTTCTTCAATACTTTGTCCGTATTTATTTTTAACACTCGTCTGTGTTTATCCCCAGTGCAGTCGCCATTCATCCGTAATGATCTTGAACACTCGTCCGTGTTTATCTCGATTCATCAAAACTTTGTCTGTATTGATCTTAAACCCTCGTTTGTGTTCATTTTTATAGCAATACTCGTCTCTATTCGTTCTCAACTCCCGTCCGTGTTAAGTGTATCGTTCTTTGTCCCTCGTCTTTGATGTTTCTTTTTCTTAGAGATTTTGTTTGCTGTATTCCCCAGAGAAGTCATATCTTCCCCTCCAGAGTGCAAATTTTTGGTTCTTTTAGTATTCAATCCCCTTCCACCTAGAATGTCTGAAATGCGTCACTCTTCATACCTTCAGGTTCAAGTTGATTGAATAAGGACAGCTGTTGCACCCTAAAATTTGCTCTTGGTTCTCTAACCTTAATTGGATTATGTTATGCATCCATACGCATTCCATATGCATTCTTCATGCATTACATTGGACTCCTAAGAAATGGGATCACAATGTGTTTCTGAAGTTCAGAGCTTTCTTCATTTCATAGAGTGTTTCAATGGGTTTAACATGATCGAGAACGTCATAGCAGTAAAGAGTGTCTGGAGAATCTCTGACAGTCTGATGACAGAGGTATTGATTTCGTCTTGGGAAAATGCTTGGGGTGTATACTTATTAGAAGGATGTGTAAAATCTTGTCCTTGAATATGCATTCACATGTGTTGGAACTTGTACTTCAAGAAGAATTTGTCCAAAAATGAGTAAATACATAAAGACCGGGTAGTGGTTGATACAATTCAAATAAGGGGATCTCAAAGTTCATCTTACTCATCGTTGTATCACTCTTACTGTTGTCTTTATGGCTTATATAAGGTTTTGGGTTAGCACTCTGTGGATCTGGAGATTTATCCCTTCGTGACAAGTATTGGTTCATGGGTTAAGGGGGAGCATTTTGCATCTTCTTTCTCATGTACTCCATCGTAGGTAAGGTATATGCCTTGAAAGTATTTGGAGTCCTCACTGCATGCACCATCGATCTGGAGGTTTACAGTGCATATGTGTTTTAGCCAAAATTTGCCAAAAAGGGGGAGATTGAAAGCTCCGGTGTTTTGGACAAATTTTGGTAAAACATAAATGTTAACTCAACATGGAGATCAAGCTAAATAATTCTGCTGAAGATGTGATGTCGAACGAGATGTCCTAGCATGCATCTTGACATCCTGGACTGAGTGGTTTAAATCTGTCTTATATCTGTTGCAACAATAAAGGAAGCAATCAGTGCATGGATCAAGGACAAAAAATTGAAGCCCAAAGAAGCAGAAGACACTATAAATAGAAGTTTTAGACCTAGATTTTAACGAGCCTTTGTACGCCTGTTGTAACCTTGCTTTCTTGCGTAAGAAACAAGGGTTTTGGGTTTTGAGAGTCGTTGGCTCTCTAGGTTGTAAGTCTCTCTTTGTATTAGTTGATACATTGTGGTAGAGATAGGTGTCGCACAGATCCATAAGCCTTGAGGTATTGGATTGTGTATTGTTCTTGGATGAAGCTTTTAAGCAAATCTGAGTTAGCTTGTTTGTCAAGAAAGCTTGACAGATTTCTGTATTGACAGGGATGATGTAGAAATCACAATTGGTGATTAAGGGAAGTGAGTGGGGTAATTCATATCAGGGTTGTAAACGTTTGAGTTTAGCCTTGCTAAAGATGTTCATTGGGTAAATGTTAGGTTTAAAATTGTAAATGGGGGAGTTTAGCTTTGTAACAGTTCTACAGATAGTGAAGTCTTCTTCTTGGATTGATATCCCCCAGATGTAGGTGAATTGCACCGAACTGGGTTAACAATTGTTGTGTTCTTTATCATTCTGCAGATTTACAATTTCTGTTAGGGTTCATGATATACATGTTGGATCAGATGTCGTGACATCTGTGATTGTGCAGTTCTGATATTCAAGGTATTAGTCTGCTGTTGCGCCTCTGAGTTTAAATGATTATGTAGCACAATGTCTTGACATGTGTTAGGACATCTGCTGTCTGTATATGCCAAAATTTCAGCGTTGTTTGGGGTACCCTGCATGCAGGGAGCCCAACGGTTAATGTGATCTGAAGAGGTGAAATGCCACGTGTGCCTCGAGCCACGTGCTATATTTAATGCGTCATGATGGCTAGGATTGGCTCATGATGATGCCCCTAGCTGCGCGTGTTCGTGCACGTGCCCACAGGTTACCTATAAATAGAGGGAGAAGCTGCTCATTTGCACTTTTCGCTCCTCTCTCCTCCATCGCTCTTCTGCTCTTCCTTTCGTCGTTCGCTGCCGTTTAGCCGCCGCCCAACCACCGTCCAACCGCCGTACAAGCACCAGACAGACTCTTCGACCCTCTAATTTCTTCTTCGACCACATAAGTTATTTGAACTGTACTCAGTTGTATGTTTTTCCATTTCCTGTTTCCTTAGAAAGCATGCGGTTAGGGTGAGATTTAGGTAGTGTAGTAGCAGTTTCTGGTGGTTGTTGGTGGTAGGCGGTGGTTTGGCCATTTTTTGCCGCTGCCGTGGTCGCTGGAACCTTAGGAAATTAGAATTTTAGGTTGATTCTGACGCTGGCGAAACTATGAATTTTCCGGTGTACTCATGAGTTTTCTGACGGATTCATGAGTTTTCCGGTAGACCTTCAAACGATATTATGGGTAGCGAACCAAGGAGGATCTCCCCGTGTGCGTTGGAGGGGTTGCCCTGGGCATCTCCTCGCGCTATAGCTGTTCCATTTGAGTAGGGCTTAGGTCGGGGACGTCGTCCTCGGGCCTTTGCGCGCCCTTTCACTTGACTAGTTGTGGAAGAGTGGATTTGATTTTGTCATCGAATTCACTTTGGTCCTTTGCTTTTCAGGTAAAGGAGATGGCCCACAAAACTGAGGACGAAATTCTTAGAGACTTGTCCAAGGAGAGCTCCTTGGAAGATAGTGATACCGGAGCCACCGCTATTCCCCGCGATGCTGACGAGACCCCTCCCTTGAGGACTTCCGCAGAATAGTGGTCTATCTTGGAACCTGCGGAGTATGCCTCTGTCTTTGCCTCGTATACTGGAGATGCTTTCACCACCGTGGGGGCTGAAGGGGAGTGGAAGGTACATTTCCCTGGAGAAGACGATCGTATCTGCTCGGATTTTGGGGAGAGGTTCCCAATGTATAAATATATTTTCAAGGAGATTGGGCTGAGGTTGTCCTTCACCGTGCATTTAGATCTGGCCCCTTCGCAGCTGCATCCAAATTCCATAGCCTTCATTCGGGCGTTTGAATTGACGTGCGAGATCTTAGAGATAGGAACTACCTCCCCCCTGTTCTTTACAGTCTTCCACCTCCAGCGACAAGTCTCGAGGAGGAAGTTTGGCTAGGTCTCCCTGAAGCAGGGGAGGAAGTTGTTTAAGCCCTTTTTTGAGTCCATCCAGACTTTCAAGGAGAGGTACTATATTATTGAGCCTGTGTCGGCGAGGGCCACTGACTCCACATTCGTCTGGGAGGTCTCGAAGGACGAAAACTGGGAGGATCTCTCATCAACGAGGATGGTAAGATAGTGGGGAAAAGGTTGTTGAGGTTCCCCTTCTGTTGGAGCGGGGACCATTTCACTATGGGAGCAGATGGTTACACCGCCATCCCCGAGATTCTGGACGAGGATGACAAGGCTGGCTATGCGAAGCTGGTGGGCTTTGTCAACAATTTTACCCTGGCTCAGTGCGTGACTAAGAGCGGGGAACCAATCTATGAGGAAGATGGGGGGACCAAGGTGGAGAGTCGTTTTATCAATACAAAGGAGCTCATCAAGTGCCGCACTCGGGATGATGCCCTAGCCTTGCTTGGTAGCCTTTATTTCTTAGCTTGCTTAGACTGTTAGCCTTTCTTTTTGCTAATATGCTCGTTATGTTTTTGTAGGTAAAATGACTTCTGTACATGAATGGATGGTGAAGAATGCCCAGGCGAAGGGCAGAGGTAGACTAACGATCGGGAAGAGTCGGTTCAGCCAGCGGGGGCTTCCTCCGCAAACAGGGTCGGGGACCTCCTCGTCAACTTCCCCACCCGTCCATACCTCTCCTGTGCCCGTAAACTCGAGGCCCAAGCATACACGGATGACCGAGCTGGTGGACCTCAGCAAGGAGGGGGACAAAAGCAGGTTAGAGATACCTTTGTGCCTCCACAACAGAAGGTTCTTTGAAGGTTCTTCCTTGGCGATTCCTCGGGTGGAGTCTCTGAAGCTCAAGGAGATGGATCGCCCGAGAAAAAGGGAAATGCTAGCCCATGATGCTTTTGCTCTGATTAGGGTTCTTGAAATGGTGGTGGTCTACACCGAGGAGGGTTCCCGCCAGGACTCTGAGCTGATCAGCTGAAGATGGCCCAGGCTACGATAGCGGAAATGGAGGAGAAGCTAAAGAAATCTAGTGAGGAGCAGGCTAGGGCCGTCGAAGAGGCACTGAAGAAATCCCAGGATGCAATGAACAAAATTAATGGGGAGAAAGATACCCTAACCGCGGAGAAGAAAGTCGCGGAAGATTTGGTTGAGCAACTAAGGAATGTTGCTGCCTTTACTGAAGATGAGCACGAGGAGTTGAAGAAATTGAAGACTCGGGCTGAGCTGGTCGTACGCATCAATCGGGCGGAGGACGATTGCAAAGTCATCATCGAGGATTCCTTCAACAATGTCGTGGCTCAGCTGAGGATCCTGAACCCCGAGGTTGAATTGACCACTGAGAGGTCTGGGTTCCTCTATAGCGTTAAGGACGGAAAGATCGTCGTCCCTGAGTTTCTTCAGATTGGCGAGGAGCATGCACAAACTCTCCACGACGAGCCTTAGCACATGGAGGAGTGATTTCTTCTTCATTGTATCTTCGGCCTGCGCGCCGTATTTATGCAGCTTTATTTTTTGTACAGGGCATAGCCCCTTGTTGATGTAACTAGTACACTCGTAGTCATCGTGGCCACTTTTATTGTAATATTTATCCCCAACATGGTCGGTTTTGTATGCTTTGTTTTTACGCATGGCTTTACTTTTCTTTATTTTTGCTAAGTGTTGAATTTTTGCTCGATACGCACGTGTGCCCGTCATAAGGGTAACTTTTAATGATTTGTTATTTCGGGGTTTGCTCGACTTAGATGTGTTCGGCAGTGAGGAGGACTAGTCGAACGGCCTGGGTAGCTTCCAGGCATGAGAGCGGAGCTCAGGTCGCGTTTGAGGCCTGAGTTCGCGGCGTAAACTTCCCATCACGAGCTGGGTGTTCTGCCTGTCATGGTACTTGGACGACGGCGGGCTCGTTCGAGGAACTGCTGTCGGGCAAGGGTTCTGCTCGTTCCTGAGCAAAAGCCTGCCTTGATTTGTTTTGTAGTGTGGCGCTTGTACTTAGGCGCACACTTTTTGTTCGGCGCGTTCTGCTCGTCGGGGCGATGGAGTATGCCGATAGTTAGGCCTTAGCTATAATATTGTTTTAGATTTTCGGCGTTCCATGGTCGAGCAAGTTTTTCCCCGTTGAGTTGTTCTAGGTAGTAGGCCCCATTCTCTGTTTTCGCTCGAACACGATAGGGTCCCTCCTAATTAGCGACGAGTTTACCTTCTGGGGAGTCTTTGTGGTTCCTCCTTAAGGCAAGACTACCTACTTGGAATTCTCGTCGTATAACTTTGGTGTTATGCCTAATTGCGATTTTTGTTTTAGTGAGGCTTCGCGGAGAGCTGCCCCTGATCGGATCTCTTCGACGAGATCGAGCTCCTCCCTTAATGCCTCGCTATTTATCTCCTCGTCCAGGGGGATTCAGTCCACTTAGAGGGCACGTGTATCTCAATGGGGATCACCGCCTCAGTTTCGTAAGCTAGACGAAAAAGGGTTTCCCCGGTCGAAGAGTGAGGGGTAGTACGGTATGCCCAGAGTACGCTGTGCAACTCCTCGACCCATTGTTTCTTTGTTTCATCCAACCTTCGTTTGAGGCCTCACAGGATTACCATGTTTGCTGCCTCGACTTGCCCGTTAGTCTGGGGATGTTCGACAGACGCGAAGTTTTGCTTGGTGCCCAGTTGGGCAACGAACTCTTGAAACTTTTTGTCCATAAAATATGTCCTGTTGTCGGTGACGATTACTTGGGGGATGCCGAAGTGGGCAAGGATGTTCCGCTTGTACAAGAGGAGTATGTTATGGGCCGTTATTTTGTCCAGAGTCTTTATTTCTATATATTTGGTAAAGTAGTCAACGCCCACTATCAGGTACTTATTCTGATTTGACCCCACGACGAATGGTCCCAGGATATCCAGGCCCCACCATGTGAAGGGCCACAGGGAGGACATTGCTTTGAGTTCATCTGGCTGTGCCAAATGCATGTCCCCATGTCGTTGGCATTTGTCGCATTTCTTCACATGTTCTTTTACATCCTGTTGCATGGTTGGCCAGTAATATCCTGCTCGTAGGGCTTTCTTGGCGAGGGATCTCCCCCCGAGGTGCTAGGCGTTGATCCCTTCGTGGGTCTCGCGTAGGACGTGGGCGACCATCTCTTCCTCGACACATTTGATTAGAGGGATGGAGAACCCTCACCTGTAGAGCTTATTTTTTACCAGGATGTAGGAGCGGGATCTGTGCCTGACTACACTGGCCTCATTGGGGTCGGACGGTAGTTCGTCCTTGGCGAGGTAGTTGTAGACGGGGGTCATCCAACAGTTGTTGTTGCCGATGACATGCACATCAAGGATCACGGAAGCTTTCTCGATGTTGGGTCGAGGAAGTACTTCCTGGATGACAGACATGTTTTCGCCTTTTTTCTTCGTGCTCGCCAGCTTTGACAAAACATCTGCTCTGACATTATGTTCGCGGGGAACATGTTTTACTTATACCAACGCGAATTTCATCATTTTCTCCTTGACTAGGGTTAAGTATTCAGACAAGTTGTCGTTTTTGGCCTGGTATTCTCCTCGAACCTGGAGGGCCACGAGTTGGGAGTCGGTGCAGATGACGACTTCCTCGGCTCCCAGGTCTTCGGCGAGGCGCAGACCTGCGAGGAAAGTTTCGTATTCGGCCTGATTGTTGGAAGTGGGGAAAGATAAGGTAAGTGAGACTTCGACGAGGATTCCTTCCTCATTTTCCAAGATGATACCTGCCACGCTTCCTGCCAAGTTGGATGCCCCGTCGATGGAGATTGTCCATTTGCGCACCCCGCGAGTGGGGGAATCGGTGAATGTCATCTCCGCGACAAATTCGTCCAGCACCTGGGCCTTGAGGGATTTTCTGATCTCAAATTGGATGTCGAATTCGAACAATTCCAACAACCACTTGAGCATTCTGTCGGCCATGTCTGGCCGACCTAACAGTTGCTTCACGGGCTGGTATGTTCGTACCACGATTGTGTGGGCTAGAAATTAGTGCCTTAGTCTACTCGCAGTGTTGATGAGGGCCAGGTCTACTTTCTCTATCTGTTGGTATCTCAGCTCTGGTCCCTACAGTGCTTTGCTCGTGAAGTATATGGGTTTGTACCCATCGACCATTTCACAAATGAGCGTGGCGCTGACGACATTGGTTGCCACGGCGAGATAGAGGTACAAGGTTTCGTCGTTATCTGGTCGAGAGAGGACGGGCGGTTCTGACAGTGCTCACTTTAGGTGGAGAAGAGCCTGGTCGTATTCCTCCGTCCATTCGAAGGTTACCTCCTTGTGGAGGAGTTTGAAAAAGGGCATTGCGTGCTGAGCAGACTTCGCCACAAAACGGGATAATGAAGCGAGTATCCTGTTGAGGGATTGGATGGACTTCTTCGAGTTTGGCATGGGGAACTCGGAGAAGGCCCTGCACTTGTCGGGGTTAGCTTCGATTCCTCGTTCTGTTAGATAGAAGCCGAGGAATTTGCCCGCTCGTACCCCGAACGTGCACTTCTCCGGGTTGAAACGCATCTGGTACTTCCTGGCCTGCTCGAACACTTTCCTCAAATGAACCATGTGATCGGATTCCTCGTGGGATTTCACGATCATGTCGTCCATATAGACTTCGAGCATGTCCCTGATTTCTCCCCAGAAGACCTTATTCATCATTCTTTGGTAGGTAGCGCCAACGTTTTTCAAGCAGAATGGGCATTACGTTGTAGTAATAATTGCCCAATTCGGTCATGAAAGTTGTGTACCTTTTGTCGCTTTTTGCCATGGGTATTTTATTATAGCCCGAATATGCGTCCATGAACGATAACAATTTAAAACCAGCCGAATTATCAACTAATTTATCTATATTGGGGAGGGGATATACATATTTAGGGCAGGCCCTATGGAGATCGATATAATCAACACACATGCGCCATTTTCCATTAGAATTTTTAACGAGTACAACATTGGACAGCCAAGTAGTGTACTTAGCCTCCGAAATAAAGTTTGCCTCGAGGAGGTCTTTTACAGCTTGTTCTCCAGCCTCCGTTTTCTCCGGAGGCTGTTTTTGCCTACGTTGAACTACTTCCCAAGCGGCGGGGTCGATGGTGAGCTGGTGGCAGGCGACGTCACGATCTAGGTCGGGCATTTCTGCGGCGCTCCAAGCAAACAAATCTGCATTCTCTTAGAGACAGGCTTTGAGATGATTCCTCGCTAAGTCGGGGAGTCCGGTCCCAATCTTCACTCCTCGCTGGGGGTCTTCGCCGAGCAGGACAAGTTCGAACTCGCCATCCGGAATTGGGCGCATCGGATGGGAGGTCTCGCCGGTACTAATTGAAGTTGAAAGGCTGCTCGAACAAGGCTGGATCTCTTTCCCCTTCTTCTTCTGCTCCCTCTGATTGTCTTCGGAGAAGCAGCTGTTAAGGTCGATAGAGTCGACGTGGGGCAACGGTTTTGCCTCCTCGGAGCTGCTGGGCAGGGCCGGCTTGCTGGAAGTCTTCGGCTTGGCGGCAATAGTGTTCAGCCCTTTGGTGGCTGCCTCGAAACATCTCCTTGCTGCTTCGATGTCCTCGTGTAGAGTGGCGACAAGACCCTTAGAAGTGTAGTACTTCATCTTCAGGTGTACGGTTGATGGTACGACCACTAATTCGGCCAAAGTTGGCCGCCCAAAGATGCACTGATAAATAGAGGGGCAGTCAATTACCAGGAATTGGACTTTAATAGACCTGGATGTCTCTGCATATCCGAAAGTCACGATCAGCTCTACGTATCCCCAGGGCTTTGTGACCGACCCGTTGAAGCCTTGTAGTTCAGAGCATACGTAGGGCGTTATGTGCGTCTCATCTAGCTAGAGGGTGGAAAACAACTGCGAATACATGATGTCGACCGAGCTGCCTTGATCAACTAGGATTCAGAGAACATCAAAGTTTGCCATTTGTGCTCTCACGAGCAGCAGAATACTTGAGTTGGGAGCTCCAACGAGGAGTTCCTCGCGGTAGAAGGTGATGGGGATCGACTCTCCACGAACTTTGTCTAGCGTGGTACTCCTGTTTGAGCTTGTGCTGAGAAGATGCTCGAACTTCCTTTTGACGGAGCCCACAGTAACCTTGTTGAAGCCCCCTCCGGAGATGACCATGGCGGAGGGGAAGGTTTCCCATGGGCTGTGCGCGGTGAAGTAAGGGGGAGCATTGAGTCTCTCGGGGATGTAGAAATCCTCAGGTCGTGATATACTCATGGCGACCTGAAGGCTCGTCTCTTCTAAGGAAGACACCTCTTCCTCGACCTTCGTGGACTCCTGGGCGTCCTGCCGTGGAGCTTCCCTCTTCTTGGCAAACTGTTTCAGGTGCCTGTCCCTGATCAGTATCTCAATGGCATCCTTCAGGTGGATACAGTCGTCGGTTGTATGGTCATGGCTCTTGTGGAACCAGCAATATTTTGACTTGTCAGTATTCGGCTTGGCCGGTATCTGTTTAGAGAATCGAACCCTTGCTTGTTTGAACTCTGCATTGGCACATTCGGAGAGGATTTTCTCCCTGGAGACGGTCAGGGAAGTATACTCATGGAAGCGGTCGGAGGGTCCTTTGTTGTCCCAGGACTCCGGGGGGCGGTCCTCGCATCTTCTATCTCCCTGACGAGATGTTGAGGGGTCATCGTGCTTGGAGGACCGGGCACTCTCTTGGTGCCATGAGTCCCGGGCAGAGCTTGCAGCTTCTTTCTCCTCATACTAGATTTATGCTTGCGCCTTGAGGAGAAAGGCGTCCAGAGTCCTCGAAATTTCAATGCCAACTGCTTTGGCAAATTTTGTACGGGGACGAAGTCCTCACTCGAGCAAGAATTCTTCATGTCATCGGTGGTTGGGACCTGGAATGCTTCTTTATTGAACCTCTCGATGTAGGATTGGAGAGGATCGTCTTTCCCTTGAATTATGGCCTCAAGGGAGGCTTCGGTCTTCGGGTGGCGGCGGGAGGCCGTGAAGTGTCTAGAGAACATTCTCCCCAACAGTCTCCAAGAGGTGATGGATTCGTCATGGAGCTTCTTGTACCAGGTTATCGCTCTCTTTCTGAGCATGGTAGGGAACATTCTATATTTGATGGCGCCCCGGACGCCACGACAGTCGAGCAAAGCATCGATATTCTTGATGTGCTCGTCAGGATCCATTGTACCGTCGTATGTGACCAGAGACAGTGGTTTCTCCAGCCCCTGGGGGAAGCGCATGGCCATGATTTTCTGAGACAACGGGCTGCGAGGCTCGTTGCCGCTGCTGCTACTGGACCATGACGGAGAGCGGGTGCTTCGCTCAAGAATAGGACGGCGATCTCGGCGGGAAGACGGGGTTTGTGCTCGGCCCTTGGATTTGGGCGGAGGCGAACGCTGGTCCCTCCTGGTCCTCTTGGTTCCCGGGGAGTACTGGCTCCGTGGGGAAATGTGGTCGCGCTTTTTGACAGCTTGAGACTTTGGCTCAGGTGGTGCCCGGAGGTCTCTCTCGCGTCAGGGAGGTGGACTCCGGGATCTTCGGCGCTCTTTCCTCGGTGGAGGGGATCTTGGCTGGTTAGACTCTTATAGGGCTCTAATACTCGCGTTCTGTTTGAGGGTTAGGAGGTTGGTTTTGTTAAGGGCTTCAAGAAGGGCCGCCACGGCCGGGTCGGCGTTGGACGGAACAGGGACAGGCTAATGGTCCAGGGAGGGCTGGTCCTCAACATGATCAGCGCGAGCAGGGGAGGGAGACGCGTTGGCTCCATCTCTTAGTTGATGGGTGTCCCCCCCCGAGAAAGGGTGCAGCTCCGTCAGTATCAGTCTTGCTGACGGGGAGAAAAGCAGAGTTAAGAGCATCGTGGACATGATCTTGGCTTGCCATTATCAGAATCTTGGAAAGAGGGTTGTTTTGGTCTTGAATCTACGATGAAAGAAAGACGAGGATAACAGAAATTCCCACAGACGGCGTCACTGATCTTGACGGCTGATCAGAACCTGAATTGGGCCAGAGATGACGTTTGTGATGCTGGGTGTGAAAGATGAAAAGGGGTTGTACCTGCAAGACACTCTGATGCTAAAGTAAGAATCGGGAGAGAGAGAGAGAGAGAGAAAGTACAAAGTGTGTGTTTCGTATGATGATTTAGAATACCTGACCCTCTCATTTGAGAGGGTTTTTATAGTGCCCCCAGTGCTTGGCCATTGGTCCCTATTTTCAGGGCGAGATAACCGTTTTCCGAAGAATAGGTAACTGCCAAAAACTAGTCGTTGGGACGGGCAGAGGTGCCCGAAACTAGCCGTTGCCACGGCAAGAGGCGGAGTTGCGGGCACGGGCGTCGTGGCCGTTTCTGGATGGTGGAACCGTGCGTGATGGGCAGGAACTACCGAGGAGGAGCAACTAACCCTTGGGGTCATCCGACCATCCTTGTCCGGTAGAGGGGTAGAAAGGTAAATGCTGCCCCGAATTGGCTGGACTTAGGCAATTGGGCTGTTCTGAGAGCAAAAGTGGATTGGGTCATGCCTAGTCATTGGGCCAGTCCGGAACACTATTTAAATAGGCCGGCCTGTTAGGCTTAAAATGTTTTTTTCATGGCATGAGGCCTAGATTTTTTTTAACTAAATATGCTTATAAAAAAGCCTAGGCCTTTTCTATTTAAAAAAAAGTTTGGCCTGACCTGATCCTGTGTAGGCTAGGCTCGTAGGCCCCTGTTATCGGCCTGGCCTATTTTCACCCCTACATGTTAGGTATAAATGCCATGGTGGTATGTCATCGCTTTACCATTTATTCTAATGTGAAACCTATGGTACAAAAGATGCACAAAGATGGCGAAGAGAAGTGGACGACGATCGACGAACAGGTCGAGAAGTTGAGGGACTCAAGTATCTAATTCTCGAATGAGAAATTCTATTGTCTAAGTCTCGCCCCAAAACAAATTACCTTTTGCCTAAATCAAATCACTATGCCATTTCGAAGGCCTCGTGCTTGAGGGACTGTGGACTAGAATAATTTTAATGACCATGAAAAAGGATGGTCCATAATAAAGCGACCCAAACCAAGTGCAGCAGTATTGGCGAGTGTCTAAATCGGGCTTGGTCACCCGACCCAAACCTACTATTACTTTTCCATTTCAGCTAGTACGTGATCTAAAAGACGTGGGAAGAAATTAACGGTCTTGACCGGATCATGAGAAAATTACTTCTAAGGAAGAAACTACTTCTACATAATGCCACATATACCCCAAAAGGGGAAGAAAATGTTATTGGACTGAACTCGGCCTATGAATAATTTTTTAAATACCCTACCTCATTATTCAAGGGGATCATTCACTAATCTCATATAATCACCACTAAAGTTATTTGCAATCACACATGTAGATAGAGTTATTTCAACAAGTACACTATAGTTATTTAGTATTGATTTTGATATAACTACTTACGTTTTTTTCCAATTCAAATTATAGAATTGAATCCTTAAAAAACACACTTCAAATGCTAAAATCAGAAGTATATTTTGACCAATCCAAGGATTTCTGAGTTTGGAAAGGGGGAGGGGTGCACTTCACATATTAAACATATTAGTTATTATATGTCAAATAATGGAAAACGGATATATGTTCAAAATGTCTAATATTTATCATATTTATAAATTAAGATATCAAAATATAATATAAATAAATAAATAAATAAATAAAATGAAATAAAAGAAAATGTTAAATATTAATTGAATGAGTTAGTTTGACTAAAATATGTTAGTTGAGTTAAATGAATTTAAACAAGTGGTTGATTTTCAATCCAATTTATTCATATTTATATATTAACATAAACAATTTAAATATGATTCATAACAAAACATAATCGCTTTATTTAATCCATGTAGCTAATTTAACCTAATTCACCAAAAAACATTGATTTGTTCCTTGTTGTGGTTGTTATTTAATCTTGAATACACAATCTCTCACATTGCCGTAAATGGATTCAAGTTTGTGTTGTTTACAATCTCAAAGATTGATGGGCTCTCCGTTGAAAAGAGCAGAAGAATAGGTCCAATGAAAAGCCAAGGACATTTCCGGCAATCCACTCAAAAAAATAACGACCATGCAATCTTCAATTCTACCTTAACCACCTAACAAACGAATTTTACAGTTTAATGAAACATACTATAATGTCTATAATCTATATCTCCTCACAAGCCACCACGTGTCAACAATTCATTTGTTATTGTTCCAAGAGTCATGCCTTATATAAACAAGGAACTAATCCATTAAACTACTTTACCGTTACAGTTACAGAGAGGATTACATTACAATGACGACCATAGCTGCGCCTGTAACTGCAACCGCAACTCCGAATGAATCCAATAAGAAAAACAGAATTCAGGTTTCCAATACTAAGAAACCACTTTTCTTTTACGTCAATCTCGCCAAGGTATGTAATGTCGGATCAAAATTCGTTGCGATCAGATATTTTATATTTATGTCAATGCATCCGCGATCATTGGATTGGATTAAGATCAGACGGTTCAAATTTCGAAATTGTTAGTTTTGATTTGAAATCATTATATAATGTTGAAATAATTTCTCCTTTGATGCAGAGATACATTCAGCAGCACAATGAAGTTGAGCTTTCTGCTCTTGGAATGGGTATTTCTTATTCTCAAACCTAAATTCTCCTTCTTTTTTTTATTTGGAAAATATTCACAACATTTCTCAAACATTTTCATATTTTAATGTTAACTGATATATGATACATTTTACGAAATGTTGACATGAATTGGCACAGCTATAGCTACAGTTGTAACGATCGCCGAGATTTTGAAGAACAATGGACTTGCCACTGAGAAAAGTAAGGTTTCTTATTGTTAGCTATTGTTTCTCTCATTCATCATATGGTGATTGTAGCAATTCTAACCAATCAATGAATGTTGTTGGGATGAAACAGAAGTATTGACATCTACAGTCGGCATGAAGGATGAGAACAAAGGTCGGCTTGTCCAGAAGGCAAAGGTAAGATAATCCTGATGAAACGAAGAGTGTTAAAATTTTCAATAATTCTCGTTCAAACGTGACCTTAAACATAAGTTTTTGTTGGTATTTTGTAGATTGAAATTGTGTTGGGTAAGTCTGAGAAGTTTGATAATCTGATGGCTCACTCTGCTACCACAAATAAATCAGAAGCAGCTACTGATGATGACAAGAAATGACAAACTTCATATAGCAGCATCAATGTGGGATTATTGTAGTTAATATATTCTGTTTTGTTTTTTTCTTTGTTGTAATGTTTGCATTCTTGGGACGTAAGTAAATAGGGGAGTAGCCAAAGGGTCGTGGAATTAACAATGCAATGAGTGGATCAATGTTGTAGGACACATAATTACATCATAACTTTAGATTGTATTTCTTTATACAATATATATACAATGACTGATGAATCAGCTCGCCATTTATGTATTTTTTCCTCTTTCTTTCAGTTTATATACAGAGAATTCCAATTAAGAAACAGGTGTTGATATCCAAACACATTTTTGTTTCAAATCAAATTAATTCTATAGATGACATTAACAATTATTTAATGCTATCGGTTTGGTTTTACAAAAGACCATTTTAAACACTAATTTGATCACACAAAAAAATGATATCAAAAGTAAGTTTTTGGATTTCATTTCATTACTTTAAACACTAATTTTAATGATGGTAAAAATAATATCAAAAACATTCCGTTAAGACAACTCAATTGATAATTGTGTAGACATGTGATTGCAAGGACGCTGATTTCAACATGCGACATCTCACTGTAAAGAGATAAAATTCTAATCATTACGCTGATTTCAACATGCAAAATCTCACCGTAAAGAGATAAAATTCTAATCATTACGCTATTAGACCGAAAAAATATACCAAAAGCGTGCTGTGTTTGAATGTACTGCTTATACTGAGATAAAAATACAACATTAACAAATTGATTGAAGTATAAGTAACCACCTCTAGAGAAGTAGTTAAGCATTCAGCTGAGTGGCACGTTTATTTTGTTATAAACAGGTTTATCCAATCATTTTGAGGTTTCCAACATCCTTACAGAAAGAAACATACTATTGACTTGAAAAACCAAAAATAATTCCAGTACTAAATATGTGTATCATTGAACAAAGCTCATTGAAGTATATCTATAAATGGAGAATATCTGCTAAAAATTAATTCACATTAACGACAAATAAATAACATAAATCATTTACTTGCAATTCTAAGCTATGAGAACCTATGGAGCCTAAAAATAAATAGTAATAAAGAGGACATGAAGCCTTTGGCAAAGAAAATATAACATCTAGATGGGAGCAGCACATGTCGTTCTAAAGTGACCTGTTTGATTGCAACGACTACAATGCACCACTCGCTTAACACGCCCGCGATCTTCTGCACGAACTCTCTTCTTTCTCGGTCGTCCCGGTGGTCTGAGTGATTTAGGTGGGTTTATTGTAACTTCAAGAGCTTGGCTAACATTAGCATCTCCTTCAGACAACTCCTTCCAAAGGGATTTATCAGGAATTGGATGTATGGTTTGTGAGTACGTCTTGCGATAAGTTGCAACGGTGAAACAGCTTTCTGTGAATCTATGCACATTCTGCCTGCAGGATAGAAGCGCTGCCACGGCATGTGCACAGGGCAAGCCATAAAGCTGCCAACCACGACAAAGACAGCAGCGGTTTCTTATATCAACTATATGAGTTCCCTCGTGAGATATAACTTCAAACTCAGCTTCGTTGGCACGAAGAACCTGATAAGTGCGTGCACGTTCTAGAGCCTCTGCAACACTTCTCTCCGCTGAAGGAACAAGTATGGATGTCCACTGCATACTGGTTTCTCGGCGCTCATTGAACCAAGTCATTAGCTGCCTTCTAATGCATTCCATCATTTGAATTATTGGGAGCCCAGATGCATCCAATATCCAACTGTTTAAAGCTTCAACTATGTTTGCTGTCAAATGACCGAACCTGTGCCCCTCAAAATAAGCAGTAGCCCACAGACGAGGTGGAACTCTACGAATCCAAAATGCAGCATCTTGAGATACCTCTTCGATTTCCATAATTTTACCTTCAAATTCAATTATAGTTAGACAATTGGCTGCTTCCCATAGAAGATTGTACAGCAAGGTGTTATTAAATTCCTTTCGGAAGCTATCACTCAAGTGGCGCATGCAAAATCCATGGAAAGCGGTAGGAAAACATGCCTCAACGCCATCCACAATTCCTTGCTGTCTATCTGACAAAATAGTAAGCCTTGGCATGTTTTCAGTATTAACCTCAAGCAGGTTATGAAGTTCAGTCAGAAACCACGTCCAATTATCATCATTCTCCTCGTCAACAACACCGAATGCAAGAGGAAAGAGAGCCCCATCACCATCAAATCCAGTAGCAAAAAGTAATGTACCAAGATACTTGCTCTTCAGATATGTTCTATCAAGCCCCAAGAGTGGCCGACAGGCATTCAAAAAGCCAAATATAGATGCTTGAAAAGAAATGAATAGACGTTGGAAGCAATTATCAGTTGGATTTCCATAAACAGATGCAATACTGCCCGGGTTTGTGCGTTTCACCTGTGCACAATATTGTGGAAGCAAGCGATATCCTTCTTCGAAAGATCCACGCATTGCAGCCATAATACGCTCTTTGCCTCTCCATGCTTGTTTGTACGATAAGGTGATGCCATGGACCATATGAATCTCTTCCAGTATCTCCTTTGGCTTGCAATTGGGGTTCTCCTTCAGCCTTTGCTCCACAGAGTTAGCAACCCATTGAACTGAAGCTTGCTGATGACCAAGATGAGAAATCCCTCCGCATGTATGACTCTCATGAATTGTCCTGATAGTAAAAGTTGGAACCCCTGGGAGCTTTGCTGCATGAATGCGCCAAGGACATCCTTCACTAGCACACTTGGCAGTAAACCGTGTTTTATCAGATTTAATAGTTTGCATCTCAAAGTGCAGAGCGATTGCCGTATCCCTCAACGCCCTTCGACAACTCTTGACATCAGGAAATTCTTGGCCCACTGACAATTCATAAGTTGGACTTATGGCAACTGTACGAGCCTGAATTACATGGGGTTCAGAAGAAAGCATAAACTGTGACTGTTGAATACTCATATCATTCTCAGAATCAGTGCCCATCTCTGGGTGCTGAATCACAGTCAGGTCCATGTTATCATCAAACCCTTGATGTTCAAAAACAGTTAGATTATTGTTCTCTGATAAGTCCAGATCATGGTTTTGTCCAGGAAGGGGCGACTCATGGTTATCATGCCCAGGCTTTCGATCCATGGGCAGCTCATGCTCATAAGTTTGACCATCATCACCTTCTTGATCGTGATTTTGTTCTATCCCCAGATCATGGTCATGTCCCAAGTCCAGTTCATGGTCATGGTCATGCCCCAAATCCAGTTCATGCTCGTGGGTCTGACCCATGTCCAATTGATGCTCGTGTGGTGGCGATCCTAGTTCCAATCCATGGTTCTCACTCAGCCCCAAATCATGATTATGACCAAGCATTGATTGATGATGGTCATGATGGTCATGACCAAGTTCCAAATTGTGATTTTGACCAAGTTCCAAATTGTGATTTTGACCAAGTATCAAATCATGGTTAGCCATTGAAGATATAAGCCTCTACTTTAACAACAAAAACCCTGCTCGGCTTACAATACAAATCTCCGTTTTATGGCTGAGACACAGTTGCAAAATCCCACATATAACAAAAGACGAGCCAACGAAACCACGTCAATCCTCTGTTCAACTCATGAATGTTACAAATCTTGAATTATATGCACCAACAGAAACCTACAAGAAAGAAGGAAAAAAAATCCACCGATCAACATTTAACCATTTCCAAAATACCCTACCCCTACTAACAAACATATTCAAAATCCACAATCATCTCATTGACACTACTATTAATTGATAATTGATAATATAGACCCCAGAAACAAATTCAAATTACACAAACAAAGATCACGAGTAGTTAATTAATTGCGGAGAACATGTAACAGCCATGAGAAACTAAAACCGCCTCAACAATAATAAAAAAGAAAAATTGCATTGAGCTTAACTTAAGACATAGTTTACTCAAGAAGAACTATAGCAACTTAGATCAAAACATAAAATCACAAACACTCATTGAACACAATTGAATTAATTGATTGAATAAAAATAAAAACTTTAGCAAAACCCATGAGAATTCACAACAAAAAAAAAAAACATAATAAATAAAATTAAACGAGAGGGTTCACCTTATACCAAATAGTATCGGATCATGGTGTTAGGTTGAGAGCATTGAGACGCAAATCGACGAACGAACCAAAAAAAAGGGTTTTTATTGATTGAGAAAGAAGGAACGAGTGTTTGAAAAGAGGTTGATTGAAAATTGGCGGGGAAGTGGAGAAAATCGGAAGGGTAAGGAGAAGAGAGGAAAGGGTATGAGGTTGCGAGGGTTGAGAAGGGAAATCCAGTGCTCAGGCTATCCACAAAAAGAGGGTATTTAGGTCAAACAAATCGATCCTCTTCTTTTATCGCTTCCGAGGGTTTAATTTACTCTTTTGCCCATGAGGCCCATTGTTTATGAATAACCATTTATATAGCCCATTGTGTATTATTCATATGATTTTAAGATAGTAAAAATAATATATGATTTTAAATAACCCAAATCTGAATTTTAACCTATCATTACCAAACTTTTTTCTCTTTCAAATCTCTCACCTTCTTCATTATACTTTCAACTTTTCTCCAAACCTTCCTAAAAACTCCATAAACCTCAAGCTTCCACCTTTAGCCTTATATTACCCCTAATCACAAAACCATCTTCACAAAACCTTATCCATTCGTCATCCAAAGCCTACTTCCGGACATAAATTCTCAAAACTCATCACTTCCAATTTTCTCAAAAAACTTCATTCATCAATGGCACCAAAGAGAGCCGATAAAGAAAAGCAAGTGGTAGAGTCCTCAAGATCTCGCAAGAGGGGAAGCACCCGTTTGTCAAATCCTCACAACATCTTTGAGGATGACTCGCAAGCACAAAGGTACTAAATGCTCGTCAAGTGGAGGATCACTCTGTCGAGTTACCGCTATGGAGGAAGATGTTGTCCCTCCACACACATGTATCATCCAACATGAAGCGGGCGCTTCGAATGCTTATCACAATAGGTGGTATTGGGTCCAATCGAAGATCCAATGGTTGCGGACGGGGAAAAATAGTCAAGAGGGATCTTGGAAGATGTCCAAGCCATGATGAAACAACTTATGTTGCGGTTCCCACCTCCAAAATGAGATATTGTGAGTTCTACTCCCTCTTTCTTGTGCTCAAACATTAAGGACAATGTTATGTTCAAGTTTGGGGGTATCTATTTATTTTCTTGCATTTTTTATAGCATTTTTATTTCTTGAAATTTTATGCTTTTGTTTCTTTCTATTTTTTAATAATTTTCTAGCATGATTGATGCATTGAGACCATGAAATTTTTTATGACAAGCTTTAGTTATGGTGGAGATGAAACAGTATATAGAGTTTTAGAGAAGATATGATAGGTTTAGGGGCATTGGGAAAATTTGAAAACTTAGGTATGACCCGAACACCTTAGGCCCCCTGGAGTAAGGACGTGAATCCAGGGGGCCTAAGGTGTTCGGGTCATACCTAAACCTGGTGTAAAAGCTCTGTTCGGTTATGAGATTAGTCCTTGGTTGGTTCGTGAGATTAGCTAGTTAAAACCTCTTATTTGCTTCCTGACCTCAACTTGGTGTAAAAGCTCTGTTCGGTTACGAGATTAGCCCGATGTAAAATCTTGTGTTTTGTTTGGGGAGTAGTAAGTGTAAATTCTCATATTTGGTTGTGTTCTGGAAAGATCGCATCGATCCCGACCGACCACCGGAAGGGGACCCACTCCTTCCAAAATCATCTCAACACACGAGGATTATCATCCTATTGATCACAAGAGATCTCAATTACAAGAGCATCCAACGATTCTTTGTATTTCACTCCTAACGAATAATTATTTAATTACTTTCCTCTCTCTCTCTCTCTCTCTCTCTCTCTCTTATATATTGACTTCAAACTCAATTTTGTTTCACTCTTATTCTTCATATATTGACTTCAAACTCAATTTAGTTTCACACTTATTCTTCATATATTGACTAGAGTGTTTGAGTGATAACCTTGCAGCCCATCCCCTGCCCCCTCCTCCCCCCCCCCCCCCCGCACTCCATTGTGTCAGAAGTCGTGATATACCATCATCGTCGCTCCTACACTAACATTTGGTTCTAGAACAAAATCGTGGCTCCATCTACGAGAATCGGCTTCTGATTTCTACAATTTCCATAAATTCACGATTTCTCTCCAGCTTTATCATTCAAAATTTCCTCAAATTAGCATAGTGAAAGCATCCACAATCAAGCGCGGAGATTAACCGCGCGGAGATTTAACCAAACATAATCTCAAATTTATTTCTTGAATTTTTAGACCTTCAATTTTCACTATTTCTGACGATGGATAAATCTAAGGTCATTAAATCCACCAATTAACGTCAAGCCTCTGTTGCTGCTCTAGCAGCTAGCAATGAACCACCTCTCCCTCCTCCACAAAATGCCATAGATCCTGAAATGGTTCAAGCTCTGCAGTTGGCCAATCTATTTAAACTACTCTCATGGAGACTCATGTTCTGCCTCAAGTCGTATAACTAGATGCCTTGCTTGGCCTCCATGCTCTGCAAGCGTGATAGAGTGAAAATGTATCGTATATTCCGACCTGATTCATATGTTATTTAGTAGTGTCTTTTTGTTATGTTTTCTTGTATTATGCTGGTATTTTCCTTTGATTTCAGGTAAGTAGCCAAATGAGAGCCGTTCACGAAAAAACGAAGCGAAACAGGTTAAAAACTGAGATTTTGGTGTGAATTGTACACATGGCGTTGGCCATAGAGAAGGCCATGTGGTGTGTGACTTGTTTCATGCCTTCAACGGTCAAAAGACCATGTCTTGCCATTTTGGGAGCATGGGGGTCGCCGTCTTTGTATTTTGCATTATGTTCAAAGACGGTTGGAGAATCACCCTCATGACTCCTGTTTTTTTCTCACACGAATATTGAAGGAGTTACGTGCATTCCAGGGTATAGTACTAGTTTAAATAGGGCTTAGTTTCCACATTTTTGGGGGATCCAAGTTTTATGCACACTTAGGCCATACTCTGTCCAATTGTAAGCATAACCCTTCACACCGAAGAGTTATCGCGTCACGAATCGAGTCTGTATCAAGTTTGGATCATCCTTGTACAAGTTTTATTTCCATCAAGATTACTTCAGCATTTATCGTACCAGTTTCAAGACTCCTTTTGGAGCAGGTTTCTATTTTATTCAGCATTTATATTTACTTTGTTTTGTCTTTACTTTTCCGCTTTAATTACCTCACAAATTATTCTCTTCATCTTATTGACCTCTATCGCAATTTTAATTCAAAACGTTTTTCCATCATTATGTTTACCTTTGTACCTAAAGCCATTTATGTTTTGTTTTCCCTAAACATGTCTGGCTAAATTATTGAATGCTGACATGTGAGGATCGTCAATAGACGAGGCTTTTTCATGTCGTCTCCCTAGGATTACCTTTGTGGGCTGTTTTGATTTAAATGCAGCTTTTTTGAACGTATTTTAATTTGCCTTCACGAAAGTGATGCAGTGAAAACGTCGGGTAAGATTGAAAGTCGTCCGACACTGAAGACTAAAATTGGTTTATCATTGGTTAACAAACACCGCGAAAGCACTTTTTTAACTAATTAGGAAGCTTTAACCTTTCTAGAAGGAGGTTTTAAAACTATTTGCGGACGCGTTTATAGGTTTATGATTCGGTACTTAAACGAAAGCGCAGGGACCATTTTAAGTTAAATCTTTCCAATCAAAATCACTTTTCTATTAAGTTAAAAGTCTAATTTCTTAAAAGTGAGTTTACTACTTTAACGCGGTAAGCGCTTTCCATAAGTGACAAATGGAAGGTATAAATTAGAGAGTAAGTTCAGTTCTGAATATGTGAAAGCGACAGTTACTGTTAAATTAGTTCTTTTCTAAATAGGAAACATTGCCCCGTAAGTTATCTTAGTGGAGACAATCAGAGCATTGTCAATTGATGTGAATTACATTTCAGCATTGTTATTTATCTGTTTTTATTAAATCTTTTTATTTCGTTTCCTGTCTTTTAACTATTTCATTATCCTTTGATAAACACTGTAACAACTAGAAACAATAATCTTTGGCTATTGGTCTCTGTGGGATCGATATCTTTTAAAACTACACGATAGGTTGTGCACTTGCAGTTAGTTTGTTTACACCCGATCAAGTTTTTGGTACCGTTGTCGGAGACCAATTACGACAAATATTGCAACTTTGTTGTTACACCGTATAGACTAAGGCATTCTTGTCTCTATTACAATGTATCACCCGAATTCTCTCTATAATTACCACTCCCAATATTTGGAGGAGCCGCAAGATTCCCATAAATCCAACCTCGAAATATTAATGGAGAATTTCCTTGAGACGCAAACTCACTATAGACTAGAATCTTTGATGAAGCGCTTTGTGGCGACACAAACTCTCCAGAATGAGGAGTTTAGAAAACAAAGTCTCTGCATTAACGAAAACCTTAGGCAACTGAACTTTGTGGTCGAGTCCCTTGCGACTCACAACGAGGCATTAGAAACTCAAATCTCCATGCTTGCCCAAATACCCCTAGGACCCCCTCCTAAGAGACATGTGGATGTTGTATCAACCAATAGTGAGAAACAGATCGAAAATCCTAAGGAGAGTGATAATAAGGCAGAGAAGAGTTCTGATGAGAAAAGAGTAGAGATTGAGAAAAATCCATCGACACCACCTAAAAGGGAGGTTGTCGAAGAGATAGAAAAGGAAGCACGTATTGCTATTCCTTCTCCCTATGCCCCACCAATTCCTTTCCCGCAAAGGTTTGTGGAAGCTAATGTAGGCTCCCAACCTAAAAGATATGTGGAGGTATTGGAAAATATCCACACCAATGCACCTTTGTCTGAGGTCATGCATAAAAAGAGAAAATTAGAGGACCCTGAAACTAGGGAAATCTTCATTATCAAGAAGGGAAGGTTAGATTTTGAGGTAGTGGATGAAAGAATTAAACTCAAATTTGAGAAACTGATACTCAAGATAGAACCGGAACTACCACCACAAGTTCAAAAGAATGAACCACCCTACAAAAGAAAGAAAATAAAAGGTGAGGGATATGTGAGATGGCTTGATAAGTGGCCATGGAAACTGAAGATTATTAAAAGTTAGATCGAAAAATCATTCTCGAGAGAACCACTATGAGTACTTACACTCATGGGTTGTCGAGCTAACAACGTAAAAAGAAGATCTGCGTGGGAGGTAACCCACGAGCTTTTAATTTAATATTTTCCTTTTATTGTTTGTGTTTGCAGAAAATAAAGAAATGTATCGCTTGTCATGTCTCGGCTACTTCTAGGAGAAAAAACTCTTGATAACAACCCCAAAGATTAGTTAGTGCCCACAGACATTCCTACGAATGTCGTTGTTGGTGGAGACACCGATGATGAGTATGATAGGAGAAAGCATGTCTCTCCCGTCCGTAACTCACCTCCTCCTCGTTCTTCGCATGGTCAGGTTTCACCTACATACACCGCTCCGTATTTTTCTAACACTTTTGCAGGTACTTCCTCTGGAAACGGGCAACATGATGAGTCGCTTTAGAAAATAACAGTTTTAACAAATGAAGGTATCTCAAAATTCCCGCAGCCGAAGTAGAAGTTGAAGGTGTGAGAAAGACACGAGAAAGGGGGTTTTGAATTGTGTTTTAACTTTTAATAACTTTTTGCCTCTTATCATTAACATGCTAAGAGAATATCAAAGTGACGTTGAGAGACTCTGAATTGCTAAGCGTCATTCATATTGTGCGATGCATGAAGCATAAGCGACAAGGAGAATCTGAATAAGCGATGCTTGAATCAGACTTGCAGTGCGGAAGCTTATCAGAGTTGGGTTGCAAGGTTCTGACTTGCTATGCAAGATTCTGATAATTGATACAGAAACATAACCAATAAAACAAGCATAAACAAGAGTAAAGAACACATGATATATCCTGGTTCACTTGAGTCATTCTCAAGCTAATCCAACCCACCCTTCCATGGTGATTTCGCCTTGAACACAAGGACTTAATCCACTATAATCAAAACCGATTACAGATGCGCGGGCAACAGCCGGTGACTAACATCCTGCATAACCGCAGTTGTGACTAATCCACAATGAACCGTTCAGGGATCCAAGTTAATGGATATAACGAACATTGACCCAATAGGTTCCAATCTCGCAAGATCTACTATCAGTATTTCACAGCTAAACGTTCAGGGATCCGATTCAATAGATATAATGTTTACTGACCATTCTTCTAGGATTTTCAATGAGTTCCATCAGTGATCTCACAAGAGTCTGACCCATAATTGGTCTTTTTTGAGATATGACTATCATTGACCATATTTCAGGATTTCCACAATGACACCCAACCATTGTCTTCTCAAGTCTCCGATCACATTGATCACTTGAGGAATCCTAATTCACATAGAATTAGTTGTTCTGGAGATTACATTGATGCTTCTTAACAAGCAGATAACTCCTAATTTTAAGTACAAATGAACACTCAGTGTTCTAGCAAGATTTGAGCAACAACTCCTTGCTATCTTTTTATTCTACAAAGATGTATGTTGATTTGACAGTTTGATGACATCGTGTAGATCTTCTTTATCTTCTTTGTTAAGCAAGTTTCGAGCAACAACTCATTGCTTCAGATCTTCAATATAGCCCAGATAATGAAGTTGGTTAATGACTTGATTGATTTGCAGTTCTCTTGTTCATCAATAGCTTCTTTTCCAATTGATTGTTGTTGTGTTCAATGATGATTTTTTGAGCTTCAACAACGATGGTCGTGTATTAATGGTGATAGCTTTAAATGTTTAGTGTAACAACGATAAGTGATCGTTGCGACTATCATCACATCGACACCTTCAGAAGCGCATTCTCCTTTCCTTTAAATAGCCAAGTAAATTATAGTCGTTGAAGAGTTGTTGCCTGTTTGAAAAGAGTCGTTATGCAATGATGAAAGTTGTACTGCCATATCTTCTTTTTACTGTAGAAGAAGTGATGGGATAGATCTTTTTAGTACTGTGTACATTCATTGCTAACGGTAAAATTTGTCTTCAAATCTTTAGAGGCTTGTGATGGTAATTTAATTGAAGCATAAGTAGAGACTTTCTAACAGGGTCTTCAGAATCTTCAAGTCTTCAGTCTACATAACTTGTCCATTAGGAAACTGTCTTTAGAGCTTCAGCACTTGTCTTGAAACCCGTTATCTTCACTGCTTCAAGTCTTCAGAATCTTCAGAACCTTGTTCACTCAGAACGCTGTCTTCAGAACCTTCAGCACTTGATCATTTGAATCTTATTCTTCAGAACACTTCAGTCTTCAGAGTCTTTTTGCACTTGGTCTTCAGAGCCTTCAGTCTTCAGAACTTCAAGTCATGAGAATCTTAAGTACCTCGGTTCTCCACAAGATTATCTCTTCAGAAGCTTCACTATCTTCATAATCACAACCACTGTCAGAGTAGCATCCACAAGAGCATTACAACAGCAATATCGACATCCTTGGATCTATCTGATTATGATCAAATACAGAAGCATACTTGCTTCTTGCGACTTGTGTTACACATAGTAACTCGCATATGATTATTTATGTACATCTTTCTGGTGTTTGTTGGGTCTGATATCTTCTATGATTATGATCTATACACAACACACATTAGAACATAAAATAGTTCTTTCACAAATACTCATTGTTATCATCAAAACATAGAGATGACTTGCAGAGACAACTCTTGCTCTTACAGAAGTGGCTAGCGAAGACATAGACAACAAGAGCAGGATCATAGGGGATTTAACACGTAGTAGCATTCATACATGTTCTATCTTTCCTTTTTCCACCTTTTTATCAAAACATTGAGGACAATGTTTGGCTTAAGTGTGGGGGAGGAACTTTACCGCTTTCATTTTTCCGTTTTCTAGTTTATTTCATAATTTTAGGATTTTATTTATTTTAATGTTTTATTGAGTCTTTGCATGTTATATCTAGTCTTTATGCGTGGTTTTCAGTTGTTTATTGAATTTCTCAAAATTTGGACCCCCAACAAAAATGTATCGTATATGATTCATGGCACACACTCTGAAAGTATATAGGTTGTTTTTAATTTAGGCTATGTTAGCGAGACTTGGGAAATTTTCGATAAAATCGATACCGTCTCGACACCCTAAACCCCCCAAGTATGCAAAATCAATTTGAGTACCCATTATGTCAAAACCTTAATATCAGTGTTAAAATAACCCTTAAGTAGTTTATTTTAGCAGTCAACATCATCCTAAGCATGCGCTAAGTGAGAAGTCGATGCAAATAAGTGTGTGATATCTGATCTAAAATGAAAAATTAAGAGGAAAATGAATGATAAGATATGTTCCCTCTAAGTTCGGTGGTTCTCACGTGATCACTTAGCCCAACGGTGCAGACTCTTTAAGTTCGATTGATACTTAAGCATATTTGCCAAGAAAAAGACAAAAATGAAATAACGATGAGATCATAGTCACTAACAGGTTTGCTTATCATGTACGTGCAAGGATAACGAGTTTAATGTGATTGCGGTTGAATTAAATGGGGAGAAAGAGAACAAAAGACCTAGGTTGAGTTATAATGGATTCATATTGGTTTGCATAAGGGGGGAGTCTTTCACGTGAAATGCGGATTTGTGTTATTACGGTATCCTTGGTATTGATATTTAGTACCTATCAATCTAACATTAGCCTAGCAGCCACGTATGATTAGAGTCTCGGTGTGCATTCATTTTGAACCGTGCTTATTTCTTTTTACCGTGTTGGTTGATTGCTTGAGGACAAGCAATGGTTTAAGTGTGGGGGAGTTTGATAGAGTGAAAATGTATCGTATATTCCGACCTGATTCATATGTTATTTAGTGTCTTTTTATTATGTTTTCTTGTATTATGCTGGTATTTTCCTTTGATTTCAGGTAAGTAGCCAAATGAGATCTGTTCACGAAGAAACAAAGCGAAACAGATGAAAAACTGAGATTTTGGTGTGAATTGTACACATGGCGTTGGCCATAGAGAATGCCATGTGGTGTGTGACTTGTTCCATGCCTTCAACGGTCAAAAGACCATGTCTTGCCATTTTGGGAGCATGGCGGTCGTCGTCTTTGTATTTTGCATTATGTTCAAAGACGGTTGGAGAATCACCCCCATGACTCCCGTTTTTTCCTCACACGAATATTGAAGGAGTTACGTGCATTCCATGGTTTAGTACTAGTATAAATAGGACTTAGTTTCCACATTTTTGGGTGATCCAAGTTTTGTGCACACTTAGGCCATACTCTGTCCAATTGTAAGCATAACCCTTCACACCGAAGAGTTATCGCGTCACGAATCGAGTTTGTATCAAGTTTGGATCATCCCTGTACAAGTTTTATTTCTATCAAGATTACTTCAGCGTTTATTGTACCAGTTTCAAGATTCCTTTTGGAGCAGGTTTCCATTTTATTCAGCATTTATATTTACTTTGTCTTGTCTTTACTTTTTCTATTTAATTACCTCACAAATTATTTTCTTCATCTTATTTACCTCTATAGCAACTTTAATTCAAAATGTTTTTCCGTCATTATGTTTACCCTTGTACCTAAAGCCCTTTATGTTTTGTTTTCCCTAAACATGTCTGGCTAAATTATTGAATGCTGACATGTGAGGATCGTCAATAGACGAGGCTCTACATGTCGTCTCCCTGGGATTACCTTTGTGGGCTGTTTTGATTTAAACATGATTTTTCTGAACGTATTTTAATCTGCCTTCACAAAAGTGATGCAGTGAAAACGTCAGGTAAGATCGAAAGTCGTCCGACACTGAAGACTAAAATTGGTTTGTCATTGGTTAACAAACACCGCGAAAACACTTTATTAACTAATTAGGAATCTTTAACCTTTCTAGAAAGAGGTTTTAAAACTATTTGCGGACGCGTTTATAGGTTTATGATCCGGTACTTAAGCGAAAGCTCAGGGGCCCTTTTAAGTTAAATCTTTCCAATCAAAATCACTTTTCTATTAAGTTAAGAGTCTAATTTCTTAAAAGTGAGTTTACTAATTTAACTGGGTAAGCGCTTTCCATAAGTGACAAATGGAAGGTATAAATTAGAGAGTCAGTTTGGTTATGAATACACGAAAGCGACAGTTCCTGTTAAATTAGTTATTTTCTAAATAGGAAACATTTCCCCGTAAGTTATCTTAGTGGAGACAATTAGAGCATTGTCAATTGATGTGAATTACATTTCAGCATTGTT
This sequence comes from Lathyrus tuberosus, assembly GCA_022829125.1. NCBI lineage: Eukaryota > Viridiplantae > Streptophyta > Magnoliopsida > Fabales > Fabaceae > Lathyrus > Lathyrus tuberosus. Next base: position 15,158,054 of record JALAZF010000031.1, read on the forward strand.
ATTTATCTGTTTTTATTAAATCCTTTTATTTCGTTTCCTATCTTTTAACTATTTCATTAGCCTTTGATAAACACCGTAACAACTAAAAACAATAATCTTTGGCTATTGGTCTCTGTGGGATCGATATCTTTTAAAACTACACGATAGGTTGTGTACTTGCAGTTAGTATGTTTACACCCGATCAAAGTGAACCTTGGCGTGTAAGGTTCTAATAAATAATTAAACAACATGTTTGACATCGTTTAATAACATAACTCACGCGCGCTTGATGAGATGCTTCATTGCTTGAAATAAAGCCTTCACAAAACTCCCTCCTGCAAACATACTTACCAAAATGTTGCGTCATGAAAGACTCATGTTGTTGTCTTAGAACCAGTCGGGACAAAGAGAGATGAGGCCCCTCAGTCAAAGGATCAGCGTAAAAGAAAGAAGCTTCAGGCTCCTCCTCAAATATCTGACTGAGACTGAGGCATTCATGCTCCTTCACCGGCTCAAGTAGAAACTCGCATAGGAAAGGTGCATCTGAAGCACCCGCTGTCTGTAAGAGTTCTGGAGAGCAAGATCTCGAAGTCTATGGAGAAGCCGCCTAAACTGGGCGAGTACGGAGGAAAAGAAGATCCTGACGAGCATGTGCAACTCGTAAATGACCGACTGAGTGACTTCAGCGTAAATGGTGCCTTCAAGTGCAAATGGTTTGTGTTAACCTTAATCAACCCAACCTCATTGTGGTTTAATGGTATGCACGGTGGAAGCATCGATTATTGAGAGAACTTTTGTGATAGATTTTCTACGCATTTCACATCCCAAAAGCGACGACCTATAATAGAAGTCGTCTTATGCAAGGTCATATACGAAAAAAAAGATAGCTTGTGGTTTTACATATACCAACTCACATGGGTCTTTCTTGAGGTGGATGGGACCCAAGTAGGTCTTTAGTGTTAGATCTTTGAGAATGGCCTTCCGGGAGACCATCCCTTTAGGTAGAAGTTAAGGAAGAAGAAGGTAAAAAATTTCCAGGAGTTTTTAACAATGGATGAACCTTACATGCTCCTGGAGGAAAATTTTACCACACATTTTGATAATCCCGCATCTAGCAAATCTCACCCTACTCGCACGATTGAGAAGGAGTTCCACCGACATTTGGATGACTCTGATCAAGGTATGCTAGGAAAATATGATACATACACCCCCCTTGACGGTATTTCAAGAGAAAATTTATCAAGACTGCACAGACAATGAGTTTTGAAAATGGCAGTCCTCCTCTTTTCACGCCTGAAAGATAGAGAAGTCGTTATCTCTCTCCCCTAAATATAAGGAATGACACCAAATTAGGTAACAAGTTTCAAAACACAATTTGAATATTCTCTATTTTTTCACATAGTGACTTGAGCGTCAGAGTGTTAACCTTGCAGGTACACCCCCTCCACCGCATCAGAAGCTCTACTCTGTTGTAGCTTTCGAGTCTCTTTATTTCTGGTTCCGGAACGGAACATGTCCATTTTTTTAAATGGAGAAAATGATATGTATTGATGCCAGATTGCAAAGAGATTAATGTGAATGGATAACACTAATAATAGAAGTGTGAAAATAGGAAACCACAATTAAAGTGGACAAATAATGTTGCAACACATGACAATGTCTTATTGGAGAAATATCTTTAAGTGAGAGAAAGATGGTTCATGCAAAGAATGTGAGAAAGTTGAGAACGCATCTCGTTACAACACAAAATGTGGAATAAAACAAAAGGATGGTTGGAGTTTATTTTTTTTTGAAGATAAATGAGAACACATGTCAATTTCTAATTGGAAATTTATACCTCACATGGATGGTAGATTTTTGTAAGGCTAAGATCTTCCTAAAATTAACTGAGTCTTTGTTTCATCATGTTTGAGAGAGAGAGAGGGAGCCTTTTCTTCTTTCTCTTTCCTTTTTTCTTCTCTCTCTTTCTTATTTTCCTCACACAATCTCTTTTCTCTCTCTTTCTCTTTCTCTTTTCCTTTCTTTCTTCTTCTTCTTCCTTATTTTTTTTTCTTCTAACAATACGAAATAAAAAATTAAAATGATGGAAACATAAAATAAATGTGGTTTTGGTAGTGGAGGTGAATATGACCATTTTTTTTATTTTAGATCTGGTGGTTTCACCGGAGGCCAGTTCAAATCCGATAGTTTTTCCGCTGACTCATAAAATGGGTTAGTGAACACTTATGACAGAATCGAAGGTGAATATGATATTTTACCTAGTGGCTTCAGAATTGGTTGTTTCTCTAGAGAAGATGACACCGTAGATGATGCCGGAGATGTTTCTGAAAGTGTCGTCGGAGATGTCGCCAGAATTTTTGACGAAAATACTGTCAAAGATATTATTGGAAGTGATTCCGAAGTTATCTCTAAAAATGTTATCGAAAAATTCATCAGAAGTAATGTCAGAGATGCCGTCAGAGATATATTTTTCATCACTTTTTTTTATTTTTCTTCGACAAATTCATGAATAACTCCATTGACTGGTTCCACAACAAAATAATCATGAAAAGAAGTTTCTTTCTTTGATTCCAGATCTTACTCCTCTAGATTTGGCTCCTCCTCTTCTTCTATTGGTAAAATATTTTTTCATTCAGATTTAATTTTCCATAACAATGTGGTTCTAAATGTTCCCCAAATAAGATTTAGGTGACGACAAGACCACCATATCCACTATTTTAGAGCACGAGCTCTCATGGCCTTTGCAGACACCACCATCTTCTCCTCTTCTAAAGTTCATCTGGCCCAGAAAAAATTTCGGTTAAAAGAACCCACCAATATGCACCTTCTACTCCGTAAAATTCCAAAATTGCAACCCCATTTAGTAAGAATGAGATCAAAATGAAAGTACCAATGATAGAATGCTATCAACTAAAACTAATAGAAATTAAATTAAATCCTATACTAGAAATAAGAAGATAAAATGGGAAATAAAATAATTTCATTTGATTTGATTGATTTCCAAAATAACATATTATAATTAGTATATATAATTCTCAATGTATCATAGTCATTCACGTGGCAAAATCCTAAACACCTAAGAAACTTCTAGAACATAATAATACCTAATATATTAAAAAACTAATTAAAATATCTAACCAAAAATAATAATACCTAATATATTAAAATACTAATAAAAATATCTAACCAATAATTATTAAATAATCTCTCTATCACCGGGACTCAGAGAAGATCGGAGGCGTTCGCAATGAGATCTTTCCTTTGGTAATCAATGTTATGGATAGACAATTTGACATATCCCGAATCCTCATCGACGGTGGCATCTCCTGTGATATCATGTACTCAAAATTGTTCGAGAAGATGGGGTTGGACCGAAGCGGTTTATTTCCATATGAAGGCTCTGATCTTTAGGTGTTCAACAGAACCAATACCTGTCCATGGGGATACGTGGAGCCACTACGCCAAACAAGGGAAAAGAGGGCGCTTTTTTTGGCCTATGACAGCGCTTAAAAGCGCTGTCTAAGCCAGCGCTGTCGTAGGTAAAGACAACGCTTTTTTATTTATGAAAAAGCGCTCTCTAAAAGGGGACTTTAGACAATGCTTTTAAAAGCGCTGTCTAATGTATAAGTTTAAAATTTTAAAGATTTTTTTTATATACTTTAGAGAGCGTTTTTTTCTTCAAAAACGCTCTATAAAGGGGGACTTTAGACAGCGCTTTCTAAAGCGCTGTCTAATGTATACGTATAATGATTTTTTTATATACCTTTAGACAACGTTTTTTTCTCAAAAGCGCTGTCTTTTGTCTACGTATAATTTTGAAGATTTTTTTTAAAAGTCCGATTTTAACCTTTTTTTTTATGCAGAAACCTGTATAATTCACATTTCCATAAACCTGTATAATTCACATTTCAATAAACCAGTATGCATACGCATTTCCATCAACAAATTCTATTTCAAAACTAGAATTTACATTAATGCAGAATTCGCACAAATTCTATAAACTAGAATTTGTACATTTCAATTAACTAGAATTTACATGCAGAATTCGCACAGATTCTATTGTATGGTTTCAAACCTGTATAGAATTTACATTTCAATAAACTAGAATTTACATTCACAAAACTATACATTCAAGAAAGAATTCTTCTTGCAATAAAAAATTCGCACAATTCCTCCTTAGTATCTTGCAATTGTTTCCTCGTGTAATAAGGACACGCCATATCATCGAAATACTACATAACAAAACAAAATACGCATTATTTAGTTAAAAGTAATAAATTATATGACATATCCGATAAATATTAAAATAAATCCTAAGTTATAAAACGATGCATACCGTAATAGGAATCTCCAATTGTCCCATTTGAAGGATTTCTCTCATGAACCTCAAAACGAAGTACCCGCAGTCTATGCCATTACGCTGACGAGGGCACTACACATAGACAAACAAATAAGAAATAATATATAGATGTTTTGTGTTATCAAGTAGCATCACTAATAAGCAATATTGTGAAAATTAATATACCTCCACTTTGACCCATGTAATATTGGTTGCTCTAGCCCGTGCTACTCGTGCGTATCTTCCTGGTTACTAGACATTTGACCTGTAAGAAAGAAAAAAACAGAAATTAAATGACAAATATAAAAATCCATAATCCTAATCCATTGAATAATATAAGCTATATTGAATGATATAAGCTATAATTTTACAACTAGTACCTTTTTCACTAACGTCTCTTTCTTTTCTTGTTTGGAGTATGTTCTACCCTTCTCTTAACAACACGGACGGTTGGATTGATCCAAATACCCTCATTATGATCATTTCTAGTATATGATTCATTCGCTATAATATTTTCTTCTTGATCATTTCTAGTAAATGATTCAATATCAACATCAATATCACCTTGATCTCCAACGTTTTCATCAATTACTTTGTTAGATAAAAGCACTATAGACCATTTTGTACTTGTCGGATCAGTGACATAGAACAATTGTTTAGCTTGAGAGGCTAGAATAAAAGGCTCATCTTTGTACCCCACCCTATTAAGATCCACTTGCAAAAATCCTGACTTATCCATTCGTACGCCATTATTATTTTCAACCCACTTGCAACGAAATATAGGAATCTGAAACTTCTCATAATCAAACACCCAAATGCGCTCGATAACCCCAAAATATGACAGATTTGCAAATTTGGGGTTTAAGTCTTTCACACTTGAAATGTGCATTGCTTCAGCTACCACGGTGACACCACTATTTTGCATAGTACTTTTATCATCTTGTTCTTTGGTATAAAATGTGTATCCATTAATTGCGTATGCGCTATAAGAAAACACGACCATACTTGGACCATATGCTAAACATCTCAACCTTTCTGTTATTGAATCGCGGTCTGAATAATACTTTGAATAAATATGATCCTTAAACCAAGGTATGAAACTTCGATTGTGCTCTCGTACTATCCAATTCTCATTTCTATTCGGATTTAAACCTCGGAGAACATCCTTGTGCATTTCAACATACGGCTCAACCTCATTCTCATTGTGCAGAACATACAAATGCACTTGATCCCGTTCGACCCTTGATACTGTCACAACTTCATTTTTAATTAACTTTTTTCCTTCTTTTTGTTCGACAATATGAGATTTGGGGAGTCCAATTGATTGTACATTGGACAGATATTCAGTACAAAACTCAACCGCTTCTTCAACAATGTATCGTTCGGCAATACAACCCTTTGGTCGACTTCAGTTTTTCACATACCCTTTTAATATTTTCATATAACGTTCAGCAGGGTACATCCATCTCATATAAGTCGGTCCACACAATTGTGTCTCTTTCACCAAATGAACAACTAGATGAACCATTATGTCAAAAAACGAGGGAGGAAAATACATTTCAAGATCACACAAAGTAATAACTATTTCTTTTTGCAATGTTGGTAAGATCGCAGGATCGATCACCTTACTGCAAATTGACTTGAAGAAAAAACACAATTTAGTTATTGCGCTTCTTACTTTTTCTGGCAGAATAGAACGTATACCTATTGGTAGAAAATGTTCCATTATAACATGGCAGTCATGCGTCTTTAAACTCTTTAACTTGAGGTCTTTCATAGACACAAGTCTTCTAATATCTGAAGAGTATCCTTCTGGAACTTTAACTTCACTTAGAAACTTACACAATACTTTTTTCTCCTTTCTAGATAGAGTATACGCAGCAGGTGGTAGATATGTTCGTTTTCCTTTCTTCAAGGGTCCTAATTCAGTTCTTATCCCCATATGTACCAAGTCCTTTCTTGCTTTAAGGCCATCCTTAGACTTTCCTGGTATATTGAGAAACGTACCAATAACACTGTCAAATACATTTTTTTCAATATGCATAACATCGAGAAAATGTCTTACATACAACGACTTCCAATATGGCAGTTCAAAAAAAATTGACCTCTTCTTCCACCCACTCTTGACAAATGTATGTGCAAAAGGCTTTCCAAACTGAGTTCTCACATCTTTCACCTTTTCAAAAATTTGATCACCTGTCAATATAGTTGGAGCTCTACCATGTTCTGGCTCTCCATTGAATGCTTTTCTCCACCCACGATAGTGATGATTAGAATTTAAGAATCTACGATGACCGAGAAAGACATTCTTCTGGCCAAACTCTAATCACGTCCAATCTGTTTTATCTTCACAAATAGGACACGCACATTGACCTTTTATGTTGTACCCTGATAGATTTCCGTATGCTGGAAAATCATTAATTGTGCCAAACAACATCGCCCTCAAGTTGAAACTTTCTTTCCTATACCCATCATAAACCTCCACACCGTTCTCCCACAAAAATTTTAAATCTTCGATTAAGGGTGCCAAGTATACGTCTATGTCATTCCCTGGTTGTCTAGGCCCATAAATTAACATAGATAACATCATGTACTTACGCTTCATACATAGCCATGGAGGTAGGTTATAAATCATTATGATCACAGGCCAAGTGCTATGTGAGATACTTTGAATACCGTGTGGGTTCATTCCATTAGTAGATAATGCCAAGCGAAGGTTTCTTGCTTCTTTTCCAAATTCAGGATAATCATCATCAATTTTCATCCACTGTGGTGAATCTACCGGATGTCGAAACTTTCCATCAATAATTCTTTCATCTGCATGCCAAGTCAAGTGTCTTGAATCGGTCTCACTACGAAACATGCGTCTAAATCTCAGAATTATAGGAAAATACCATAAGACTTTTCCTGGAGACAACTTATTCTTATATCGAGAGACACCACATTTAGGACACTCATTTAACGATGCATACTCATTTCGAAACAATACGCAATCGTTTGGACAGACATGTATCTTATCATAGCTCATGCTAATAGAGCACAACATCTTTTTGGCCTCATATGTTCGATTGGGAAGAGCATTATCCTCTGGAAGCATATCTTTCATAAGGGCCAATAATTCTGTGAAACTTTTATTCGACCATCCATTGCCCTCCTTTAAGTTGTACAACTTTAATACCGCAGAAAATCTTGTAAATTTGGTGCAACCATTATACAACGGTTTCTCTGCATCGCTTACCAACCTCTCAAACATTTTGGGACAATCCTTAAGATCTTCTTCAAGTGCTTCTGCAATCTCTTCGACTCGATCAGAATCGTATGTATCTGTGTCATTGTCGTATGAAGCGTAGTGTAATACCCATATATACATACATGCATCAAATCATATATTATACATGAAAAGTACGTTTGGTACTGAAATACATAAGTTCCTAGTAACACTGTATACATAGAAATGCCCAAAGCAACCTAAAACCCAACACTGGCATGTTATATGTACAAAATGTCCCAAAGATAAAACTAAGAACTAGATCCCTAAGGATCTCAAAAGTCTCCACAACGGAAGTAAAACCAACAGCTAAGCAAGGATAGTCACACGGCCTTATCCTTACCCTTCGCAGAACCTGTGATGTAAACAACAACAGTGGGGTGAGATACATCAAATCTCAGTGAGTTCCCTATCCTACAGTCCTCTCGGCTCTACAAGGTTCTAATAAACCTAACTCAAGTCAAAGAGGGAAAGGAAATGACTTTGAGTACCCACACTACAAAAGTATCCACACCGGTGAGCCTGTTAACTCAAACAAGTACCAAAGTACGTCCTGAGCCTGTTAGCTCAAGAATCTCACAAATCAATAACCATACCAAGGCATCCCCTTTTCCCGTCCGCTTCTACGTCTAGAAGACGGCCCGAGTCATGGATCCTCGAAATTACTTGGCATACGAGATGGATTCAGGAACAACGGCCTGTTAGCCGTGAACCGTCACTTCTCATGGCCTGTTAACCATCACAAGTCTCTACCTTTAGGTTCCATTCATACTAAACGCGGGAATCAAACCTGCCAAGTAATGGTGCACATGTTTCAGAGGAGCTCGAGACCCATGAAACGCACTATAAAAAATAACCGGTTACGATTACACAATACACACGCCTCGGCCTTACTTGCACGAGCGTTGTCACTATTCCATTACACACACACAACATGGTTTAGGGTAAGTCCTCACTCTACCTAATTCATATTTTAACAACAATTACACACCTTCAAACGCTAAAAATCAACAAAACGACACTATTCCCAAAATCCCGACATAATTAAATCGGCCAACAACTTTAAAACCATTTTCATAAGAAAGTACATTCTGTTAGCTTTTCAATGATATCAAAAATATTAAAAATGGATAACCGAATCAAAAGTTATGGACATAACCAAAAATAGTATCGCGAGAAAACACAAGTGTGCAATTTTCCTGACCGTACGCGTATTGCCTTGTGCCATACGCGTACCGCCCATCTGGCTCGCCCAGCCATACGCGTATTGCTCAAGGTGATACGCGTATGGGCAGAGCTGTTTTCCCTTGAAAATTTCCATTTTTCCTCCATTACGCGTACCATTCATGCCATACGCGTATGGGCAGTGGAAATTCGTTCCTGCAGAATTTTTCTGCTACGGGTTCCCCAAAATCAACCCCAAAATCCATTTTCCACAACCACCAAGCATCAAAACATGATATAATCATAACAACCAGTATAACATACCATCAAAGATCGAATTTCAGCAGTTAAATTAAGATTCTATGGTAAAATTCCACATTTCCTAACAATATCAACTAACTCTAAAACTCAATAAAACCTTAATCTAAAGAGTCTAACTAGAACCCACCTGGATTACAAGATGAGGAGGTTGAAGCTGAGATGAACAGATGAAGATTGGTTAATGATTGATGATCTAGAGCTCTTGGGAGAATTTCTCTTCTTTTCTCTTTCCTTTCCTTCCTTTTCCTTCCTTTACTTTTCTTTTCTCTATGTTTCTATCTATTTCCAAATAAGGCAAGGAAAAGAAAATATACAAGAACAATTAGTTGGTAATACTACTAACTATCCAAATTATCTCTAATGCACCAATTAATAAAATCCCAAATTAAATAATATTAATTTAATCGAATTCTGAGTTCGTCGGTTTACTCCAATTACTTTTTCCAATACTTGCTCAGAGTACCTCGGAACCCAGTTGATCATAATAATATTATCCAAAATGTTCACAAAATTACGGGGTATTACACGTAGGTCGTATTATCCCCCGATTCAACATTCCCGTTAATTTTGTCACCATGCAAATTTCAACATGTATAACTTCTATCAATTTCACTCCTCAATAAATGCGATGCCAACTGAACCGCGTCAACCCGACTCCCAAAACAGCAACCCAAGCAAGGACATATCATTCGACTGGAGTCTTTGGCGTGCGCAACAGCAAACTTAACGAATTCCGATACCCCATTGTCGTACTCTTTCGACAATCGACTTGCAGACATCCATTTCTTATCCATAGTTATACTAATTAAACTAAACAAAAACAAAAAGAAAAAATGTTATACCTGTAGGGAAACGATCCGACTTTCACACTTTGAACACAAGTAACCCCTATACACGTATCATAAAATGAAATATCATTAATTGACCAATTATGAGTCATAACTTGATAAGTGGCAACATGTAATCACAAACAAGCAACAATTAGAGGTAAACACCTACATATTCCAAGTACTCAAGAGCAAAATAAATACTTTAGAATCACTAAGTTTAGAGAACAGATCAAAATACAAGAAGAAAGGTGAGAGGCAACCATTCATATAGGCTCATTGACTTATAATATAACTTTAAAAACCACGAAAAATTATAATTTAAAGTATCAAAAAAATTCTCTCCTCAATAAGTATAAAGTAGACAATTAACTTATAATAAAAAGTCACAAGTTCTAGAAAATTAAAGAAATGAACTTGGAAAAAAAGGATAAACCAAACACAATCAATTGGAAAAACAGTACAACACAACTAGCGAAATACAATTTCAATCAATACTAGGTCGTTTATACTAATCAACTTTGCCAAATATACAGTAGAAAATATTTAAAAGTAACCTTCCACAAAACTAGGTTGTATCATGAAGTATCTTTTCAATAATAGTCATCGTTGTGAAGATACTTTAATATTAGTTTCCTTATGAAAATACCTTCCACAAAACTAGGTTGTATCATGAATGCATAACACAATGAGCTTATTATAAAAAAAGAGGGACATTTGTAAAGATAAGAGATGAAAGATTAAGGATTGATACTTTGCCAAATATACATGAAAAATAAAAGCAAAAAATAGGTTCGATTCTGCAACAATAAAAGAGGGAGATTTTATCCTCATCGTGAAAACTTTTTCAGCATAAAAATCAAATCAAAAACAGAGAAATGAATAATAAAAGAGTAACAACGTACCTTATTCGTTTTCAGAGGATAAGAACAACAACAACAACAACGTTTTCACAAATGGAATGCAACAATGACGACAACGGTGACGGTAACGGTGACGGAAATGGCAATGCAAGAACGACGGCAAGGGTTTAGAGAAACGGTCGAGAGAGAAAATGAATAGAAGTGTCTCTGAAAATGTTTAGAATTGTTTTATATTTTAATTAGTAAAGGACTTTAGAGGGCGCTTTTCCTTAGAAAGCGCTTTCTAAAGTGAAAATAATTAGAGCCCTATAAGAGCGCTTTCTGAAAGCGCTTTCTAAGGTGGCCTTTAGACAGCGCTTTTTAAAAGCGCTCTCTAAAGTAATACCTATAGCAGCGCTTTTTGGAAAGCGCTTTCTAAGGTGGTCTAAGGTGGCAGCCTTTTACAGCGCTTTTGAAAAGCGCTTTCTAAAGCCATTCTTTTAAGGCGCTTTTTTTTAGCGAAATTTTTTTATTCTTTTTAGCAGCGCTTTTGTATAAAAGCGCTGTCTTTTAGGTGTCGTCTAAACATATTTTTGGCGTAGTGAGCTGATGGTTTCGGTAGGTGACATAAAGGACATTTGGATTGTACACCTTAGGACGGACTTTCACATCCACGTTGGATGTTGTTCCCTCGCTGGTACACCTCAAGCTTAAATATCACAACTTGAAAAGAGAACCAGCCACCATCAGTGATGATCTAGAGGGAGCAAATAGAATATACCAAGATCTCTAAAAAGATCGAGGAGAATGTATAGTCATGGAGATTAATGTCACTTCTCTCATCAGGAAACTTAATAGAATGAGTATCATCCCTCCAAGAAGTGGCTAAACCAGGGAAAGAAAATGAAAACAATAAGTGGCGACTGGCCCGCCTAGTTATGTTCCTATTTCCTAATCATATCAAATGTTATACTTGTATCATTTACCTCTATGTTTATATACATATCTGGAAATAGTAAATGATAATTGATGTTTTTAAAAATACTTTTTTCTTTCTTAGTACGCATAGCAATAAGAAATCTGGGGTACAACCGATGATATTGATATACAGTGCATTGATAAAGTCAGGGGCGTTGTCGGAGATGCTTTACACATCCGGCCACATCAACCAATTCCCCCACAGACAATCGCGGCCCACCCACCTCTGCAGTAAGTCATTCTAAATGTCATGGCGGAGGGAAGGGGAACTAATATTTGGTTAGGAACAACCTCAGTGACGACCAATTAACTTTAAAGGAAGACCTCGTAAGTTCGCAAAGAGCTAGAGCTGCGCACTGAGGATCCTACAAACATGCCTCAATCAAGTATAAAAACATGGAATAAGACATATCTTTTCAACCTCCTCCACCAGAATACCTCCACCTAAATACCCCAAATTATTGATAAGCCTCACTAGTCAGGCCTTCTGGTACTGATCCTCATCAGAAAGGTCTATGTGTCTATATACATACATGTGTCCCCCATCATGAAGTGACCCCTAGTCTAATATTTAGGTGACAACTTAAATCATATTCCTACCACTCCATTCTAGATAGCACAAACCCAAACATGAGCCTCGTGATGACCATAAAGAACCGGTCTTCAAAGGACTGTAGATCTTTGAGAGGTTTAAAGTCGCACACGGTTTGATCCAAATGTATCAACCCTCAAATACGCCCGCGGGCCACAGGACTACGATGACATTTAAAGAGATGAAGGAAATGGTCACTAAGGGTTTTCGTGTATGGTACTTACACTAATACTAGTAGAACTTCATGTACGACCAACTTACATAATGAAGTTGTGAATGAGCTCTTATCAGGTCTTCAAAACATCTACCTCAAAGGCAGTAAAAGGGAGACAAAGACCTAAGATAGAGAAAGTACACTCATAGAAAATAATGGCATAATCACCATATTGGCTACATATTTTTCATCTTCAATGGGACTCAAGATTCCCCAGTGGGAAGGTAAGCCAACTTTAGTGAAGGCGTCATCAAGATTGCCCACTTTAGAGAAATCAGAAACGGAAGAAGAGTAAATAGGATCCACCCAAGGAAATGGAGTATCCTTTTGAGACATGTGAATAATTTTATGTTATTTCTTTTTTGTGTTGCACTAACTTTACATTTGCAGGAAAATGAAACGCTAAAGAAGAATGTAATTGTTAGACTTAGAAATATGATTCAAGATAAAATGGTATTGACCTTTTGAAACAAACCTATATTCTAGAATCCAAAGAGACTTCACAAAACAGGTATAATCACTCGCACGCAACACTCAAGTATTTTGGTTCCCCAAGAGTCATAATGATGATACCTCCGAAAAGGCGTTTGAAGTATAGTGCATTAAATACATGATTCCCTAAAGAAACTGGAGAATTTCTCATCCGCCTTTCCCAAGGTGATCAAGGGGTGGTCCGAGTCCGAAGCTGAAACATCAAGCCCCCTCTTCCCTATACATCAGCGAGAGTTTGGGGACAATTGTTATGGGTCGATCGCATCGACCTCAGTCGACTATCGGGAATGAGGCTCACTCCTTCCAGAATCTTCTTAGCGCACAAGGATTATCATCCTAGTGATCACGAGAGATCTCAACTGCAAGTGCATCTAACGGTTCTCAGTATTATACTCCTAACAAATAATGTGTCTGTTATTTTCCTTTCTCTCTCACTCTCTCTCCCTCTCCCTCTTTATATATATATATATATATATATATATATATATATATATATATATATATATATATATATATATATATATATATATATATATATAAGACGCCAAATAGGTAACAAGTTTCAAACTCAATTTTGTTTCACTCTTCTTTCTCATATACTGGCTTTAATGTTTGAGTGCTAATATTGCAGGTCCCCCGTGTCAAAAGTCATGATCAACCATCATCGTTGCTCCTACACTAACATTTGCTTCCAGAACTGAATATATTGTAAGAAGGTTCATGGGCCTAACTTGTGAAAATATCACATCACACATAGTGAAAATTTTCAAGAAGAAATTCTTGGATACATAAGTAGGCTAAGTGGTTAGGAAAAACCTTCATAAATCATTGATATATTTCTTTCTTCCCTTATCTCTGTATATTCCAGTTATTTACTTTTTTTCCATCAAGTTTCTATATCTTTATCTATCTCATTTTCTTTTTATTACTTATTTTGCCACTTTATCTCTGTTAGATTTATAAAATTAATTTAAACATTTTTATAAAGCAAATATAATATAATTGGATATCGTTTTTCAAACTCTATAATTCACATCCTCTTCCTATTGTGTTTGGATTCACTTATCCAACAGGGGGCATCAGAGTCGAACTCATATTATAAGACTAATCGTCTCAGGAGGTAGAATGAGGGTGCACACATGTTAGGCTGGATCGGGTTTGATCATACCTGTTACCTAACTCGTTCATACTTTAATGGGTTGATTCATTGTCTAACTCATAATTTCACAGTCAAAATGAAGCATATTGACCATGTCATTTATGGGTTGGTTCCGTTGGGTTGGGTTGGATTTGTGGGTTGTGTTTTACATATAATAAAAAAAAAAACCTTTTTGATATATAAGAAAATCTAATAATAAAAAATTATAACACAATTCATATAATTAAACACATTTCTAACACTCAAATTAAATAAAATACATCATATATAATAAAATCCATCTGTATGTCATAACTTTTAATAATAATAGAAAATTTCACAAAACCGATCATTTCCATAAAATATGTAAGTTAGAAATGATAAAAATAAATAAATAAATAAATAACATTTAGTCTTAAAATCACATAAATTCATTAGTCTAGTAGTAGTATTGGTGGTGAATAAAAAAAATGACAATTGTGGTTTGTAGTGATATATTAATTTTATATTTTCATTTAAAATAATAATACAAAAAATAAGAAATCACTAATGTCATATCAACGGGTTGGGTTAGCGGATCAATGGGTTGAGATACTCAAACTTGTTACATGAACTAAAATTATATAAGTTGTTGCGAGTTGGGTTGGGTATATCTTTAAATGAATTGGTTCAGTTAATTTATGGGTTGGTTCAGTTTGTGTCGGCGGGTTCGCGGGTTGATCTACACTCATGAACACCCCTAAGTAGAACGATGACTTCAAACAACTCTTTAAGTATGAAGCTTTTCTTAAATACACCTCTGACATTTGATAGCGAAAGGTTTTACCTACGAAAAGTTAGAATGAAAATATTTTTTGAAGCTGATGATTTTGATTTGTGATATTTTGTTATTAATGGTTGATAAGTGCTAAATTGTAGTGATTTGTAGTGTGAATAATTGGCACTTATTGACTTGAATTGTTTGTTTCCCATTAATAATCCCCCATTTTTGTATACATTTTGTATAATTTACACAATGTTGTATATTTTACGATATTGTGAATATATTGTTGAGTTTGATAGTTTTTCATCTGTTTTTATAGGTAATAATGCATGGTTGAAATATGAACCCGTTTGAGTCAATATGGATGCTTCAAATGCAGAATTTTGGAGTTTTTGAACTGGCATTTGCACTTAGCGCGATTTTTAGCGCGCTGGAGGTGGATGGCAGAAGCAAATAAACTTGGTTTTCCTGATCACGCTTAGCGCGATCTGAGGGCGCTTTGCGCGGTTATAATAAATACCATTTTTTATAATTTTAGTTTATCTCATTTTTGTAGGTATTCAAGTAAGGATATTTTTTCACTCTCATATAGAGCATTGAATAAGCTTTCCAACGCTTCCGACCGTGCGTCAATCGGAGTTACGGTTCGAAAGTTATGAAGAAAACAAGAAACTTGATTTTGCTTATGGCGCTAAGCGCCCTCATAGCGCGGTTCGCGCTATTCCAGCCCTTATTTAAGTCACTTTTTTAGCATTTTTTAGGTTATGTTTTTGGGAACTTTTAACTCCAACTTCATTAAACATATTGGTTAGTAGTCTTAACTCAAAAACAACACTTGGAGGATGCATCTTGACGATCCGGAGTCGAATCCACTTCAATCGGAGTTGACAAACTGTGAGATTTGTGTTCTTCTTCCTTCCTTTCTATGTATTTTTCATTTGTTGGGGTTTTTGTATGTAATCTTACTTTGATTGTACGTGTATTTATGGATCTTTGTATAAAGTCTCTTTTACAACTCTTAATCGATGTCATCTTTGATTTAATCTCTATCTTAATGGGTTTGATTCGCTATAGACATATACTTTTCGAAGTCGACCTAAGATGAATGTTTATTGGTTGTGGGAATCGGTCTAATATTCACATGTGTGTCGGATCTTAATGCTCTGTGTTGTTTATTTGCGTGATACATCACCTCCGAGAGAATGTGGTTGATCTTTTAACATTTGCGTTAGACATAACCTCTTGTTGTGAGCGATACGTGGGGATTTTGACGAGTGATTTAGGTTGTGTGCATTTGATCCATAGATTTTTTAGTACATGATGGATAGAACGAAATACAACTCCTGACGAGTTTTCTTATGTCTTAGGAATGTATTTATTTTCTTGTCTTATGTTTTTCTTTTGCATTTTACTCTTTAAAACCATTCAAACCCAAGCTTAGAGACGTAAAGATTGTCGAACAACATTCTTTCCCTCGCACTAATCCTTGTAGAGACGATATAAATCCTGGAGGGAATTCTTTCGAAAATAATATTTTTGCTTGCCACTTTACCGCTTCAACAAAATGGCGTCGTTGTCAGGGATTGAATTTTATATTGAATCGTATTGCAATAGTTTTTATATTTTTAAAGCTTTGTATTTACTTGTTTATATTTGTTTTCCATAAGTGATTGTATATATATGTTTTCCATCATGTTTATGTGTATATACATATTTTTGTTTTTGGTTTACGTTTGCTCATGTGTTGTAGGCTTTATTTGGCATCTACCGGTAAACGAATCAACATGGAGGAGCTTGTACGTAAATAAGGCGTCGAACTGACGACGTGAAATAAGCTCTAGTTGGGAGGCAACCCAACAATTTTTGAGTTTGTACAGTTTTATATTTAGTAGTATAGTTAATATAAAGTGAGAATGTATGGATTGTGTGAGAAAAAGAACTTGAAAAACTAAGCATGCATGTTCGCGCTTAGCGCACACAGAGGGCGCTTATCGCACGCAGAGGGCGCTTAGCGCGCTCTGTTTTGTGTGGAAAAATCTCTCATTTTCCATCCACTTTCACAAATTTTGGTCTTTGTGTTTAGTTAGTTTTAATTCAATTTTGTTAGGTTGTTAGAATAATGTTTGTGTTTTCTCTCAAGTTTGTTTTTTATTAGCTTGAGGATGCATTGTGTGATTGTTCAATTTTGATTATTTCAACAAGAAAATGTTATGATAGTGTGAAAAATTTAAAGAGAGTTGCATTGCTAAGGTTTGTGTTTATTGCTTTTATAGAACATAACATGTTTATGAACCTTAGGCTTTGTACAAATTACATGACATTTATTTTTTTGCAATTTTTGTTCAATTTTGAATCACTTTAGTTCATAGCCCAATGTGAGGAACCTTCCATTGTTTACTAAATTGCATGGAGACCAACTTTCTTATTTAACTTGTTTGAATTGTGTTTAATCTTGTATTTATGTTGTTTGTATGATAGCACTAAAATGATCAAGGAATTTTGTTTGATTTTAAGCACAACCATTTGACCAAATAGTCAATCTACCTTGTGAGTGAGTGGGAATTTGCTTACCTCTTTGAACCTTTGTTAGAATCCACATTGGTGTTGAGTTCAATTTTTGTATAGATTCTAATATTTTTCTTGAACCATAACCATGACTTTTTTTATATAGTTTTTACCCTTGCCTAATAAGTGGGGGAGCATTCACTTTACATGATTGGTTGTATTCAAGTTGGAGAGAAGAAGAGGTTGGTTGTTAAAAGGTTGAGAAAAAGAAAAAGTTTGAAAAAGAAAGAAAAGAAAAAAGTGAAAAAGAAAAAGAAAGGAAAAAAGGAAAAAGAATTGAAAAAAGAAAAAAAAAAAACATAATAATGTTGTGCTAATAAGTTGTGTGGAATGATGTAACAATTTGGAAAAGATAAAAAGGTGATTGAAATTTGTGATTGCTTGAGATTGTGAGAAATGATCACTCTCATTTGATTAGGCAAATTTTTGTTTCTTTTACCTTGAGAAAAACAATTGTTTGTTACCCAAGCCACATTACAACCCTTAAAGCCCTTGTTATTTTTACTTTTATACTTTCAATATGAGTTTTTTTAGATGAATGCATAATTTGAATTTTTGTTAGCAAGATTGTTGTGTGTGAGTTGTCCCTCATATTTGTTTTTATCCCTTGATGAAGTTGTGTGTTAGGTGTGATTCATTATTGAACATTTGTATTGCTTTAAGATTTTTGACATGTGTTTTGTACTTAAAATTTGTTTCATAGCCATTGTGTCGTTGTAGTTTAGTGGTAAGTATTGCCTTGCGTGTACTTTTGATTGGTGTACCATATATTTGTTTCTTTTTGTAAAGACTTGTTGAGCATGATTTCTTAATAATTGCTTTTGTTTGTTTGAGGTGATCGATTCTTGTTTGAGGACAAACAAGTTTAAGTTGGAGAGAGTTTGATAAGTGCTAAAATATAGTGATTTGTAGTGTGAATAATTGGCACTTATTGACTTGAATTGTTTATTTTCGGTTTAAAAATCCTCTGTTTTTGCATACATTTTGTAGAATTTATATATTGTTGTATATTTTGCGATATTGTGTACATATTGTTGAGTTTGATAGTTTTTTATCTGTTTTTATAGGTAATAATGTGTGGTTGAAGGATGGACCCGTTTGAGTCAAGAGGGATGCTTCAAATGCAAATTTTTAGAGTTTTTGAATTGGTATTTGCGCTTAGCGCGATTTTTAGCGTGCTGGAGGTGGATGGCAGAAGCAAATAAACTTGGTTTTCCTGATCACGCTTAGTGCGAGCAGGACCGCACTTAGCGCAATTTATGTTGATTTAAGGGTACTTTAAGTGAGATCGCGCTTAGAGCGATCTGAGGGCGCTTAGTGCGGTTGTAATAAATATCATTCTTTATAATTTTAGTTTATCTCATTTTTGTAAGTATTCAAGCAAGAATATTTTTTCATTGTCATATAGAGCATTGAATAAGTTTTCCAACGCTTCCGACCGTGCGTCAATTGGAGTTACGGTTCGAAAGTTATGAAGAAAACAAGAAACTTGATTTTGCTTATGGCGCTAAGCGCCCTCATAGCGTGCTTAGCGCGGTTCGCGCTATTCCAGCCCCTATTTAAGTCACTTTCTAGCATTTTTTAAGTTATGTTGTTGGGAACTTTTAACCCCAACTTCATAAAACACATTCTTTAGTAGTTTTAGCTCAAAAATAACGCTTGGAGGATGCATCTTGACGATTAGAGTCTAATCCACTTCAATCGGAGTTGACAAACCGTGAGATTTGTGTTCTACTTCCACCCTTTCTATGTATTTTTCATTTGTTGGGGTTGTTGTATGTAATTTTACTTTGATTGTATGTGTATTTATGGATCTTTATATAAAATCTCTTTTACAACTCTTAATCGATGTCATCTTTGATTTAACATATATCTTAATGGATTTGATTCGCTATAGACATATACTTTTCGAAGTCGACCTAAGATGAATGTCTATTGGTTGTGGGAAGCGGTCTAATATTCACATGTGTGTCAGATCTTAATGCTCCGTGTTGTTTAGTTGCGTGATACATCACTTTGAGAGAATGTGGTTGATCTCTCAACGTTTGCGTTAGACATAACCTCTTGTTGTGAGCGATACGTGGGGATTTTGACGAGTGATTTAGGTTGTGTGTATTTGATCCATAGATTTTTTAGTACATGATGGGTAGAACGAAATACAACTCCTGACAAGTTTTCTCATGTCTTAAGAATGTATTTATTTTTTATATTATGTTTTTCGTTTACATCTTACTCTTTAAAACCATTCAACCCTAAGCTTAGAGACGTAGAGATTGTCGAACGACATTCTTCGGAAAATAATATTTTTACTTGCCACTTTACCGCTTTAACAATGGTCCAGTTATCCCTACTCATGTTGTTAATAGTGAAGTAGTAGATAAATCAAAAAATCTATGGACCGAAGAAGAAAATACAAAATTAAAACTTGTTTTTATAGCTAAGTACTTGATGATGAGTGCTTTAAGCACCAGATTTTGGTTTCTAATTGTCATTTGATCAAGGAAGTATAAGACATTCTTAAAATAATTCATAGAGATTTCACTGAGATCGAATAAGAGACAATGAACATACATATCTAAAAAGATGAATCACCAAGTGAAAGTAATGAGCATACTCATAGATGGTTCTCAGACATTAGAATTCTTAGAAGTTATTTTAGAATGTATGTGTTCTGGACTGGGCCGGGGACCTGGTCCACATCTGATCAGGCCCAGCCCACGCGCTTTGGGACGGCCCAACGAAGGCCTTAGTCAAGTCAGTGTCGGACAAGCGCCCACTCCGCAGTGT
Organism: Lathyrus tuberosus; assembly: GCA_022829125.1. Taxonomy (NCBI): domain Eukaryota; kingdom Viridiplantae; phylum Streptophyta; class Magnoliopsida; order Fabales; family Fabaceae; genus Lathyrus; species Lathyrus tuberosus. Next base: position 15,178,323 of record JALAZF010000031.1, read on the forward strand.
CGAGGACAAACGACGTTGAGCTTCGGGCAGAGGCGCTGAGCCTTCCCCGGAGTTCGCCCCGCCTCGACACGAGGACGCTACTCCCCGCGAGGAGTCCTTTCCATCCGCAAGCAAGTCCACCTCGCGAGGACATGTCTCTCCTCGACACGCAAGACTTCTCCCCGCGAGGACACGTTCTCATGTAACTGCCCACTCCCGATGAAATCGGTCTGCCCTAATTCCGGAAATCTAGGAGCAGTTACCCCATGGCGAAGACCACGTGCTGGTCTTCACTACGCCACGTAAGCCCTGACAGTTGCTTGGATTGGGCCTGACAATCCAGCCCAATGCAAGTAATCGTTGGCCCCGCGCTGGGGGCTCTCTATAAATACTCTCTCACTTGAGAGGGTCAGGTTATGTTCACTTCTACTCTCACTTCTGTACTTGCTATCTCTGACAGTTATCTTACTTGAGCGTCGGAGTACCTTGCAGGTACACCTCCCCCCCCCCCCGGCCGTCTTTCAACCTCACCGGAGCTGAAGCCCAGACGACGTCATTGGCCACTAGAGATTGTCTGATCCAGGTACGATCAGTGGCGCCGTCTGTGGGAACCCTTTGCTTCCCCGTTTTTCCTTCATTAAACCAAAGCAACTCTCATTCATCACCAACATGGCAAATCCTTCAGTTAACCAGGCTCTGGACACCGTGCTCGCACAGCTCGAGAACGGGAACCACCATGAAGACGCCGTCATCCTCAACGACGGCGAAGGCGACGTAAGAGACAGGCAAACCGCCTCCCCGGACTCCCAAGACGTGGCTTACAACGCCGCCCGCCAAGACGATTAGCAAGCCGTTTTTCAACCAGTCGCTCCTCCGCCCAATACGGACCCGAGCACCGTGGCCCTATTTGTCTTGATCAATCAGACCAATCAGCTGATCGCGCACCAGAATACCAGAATTGAAGCTTTGGAGCAAGGACGGGCACGACGATCTTCCCCGCGAAGACATCGTCGTCCACCGTCACCTCGTCGTTCTCCTTCCCCGCGAATGACTCCTTCCGAAGAATCTCGGACCCCGTCGCCGGTACACCAGGGTCGTCGACCACGTCTCGAGCGCCCCCAGCCGACGATCTCCCAGAAACGCCCTCGTTCCTTGCCTCGGAAGGAACCCAGGGCCTCCACCACGTCCAAGAAGTCCAAGCAGATCGAAGAAAGACCAAAGAACCGTTCAAGGAACTCCCCTCCATGGCATCATCGATCACCTTCGAGATCCCCGGCTGGTAGCGACGATGAGGACCAGATGACCCCTCTGTCGTGGGAAATCATGAACGCCCCAATCCCTGCAAGCATGGAGAAACCCCCACCATTGGGGACCTCTGACGGCCTGACCGACCCCAGAGTTTCGAAGCAATGCTCGACTTCCGAAATGTCAGGGGAGCCATCAGGTGCAGGCTGTTCCCCACCACCTTGCGGAATGGAGCCATGACTTGGTATAAGGGTCTGGCACATAGGTCGATCACATCCTGGAAACAACTTAGGCAACACTTTACCAAACACTTCACCGCGTCTCGTCGACACCCGAAGACGGAGGCTGTCCTAGAAAGCATCTTCCAAGGGAAGAACGAGTCTCTCCGGAACTACATCGAGAGATTCAACAAAGAAGCTGTCGAGGTCCATACGACCGACGACATGAAGAAATATTTAATTCTCCATGGATTGCGTGCCGGATCTAACTTTTCCAAATCCATAGGCCTCCGCAGACCCCGGCGTCTCGAGGACCTTCTTGCTCGAGCGCAGAAGTACATCGAACTCGAGGAGACGGAGGCAGCTCAGATCGCCCTTGAGACGAGACACAGAGAAGGCCCCCGCGGCCACAAAGATGAAGACTCTTCTCCCCGACGAGGAAGAGAGAGAAAGAAAGAGAACCGCAACCGTGATCCTCGGGAACCGCGCGGACCAGCTGGCCGATTCACGGAGTACACCCCGCTCAACGCTCCCCGGGCTCGAATCCTCTCTGAATGACAGAATTCCGAGTTTGTGAAGGGGGGAGTTCGCTTCCCGAAGCCGGCTGCTCCTAAATCAAACGTTGACAAATCAAAGTACTGCAGGTTCCACCGGAGCCACGGACATGTTACCGAAGACTGCATCCATCTCAAGGATGCGATCGAAATTCTGATCAAGGAAGGGCACTTGAAGAAATACGCCCAGAAGAACGATACTCCTCGTCCCAGCTCCTGGGAAGCCCAGAACGTCGAGGAGACGACGCCTCCTTCCGACGAGAGTCACCTTCAGGTCGCCCTCAGTGTCACCCGACCCGAAGATTTCTTTGTTCCCCCAATCATTGAAGGACAAGAAGCAATTCGCAACATGTGGGCGACATTCCCCCACGAAGATCCCGTTACTGCCCGTAGCACCTGGGAAAGCTTCCCCAGGGAGATGGTTATCTCCGGGGGAGGACCAGAGAAGCTGTCCGTCGGATCGATCAAGCGGAAATTTGACGAGCTGGAATCCGCGACATCGGCGAAGGCGACCACCCTCGAGAAAATGCGGGGAAACTCCAACCCCATCACCTTCTACCTCGAGGAACTCCCCGGGGGAGCACCAAACGCCACTATTCCCCTCCTGATCAGGGCGCAGATGGCGAACTTTGACGTTCGAAGGATCCTAGTCTACCAGGGGAGTTCGGTCGACATCATGTATGCTCACCTGTTCGGGACCCTTCAGCTCAACGAGAGGCATCTGACCCCGTACGTCGGTTCAGATCTACAGGGGTTCAATGGAACCACCATCAGACCATGGGGTTACGTGGAGCTAATGGTTACATTCGGGGCCAAAGACACTGCCCGGTAGGTGAATATCCGTTTCCTGGTGGTCAAATGCCCGTCCCTTTACAACTGCATCCTCGGCAGGACCACCCTGGCTGAACTTACGGCGGTACCATCAACGGTCCACCTCAAAATGAAGTACTACACGACCAGGGGGCGAGTAGTGACGATGCACGAGGACATCGACGCGGCCAGAAGGTGCTTCGACGCCGCCATCAAAGGCCTGAGTTCCATCGGCCCCAAACCCAAGACCGTGGCCAAGCCACCCCAGGACGCCGAGCAGAAACCTCTCCCGTGCGTCAACGCGGTCGAACTCGACAGCAGGTTCCCGGGCGAGCCCGATGAAGACGGAGCAGAGGACCTCGACCTCCAGGCGGAGAACGACGGGTGGCCTCTCTACCCAACGTGCCCCATCTCAGACGGAGACTTTGAGCTCGTGGTGCTCGGGAAGGATCCAGATCGTAACTTGAAGATTGGCATCGGGATCCCCGACCTGGCAAAGGAGCAGCTGAAAGCATGTCTGAGGGAGAACACTGACCTCTTCGCGTGGAGCGCGTCCGAGATGCCTGGCCTCGACCCCGAGGTGGCTTGTCATCAGCTCGCGGTAGATCCGGCCGCTAGGGCCATAGCACAACGTAGGCGTAAGCAGTCTCCCGAAAAAGTGGAGGCTGCTGAAAAAGCTGTAAAAGACCTCCTAGAGGCAAATTTTATTTCGGAGGCCAAATACACGACCTGGCTGTCCAACGTTGTACTTGTTAAAAAGAATAATGGAAAATGGAGAATGTGCGTTGATTATACCGATCTTAACCGGGCTTGCCCGAAAGACTGTTATCCCTTGCCTAACATCGACCAACTGGTCGACAATTCTGCAGGTTACAAACTACTGTCCTTCATGGATGCTTACTCGGGATACAATCAAATTCCTATGGACAAGGTCGACAAATAACACACGGCCTTCATGACCGCGTCGGGCAACTACTATTACAACGTAATGCCCTTCGGTCTGAAGAATGCCGGTGCGACCTACCAACGGATGATGAACAAGGTTTTTCGGGCTGAAATCGGCGACATGCTCGAAGTCTACATGGACGACATGATCGTCAAATCTGCAGAAGAAGTCGACCACGCCCCGCACCTCAAGAAGGTGTTCGACACGGTGAGGAGGTGCCGCATGAGGTTTAACCCTGACAAGTGCACCTTCGGCGTCCGGGCAGGGAAGTTCCTCGGATTTTACCTCACAGAGCGAGGAATCGAGGCCAACACCGACAAGTGTAGGGCCTTCTCTGAGCTTCCTACCCCTGACTCAAAGAAGTCGATACAATCATTGAACGGGATGCTCACCGCCCTTTCCCGCTTCGTCGCCAAATTCGCACAATACGCACTCCTATTTTTCAAACTTCTTCGACAAAAAGCGGAGTTTGATTGGAGCGAGGAATGCGAGCAGGCACTCGTCCACTTAAAACAGGTCCTATCACAACCCCCGGTCCTCTCACGGCCTGAGAACGGGGAGACACTATTCTTGTATCTTGCAATCACGAGTGAAGCAGTCAGCGCCGTCCTCATTCGGGAAACCCCGGACGGGCAGAAGCCGGTTTACTTCACGAGCAAAGCCCTCCAGGGCCCCGAGCTCAGATATCAGCAGATTGAGAAAGTCGCCCTGGGTCTCGTCACCGCGGCCAGGAGGCTACGCCACTACTTCCTCGCCCACACCGTCGTCGTGAGGACCGAACAACCTATAAGGCAGCTCCTCGGGCGACCGAACATGGCGGGGAGGATGCTCAGGTGGTCACTCGAGCTCGCCGAGTTTGACATCCAATACGAAGGGAGGAAAGCCCTGAAGGCACAGGTACTGGCCGACTTCGTAGCAGAGATGACCGTCCCGGAACCTTTGACCAACGGATCACAGAAATGGACGATCTATGTCGACGGGGCGTCCAGCCCAAAGGGGAGCGGGGCGGGCATCATCCTCGAAAACGAGGAAGGCATCTTGATCGAGGTATCCCTCGAACTGTCCTTCTCGACATCGAACAACCAGGCCGAATACGAGGCCTTCCTCGCAGGACTTCGGCTGGCGGAGGACCTCGGCGCCAAGGAGGTCAAACTCTTCACCGACTCCCAGCTCGTGGCCTCGCAAGTCCGAGGAGAGTACCAAGCCAAGAACGACAGCCTCATAGAATACTTGGCCTTGGTAAAAGAAAAAATGAAAAAGTTCACCTCCGCGGAAGTAACCCACATCCCCCGCGAGCACAATGCCCGAGCAGATGTCATGTCCAAATTGGCGAGCACAAAGAAGAAAGGCGGGAATAAATCTGTCATACAAGGAGTGCTTTCCCACCCGAGAATTGAAAAACCGACCATGGTTTCGGACATCAACGATATCGGGGACAACAACTGCTGGATGACCCCGGTATACGAATACCTCATGACAGGCAAACTGCCCGAAGATCCTAAAGAAGCAGGAATGGTCAAGAGGCGGGCGTGCTCGTACACTGTAGTCGAGGATAAGCTATACCGGTGAGGGTTCTCTATTCCCCTCCTCAGGTATGTCGAGGAGACTAAGGTCCCCGGTATTCTCCAGGAAATCCACGAGGGAATCAATGCACAGCACCTCGGCGTCCGCTCGCTAGCCCGTAAGGCTCTTCGAGCAGGGTACTACTAGCCCACCATGCAACAGGACGCCAAGGAACACGTCAAGAAGTGCGACAGATGCCAACGACACGGGGATATGCACCTCGCTCCTCCTAACGAGCTCAGTCCGTTGTCCTCCCCTTGGCCGTTTCCGTGGTGGGAAATGGATATCCTCGGACCTTTCGTCCAGGGGTCGTATCAAAACAAATACCTCATCGTCGGGGTGGACTACTTCACGAAGTGGATTGAGGCAGAAGCGTTGGCCAAAATCACGGCCTTCAACATACTACGTTTTTACAAAAGAAATATCCTTGCCCGGTTCGGCGTGCCCCAAGCGATCGTCACCGACAACGGAACACAGTTCACCGACAGGAACTTCCAAGACTTCGTCGCAAAACTAGGCACGAAGCAACACTTCACGTTGGTCGAACACCCTCAAACGAACGGACAGGCTGAAGCGGCGAACATGGTGATCCTCCGAGGATTAAGACGTCGACTAGGCGACGCCAAGCAGCGGTGGGTCGAGGAGCTACACAGCGTCCTTTGGGCCTACCAGACGACTCCACACTCCACAACTGGGGAGACCCCCTTCCGTTTGACCTACGGAACCGAGGCAGTGATCCCCATGGAGATCAGGGAACCCTCGAGGAGGACAGAAGCCCCCCCTCGACGGGGACGTGAACGGCGAAGCCCTGAGGGAAGAGCTCGATTTTGTCGAGGAGATACGTTCGGGCGCTTCTCTCCGAGAAGCTTCGCTTAAGCAGAAAATAACACTGCGTTATAACGACAAAGTTATTAAACGTGATTTTCAGGTAGGCACCCTCGTCCTACGCAGGAACCAGAAGGACTCGCGAGAAGGCAAACTCGCCGCGAACTGGGAGGGCTCGTACCGCGTCCGCGGGAAACGAGGACAGGAGCCTACTTCCTCGAAAATCTGCACGGGGAAGAACTTGCTCGACCATGGAATGCTGAGAAGCTCAAACAGTACTATAGTTAAGCACTGCCCGCGACTCACTAGCACCGCGATCACGGGGACACGCTAAGGTACGAGCGCGACGCCCCTATACAGAACACGATGATCGGAGACCGCGTTGTGTGTGCGCGAGGTCCTTTGATCCGACGGGGATACCTCGATCGAGGCCCACCGTCGTTGTACCAATCGGGCAGAACACCTAGCTCGCGATGGGAAGTTCATGCCACGAAGCTAAGACCTCGACCGGGCTCTTAGCCTCGTTAAAGGTCGGAATACGCCTCCGGCCGCCCGACCAGCTCTCCACGCGGTCAGGGATTATCAAGGTCGAGCAAATCCCAAAGTCTTATTACTTAGACAAAAATAAAAGTATAACAAATGCATCACACACAATTCAAACCATGCAAACAATACTAGCAAGTAAACAAAGGTACATTAAAACGGGCAGAAGCCCAGTGTACAAATATTACAAAAATGTCAAAAAGCCCCTGGCACATATGCCGGGCACAAATCATTACAAAGAAAACGGCGCGCAGGCCAAACAATCAAAAGAACTACACGGCGATCTCATCCTCGACCCGCCTTCCATCTTCCTTCTCCCCCTCCTCTGGAAGATTGAGCTTGCCGTCGACCACACGAAGGAACGGGTTGATTCTGTCGAGCACCAGCAGAACGCCTGGATTCTCAGCGCCGATCTGCTCCACGACATTCTTAAAGCCTATCTCCAGAGCTTCCAGACTATCTAGCTGAAGCTCCCGAATTTTGCCAATCAAAGCGGCACGGTCAGTAAGATTTTTCTCCACGGGAGTTTCATTCTCCGCGGGACGGACAGCAGCCTCCAACTCCCCGACCTTTTCCCGAGAGCGATCAAGCTCCTCTTGAGTCGCCTTTAGGGCAGACTTGACCTCATTCAGCTCGCGGAGGGTGTTAGCGTGGTCCTTGCACTCAGCCTGGGCCTTCAGCAGATCAGCCGCGACCTTATCCTTCTCTTTCTCGAGGGCAGTGTAGTCGTTTTTCAGCTTCTGCAGCTCGAAGGCAGAGAGGGCCCCATCATTCAATATCAAGGCAGTCTCGAAGACCCGCATCATGGCAGCAAGGTCCTCGACAAGCGCCTCTCTCCTGGCCACCACGTCCATACCCAGAACCGCCTTCACCTCGGCGTCAGCAATGACAGGGGGGCTTCCCCCGAAGAAATTCCGCTGGAGGTGGCAAGCGGGCATCTGAAACTTCCCCGGCGAGACAGGGCCCACGAGATCCACGAGGACAGGCCCCTCGGTCCTTGCTTTCTTGGCAGGGGTGCTCTCCGGAGGAGGGGACTGGCTGCACTGTGGCGAGGAGGAGCCACTCGTCGTCCTAACCGGCGTCGCAGTCTGAATAATCTCTCGGACACGGCTTTTGGTACGCTTGGGTGCCCGATCGGCGACCAACTTCATGATACGCTCGGTGGCGTTAGACATTTGAGCTGCAAGAGAAAACATGGAAAAAGTTAGCACAAAGAGACAAAGCTAAATGAAGGCCCGAACAGGACGAGGAGATCCCACCTAAGAACCTCTTGGCCTCATCGGGAGACTTGCATTCGAGGAGCCCCCGGGTGTTTATATAGCGAACCTCTCTCACAACCCTCCCTTGGGAGTCGAGGAGGAAGTTTCCATCCCTACCAATGCACTCTGCCCGGTTGAAACCATTGACATACGCGACCAACGTGGCATACGCCCCCCTGTCATCCTCCGACAGCGCGCTATGCTTCACGACGTAATCCTCCGTGCCGAGTGCGAAGTGGGCGTCCTCCCACTCCAGGGGACACGAACCTCTCTCCCCCGGATCCGTCGGGCACAATGTCATAAAATGTACCCACGGCCGAGTGCGTCGCGGGCATGACATAGTATAACCTTCTCTTGAAGCCCCTTATTGAGTTCGCGTACGCCTTGAACAACTTCCTGGGTTGCTTGAAAGAAACCCAACTATGTCGCCCATTGTCCGTTGAGCGTTGCAAATGGAAGACGCGGAAGAAGAGCTCGAGGGTGATCCCAATCTGGAGATAGTCGCAGACGATTTCAAACGCCCGCATGAAAGCGAGCGCGTTAGGATGAAGCTGCGACGGCGCCAAGTGCAGACGGTTGAAAACCCCTAGTTGAAAGCTATTGAAGGGGAGGCGGATACCGGCCTCTTTAAAGGCGAACTCGTACATGGGAAACCGCAGCCCGCGATAGTTCGAGCAGATGCGATGGTGTACCCGGGGCTGGTAAACCGTTCATGTGGCCTCCTCTCCTTCGGGGACGTTCTCGACAAAGGCGAACGCGTCTGTGTCGTCGACAGAGAAACACGACCCTATACGCAGAGGCTCTTCCCCGGCCCATTCGTCTGTCGGGCGCACGATCGCCTCCCCGGGGATCTGAGCGGGTCCATCCACGTCGGGTTCGGTGTCTACATAGAGAATTCTCGGGATCCTCGCAGCCATTTTTACCTGAAAATCAGAGGAAACAGGTGAGTTCGTTGGTCGCGACCAAGTCCACCCTTCCACCGCCGATCAAGTGAAAGGACAGCGAGCAAGAAAATATTTGGGGACACGGCGAACTGCCCGAGGCAATCACCCCGTCCTTTCTCTTTTCGATCCCCGATCCTCCCATCTCACTTCCCCGTGACATTCATCACGTGTCCTCGGTGTATTCATAAGAGTCCTTGGGACATTCATCTTGTCCTCGGGATGTTCATCCCAAACCACCGTCAAAACCCACCGGAACCCTAGAAACGTCAGCCGTTCCCGGCCAGAACCCTAACGGAGTACCAGGAACGCCCTCAACCCGCCGGAAAACAACTAAAAAAAAGAAAAAAAAGGAACCATAAGGGAAAAAGAACTTACTTGAGCGGTGGAGGAGAGCGGACTAGAACAGCAAAGACGGCGGTGCACGGCGGTGTTCGGCGGCGGAGCAACAACGGTGACTAGAGGAGATGCAGAGCGAAAAAGGTGGGAACGTGCGAATGGCACGAACTCGCCCCTTTTATAAGCCCCCCACAAGCTTCGAGGAGTGGCTAGGCAATCGATTACGCTACCCTAGGGTAGCCGCCCTATGCAATAATGAGGTGTGACGCGTGGCACACGCTTCCCTAGGCACGTCTGTTCATTCCCCAACACGCGTCTCCTCGTTCACCTCGGCCCTGACTCCTCGTATCCTCGCGACGTTGCCCTCTGCGACCAGTCTCGCACGAGCATGCCTACTTGTTTCTGCCCGGTTCACCAACGGTTCCCCTCTCGAAGCCTCTTTCCCGACCGGGCACGCCCTCGACATAACCTTGACCCTTAAGTCATCACTCTGACGCCTCAGAGCAACGACTTGGGGGGCTCCTGTTCTGGACTGGGTCGGGGACCTGCTCCACATCTGATCAGGCCCAGCCCACGCGCTCTGGGACGGCCCAACGAAGGCCTTAGTCAAGTCAGTGTAGGACAAGCGCCCACTCCGCAGTGTCGAGGACAAACGACGTTGAGCTTCGGGCAGAGGCGCTGAGCCTTCCACGGAGTTCGCCCCGCCTCGACACGAGGACGCTACTCCCCGCGAGGAGTCCTCCCCATCCGCAAGCAAGTCCACCTCGCGAGGACATGTCTCTCCTCGACACGCAAGACTTCTCCCCGCGAGGACACGTTCTCGTGTAACTGCCCACTCCCGATGGAATCGGTCTGCCCTAATTCCGGAAATCTATGAGCAGTTACCCCAAGGCGAAGACCACGTGCTGGTCTTCACTACGCCACGTAAGCCTTGGCAGTTGCTTGGATTGGGCCTGACAATCCAGTCTAATGCAAGTAACCGTTGGCCCCGCGCTGGGGGCTCTCTATAAATACCCTCTCACTTGAGAGGGTCAGGTTATGTTCACTTCTACTCTCACTTCTGTACTTGCTATCTCTGACAGTTATCTTACTTGAGCGTCGGAGTACCTTGCAGGTACACCCCCCCTCCCCCCCCCCCCCCCCCCCCTCGCCGTCTTTCAACCTCACCGGAGCTGAAGCCCAGACGACGTCGTTGGCCACTAGAGATTGTCTGATCCAGGTACGATCAGTATGTATATAAAAAATATCTAAGACTCAAAAATTGGAGTCAGAAATATGGTCTAATACTTGATTCGAAGGATAAAAAAGTTTGTATCAATTTCAAGAAAAATCCATAATTGAGGAAATTATTGTAAAATTCAAAAAGATAATTCAACATCTAAAAGATAAAGAAAAGAATTTAAGAACATTCGAAGAGTCTTCGTCGTCTTCATCCTCGTCAAAAAAGACTATTTGAAGAAGTGACTAAAAGATCAACCCCAAAAATATCATTTGAAAAAACAATCACTGTAAATGAACGTTCTTATGAAGAATCAACATTTAGAAGAACCTATGAAAAATCAACATCTAAAAGAACATTTCCCTTTGGAACCGTAGTTTAAGATCCAGGCAATGCAACTCTTGGCAACCACATACTTTCACTTTCTGATGTCACACACGGCATGTCTCGTTCACATCTACAAATAAAACTATAGCTCATATGATTGTTTTAAGAAAAAATATGTACATCAGTTATCTTTTTATATTTTAATTTAACTTATTTAGTTAATAGTCGTTCCCAAATGGTCTGTACTAATTCTGCAAAATGCAAGTCATACATATGGAACCATTGTAACTAAATTGACAGTTTACTCTTCCTTTTTGCTCATTACTTTTGATGTTCAGCCCAATCTTTCAAATCTCTGCATTAAGGACTACATTTAGTGTTTAGGCAGCTACCATGCCCAAGAATATGGTGCACATGTAATGAAATATGTATGCTACTATTATGAATTGACTTGGACATGCATAAATATATATTTATATATGCTTTATTGCACAAGGCCAATTACTATATACATGGAGAATACCAGCTACAAACTAATTCACATTAGCATCAAGTAAATAACACTGTCATTTACTAGCAATTGTAATCTATGAGCCTATGAAGCCTAAAAAATAAAGAATAAGCGGGACTGAATAATGCCTTTGGCAAAAAGAGAACATAACATAACTAAAGGGGAAGGTCCAATTAATTAGATGGGAGCAGCACATGTGGTTCTAAAGTGACCTGTTTGATTGCAGCGACTACAATGCACCACTCGCTTAACACGCCCACGATCTTCTGCACGAACTCTCTTCTTTCTTGGTTGTCCAGGTGGTCTGAGAGATTTAGGTGGGTTGATTATAACTTCAAGAGCTTGGCTAGCATTGGAATCTCCCTCAGACAACTCCTTCCAGAGAGATTTGTCAGGAATTGGATGTATGGTTTCAGAGTATGTCTTGCGATACGTTGCGACAGTGAAACAGCTTTCTGTGAATCTATGCACATTCTGTCTGCAGGAGAGAAGTGCTGCTACGGCATGTGCACAGGGCAAACCATAAAGCTGCCAACCGCGACAAAGACAGCAGCGATTCCTTATATCAACTATATTAGTTCCCTCGTGAGATATAATTTCGAACTCAGCTTCGTTGGCACGAAGTACCTGATAAGTTTGCGCACGTTCTAGAGCCTCTGCAACAAATCTTTCCGCAGAAGGAACAAGAATAGATGTCCACTGCATACTGGTTTCCCGGCGCTCATTGAACCAAGTCATAAGCTTCCTTCTAATGAACTCCATCATTTGAATTATTGGAAGCCCGGATGCTTCTAATATCCAACTGTTTAAAGCTTCAACAATGTTGGCTGTTGTATGACCAAACCTTTGGCCCTCAAAATAAGCAGTAGCCCACAGACGAGGTGGAACTCTTCGAATCCAATATGCAGCATCTTGTGATATCTCTTCAATTTCAAAAATTTTAGCTTCAAATTCATTTACAGTAAGAGCATTGGCTGCTTCCCATAGAAGATTGACCAGCATGGTGTTATTAAATTCCTTAGAGAAGCTGTCACTCAAGTGACGCATACAAAATCCATGGAAAGCAGAAGGAAAGTTTACTTCAACGCCATCCACAATTCCCTGCTGTCTATTAGACAAAATAGTAAGCCTTGGCATGTTCTCAGTATTAATCTCAAGCAGGTTATGAAGTTCAGAGAGAAACCACGTCCAATTATCATCATTCTCCTCGTCAACAACACCAAATGCAAGAGGAAAAAGAGCCCTGTCACCATCAAATCCAGTGGCAAGAAGTAACGTACCAAGATACTTGCTCTTTAAATATGTCCTATCAAGCCCCAAGAGAGGCCGGCAAGCATTTAAAAATCCATAAATAGATGCTTGGAAAGAAATAAATAGGCGTTGAAAGCAATTATCAGATGGATTTCCATAAACAGATGCAATACTGCCCGGGTTTGTGCGTTTCACCTGTGCACAGTATTGTGGAAGCAAACGATACCCTTCTTCAAAAGACCCACGCATTGCAGCCATGATACGCTCCTTGCCTCTCCATGCTTGCTTGTACGTTAAGGTGATACCATGAACCCTATGAATCTCTTCCAATATCTCCTTTGGCTTGCAATTAGGGTTCTCCATCAGCCTTTGCTCCACGGAGCTGGCAACCCACTGAACTGAAGCTTGCTGATGACCAAGATGAGAAATTCCTCCACATGTATGACTCTCATGAATTGTCCTAATGGTAAAAGTTGGAACCCCGGGAAGCTTTGCTGCATGAATGCGCCAGGGGCATCCTTCACTAGCACATTTAGCAGTAAAGCGTGTCTTGTCAGATTTAATAGTCTGCATCTCAAAGTGCAGAGCAATTGCTGTATCCCTCAATGCCCTTCGACAACTCTTGACATCGGGAAATTCTTGACCCACTGACAATTCATAAGTCGGACTTATATCAACTTTACGAGCCTGAATCACATAGGGTTCAGAAGAAACCATATACTGAGACTGATGAACACCCATATCATTGGCAGAACCAATGCTCATTTCTGGATGCTGAACCACAGCCATGTCAATATTCTCGTCAAGTCCTTGGCCTTCCGAAACAGTCAGATCATTGTCGCCCGGAAAGACCAAATCATGGTTTTGTCCAGGAAAGGACAACTCATCTTGTTCATCAAGCTCAGGCTTTTTATCTATAGCAACCTTATGGCCATCCTCATAAGCTTGACCATCATCGCCTTCTTGATCATGGTTTTGTTCCAACCCAAATTCACATACATCGGGATGTTCCAAGCCTAGTTCATGATCATGGGTTTCTCCCAAGCCCAAATGATGCTCGTGAGCTGATCTCAGTTCCAAAGCATGGGTCTCGGCAAGGCCCAAATTATGATTATGATCAAACACTGATTGCTCCAAATTGTGACTTTGACCAAACATCATATCTTGGTTAGCCATTGAAGATAAAAATCACTACTCCAACAACATAAAATCATACAGCCATTACCCAGAATGGAATTAACCGTAAAAATTAAAACTTTACTAAAACCCAGTCGAATTATCAACAAATGAAGAAAAATCAGAGTGAAATTACCTGAGGTGGTTCACCATATCCCAAAAGGGTATAGAACCATGAAGAACATAGTGTTGAAAAAGATATATTAGAACGTTGAACGCAGATCGAAGAAGAGGAAAAGGGGGTTTTATGGATTGATGGAGAAGGAACGAGTGTTTGAAAGGAGGTTGGTGAAAATTGGCGGGGAAGTGGAGAAAATCGGAAATAGAAGAAGAAGGGTAAGGAGAAGAAAGGAATAGATGGTTGTGAGGGTTGAGAAGGGAAAATCAAGATCTGAGGCTAAGCACAAAAAGAGGGTATTTAGGTCAAACAAAATACAACCTCTCTTTATTTTAATTTCTCTGAATTACTGTTCTAGCCTTTACTATCCCTTTATATATATATACACGTGCATATTATTAACTCAAATTTCTTAGAAAATTTTTCATCTTGCCCCTATATATCATATTATCATATTATGAGCGCATTTAGCTCATAATATTTATATGAGAAAATAAAAATGAACAGATAGCGTAAAATAATTTTATACTGTTAACTAATTACCATTATGTATCATGTTATATCAGACTGTAAATTTTAAATTAATCGTATGACATAGTAGATTGATGAATTTCTATTGTATGATAGTGTAAAAAAAATTGCATACCAATTAAACTCTATTTATATATACTAGATCAATCAATTCAATCAAATTCCATTAAGATGGATCAGTTTAATAGAAAGAGTAAAATTCTAAATTCTAAATTTCGTATATGTTTAATCGGGTAGATAGATTCTAGATGGAGTGTTTGTGGAAAAGGAATTGATAGATTTAGCTAAAAGAGAAAAGAGAAGTTATATGATATTAAAAGTTGACTTCGAGAAGACTTATAATTGTTTAAGTTGGAATTATCTAAGAAACGTTATCATAAGAATAGGAGTTGGTATGAAATGGATAAAGACAAGTGTATTCTTAAGTAGTATGTCGGTTATAGCTAACGGAAATCCAATAAATAATTTTCAAGTAGGTGAGGGGCTCAGACAAAGGACTCCATTATTGCCATTCCTATTTTTAATTGCGGCTAAAGGCTTAACAAAGTTGATGTGAAATGTGGTGCATATGAGAGATTTTTAGACATTTAGAATTAAAGATTTTAACAATTTTCAAGCATTACAATCTGCATATGATACTGTTATAGTGGGAAAGGGATCCATGGAAGAATTTATGGAGTATAAAAGCAGTGTTATGGAGTTTTGAATTGGTCTTAGGATTTCGAGTAGACATGTATAAAAATAAGTTGTATGACATAAATTTGGAAGAAAATTGTTTGCATTCAGCTATGTGCATCTTATCATGTTGTGTAGGTGTGATTCCTTTCAAAATTTTAGGCATTTTGCTAGGTTCAAATCTAAATAGAGTAATGACTTAGGCTCAAATAATTGAGAAGATACATATCAAATCATTACATTTTTGTCACCTGATGGGTTGAAGGGACTGTTTGAACCTCCTTCAAGTTCTTCGTGGGCATGAGCCTTTCAACGTCCACGCCCAATCTAGGATCCCAATCATCGAGGTTTGTATTTGGAACTTCGGAAAGGGGAGCACAGGGTTATTCTGGTAGCATTCTTGAGCAATTTGTTGGTCTTCTTGAACCACGTCGACTCACCCTCCAAATAGCGGGTATTTCAAGACCAGATACTGGGTGGAAATATCTGCCCCCAACGGATTGATGACGGGTCGACCTAGTATGATATTATATGACGATAGGGCGTCTATAATAAGGTAGCTGCCATGTATTGCCTTGTCGTCTACTTTTTCGCCACATGTCGTCTCCAGGGTCACATGACCCATTACTTGTACATGTTTTCCCGAAAATCCTATTAACAAGCCACTGAACACCTTGACATCGTTAAGATTGAGTTAAAGTTATTGGAAAGCATCCAAGGACATGACATCGACAGAGCTCCTAAGATATATCAATACACAATTGATATCTCAATTGCCATGTTGTACAGTGATGACCAGAGGGTCATTATCATGGGAGTTAACCCTGATGGTGTCTCTATCGGGAAAGGTGATGTTCACCCTTGTTTTCCCTCGTGCATCCTTGGGGAAACCATGACTCCATGAGATATTACATTCGCATAGAGCACTTGTCTTGCATATTTCCTTTGGGATGAGCTATAACTATCTCTATCAGTGAAACTGTAACACCTCAAATTCAATTAATTTATTTAATTAGATTTTGTTGCGTGTTATTTAGTTATTTAAATTAATTCATATGTTTTTATTGAATAATTGGGGAATCTATGTGCCTTGATGGGTATTATAGAGAGTTAAGAGAATGGTATAAATTAATTAGATTTATTTTAAGTTGAGTGGAATAATTAAAAATAAGGTGATTGTAGAAAAATAAGGGAAATAATATAATTTGGTGGATAATTGATTATTAGAAATTAAAATAAAATAAATTAGAGTTAGTAAGGGCAAAATAGAGAATAAGCGAGTAAGTTGAGGGTAATAAGAGAATAACTTAAATAGGGAAATTAGGTTTTGGTTTAAATAGAAAAAGGTGAGGGATGAACTTTGACAGTACGTATTATTTTGGATCAAGAGAAAAAAGGCAAGGGAGGTAACCTGGGGTTTGGGAAGAAAACACCATTGTTGAGGAGCTTAGAGCTTGCTTTGTTGGAAATTTAAGGTAAGGGGATATTACTCTTCTATGAGTGTATATTGTAGGAAGGGTAGTGAGGGATCATTCCTCACTCTCCTCTAGGTTTTTCTTTTGATTTCATCATTGTTCATGTGTTCATGTGTTCTTGATGTAAATTGTGTAAATTGTGTGTCCAATTGTTATGATTCATGATTTAATCTGTGAGTTATAGCATGTTTAATTGTTATGAGATTGTGCATGCTGTTAAATTCACGATATGATGCATTTTGGATGTTATAATGTGAATTGGTTTGATGTATGAGGGTTGGGGTGGGGAAGATGAAGTAAATGTGCTAAAAACTAGGATTTTTGGAAAATTGGCCTGTGTCAATTGATTGACCCTCGATGTCAATAGATTGCATGCGTGAAAATTAGAAAATTTTGAAAAGAATAACGATGTCAATCGATTAATTCATTTAATCAATCGATTGCGCTTAGCCAAAAAGTGAAAAATAATAGAAATAGAATGTAATGAGGGACCAGATCGATCGATTGATGGCTTGCTGCAATTGATTGATGCTAGTAAAAATTTGGAAAATTGTTGAGATGAAGCCTATTATTCTATTTGATAGTTTTTGTCATAACTTTAGTTCCGTAAATCCAAATGAAGTGTCGTTTGAAGCGTTGGAAATCTAAAGCGCGTGGATATCCCATAGTGATGTATTAAGAGACTCAACATCAAAATATTTATACAATGCAATGAGACTCAACAACTCAACTCAATGCATGTGGTACCAAATTGTGAGCTCTCAGGTTCACTCGCTCTGATCCCTACCTCGGATTAGAGCACACCAAAATTATTACCATCACCATAGGTAACGCTTTACTAATTCCATCACCATAGGAATTAGCTACTCGCACCTAATCCATCATCATAGGATTGAGGCTCACCAAAAACGGACCACAATCCAACACCATGAATGCATGCAACATCATATACATGCAACAACAACAACAGGTACCATAACATTCACCATAGTCAGATACTACGCCAATGTTGGCCACCATGCACCATACACATGCTATAGACTTTCAACAGTGATAATGTAATAGTATAGCAAGCAAGAACAATGCATTTTCGAATATGTCACACCACAACATAAACACTACAATGCATTTAACACCATCCTACAACAATTAATTCAAATTTAACTACTGCAATCATTTTTAAAATAAAGTTCGTCGCGTAAGCTTCCTGACGCTTCGAACGACACCCGAATCGTACATCCGAAACTCAAGATATGATTTTTCAAAGTTTTTTACATTTTCTTCCCAGTGTAACCGGTTACACCAAATACAGTAACCAGTTACACCCCTGTAACCACGCCACTGCTAGTCACAGTTTTTACAATGTAACCGGTTACACCATTACTGGTAATCGGTTACACCTCCTTAATTTTGCTCAAAAACACAATTTTTCAATAGTGTAACCGGTTACACCATTTCTGGTAACCGGTTACACACGTAGCAACATCACTTTTCTGGTACTTATCAGTGCGAAAATCACTTTTTATGCATCCTCAAACCCCACTTTTCTTACAAAACAAGTATCCAATTATTTTACTCATAAATAACTTTTTTATAAAAGTCACAAAAACCCAATTTCCCCCCAAAAAAACTCATATGCTCGAGTTCTGACTCACAACAATTCACAACAACACACATCCATCATCATGCAATCCATTGAATATAGGATTCTAACAGCATCAACACATAATTCATCAATAAGAACATTCCAACATACTCAATTCGACCAAAACATCCAACATAGCATAATTATACCATTCATCATTACACAATTTCAACCAAAACACATAAACATAATATGATCATACAATTGCAAGGTTCAAAGCATGAGAAAATAAATTCTAACAAAGTAATCAAATCCCTGTCCACAATCATCATGCAAACCCTTATAGAATCGGAACCCCACCCTCACCTTAGATTCTTGCAAGTTTCTTCAATAATGGATTTCCTCTTCTATGCCCTAACTCTCTTCCTCTTTTCTTCTCCCTTTTCACGTTATTCTCTTTTCTTCAATTTCACGTGTCTAATACTTTTCTCTTAACCTCCCCCTTTCTCTTATTTTAATATAATTATATTATTATCACTTATTCCTAATAATAATAATAATAATAATAATAATAATAATAATAATAATAAATAATAACAATAATAACAAATTTCACTACTTATTTAATTTAAATAATTTCCGCCTATTATTAAATTAAATAAATAATAACTAATATCAAATAATTAGTTCTACTCACAACACCTCCAATCTCTACACTTTTACTCACACACCCCTAACACCTTAATTTTTCTAATTTATAAGGTCAATACCCTACACCAAGGGTATCTCAGACACACCAAAACTCCAATCAACACATATATACACACAATTTAATTACGGAAATTAAATTAAAATAACGAGGCGTTACAACTCTCTCCCACTTAGAATATTTTCGTCCTCGAAAATTTACCTGATGCGAACAACTCTGGATAAGAATCTCGCATCTTACTCTCCAACTCCCAGGTCATATTTCCTCCGACAGCGCCTCCCCACACTACCTTCACGAGAGCAATCTCTTTGCCTCTCAACTACTTCAATTTGCGGTCTTCAATCCTCACAGGTAGAGCCTAAACTGTAAGGTTATCCCTCACCTGCACATCATCCATCGGAATCACATACGACGGATCCGGAACATATTTCTGAAGCTGTGAAACATGGAACACATCATGTAAATTCAACAAATTTGGTGGTAACGCCACTCTATAAGCAACTACTTCAATCATCTCTGATATCTGATACGGACCAATAAACCGAGGAGTAAGCTTCCTTAACTTCAAGGCACGCCCAACACTGGTCGCCGAAGTGACCCTCAAAAAAACATGGTCCCCCTCTTGAAACTCAAGATTTTTCTTCCTCTTATCATGGTAACTCTTCTGCCTACTTTGCAAAGCTTTCATCTTCTCCCGGATCAACTTCACCTTTTCAGTAGTCTGCTGGACAATCTTAGATCCAAGCACCACACTCTCACCAGATTCATGGCAACACAAAGGTGTCATACACCTCCGACCATACAATGCCTCAAAAGATGCCATCCCAATAATAGAGTGAAAACTATTGTTATAAGTAAACTCTATCAATGGCAGATGACTATCCCAAGCACCTAATTGCTAAAGAACACAAGCCCTCAACAAATCCTCTAAAGACTGAATAGTTCTCTTTGTCTGACCATCTGTCTAAGGATGGTAGGCAGAACTTAACCTTAGCTTAGAACCCATAGCCTCCTATAAATTCTCCCAAAATATGGAAGTGAACCTCAGATCTCTATCCAAAACAATACTCATCGGAACTCCATGCAACTTCACAATCACACGGATATATATATATATATATATATATATATATATATATATATATATATATATATATATCTGTCAACTTCTGCAAAGAAAAACTGATGTTATTTGGAATAAAGTGCGCCGACTTCGTCAGTCTATCAACAATCACCGAAATCGCATCATGTCCACTAGGAGTATTCGGAAACCCAATCACATAATCCATTAAAATGTTATCCCATTTCCACTCTGGAATGTCTAACAGTTGCATCAATCCAGTAGGTTTTTGGTGTTCAACTTTCGACTTCTGACAAGTCATGCACGCATACACAAACTGTGCCACATCACACTTCAGTCCAGGCCACCAAAATATCTATTTCAAATCCTGATACATCTTAGTAGCTCATGGATGAATACTCAATCTACTCTTATGACTTTCTTCTAAAATCATCTTTTTCAACTCAGAATCATCACAGATACAAATTCTATCTCGGAATCTCAACACACTCTACTCATCCACTCTAAAATCACTATCCTCAGTTTGATTAATCTGAATCATCAAGTTCACCAACTTCACATCCAACTTTAGAATCTCTTTAATATTATTAAGAAAACCATTATTGATCTTCAACATACCCAAAATCACACTTTACGGTGTTAGCTCGTTAACCAAACTCGAGTCTCTGAACTGTTCGATAAGTTTCAACTCTTTAACTATCATAGAAGACATATGCAAAGACTTTCGACTTAAAGCATCAGCCACGACATTAGCTTTACCAGGGTGACAATTCAAGCCAAATTCATAGTCCTTCTGAAATTCTAACCATCTTCTTCGTCTCATATTCAATTCTTTCTTATCAAACAGATACTTCAAACTCTTATGATCATTGAACACCTCAAATCTAGAACCATAAAGATAATGCCTCCAAATCTTCAACACACGCACCACCGCAACCAACTCCAAATCATGAGTAGGATAGTTTCTCTCGTGAACCCTCAGTTGTCGTGAAGCATAAGCCACAACCTTGTCATCTTGCATAAATACACCACCTAAACCAATCATTGACGCATCACAAAACACCACAAACAGTTAATTTAGTTCAGGAAAATCAACATTGGAGTTGTAGTCAATCTCTTCATCAACTCAATGAAACTCCTCTTGCAATGAATATCCTACACGAATGTTTTACCTTTATAAGTCAACTGAGTTAACGAAAACGCTAACTTAGAAAAGCCTTCAATAAATCTACGATAGTAACCAGCTATGCCCAAAAAGCTTCTAATCTCTGTAATCGACTCTGGAGCCTCCCATTGTAAAATTGCATCTACTTTGGATGGATCCACAACAATACCATTACCTGAAATAACATGTCCAAGAAAACTCACCTCTTGCAACCAGAATCCACACTTTGACAAATTTGCATACAACTTCTTTTCTTTCAACACTTGCAACACAATCCACAAATGTTCAGCCTGTTCTTCTTCTGACTTAGAATAAATTAAGATGTCATCAATAAAAACCACTACAAACTAATCCAGATAAGTATTAAATATATGATTTATATATTCCATGAACACTTTGGGTGCACTAGAAACGCCGAACGACATCACCAAATACTCATAGTGTTCATGCGGAGTTCTGAAAGTCGTATTCTGGATATCCTCATGTTTAACCTGAATCTGATGATAACCCGACCTCAAATCAATTTTACTGAAAACACGAGCACCCACCAATTAGGCCATCAAGTCATTTATTCTCGGAATTGGATACTTGTTCTTGATCGTTACTTTATTCAACTGTCTTTAGTCCACACACAACCTAATAGTACCATCCTTCTTATTTACTAACAACACCGGAGCTCCCCAAGGCGACACACTTGGTCTCACAAACTTCTTCTCCAGCAACTCCTCTAATTGCTTCTTCAACTCTGCTAACTCCGATGCTGACATCTTGTATGGTGCCATAAAAACAGGTATGAAACCAAGGACAAGATCAATATAAAACTCTACCTCTCTCTCTGGGAGTACATCTGAAATATCATTCAGGAACACATTTGGAAAATCACACACCACTTGCAACTCATCAATTGCAACCTGACTTTCAACAGGTAAGGATGCAACCAACGCAAGCACCTGAGCTTCCTCTTGAAAAATCTCTTTCAACTGTCTAGCATATAAGAAACCAGCTTCTTCCTCATCCTCCGGAGCAAGAAACCACACTAATTTGTTATAATAGTTAATATGAACATGATTGAACTCCTCCCAGCTCATTCCCAAGATCTCATCAAGATCCCTCAACGGCAAGCAAATAAGATCAATAGCAAAATCTCTATCATAGATTGATAGCGGACAATTC
The DNA here is from genome assembly GCA_022829125.1 of Lathyrus tuberosus. NCBI lineage: Eukaryota > Viridiplantae > Streptophyta > Magnoliopsida > Fabales > Fabaceae > Lathyrus > Lathyrus tuberosus. The sequence continues at coordinate 15,200,541 of JALAZF010000031.1, forward strand.
AAACAAACCAGAGAAGTAGTCACTAGTCCCTTAGCAGGAGTATCGACAACCATCTCTCCTTTCATGGAATACACAATAAGGCTTAGTCTTTTCACACAATCAACATCAATAAAAAGAATAAGTAGCATCAGTATCAATAATAGCAATAAAAGGTGTACTATTAATGTAACATATACCTCTGATCCACCTGTCATCACTGGAAGTCTGAGTCTCTAACAGTGCAAACACCTTCCCTTCGATTGAAGCTTGCTTCGGCTTCTAGCAATGAGTACTGATATGTCCTGGAAAACCACATTTATAGCAATTCACCATATTATCCTTGCAATCAGCAACCAAATGTCTTGTCTTCCCACACAGGAAACACTTCTTCACATCACTCTTGCATTCACTGACACAATGACCCAATTCACCACAACTAAAGTACTTAAGAGGAGCATGAGCACCTCCCCCACCCTCTTACCATCAGCAATCCTCTGTTTATATTTCTTAGCTGAAGCACTATAAGGCTTCCCACGGTTCAGATTTTGCTTCCCTCTCTTCTCGGTCAGACTCTTATAGTGAGTTGACTGAGCCTTACTGTCATCCTCATAAGTCCTACAACTGTTCACCAACTCTGGAAATCTTCGTATCTATTGATACTTAACCTCCTGCTTAATCTCAGGACACAAACCATTCTCAAACTTGATACACTTTAAGAACTCATTAGTTACCTCAGTATAATAAGGATAGAACTTTGCAAGTTCCACAAATCTGTCAGCATACTCAGTCACAAACATATTACCCTACTTCAGCTCCAGCCAGAAACTCAATCTCCATCTTCTCGCAAACATCTTCAGGAAAATACTTCCTCAGAAACTCCCTACAGAACACAACCCAAGTGACAGCTTCACTTGCAGTCTCCAACACTTGACGAATGTTGATCAACCAGTCATCAACCTCCTTAGCCAGCATATGAGTACCAAACCGTACCTTCGTACTTCAGAGCAATCCATCATGTGGAAGATCCTCTCAATCACTTTGAGCCAAACCTGTGCTCTATTGTTATCACACCTACCCTTAAAAGTAGGCAAATTATTCCACTGAAACTTCCCCATATGTCGGAACTCATCGTTCCCACCAGCATTAGGTTGATTCTACACAGCCAGAACTATAGCCTGCAAAGCAGCAGCAATCGCAACATCGTTCCTTCCATCCATTTTCTGTTTTACACAATAAAAGCAACAATGGTTAGAAGACAACACCGACAATGTCCAACTGTCACACCATACTGACTCAACAACTTGGCTGCACAGGACGACCTGCTCTGATACCACTATGTAACACCCTAATTAGGGCTGTTTTCGGTCCGGTCCGGACCAGTTATCTAAGGAACCGGAAGTTTGACCGATACCCCTATCGGGTAAAACTGGACCGGGCCCAAACAGTGATGGATATAAATTAGAACCGTTACTGGTCCAGCATTTTCGGGTGAACCGAAACCGGACCGGTTAACCGGTTATTTGAAATTGAGATCCGAAACCGAATCGGTTGTTTCGATTCGGGTACCCGGCCCATCCAATAAAAAGGCATAATTTGGATTTTTTTTTTGCCAAAAAATCATAATAAATTTTAATTATCATTTAACTAATTTCATTATACAACATGCTTGTTCAAAATGCTTGTTCAAAATGCTAGTAGCGGATTACAAAATACTTGTTCAAAATCATACAACAAAATGCAGAATTACATTTGTGAATGATGCCTCAGAACAATTTCATCATTGACATTGAAGTTATAATTACAAAACAACAAAACAACATCACAAAGAAGCGACACCGGATCTTATTCCTAACCAAAATCATATGTTAGAAGTTCATCTTGAGGTTCTTCAAGCTACAAAATTAAAAATATAAGTTAACCAAGGCAACATAAATGTAATAATCAATATAAATAGACCATAAACCAAAGATACTTACAATACTTGCAGTGCAACCCTTTTTAATACCATATTTCTCCTTCACCCAATCACCCCCACAAAGTACCATTTCAACTGTCTTAGTTTTCATAAAAGATCGTTTCGGATCAATAACCCTTTTAACAGCACTAAAAGTTACTTCTGAAGCAACAATTGTAATTGAAACAGTTATGATATCCTTTGCTAATTTACTAAGAACATGACACTTGGCTTCATTCCCCATCCACCAAGTTAAAACATCAAACTTAGCATTTGGGGGAACCTTCAATGGAGACTCCTCAAGATATAATTCAAGATCAGATTTTGAATTAGAACTACCAACAACAGTTTCTAAAAACATCTCATAACTCCTCCTTCCCAACCCTGAACTAGTTCCTATTTCAGGAGTTTCAGATACAGGGGCATCATTAACTCCATAGGTATCTTGATACATTTGGAATAGAGTTTTTAAGTTGGTTTCCAACTCTTGTTCATAGGCAGTGGCTTGAGTAGCATTTAGATACAATAAGGGATATACCCATTTGATGAAGATCATTTTATACCTATTTGAACAAGAAGAGTTGTCAACCAACTAAAGTATTTTCAAGGTATTTTTAGCCTCAGAATCTGAGACAAGTAATGTCACACAAAGAGGTAACATAATTGGACTCAGAGACAACAACTAATGTCACACAAAGAGGTAACAGAATGCAAACTCAGAGACAACTAATGTCACAGAAAGAGGTAACATAATTGGATTCAGAGACAACTAATGTCACACAAAGAGACAACATAATTGGACTCAGACAAAACTATAATAGTGATTCATCATAGGCTAAATATAAACCAGATACAATACAAGCCTCAAATTCATCATAGGCTGAGTATTATAAACTGAGGCAACAACAGGATGCACAAAATATAAACCAGGCAGATATAACTTACAAGCCTCAAATTCATCATAGGCTGAATATTATCAACTGAGGCAATATCAGGATGTCATCAAAATATAAACCAGATACAATACAAGCCTCAAATTCATCATAGGCTAAGTATTATCAACTGAGGCAACAGCAGGATGCACAAAATATAAACCAGACAGATACAACTTACAAGCCTCAAATTCATCATAGGCTGAATATTATCAACTAAGGCAACAACAGGATGTCATCAAAATATAAACCAGATACAATACAAGCCTCAAATTCATTATAGGCTGAGTATTATCAACTGAGGCAACAGTAGGATACACAAAATATAAACCAGACAGATACAACTTACTAGCCTCAAATTCATCATAGGCTGAATATTATCAACTGAGGCAACAACAGGTTTCACAAAATATAAACCAAACAGATACAAGCCTCAAATTCATCATAGGTTGAATATCATTAATCACAAGGCAACACCAAGCAGAATAGTGGCTACCTAAGGTATAAACAATGGCAATTTATTTAACTATCAACTTGGAAGATGTACATACCTTGGATCAAGAACTGCACCAATAGAAATCAATGTATTAGACTCTGACCAATACTTGTCATACTTCAACTTCATTTCATTAGCAAGGGTCTGCAACTGAGGATTATTTGAGATGCTTGAGGGTTCATCAAGTAAAACCTTCACCCTGTAAAGCTCATCCAAAAACAAATTAGCAGTAGGGTAAGATGTGCCACTAATAATTGATGTCACATTAGTAAAACCTCCAAAAATTTGTAAATATCATGAACATCTTCCCAATAATTTGCATCAGGCAAATAACTGAGAAATACTCCATTTTCTTCAGCATATATAGGCCATACTTCTCTGTAATGGTAAGCAGTGGACAACATCAACCAAGTTGAGTTCCATCTTGTCTTAGTATCCAACACTTGTATCCTGCCTTCAAGTTGCAACTCATAAACAAATTTCTTGAATGCTTTGCACCTAGTTTCAGAATTCAGCAAATATTTGACACCATTCCTAATTTTATCAACAGTCACCTTAATCATATCAAGGCCATCCTGAACCAACAAATTTAAGATGTGTGCACAACATCTAACATGAAACAGTTTACCATCCAATGGTAGATTTCTCCTACCAAAATAATCTCTCTTCAATCTAGTAATGCAGTTATCATTGGCACTAGCATTGTCAACTGAAATAGAAACAACCTTACCCCTTATGCCCCAATCATCCATCACCTTAATCAATTCCCTACATAAAACTTCACCAGAATGTGGTGGTGGCACATTCTTAAAAGATAAAACTCTTTTGTGAAGCTGCCATTTTGAATCAATGAAATGGCCAGTCACAGTCGTACAACCAGTTTTATGTTCACCAGACCACCACATGTCAGTTGTAAGACTGATCCTATTAATCATAGACATAGACCTTTTCATCTTAACTCTCTCATCCTCATAAAATATCTCACAATCCAACTTAACCTGTTGTCTACTAATCTTTTTGTACCATGGATAATTTTCTTTAAGAAATTCATTAAAAATAACACATTCCATAACAGAAAAAGGAAATTCATGACCTAGAATCATATGAGCTGCAACTTCTCTAACCCTAGCATGGTTATATGTACAAGTTGCCAAACTAAGTACTATCAGCACCTACATTTAACCTAGATTGTGCAACTTCTTTGTCAGTATTACCTCTCAACCTCAGCTTTCTTTGAATGCAATTTTCTAAATGTTTTTTACCATTAGAAGTACTTTTCCATTTCACATCATAAGTATAAAGCTTACCACACCATTTGCATTTCCATTTCTAGGCACCATTAGGCATCTCAATAAGTACCATCTCAGTATGAACAACAGATTTCTTGGGACGAGGAGCTTTACCAAAGGCATTAATCTGGCTTTGTGAACTCTGACCTGGGTCAACTGGAGGGGTTGGCTCATCAGCAGCAGTTGTATTTTTAGTTATAGTAGTATTTTGTGTAGTAGATGTATTTTGAGTGGTTACATCAGTTGGAATTGAAACTGGAACTCCCAAGTCAATCATCTCACCAATCTCTATATCTCCTCCATCCATTGTCTCCTCTTCCCCGTCAAGCAACATGTTGATATCAATCAGATCATCTATGGTTGGAGGAGTCAATGAAGAATCTTGAAAAGACATTACACAAAAATATATATCAATCAAACAATAATAGAATACAAAACAAAACCAAAACCGAGTCACTTAATACAACCTCAGCAACACAATTTATTATTATGCCAAAATGTAACCACGGCTCAGTAACAAAATTTACAAGATATAACCTCAAATCAAAACCCTAGGCCGAAAACACAACCTCAGCTCAATAACAAAATTTACAAAAGAAACCCTCAAATCAAAACCCTAGGTCAAGAACTCAATAACGATTCCGCAATCAAAACAATGTTTGTCTTTAGGTCAAAATTTATACAAGTTATAGAACTAGTTGATACCTCAAACATGCAAACTATGTACAAAACAACATAACAGAAAAAAAGTGTTTAAAGTTTGGATACATTACACAAGTAAAATAGTTGTATTGAAGCTTTCCACGGTTCACAATCACAACGAAATGATGATCAGAGTTGAAGCCCTAGGAGAGAGAGACGAACGGAAGAGGAATAATAGATTGATATCATGTGAGGTGAGACAGAGTGAGGGACGAGAGAGAGACTGAGAGCGTCTGGAAAAAAAGAGAGGAAAAAATAAAATTTTAGAATTTATATGCACACCTACCGGTTACTCGTTGGATACATGGATACGGATCTTGTTGCTGGATACAGATACAAAATATATCAAATACCATACCAAAGACCATTTCGGCCAGTTCTTTGGGGCGGCTCTACCGGACTGGTTCTCAATTTTAGAGCCCCATTTACAACCCTAACCCTAATTACCCCCATGACAATTATAATAAATACTAGAGTAAATTAAAAATTAACATGCAATTAGGATGTTATAATTCAACATGCACCTTCTCGTGCTATTAGACATGTAACACATATAAAGTTCACAAGTGTATAATAATAATAATAATAATAATAATAATAATAATAATAATAATAATAATAATAATAATAATAATGAAAATCCACATGTTTAACTTCAACTTTTAGTGCAGCGGAAACATCAACAACAAATATTCAAAACATCATTATAAGGTATTATAGTTAAACGAAACATCAAACATAACAAAACACAAAAACGTTTTACCCCCAGTGTTACACATCAGTGCAGACACCGACTCAACGGAAACAAAAGGAAGAGTGTTGAATTCCAAATATGCCTTAAATTAGACCATCTTTGTTGGCATTTTTCAACTCTTTATTTGTGTTTTAATTGAATTATTCCATGAAAATGTATGAATCTTCAATATAATTGCATATACCTTTGGATTCCTTGATTTGTGTGTTTTTGTGTAGGAATTGGGTTTGATCATCATAGAAAAAGACACAAAGGAATGGAAGTGAAAACAAAGAAAAGAAGAATATCATTTTTGTGAAGTTTTAAAGTTTCAAGCTCGCTTAGCCTGGTTTCCAGCGTGAGCCCGCTTAGCCCAATTTTCAGCGCCCTTTTGAAGAGGATGCATTATCTAAATGAACCAAACTGCGCTTAGCCCGGTCATACCGCACTTATCGCGCTTCTTGAGATTTTACCTTCTGGGTTACTGACCGCGTTAAGCGCGCTTTGCATGGGCTTAGCGCGGTGTCACTTAGAGGCACTTCTTGGCACTTGTATATAAAGTAACTTTGTAGATATTTTATGGACAACTTTCACTTTTCAGATTTAGAGAAGATAATTTAGGTCTATAAGCTTAGAAATTCCAAAAGGGGTAAAAATCAAAGCTTTTAAGCATCAATCTTCGATCTTTCGACTTCGATGCTAAATAGCTTTCTTTCTTACTTGTGAAGCAATATAGCATGGTGATGGGTAGCTAAACTCTTTTGTATCAAGAGTAGATGTAGTCTTCATTGGTCTTGTATGTATTTTCTTTAATCTTTTGTATATGAACAAGTTAATGATTAATATATGGTGAATATCTTTGTTCTTAACGATATATCTCTGTTTTGAATCACTCTAGACATAGATTTTGCAAAACTTGACATAAGATATTCATCTATCAATGAACAAACTTTAGACATAGATTTGTGAGTTGATATTTGCTTTGTATCAATCTTAAAGATTGTTGTATTGATTGTTAGCATGAGACATCATCTAGTGATGGATACAATAATACTCACGAAACCGCTTTAGACATAAATAATTTTGAAAGGGTACGTGCTTATATTGACAGGAAACAAGTTCACATGCTTGATTAATAGAATATATGCAAGTTAGGTTGATGAAATCTATTATTGATATGCTTTGTTAAACAAACATCTTTCAAACTTTACTCTTTGATAACTAATCTTATGAAAACTTATGATACCAAACAAAACACCTTTGAAAACCTTACTTAAAACTCTTTGAACTATAGAATGGCAAGTGATATCACTATAATCCCTGTGGAGATGATAAAATTATTACCCACCTATTATAATTTTAACAAAATGACGTTGTTGTCGAGGATTGTTGATTGATATTGCAAGCATTATAATAATTTATATTGTTTTAAGCTTTGTATTGTTATCTCTTACCTCAGTTCATATTCCTTGTGCTTGTTAATTTGTTTGGTTAGTGTTTCAGATATCTGTTTATGCGAGGAAGTGTGTCTACAAACCAACTTCAATTTGATCCAGAGATTGATAGAACTGTGCGGAGACTTAATAGCAAAACCAGAAGGCGAAGGCAACTAGCTAAAGAAAGAAGGGAGTGCGAAGGAACTTTTTTTGAGTAATCCACCAACTATGCTCATTGTTACGCCAATCATGGCAGAATTACCACCTGCCAGAGGTCGATGCACCAATAGTCTGTGACATAATGCTCAATTTGCTCGTAATGCAAACAATGGAAGACACTCAGAGATGAAAACAATCTATTAAATATAATAAAGCAAGAGTAGTACTTTGGCAAGTTTGACACTTGGCAAATCCTCAGCACTTCTTCTATTTATATTTTATCTATAAATGGAAACTTCCTTTAAATGTATTACTATTATTTATTATTTATTTTTTATTTGTCTCATTAATAATATAAGACCATGATTTGTAGTATTCCAACCGTGGGCACCCATTAAACTTTTCTCTTCAATCCTTTTTTTTTTTTCATTGTTCAAAATGCAACCTTCTGTATATCGGGTAATTAATTCTTCCCAATTTCTAAACCCTAATTTTATGGATCTAAGAGCCGATTTCAAATTCTGCCAAAGCTTTAATTGTTTTTTATTTATTGTTTAATTATTTAAAAAGTTATTAAAAGAAAGGAAGTTTGACCTAAAAAAAAAAAGAAACACAGTTTCTCTTTCTCACAATCGCATCCTCTCCGTCTCTTTCACTCTCCTTCGCTTTTGCTTCCTCCAATTCATCTTCTGAATTTCTCATTTTCGATCTCCATGTGCTTCGATTCGTCAACTATTTGATGAGTGGAGTAGGGCGGTGATTTGTCTTCCGTCATCCGATTCCCACGACGGCGATTTTCTTTCCAAATCGCGAGTGTTTTTTTTTCACGATGAACCTCTTTCCACGGCGCGCTCCCCTTTTCGTTTGGAATCGCGGTGGTGTACGGTGGTGTTTGCGCAGCGATTCATTCTCTTCTTCAGCGGCGGCGAAGGTTTCGTTCAGGTAATGGTAATTTGATTAATTCCTCTCTTCTTCACCTTTTAATTCAAAACCTGTAAAAAGAATTTGAGCATGTTATACTCTGGTTTTTCTGCAATTTTAAATTTGATAAATCATTAATTGAAATTGGAATTTTGTTGGAAGAATTAGGGAGAATGCGACGTATTGGCAACGTCGATTTTTCGCGGCTGATTTGAAGATTGGATTGCCATAGCTGTAGTAACAGGTCTTGATTTTGATGAACTGAAAATCCAATTTGTCTTAGCTGCGATAAACTCGTGATTCCCGTTTTCCAGGTTTGTTAAATTATAACAGGTGAATTGTTTTTTTTTATTCTGAAACTGTTGATTGTTTCCAACAGGTTGTGATGCTGTTCTTTTCTGCTGAATTATTTTCATGATTTTTTTCTCTGCTGCATCCTTGCAGGTTCTAAGATGCAGGGTGAGTTCTATCATAGTCCCTGTTGTAAAAACAAGTTGTGGCAACCATTGTTATGATGTTCCTGCAAGAAAAACGGCAAAAGGTAATTTGTTGTTCTATTAAGCTTTATAAATTTTATAGAACTGAATTGAATTAGAGTTTTGAAAAACAGAAATTGATGTTATTGAATTGAATTGGAAATGATTTTGAATACAGTATTTGAAGAGATTGAAATGAATTTGTGATAAATTTGTGCAGGTGTTGAATTGCTATGTGGAAGTTTCTATCAAGTAAAAGAATGAAAAGCAATTTGAACAATATTCTAACATAAATCTTTCATGTAGTTTCTTTGTTTTTATCAGTTTTCTCTTCTTTTGTAAAAATAGCAAAATTCTAGCAGGATATCATAGAGGAAAGTGTATAGTGAGGGAGACATGGCTCTCCTTTGTGTGTGTATGTAAAGAATTTCTTTGAGAAGAATGTGAAAATGTCTCTTTTTTTTTCATGCTAATTGGTTTAACAGAGCGTGTATAGAAAAAGTGCAAGAGAAAGTGAGAAAAGGGTGTGATGTCCTTTATGTGTATTTATATGTGAACATTTTATGAAAAGAAACATAAGGCTTGGTGTAACACCCCATTTTCTACCCGGCGAATATTTAATAAAATCAGAGTAATAAAATTTCAACATAAACAGGATGTCACATTTTCAACTTAAAAACAACGGCATTTACCGCCTGAACATGGATACATAACACTTAATATTCAGATGAACATAATTCAGTCTTTGTCACAGAACAACTTTATTAATACGCAGCGGATTCGTAAATTCAGCTGAAATACCATGACAACTTGTTTGATCCAAAACAACTCTAAGACATCAAGTCTTTAATGAAAATAACTTAAAATTCAACAACATAATAAAACCGACACTAAAGAAAACATGCATTCATCCCCCCGAGTGCTACGTATCAGAGCGACGACACCGACTCGAACTAATGAAGGTAGACAACCTTCACTCTGGATTACCTGCAGGATGGCGTATAAACCATCACCAACCACAGAAGGGGTGAGATATCAAACCATATAATCGGATATATGATAAATAATATATTAGATCAGATTATAAAATCACCACTTCACCACTTTTTAGGCAACAAAAATCAACATAAATCAGCAACACAACAACCTTGAAATCAATATTAATCCACAACGCAATAACAACGTAACAAAATCACATTCAATTAACAACACAACAACATCGATGCAACATGAAATGCGACTCAAAATGCACATGCATGTGGTACCATTGGAGCAGAACTCCCAGCTTAAAAATTGCCAATTAATATTGACGTCAACAAGGCATAAGCCTTCCGCTTAATATTTTTGCCAATCCATGCCAGCTTAACATTTTGCCAATCCAGGCCTGCTTAATATGTTATGCCATGTGACCCGTCATGAACATCATAATAACAACACTGATAATTACATCTATCAGCACCACAGCAAATCAGCATTGGCCATAAGCCTACAACTTAAATTCTTGCCAATAATTAGAGCCAATTCAACATATTCCACAGCTTGTAATTCTCAACAACCAGGATCACAGCAGCTAGAATTTATAATGCACCACTAAAGGGTACTAAAATCAATCATTTCATTATCCGGTAATTTTCGACTGAAAATCAGTTAATTAATCCCATTATCAATTTATCTGCCAGCACTATAGAATTATATAACAACTTCTCAACTTGCAACAAGGAGCACAACACAAAGAACAACTCAATTACACTACCACTCTAATGCCTAACTCTTCTACTAAGATTATTAGTATTCCTACTCCGTATTAATTATTAAGACTGTTCCGATACTATTATTGGTTAAATTCTGCTATAGAATATCACCCGCCACATATTACTTTATCATCACGACACTGCTACCAAAAATACTACCTAATACATCCTATTATCACTACTGCTACTAGACAACTCCTGTCAACAATTATCATTGCTACTGCTACTTAAATAACTCCCCTTTAAGTATCACTAACTTATCATGTTACTGCTTACTCAATTAATTCCTTTCTAAATGGATATTATACTATTGTTACTAACATCCTGCCAACAAATTCTGAATCCACTTCTATGCCATGATTATCATCCGGTTACACGAGTAATTCTCACAAGGTACAACATATTTACACTCAGGCCCATCCATAACAAGCAGCCAAACCAAACATCAACGCAGGAAACATCATAACACCCAGAAACTGTATGCATGACGGTCGTCACGCTCCATGACGGTCGTGACCCGTGTGACGCTCGTCACACTTCCATGACGGTCGTCATGGCTCCCAAAATTGCGTTCAACCTCAAAACCTGTGTTCTCTCTGTTCTCTCATCCTTCTCCTCTGTTCTCTTCTTCTATTATACTCATCCTCAACTAATTCTTCCAATACATCATACTACAACAACATGGATAATTCTACTCAAACAACGTGAATTACTTATCCTCCGATTAATTTGACGACGTCTACCAATTCCTCCCATTTTTGGTATCAATTCTCATACCATCACAGTACCACCACAATACCACAAAATCACACAAAATAACACCGATTAAATATTTCTACGATTAATTTAACCACATCAACTAATTTAGGCAATCAACTTTAACGAATCAACACGCACATGGACAGAAGCAATGCTACAAATCTAATCCCACATACTATTTATCATAAACCCAATTATAGAGTCAGAACCCCACCCTTACCTTGGATTGAAGGCCGCTCTACTCTTCGATTGGATTTCCGGTTCTGCAATTCCCACGTAATTCTCCAAAACCTCTTGCTCCACTTTCTCTGCAACTTCTCGTATTCTCCAAAACCTCTTTTTCTCTCTTACTGATAACCTAATTCTTTTTCCAATAACTTCTTATATTCCTGCAACTTCCTTTTCCCACTAACTCCACTTATTCTCTTATTTCTATTGGGCCAACTTACTACACCCCCAACATTGCTACTACCAACCAAGCCCACATACTTTCTTTTATAATTCTAATATAATACCAACATATCATTTTTACAACTCAAATTGATATCACACAACTTCAACAATTACAACGGGAAATATTCAAAACTATTTAATTAAATAAATAATTAAATAATTGGGTGTTACAACTCTCCCCCACTTAGAATATTTTCGTCTTCGAAAATTTACCTGATTCGAATAACTCGGGATAGGATTCCTTCATCCTGCTTTCCAGCTCCCAAGTCATGCTTTCTCCGGCAGCTCCTAACCAGACAACTTTCACCAACGCAATCTCATTGCCTCTTAAGGTCTTCATTTCACGATCCGCGATTCGCACAGGCATTGCCTCAATAGTAAGATTATCCCGTACTTGCACGTCATCCATATGAATCACATGAGATAGATCTGAAATGTACTTCCGAAGTTGTGACACATGGAACACATCGTGCAAATTCGAAAGATTAGGCGGTAAATCCACTCTATAAGCAACATTTCCAACTCTGTCTGAAACCTGGTACGGACCAATAAAACGAGGAGTGAGCTTCTTAGACTTTAATGTACGCCCAACACCTGTCACAGGTGTAACTCTTAAAAACACATGATCACCTGCTTGAAATTCTAAGTCTTTCCTCCGCTTGTCATGATAACTCTTCTGTCTACTTTGAGAAGTTTTCATCTTTGCTTGAATTAACTTCACCTTCTCAGTAGTCTCTCGAACAATTTCAGGTCCAAGCACGACACTTTCCCCAGCTTCATGCCAACATAAAGGAGTTCTACATCTCCGACCATACAATGCTTCAAAAGGGGCCATTCCAATACTAGAATGGTAACTGTTATTATAAGTGATCTCTATTAACGATAAATGAGTGTCCCATGAACCTCCCTGCTCGAGAACACATGCTCTCAACAAATCCTCCAACGACTGAATAGTCCTCTCAGTTTGACCATCCGTCTGAGGGTGATACACCGAACTTAACCTCAACTTAGAACCCAACGCCTCTTGCAAACTCTTCCAAAAATCAGAAGTAAACCTCGGATCCCTATCCGACACAATACACAAAGGAACACCGTGCAGCTTCACAATCACACGAATATAAATCTCCGCCAACTTCGATACCGAAAAAGTGATGTTAATAGGAATAAAATGAGCCGACTTCGTAAGCCTATCAACAATCACCCAAATCAAATCATATCTTCTTGAAGTGTTGGGTAATCCCGTTACAAAGTCCATTGAAATGCTATCCTATTTCCATTCTGGGACTTCTAACGGTTACATCAACCCCGCAGGCTTCTGATGTTCAACCTTCGACTTCTGACAAGTTAAACATACATACACAAACTGCGCTACATCACGCTTCATCCCAGGCCACCAAAACAAATTCTTCAAATCTTGATACATCTTTGTAGCCCCCGGATGAATGCTCAATTTACTTTTATGACCTTCTTCAAGAATCGCTTTCTTCATTTCTGCATCATCAGGAATACAAAGTCGATCACAGAATCTTAACACACCATGCGCGTCCATCTTAAAATCGCTATTCTCAGACTGATCGATTCCAACCATCGAATATACCAGTTTCACGTCTAACTTCTGAGCTTCTTTGATACTATCTAGAAAATCATTGTTAATCTTCAACATTCCTAACATAACACTCTGCGGTGCACTTCGCAAACTAAACTCATATCTCTGAACTGTTCAATTAATTCCAACTCTTTAACCATCATCGCCGACATATGCAAAGTCTTTCGGCTTAAAGCATCAGCCACAACATTAGCTTTACCTGGATGATAATTCAAACCGAAATCATAATCTTTTAATAACTCCAACCACCTTCGCTGTCTCATATTCAACTCCTTCTGGTCAAATAAATACTTTAAACTTTTATGGTCACTAAATACTTCAAATCTAGAACCATAAAGATAATGCCTCCAAATCTTCAGCACAAAAACAACCGCAGCAAGTTCTAAATCATGCGTAGGATAGTTCTTTTCATGAGTTCTCAACTGCCTTGACGCATAAGCAACCACCTTATCATTCTGCATAAGCACACCTCCTAAACCCATTTTAGAAGCATCACAATATACCACAAAAGGTTCTCCTGGGTTAGGTAATGTCAAAATCGGAGCTGACGTCAATCTCTTCTTCAATTCCGTGAAGCTTTCTTCACATCAAACGTCCCACACAAACGCCTTACCTTTACATGTCAACTTAGTTAACGGAAGTGCCAACTTAGAAAAACCTTCGATAAACCTTCTATAGTAACCAGCTAGTCCCAAAAAGCTTCTATTTTCGGTAGCCGACCTTGGAGTTTCCCATTGCAACACAGCGTCTACTTTAGATGGATCCACAGCAATGCCACTACTTGAAATGACATGACTAAGAAAACTAACTTCCTTTAACCAAAATTCACATTTTGACAACTTTGCATATAGCTTCTTCTCTCTCAAAACTTGCAATACTAGTCTTAAGTGTTTTGCATGCTCTACTTCCGATTTAGAGTAAATCAGTATATCATCAATGAACACCACCACAAACCAATCCAAGTAAGCATGAAAGATACGGTTCATGTACTCCATGAATACTCCCGACGCATTTGTAACACCGAACGACATCACCAAATACTCATAATGTCCATAATGCGTTCTAAAAGCCATCTTCTGAATATCATCATCTTTCACTTTAATCTGGTGATAGCCTGACCTCAAATCAATCTTGCTAAACACACAAGCACCTACCAACTGATCCATCAAGTCATCTATTCTCGGAAGCGGATACTTGTTCTTAATCGTCACTTTGTTCAACTGTCTATAATCAACACAGAGCCTCATACTCCCATCTTTCTTCTTTACCAACAACACTGGAGCTCCCCACGGCGATACACTTGGCCTTACAAACTTCTTTTCAATCAAATCCTCCAATTGTTTCTTTAATTCTGACAACTCAGACGCAGACATCCTGTACGGTGACATAGAAACAGGTCTAGTACCAGGTACAAGGTCAATCGTAAATTCTACTTCCCTCTCTGGCGGTACATCAGGAATTTCGTCAGGGAAAACTTCAGGAAATTCGCGCACCACTTGTAACTCCTCAATTTCAGCTTGATTCTCAATAGATAACGACGCCATCAACGAAAACACCTGAGCTTCTTCTTGCATCAACTTTCGTAACTGCCTAAAAGACAATAATCCTACTCCTTCCTCTTCTTCAGGAGTAGAAAACCTCAAAGTCTTGTTATAACAATTTATATGAACATAGTTATATTCTAACCAGTTCATACCCAAGATTACATCCATACCACTTAACGTCAAACATACAAAATCAACGACAAAGTCTCTGTCAAAGATCGACAGAGGACACTTCAAACACACAAGAGAAGTAGTCACCGATCCCTTAGCCGGAATCTCGACGGCCATCTCTCCATTCATAGAAGACAACATAAGACCCAATCTCTTAACACAATCAGCAGCAATAAAGCAATGAGTGACACTAATATCAATCATAGCGATTAAAGGAGTACCATTAATGAAACATGTACCTCTGATGAGTCTGTCCTCGCTAGTTGTCTGAGTCCCAGCCAACGCGAACACTTTCCCACCGATTTGCGCCTTCTTTGGTTTTTGACACTGACTACCAATGTGTCCTTCTTCACCACAGTTGAAGCAAGTCCTCTCTTTATGCTTGCACTCAGATATTACATGCCCAGTCTTACCACAACGGAAACACCCCTTTACCTTAGCAGTACACACATTACTCTTATGACCAGGTTTCCCATATTTGAAACAAGTTACGCCAGCAGGAGCATCTCCCCCACTAGCTCTCTTGCCATCGGCTACCTTCTGTTTACCTTTTCCCACCGGAGCATCATAAGGCTTGCCCCGATTTTGTTGGTGCTTGCCCTTCCTCTTATTAATGATCTTATAATGAGCATTGTTATCCTCTTCAAAAATCCTGCAACTATCAATCAAATCCGCAAAAACACGAATCTTCTAATATCCAACTGCCTTCTTAATCTTTGGGCGCAACCCACTCTCAAACTTGATGCATTTTAAAAACTCAGCATCATCCCCGTTGTAGTGCGGATAAAACTTAGCCAACTCAACAAACTTTGCAGAATAATCAGTAACCGACATGTTTCCTTGCTTCAGCTCAAGAAACTCGATTTGCTTCTTACCCCGAACATCCTCTTGGTAATACTTCCTTAGGAACTCCCTTCGGAACACAGCCCAAGTGATACCTTCACCTGCAGCTTCCAACCTCTGACGAGTCTCTAGCCACCAGTAGTTAGCCTCGAATGCTAGCATATGAGTCCCATATCGAACCTTCTGCGCTGGAGTGCAGTCCATCACACAAAAAATTCTCTCCATCTCTTTCAACCAATCCAACGCTCCATCAGGATCATACTTGCCCTTGAAGGTAGGCGGATTCTCCCTCTGAAAAGTTGCCAAACTACGAGATCCAGCATTCTCGTCAGCGTTCGGCTGATTCTGCAAAGCTTGAGCCATTGCTTGCATCGTAGCAGCAATTGCAACATCGTTCCTTCCAGCCATCTCAACTTATCACTGTAACATAAACACGAGTAAAACTAATTAACAATACTCGATTGTTAAACAGAACTACGACTCGACAACTTGGCCAGACGGACCGACCTGCTCTGATACCACTAATGTAACACCCCATTTTCTACCCGGCGAATATTTAATAAAATCAGAGTAATAAAATTCCAACATAAACAGGATGTCACATTTTCAACTTAAAAACAACGACATTTACCGCCTGAACATGGATACATAACACTTAATATTCAGATGAACATAATTCAGTCTTTGTCACAAAACAACTTTATTAATACGCAGCGGATTCGTAAATTCAGTTGAAATACCATGACAGCTTGTTTGATCCAAAACAACTCTAAGACATCAAGTCTTTAATGAAAACAACTTAAAATTCAGCAACATAATAAAACCGACACTAAAGAAAACATGCGTTCATCCCCCCGAGTGCTACGTATCAGAGCGACGACATCGACTCGAACTAATGAAGGTAGACAGCCTTCACTCTGGATTACATGCAGGATGGCGTATAAACCATCACCAACCACAGAAGGGGTGAGATATCAAACCATATAATCGGATATATGATAAATAATATATTAGATCAGATTATAAAATCACCACTTCACCACTTTTTAGGCAACAAAAATCAACATAAATCAGCAACACAACAACCTTGAAATCAATATTAATCCACAACGCAATAACAACGTAACAAAATCACATTCAATTAATAACACAACAACATCGATGCAACATGAAATGCGACTCAAAATGCACATGCATGTGGTACCATTGGAGCAGAACTCCCAGCTTAAAAATTTGCCAATTAATATTGACGTCAGCAAGGCATAAGCCTTCCGCTTAATATTTTTGCCAATCCAGGCCAACTTAACATTTTGCCAATCCAGGCCTGCTTAATATGTTATGCCATGTGACCCATCATGAACATCATAATAACAACACTGATAATTACATCTATCAGCACCACAACAAATCAGCATTGGCCATAGGCCTACAACTTAAATTCTTGCCAATAATTAGAGCCAATTCAACATATTCCACAGCTTGTAATTCTCAACAACCAGGATCACAGTAGCTAGAATTTATAATGCACCACTAAAGGGTACTAAAATCAATCATTTCATTATCCGGTAATTTTCGACTGAAAATCAGTTAATTAATCCCATTATCAATTTATCTGCCAGCACTACAGAATTATATAACAACTTCTCAACTTGCAACAAGGAGCACAACACAAAGAACAACTCAATTACACTGCCACTCTAATGCCTAACTCTTCTACTAAGATTATTAGTATTCCTACTCCGTATTAATTATTAAGACTGTTCCGATACTATTATTGGTTAAATTCTGCTATAGAATATCACCCGCCACATATTACTTTATTATCACGACACTGCTACCAAAAATACTACCTAATACATCCTATTATCACTACTGCTACTAGACAACTCCTGTCAACAATTATCATTGCTACTGCTACTTAAATAACTCCCCTTTAAGTATCACTAACTTATCATGTTACTGCTTACTCAATTAATTCCTTTCTAAACGGATATTATACTATTGTTACTAACATCCTGCCAACAAATTCCGAATCCACTTCTATGCCATGATTATCATCCGGTTACATGAGTAATTCTCACAAGGTACAACATATTTACACTCAGGCCCATCCATAACAAGCAGCCAAACCAAACATCAACGCAGGAAATAACACAGCACCCAGAAACTATATGCATAACGGTCGTCACGCTCCATGACGGTCGTGACCCGTGTGACGCTCGTCACACTTCCATGACAGTCGTCATGGCTCCCAAAACTGCGTTCAACCTCAAAACCTGCGTTCTCTCTGTTCTCTCATTCTTCTCCTCTGTTCTCTCCTTCTATTATACTCATCCTCAACTAATTCTTTCAATACATCATACTACAGCAACATGGATAATTCTACTCAAACACCGTGAATTATTTATCCTCCGATTAATTTGACAACATCTACCAATTCCTCCCATTTTCGATATCAATTCTCATACCATCACAGTACCACCACAATACCACAAAATCACACAAAATAACACCGATTAAATGATTCTACGATTAATTTAACCACATCAACCAATTTAGGCAATCAACTTTAACGAATCCACACGCACATGGACATAAGCAATGCTACAAATCCAATCCCATATACTATTTATCATAAACCCAATTATAGAGTCATAACCCCAACCTTACCTTGGATTGAAGGTCGCTCTACTCTTCGATTGGATTTTCGGTTCTGCAATTCCCACGTAATTCTCCAAAACCTCTTGCTCCACTTTCTCTGCAACTTCTCGTATTCTCCAAAACCTCTTTTTCTCTATTACTGATAACCTAATTCTTTTTCCAACAACTTCTTATATTCCTGCAACTTCCTTTTCCCACTAACTCCACTTATTCTCTTATTTCTATTGGGCCAACTTACTACACCCCCAACATTGCTACTACCAACCAAGCCCACATACTTTCTTTTATAAATTTAATATAATACCAACATATCATTTTTACAACTCAAATTGATATCACACAACTTCAACAATTACAACGGGAAATATTCAAAACTATTTAATTCAATAAATAATTAAATAATTGGGCGTTACACTTGGCAATCGTTCCTAAAGTGCCAAAGACTAATCCCATGATAGTATTTTTTTTGGACAAAAATGTAAAAGCTTATTTATGTTATTAACATGGATTTCAAAATTCCAATATTATCATGATTAACAATTCCTTTTTAAAATAAAGCTTATTTGTGTTATTTTTAATTTTAAAAGGCAATCTAAAATTTACTTCAATATTTATTCCAATTAAATTTCAATATTTCTTTGTGTCTAATATTTATTCACATCATATTTATTCCAATTAAACTCTTCAAATTTCTAAATTTTTTAATTGATACGACGTTTCTTGATTTCAAAAAGAATTATGGATTTGACATTTATTTTTACTATTTTTAAAAGAAGTTATTTCTTTGGTTAGATGAGCTACTTTGACTTTTATCATGGAGAGAATTATACGTTACTTTTTATTTATTAAATGTTCTATTTTCGTTATTTGATGATTTGCAATTTAAATTTAATATTGATATTTTTACTCTATTACATTATTGTTTTGATTTGGTATGAGCATTAATATTAATAATAAACAGTTTCAGAGTTTTTTTTTTTGGTAAATCAATTTACATATATAATTAAACTTAAATAATGAGATTTAAATGTGTTGAATTATTTTATAATATGTTATTAATTACATATATAATTAAACTTTAATTACATTATTGTCTCTTGACTTATATAGAAATTATGATTATGCAATTTTAGTATTTTTATGATTTGCAATTTGAATTTGATTTTTTTTTACTTTATCTCATAACGTTTTTGTTTTAGACATATCTTTTATTTCAAATTTTTTAATTAAATTAATTACATAGCTAAATATAAATAACAATATTTAAATGTTTTATATATTTAAATGCACACTTCATTTCTAAAATGTAAATAATTATAAAACTAATTTTTTAATTTAAGAAATTTTGTCCCGTGCCTCACACGGGTATACATACTAGTAATTCTTCAAATCTAATATTCAAATCCCTTTATCGGGCTAGATCATGAAGACCCGTTCACTCATCTTACACAGTTTTACGAGATTGCGGGAGTAACAGGAGCTCCAGAAGTGGAAGAGGAATCATTGTTCAAGAGGTTATTCCCTCACTCCTTGATAGGGAAGGCTAAGGAATGGTATCTTGACCAATCAACTCTTGTGATGACCGATTGGAATTTGTTGAAGGATAAGTTTCTTGAAAGATTTTTTCCTCACAATAGATTCATTGAGGCTAAGATGGAAATTTCCGTATTTGCTCAAGGTGGTAATAAATCTCTTAATGAAGCATGGGAGAGGTTCAAACCTATGTTGCAAAAATGTAAAGGCCACGATTTTGATGGTCTTACGCAAGTGTATATATTTCGGAATGGATTCCAACCGGTTCATAAAACTCTATTAGATGCTACCTCGGGTGGATCTTTAGTGTCAAATAGTGCGGAGGATGCAGTTGACATCATTGATAGGATGACACTCAATGACCATCAAGGTCAACATAACCGTGGTACACCTCAAAGGAAGTCGGGAGTGCTTGAATTGGGTACTAATAACTCTATTCTTGCACACAAAAAGTTGCTCTCACAACAAGTGAAGTTGTTGACACAACAAATATCAAAACTTCCACAATAAAAAAAGGAGATACGAGAAATTCCCAACAAAAATCAACAAGTTGCAAGTTGTGAGTTATGCAAGGAAGACCATCCTACTGGATATTCTTCTCTGGTTGTAGAGGAAGTTAATTACATGGGAAACCAAAATCAAAATTAAGGCTATCAACTGAGACAACCTCTGTATCAACAAGGCAACCAAGGTTACCAACCAAGAGGTAATAACCAAGGTTATCAACAAGGATGAAGGCAAAATGCTGACACTTCAAATCGTCAAAATCAATATCAAAACTACACTCAACCTCCACAACCTCAAGGTGGAAATTTAAAATTGGAAGACACATTCACTCAATTTATGCAAATGTCAATTTCCAACCAAAAGAATACTGATGCATCTATTAGGAATCTTGAGACATAAATTGAGCAATTGTCTAAACAATTAGCTGACCAACCCAACGAGACTTTTCCCGCGAATACTCGAGTGAATTCTAAGGAGACTTGTAAAGCTATATTTACTAGAAGTGGTAGGGAGATTGATATGGGCATTAGTGAGAGAGTTGTAGAAGAGGAGGTTGTAGTTGAAAAATAAAATGAAATTATTGAAGAAGAAGTAGAAAAAAATGTGGAGGGTGACTTAGTTGAAAAGGAGAAAAGAGAAAAAAGAGGAAGTAGAAAATCATTTGAGAGAAGAGAAAAAGAGAAATAGTAGAAAAGGAAATGAGCATGTAAGTAACATTCCAATTCAAAACTTACCTTACCCACATGCTCCTACCAAAAAGGATAGTGCGAGGCATTACACTCAGTTTGTGGCTATTTTTAGCCGATTGCAAATTAATATTCCATTCTCCGAGGCACTTGAACAAATGCCTAAGTATGCTAAATACATGAAGGACATACTTACCAAAAAGAAGAGATTTAGGAATAAAGAAACCATCCCGCTTAATGCTAATTCTAGCGCTATTATTCAAAGTATTCTTTCGCGAAAATAAGGAAATCTGGGAAGAGTTGCTTTACATATAACTATAGGTAATGATTTCAATTGTAAAGCTTTGATTGATATGGGTGCTAGCATAAATTTGATTCTGTTATCTGTGGTTAAACGACTTGGAAACATTGAAATGAGATCAACAAGAATGACATTTCAATTGGCCGATAAATCTACTACCCGTCCCCACGGTGTAGTGGAGGATATGTTGGTAAAAGTTGACAAATTCACGTTTCCAATTAATTTTGTGGTAATAGATATGGAGGAAGATGAGGATACACCCTTGATTCTTGGCTGACCCTTTATGAAGACTTCCAAAATAATGATCGACATTGATGAAGGTATTATGAAGGTAAGGACTCAAGATGAAGATGTTTATTTCAAACTTTTTAAAGGAATAACTTGATCCAAACAAGTGGAAAATGGTTGTCGCATGGATGAGATCTATGATGATGCAATGGATACGAAAATGAACTCTTATTAGAAGTTTCCATTTATGAAAAAGATTGAAAAAAGGTCGTGAAAAAGGTTGAAGATCTTTGTGTTGGTGAGTTTGATCAGAGAGCTAATTCATTTGCTTTTGGCGTTCCGTGATTTCACCTTTGGACCTTCGAGCTCAAACGACGTTAAACAAAACACTAGTTAGGAGGCACCCCAACATTGTAAGTTTTTATTGCTTTATGTAGTTTAGGCTTTAATCAGGTGGTGAAAAGTCGGCTCAACTCCATTTCGAGGCCAAACTTGAGTGAGCATCTCCCACTAAGATCGCTTCGCGCGCCCCTGAGCCCGCTAAGTACGGTCATTTTACTTGGTCATTTCAAGTTGGGCTCGTGTGTTGTGAAATTTTGGCCTTGGGGACTTATTAGTTCCTCTAAAACAATTTTCCCCTCACCCTCTCATTTCCTTATTTGTCTCTCAAACTTCACATTCAAGCTCTCTCACTCTCCTCATAACATGTACCCAAGAGAAATTTTTCAAGACTTTAGTTTTCTAATCTCTCACTCTCTATCTCATTGCTCAGTCCAGGTTTGTTCTTTGTTAAACTTTTCAGTGTATTATGATTGAAATGTGGTTAGGGTTTGTTTTAAATTGGTGTAGAAAATGAATGTTATAGGGATTGATTGTGCTATGAGATGCTTGCATTGAATTTTGAAGTTGAAATGGTGTGATTGTTATGCATTTCTAGGGTTAAGTTAAAATTTTTAGGATTTGTGAAACTTGGAATTGCGTGTTCATGAACCATACGAATTGTTGTTGTAATCTGCTTTATTTTGTGTTGTGTTGTGATGCATGTGAAATCGCAGCTGATTGAATGTTGATTATGAGGGGAGCAGGCTGGTTGCAGAGGCATTTTTGCCTGAACGCGCAATCGCGCTTAGCCCGGTCTGACCGTGCTAAGCGCGCTCCCCTGAACCCATAATTTTTCGTTCTTTCTTCTCTTGACTGGTTGCGTGTTGTGTGATATTATTTGGATTAATATAGAATTATCAGAAATTTTGAATAGGTATTTGATGGTTTTTGGTGCTGTTTTGGCTGATTTTTTTTTAGATGGCACCAAAACTCGTACGATACACCGTTGGCTCCTCTTCGCAACAAAGGCAAGAGCCGACTGCTTATGAAGCACACAAATTTCTGGGACCAGAGCAAAAGTCCCATTACCTTGAGCTGACACACACAAGCATTTGGTTAGAGCGGATTTTCCGAATCAACCCGCAAGGGAACTATAGGGGTTGCCTCAATATCATTAAGAACCATGTCTGGAAGAGGTTGTTAACACCTTTTACTAGGCTGAACTGTGAGTTGGTTCGTGAGTTTTATGCGAATGTTATTCCAGTGGAGGGCCAACGGTACTCTTTCATGACTTATGTGCGTGGGAAACAAGTATCTTTCACTCGGGATGCAATCTATACATACTTAGGCAACCCGTTGGTTTTAGATGAGGGAGAACAATGTGCTTATTATTGGAGGGTGGCAAGAAATAATTGGAACTTTGCGAATGTGAGTGATGCATTGGTATATCTGGGGAGGAGATTCGAGCTAACGCTGCAGGTAGGCCGCTGAAGTGGAAGCGGGGAGACATGAACACTCCCGCTCAGGTATTAATGACCCTAGTCCTTCACAACATAAGGTATAGGAGTCACACCTCCACCATCCCTTTTGATGTTGCTTGCATGTTGTATTATATTTTAGATGAGAGACATGTCGATGTGGCAAGGATCATCTCTAATGAGATCCGAGCCATAGCCTCTAGTGGCACCGTCTAGGTACCAAAATTCCAACCATTATGTCTCTTTCTGATTTGATCATAGGTTTGTGCACTCATGCAGGTGTTCCGATACCTGATATGGTTCACAAAACCATTGATAGTATTGTGAACGACCTTTGGATAAATAGCCATTGTATGCCGAGGGTTGTTGCACCTACACTACCACCACATCAACCAGAAGCACCGCCAGCACGACAAGGATATGATGAGCGGGTGGTATGCATCTACACTTGGGACATGCACCTGGCTCATCAAAGAGCTTTTAAATACATTCACTCTTCTTTACGCACATTGCAACTTCATATCAGAGAGCCACATGTTGGTCATGCATTGCCCACTGGTGAGAAGTTTGATGAGTTTGTCAATTGGCCTAAGAGCAGGCCATTTCATTTTGTGAGGGAGCAGACACCTCAGGAGCAGGCACAAGTACCTCAGGCGGATGTGGCCCAGGCTGATGATGATGATGATAGTTGAAAGACTATCTGGGAGGAGGCCTCTAGTGATGAGGAGGAGTGATTGGTTTGATTATCCTATTTTTATTTTGTCTTTATTGTCATTATGTTTTATGTTTAGTTGTTGAGACTTATTTTGTTGTACTCTATCCAATTAGTTAGATTTATTTTGGCTTGTACTACTACTTTTGTTGGTAAGTACACCATTACATTATGTTTTATGAATTGAATATTTCAGTTTTTGAATGTTCAATTAGTTTTTTTTATGGTTGTTAAGTTGTTTTGAATTTTATGTTTATACTTTGAATGGATGATGAGAACTTCTCATAAAAAGTATCAAATGAAGATTCTACCAAGTTTGGATGGTGATGATAGAATTTTGAATGTGATGAATGCAAGCAAGGTACATGGCTACCGCTTTCTAGAATGTTAGAATGACTAAGAATTTTGTGCTTGTACAAATGTATATTCTTGTTTCATTTTGCAACTTATTTGAATGCTTGGGTCACTTAGGTCCGAAAGCCACAAACTGTGAGAAACCTTCATTATGCACTAAATGCTTGGATAACTGTTAACATTGTTTAACTCATTTAATTCATGCTTAATATTTTGATTGTTGTGATTTTGTTGAAGCTTAAGAAATGATCAAAGCACTTTGTTTATATTGAGCACAACCATATCCAAAAAAGTAACTTACCCGATAAGTAGTGAGTTTTCGTTAACTCCTTTGAGACTTAACATATTAGATCTCATTTTGGAGATGAACTTTGTTTGTGTACATATAGAAACTTGAAAGTTAAGTTCATCATTGAATTTTCTGGGATTCTAAAAAAAATTGTTCTTGAAACCTTTGAACTTTGATCATTGTTTAAACTGATTTTCTTGCCATAAAAAGTAAGGAGCATTCACTTAATAATGTTTGATTGTATTCAAGTTTGGGAGAATGAAAGAAAATGGTAGGTTGCTATAAATTTTGAAAAATTTTGAACAAGCATGAAAAATTGTGAGTATGATGGCGAAAAAGAAAAGAAAAAAAATCCTTGTTTGAAAGAAATAAAAAAAATAGAAGATGAAGAATAAATGTGCAAAGGAAGTTTGAAAGGGTGAGCAATAGAGAAAAGAAATTGGTGAAAAGACGTTGTGATGTGTAAATACCTTGTATATCGAATGTTTCTTTTGCGTAACAATTTTGATTCAATAGCCTAAGAAATGACCATTTATTGTGAAACCCAGCCAAGCTACAACC
Organism: Lathyrus tuberosus; assembly: GCA_022829125.1. NCBI lineage: Eukaryota > Viridiplantae > Streptophyta > Magnoliopsida > Fabales > Fabaceae > Lathyrus > Lathyrus tuberosus. The sequence continues at coordinate 15,226,376 of JALAZF010000031.1, forward strand.
TTACAAGACCTTAGTGATATTTTCCTTCCATGATTTCATTTATGATTGTTAGATGAATGTATGAATTGAATTGTTGTTAGCATTGTTTTTCAGATGAGCGTAAATTGTCCCGCGGTTGCAAACACGTAAATTTCTTCATCCTTATTTTGAAGAGGTGTGTTACAGTGATTCAAGTATGAGAACTTAGTTGTCATTTGAATGCATTACATGATATTTGATTTAAGAACTAAATTTTTTATCGTTGTTTGATTCTAGGAAATAGTGAATATTGCTTGTGCGCATTCTTGTATTGAATTTGTACCGTTAATCCTTTTTTGGTTGAACTAAATTCTTAATGATATATCTTTGTTTTGAATCACTAATATATATATATATATATATATATATATATATATATATATATATATATATATATATATATATATATATATATATATATATCAATGATGAAAGGTCTAAAATATTTACTATTATATATTTTAACTTTTCACTCATATATGATTAAGGAACTGATTCATTCTCACTATCAAGACAATTTGTTGTTATTTGGTAAGTGTTGAAATATAATTTATTTGCACTTATTTCCACTTTATGTAACATTGAAAATTTGACTGAAATATTTCATGAAGTGACACGGGACACAACCCGTTAATTATAGTTTAGAAAACATGTACGTTAATGTATAAATAATCTTTACATTAATGATTTGAAATATACATATAATATAATCTAATGTCACATATCTTTGATTTTATTTTCACTATAATTTATTGTATTCATATGCTTCATTTCAGTATGATTATTTAAATCCGTGCGGACGCACATGTATTTAATTAATAGAAAGGTAATTGAAAGGAGCATACTTTTACATATTTATACTCTTTATTTGATTTTCCGGATAACATTAAAAAAAATCAAAAATAAATTTTATTCCATGCACATTAGAGAAATTAAGTGTAGAAAAATTCAATAGAAGAGACTAAAATAAATGGGTGGATTGGTGACAGAATAAAAAAATATAGAGAATGGCAGAAAAAAAGCTTCTTCTTTTATATACACTATCTCACTCGATTACAATTTTTTATGGCTTAATATTCTTTTTGATCCTCTAACTATACCTTCGGGTTCAATTTGATCCTCTTTCTTTTAAAAGTTCTAAATAGGTCCCTTACGTTGTCTAACTGAAGCATAAAGATCATTTTCGTCAAATAAATGCAAACGATGTTAGTTTTGCTTACGTGGAGCATAAGTTGGCATGATGGATGACTTAGTCAGCAACTTTTAATTTCCACGTGGATTTTTGTATTATTTTTAATTATTTTTTATTTTCCATGTAGATTTTTTTATATATTTATTTTTTAATATTTTTAATATTTTTTTTTTGTTTTTTTTTAATATTTTTGTGTATTAAATTTCTTTACCACTTCTCAACGTCCACACAACTCATATCCTCTCATCTTTTCACAATCCGTCGCCTCTCATCAACACAAAACCAAAACCGCGCCCTTGTTCATCATCTGCGAAGCACTCAAACCACCATTTCGCAGGACCTGTAACCGAAACAACCATTGAAACACCCTTCTTCTTCAACTTCTGATCCAAAACAAAACCTTTGTTATTCTTTTTTTAAACGCCAGCTAAATCATTCTCAGACCTTGCAACAACAGAACAACAACCATTCAACCTTCTTCCCAACTCACACCAAAAACCATAAACTAAATCTCGACCTTCATCAACTTTCCACCCTTGACCCTTCATCTTCAGTAACAACAAAAACATTCATCAGATCGAACCTCCTTCCTTCAAACCCATAACAGAGTTTCTTCAAATCTTCAAACCAAACCCACAAACCTAGAATTTCGGAATCAGAAAGAGAGATGAAACGAAGAGGAATCAAATGAACCAAACCCAAATTTGAGAAATTGAAACAAATCGAAACCAATATCACAAACCCGAATCGGAAAAATTAACTCAGTTCACCACGAGAGAAGTTTGAGACTCGAATCAGGATGATGATGGAGCGGGTGCACGTATTTGCGGCGTATGTGGTGGACTACTCCGTTTTGTGTCGTTGGATGACTAGTGTCTCTCCATTTTTCTCTCTCTAGACCATGTTTCTTTTCTTCTCTTGTTTTGAATCTGTTGGAACTTGTGGGCCTAACGCAGGGAAGATGATGGGTTTGAAGCCCAAGTGATTCATCCACCCCTCACTATTTTTCTTACTTGTTTTAAAGAAATTTAATACACAAGAATATAAAAAATATATAAAAATATAAAAAAATAAAAAAATACACAAAAATAAAAAAATACAGAAAATAAAAAATATTAAAAATATTAAAAAATAAATATATAAAAAAATCTACATAGAAAATAAAAAATAATTAAAAATAATACAAAAATCCACGTGGAAATTAAAAGCTGCTGACTAAGCTATCTATCATGCCAACTCATACTTCACGTAAGCAAAACTAACACCGTTTATATTTATTTGACGGAAATGACCTTTATACTTCAGTTAGACAACATAAGTGACCTATTTGAAACTTTTAAAAAAAAGAAGACCAAATTGAATCTGAGAGTATAATTAGAGAAAAAAAAAAGATATTAAGACATTTTCTATTTTTGATCAAGATGTCACGTCTAGTTAATTCTCGATATAATGATGCCATGCGATTAAATTAAGGTATTGACCATGCAACTAGTTAACGATGGTAAATATATCACTAAGATGAATATATATTACATAAACGACTAATTTATTAAAAAAAACTAGCACAAGATATAAGTAAATTTATCTGAAGTGCTTTTGAAACTTTTGCTTCCACGGTGATAACGCACGGCAAAACCGAAAGCTACCACAATTCGATTAGCTTCATCTCAACGCTTAAACCCCGTTTCTGTTTCTTTGCGCGCTCAGTGCACTGAACCACGATTTCAGTTATTTTCCTTCACCAAAACCCTAAACCCTATTTGAACTCCTTGAACTTTGCTTCATCTTCCATCTTCTTCCTCGCTCGCTTGCACCTTCTTCTTCCATCCACGGCATTTTTCCTATGCTTCACATCGTCCGCACTGTGTCTTTAGGGCACACTTCCACTTCATTCTTTCCCTTCAAACCACCTTCTTCTTCTTCTTCAATCGCTTTCTACATGGAGCAATCTCCTCTTTTATCTTTCAACTTAAAGCACTCTAACCAATCCCGCCTCACTTTTCAATCATCATCACACAAACACGAACCTAATGCAGTTTCTCCAAGGTTCAATTTTGCTTTTTTTATTAACGACCTTTGTTTTATACTCGTCACAAATTAATCTAATGTTTTCAATCTTTATGTTGTGTGTAGGAATGAAGAATCAGTTGTTCATGGATTATCTGAAACGATTGTTGGGGTTTTGGGTGGAGGTCAACTTGGTCGCATGCTATGTCAAGCTGCTTCCCAGATGGCAATTAAGGTCGTCGTTTTAGATCCTCAGGAGAATTGTCCGGCTAGCTCATTCTCCTACCAACACATGGTTGGAAGCTTTGATGACAGTGCAACAGTAGAGGAGTTTGCAAAGAGGTTCATGTTTTTTTTTTGGTGTGTTTTTTGTAATATATGCTACTTTGAGATATATGTCATTTGACTCGTATTACGATTGAAATGGTGTTCAGGTGCGGAGTTTTAACTTTTGAAATTGAACATGTCAATGTTACTACATTGGAAAAACTTGAGAAACAAGGAGTTGTATGTCAACCTAAAGCCTCTACTATACGAATTATTCAGGTATTATATTGGTGGAGTTTTTCAAGTTTTCGTTTGTGGATTTAGATGAGAAAACTAACAACTTGATATTTTTGTTTCTAGCTTTTATAGTGAAATCATTTTGTGCCCCCCATTTTTTTAAGGTAAGAATAATGATGATGTCGAACTCTTAATTATTTCTTTGATGATACAGGATAAGTATCTGCAAAAGGTTCACTTCTCTAAGCATGGCATTCCACTTCCTGAATTTATGCAGGTTTGTACTGTTTTTCTCAGATCCAATAGTATTTGAAAATTCATCTTTAGGATTCAAATTAATGCATGAAAAATGCATGGAACAGATAGATGATCTTGAAGGTGCTAAGAAAATAGGGCAACTTTTTGGTTATCCTCTTATGATCAAGAGTAGGAGATTAGCTTATGATGGACGAGGAAATGCAGTTGCAAAAAGTGAAGAGGAACTAGCTTCTGCTGTGGATGGTAATTAGTGTTTAGCTTTGACTTAATACAAGTTGTCTTTCAAGTAGTAGAAGAAAAAGGTTTTCTGCCTATTTGATAGATGCAAATTTATTTTGTTTTGATTCTTTAAATTTCCCCCAAACGTTGCAGCACTTGGAGGATTTGATCGTGATTTATATGCTGAAAAATGGGCACCTTTTGTCAAGGTTTGTATCTGAATCTTGTTATTGACTGCTGATGGTGACTTTCCAATTCATGATCCACAAATTATATAATGTAAAGCAATATTTATCGCATTAAGCCAACAACATCTGAAATTCATGTATGCTGTGACCAAATTATTGTATTTTGTAAAATGATTGTTTCTACTATTTGTGATGACTATGGTATTGGTTCTCGATTAGATAACCATGCCTTCTTTTATCGTGTAAGCTCTAGAGTTGACCTCCATTACCGGGTTTTCTTTCAATAAATGGGAATTGTTTTAGGATGTAACTTATTCAAATTCTATATCGTGCTTGTACCGCATGCTGAATGCTCTTATAATTAAACATTCTTGTCATATTCTTGAATGATTTGATGCATTTTCCTGTGTTTCTTTGTCCTAAATTAATGGCAGGAACTAGCTGTCATTGTCGCAAGAGGGAGAGACAATACAATTTCATGCTATCCTGTTGTTGAAACTATTCACAGGTAATACGCAGAACAAGTACATGTTATTAATGTGGAATATTATAAAAAAAGGCGAACCAAATTCAAAACATAGAACATGATAAGACTAATAAAAAATGTACAATTTCAGCTTCCTTACACATCTGTTTAAGGATTTATTTTTGTTCTAGGGACAACATATGTCACATAGTTAAGGCTCCAGCAGATGTAAAATGGAAGATTAGGGAGCGTGCCACCGAAGTTGCTTTCAATGCTGTCAACTCTTTAGAAGGTGCTGGTGTGTTTGCTGTTGAATTGTTCTTGACTGACGACGAACAGGTTGTGAATTTATTTGTTCATTAACTCTGAACGTGCCTCAATATTTTGTTCTTCTAAAATTTTATAATGATGTTATGTTGTCTGTTATACTAGTAAATTTGCTTCTTTATACCAGTAAATTTGCAAGAGCTAACTAGTATAGTGAAATGGTTCACTAAGATGTTGGTAATCTCAGGAGAATTGGTGAGCAAAATTTCTCATGTCTGATGGAAGTGATGAATTTGGAGGCATTCTTAATATTGGATACTCTCTGAAAATAGGTTGTGTTCCTATCACTTTCAATGTTCCACTTGATCCGGGACTTCTCTGCCAAAATATATCCTTGTTCAAAGCCTTGTTCCTAGTCACATAGAACTAAGATTGAATACTAGAATGTCCTTTTCCATTTCTATGTATGGGCTATATATATAGAATATAAAGAGAGAAACTTCCTTCTTTCCTCTAAATATATCTATCTCCTACCAGCGCTAAAAAGATGAGTCTTAAGAGTAGTTCTAGTGCATGTAGATCCAGTCTTGGGTCTCATTCTGTGGTCTTCCCAAGCATCTGCTACATCTCCCATCCTAAGCTTTTTTTATTTAACATATATAGAACAAAATGTGGAAAAGTCCGACTCATTCAGTGACTTTTGTTGTCTCCCTCACTAAACCAACTTGAATCACAACTACAATTTAGATTGAGTTTAGAAATAAAAAATTATAAAATTGGAGAGGGGCATGGGGGAATTTATTTATTCTTTTATAATTAAAAAGGGCATTGTGTTAAAATATGTTGAACATTGGTAGAATTTAAATAGAATTAATGGATTTATATTTGAATTATTTTAAATTTTTGTAGATGATTTTATAATTAAAATGGGAGATGTGCTTAAAATGAGTGAGCATACATAAGTATAACAACACATATTAATTATTTAGAATATAGCATACAATGTTATGTCTCAGTACATGGATAATCAGTAATATATAATAAACGTACAAGTTATATAGGAAAAGCTTTAACTATCCTACATAAGGATATCTTTTGCAGAGGTACCTTGAAGCTTCAAGGTGTCTCTTCATTTGTATATTCTCTTGATCTTTAGTCATTACATGTCTGGTTATTTAAAAAACCACAAAATATGAAATGATGAAACTACGTCTTAGTGAGTCAGAATCTCAGCATAATCTAACATAGGATGACTCCTAAGACCTACATGAGTGAAACTTTATTTATTCCTAAAAGTCTATTATAATATTTTGCTTCTTTATACTAGTAAATTTTTATGCTCCTGCAAATGTGTTATGTTGTCTGTTAATCCAATAATGATGACGGTTGTGTTTCTCGGCAGATTTTGTTAAATGAAGTTGCACCTAGACCTCACAACAGTGGGCACCACACAATTGAATCTTGCTACACCTCACAATATGAGCAACATTTGCGGGCTGTCGTTGGTCTTCCTCTTGGCAATCCATCAATGAAAACTCCAGCTGCGACCATGTACAATATATTAGGTGAAGAAGAGGTATTATTATTATATAAATTTTATCCAATTTCATTTCCTTTAACCCTCTCCATTGTAAGGTTAGTGGAAGTTTCGTTTTTCGCCTATTCTTGTGGGACACTAATATCATATTCAATTGGATTGACAATGTTTCATCATCATCACTAGGCGCATTGTTTGAAGGGAATGGTGCAATTCCTAATGACTATTTAAAAATGAATAGTAATTCAGTTATTTCTGTTATATTCATGCTAAAAGAATAACACAATTTCTAATTAAATGCTTGTTAGAATGTACGAACACTAAATTAGGTGTCAAATCTTTGTGCTAGAACCCAAACAAAAAATGTCGATTTCCCCTGTTTTTTCTTTTGGTCCGGAGTTGAATGACAGTTGTACACTTGTACTCTTAGAAGCTATGGAGTGCTTTCTTTAATTCATTCATTACTTGTTTGAAGATCATTCTATTCATTTGTCACTGTTTAAGAATCTTGTCCATCAAATCTTAATGATTTTAGGGGGAGCTTGGTTTTCAATTGGCTCATCAATTGATGACGAGGGCATTGACCATCCCTGGTGCTTCTATTCATTGGTACGATAAGCCAGGTAAATTTGTGGTTAAGTGGCAATTTTAGGTTGCTTAGTTCCCTCTGATTTGTTGCTGCTTGATAACCTGTATGGCCAAATATATAATATTTGTAATGATAATGTGTCAGAAATGAGAAAACAACGAAAGATGGGCCACATAACCGTTGTTGGGCCTTCCCTAAGCAATCTTGAAAGCAATCTTGCAACAATAATAGAAGGGGAAAAATTAGATGACAAGACTGCAGGTTATTGACACAAACTCTTATGCTAATATATTTGAATTTTTAAAGTTAAAAATTTGTTATTCCCACACAACAAATTTTTTGTTTATTAAAATTAAATTGCAGTAGCTCCACGTGTGGGGATTATAATGGGCTCTGATTCAGATCTGCCTGTTATGAAAGATGCTGCTAAAATCTTGGAAATGTTTGGGGTGCCTCATGAGGTTAGATTGTTTAAATTTCCTCTAGGGAAGGGACCATCCTGTGTCAAGTTGTTTATTCTTACCTAGATCTTCATGTATCAAATTTTAGGTAAGAATAATTTCAGCACATCGAACTCCGGATCTTATGTTTCATTATGCCTCGTCTGCTCATAAACAAGGCATTCAAGTTATCATTGCTGGTGCTGGTGGTGCAGCTCACTTGCCTGGTAAATTGCTTCAAGTGTGTTTGTATAATTAATGCAAAGATCAACTGTCTTAATGGCATTAATTATTGATTAAGTTTCCAAATCTCAGGAATGGTGGCTGCTATGACTCCCTTGCCTGTAGTTGGTGTTCCTGTACGTGGTTCTACCCTCGACGGAGTTGATTCACTCTTGTCAATTGTCCAGGTACAGATTTCAGTGATCTAATCTGATATTTAATTCTTACTTTCTGCGCTCCACATAATTGCTTTTCTAATGAAATAAGATAAGATTTAGTATTATGTTTGTAAATCTAATCTGATATTATTGCTTCTTTTTAAAAGATTAAGATCAATGTTTTTTTTTGAACCGGGAATCCTCGTGAGTGAACGATTTTATGTTGGTTTTTTGTTAGTTGACAAAAAGACTAATAGAATTTCTAAAAAAATGTGTACTAATTTTGAGGCCTCTATCACCACTAAGGAGTCTGGTAATTTTATGAAGGTTAATATTGTCGGTTATTGTATGTCAATGAAAGATGCCTTTATTCAATCTCAAGACTAAAAAATTATCAGTAAATGTTTTCTTTTAAAAGGTACAAGGTTCTATTTTTAAAAACAATGTTGTGAGAAGCATAAACAGTTCTAAGGAATTGGTTATTGATGAGTTTGGCAACACCTAAATCCTGAAGCACTTGAGAAGTTGTTTTGACAATCAGTTGACCCACATTTTAAAGGCAGATTTTCAATCAGTATACTTGCTAAACACTTAAAACTAATCGTCAGGACTTATCTTCACGTTTTCCCTTGCACCTCTTTTCTTACACAATTTTCCCCCTGGTGCATCCCATAGATATTCACATTTCTTGTAACAATATCCTCCCATCCCTTCGACACTACCCTTGTGTTGCCTTGCTTTGTTTTGTTTATGTTTATGCTTTGAGCAAGTGATTGCACGACATGAATGAACCAAAGAAATGATATCATTGCCATATAAATAGGCTGATAAAATATTCTAGCAGACTAATCATGATTCATGTCCACCGTAGGAATGGTAAATTTTTGCTATTACTTATACATTATATGTAATTGTTTCTTACAAACAAATATGATTGTTGGTTGTGTAGATGCCAAGAGGTGTCCCTGTTGCCACCGTTGCTGTTAATAATGCAACAAATGCTGGGCTGTTGGCAGTGAGGATATTGAGTGTTGCCGATGAAAATCTTATGTCAAGGTCAGCCTCTCTCGGTCTCTCTTCCTTTATGTGAATCTGTGATCTAAAATTTGTATATTGAAATAAAAAATTCACAGAAAAGAAAAAATGGAAAAATTATTTTACACTTCCTGCTTACGTTGATGTAACATTTATATTGCTATGCAGGATGATCCAATATCAAGAGGACCAAAAGGAAAGCGTATTGGCGAAAGGAGAGAAGTTAGAAAAACTTGGTTGGGAATCCTACTTAAATGATAGTAATTAGTTGAAAACCCATTGATTTAGTCACATTTTTGGACAAGTAGAGTTTTGAAAGACATTTTGATATAGAGGGTGTTTAGACCCGGGGTATCAATAAGTAGTTATCAGGAGAGGAGAAAGTATAGTTTAGTAGAATGAGTTTCCAGAGTCTTTGCATCTATTTGTTATTCCACTCATTATTGTAATGTTCTTTAAATGTTTTTGTTGGTTAACTACGGGATTAAACACATGTAATTGGGGCTTAATTTTGGTTTTAGCATTAACAACTTCCATTCTTATGTTTGATTTACTGTTTGGACATGCTGCAGGCAATTTGGCGATTGGTTCTTTACTTCCTGTAACTTTTTGCAGTGCTTGTGGTATGTCTGTTTCTTGTACTTTTTATTAAGCATGATGCCACCAATTTCACTGAGTTATGGCATTAGCGCAATTCATATAAAACTGGATGTAACCTTTGTTGGTTGTCCGAAATTATTATTTAAAGAAAAACTGCAAGTATCAAAACAAAACATTGGGCCTGTTTGAATTAATTTCTAAAAACAGTATTTTAGTTCTAAAAAATTATAAAATTAAAAACCTATTTGATAAGACTTTTGTGTCCTAGAGTTTTTAAAAACAAAAAAGCGAAAACATCTTTCATGAAAGCTTATCGCATTATAAGAGTTTTTCTATAAAAAAATAATGAACCTACAAAATAATTAATTAAAAACATATTTTTGTCATTTTATAGTTAACGAGACATCTAATTTTTTAAACATTTCAATTAACTTATCAAATATTAATTAATTTTTACTAGAGGGATGAACACGAGTTGGGTTGGATCCGATCGAATTTGCCCTAATCCGTTACTTAACCCGTTCAAACTTTTATGGGCTGAGTTCATTGTTAAACCCGCAATTTAATTATATAAACCGATATTATCCGACCCGTTCATTTATGGGTTGGGTTGGATTTGCGGGTTGCTTTTTAAATATATATATATATATATCAAGACATCATTTAAATGATTAATAAAGTATTAAAATAGAAAATCTCAAATAATCAGGTTGCTTATTAACTTATTTTGGGCCCGTTTGTTTTGATTTTTTTTAAAAATGATTTTTATAGTATAACATAATTTTGTGAAAAAAATTTTTACAAAGAAACTTTTCATAAAAACTTCAAATGAAAATTTAGTTTGAATAGTTATTCTTAAAATGTTATTTTAGGTATTTTACTATTTTATGGAAACTTTTTTTGGATATCAAAATTTCAAAAAATCACTTAATTTTGAAGTTATTTCAAATAGCTTTTGATGAAAATCATTTTTGAAATACAATTTTTTTTTAAAATTGTGATTTTGACTATGTTTTGATCTTCAATAATGTATATTAATGTTATAAAATGTCAAAATTAGTTTTTTAATTTTTAAAAAACAAATTTTAAAAAACTTGTAATATTTTGAAATTTTTTTTTGTAAAATCCATTTTCAAAAATATAAAAAAAAATTTATTTTTTTAAAGCTAAAACAAACTAACCCCTTGTCCCATTGATAAAGTTATATATATAGCTTTAATTTGTATTAGAGGTGTTTTACTATAAAGCTTAAAATATTACATTTTAGAATCTTTAAAATATTCATTTAAAAAAGTTAGAAATCAAAAATAATTTTTCCAAACGAGTTTTTAATTTTTTTTTGTATATTTTTAAAACAGTATATAAAAACAGAACTACCAAACATATTTTATTCCATTATTTTTTTTAAAACAATTTTTTAAAACTGATTTATAAAATCATTTAAAAAAAAATAAATCAAAACTCAACCCAAATGATCTGATCTAAAGCTTACATGTTCCTTCTTTTCTCAGAAACTATTAGGTATATCATCAAACTTAACTTCTTGATACAGCGTTTGATACACAACTACGCAATCTTCTAAAAAATAAAATATTATGCTTTGTTTATAATTTATAAATTTATAATATCAAAAATTGATCTTACACACATTGGTAAAAGCTACTGATAAATAATGTGCATCACACATTTAAACATCAATTGCATTTACACCTAGTTCAATTTAAATAAACAAAGTATCAAAAAATAATATTGGATTAAATATATAGAACTGAAAAAGTTATATACATTGAATATTTTGAAACGATTATATATATATATATATATATATATAAAGCTTGAATAGTAGACTATAGTATTTTCACATATTTCAGTGTTATTATTTTGGGAATTTCTTAATGTATCTAATAAATACTAACATACCACGCGAAAATATTAAAATGTCCTCACATTTTGAAGATGTATATTCAGATGCACCAAATTCTGATTAAACATTAAAATATTTTAGAAATACATCTCCGTAACAACTTAAAACACATACCATGCATCACACTCAGAAGTCATTATATTGTACCGAAAATGCATCTCCGTTTATTTTACAGAAATATATCTCTGTAACTTATCAGAACAGAAGTTTTCACATTATGTTTTGTTTACGTGTATTTAGATGAAGATTTAAATCATTCAATCGATATGCAAAAATGAAGTACATAAATCCAGATGGTCCAAAAATGTTATATATAAATAAAAGATCAATAAATGTCAAAAAAAGTCGAGAACAACGATAAAGTAGCATGGTGTCAAAATAAAATACAATCCATAGTACTACTGCTATATACTAATGCACTACTGTGTATGTAGGATTACATCTCCTCTGCCTCCTCGGGCTCCTCGATCATCAATTCCCACCTCCCTCCGACGCTGTCTCCGATACATCAATGTCCCTCGTGCCTCCATCCTGATGGCATCTAGGACATGCCTCACATCAGACCCATTTGTAAATGCTTGCTTGCACAATCTCCATTATGCGTCGACATTCAGGCAAAACATCCTTAACATGATCTAACTGAGTCTGCTTCTCCTCTAGTATCTCCTGATGATCTGGCCTCGACGGATCTCCTGGAGCAGCACGCACGGATGTGAGACCTTGAACCATCTGATATCTCCGTCGACGTAGCTCCAATCCCTCATAGTTGTGGTACTTCGTGCCTCCTTCAGTACCAGATCATAATCATTAAACATGGCATCAATCTGTCTATGTGTCAAAGCAGGAGGAGAAGAGACAATATGGTGTCTAAGAATGATCTGAGAGTAGCCGAACTACCATATGACGCGCTCGGGAAGATGAGGAGTAGTCACACGTGATTCGCAAGCATACCATCTAGAGTATATCACTATTTCATCAAATGACTGCGTCTTACGGTGATCAACATAGCTGTTGAAGTGCATGTTCTCGACAACCAAACGGTCAAGAAATACTCTGAATGGCTCAGTCACCTGGTTCCCTTTGAGCGGGGAAAAATCAGTAGCACGAGGCATATCATCAGAGTAAGTTGGTACACTCGCCCAACAGGAGATGCGTGGGAAGTGTTGGAGGACCCAAGCTTGAAATGAAAAGTTTGGAACACACAAATCATCAGTAATGGCTCTGCAAAGATGAAATGAAAATGACACAAAAACATTAAAAGACCAATAAAGATTACCGTCATGAGTGTGATGCTGCCTGTGACCTACTTCGCCTTTCACATACAACTCTTTGATAAATTCGAGTGCATGCAGACCAAACAAGAGCCCCTAGTTGTACTCATGGATCCGCTCGAAATCCTTGAAATACCGTAGGTAGACGAAATTTGTAGAAGTGACCCCCTTGTCCATAAAAATTGCAGAACCAACCAAATATAACAGGTATGCTTTTATAGCATGCAATCTGTGGAACGCCACCTGCTCATCATCACCTGTAACATCCTGTTCTTTTAGGGTCTTATATATATATATATATATTTATATAGACACACACACACACACACACACATACATTTTTCAAGTATTCAAACCTAGCATGAGCACCCTTGTTTCTATCCAACTCTTCATTCGCCTCCGCTTGGTCGGTCCCCATATAGTCTACCATCATCTCAAGTGCCTTGTCTTTGATAATCCTTCCATGATCTAGAAGTCTCCTCTAATTCAAAGATGTAGCAAACACGAGACATCGTCGAGTTTGATAGATATCTCACCAAGAGGTAGATAAAATGACGAGGTCTTCGAGTGTCATCTCTCCATGAATGCATTAAGCATCCCGAGGTTGACTGTAGTTTAACCGGTCATGCACAAGTCCTTCAGTCCAGATAAGGACAAAGCAGCCTAAAACTAATCCTCATTTGGCTGAGGAAAACTAGTAATCTTCCGCCCGTGGTTAATAAACTTCAGCAGATCACGGTCCTGAAAAAACTAAAAATCAATGTCAGAAACTTGTCAATTAAAATAAACATAAATAAAAAAGAATGAAACCAACTAATGCTACCTATCTATCCCAAATATGTCTGACAGTATGGTCTGGGTACAGAGGCAGTAGTGACAAATCTATAGGGCCTCCTCCAAATGCCTCTGGCGCAGCATCCGTTGCAGCCTCACCCTCCAGAGTTGGCATTGGCTCAACAACATCAATAATATAAGGTGGCACTTACTCATAAGCATCTACAGTATCAACAGTAGGTGGTGGCAGTGGTGCCTCTGGTACCACTGGTGAATCTAGTACCTCAGGCGCCTGAATAAGGAAACTTGGTACTTACAGGAGGATGGAAAGAGTGATGCGTCGATAGGTGAAACCTGTCTCCTACGAAAAGAAGAAGATGGAGAAGTATGAGGAGAAGCACGATCCTGAGAAGTAGATGGCTCTGCATGGCCAGAGGAACCATGAGCCTTTGAAACCTGGTGACTTTTCTTCCGCCACTCTGATGCATGTTGTGCAACTCTCCCGTGCCTTAGTCTATCGTGTCTATCAGCCGTTATGCCTGCAAGTTAAATTAAAGCAGACAATTAGGGCAAGCAAACAACACCCCAAACAAGAAAATAAAAAAATTACTGAGAAAATTCTGGAGATGCATCTATGGTTGCTAGGAAACTAAAACGTTGAAAAATTCCGGAGATGCATTTGCAGAATTTTTTGCAACTAAAATTGTGTCAATGGCGCCAATGTACACATGCAATCACAAAAATATAATGCTTTAATCATCATTTTCAGCCAACAAACTTGTTTTACACTATGTCTAAACTATCATACATGAAATTTCTACTCATTTCTAACCTTAATAATCAATTTCTACTCATTTATACAAAAACTCAAAAACTTATCAAAACATCAAATCACTTACAAATTTAAACTTTGCTTCAGTGTTGGATGATGTTTCTAATGTTGATTGAAGTTTCCTTGAGCTTTGTTGTTTGATTTTGGACTTGGTGGTGATAAAAAATTTGAGAGAGTTTGAAAAGGTTTTGAGAAATATGAGAAATGAGGACGGAGAAGGGTTTTGACGCGATTTAATCTCCAAAAATTTCCGGAGATGTATCTCGAAAATAAGTTCGAAGATGCATCTCTGGATCATTTTAACGTTAACTGAGACTCGGGTGCGTCTGGAGATGCATCTCCAAAATTTAGGGGCATTTAAGTCTTTTTGAATGGTGGCTAAGAAACATATAAGGTGCATTAAGAAATTCCCATTATTTTTGGATTACTCTCCCTTAAGGTGCGTTTGATACATCTGAAAACCCAAAAATGCTCTTGTTGTGTCCGGAGGTGCATCTTCGGTCGCACTTAAAATAACACCAACAAAGGTGTTGCAAGTGAGACATTATCTATTTTGACCAAAAAATTATACAGAAATACATCTCCAAACTCCGAAGATGTGTTACATCCTAAATCCCGAAAATATTTTTTTTAAAAGATAAACAATTATTTTTCCAAATTAGGTGTTACACATGCTCAACAAACATACTTTTTCAAGATAAAACGTAAAACATCAGCGAAAATCAACTTCAAACATATTTTAAAATTGTCTTAATGAAATAAAATATTTAATTCAATAAATAATCCAAAACAGCGACATCATAACAATAATAAAAACATTCAAACTCAGTGTTACATATCAGAACACCGACGGAAACTAAATAATGCAGAACAATAAAGTAAATGAAGAAACCTCAATGGCATTCTCTATTTCAACATTATTTACTCCTCTACTTGATTATTTTGTATTCTAAGAGAGTATAGAACACCACTAACAAAAAAATAGGGGTGAGAATAACTTACAAATATTAGCGGTGTATTAAATAGCAAAGATAATTTTCACATGATAAGTAATATCAAATATCATTCTCACACAATCATATACCACAATAACCACATTCACAATGCAAATTCATAATGTAATATACTCCTCCTCCAAAAATTCATGTGGACGTGGTACCAAAAGTTTGGATGTCCGATTTATTTTACGAAATCATCCACGTCTCTAATTCCTCTCTGAAAAATGTTCTCTATGAACTATGAGACCGTCACCGGCTCTCTCTGAGCACTGGACCTTGTCACTGGCTCTCTCTGAGCACTGGACCTCTTCGGACCGAAATCCTACATATCTCCAATATACATGAATGCATGTAGATATAATGCCAATCATAACTCATAATCAATCAACAAATGACATCATCCCACAACAATGTTCTCTCTGAACAAAAGTCCTCCCTGGACAAGGTTTTCTCTGAACCATACAACTTGAAAATAATGCTATATAATTAAATCTGAATGATTATATTAAAACAAAATAGTACAATATATATTGTTACTTAATAACTAAAATCATTCATTGACTCATTAAAACACTCAAACACATCAACATAGTACTGATTATTTTTATTTGCTCACAACTCGTTAAAAGGGTGTCAATCTTTATCTTTAACTCAACAAAGTTCTCAAAGTGAACTCTAAACAACTCTATAACAATCTCCATAACTCTAAGTAACTCTAAATGACTCTAAAGTACTCTGAAGTATTTTAAAGTACTAAAAAAATACTCTAAAGTGCTAAAAAGACAACTCTTACATATAAAGATAACGCTTATGAACTCTATTGGTTCGCGACCTAACAGAAATAATACTTAAACAACTCTAAGGTCACAATATGATCTCAAACTTATCAAAAGGGTAGCGACAGGTCACTGAACTCGAAATTGATCAAAACTAAATAATATGCAATTCACATAACACTCCAAACACATAAAACTAACTCATTGAGCACATAAGATTCAACTCAACCATTTTAGACTCAACTCTAAACATGTCAGTAATTCAAAGTACAACACTAACTCACTACTCTAAACGTATCTGAACTCAAATTTAACACTAGACATGTTAACAACACTAAACTCATAACAACTTAACTCCCTTAGTTTAATAAACTCTAAACATATCACTAACTCAATTTTAATTTATTTATAAATATGTTTAATTCCTTAAATTGCTAAAGAGTTTTCCAGAACTCTAGACTTAACTCTAAAATTGTCTCACTTCAAAATAACACCAAATATTATAGACCTATGATACAATTATGAAACTCTCAAGTCTAACAGTTATTTAAATCTTTTTTCAAAAGCACTTTACCACATCTCTAACAGAGTTACAAAATTCCAGTTCTATTCGTTTCAGCTCAGCTCTATCGCAATAATTACTGCATAAACTCTAAAACAAAATGTTTGACTTCAAAATAGTATGAAAAACTATATACTCATGATAAAATTATGAAATTAGCCAATTTGAAAGATCATTACATTCTCTTTCTAAGCAACTGACGGCATCCCAAACAGACATACGTAACTCAAGTTAAGCGTGAAGCATGATGACCAACGCATGATTGAATTTGCTATGTCTCTAGTATAAAAAACCAGTGAACTGCTACTGTTGTAGTGCTCGTAAACTCATTTTCCCTCTTCAAAATAAATATTATTGCATTATCTTTCTAACGCAACTGAAGACACCTCAAACAAACTTACGAAACTCAAGTTACACATGAATTAAGACGATAAATCCGCTTCTATGTCTACCTGCGATTTTCTACATTTTTCTCCCAATTGATCAAATTCAAAGCTCATCTGTTTCGCCTATTTGAATTCTAATCATCCAAAAAATACATAGATCAATTATATATATATATATATATATATATATATATATATATATATATATATATATATATATATATATATATATAAACAAATTATCCAAAGGGCACAACCACATTATTATATAACAACAAGGCATTCAACAGGGATTCAAACGTAGAGTAAGTAAGGAAAAATCAATTCAAAAGGGTTAAATGGGAATTTTAGGTGGTTGGGATAACGATTCAGGTTTAGGATTTGAAGTGTGTTATGTAAAAGTTGAGGTTTAGGCTTTGGTGATATGTGGACTTTGGAGGGTATGGTTTATGCAGGTGAAAGGAGGCGAGAAGGGTTTTTGGAATTTTAGTTTGGATTCAATGAGTTTGGCAAGGCCAATTGCTTGTGAAATTGATGATGGTCTTTGAATGGCCATTTCATTTTTAATTTCTTGTGCTAGACTAGAAATAAAACAATTAAGAATAGCTTATTGAGGAAAGCTTACAACTTGATTTCCCAATATTTCAAATTTAACTTGAAAATAAAGGTGATAAAAATGCACAAGAATGAGGGGGGGTTTAAATTGTGTAAAAAAATTTCTTTTTACTTCTGAACAACACAACTTCATAGTATGAACATAGAATGCGAGAACAGCGATATAATAAAGTTCAGAAGCAAGAGTAAATCAACACACAAAGTTTATCCTGATTCCTCTCATAAACTGAGAATAGTCCAGTCCCCTTGTCTCAACAACAACTTTTCACTATAATCAACACTGATTACAACTTTTCTCAATCAAACCAGAAATAGACTTCACTGCTCAATCAATCCAAAAAGAGAGTCCCGCTAAAGAAACCTAGCAACAAACTTCTGCTTAATCACACTAGAAAGAGACATCACTGCTCAAGCAACCTTGCAAGAGACTTCCTATACTTTAAATAAACAGTTTAGTAGAAAAGATAACAACTATACTTTGATACACAATCAGAAGTATAGTAGTTGTACAACAACCATACAAGTTCTTAACTCTTAAGATTTCTAAGATATACAAAGATAATAAATCTTAAAACCTTATGCAATAATAGTTATAAACGATAGCTCAAAGTTATGCTCAAGTTGTTCCGATGTAGCGTTGTTGTTACCTTATTTAAAATCTTTAGCTTCCTTTTATTGAGGCAGAAAAGAGTTGTTGGAAGGGATGGACATAAGAGATTTCTTCATAAAGAAGCATTCCAAGAGAGACGTTTGAGGATGTATATGGTTAGAAACATTGTCTAATGAATAAAAGTATTGTCCACAACATCTTTCTAAGTACTAGGTATCTACAAAAAGGTATAACATGCTTAAGAGGTCACATCACCATTCCTTGAGCCTTGCAAAACGAAACCCTAGTTGACTCTCTCCTGAAATCAGGCGTTTTGACAAGACCAGTTTATTTTTGGTACATAATACGGATTAGAGGCACCTTTAGCCTTCAGAATCAGAGCTTTCACCAGAGGCTCGAATATCATGATTAGATTCTGAACCTTCAGAGGCAGAACCACCACGTTCAGAGTCTGATCCTTCAGAGTCATCAGATTCTGATATTTCAAAATTAGAGAAACTTTGCTTCTTCACAGATGCTTTTAATAGGGTCTATTCAGAGTTGAATATAAACTTATGATCTTGACCACTTAAACACATGTTAGTATACCCAATTTCTCTTTAAATACTTTGTTATCATAAAAACTCAAGGGATATGAACAATTTTGTTCCAAAAATCTCCCCTTTTTTGATAAAGAGAAACAAAGGTATTTAAGAATATTGGTTTATCAGTTTAACTAACTTGACAACATCAGAGTTAGAGGTTGGTAAGCTCTCTTGAGTCTAATAGTCCAAAGATTGAGTTTTGTAAGCTCCCCCAAAGTCCTATCCAAGTTGATTAAATTAATCTTGATAAATTAATGTTCATATAAAAGCAATATCATATAAAAGGTAATTAGGGTTCATGTAAATAAAATCATTCAAAAACACTTTTATCCTCTTAAATACTCCCATGAATTTCTATCCCTTTTGTCCTCTACAAAAGATGGACTAAAACATGTCAGCATAAAGAGAGGAAAATTTACGAATGAAAAATATGTGGGAAAAATAAATTCTGATAAAAATAGCAACAAAAAAAAACTATTGCACTTCCTAACAGAGAGAAATAACTAGATTGGTTGAAATGTTTCTTCACTTCTTAAGAGGGTCACACATAATTCAGGAATTACAACCATCATAGGTAATCATTCCAATAAAGAGCTAGAGTATAAGGCATTAATGATCACTAGATACTTCAACTTCCATAAGCAACATAAGAGTCATTCAAACTCTTCTATAAAAGCACAATTCCATAGACAGACTTCTCACATCTTCAACCAATTTTTCTTACTTCCCAATATAATGAGTACTCCTTCTGAGAAAACTAAGAGCATTCTCAACAAAAACCCTTGTTGAAAACATGACCACCACCTAGGTGCAACACCAGTAACAGTCAACTGAAGAGGCCTAACCATTTGGGTCGACCACTATCAGAGACGCACTTAGGGCGAGGAAGGCTAAAGAGAAGAAGAAGATGTTAAAGAAGAAGAAAAAGAAGGTTCCAAGTAAGATCGTCTATTTTGACTCCGATAATGATGGGGAAGAGCCATACATATAGTGGGAGACTTCCATTAGTGCACGGGGATACTGTTCTGATGTAGACAAAATTATGTAGACCCAATTTTTCTTTAAGTTCTTTGTTATCATTAAAGCCCAAAGGATATGAACAGATTTGTTCCAACAGATAATCAACAACAAAACCATTTTGTTTCAACTTAAATAACTTATCCTGATGGTTAACATAAGTTAGGGGCCAAATCGTAATTCTAAAGCTTTTGTAAATGAAAACCAATCTAACAATAATTAATTCTGATGCACCTATTTAAACCAACATAAATTATCTCCCTTCATATAAAGAACAACTATTGATATACAATTTTCAATGGATAATTGATAAAAATTAAAATTTTGTTCTACTTGAAATAGCCATTCTAAGGGGTATGAGCCATCGAATACAACAAGCTCTAGCTTTGGGGTTCTAAATGAGGGTTGTCGGGTATGTAGATGGATAAGCACTGAGGGATATTAATGAGGGGTGGCCATATTGTAAATTGGTGTGCTTGAAAAGACATGTGGGGAATTGATATAGGTGGGTCCCATATAGGG
Source organism: Lathyrus tuberosus (assembly GCA_022829125.1). Taxonomy (NCBI): domain Eukaryota; kingdom Viridiplantae; phylum Streptophyta; class Magnoliopsida; order Fabales; family Fabaceae; genus Lathyrus; species Lathyrus tuberosus. Next base: position 15,246,947 of record JALAZF010000031.1, read on the forward strand.
TTGGGGGAATGAGGGTGGTGGTGTTTATTAATAATAACAAGTGTAAGTAGTGTGGGGGAAGTCCCACGTTGGTTAGAAATGTCGAGAATTGAGAATTTATAAGTGGGAGAACCCACACACCTATTACCTTAAGGTTTTGGGTGAATATGTGGTGTGTCTCTCACAATGTGTGTTGCTCTCAAAGAAAAAGATCCAATGTGAAAAATACTCCTTAGTGTTGACCCCTGAAATATAGCAGTGGTATCACAATCTAGCTCGAGTGAAGGAATCAACTCACTTGTATCGAAAGTATCCCCACATGGTCGTGGGTAGAATGTTCCATTGAAGAGTGTCAACGGCGATACAGGTGTATGTGATGAAAAAAAAGCTTCTGCTTAAGAAGGAGCATTATGGATAGACTCACACTTGAGGGGTGGGAAGTGTTGATAATAACAAGTGTGAGTAGTGTGGGGAAGTCCCACTTTGGGTAGTAATACGGAGAGTTTGGCATTTATAAGTGGGAGAACCCACACACATATTACCTTAAGGTTTTAGGTGAATATGTGGTGTGTCACTCACAAGGTGTGTCGCTCTTAAAGAAAAAGCTCCAAAGTGAAAAATTCTCCCTAATGTTGACCCTTGAAATATAGCCCCAATAGTGGTGGTACTTATAAATGGGCTTGTTTGAATGTGAGGCTATATGGGTAGGAAAATGAGTACCATTAGTAAAAATAGGGGTAGTGGGCGAAACAAAAAATGTAATAGCGGGTCCATAACCATAGGGTATAGAGAGATTGAAAATATAGTTGTAGAAGTTGCAGATGTGTGGGTGTTGGCTGATTGCTGGATTCCACTTTAAGCTATCAATTTTATGAGGAGAGTCATAACAGATTCATGTCCAGACTCAAGGATTTGCCGATGATTATCCATTCTTGTGTGAATATTCCCCAATTGCAGTTTCAAATTTTGACGAGCAGCTTGAAATCTCTTCAATTTTGATGATGAGAGTGGTTAATGGCATCATTAATATTTAAATGTGCAGCTTAAATGACATCAACCAAGTCTTTAAACGATGAACTTGTGGGTTTAGGAAGAATTGAATCAAGAAATGAAAGTACCAATGATATATTATACTAATACTAAAATAGATCTAGGATTGCAATCAAGGTTGTTAGAATCCGTTTTTTTTTTACCTTTATTCATTTTGCCTAGGTAAAATCAAAACGTTGAATTGAAACCTAAAATCGTATAATTTACTTCATATTAAAATAGTATTCAATATATATATATATATATATATATATATAATTGTAAATGCATCAATAATTTAAAATTTTAACTTAATTATAAAGAGAAAATATACTAAATCACCATAATAAAGTGTAATATTCATAAACTTGTATTAAACTACATAAATGACCCACCAAATAATAAAAAGTAACATCCAAAAGATTATCAAAAAACAACGTTTTTATAACTTTCTCAAGTTCAAAAAAAAAAAAGTGTATTCATCTTCATCTTCCACTTAATCGGAAGTTCAATCCTTCTACAACATTATCTTCTTCAGTGTCTTCATATTCAACTTGATTAAATTCATCTCTAGATGATAAAAGTTCTTCAATATTAGAAGCAAACATAAAATGGGCTTTCTAAAATTTGACAAAAAAGGGAAAATCATGTGAAAGAGTAAAATCCAACAATTTTACACGATTTCATCGATTTTAGAGTGATTTAATTCGTTTAAAATTGTCTCAGGATATGATTTTACATAAAAACATTTTTACTTGCGATTTAATGCAAAATGTTGATCTAGAAACAAGAAATCTATAGAATTTAGATTTTAAATAACGATTTTAACAACATTAGTTACAATATGAAGAGAAAACATAAGACAAACTTTTGATCTTTTATTGATTCACACAATTCAGAAGATTATAATATAAATAATTAGGGGTTTTGTAACACCTTGAGCCAATGGCATAGATCATAAAGAACTCAAAAGAGAATCTTGAGTGATTCTTGGAGGAGCATTTAACTTGACACCCCCACTTGAACCTGACATCCTCCATTTTGAACGAAGTTACCTTTTTACCCTTTGTAAATTTCCGGAAATTATGAAATTAACAGTATTATACCGAAAAGTTTGTGACCATACTGGAAATTTGGAAAATTTGTAGTGTTTTATCATTCCTTTGAGACATATACCAGAAATTCTAAAAATCCCGATATATAATACTAGAAATTTCAAAATTTCCGAGTTAAATCTGAAAATATGAAATTTACGTAAACTGTCCCAAACTTTTGGAAATTTGAAATTTCTGGTATATCAAAAATTTCAAAAACTCAAAATTTCCGGTATGAATCTAAAATTTCCAAAAAGTATATAATTTCAATATTTTTGACACAACGACCTGCATAAATGGTTCCATAAAAAATTCATCACATATAGTAGATACATATTGTCTACAAGATTATATATCATATTAGGATGCCTTCCTAACTTCATCCTCTCAGTGTCTAATTTTCCTGCATATGCTGATTCCCATACTTTTGTATCTTCAGTACAATTCTGTCTCCAACGGTCAGTGACGAGAGGCAATGGACTATCAGGTTTCAACTTTACCTAAACCTAATGATTTTTGTTGACAAAACCAACAATAATGATTTTATGCATGCTCGTATACATAGATGGAGCTATGGTAAGAGGGAAAACTGTAATGTTAACTCTATGTGACAGGGAGACAAATATGACATTGTACCTACATGCAATAAGGTAACCCATATCAGGAATCGTCATCCATTTTTCTTGACCCTGCACACCCAAGTGTTATACTTTTAAGGAATTCCTAACTTCAGAGACCGTGTCATTGAACAAATTGGAAAACAATTTAGGGTGTTGATAAACTTAAGAGTCTAACTACGTCCAGACCAACGACTATGACTCTTCGCCCCTCCTATTTAAAGCTGCAATAGCCCAAAAACCAAAATTTCCATCATCACCCACATCAACAATGTCATCAATGTAGGATGCAAGAAACTAGGAAACTGAGACAAGTAAAGAAGCTCTGAAGATGCAGTGGACGGTTGACTTTGACCCGACATACTTGAAGGTTGACTTCCTGTTGGTTTCGTGAATGATCTCTTGGTAGTGTGACTCCTCTGCGAGCCCTCACCATACTCCCACTATGAAGGATCATGATGCAAATCACTCTCTTCATCCTTTCTGCTCTTCTTAACTCCGCTCTTTGGCTTGTACTTCATTGGCGGTGGACACATAGAAGTTGTGGATGGATCTGTTATTTCTCGAACCTTTTTTTTTCAACACCCTCTGGCCTACAATATCCAAAGAATTGAAATATGTCTTCAACTCTTCACACTTTGCTTCTAAATCCAACTTTGTACCACTATCGTCATGACCGCTAGCATGCTCTTCAATGTGTAAATTCTTCCAAAAAACATGAATTGGTTCTAAAGGAATAGGCAAGCCTTGTATTTGGAAACCAGCAAGTTGACACACACAAGGTAAGCCATCTGTAGTTCTAATGAAGCAACCACATGCATCTTTGCTTGTACCAACAAATTTTACCTTTTCTAACTCCTTCCCTATGTGTTGTATATATTGCCTTGAAACAAAACCGTGCAAGTTGGTATAGAATAAATTTTATACCGATGCTCAATGTCTACAATACATTTTTGAAATGACACCCTAATTGAACCTAGCTGCAACTTCAACATGGTGTTCACAACATCCCAACTTCGGCATAAATCTCACCGACTAGTAGTCAACATATTTTTTAGTCTCCAATGAGCATACTTCACCCTGTATCACAATAATTAAACCATAATAATGAGCTAACATGATAAATTATGCTTAGTAATAACATCGAAAAGAAGTCTGTGTACCTGTTCGTTCTTGTGTTCCCTAAATGAGTAACTCTATAAGTCCAAGCAGCAACAAAATTTTCTTTATAAGGTGTCAACCATGTTTCACTTACATACTTAACAAACCAAGGAATATCAGCACAAACAGTCTCAAATGCTTCAAGTATGCGATAAACTCAGTTTCTCTATTAACATACATGATGTTGTTCCATAGATCCATGACATGTTCATGTATTTCTTAGTTAACATACTCCTTACATTTCATGCTAATGCTTTTTGAATTATGGAACGAACATAACATATGTGTTAAATTTGGAAACGCAACTTCAATTGCATTCATTAACGCAAGTTCTCGGTCCATCACCACAACATTTGGTAGAAATTTCTTGGACGAGAACAACTCTTTGAGCTTCACCAAAGCCCATTTGAAATTCTCCTCCCTTTCATGTTTCAAATAGGCAAAGACTACCGAAAACGTCAACTTTGTTGACGTAACACCAACAATCTCAAGCAGTGGTAATCGGTACCTGTATGATCACCATTCAAATAATAAAAAATAGGCTTAAATAGTGTTTTAGTCCCTGTAAGTTGGCGAGATTTTGGTTTTAGTCCCTGTATCTTTTTTTTGGGTCCAAGTCCCCACATGTTCATTTCCTTTTGGTTATAGTCCCTGCCGTCAATGAAACATTTCTTGTTTTATCATTTCTTGTTTAATTTTCTTTACACACGTGGATTTAAATGTTTACCCCCATAACATTTCATCAAATGTAGTTTCCCTCTTTTCCTTTAAGTCCCTGTAAATTAGGGTTTGTCTTTCCATTTCCATCTTTCTCTTTTCCACCTCAGTCATAGCGGGAAGGTGAAGGGTGCTTGTACGAATACGAGTGAGCTTCCAAATCGAATCATCCAGGTATGGTTTTCACTGTGAATTTGCATTACGAGGGAAAGTTTGTTAGGCATGGTGTAGTGTACTACCTAGGTGGGGATAAAGTAGAAGTAGACATTGACCCTGATAGGTGGAGCTTTTTTGAAGCAACCGGTATTGTTAAATATATTTGCAAACTTGAAATCAATTATTATTGGCTATGGTGGTATAACATTGTATCGGGTAAGCATGCAAGGGTAGTTAGTGATGTTGATGCTGCTAAGATTTATGAACACTCTGTTGAAAATAGTTGTAGTGTAGACCTTTTTGTTGAGCATAGAGTTATGGAAGATGGTGTTAATGATGTGGAAACTGACAATGTTATCGAAGATGATGTTCTTGAGAATGATGTTGAAGCCGGCAATGTAGAAGCTGACAATGTAGAAGCTGACACAGTTGGTGAGGATAATGTAAGTAATGTTGAAGCTGAGACAGTTATGGATTATGGTGTTCCTCATGTTGAAGGTGACACAGTTGGTGCTGATAATGTAAGTAATGTTGAAAGTGATAGTTTTGATAATGATGATAGTGATGACAGTGATTACAATGGTTTATCATTTGAGGACAGTGAGGATGAAATAGCCCTTGGTTTGGATGATGGATTTGATGTTGTAGAAAAAACCCCTGCAAGGGTTAAGCAGATAGCAAAGAAACATAGGAAAACTCCATCAAAGATAACAAATGTTGAAGCAGCTGGGGGTTCATCTAGTGGGAATATAGTTGGTAATGAAGGGCTTGAAACTAATTATTTAAGTGATGATCTAGGGAGTAGTGATCCAGATGCATCAGATGAAGAGAAAGGACCAGCATATCCTAGATTTAAGATGGAGGAATTAGACAAGGATTACAAGTTCAAAGTTGGGTTGGAGTTTGTTTCTCTGCATGAGTTTAAGGAGGCAATAACTGAATGGTCAGTCTTGAATGGAAGAGAGATAAAGTATCTGAAAAATGACAAAGTTAGAGTGAGAGTGGTGTGCAAGGGCAAATGTCGCTTTTTGGCTTTGGTTAGTAAAGTGGGAAATAAAAACACGTATCGAATGAAGAAATGGTTTGGTACTCACACGTGTGGTAGGGTTTTAAATAACACTACTGCTAACTCCAAGTGGATTGCTAAGACTGTAGCGGCTAGGATGACTTCATCTGGTGGAATCAAACTTCGTGATATTGTGACTGATATTAGGACAAGTTATTCTGTAGGTATTAGTATGAACAGGGCTTGGAAGGCTAAGCAAATAGCAAAGGCTTTGGTTGAAGGTGATGCCACAAAGCAGTATACACTTTTGTGGAGGTATTCTGCTGAATTAAGGAGGGTCAATGCAGGCAACACTTGTAAAATTAATGTCACAAGAATTGCACCCACAATTCAACCTAGATTTGGTTGTTTTTACTTCTGCTTTGATGGAATCAAAAAGGGATTCACCACCGCATGTAGACCATTCATTGGTGTTGATGGTTGTCATCTAAAGACAAAATATGGAGGAACTTTGCTTGTGGCTGTTGGAAGGGATCCTAACGACCAATACTATCCATTGGCCTTTGGTGTATGTGAGACTGAGACAAAGGAGTCATGGAGGTGGTTCTTGACATTGCTTTTGGAAGACATTGGACAAGAAAAAAGATGGGTATTCATCTCAGACCAACAAAAGGTACATTTCATCAGATCTATATTTTGATTATGTTTTGGATTTGGTCCCTGAAAATGTCTTGTTGTTTAGAATTAGGTCCCTTATTTTATTGTTTGTTTTGCTGTCAAGGGCTTAATTCCAGTATTTGAGGAGATGTTTGAGAGGATAGAGCATATGCTTTGTCTTAGGCATCTATATGCCAATTTCAAAAAGAAGTTTGGTGGTGGCACCAAAATCAGAGACTTCATGATGTCTGCAGCAAAGTCAACATATATACAAGCATGGGAGGCAAAGATGAAAGAGCTAAAGGCATTTAATCCTAAGGCTTGGGAGTGGTTGGCCAAAATACCAACAAAATTATGGTGTAAGCATGCTTTCTCATTCTATCCCAAATGTGATGTGTTGATGAATAATGTATCTGAGGCTTTCAATAGAACAATACTAGTGGCTAGGGATAAACCAATATTGACAATGTGTGAATGAATAAGGAACTATCTGATGAATAGAAATTCTACATTAAGAGAAAAAGCTAATAGGTGGGAAAATAGGATAATGCCAAGACCTAGAATTAGGTTAGATAAAGAACTAGAACATGCTGGCAATTGGATTCCTACTTGGTCTGGTGACAGTATTTGACAAGTTGAACATATTCATAACAAACAAATGTTCATAGTTGACACATCTAAGAGAACTTGCACTTGTAACTTTTGGGAGTTGGTAGGCATACCATGTAGACATGCAGTTGCTGCCTTAGGGTTTAGGAATCAAAAACCAGAAGACTATGTAGATGATTGCTACTCCAAAGAAACATATGTGGCATGCTATGACTTCAACATTAGCCCAATTAATGGCCAAGACATGTGGCCAGAAGTTGACACTGAGGAAATGTTGCCTCCATCATACAAGAGAGGCCCTGGTAGGCCAAAGAAGTTAAGGAGAAGGGAACCTGATGAAGATCCTAACAAAATAAGGACACAGACTACTTATTGTTGTACCAAATGTGGAGTGCATGGACATAATACCAGGAGTTGTTTGGTTCAAGTGCCTGACCCTGAAGCTCAGAAAAGAAAGGTATCATTTAAAATCAGTTATGTTTACAAATTGTGTTATTGTTATCATTGATATTGATTGCTGATATTTATTTGTGCAGAGAAAACCTAAGAAAACTGCTACACAGACAACACAGCCTGTGAATCCAAGTCATGCTGAAGATGAGGCATCAAGTGAACAACAACAACAACAAAATGACCAACCAACTGAACAACAACAGACTCCAAGTAATGCTGATATTGAGGCTCCAACTGAACAACAGCAGGGAACACAATGTTATGTGGATCCAGAATTTGAAATGCTTGCAGCAGATCTCTGTGCAGCTTTTGAAGCAACACAAGCCCAACCCAATATCAATGACATCACTACCAAAATTCCAGCTAATCCCCAAGTTGCTAATGTGGAAGTTGCTAATGTGGAAGTTGCTAATGAACAACCTGTACAGGCTTCACAAGGAGTTGGTGACTCTCAGCCAAATTACATTTTGTCTGCACCTATCAAAGAAGGTGGTGACTCACAGCCAACTGTTGAAGTTGGTAATGACCAACCTGTTCATGCAGCTCCACCAAAGCAATATGATCCTAAACCAGTTGAGTCTAATACTGAGTTAATGTCTATGATGTTTGGTCTGCTGATCTTTCTCTAATTCTGTATGTTTTTTATGTGACTTTGTAGGCCAAACAACCCAGACAAAAGGTGGCAAGGAAGTTGGAATTGAGGAGAAGTGAAAGAACAAGGGTACTAAGATGCAAAAAGCTTAAGGGAGAAGGAAGTAGCCAAGACCAACCATGGACTATGTAGACAATGGTCTGTTTTGAATTATGTTGTACTTTTGATTCCATCTAGAAGTTTTTTGTTAACTATTATGACTACAACACTGCTTTGGTTTTAGCCTTGTAGTTAAAGCATTTATGTATTTCGTTCCCAACAATGTATTATGACTTAAGTATTTATTTTGTTATGACTTTAAGTATGAATTTAAGTATGAAAATTATCAAGATATGGTTTAAGTACAACTGCAAGCACAATGATCAACTTAATTGAATTCATATACTGAACAATATAATTGCATACATATACTGAACAAAACTAAAACATGTTTTTCATTCATCATATGGTACAGGGACCAATTCCAAAATACAATAATGTTACAAGGACTTAAAGACAAAAAAACTGAACAACAACACAAACAATTGGATTCACCATTTCAGATAACCAAAGAACATCCCCCATGAAACAACCAACAATAGCTTCAACAAATTCACTTTTCTCTTCTCCTTCTCCAGCTTAATCTTCATCTTTGTTTTTTTACCATTTTCAATCTCCTTGACCATGAACCCCAAATCCTTCAACACTTCAGAGCGGTTGCAACCACCTAAACATCTAACATCACTTGCTGGATTTCTTTCAAGCTCATCGTCCCAAATAAACAACTTGCAACCAGACATTAATCCTGAATTTTGACACTTCCAAAATCGTCTTTTAGGGTTTTCAAATGAATTTGACATAAACATTTTCATGCTTCTATTGCAACCACAAACCGGTGCTTGACCATGATGAGAGTTCGCAGAAGAAAACGAGGCCTTGGATGTTGAAGGTATAAGAAGAAGAGAACATAGCCAATGTAGAAGAAAGAAGAAGAAAACAGTGCCAATGTAGAAGGAAGAAGAAGCAAAACAAATTTGTAATGTTTTTTGTATTTGGTCCCTCTTTATTTAACGGTCCATTGATTAAATCCACGTGTGTAAAGAAAATTAAACAAGAAATGATAAAACAATATTCCACCTCAGCACCGTCTGCCAACTCAGCTTTTTTTAAACGTTTCATTGACGGCAGGGACTATAACCAAAAGGAAATGAACATGTGGGGACTTGGACCGGAAAAAAAAAGATACAGGGACTGAAACCAAAATCTCGCCAACTTACAGGGACTAAAACACTATTTAAGCCTAAAAAATATGATAAATCAAAGTATGTCAAAATGATACCAAGGTATGATTAAGATGCACATTACCTATTTGTCTTGTATGTATAATAAAAAATCAACACCAAGTGAAACATATTCAACAATTTCACTGAATCAAGATGTGTCCAGAAGATATCAGCAACAACATTTGAGTCTTCCCTATTTCTTGTCCAACACATATATTTTTCTCTATGAATAATAGTCAACGACATTTGCATTTCCGTCAGTGTACCTCTCTTGCTTGCATTGTATGTGGCTCTAGCTTTATACACTTGGGTAACACTGGTGAGGTTTTCTGGATCTTTGTCTTTCAAGGCAGAAACTATGTACCGTGGAGCCATGTTGTACTTCGTCATGTCATGCACAAACTCTCTCTCACAAACTTTTAGACGACCGAATATGTCTTGACCATCTTAATCCTCAGATAGTTTATGATTCTGAAACCCACACCTAACCCTCACCTTTTAACCGCTACCATTCGACGCAGATCTCAGCCTAAAAGGACATTTCACTTTCATATTATAAATGCCCTATGAAGATTTACTACTTTCAGATGTATTTTTCCTTTTATAATTTCCTTCTCTCACACAACCCATAATCAATTTATCTTTCCTACCTCGTTGGCCATTTGCAGTATCAGAACGAACAATCGCAACTATAATACCATGTTGCTTGCCAATATTTTGTGCCCAGACTAATACTTCAGATTGGGTCTCAAATATCTGTCATTTACATCACATAAAAAGTATACCATCAATATCATATAACGGCGAGAAAATATTAAATTTAAACTTGTTACATAAAAAACATATTATGTTTGTGATGAAGAACTGCGTACAATCGCTACACGAATCCGTAGATGATCCTGACCGGAAAACTAAAGCATTTTTCTTAATTTCTATTGTGTTACCGAAAATTTCAAATATTTGCAAATTTCCGGAAGTTTTTGTAACTTACCAAGAATTTTGACAATTTCCGGTATTTGAATGAACAATTTGTGTAAATTATCAAAAAAAAAAATTGACAATTTCTAATATTGGATACAGGAGTTTTTAAATTTTTTGATATTTTGTATTGGATTTTTTCAAATTTTCGGTATATACGTGTGAATTTTCAAAAATGCAAAAATTGACATAATGGAAATTTCAAAATAACTACCAGAAATTTGATTTTTAGAAGTTGAAAAAACTGAAAACTTTGAAAGAATAATAAAATTAATTGGTAAAATATTAGCAAGAATAGTTTGGAAATATTAAAAGTTTGAAAGGTGCCAAATATAAAATGAAGATGGCAAATTAATTTCTCTTCTCAGAGCTCGCTTATACTTATACTGTGATTTTATACTGATTTTGTTCTATAAAAATTGAAACTTTCATTTTGCAATGTTATTAAATATTTATAACCAAAAAACATATTTAAATATATTTTATTGTTTAAAAAATACGACAACTTAAATCTTCCCGTCATTTTAAATTAATGAAACGTTTATTCGACAATTTAAAATTTTTCACTTAGAATCTGTTTGATAAGGCACCAAAAAAAACTTATAACTTATAGCTTATAGTTTTTCAGCTCCTATTAGTAAAAAAACTTTGTTTGATAATTGTCTTTTACCTTTTAGTTTATAGTTTTTTTTACTACCTTTTAGCTTTTCTTTTAAAAGCTATTTGAAGCCGCTTTTGAGCTTATAGCTTTTAACTTATGATTTTTTTTTTCATTTGTACTCTCACTATTTTATTAAAAACTCATTTTTACCTTTTATATTATTATTATTTAAATTAAAATAATTATGTTTTAGTTAAGAAAATAAGAAAGATTTGTCATTATTTTTATTGAACAAATTCACGATGCAATCCATCTTCCATTTTGTTATTAATGAAATATTTTAACTCATTACATTGATTTTTTTTATTACTTTTAAGTTATTATTTTAATTATGTATTTCTTGAATTTTTATTATTAATATATTATTTTTATAAATATAATGATAAATAATTGAATATATTTGTTTATTAATAGGTATATCATGGATTTTGAGAGAGAAAAAAGAGAAGTATGTACTTTATAAGATCAAATTATAATATTATTATTTTAGATATTTAAATTTTATTACAAAATTTAAATATAAGTGTTCAATATTTTTTTGTGTTCTATTTAATTTAATATTTATTCTTAAAATTTTTGCATTTGATTTTTAATACATTTATTTTTATTAAATAAAAATTATTTTAATAAATAGGAGTACTAATTTTTTTGATTAAGAATGTCCTTTTATGTCATTTTGTATTTATCAGCTAGTATAACCGTTAATTTATCAAACACTAAAATTAGCTTATCGGCTAAAAGTCATCAACTATAAACTACCAATCATCCGCTATAAACTATCAACTATTAGTCATCAGCTACCAACTACCAGTTTGCTTATCAGCTATCATTTAATTTTACCAAACAGAGCCTTATAATTTTAAGTATTTAGTGCATTGAGAATAAAAAAAAATCAATTTCTTTAAATAGTAAAAATTACAATGAAACTATTTGTGAGAGCAAAATAGAATTTAAAAAAAAAAAAAAAACTTAGAGTGAGGTATATGTGTAGCAAATAGATTTCACCTTTTCTCCCTTCTATGTTTCCCAAAAGTCTTTTCCGTTTATATTTCAAAACCAAACTTCGTGGAAAGCACAAGTTGATTCACAAGACTCCAGGAAAAAAAAAAAACAGACTGAGAAAGTATTTTCCCAGCTTATATTGCGGGGAAGAGTGACATGCGTTTGTCTTGGTTTGACATAGTCTATCATCAGCTTAACAAATAAGCACGTCAAGTCAAAACGTATGAAAAGCTTCACAAAATAGATCTTTGAACGTGAAATCAATATTATGAATTCTAAGACTCATTCAACTCTTACCAATTGAAAGGAAATTTCTAAAGTGTTTCATCCCCAAAACTTATTTTCAGTCAAACTTACTTTATCATCTCATTAATATCCTAAGTCCCACCTATAAATATAATTAATATTTCATCATATTATCATATTCATACAACTCCATTCTTACCAAACTCCATCACAAAATAATGAGTTGCTACACCAAAATGTTAGTATTTGTAACAATAATTATGCTTTTGGGTTCACAACAAATAACGGCAATAAGACCGTTATTAATAGAGGAGCAAGTGTTGTTGTTTTATAAGAATGTAGCAATACAGTCATTACAACGAGGTCCTGTGCAAGGCTCCCAGAAAAACCCATGCTCCACCGTTCCTGGTCGCAGCCACGGAAATTGCATGTAACCAATATGAATGTCGCCGACGATGTTGCTTATCCACCACCGCCATCATCACCACCCTGTTTCCCAGTTTCCACTAACACCAGCTAGATACCGTGATCCAAAAACAAGTCTCGAGTTTTGATAAAAAAATCATAGTCTACTTGTACATAAACTTATAGGCAATAATTTTACAATTCAACTAAATAAATCAATTTCATTTTTTCTTTTATACAAGAATCATAGATATTCAATTTGCCTTGGGAATTAGGGTATTTTCGCTTGATTTTTGTTTGAATAGTGTAATAGTATTTATATTCTCAAAATTTGCAGCATGTCATGCACCAACGTTCTGTTCATTACAATTCATGACCTGTGATGTACACAACCGAGGATTTTAAATTTTCAAATAGCTCTTATACTATAAATATTCACATAAAAAGGACATTGATACTATTAAAAATGATTATATTCCGTTCTGGAACAAGAAATAGAGTGATGATTAAAAGTGATGGTAATTTTGATTTTTCCATTTCAGTGGAAGAGGATCTGCAAAGCTAACACTCTAACGCTCAAGTCAACATGTGAGGAACAAGAGTGAATTGAAATTGTATTTGAAACTTGTTATCTCAATTTGACGCATTCTCTATATATAGATATGAGGGCAATACACTTTCAAATACATGTTTTGAATGATGTTAAAACTAGGTAACTTAGTACTTTGTGTATGGTGGACCTTATTGTCTTTGTCTTATTATGCATCATCATTATATAACATGTAAAATTTGATTCAATAGGCAATTACATGCTAAAAATATGAATTTTCATGAAAAAGTTGTCAATGGGTCGATACATCCTTGGTATGAATCGATACATACTGAGTTGGTTTTCAAAGAAACTTATTCTACACATAATGTATTGATACATAAGGCAAATCAGTCGATACATCTGGCGAATGGGTTGACTCCTTCATAGTTGGAGTCGACTCCATCTGAAGAGATTTTTCACCCGATAGTCCCCGCCTTCAATGTATCGACGATACTTTCATCAAATGAGTCGACTCCCCTGTATTTGGAGTCAACTCTTTCTGAAGCATTTTTTTAAACAATTGCTCACTGCCTTCAATGTATTGACTCCTTTGGGCCTTGTATCGACTCCTTCAGCTGATGTATTGACTCATTCTGATTTGGAGTCAATACATTTTGTTTCAACTTTCAAAATTTGCATTTTGGCTAAAAAACTGTTTTGCTAATTTCTTTTCTACACACACATACATATAAATATGCATTCATGCATCATTTTATATTGGTAAAATTATGCTAGAGGTACTTTAAGTTATTTTTTTTATAACAGGTTGGTCCTTTAAGTTATTTTTGTAACAACTTGGTCCATTAGAGTGCTTTCTACATCATTCACATTTTCAACATTTAGAAATGTGTGACTGTGGTATTTCTGGTTGCACTTCATCATTTTCATACCATTCAAAATAATTTCGTCACAATTAGCACGTTCACTTTGTTAAAAAAGGATAATGGTGCACATGTTTGGTAACTTAAAGTACCAAGTTGTTACAAAAAAAACTTAAACGACCAACCTGTTACACAAAAATAACTTAAAGGACCTCTGGTGTAATTTTGCTTTTATATTTATTGAAACCTGAACGATACAAAAAATTCTCATCATCTTCAACCTTTCTTTGCATACATTCAACAACTACACATAATCATTTTTGTTGTGTGTTATCAAGATAAGATTGATAATGTCCAATTTAGGTTGGTGTAATCAAATTGGGTTGAGTTTTTCTTTGGGGGTTTCATAGATAAAACCTTTAAAGTTTTTACTCCAAGATCAAGGCTAGATTTGAAGATTTTTGCACAAGTCTTTGCAACTTGGATTCAGCCGAGTGAAAGCTTTGAAAAATGGGGGTTATTGCAAATGAGTAACGGTAACCAGAAGATCAATTGAAAGACTTGGGGCAAGATTTCGCAATTTAGATTCAGTCGAGTGAAAGCTTTGAAGAATGGTGGTTCGGTCAAAGGAGTAGTAGTAACCAGAAGATTAAATTGGAGATCTTGTGTGACTTGATCTAGCTAAGATCAAAGGGAGAGAAAAAGCTAGGATCAACATCAAACACAGGGTTTGGGGTTTAAATTCTACTGCTTCTCTTATAAACTGATATTGCAAAGGTTAATTACAATATCTCAATTCGATTTCAAATTGAGTGTAGACATACCCATAGTAAGGACAATTAGGGAATTACCTAAACAATACTTGGTGTTCTCTCTCTCTCTCTCTCTCTCTCTCACTCACTCTCTCTCTCTCTCTCTCTACATTTTGGTAGCACTTTGTGTGTAGTTTGAATTGTTGAAAATTATGGTTGTGTTGAAGTGTCTTTAAATGTTTTATGAAAACATTGCTATCTAAACAGTTGCAATTGATTTGTTGCACCTTCAACACAAAGAGAAGTAAGCTTGATGTATCGCACAC
The DNA here is from genome assembly GCA_022829125.1 of Lathyrus tuberosus. Taxonomy (NCBI): domain Eukaryota; kingdom Viridiplantae; phylum Streptophyta; class Magnoliopsida; order Fabales; family Fabaceae; genus Lathyrus; species Lathyrus tuberosus. The sequence goes on from JALAZF010000031.1 coordinate 15,262,122, forward strand.
AAAGTGTTTGATATTTGACTGCACACTAAGTGTTCGATAAATTTCCTGAGTCAAGTTTAATTTTACATCTCATTGGAAATTATTTACTTTAGTGTGGTTTATATACAAACAAATTATATAGAACTTATTGATTTGCTCTTCTCATCTTTTGCATACATTCTACTACGGGTTGTACGCATATTCGATTTTTACCAATAACAGTTCAGATAGACAAGATTTGGTCCGAATTTGCTTCCGCTTTCCATAGAAATATATTTTCAAAACATAATTTTAGTAAGAAAATTTTTATTTGGAAATCTATTCAACTTCCTCTTCTAGATCGTTGACCTCGTCTAATAATAGAGCGGGAAAATAATGAACTCATTATTTGTTAGGAGTGAATTGTTGAGAGCTATTGAATGCACTTGCAGTTGAGATTTTTATTAACGTCATAAGGAGAATTCTCCTGTATTAAGAAGATTTTATAAGGGTTAATGTTCCCTCTGAATGGTCGGTCAGAGTCAATATGACCGGCCCTGAATAGTTACTTCCAAATTTGTGCCTATGCTTGGCAAGGCATGCGTTTCCACTCTTGTCTTTATGCTTGGGAGATCAAAAGAAAGCATTTCAGTTTTTAGGGATTTGTGCATTTAATGATTCATACTTCAAACGTCTTTTCGGAAGTACCATCATTACAACTTTGTGGAACCGAAACACTTGAGAGTTGCATGCGAGTGATTTGACATGTTTGATATAGTCGATTTTGTAACGACCCGATTTTAATTATCTCTATTTGTGGTGTTAATTATATTATTTTGTGGAGTATTTTACTTTAATTTGACAATGATTATGTTATTTGTGAAATTGGTGTTTTAATATGTTATGTTTTCATATTAAGCATTTTTACCGTTTTTGAGAGTTTGCGGGGAAAATTGGAATAGAGGATATTTTAGACTTTTCACATTAGATAGTATTTAATTAATGATATAATAGATATTTTGAGATATTTATGTTAAGTAAATATTTTTGTGTTTGTGAGAAAAGAAATAGAAGGGATAGAATTAGAAAAGAAAGAAAAAGAGAGAAAACTATATATAGAATGAGATAGTAAGAGAAATGGAAGGAAATAGAAGAGAAGAAAAAGGACGAGAAGAAAAGAGAAGAGAAAGTGTGGGATTTTCACCCGAATTGACTTCCGATCGTTTCTAAACTCGGGTAAGGGTGTGAAATATCATTATTCTAACTTTGTATACGATTATGTATGATTGTTTCCGATTGTTTTGGTTGTTTAGAGAAATATGAGTTTTAGGTTGAAAATGACATAATCGGTCGTAAAAGATGTTTTCACAGATGAAATTCGAAACAAATTGCATAGATTAGTCGAGTGAGGTGAGGCCGAGATTATAGAAACTCGTTTCGTTGGAATCGGTTGATATTTGGAGAAATGACATTTTTAGGTTTCGAAGAGTATGAGTTTTAGTGAAAACTAAATGTCGAGTAATCGCGTATTTCTTGATTCTAATATGTCCGTATGTATTTATGTGATATTACCATGTGTTTGTTTCGAAGGAATTATGTGAATCGGTCGGGTTTTCGGACGAAAACGCCGAAAAATAGCAGCTGCACCAGTAGAACCCGCAGGGCTGCATTGCTGATTTTTCTGGTTTTGTGTAATTGTCGGAAAACTTCGGAAATTCATATCTCTTGAACCGTAAGTCGGCTTTGATCCCCGTTCGAAGCGTTGGAAAGCTAACGAGATGTTCTTTCTAGGAAAAATAGTTTTGAGGTCTGAACCTAGTCCAATCGGTACAGTTTTTTCGAACCGTTTCGTAGTGTCGGGCGTCCGGTTTATGTTTTTGCGTTATTTTGAAATATCCATAACTTATTCGTTGTTTATCCGATTTAAACGTTCTTTATATCGAATCGAAGGTGTTGAGGAGTACCTTTTGATGATGATGGAAAATATTATTTTTGGCTGACTTTTTCGACTATTTGTGAATAGTGATTTTGTAGAAAATGTTAAGTATGTTAATTGTGAATGATATGAATGTGTTGTGGACAGGTTTGTGGAGTGAATCTTTGATTGAGGAATTCTTTGTGAATTATGGATCTGTAGTGAATGTATGCATTGTTTGAATTAAGTGATAATGCATGTTAAATGTGAATATATGATGAGATGTTGTGATGATGGTTTGTGGCCTTAGGGCAAATAATTGCATTGATGTAAATTGAATTACAATGCATGAAAATGACTATATGGATCACATTGTTGTATTTGAAGAATTGTATATGTTGTTATACAATTGATGTATGTGATATGTATGAGATAAATGCATGACTATATTGTGAATACGTATGCATTTCAAGAGTGTCATGAGTCATGTTGTATGTGAAACATCATGATGTGCATTCTTGGGTTAAAGGGTTCTAAGATGAACCCATTGTAAGTCGTGAACCTAAGTGATAGGTGTGAGCGATAATTACAAACGATTGTGAACCTAGGTGATAGGTGTGAGCAATCGGATTGTGAACCTAGGTGATAGGTGTGAGCAATCCATAAACATTGTGAACCTAGGTGATAGGTGTGAGCAATGAGTGAACGTCGTGAACCTAAGTGATAGGTGTGAGCGATGGTTCCAACAAGTTCTTCAATTGAACTTGGGTTGATGAGTCGGTACCGCATTGCATCTGCATAGAGTCGAGTGTCGGTCTCTATGATTTGCATTTGACATCATTGTATTTGTGCATTGATGGAATGAACATAAATGTATGTATTTATGTTGGATGATAAGCATTGTGATGAATGTGCTTGGTTTGTATATATATATATGCCTTGCGATGTATATAGAATGAAATGTGATGATTTGCAGTAAGGATGGGATCGTTGTAATGATACATTGGTAAGTAAACAGGTATGAGTGTTTATGTTGAATAAATGGATATGTATTAGTGATACATGTATTTGAGCATGAATGGATATGCCTATGGGATTTTATGTGTTGATTACGGATTGTTATGCCTTGTAAATGACTTATGGTATATGTTTGATGTTATGTGTATAAATATATGCATAGTGATAAGTTGTGGTGAGAATGTGGTATATGTGTATTAGATGTTGAGATATACATAATTATATGCAACGTTATTATGATAATATTTCTCACCCTTCTGCTGTTTTATAATGCTCTATGAGGCATTGCAGATTAGGTATGCTGGTGGTCTTTGGTGAAGCGTGTCTTCACTTCCTTTTGGTCGTCTGGCTCTGATATGTAGCGTCGGGTAGCTAGGATGATTTTGAATTCCTTTTTGTGATGCATTAATTTATGTATCTGGCTGATGAATTATGTGTATAAACCTGATGTTTGATGTGATTCACTGGATGATGTATATATATGTTTGATGTTGAAATGTTTAGATTTTCCGCTTATATTCTAAATATTGATTGATATGTAGGTGTAAGGACTGAGATCCTTTATTGCTGATAGTTACCCCACTGTTGCATATCTATTTGAGCAGGTGTTGTATGTTTTAATTTCATATAAATTGTGGCATGCCTCTTTTATCCCATGTTATAATTATACTCTGACGAAATTTTTAATATGTGCGTAAATGATTTAATTGATTATTTGGGGGTATAAAATGGGGGTGTTACAATAGTGGTATCAGAGCCAGTGTTGAGTCAGTTGTGTCTGTCTTGTGGTTGTGTTGGTTAAATTGTTGTTTACCTTGTTGTTATTTTTGGAAACCATCAGAATATGGCTAGTAGAAATGATGTTGCTATGGCTGCTGCTATGGAAGCAATGGCTAGGGCGGTGCAGGGTGCACCGAATGTGAATGCGAACGATGAGTTCAGAAAGAATCAACCACCGGTCTTCAAAGGAAGATTCGATCCCGATGGTGCTCAACTCTGGTTGAAGGAAATTGAAAGAATTTTCAGGGTTATGGATTGTACTGAAGAGAATAAGGTGAGGCTTGGATCTCACATGCTGAAGGAAGAAGCCGATGATTGGTGGGTCGATAGGCGTCAAATTCTTGAAGTGGATCATGAGGAGATAACTTGGGAATTGTTTCGTACTGAGTTTTTGGTGAAGTATTACCCGGAGAGTGTTAAAGGAAAGAAAGAGATTGAATTTCTGGAATTGAAACAAGGTAGTATGTCCGTGGTGGAATATACTGCTAGATTTGTTGAGTTGGTTCAGTTTTATCCTCATTATGCTGCCGTTACTGCTGAGTTCTCAAAGTGCATTAAGTATGAGAACGGTTTGCGTCCTGAGATTAAGCAAGCTGTGGGATATCAGAGGATTAGAACGTTTTCTGATTTGACTGAATGTTGCAGAATCTTCGAGGAAGACAGCAAGGCTCGTTCTACATATTACAAGAGTGTGAAAGAGAGTAAGAGTAAGCAACAAGCGAGGAGTGGACCTTATGTGACACCCGCTGATAAGGGCAAGCATAAGGGAAACTTTGATAGGAAAACTGGCGGAGGAGGTTCCGGTTCCATTAAGTGTTACAAATGTGGGGAAGTGGGACATAGATCAATTGAGTGCAAGAATGCCGTGGTGAAATGTTCTAACTGTGGAGGTACGGGGCATTCTGCTGTGGACTGTAGAAGGACTACGGTGAAGTGTTATAATTGTGGAGAAACGGGACACCTTAGTCACAAGTGTGCTAAGCCGAAATAAGCTCAAGCGAGCGGAAAGGTGTTTGCATTGGCAGGGTCAGACACTACTAGTGCAGATCGTTGATTAAAGGTATAAGTTTTATTAATAATACCCTTTTGTTGCTGATGTTGTTTTGAAAGAGATTCATTTGTTTATTTCCTATGAGTGTGCAAAGTGTTTGAATTTGTTTATGACTGCTTCTGGGTCGGTAACTACGTTTTTGGCGTGTAAGTTGTCTTTTGACCATGTATGATAAAGTCTTCATTATGGATTTTGGGTATTTGTCGATGTTGTTGATTCCTTAGTACGTGATAGGTGTGAGGAATGTGACGCCCCCAATCTAATACCCTCAATTAGCATGCATTTAAAGCAGTTAAAAGAAAAATTCAAAAATTGATCAGAGTACATTTGAAAACACGACATAGAAAGGAGACATCCCATCAACGTAACCAAAATATACACATAACATGCAACACCTGCCCATAATGATATGCAACTGTGGGGTAGCAATCATACAGAGGAAACTTCGTTCCTTACACCCACTTTTCAGAAATTAGAAATAAAACGGAAAATCTAAAATCTGATTAACATATACACATATAAACAGTTTGTCATACATCAAGTAGCATATGTACAACCAAAATATAATATATCATCAGATATACAAAACAATAGCACGCGGCCACCCTAACTACCCGGAGTCACATATCAGAGCCGACCGACCAAAATAATGAAGATGCAAAGCTTCACAAAAAGAATACCTCCAGCAAACCTAATCTGCAACGCCTCATAGAGCGTTATAAAACAGCAGAAGGGTGAGAAAAACAACCATAATATAATTGCATAAAATTATATATATTAACACAAAAATACACAAGCAACACATTCTCACCACAAATGCTCAACAGTCGCATATAATATCACACGGTACAATTCTCACTTATCGTATACCACATCACATCAATCATTCACAATACAATCAAACACGTTCCAAGCACAATTACTCATGATTTATGCAATGCACATAGACCGACACAACGACTCTATGCACATGCCATGCGGTACCGACTTCAAATCTTGTAATTCATTAGTCCCCCAGGAACTCTTGGAATCATCGCTCGTTACATAGAGTAACTCCCCGTCGGGCCTACGATGTTCCCCGTCGCTATAAACCAATATTTCAGGGCGAACGACGTTTATGGATTGCTTTCTACCAGTATTTCAGGGCGCACAATCCGATTGCTTTCTACCAGTATTTCAGGGCGCACAATCAATTGGGATTAATCGCTTCTACCAATATTTCATGGCGTAAGACTATAAAACTGATTCATCTATGAATCTTCCCATGCAAGAATACATATCATGATACTTGACACATTAATGACTCATGCCAACATCAAATACTCATGCATCAACAATATTCATGTATTTCAAGTGCACACAAAGTAATGCACACAATTGCCCAAAATGGCCACAAACACCAATATACCACACTTAGCATTTTCTTGCCTCTCGGCCACAAATCGTCATCACAACAGCACATAAGGCATACACATCCAAAGCACAAACATATAACACAATACAAGTCAAATACGCACTATTAAAAACGACAAAAGTCGAGATTCGACACTATTCACATTTTCCGACCAAATTTAATCGGCTAACGATTCTCAAAACCTCATATTCACAAAGTACAGTTCGATACCTTTCCAACGACACCAAGAATGCAAAAATCGGATAATCGGAACCAAAGTTACGGACAAAACCGAAAACACATTTTTGAAAAATCACATTTTTGACATTCTCCTGTCCATACGCGTATCTCTCATGTCCATACGCGTACGGACAGAACCCATTTCCTTCACAAATTCCTCGTTCCAAAACCCATACGCGTATTGGCCCATGGCTCGCCCATGTTACGCGTAATGCCAAGATTCATACGCGTATTGGCCCAAAAACAAGCCAATGATACGCGTATCGCCTTGGCTCATACGCGTATGGACATGCCCCTTACGCGTATGGCCAGAGCATACCCAGAAAAATTCTGCAGAACAATTTATGCGTTTTCCAACCCAACATCAACCAATTTCTTCACCTAAAACTCAGAAAAACAGCAATTTGAAGTGTAATAGCATACCACAAACATGTATGAACAATCAACAATGCATTCAACAAGACTTTTACCACAATCAAATTCATTTCTAATCAATTTTTACACAATCTAGGTTTAACTAATATTCTCCAAATCAATCCAAAAACAACAACAAAACACATACATAATCGTATACAATCATAGAATAATCGAGTTTCGCACCCTTACCCGATTAATCGATTCTTAAAACTTGTTCTTGTTGAATTTTTCCCACTTTCTTCTTCTTTCTCTCTTTTCTTCTCTTTCTCTCTTTTCTTCTTCTTTTCTCTTACTATTTTTCTTTCTATTTTCTAACTTATCAAAAATAAGATGTGAAATGCCCAAAATACCCCTACACTCAATTATCTTGCAAATGTTCCCAAAACGCGATAAAATATATTCACGACTAAAAATAACACAATTTCGCACAAAAGCCGAAAACATAATAAAATAATAACAAAATAATCAAAAAGGACTCAACAAACAAAACTGGCAAAACTGGGGCGTTACAATTCTCCCCCACTTAGAAATTTTCGTCCTCGAAAATCTTACCTGATTCAAATAACTCTGGATACGATTCTCGCATCCTACTCTCCAACTCCCACGTACCACCTTGTTCCAAAACACACGATCTCAACAAATCCTCCAAAGACTGAATAGTTCTTTCGGTCTGACCATCCGTCTGCGGATGATAAGCCGAACTCAACTTCAATCTAGAACCCAAAGCCTTCTGTAGACTCTCCCAAAATCTCGATGTAAACCTCGGATCTCTATCAGAAACAATGCTCAACGGGACACCATGCAATTTCACAACCACACCGACATAAATCTCAGCTAACCTCTCCAAAGAAAAACTGATGTCAATCGGAATGAAATGCGCCGATTTAGTCAGCCTATCCACAATCACCCAAATAGCATTATGCCCTCGCTGAGTATTCGGTAACCCCGTTACAAAATCCATCGAAATGCTATCCCATTTCCACTCAGGAATGTCTAATGGTTGCAACAAACCACTAGGCCTCAAATGTTCCACTTTCGATTTCTGACAAGTTAAACAAGCATAAACAAATTGAGCCACATCTCTTTTCAAACCAGACCACCAGAAAATCTTCCTCAAATCTTGGTACATTTTATTCGCTCCGGGATGAATACTTAAAATACTCCGGTGTCCTTCCTCCAAAATCATTCTTTTCAACTCCGCATCGTCAGGAATACAAATACGATCACGAAATCTCAAAACGCCAAACTTATCAACCTTGAAATCCTCATTCTCGTTCATCATCAAATCAACAAATTTCAAATCCAGCTTTTGTTTCTCACAAATCGACAACAAAAACTCATTCGTAACTTTCAACATACCAAGTCTCACACTCACCGATGTCACTTCGCAAACTAAACTCAAGTCTCTAAATGATTCCAAAAGTTCCCACTCTTTCGCCATCAATGCGGACATATGCAAAGACTTACGGCTCAATGCATCGGCTACCACATTAGCTTTACCAGGATGGTAATTCAAGCCAAAGTCGTAGTCTTTCAAGAATTCCAACCATCTCCGTTGCCTCATGTTCAACTCTTTCTGATCAAATAGATATTTCAAGCTTTTATGATCACTAAAGACTTCGAACCTCGCACCATAGAGATAGTGTCTCCAAATCTTTAACACAAAAACCACAGCAGCTAATTCAAGATCATGAGTAGGATAGTTTTTCTCATGAACTCTTAATTGCCTTGAAGCATAAGCTACAACTTTACCTTCCTGCATCAAAACACCACCCAAACCAATTAAAGAAGCATCACAATACACAACGAATGGTTCATTAGGATTAGGTAAAATAAGAATCGGAGCTGTCGTCAATCTTCTCTTCAGCTCACAAAAACTCTCTTCACACTGAATATCCCAAATGAACGCTTTGCCCTTACAAGTCAACTGCGTCAAAGGTAATGCTAGCTTGGAAAAACCTTCAATGAACCTCCGATAATAACCAGCCAAACCCAAAAAGCTTCGAATTTCAGTAACGGATCTAGGAGCCTCCCATTGTAGAACTGCTTCTACTTTAGATGGATCCACAGTAATACCATTACCTGAAATCACGTGCCCGAGAAAACTCACCTCCGACAACCAAAATTCACACTTGGACAATTTGGCAAAAAGCTTCCTTTCTCTCAAAACCTGCAAAACAATACGTAAATGCTCTGCATGTTCCTCACGAGACTTAGAATAGATTAAAATATCATCAATAAACACCACCACAAAATGATCCAAATGCTCGTGGAAAATCCGATTCATGTATTCCATGAACACACCAGGCGCATTAGAAACCCCGAACGGCATCACAGCAAACTCGTAATGCCCGTAGCGTGTCCTAAAGGCCGTCTTCTGAATATCTTCTTCTTTCACCCTTATCTGATGGTACCCCGATCTCAAGTCAATCTTACTAAATACACAAGCACCAACCAACTGATCCATCAGATCATCAATCCTTGGAAGCGGATATTTGTTCTTAATCGTCACTTTATTCAACTGGCGATAATCAATACATAATCGCATACTCCCATCTTTCTTTTTCACCAACAAAACTGGAGCACCCCAAGGAGAAACACTTGGTCTTACGAACCTCTTTTCCAGTAAGTCATTCAACTGCTTTTTCAACTCCACCAATTCAGATGCCGACATTCGATAAGGTGCCATAGAAACAGGTCTAGTACCAGGGACTAGATCTATCGAGAATTCCACCTCTCTCTCCGGCGGTACATCTGAAATATCTTCAGGAAATACCTCAGGAAAATCACACACAACAGGAAACACCTCAAGAGAAACTTTACTCTCCACCGACAACGATGCAAACACACCGAACAACTGAGCCTCATCCGCCAAAAGTCTCTTCAACTCTTTGGTAGATAAGAAACTCGAGTCTTCGTCTTCCTCCAGAGAAGGAAACCTTACTAGCTTATGATAACAATCAATGTGAACCCGATTAAATTGTAACCAGTTCATTCCCAACACCACATCTAACCCTTCCAATGGTAAACACACCAAATCCATCACAAAATCTTTACCATAAATGGCTAAAGGACAATTTAGACAAACCATAGAAGTAGTTACTGATCCCATCGCTGGAGTATCAATAACCATCTCAACACCCATCACAGACAACACAAGATTCAAACTCTTCGCGCACTCAGACGAAATAAACGAATGAGTCGCTCCAGTATCAATAATAGCAATTAAAGGCGTATTATTAATAAAGCAAGTACCTCTAATCAAACGATCTGCATTCGAGGTCTGAGTTCCTGCTAGTGCAAACACTTTTCCTCCAGGTTGAGCCTGTCTTGGTTTCGTACACCTTGTACTAACATGACCAACTTCCCCACAATTATAACATGTAACTCCATTCTTCCTCCTACAATCAGCAGCCACATGACCTTTCAAACCACAACTAGCACACATATCCACATTATTCATTTTCCTCTTACATTCCGATATACGATGTCCTAAACCACCACAATTGTAACATTTCACAGCAGAATTCATTCCTCCACCACTAGGCTTCCTATCAAAAGCAAACTTCTGTTTCCCTTTGTCAACAGGGTTAACATAAGGCCTACCTCTGAACTGCCCCTTTCCTTTCTTATCATTCAGATTCTTGTAATGAGTAGCACGTGCTTTGCTATCCTCATCAAAGATCCGACTCTTGTTCACCAACACTGAAAACTGTGTTATCTCCTGATAACCGATACCCTGCTTGATTTCTGGCCTCAAGCCATTCACAAACTTCAAACACTTCGACCTCTCTGAACCCGCTGTATTATAATTAGGACAGAACTTCACAAGTTCCTCAAACTTAGCAGCATAATCCGCAACAGAGGAATTATCCTGTTTCAGTTCAAGAAATTCAATTTCCTTCTTACCTCTCTCATCTTCCGGAAAATACTTTTCGAGAAAAGCATCTTTGAACACAGCCCACGTAACCACTATTTCATCCTCCTCAAACCTCTGAGAAGCATTTATCCACCAATCTTCAGCTTCCTTTTCCAGCACATGAGTACCAAACTGCACTTTCTGATCCTCGGAACACTTAATGAAACGGAAGATCTTCTCAATCTTCTTCAGCCAAATCTGTGCTCCCTCAGGATCATGAGTACCATTGAAGCTCGGTGGGTTATTCTTCTGAAACTTATCCATACTACGCGACTCCTCGTCCGCCGCAGCATTCGGTAAATTCTGCATCGCCTGCGCCATAGCTTGCATGGCCGCAGTCATAGCAGCATCACGTCTTCCAGCCATAATCTGAACGTTTCCAATGATAACAAATTATGGTTAAACAACAACTCGTCCAACGTAACTCGCCCAATATGCCAGACACAACAACCACAACTGACACAAACTGACACAAACAGCTCTGATACCACTTAATGTGACGCCCCCAATCTAATACCCCCAATTAGCATGCATTTAAAGCAGTTAAAAGAAAAATTCAAAAATTGATCAGAGTACATTTGAAAACACGGCATAGAAAGGAGACATCCCATCAACGTAACCAAAATATACACATAACATGCAACACCTGCCCATAATGATATGCAACTGTGGGGTAGCAATCATACAGAGGAAACTTCGTTCCTTACACCCACTTTTCAGAAATTAGAAATAAAACGGAAAATCTAAAATCTGATTAACATATACACATATAAACAGTTTGTCATACATCAAGTAGCATATGTACAACCAAAATATAATATATCATCAGATATACAAAACAATAGCACGCGGCCACCCTAACTACCCGGAGTCACATATCAGAGCCGACCGACCAAAATAATGAAGATGCAAAGCTTCACAAAAAGAATACCTCCAGCAAACCTAATCTGCAACGCCTCATAGAGCGTTATAAAACAGCAGAAGGGTGAGAAAAACAACCATAATATAATTGCATAAAATTATATATATTAACACAAAAATACACAAGCAACACATTCTCACCACAAATGCTCAACAGTCGCATATAATATCACACGGTACAATTCTCACTTATCGTATACCACATCACATCAATCATTCACAATACAATCAAACACGTTCCAAGCACAATTACTCATGATTTATGCAATGCACATAGACCGACACAACGACTCTATGCACATGCCATGCGGTACCGACTTCAAATCTTGTAATTCATTAGTCCCCCAGGAACTCTTGGAATCATCGCTCGTTACATAGAGTAACTCCCCGTCGGGCCTACGATGTTCCCCGTCGCTATAAACCAATATTTCAGGGCGAACGACGTTTATGGATTGCTTTCTACCAGTATTTCAGGGCGCACAATCCGATTGCTTTCTACCAGTATTTCAGGGCGCACAATCAATTGGGATTAATCGCTTCTACCAATATTTCATGGCGTAAGACTATAAAACTGATTCATCTATGAATCTTCCCATGCAAGAATACATATCATGATACTTGACACATTAATGACTCATGCCAACATCAAATACTCATGCATCAACAATATTCATGTATTTCAAGTGCACACAAAGTAATGCACACAATTGCCCAAAATGGCCACAAACACCAATATACCACACTTAGCATTTTCTTGCCTCTCGGCCACAAATCGTCATCACAACAGCACATAAGGCATACACATCCAAAGCACAAACATATAACACAATACAAGTCAAATACGCACTATTAAAAACGACAAAAGTCGAGATTCGACACTATTCACATTTTCCGACCAAATTTAATCGGCTAACGATTCTCAAAACCTCATATTCACAAAGTACAGTTCGATACCTTTCCAACGACACCAAGAATGCAAAAATCGGATAATCGGAACCAAAGTTACGGACAAAACCGAAAACACATTTTTGAAAAATCACATTTTTGACATTCTCCTGTCCATACGCGTATCTCTCATGTCCATACGCGTACGGACAGAACCCATTTCCTTCACAAATTCCTCGTTCCAAAACCCATACGCGTATTGGCCCATGGCTCGCCCATGTTACACGTAATGCCAAGATTCATACGCGTATTGGCCCAAAAACAAGCCAATGATACGCGTATCGCCTTGGCTCATACGCGTATGGACATGCCCCTTACGCGTATGGCCAGAGCATACCCAGAAAAATTCTGCAGAACAATTTATGCGTTTTCCAACCCAACATCAACCAATTTCTTCACCTAAAACTCAGAAAAACAGCAATTTGAAGTGTAATAGCATACCACAAACATGTATGAACAATCAACAATGCATTCAACAAGACTTTTACCACAATCAAATTCATTTCTAATCAATTTTTACACAATCTAGGTTTTACTAATATTCTCCAAATCAATCCAAAACAACAACAAAACACATACATAATCGTATACAATCATAGAATAATCGAGTTTCGCACCCTTACCCGATTAATCGATTCTTAAAACTTGTTCTTGTTGAATTTTTCCCACTTTCTTCTTCTTTCTCTCTTTTCTTCTCTTTCTCTCTTTTCTTCTTCTTTTCTCTTACTATTTTTCTTTCTATTTTCTAACTTATCAAAAATAAGATGTGAAATGCCCAAAATACCCCTACACTCAATTATCTCGCAAATGTTCCCAAAACGCGATAAAATATATTCACGACTAAAAATAACACAATTTCGCACAAAAGCCGAAAACATAATAAAATAATAACAAAATAATCAAAAAGGACTCAACAAACAAAACTGGCAAAACTGGGGCGTTACAAGGAACACTATCAGTGCTCTCTGATTTTTCTAGTCTTTGTCTTCAGGATTGAGAATGAGATAAGTGGGGGAGAAACTGGTACTTCTCCCAGTGACTCCAGGTATGGAGCGTTGGCTCAGTGTGCTGTTGGTTGCCCGATTGTAAGTGTTGTTTGGACAGTGTTATTCCCGATTCCGAAGGGAATGCGGAAGTAAGGATATGTCAATTAAGGATTTGTACCTTAGGTGGTTTTGTGCACAAGAGGCAAGGAAGGTTGTTATGGCTTGGTAAAGATGGTTTATACCCCATCATGATTGTCGACTGTCTATTGGCAAATTGAGGAACTGATCACCCTTAATCTCTTGTTGATAGCAGACGAAAATTGTGTTGGATGGAGTAGACGTGTCTTTCCAGCTTAGATGGCATGTTGGTGGTGTTGGTGTTCTAGATATTAAAAGTAAAGCCAAAGAATGGATGATTGATTCGTATAGCCAGCATGTGGTGTATACTCGTATGGATGCTATGGAAAGCAAAACACAGAGTTACAATGAGTTAAGGAGTTTTGAGCTTAAGGTATCAATGTAAGAATTTTAAGGAAACCATTATGTATGAGTAGCAAGTTTAGAAAAGAGATGAAGTTTTAAGATAAGTTATCCAAGTGTGGATGTTCATTGCGAATAAGTTTCAAGGAGCTAAAAGTAGGAGTTGTCTACAACTCCAGTTTTGATTTTTGCCTGATCTTAATGAACGGTTTGAGGAGTATTGAGTTATGTCTTGATGAGTTTAGTCGGTGGGTTAATGCAATATGGTTAAGTCGTAGCTTATGTTTTACGATAATTGAGGATTCATCCAAGGATTTATACTATTCAGGATTGGGGATTGGTTGCAGTGATTTTGTGTAGAAAGTATGGAAGTGTTGTTGTTATGGATCTAAGTTTGAAATGATTGGTAATCGCAAGATAATAGAGTATGAGACAACTATAAGAGTTGGGATTCCAAGACGAGCTATGAATTTGAATTGGATTATTCTTTGGGAAGGATTAATGTCTTGCCTGACGAGTTAAGTTGGAAGCCTTTGCATGTGTATGTTCGGATGGTCAGAGAAGTAGAACTGTTTGAGTAGTTCAGATGCTTGTGTATGGTGTGTAAGCTAAAGCAACATAGAGTGAAGTGGTGGATATAACAAGTGAACTAGGATTTTCTGGAGAATAATAGAAAAAGTCAAATGTTGATTAGGGAATTGGTGGTTTTGTTGGTTGCGAGTAATCAGAGTGCGCAGCGGAAGTGTGGAATTGTTGTATTGGTTGTTGTGAGGCAAGGATACAGGTATTCTGGTTTTGCGGATGTTGCTGAGGTAATGTTGTGTCGTGGAACATTATGTTCTTGTCCGTGTTGTTGTTTCGTTTCCATTGTGATGGTTCGAGTACGTGTAGCTAATTCCTATGTTTGGGGATTAGGAGAGTGGTACCAATGGTGTTGGTGTCAATCTTGTCGTGGTCGTTGTCTTGTCGTTGTTGTTTGTTGGTTTGTTGTTTATGTTATTCGCGGTGTGCCTTGTGTCGGCATGATAGTTGGTTGGTCGGACGCGAGAGTAGTATCCGAGTTTGTGTGTGCTTAGCATATTTTCGGGGACGAAAATGTCTAAGTGTGGGAGAGTTGTAACGACCCGATTTTAATTATCTCTATTTGTGGTGTTAATTATATTATTTTGTGGAGTATTTTACTTTAATTTGACAATGATTATGTTATTTGTGAAATTGATGTTTTAATATGTTATGTTTTCATATTAAGCATTTTTACCGTTTTTGAGAGTTTGCGGGGAAAATTGGAATAGAGGGTATTTTAGACTTTTCACATTAGATAGTATTTAATTAATGATATAATAGATATTTTGAGATATTTATGTTAAGTAAATATTTTTGTGTTTGTGAGAAAAGAAATAGAAGGGATAAAATTAGAAAAGAAAGAAAAAGAGAGAAAACTATATATAGAATGAGATAGTAAGGGAAATGGAAGGAAATAGAAGAGAAGGAAAAGGAAGAGAAGAAAAGAGAAGAGAAAGTGTGAGATTTTCACCCGAATCGACTTCCGATCGTTTCTAAACTCGGGTAAGGGTGTGAAATATCATTATTCTAACTTTGTATACGATTATGTATGATTGTTTCCGATTGTTTTGGTTGTTTAGAGAAATATGAGTTTTAGGTTGAAAATGACATAATCGGTCGTAAAAGATGTTTTCACGGATGAAATTCTAAACAAATTGCGTAGATTAGTCGAGTGAGGTGAGACCGAGATTATAAAAACTCGTTTCGTTGGAATCGGTTGATATTTGGAGAAATGACATTTTTAGGTTTCGAAGAGTATGAGTTTTAGTGAAAACTAAATGTCGAGTAATCGCGTATTTCTTGATTCTAATATGTCCGTATGTATTTATGTAATATTACCATGTGTTTGTTTTGAAGGAATTATGTGAATCGGTCGGGTTTTCGGACGAAAACGCCGAAAAATAGCAGCTGCACCAGTAGAACCCGCAGGGCTGCATTGCTGATTTTTCTGGTTTTGTGTAATTGTCGGAAAACTTCGGAAATTCATATCTCTTGAACCGTAAGTCGGTTTTGATCCCCGTTCGAAGCGTTGGAAAGCTAACGAGATGTTCTTTCTAGGAAAAATAGTTTTGAGGTCTGAACCTAGTCCAATCGGTACAGTTTTTTCGAACCGTTTCGTAGTGTCGGACGTCCGGTTTATGTTTTTGCGTTATTTTGAAATATCCATAACTTATTCGTTGTTTATCCGATTTAAACGTTCTTTATATCGAATCGAAGGTGTTGAGGAGTACCTTTTGATGATGATGGAAAATATTATTTTTGGCCGACTTTTAGCCGACTTTTCCGACTATTTGTGAATAGTGATTTTGTAGAAAATGTTAAGTATGTTAATTGTGAATGGTATGAATGTGTTGTGGACAGGTTTGTGGAGTGAACCTTTGATTGAGGAATTCTTTGTGAATTGTGGATCTTTAGTGAATGTATGCATTGTTTGAATTAAGTGATAATGCATGTTAAATGTGAATATATGATGAGATGTTGTGATGATGGTTTGTGGCCTTAGGGCAAATAATTGCATTGATGTAAATTGAATTACAATGCATGAAAATGACTATGTGGATCACATTGTTGTATTTGAAGAATTGTATATGTTGTTATACAATTGATGTATGTGATATGTATGAGATAAATGCATGACTATATTGTGAATACGTATGCATTTCAAGAGTGTCATGAGTCATGTTGTATGTGAAACATCATGATGTGCATTCTTGGGTTAAAGGGTTCTAAGATGAACTCATTGTAAGTCGTGAACCTAAGTGATAGGTGTGAGCGATAATTACAAACGATTGTGAACCTAGGTGATAGGTGTGAGCAATCGGATTGTGAACCTAGGTGATAGGTGTGAGCAATCCATAAACATTGTGAACCTAGGTGATAGGTGTGAGCAATGCACTAGTACAAAAAGAGGAATATAATTTTAAAATTTACACCCGTTATACTAAAAATGAGTGTAAATAAAAAATACGGTGACAATTTTGTAAATAAAATGTTATTTTAAGTATTAACATATGATAATAAAGACCCTATTTTTTTAAAATGGATGTAAATTCAAAATATTATTATAATTAAATTTTTATTACTCCCGTTAAATTTTAAATGGGTGTAAATTTAGATGAATTAAAAAATTTGGTTAATTTTATAACCAAAAATATTAATTCTAATAACTAAATATAAGGGTGTAAATTTTCTTTAAGAGAATATTTAGCAAATTTTCATTTCAACTTCCCTCTTTTTTTTCCGTTTTTCCTCTTTTTGTTAGTTTTATGCATCCAAAACCCTACCATGATGTAAAATCGATTACATCAAAAAGTCTACCTTTGTAAAATCGATTTCAATCAAAACTCAGAATCAATTGATTTCATGTCTCCTAACAAACCCTAATTCATTTTTGTTTCCGTTTCAAATCGAATCGAATCAGACCTAGAATCAATTGAATACACCATTTTTGTTTCAAGCTCTCTCCACCGAGTTCAAGGGTTTCTGATTCATCAAAGGCAACGTCTCCATTTCGAAGAATCGATTGTTATTTTTATTTTGCTATTTCTTTTACTCTTGATGAGATTCTGCTCTTGTCTTGCTAGCTCTTTTAAAATGGAAGGGTTATATAATGCTTTATCCGATCTTGTTTAGATAACGATCTTACAGGTTAGTAACTCCATATGCATAGAGAAATTCTCAGACTTTTCACAACTTAGAAGATTCACTCTTCGCACTAAAGGTAATAATTTAAGAAATTATGGCTTCTTTTTTGTTCAAAATCATTGTAGTTATGCTGAAAGCACATTACACTGTCATGTAGGAAAAACTGTTGATGTGGGAAAAGTTATGGGGTTTTAAACAGAGAGCACAACTTTGACTAAAGAATCCTGACTAAAGCATCCTAAAGCATCCTGATTTCCTAGGTATACCATTTGAACCTGAGATTTATGTGACGCCTAATGAGATTGTTGCTATGGGTTTAATGAGAAATCTATATTTATGGAAAAAGGTGGTTAAACCTTAAGGCAACCGAGAAAACAAGCAGCTCGTAAACCTGCTGAAAACTCATTGAATGAGGCTATTGAGGATGATGATGTCCTCAACCCTCCTTATAATTTTGATGGAGATGAACTTGAAGAAAATAACGATGAGTACAGAGTGGATTATTCATCCAAGAAGAAAAGAGCACCAACAAGTTCTAAGAAGAAATCTGTGACTAAAACAAAAGAAGGCTAATGATGATAATGAAAAGGTTACTGAAGCACCCGTTAAAAATGGAAAAGCATCTCGAAAACGCAAGAAGGCTAATGACGATATTGAAAAGGTTTCTGAAGCACCTCCTAAAAAGTTCCTGCATTCATCCCGGCGAAGAAAAAGACATGGTAAACTTATCAGACTATATATAATTTTAACTGTTGTCTATGATGACTATATTTTATATGCTTACTGTGAAAGTATTTTCATTTTCATAGTGGACAAGGCTCTGCTGGATGATGAATTTCTTGATCAGCGAACATTACCTATTAGGGATGTTATTTTACTTGCAGATTATAAGGAGCGATTGGCGGTGAGTATTCTCAACTATAATTATTGTGTTGCAATGCTAGCAATTGATAGTAGGAATTAATTATAAGGTTTAAATTTCACCAACTTTTCCATTTGTTTCTTGATGTAGAAAAAGGAGGCAGCAACTTCAAAAATATCTTCCACCAATCAAAGGTACACTACGCAGCTTATAAGTGTATTTATTGGAGTATACATAGAGTAGCTAGCAACTTAAGAAGTTTTAGTATGTATATTATTCAATAGAGTTGGTAACTTTTCTGTTAGCTTTCAGTTAGTCAATTACACAACTCTCTACATGTATTTTCTGGTCAATGTTTATCTTTTGGAAAAAGTATATAATAAGATATAATTATGCAAATTAGCGTATACCACTAAAACTTAATGCACGATTCATACATTCTCATGATATTGAAGTAAGAGATATCTGAAAGTGTTGAGAAACTAACTCAACAAAGCAAAATTCTTTTATTTTTGGGTTGTTGCCGGATACATATGAATGATTCTATGAAGTCGTTCAGAAAGTCAATGTGTTTAGCAAATGGATTGCCATGGGTTCAAGAAGTCCATTATTTTCATCCTTTAGAAAATTGGTTCAGGTGGGTCATGGCATGGAGGGTGGTAGATGTGACCAAGGTAAAAGAAACCGGCCTGGACTGGCAGGTTCTTTTATTTTAACCCAAAATGTGGTTATTTTATAACACAAGCTAGAAACAACAAATCCTAGCTTCCTTTGTATAATGAACGGCGAGAAAACAAGTCTAATTTAACACATGTCATCACATGCTGACTTAAGCGAATTGCTCTCACTCACTTCAATATACATATGGTGTTCACACCTTCGTACTAAACTGTCCGATGTGGGCTTAAGAGTTAAAATATGCCAAGCTATTATGAGTAGAAAATGTCTTGGGATATAATGAGCTTAGAATGAAACATTGACAAGGTGATGTTTACATGTTATTGTTGCTGGTATTGATGAGCTGAGAAGCATGGTTAGAAAATTATGGGGTGGAGTTCATTTATGAACTTGTTGTAATGCTGATAGAGTAATTTTTGCTTGGCTTTTGTTCTTGTTTTTAAATTCTTTAATGGTGGGCTCATGCATTGTAAGTGCTTTTGCCAAGTTTCCGTTAAATTATAATAATACATGTCATTATCTTCAGGAAGAAAAAAAATGTCTGGCTCGTGTAGATATAATTTATAAAGTTCCCGTTAGAAAAATTAAAGGAGTACTAAAACTGTAGGAAAATAAAATGAAGTTCCCGTTAGAAAAATTAAAGGAGTACTAAAAATGTAGGAAAATATAATGAAGGTTACAATGTTTGTGTAATTTAGGATAAAATAAATTTTGTTGGTCATATCAATTCACTAATATTGTAGAGTTGAATTTTTAAGTGTACAGTTATGAATATTATGATTTTTATAAATTTCTTTATATATTTTACTAAAAATTAGAAAAATATACTTTTCTCTTCGTCACTTTCTTTGCCGGTTTCAAACTGAGTACCACAAGTTAAGGTACAACCTTACAACCAAGTGGTCTCACATGAAGTTGGCTAGAAAAATATACTTGATTATTATCAATTGTATACTCGGATTCTAGTCAGACCTTTGAACCTTGAACTGGTGTTTCCACCCGTTCAATGTTTGGTCCAGACTTGATTACCATTGATGCGATAGTATGAGTGTAATTACACAACACAAGTTATATAGCTATCTTCTGTTTAGTTCTAACTTAGGAACTATTGTATAGCTGTAATAACTGCCATAACTGATTCTGTTAGTTAGTTACAACAGCCATATAAATTCTAAATCTCTATCAGAGTCCTTTGGTGAACAACACATAGTTTTCTTTCTGCCCCAATCCAATTATACTAAAACTCAGAAAGCCAAGTCCTTTTCCCTGTAGTTTATGATTAGAGTTAGCGAGTAAAATGTTAGGGATATAAATGGAAGGTCTTTCTATTGTTTGTACTCATCAAGGCACTTCATGCATTCAGATTACAACTCCCTCTTCTCAGCAGTATTGAACAAAAAGGAAAAGGGAAAACATTATATATAAAATTCACATCATACTATCCACTGGCTGTTGTTACTGTCACTGTTGAGTCATACAATATCCTATATAGATTTCACTTCTCAAAATGTTTATATGCAGAGACTGGGATGTTCTTCATGAGGCTGATGCTAATAATGAAGGAGTTTTTTGGTTCAGATGATGAATATAGAGACCCTGATGATGATGATCAGGCAAGTGAGAAGTTTACATCAAGTGCCCCCTTATTGAATTACCACTCTTTCATGAACAAGGCACCTAGGGCAAAATGGTCAAAGCAAGATACTGAACTGTTTTATAAGGTATTTGCATAATTCTTACAATATCTGGCTTTATTATTTTCTTAAATTCTGTTATACAAATAGTAAATTAGTAATTGTCTTTTTTGGGTTGGAAGAATGGAAGGAAGGGCTTTTCTTTTTCAATACATTAACTATTCATTTTTTAAATACAGGCTGTTAGTTTTTGCACAGATTTTGAAATGATACAAAAACTTTTTTCCCTGATAAAACACGCCATCAAGTTAAGCTGAAGTACAAGAAGGAAGAACGGCAACATCCTTTACGGTTATCTAATGCTGTGAATAATCATGCCACAGGTTCAACTCTTCAGTTACTTTTCTGTGTTGATCATATTCAGCATGTTTAATCTACTTCATGGCAAAATAAAAGTTCAGAATGGTTTATTGTTCTTTATATACTCCTTGACGAGCAAATAAAGCTCTACTGAACCTCTTTTGTAGATCTTTGTCATTTTAAACTGGTGGCTGAGAGTCTGCAACAAACTTCTAATAAGCTAGAACAAGATACAGCTAGTGATGATGCCACAGATTTCATGCCAGGGGAGGAGGTTGAGGACCCGACACCTGAAACTAATGTGTGTACTTTTTATGCACATGGTTTATGGTAATTTTATTTTTAAATGTTATATAGTATGTTAAGCTTTCTATGAGATACAAAGTTAAGCTTTTTTTCCTGATATAACCTAGCAAATACTAATGACGACTGTAATGGCCAAGTCTTTCCCTTCTTATTTATAGATTGAGGATATACTGCTGCTTCTGTTGGATACGGTGGATGATTTCTTTACACTTCTGCTTCTGCTGGGGACGCGATTTTGTTCCTGAATTGTTGACAAGAGAATCTTCTCTTGTTTTTGGGGAAGGTGAGTATGTTGTTACTGATATTTTGTATGCTGTTGTGAGGAGTAAAAATTGTGAGGTTTTTAAGATTGTGTTTGATTATGTAATATTTAAAAACAATGAACAAGAGTTGGATTTGGATGAAATTTTTAAGATTGATATGGTGAATAGAGTTGTTCATGCTGCTGTAAGAGGTGGTAATTAGGAGTTACTGAATGAGTTTGTTGAAACTGTTTCTAACATTTTAGCTTATTTTAGCTTATAGAGATTCTCATAAAGTCCCTTAGTAGCTAAGCAGATTCAACCAATTATGCATAAAAGAAAATGGAAAGTTAACCTCCTTTCTGTATTCTGGTACTTCCCTTCACTTCATGCTCTCTTGTTAAATACACACTTGATACCAATTTTATCTTTCTAAAATTTTAGAATACATTCCCGCCGATCCATCTCTGTTAGGGATGAATATAAGACCCGGTGCAGAAGTTAAGCTCAGATTACGAAGGCCTAACCGCGACTGGGATTTCTTCCCGTATGAACAAGTTCTCGATACCATGTTACACGAGCTTTGCCATAATGAACATGGTACTCACAATGCTCAATTTTATAACCTTTTGGATGAAATCAGGAAGGTAATGACCCTTTGCTCTCTGTCTACATACATTCTAGTGATGTATGAAATTAACTCTGAATGTATTCTACCAGTTCTAACTTCTGATGACCTTTATATTATAGCCTGTGCTTTGAAACGATACACATTTGTCCTGGGCGGGTAGGGTTTATAATTGAATTGAGATATGTAAATTTTCCATATAACAGGAATACTATTCTAGTGATGCATGCATGCATTATTTTACTCGCCTATATAGATTGAAAATTAGCTCATTTCTAGAGGGTGTAGCATGTTTATACACAAGTGGCAAAAGAGTTTGGATGAAAAAAATGGGGCCAGGGAGCCTGTTGTCACCTTGAGACTCCTTACTTAGTTTGCCTAGTTAGACACATTTCATTCATGTGTTGATAAAATTCAAAAGAAGACTGGCATCAATAAATGTTTACAGAATCAAAAGTAGAATCTTTACTCTCACGGCTCATATGTTGTGTAATAATACTCTATTAAATTAGGATGTTATTTGTGATGTCTTGCTATCTTTTCATATATGTACATATCTTGTTGGTATTGATCATAGATGATTGCATACTCCGTTTTGGTCCTATTTGAATGCAGGAATGTGAAGAACTGATGGTCAAAGGGATCAGCGGTACTGGGAAAGGATTTGATATTCCTGGGAGACATTTGGGTGGGTTCAGCCAGCAACCACCTTTGTCGTCACTTTGCCAGACTGCATTGGCTGCGGCTGAAAGCCGAACACGCAATGGAGTTTTGCTGCCTACTGGACCTCAGCGTTTAGGTGGTGATAGCAATATTAAGTCTGCCCTGAATCCAATACAAGCTGCTGCCATGGCTGCTGAAAGGAGACTGCATGATGACATGTGGTGTGGGTCAAAGTCTTCTGGGGTGACATAACAAATATTAATTTAGATCATATGCTCATCGTTTCTACCTCATTGCTATGTACCATAACAAATATGTTGATACTATCAATTTGAAAATATACAATCTACACTATCCATTGAATTTCAACTTATAATGAAATAGAAGAATAAAATGGTCATTCGAATGTCACTTTATACCTTGACACTCATTGGGTAAATTTGCAAGCTGTATTGATAGATGCAGTATTGATAGAAGCACACTATTTATAGTAGAAAATTATGCTGGTTTTGTCATTGTGGGAATAGGTCTAATTTAGTAGAGAATGGAATTCATTTGATTTACTGAGAATTATATGAATTATATGTTTATTTTGGTTGTGCTTTTTGTTTACATAATGTTTAGCTGTATACAAAAATATTTGATTAAATGCAATAGGTTTAAATCAAATTAAATATAATATAATTATGAAAATAAAACAAACATATTCTATTTAAAGAATATAGGGTGTAAACTTGTCAACATCTATGGTAAAATCTGGTGTAATATAACATGAAAATAGGGTGTAAATTTGCTAACATTCATGGCAAAATTGGGTGTAATATATCATATTTTTACACCCTATTTAAAGAAAATAGAGTGTAAATTTGTCAATATCCAGAGCAAACATTGCTTATTTTACATCCGATTTTTATCAATTGGTGAGTAAATATGTTTAATTTAAATGCAATTATTTAAAATTTACAACCGTTTTTTAAAACAGGGTGTAATATTACATATTTATACACCCATTTTAAACAAAAAAGGGTGTAATATACTATCTATAAATGTATACATGTAAATATTTACACCCGATTTTTATAAAACAAGGTGTAATATACCATCTATAAATGTATATATGTAAACACTTACACCCGATTTCAACAAAAAAAGGGTGTAATATAACACATTTATTTACACCAATTTTAAAACGGGTGTAAATTCGTCAGACATTTCTCACCCGTTGAATTCACACCCTTTAATAACGGGTGTAAAATGTAAAAAAAACAGGTGTAAATTACTCTTTCTGCACTAGTGATGGGTGAACGTCGTGAACCTAAGTGATAGGTGTGAGCGATGGTTCCAACAAGTTCTTCAATTGAACTTGGGTTGATGAGTCGGTACCGCATTGCATCTGCATAGAGTCGAGTGTCGGTCTCTATGATTTGCATTTGACATCATTGTATTTGTGCATTGATGGAATGAACATAAATGTATGTATTTATGTTGGATGATAAGCATTGTGATGAATGTGCTTGGTTTGTATATATATATATATATATATATATATATATATATATATATATATATATATATATATATATATATATATATATATATATGCCTTGCGATGTATATAGAATGAAATGTGATGATTTGCAGTAAGGATGGGATCGTTGTAATGATACATTGGTAAGTAAACAGGTATGAGTGTTTATGTTGAATAAATGGATATGTATTAGTGATACATGTATTTGAGCATGAATGGATATGCCTATGGGATTTTATGTGTTGATTACGGATTGTTATGCCTTGTAAATGACTTATGGTATATGTTTGATGTTATGTGTATAAATATATGCATAGTGATGAGTTGTGGTGAGAATGTGGTATATGTGTATTAGATGTTGAGATATATATAATTATATGCAACGTTATTATGATAATATTTCTCACCCTTCTGCTGTTTTATAATGCTCTATGAGGCATTGCAGATTAGGTATGCTGGTGGTCTTTGGTGAAGCGTGTCTTCACTTCCTTTTGGTCGTCTGGCTCTGATATGTAGCGTCGGGTAGCTAGGATGATTTTGAATTCCTTTTTGTGATGCATTGATTTATGTATCTGGCTGATGAATTATGTGTATAAACCTGATGTTTGATGTGATTCACTGGATGATGTATATATATGTTTGATGTTGAAATGTTTAGATTTTCCGCTTATATTCTAAATATTGATTGATATGTGGGTGTAAGGACTGAGATCCTTTATTGCTGATAGTTACCCCACTGTTGCATATCTATTTGAGCAGGTGTTGTATGTTTTAATTTCATATAAATTGTGGCATGCCTCTTTTATCCCATGTTATAATTATACTTTGACGAAATTTTTAATATGTGCGTAAATGATTTAATTGATTATTTGGGGGTATAAAATGGGGGTGTTACAGATTTCGTTTTGCATGCTAGGATATAGTCCTCAAAGAGTCAGCATTGTTTTCTCTTGAGTCATTTTCCCAATTTAGTAGTTATCTTCCTCTTTGGTATTTCACTTTCCTGTATCTGAAAAAGTTAATACATAATGGGCAAGAAATCACAAAAGAGTGTTCACAAATCGCATAAGAGTGCTCAATCTTCTTGGGTGGATTCTGAATTCTCTTATAATGCTGTTGTTTTGGCTAAATTAGGCTGACTTGATTTCACCTTTACCGAAGTTGGTTCATCTTCCTATTGGGAGTCTTGTGACCCACCAAGGATGAAAGGATATGCAGCAAGTATGGTCATTGCATCATTCCCTTTTACGAGTGCAATATCTTTGTCTTATAGGTATTCACTTACCCTACATTGCCTTTGAGAGAGAAGTCTATAATCACCTAGCGATAGCTCATTTGCAACTTCACCCTACAAACTGGACGTCTATGAAGGCTTACCAGTATTGGTGTGAGTACTTGAAAGGAAAGCCTTTTGTGACTCTTTTCTTTCATCTCTTTAAATGACGTCATAGTCCCTATGGCTCGGGGGCATAGCAGATGGTTAATTTTGTTGGAGTCGATTGTGCGTGGTTTTGGGCCTATTCCTAAGCTACAACCTTTTGAAGATTGGTTCTTTCTAGTCACTCATCGGCCCCCAAGCTCGTGCCATAAATTGTGCATTTGGGGACATAAGGGAGAGTCGATGCGCTGAGTTGTTCCCTAAGTACTGGACTTAGAGTCACTTTCTTATGGAGAATAATGTGTATGCATATAAAGAGGATGATCTTTAGGATGAAGCTCTGTATCAGAAGAAACAGTTGATGCGTTTCATTAACAAGTCGGGTTACTTCAGAGGTGGTACCCCCATGGATGATGTCAATCATAGACGCTTGTAGTGCCTCATTAATGTTTAATTACTGATGGAGAGTCATTCTTGGGAAGAAAGGAAATTCATCTTTTGTAAGTTCCAGAAACTCTTGGTTTCTTTACTTTTTAACATGCTTGTTCATGATGCATTTGTTTTGACACTGATTATGATGGTGTCCAAATCATATGAAAGATGTAGTAACTCTTCCTCTTTTAAAGTGAGGGATATGTACGACCAGGAGTGAAATTGCTTTGAATAAGATCTCGATGCTTTTGAATATGTTGGGTTTTTCTACCTGTCCGTTGTTGACGAGGCCGAGTTCTTGTTCCTCGGTAGACCCATGCACCCCTCCCTTGAAAGAGGATTCACTTATCTAGCCAATATGTCAGGTCCTGTCTTTGAGGGAGAATTGGCTATTATGGCGCAGTGTACCGGGCATGCTTATGATGTTTTGGATTTAGGTGGACCTGAATATTGGGAGGCTATTTGGTCCGACCGACACCTGCTGAGAAGTAATGGCTAGAGGTGAGCGTTCGAGATCTGAAGCTTCAGCGGGATAAATACATGCAAGAAATAGAAAAGGCTTATACCAATCTTACCGGGGCGAGGGAATATTTGTTTCCTCTTAATCTTGCTCGATATTTTTTCGACCAAGTGACCCATTTGGTGAGGACGGTGGCAAGGAAGAACCAGGATATGTTTTTTGCTAGGGGCAGTTTGTTGTCTGCTCAGGGGGAATTGGAGTTTCTCTGCCTTTATAATGTTTCTCTAACTCAATAGTTGGCTGACTATATGGGTGCTACCCTTGAGGCTGTCTTGCAGTCGTTTGAAAATGCTTTGCAGCAAGTGAAACATTTTCACAGTCCTTTGGTTGTCTCGAGGGAGCAAATTTTAGTGGATTAAATTATCAAAGATGTATATGTCATATCTCTACAAAAGTAACCCTGACGGGTATTTTTTTATGTACTTCATGTATAGTATTGATGTAATGGAAGAACGTATATGCTTATATTGTCATTTTTGGAATCAAATGCATTTTTTTTACTTGTTAAAGGTATATTCATGTGACCTTGAGTGCGAGGCTCCAGATACATATTTGTATGATACTAAGTCCAAGGCTCTGGATCCTCTGTAAACTTACGAGGTCTTCCCTCGAAGTTTATTAGATGTCACTGGGCCATTTACGGCCAAGGGTCACTTCCCCTTCCCCTACTAGATGAAAACCCGATCAGGGGTAGATGCGTGTTCAACCTACCGCGGCCTCTGGAGTGGTTAGCTGCTAGATAGGGGTGGACCGTTATTGCATGAGGGGGATTGATTGTTGTAGCCAAATGTTCAAAGCATCTCCGCCAGCACCCTTGACTTTAGGTGGGGATGTGATTGTAATAGCAAACATATCTAGCAACACTCTTAACTTTAGGTGGAGAAGTAATTGTTGTATCAAGACGTACAAAGCGTCTTTGGTAGCACCCTGACTTTAGGTCGGGAAGTGATTGTTGTAGTCATGCATGCAAAGATTCTCCGGGAGCACCCCTGACTTTAGGTGGGGAAGTGATTGATGTAGCCGGGCGTGAAAAGCGTCTCCAAAAGCACCCATAGATTTCTTTATGCGTGCTTTGTGTTGCGAGGGATTAATTGCAGTAGTCGGACGTACCCCATACTCACAGTTACTTCATACAATTCCAAAGAAATGAACGTTAAAAAAAATGACATTTAATTTAAAATATTAGGTTGCCCATATACACAAGGAAGATGATTATAGAATCGCATTATTTAATATGAATTTGACAAAGAAAACATAACTAGGCGGGCTAGCCTCCACTTATTCTTTTTGTTCACTCTTTGTTTATCTATCCATTTTGTGGGGGACGGATGTCAATCACGTTGAGCTGGTTGGTAAGGGAAGTTACTATAATCTTTATGGCTATGTCTTCTCCATGGTTTTTTTGGGAGCGTTTGATAGATTATTTTTTCTCCCTCGACGACAACGTTGACGATGACCGGCTCTCGTTGAAGGTTGTGATATTTGAACTTGAGGCGCACCTGTAAGGCTACAACGTTCAACATAATGGAAAAGGGCCTTCATGAAATTGTAAATGTTTCGGTAAGGGATGAGGAGGAAATGCAAATTAACAGCTCGAACGTCTTTTTTGATGCCTACTGATATCGCTATCTCGACGTACCCCCATAGACGGGTGGTTGTTCTATTCAACGCCTGCAGGTCAGAGGCTTCATATGGGAGTAAGCGTCCTCTCCCAAGGTTCATTTTCTCAAACAACTCAGAATACATCATATCACATGAGATGCACCTTCGATCAAGATCTCGGGTACATCAAACTGTCGGATGGTGGCTGTGATCACTAGGGGAAAATCCTATTGGGGATGCCACACACCTTTTCAAAGTCTTAAAAACCCAACATAGGCTATTCTAGACTCTTCATCAACGTAGCTGCATCTTTTTTTGTGAACGACCATCATCTCGACGATTTTTCTCTTAATGGTCCCCTTGGAGGGGAGATTTACCTTAAGTGTTCCTCTAGTGATGGAAGCGATATACGAGTCCTTCCCTTTGCTGGTCTCTTTGCTCTCGCTGCTCGTCCCGACATAAAAATCTTGTAGAGATATTTTCCTTTAGACGAATCTTCGTTGTCTCTTTTTTCCCTTTTCACGTTCTTGGTTAGTTGGTTCCTATTAATCAGCCATTTGATGTCATCCTTAAGCTAGATACAATTGTGAGTGTTATATGACTGTGACACTTTTGAAAATGACAGTATTTTGACTTGTCAGTTTGATATGTCTCTCTGACAGGGTAAGGTGTTCGTACTCCTCCCTTCCTGAACTTTGTGTTAACACGGTCACGGTAGATCTTTTCTCGAGAAATAGTCAGATGAGTGTATTTATTGTATAATCCTTGTATACCTCGGTCAGAATCATCCTTCCGCTAGTGGGACTGTTTCCCTGCCAGGCGGCTGGAGTTGGTGTAAGCGGAGACGGGGTTGTTGAAGCGTGTGCTCAACTTCTCTTCCAGTACCATATAAGACTCATCCATGTTCATAATCTCTCTAGTGGTTTTCACTTTCTTCCTTCTTATCTTTAACCTGAATGGATGGTCCTTTAGAAGGCCATTTTCGAAGATCTAGCACTTAAGTCCTTCTCTAACTCCCTTAATTTCAACTAGAACTTGCGTAAACCAATCGACATAAGAATGTAGGCTTTCCTTCTTTCCTTGGAGAATATCTCTCAAGGTGACTACGGTCACCAACCATCACATCTGGGCAGTGAAATGCACACAAAAATGCTCCGTGAAATCAATCTATGATTCAATCACCCATCATACGACCAAAATCAAGACAAACAACTACCATTTGGACGCTTTAT
This sequence comes from Lathyrus tuberosus, assembly GCA_022829125.1. Taxonomy (NCBI): domain Eukaryota; kingdom Viridiplantae; phylum Streptophyta; class Magnoliopsida; order Fabales; family Fabaceae; genus Lathyrus; species Lathyrus tuberosus. The sequence goes on from JALAZF010000031.1 coordinate 15,291,917, forward strand.
TAGTGTTGAAGTAGTTCAGAAGATCTTTCACGAGCTGCATATGTTCATCTAGATCTCACATTCTATCATACTCCCCTAGCCTGGGAGGCTTTTCCATGGATTTTGGTATCTTGTTGTCCAAAATCCAAGCACACAGAGGATCTTTCGGTTGACTCTCCGATGATAGGTTTTATCCATAATCCAGGGAAGGAGCGTGGCTGCCTCGATCTCCCTTGGGGCTTTCAGGAGGTCTTTTGCGCTTCCTGCTCCTATGCTAATTTTTTGATCTAGAAGGCTCGTCCTTCTTAGTTCTAGTAGGCTCTAGAACAAAAATGTGAGTTCTTCTTGATATAGCCTCCAGCACAGTATTTCCTCGTCAAGGAGCAATGTGGAGGTTTTTTTCTAGGCGTAATAACATTTCTTCGAATGCGAGTTCTGGTGTAGAACAATATGGTACATATTTTTCAACAGCTCATTAGCTCATTGCACTCCGAGTTTAGCTTGCGGCAATTGGAAACCAGGAAATACCTCCGGTGGTGCAACTTGAGATGGAATTTGATGTCTAATCAAAAGAAATTAGACAGATTCATCCACCTGAGGTGTTTCACTTAGATCTGGATGCAGTGGAATCACCGCTTTTTGATTCATAAAGCTTTGGTGAGAAGTGGAGGTAGAGGTGGTTGATTGATCGCTGCTTGAGTAACAACGACAGCTTCACGCGTAGCGGTGAATCGAGTAGCTTTTGATTCAAGCATCACTTGGAATCGTATGAATTAGAGATTTAGAATTTCAAAGTTGAAACTATACTTGATTGGTATAACATGTGAAGGATCTTGGCGTATGATTTGGAATGCTCCTGATTCATTGACCTAAGGAGGTTACAAATTGACGAATCGAAGAGCGAATGTAAGATCGAGGAAATCGTAGGAATGCGAAGTCGATTCCTACAGATGGCGCCATGGTTTTGTCCTGGAACTAGAAATTGAGTGATAATCAAAAGGGATGGTGGTTCTGATCTTCCAGCGCAGTGGAAGGGGACCTGTAAGGTTAACACTCCAACACTCAAGTCATTATGTGAGGAAAAAGAGTGAATTGAAATTGTGTTTGAAACTTGTTACCCCAATTTACTGAGACCTGTTTAAATTTCTTATTATAAGTGTTATCTTTGATTATTCACCCTTGCACCCTCAATTAAAACCTCCCACAATTTTTAAATGTTAATAATATTTCTCTCTTAATTTAGATTTACAAATTTTTACAATTTTCAAATAAAATTATTAATTTAAAAAAATCATGTGAAAACTAAATGTTAGGAAGTTAAAATAAAAATTTGATCGAACCATAAAATTTTTAAAAGTTAAAAGATTGGGGATCAATTAATCTTTTATTTACAATCAAAAACCCGACATTCATTTATACAAAATATCTAAAAAAAGTAAAGTGTGAATTTTTCACCTTTTGGAAATTTTAAGAACCCGGTACACTAGATTTTTGACCACATAGTGTTGTATTTGTTGTTAAACTGATTACCGTGAATGAATTTGTAGTGGCTAGTGCTCAAGAAAATTTTACTTAATTTTTCATCATTATCTTGGTATGTTTTACTTAAAACTTTAATTGAAGCTTTTGAATTTTTTGATTGAAATATGGAATTTATGGGTAATTTACTTTGTTATAATTGACAAATATTTACCTCATGGATAGAAGTGATATCATGGGTCCAATATATTGGGAGACAACACAATATAAATGTGGTTACCATTCGCTCTAATAAACAAATAGGTTAGTCGATAGGAAGGTCAGGTTGTTTCTTGGTTGTGAGAGGGGAGGAGATTACAAGAACAAAGGAATATCAGAAGTTACTTTCAGTATAAGAGTGGAGTTTCCCTTTCAATTGAGACCTGTGCCATCTTGTTGTGGTTGGAACATAAAGGTTTTATATGGTATTCACAACCAGGGGCGAATGCATGTGTTAAGTGGAGGGGGCTCTTACCCCCACCAAATATAAAATAATTACTTTAATATACCTATACAATTTATATTCTATAAATATTGTGTATGAGTTACCCCTTATAAATTTTTACTACAGCTAGGACTGCCAATGAACCGAACCAACTCGAAAATAGTTCGGAATTCAGTTCGATAATTAAATCGTTGAACTATGTTCATGAACCAAATGAGCTGAATATGAGCGAAAATCTAAGTTCGTTAACTAAATGAGTTGAACTTGAACTATACACAGTTCGACTCGTTAGGTTCATGAGTCAACTCGATTATATATGAGAAGAATTATATTGTCTCTAAGAGTAAGTTTAAATATTTACTCTAAATCTTAGCCCTATATTTTCTTTTAATCTAACGGTGGAAAATATAGACTGGTATCCCATATGGCGACAAATGTTCTTGTCATTCCAATATCTACTATGTCTTTGGAGTCAACCTTTGTTAGAGGAAGATTTCTACTAGGGAGCATTGAACATTGTGGAATTTCTTTTTCTAGAGCAATACTTTTGTGAGAGACACACCACATACTCACCCAAAACCTTAAGGTGATAGGTGTGTGGGTTCTCCCACTTATAAATGCTCAAGTCACCACATTCCTATCCAATGTGAGACTATTATCCACAATACTCACGCTTGTTAATACTTAACACCCCCCTCAAGTGTGAGTTTATCCACAATGCTTCCACAATGTTCCCCTTAAGCGGAAACTTCAACTGTGCAACTGCACTTTCTACCCTTGTACCGCCGTTGACACTCTTCAACTGGACACTTCCTAAGCACCACCCGTGGGGAGTACTTTCGATACAAGTAAGTCGGTCCTTTACTCGAACCAAATGCTCATGATACCACTGTTAGGGGAAGATTTCTATTAGGGTGCATTGAACATTGTGGGATTTCTTTTTCTAGAGCAACACCTTTGTGAGAGACACACCACATACTCACCCAAAACCTTAAGGTGATAGGTGTGTGGGGTCTCCCACTTATAAATGCTCAAGTCACCACATTCCTATCCAATGTGAGACTATTTTTCCACAATACTCACACTTGTTAATACTTAACAACCTTTAGCGTCGGAGGAAGAGTTATTAATTCATTTTGAAAGTTGTGTAGTTCTGGATTTAGTAGATTTTTTATTTTTTATTGAGCACATATATAAACGAGTTATTGAGCACATAAAGTTAATTTTGAGATAAAAATATTGCAAATTAATTAATAACTCAAATATATATAATTTAACTACCATATAAACGTTATTTTTCGTTAAATTAAATATTAATATATGTGTAATATTTAGATAATGTAATATATTCTATAACATTTAATTTAACGAAAAATAACGTTTATATGGTAGTTAAATTATATATATATATATATATAATATTTTACACAAATATAAAATTATTTAATGTGTTATTGAGACATAACAAAAAATAGTGTTATGTGCTTTTATTAAAATTATACTAAATGATTCTATTAAAATTTTATTAAATGATTGTAAAATTTTCATAAATAATTGCAATTTTTTTACATGAAACTATTTATTACATAAAAACATATGATATTTTTAATTTTTAAAAATATTGCAAATTATTTTCTTATTATTAAGTTCATATTATTAAGTATTTGCCCCCACTAATTTTTTTTTCCTAAATCCGCCATTGTTCACAACCACCGTATAATAAATGATTTCGACGATCATGACATACGTGGTCTTATAAAACTTGAAGAAAGACAGTTTTTAAATGACATGATAAAGTACAACATGGCGCCGAAGTTCATAATGGGTCCGTTGAAAGATAGAAATGTTGATAATCTCACAAGTGTAAGGCAATTGTATAAGGTGAGACAAACATATCAGTCTACTATTAAAGGTCTATTGAAGGAAATTTAACATTTGTTGTGGATAATTCATAAAGAGAAGTATATCTGTTGGACCGAAAATAGAAAGTAGTCAGATGTTATAGTATGTATTCTTGACACATTCTGATTCAGTGAAGCTGTTGAATATGTTTCATCTGGTTCTGATCTTTGACTATACATACCCAATAGGAATCAACTTCCATTACTTTAGATAATTGGTGTTATGTCAATTGATTTGAAATTATTTGTAAGGTTTGCTTACTTGGAGCATGAAAGGGAAGGAAATTTTACATGGACACTAGAGAAGTCGAAGAAGTTGTTCACATACGATAAGTAGTTTCCCAAGGTCGTGGTGATTGATTAGGAACTTTTCCCGAAGAATTACATTAAAGTTATTTACCATCCTCCGTCAACCTCTTATGTGCATTCGATGTTGCAAAAAATGTTTGTGCAAAGTGCACGGAATTTTTTTGAGGTTAATAGACAAGAGCATGTGATGAAACTATAAAATAAGGTCACATATTCAAATGAGTGTTTGCGTATGAGCAACACTTGCAATATTTTGAGCTAGTATGTGTTGATCTCCATTCCTTTGTTGATTATGTTAACCAAATATGGTTGTCACCCTATAACGAGATATTTTTTGTTGCATGGACTAACCAAGTCACCCACTTAGGGAATACGGCAACAAACAAGTACATTTTTACATGAGTTTAATATTATTACACAAATATTTTATTTATTGAATATTTATGCAATGTTATTTTATAGGGTTGAGTTTTCTCATTGGAGACTCAAAAACATGTTGAGTACTAGTAGATGAGATTGGTGTAGAAGCTAGGATGTAGTCAACACCATGTTGAAGTTGCAACTAGGTGCAATTAAATGATCATTTCATAAAAGTGTTATGAACAGTGAGCATTGACATAAAACTTTTTTTATTCGATATTACATGGATTAGTCTCAAGAATGTGTAAACATCACATTAAGAAAAGTTTGAACTTATGAAAAGAGTTGGTGTTGACAAAGTTGCACGTGTAAGCTTCATTAAGACAACACATGAGTTACCTTGTACATGTGAACTTACACATCTTCAAGTACAAAGTGAACATGTTCCATTGGAATCCATTCATGTGTTTTGGAGGAAATTACACATTTAAGAGTATGAAGTTATTGAAGAAGGAAGTGTGACACAACTAGAGTTAAACGGTGAATGTGAAAAGGTTAAGAAGTATTTCAGCACCTCATATATTGTTGGTCAGAGGGCAATGAAGAAAAAGGTGTGTGAACTGACATATCTATGTACAAATTCTATGTGTCAGCCACATGTGAAGTTTAAGCCCAAAAAGGGAGCCAAGAGTAAAAAGGGGCCAAATAGTGATGTGCAATTTGATCCTTCACATTAGGCGTATGTTGATGCTTCACAGAAAAGTTAAACGCCTAAGAGATCATCTATTAAGACTCCCTCAAGTCAACCATCTAGAAAGTCTTCAAGAGACATGTATTTCTTTCAGTTTCTTATTTTTATTCAGGACTATATTGAAGATATTGTATAAGTGGAGGCTGATGGAAATTCTAGTTTTCGTGCTATTAGAGATTTACTTGTAATGGGTGAAGAGTCATGGTCATTGGTTTGTACGCAGTTAAACGGCGAAGCTTTTTACAACAGTGATTTGTATTCCCATGTATTCTATGACACGGTTTGAGAAGTTAGGAGTCACTTAAGAATCTCTAACTTAGGTGTTTAAAGGTGTGACAAATGGATGAAGATTCTTGGTGTAGGTTGTCCTATTGCTTCTAGATACATCGTGACATTTGTTTCATTGTCCCAAAATTTTAACATCATATTCTTTCCACTTTTTCATCTCCATCTAGGTCTGCAAGTAGACATAAACTTATTGTGGTTGGTTTTGTCAACAAGAATCATAGGATACGTTGAAGTTCAAGTCTAGTTGTCCATTTTCATCTGTCAGCGGCCGTTGGAGATAGAACTTTAATGAAGGTGCAAGAGAATGATAAACAAAATATACAAAACATTAAGTCATTGGGAAAGCGACGTCATACAGTCAACATAATTTGGAACATACCAACACTTTTGTATAATTGAAATTGCACCAACACTATTGTATAACCGATATAGCACAGACACTTTTGTATTGCCCATAATGATTTGAATTTTTTATAAATATCACTCACATGTTTTTAAGAAAATCACTCCAAATAAATCTTTAATTTTATATCACAGTTGTTTACTACAACAACACGAGGCATCCTATTAAATTCAGGGTAATAGAGGACACATTTCTAGTAGATCTGAATCCAAAACAGAGAACCTCTTACACTAAACCAACAATCAAACAGTGGCTAAGATCTATTATTATTCACATACTATCGATAATGAAGGGATGATCAAGTTCAATAAGTTTGAGCTGAAGACGAATGCAGATGTAAGAGTTATATGAAGTACATTTCTTTGTTATGCAACCAAGGGTCTACCATGGGAAATGCGTGTTATCTCCAACGTTATAGCATAAATCTTGCCATTTGAATTTACCAAACTCATAAGGTTATTGAAAAGAAGAAATATCATATGTATCTACTGCTGATCCGTCACACCATTTGGTGGAGGAGGTGGTGACATGTTATCTAAGTGTCCTCCAACATGAAAAGGTATATCAACATCTACAAACTAGGTTAAGGAAGGATGGATGTTTTGAGGGTATGATACTTTATAGTACCACTCTAAATAACCATCTAAAATCTCACTATGAAAAGACACGACCAATACATTTTATCAAATCACACTGATAATTTTCACCGTGTTAGCATGAAACCATCTATCAACACTAGATGGTACAATAAGGATTGATCTGGTATGCTATGAACATATCCAAACTGGCACAGACACCTATCAGGTGAATAGGAAATACCACTACTATCTCATCACAGATAACCGAAAAAATAGTGCAATGTCACTGAACTTCTGATGCACTGTATGGTCTGCATATGGTGTCCATATAACATCATCTAGGATTAAAACATCAATTCTCCGCCTGTACCTCTGAAGACCTTCTGGATGAGAATTCTTATATCCCCGTTTATGATAGGACCACTATCACGTCTATCATAAACTGACAAGAAATGCTCATATATCCACTATTGTAGTAAAAGATATAATTTTAACACAACAAATTAAACATACAAAATAAATATAAAAAATACGCACAGAATAAAACATAATAAATATTTATACCTGAAATAGGTCCATGTAACTGGTAAACCGCCTCTACTCAAAGGTAGCCTCTCCAAGGGCATGATATACAAGCATCACAACAGTACAACCCTATGACCAACTATGAAATACAAGATCAACAAACATGTTTATTTACCTTGCAACAATGCAGACATTCAACTTATCGGCCAAAATAGTGCATTCAACAAGATGCAACATATATACCTTGGCGTCCACCTCACACATAGAATGCTCCACCAATGACATACATAAATCTCTCAAAGCCAAGAGAGACAAAAATGATAAACCATTTTAAACTTAAATTTTCCAATATAATACCTCATGTAACCCCCATGTATGTCTCAACAATCATAGTTGCAATCTTATAGCTCATCAGAGAAGGGGGTGAAAAGTTACCCGCAAGTGGGAGATGAAATATGCTATAGAAATTGTTCATTGTAATGGTCATCTAACCGAATGGAAGATAAAATGAATATGTCTCCTTATGCCATCTCTTAACAAATTCTGATATTAGTGGATTGTCAAGCATAGAGAACAAACACTCCACCAGCGACAGCATGCCAACATCATTTATAAGTGTCTTAACCTCCTTCGACATCTGCATTGCCGAGAATTTCTTTAACTTCTAACCATAGGTGAGGACATTCAATGAGTCATTGTCTTGTAACAATTAAAGCATAAATCATCAGTTATTATCAATTAACCATTAATACGTAAAATCAACTTAATACAAAATATTTTTATCTCTCCTTGCAATAATATAAATGTAATGTGATCAATATACTCGTTCAACAATGTAGGATCAGAGGGGCTTATAAGGAACCCTCATCTGTGGGACCATCATAATCATCACATTTATCAGCCTTATCAAGCACCTCTGTATCAACCTTTGACTCAATGTAATCAATCACAACAATTTCTGCCTCCTTAATGTCATCTCCAGAGCGACAAACTCTACCTCCTATATTGCGAGGAGTATGTGGTTCTCGAGTCTCTTCGGTCCTCTTGCGGTGAGAACCGATGGGAGTTACTCTACCGACCATAGTACGGAAATGATCGTCCTCATTATTTATATCGTCTCTGCCAAAGCTCTTTGTAACATCCCTTACACGTGTATCGTTCAAAATCTGTATGATGGTGTCATCACTTCCTGTTGTCCTCACTAAAAACAAGTAATTAAAAAATTAAAGAAAAAAAAAGTTTCTACCATTTTGAAAAAAAAAATTGGTGGACCGATTTTCCAAATATCCGGTTGCATGACTAGTCATCGGACTTTTGGAAAATGTCTGTATAAGCCATATGAATTCCACCATTATTTTTTGAAAAAACTAGTATAACTTATGCATTTATATCAACAGTTTTAAAAAATGCAATAAAACTTAAAAAAATCGGGACATGCCTTTCTAAAATCTGGTATAAATGCAAGCTCTATATACCATGTTTTTAATAAGCATGCTTCAAATCCAAACACCCCTCCCCCCAATATATATATATATATATATATGGGTTATGCTAATGCACACCCATGTAGGTGTGCATTAGCGACATACACCTTAGTGTATTTTTGTGTGGGACTCACCAATTTTGGGTGGGACCCACATTAAAAAGATAAAGAAAAAAATAGAAAGAAAATAAATGTAGTGTATTTTTGTGTGGGGCCATCAATGTAGTGTATCCAAAATGTTCCAATTTTTTAATTTTACAAATTTCACTTGTATTTTGGCCAAATCATCTAAGGTGTGGGGTGCCATGATTAATTTGGGGGATGCCAATTTGAACTCTCCAAAAAAAAGTTCATATAAAAAGTGTCAACTTTCCATTGTATTTTGGCACTTTTCTATGTTAAATATTTCTATTCTAAACCAATTTTAGTTTGAAGAAATTTTTTCATTTTCTACCTATGTTAAAGTTTGTGGTTTTAAAATTTGAAGTATTGACTATTTTTTGAAGTTACTAAAGACAATTTAATTTTATAAGATTTTGAATATGGCGCAAAAATTCTAAAGCAACTAAAAGAGATTACGCATTCAAATGGAAATTGTATTCCTTTTCATACAATCAAAAGATGAATTCTTAGCTATAACATTAGAGGGCTTGGAGGGATGGTTAAAAAGTAGAAGTCAGCTCATTTAATCAGAGTAAATGTCCCAGACTTCATTGGAGTCCAAGAAACTAAGTTAGCAGAGTTTGATGTTCCGACTTGCGATACTTTGTGGGAAGGTATTGGTTTCGAGTATTGCGTCAAAGCTGCTATAGGAAGATCAGGTGGGTTGCTTCTATTATGGAACTCGCGTATTTTCAAGTAAAGTGATGTAATCAGTGGAGATAACTGTATCGACATTAAAGGGTTCTGGGGAGCTGAAGGTAGGCGAATTAACATTGTAAATGGTTACTCTCCATGTGATGGAAGTGGCAAGAGGAGGCTATGGCAAGATTTAATGGAGCTATTAAAATCAGAGGAGGATGGTGCTGGGTGTATCTTCGGTGATTTCAACACTATTAGGTCCGAAGCAGAAACGAAAGGGGTATGAGAGTTCCATAGGAGATCTGAGATGTAAGGTTTCGACGAATTCATTTTAGATACTGGCCTTGTGGATCCCCCTAAAAGATAGGCGATTTACTTGGTCTAATTTAGAGGGTTTGTCCATCATCCGCATCGATAGATTCCTGGTTTCTGAAGGATGGTTGGATATTTGGCCTAACAGTTTCCAGAAATGTTTGGAGAAAGGATTGTCTGACCATTGTCCTATCATAATAAGTGAGTCTGATGTGAATTGTGGTCTGAAACCTGTTCGTTTGTTTGATTGTTGGAGGGAGCTTGAAGGGTATCATAACTTTGTGAAAGAAACTTGGAGTAACTTGGAGGTGCAAGGCTGGGGGGTATGCCCTTAGAGAAAAACTAAAGCTTATCAAAAGGAAAATCAAAGAATGGAGTAAGGAGCGTGTTGAGAATTTAGATAGCAGAATTGAAAGTGCTAAGAGAATAGCTAACGAGTTAGACTGAAAAAGTGAAAATGTATCTCTATCGGAGGAGGAGATTAAGACGAAAAGGGAGGTCTCTGTTCAACTGTTCTCTCTTATGAAAATGAAGTCTAGTATCCAGTGGCAGAAATAGCGATTGAAGTGGTTAAAAGACGGTGATGTTAATTCTAAGTTTTTTTATCGGTGTATCATAAACAGAAGGAAGCATAATGAAATCATGTGTATCAAGAAGGGGGTGTGAAGCTAACTGAAGTTAGAGATATTAAGCAAGTGACAGTTGAGTTTTTTTTCTTCAGAAATGTATAGGAGAAGTAATGAAAAAAGACCACTGCTTGGTGATTTTGAGTTCAAGAGGATTGATGAGGAAGATAACGCCTTTCTTACATCTGAATTTTCTGAAGAAGAGGTGAGAGAAGTGGTCTGGGAGTGCGAAAGTATGAAATGCCCGGGTCCTGATGGAATAAATCTAGGATTTATCAAGGAATTTTGGGAGTTACTTAAAGGAGATTTCTGTAGATTCATATCAGAATTTCATTTGAATGGCAAGTTGGTTAAAGGAATTAATAGCTCTTTCATTATGTTAGTTCCTAAAGTTGTGAATTCGGTAAAGCTGACTGAGTTCCAGCCAATCTCTTTGGTGGGGAGTATGTATAAGGTGTTGGCTAAATTACTTGAAAATAGGCTGAAGAAGGTAATTCATAAAGTGGTGGCGGAATCACAATTTTCTTTCTTGGAAGGGAGACAAATAGGTGATTGTATCCTTATTGTGAATGAGTTAGTTGACGATGCAAGAAGGAGGAAACGTGAAGCTATGTTATTTAAAGATAACTTTGAAAGGGCCTACGATTCAGTGGATCAGGATTTTATTGATTATATGATGGAAAAGATGGGGTTTAATGTGAAGTGGAGAAAATGGATAAATGGATGTATGAGAACAGCTAGCATATCTATTTTGATAAACGAAAGTCCTACAGAAGAAATTGAGATGGGTCGGAGATTAAGACAATGGGATCCTTTATCAACCTTTTTATTTCTATTGGCGGCAGAAGGATTAAACTTAATGATGGCTAAAAGTGTGCAGATAGGGTTGTTTGATAGTTACGAATTTGGTAATGGAGAGGTGAGTGTGTCTCATATCCAGTACGCAAACGATACCATTGTAATAGGCAAAAGAAGCTAGAAGAATGTTCAGACTCTCAAAGCTATGCTCCAGATGTTCGAAGTTGTTTCAAGATTAAAGATAAATTTTCACAAGAGTTCTATTATGGGAGTAAATGTAAATGATGTCTGGTTGGAGGAGGTGGCATCGGTGCTCAACTATAAGGTTAGTGGAATTCCCTTCAAATACATTGGTCTTCCGGTAGGCAGTAATCATCGTAGGTTTGGTACTTGGAAGCCCGTAATTGAAATTGATAGAAATAGATTGGCGTCTTGGAATAATAAACATTTTTCAATTGGAGATCATACTATTCTTCTTAAACATGTATTAAGTGCGCTTCCAGTATACTTCTTGTCATTTTTAAGGCTCCTCTGGTGTAATTCATAAGTTAAAGACTTTGTTTAAAAATTTCATTTGGGGAGGAGATTTGGGAAGCATAAAAATCCATTGGATCCAGTGGAATAAAATTTGTAGAGAGAAGGACAAAGGTGGATTGGGTATAAAAAATCTTAGTTCCTTTTATTTATCCCTGGTTGGGAAGTGGAATTGGAGCCTAACCACAGAGAAAAACCAGTTGTGGAGAAGAATCTTTGAGAGTAAATATGCTTTTAATAGTTGCGGTGTTAGTAAGATTAATAGGTTCAGCTTGCTATGGTGGCAAGATTTACAGAAGCTTGATAAGGTGGAAGGGAGTTTTAAGTTAAATTGGTTTGATAAGAATCTAACTAAGGAAATTGGAAATGGTTTGGACTCCTCATTTTGGGTGGATCCTTGGTTGGAAGGGAGGAGTTTAAAAGAAGGGCATCCTGATTTATTCAATTTGGCTGTTGAAAAAGGTTTGTCGGTGAAGGAGGCATTGGATGGTGACAGGTGGGTTAGGCTTGGAGCTTAAATGGAGAATTTAGGCTAGATGAGGATGATAGTAGGAGAGTAAGTGTGATTATGGGAAGAACCAGAGGTGTTGTTCTGATGGAAATCACAAATGATAAATGGTGTTGGTGCAAGAAAGTGTATTCGGCTAAAGTGGCGTATTCGGTTATCATGGAGGGTTTGTCATCCCAGTTAGAAAAAAATAAAGAGCTGAAGGAGGTTTGGATCATCTTGGTTCTGTTCAAAGTATCAATCTTGGTTTGGAGAATTTGGCATAATTTTATTCCTTGTAGAGTTAGTTTATTTAGACGGGGGCTGCCTAGTTGAATCTTAAAAGTCGTGTCTGTTTGGCTGCGGAAATGAGGAAAATGTCGACCACATTTTCTTCGAATGTCCGACGGCCTGGTTGACATGGAGTGAGGTCCTAGAATGGCTCAGTTTTGTATATGTTAACCATAAGTCTGTAGTTCCGAATTTTTATCAATTTGCAGGTATGAGTTACAGAGGGAGAGCGAATAGAGAGAAACTATTAGTAATTTGGTACGCGTGTATTTGGACTATTTGGCGGCGGAGGAATGAATAGATATCTAGACCGTTGAGGTGTCGTAATGTTAACTGCTTAGAGGAGATTCAAATTTTGTCATGGAGGTGGTTAAATGCTAAGAGAAAAGGATTCTAGTCTGATTCAAATAAGTGGATCTCTTATCCTAAAGAATGTCTTGGATGGAAGTGATTTTTTTGTGGTTTGTAGGTGTTTTGGTGAGTTGGTCCAAGTGCAGGATGAGTTTCGTTAGTCTGGTGGATTGGTGGTGAGTATGCCTGGTTTCTGGTGTAAGTAGGTTGTGGTTGGTATTATAGATTTGCAATCTCTTGTGTTTTTTTTTGTGTTGCAAGTTTGTATACAGATTGGTGGTATGTGCAGCTTGGAGATCCTGACCAACAGTCTAATTTTGGTCAGTAGTGTTGTGTGTGATTTGATCTGTGTCATGCTCATTTGCAAACGGCGAGTGTAGTCTTGGTTGCGAAGGATTCAATGGTGTTGATCAAACTTGCATTATTTTGGATAAATTTCTTCTGGCTATTACGGTTTTATTAGGGTTGTTGTGTCGTGCAAGAGTGTCGATGTAGTGGTTGCTAGCGCGGAAGGTCTCATTAGCGGGTTCATTTTTTATTCATCTGTTCAATAAAAGTGTGCATCCGGGTGAAGATTTTGTTGAGCCTAGTCTTGATAGTTTTGTATTGGTGTGTTATTTCTTTGCTTTTGGGTGTTGTTGCGTCATGAAAACACACATGAAAATACAAAAGGAGAACCTATTGTGCTCGAAGTAAAACAAGCTAAAAACGATAAGATTAACTAAATAAACCCTTACTAAAAAGGCAAAATCACAATAAAGATGGAATAATAATAACACACTAAAGGTGGATTATCAGTACCTCTGAAGGCCTTCTGAATGAAAATTCTTATAGCCCCGTCTATGATAGGACCACCATCACGTCTATCACAAACGGACAAGAAATGCTCATATATCCACCATTGCAGTAAAAGATATAATTTTAACATAACAAATTAAACATACAAAATAAATATAAAAAATACGCACAGAATAAAACATAATAAATATTTAAACCTGAAATAGATCCTTGTAACTGGTAAACTGCCTCTTCTCAAAGGTAGCCTCTCCAATGGTATGATATAAAAGCATCACAACAGTACAACCCTATGACCAACTATGAAATCCAAGATCAACGAGCATGTTTATTTACCTCGCATCAATGTAGACATTCAACTTATCGCGCAAAATAGTGCATCCAACAAGATGCAACATATTTGCCTTGGTGTCCACTTAGTACATAGAATGCTCAACCAATGACACATAAATCTCTCAGAGCCAAGAGAGACAAAATGATAACCCCTGTTAAAATTTACTTTTCCAATATCATATCTCATGTAAACACCATGTATGTCTCAACAATCATAGTTGCAATCTTATAGCTCATCAGAGAAGGGGGTGAAGAGTTACCCGCAAGTGGCAGATGAAATATGCTATAGAAATTGTTCATTGTAATGGTCATCTCACCGAATGGAAGATGAAATGGATATGTCTTTATATGCCATCTATTAACAAATGCAGATATTAGTGAATTGTCAAGCATAGTGAGTGAACACCCCACCAGCGGCAACATGCCAACATCATTTACAAGTGTCTTAACCTCATTTGTCATCCGCATTGCCGAGAATTTCTTTAACTTCTGACCATGGGTGAGGACCTTCAATGAGTGATTGTCTTGTAACAATTAAAGCATAATCCATCAGTTAATATTAATTAACCACTAATACGTAAAATTAACTTAATTTAAAATATTTTTACCTCTTCCTGCAATAATATAAATGTAATGTGATAAATATACTTGTTCTGGACTAGGCCGGCACCTGCCCATACACCGGGCAGGCCCAACCCAAGGTCACGCTAAGCGGCCCAATAAGGCCTCATCCTTTCCCTTGCCGGGCGCAACACGCTCCACCAGCGTCGGGCACAACATGATCCTATCATCGGCGGGCACAACCTGAGCCTATCGTCATCGGACAGGCACTGCGGTGATCGGGGAGAGAACAGACATACTCCCTGCGCCTCTCCACGTGCTCCTCCCCGTGGGAAGACGTCATCAGGTAACGTCCTCTTCCGAAAGAGCTGGTTAACCCACCTTCTGAAGATCACGGGACCGTTACTCCAGGGCGAAGACCACGTGCTGGTCTTCACTACGCCACGTAAGCCCTGGAAGTTATCTGCACTGGGCTGGGTCGCAAGGCCCAAAGCAGATGACCATTGGCCCTGCGCTGGGGGTAGCCTATAAATACCCTCTTTCACTAGAGGGGAGAGTTACATTCTATTCTAAGTCTTACTCACTTTCTGTACTTGCTTGCTCCACTCCTAACTTTGGCATCAGAGTACCTTGCAGGTACACCCCCCTCCGCCGTCTCATCACCACCGGAGTTGTGGAGCTCACGACGTCGCTGGCCCTATTCGCTCTGATCAATCAGACCAACCAACTGATCTCCCAGCAGAACATGAGGATAAAAATGCTCGAAAGGGGGCTACAACGACGCTCTCCCCCGTGGAGACATCGTCGCCCTCTATCTCCCAGTTGTTCTCCTTCCCCGCGAAGGATACCACCGGTCAACTCTAGGAGCCCGACTCCCCCAACTGCGGGACTCCGCCCACGCCTGGAACGACCCTAGCCTATGGTCGACCAGAAGCGCCACCGCTCTACTCCTCAGAAGGAACAACGACACTCTCCTGCCCAGAAGAGGAGCAAAGCTGATGGCGAAAAGCCGAAGAGCCGTCCAAAAAGCTCCCCCCGACGACACGGGCCTGGTCGGGGCAACCACTCCCTGTCGCGGTCACCAGTTAGGAGTGACGAGGACGATCAGCGGACCCCGCTGTTTAAGGAAATTATGGAGACCCCTATACATGTGGGGATGGAAAATCCTCCACCTTTGGGACGTACGACGGCACCGCTGACCCTAACGATCACGTAGAGAGCTTCGAGGCCATGCTCGACTACCGGAATGTCCGTAGAGCCATCAAATTCAGGCTCTTCCCGACCACCCTCCTGAAATGGGCCATGGCATAGTACAAAAGCCTCGATCCGGAGTCCATCACTGCTTGGAAAGAACTGAAGAGACAGTTCTCCAGGCATTTCACTGCGTCTCATCGCCACCCGAAGACGGTGGCCTCCCTGGAAGCCATCCTCCAAGGGAGAGATGAATCTCTTAGAGGTTACATCGAGAGATTCAACCGGGAAGCCGTCGAGGTACCCGTTACCGACGTCATGAAGAAGTTCCTAATAGAGCGGGAACTGCGTCACGGGACCGAGTTCGCCAAGGCTATAGGCATCAATAGACCCTGCAATTTGGAAAACCTCCTCCATCGAGCCCAATCATACATCCAGTTCGAAGAGTCGGAGGCCGCCCACGTTGCCCGCGACTCGCGACACCAAGAGGGTCCCCAGAGCTCAGGGATGAAGACTCTACTGCCCCCCGGCGCGGGGGAGAGAGAAGACGCGAAGGTCGTCCCAAGGACTCTCTCGAGCCGAGAGGTCCAGCTGGCCAGTTCATAGAGTACACTCCACCCACCGCTCCCCGCGAGCGAATTCTCTCCGAGTGCGCCAACTCGGAATTTCATAAAGGGGGTATTCGCTTTCTGAAGCCGACGCCCCCCAAATCAAACACTGACAAGTCCAAATACTGCAGGTTCCATCGGAGCCACGGACATGTCACCAAAGACTGCATCCACCTCAAGGATGAGATAGAGATCCTAATAAAGGAGGGGCATCTAAAGCAGTATACAAAGAGGAACGACGCCCCTCGACCTGATGCCCGGGATGCGCAAAATGTTGAGGAGATAACCCCTCTCTCCCTCTGGAGAGAACAGACTGCAAGTCGCTCTAAGCGTCACTCGCCCAGAGGATTTTAACGTCCCCGAAGGGATCGAGGACCCCGTGGCAGTTCGCAGCCTGTGGGAGAGTTTTCCCCCTGAGGACCCTGTCATAGCCCGTAGCACATGGGAAAGTTTCTCCACGGCAATGGTTATATCCGGTGGGGGCTTCAACAACGTCTCCGTCGGGTCAATCAAGCAGAAATTCGACGAGCTGGAATTCGCGACCTCGGCATAGACTGCCACCTTTGAGAAGGTGCAAGGGAAGTCAAACCCCATCACCTTCTACCTCGAGAAACTGCCAGGCAGTGCGCCTAACTCCATCATCCCTCTCCTGATCCGGGTGCAGATGGTGAATTTTGATGTCTGTAGAATCCTAGTCGACCAAGGGAGTTCGGTGGACATCATGTACGCCCACCTCTTCGAGACCCTCTAGCTCGACGAAAAGCATCTGACCCCTTACGTGGGCTCGGATCTACAAGGGTTCAACGGCATCACCACCAGACCGTGGGGCTATGTTGAACTAATGGTCACTTTCGGGAGCGAGGACACTGCTCGACAAGTCAAGACCCACTTCCTAGTGGTGGACTGCCCTTCCCTGTACCAATGCATCCTGGGGAGAACCACTCTGGCCGAACTCACGGCGGTACCATCTACGGTTCATCTGAAGATGAAGTACTATACGGCCAGGGGCGGGGTCGTCACCATGCATGGGGACATTGAAGCTGCTAGGAGATGCATCGAAGCTGCAACCAAGGGCCTGAGCTCGATCAACGTCAAGCCCAAGGCCGGAGAGAAGTCAACCCCGGACGCAGTACAGAAGCCACTCTCACGCGTCAACGCGGTGGACCTCGACAGTCTTTTCCCCGACGAGCAGGAAGAAGAGGGAGCAGCGGACAATGACCTCCCAGCTGAAGGCAACAGGCAGCCTCTCCACCCAACGTGCCCCATCCCAGATGGAGACTTCGAGCTCTTCTCCCTCGGAGACAATCCAGATAGGAGCATGAAGATTGACATCGGGCTCCCCGACCCTGCGAAGAAGCAGCTGAAGGCATGCCTCCGAGAGAATGCTGATTTATTCGCGTGGAGCACATCAAAGATGCCCGACCTCGACCTAGAGGTAGCCTGTCACCAGCTCAATGTAGATCCAGCCGCTAGGGCTATAGTACAACGTAGGGGTAGGCAGTCTCTCGAGAAAGCGGAGGTTGCTGAAAAAGTTGTAAAAGACCTCTTAGAGGCAAATTTTATTTCGGAGGCCAGGTACACAACCTGGCTGTCCAACGTTGTACTTGTAAAAAAAAAATGGAAAATGGAGGATGTGCATTGACTATACCGATCTTAACAGGGCGTGCCCGAAAGATTCTTATCCATTGCCCAACATCGACCAACTGGTCGACAATTCTGCAGGTTTCAAACTATTGTCCTTCATGGTCGCCTACTCGGGGTACAACCAAATCCCCATGGCCAAGGCCGACAAGCAGCACACCGCCTTCATGACCGATTCGGGCAATTACTACTACAACGTAATGCCCTTCGGCCAGAAGAACGCCGACGCGACCTACCAGCGGATGATGAACAAAGTCTTCCGGGGAGAGATCGGTGACATGCTCGAGGTTTACATGGACGACATGATCGTAAAATCTGCAAAAGAAGTCGGCCACGCTGCCCATCTCACAAAGGTCTTTGACACAGCGAGGAAATGCAGGATGAGGTTCAACCCCGACAAATGCACCTTCTGCGTCCGCGCGGGCAAGTTCCTCAGTTTCTACCTCACGGAGCGAGGAATCAAGGCAAACCCCGACAAGTGCAGGGCATTCTCCGAGATCCCGACTCTGAACTCGAAGAATTCGATACACTCACTGAACGGGATGCTGACCTCGCTTTCCCGCTTCGTGGCCAAGTCTGCACAGTAGGCACACCCCTTTTTCAAACTTCTACGCCAGAAAGCCATGTTTGAATGGACCGAGGAATGCGAGCAAGCGCTCCTCCACCTCAAACAAGTCCTCTCGCAACCCCCGTTTCTCTCACGACCAGAGAGCGGGGAGACGTTATTCCTATACCTCGCCATCACGAGCGAAGCAGTCAGCGCGGTCCTAATCCAGGAAACCACCGACGGGCAGAAGCCAATTTACTTCACCAGCAAAGCCCTCCAAGGTCCGAAACTTAGATACCAGCAAATCAAAAAGGTCGCCCTGGCTCTCTTCACCGCGGCCAGAAGACCGCGACATTACTTCTTGGCCCACACAATCGTGGTGAGGACCGAGCAACCCGTGCGAACTCCTCGGCCGGCCAGACATGGCGGGGAGGATGCTAAGATGGTCGCTCGAACTCGCTGAGTTCGACATCCAATACGAGGGGAGAAAGGCCCTGAAAGCCCAGGTGCTGGCCGACTTCGTGGCAGAAATGACCCTCCCAGAGCCTTCGGCCAACGGATCCCAAAAGTGGACAATCTACGTAGATGGGGCTTCCAGCTCGAAAGGAAGCGGAGCAAGCATCATCCTCAAAAACGGGGAAGGCATCCTGATCGAAGTGTCTCTCACATTGTCTTTCTCGACGTCGAACAATCAGGCCGAGGACGAGGCTTTCCTCGCCGGGTTACGCTTAGCTGAAGACCTCGGGGCCAAAGAGGTCAAAATATTCACCGACTCGCAGCTCGTGGCCTCCTAGGTACGGGGAGAATACCAAGCCAAGAACGACAAACTCATTGAATACTTGGCTCTGGTGAAGGAAACAATAAAAAGTTTTACTCGACGGAAGTGAATCACATCCCGCGGGAACACAATACTCGAGCGGGTGTTCTATCAAAACTCGCAAGCACAAAGAAGAAAGGCGGGAACAAATCTGTCATTCAAGAGGTGCTCTCTCGTCCGAGCATCGAGAATATCGTCCCCGCAGCTGGCGTGAACGCCATTGGAGATAGCCATAGCTGGATGACCCCGGTGTACGAGTACCTCAGCACGGGCAAGCTACCTGACGACCCTAAAGACGGCGGAGTGGTTAGGCAATACGCCTGCTCTTATACAATCGTTGAAGACAAACTATATCGACGCGACTTCTCGATCCCTCTTCTCAGGTGCGTCGAGGAGTCCAAGGTCCCTGGTATACTCCAAGAGATCCACGAGGGGATTAATGCGCAACACCTCGGCGAACGATCACTAGCCCGTAAAGCGTTGCGAGCAGGGTACGACTGGCCCACCATGCAGCAGGACGCCAAGGAACACGTCAAAAAGTGCGACAAATGCCAACGACACGGGGACATGCACCTGGCCCTGCCCAGTGAGCTCAAAACACTATCGTCCTCATGGCCGTTTGCATGGTGGGGGATGGATATCCTTAGACCGTTCGTCGTGGGGTCGTACCAAAACAAGTACCTGATCGTCGGCGTTGATTATTTCACGAAGTTGATCGAGGCGGAAGCCCTGGCCAAAATCATGGCCCATAACATACTATGTTTCTACAAGAGGAACATACTAGCCCGATTTGGCATGCCCCAGGAAATTGTCACCGACAACGGGACACAATTCACTGATAAGAACTTTCAGGACTTCGTCGCGAAGCAAGGCACGAAGCAACACTTCACCTCGGCCGAGCACCCACAAACTAACGGACAGGCTGAAGCCGCGAACAGGGTGATCCTGCGACGTCTGAAACGGAGACTGGGCGACGCCAAGAAAAGATGGGTCGAGGAGTTACACAGCGTCCTCTAGGCCTATAGAACAACCCCGCACTCCACTACCGGGGAGACACCCTTCCGTTTGACTTACAGAAATATGGCGGTGATCCCCTTGGAAATAAGGGAACCTTCGAGAAGAACGAAGTCCCCCCTCGACGAGGAGACGAACGATGAGGTCCTATGGGAGGAGCTCGACTTCGTCGAAGAAATAAGGTCGGGCGCGTCCCTCCGTGAAGCCTCACTAAAGCAGAAGATAACTCTACGTTATAACAATAAAGTTATTAAACGTGATTTTCAGGTAGGCACACTCGTCTTACGAAGGAACCAGAAATATTCGCGATAAGGCAAGCTCGCTGCGAACTGGGAGGGCCCCTACAGCGTCCGCTCGAAAATGGGGACAGGAGCCTACTACCTCGAAAATCTACACGGGGAGGAACTTGCTCGACCATGGAATGCTGAAAAGCTTAATCAATATTACAGTTAAACACTGCCCGCGACCCATTCGCATCGCGACTACGGGGGCGCACTAAGGTACAAGCGCGACTCCCCTCGAGACAAAAAGACAAGGGCCCGCGTTGTGTGTGCGCGAGGACCCTTGATCTGATGGGGACACCTCAACCGAGCTTCACCGTTGTCGTACCAGTTTGGCAGGGCACCCAGCTTGCGATGGGAAGCCCACGCCACGAAGCTAAGACCTTGATCGAGCTCTTAGCCTCGTTGAAGGTCGGAACACAACTCCGACCACTAGACCAGTTCCCTGCAATGTCGAGGACCAACAAAGTCGAGCGAAACCCCCAATTACTTAGATAAAAACGAAACAGATATAGCATTAAACGTATAAACATCACACACACAAATAAATAAAAGACAAAGCATTAAGTCGGGCAGTAGCCCATTATTCAAAGTACATACAAAATGCCGCAAGCCCCTGGCGTGCAGGCCGGGCAAATATCATTACAAAAGGTGGCACGCAGGCCGGGAAAATATCATTACAAAAGGTGGCACGCAGGCCAAACAAAATAGGCAAAAGAAAAACTAAACTGTGTTGTCCTCAGGCTGCCCGTCCGCCACAATCTCTTCGTCATCTTCCTCCTCAGACGCCGGGAAGGTGATCTGACCTCGACCACCTCATGGTAGGGGCCGGTTCCCTCAATGATCAGTTGAACGCCCGAGTTCACGATCTTAAGCTGCTTCATGGCGTTAGCGAAGCCCACCTCGACGACACCGAGGACATCTTGCTCAAGCACCCTGATCTTTGATATCAGTTCAGCCTGAGAGGTCAGCAGCTTATCCTCGTCGGTTTCATTCTCAGCATGCCTGGCCGCCAGCTCCAGCTCAGCAATCCTGGCCAGCAGGGTCTTCCGCTCATCTTCGGCACCCTTAACCTTCTTTTCCATCTCCGCCTGGAGTTTGGTCTGAGCCTCATTCTGTTTCTTGCACTCGGAGAGGTCCTCGGCCAACATCTTCATCTCCGTCTCTACTGCCGCAAAATTGTTCTGCAATTTGGTCAGTTCAGCAGAAGGACAGGTTTCATCATTCAAAATAAAAGCCGTGGCGCAGACCCGCATCATTGCGGCCATGTCGTCCGACAAGGCTTTCCTCCTAGACGTTTGGTCGATGCTCAGGATGGCCTTGGACTCAGCAGCACTGACAGTCGGGGAATTGGCCTCCGAGAAGAAGTTGGGCCACGTAGAGCAGGGCGGAAACACGAACTTTCTGTCGGGCGGGCTGTTGGTCAGGTCGACATGCACGGGTTCAAGGGTCCGCTGTCTCTTCGAGGATCCCTGCGAAGTGGGAGATTGGCTGCACTGTGGAGAACTGGAGGAGTCCCCGGGGGTCGGGATGGGGCCCTGCACCTGCTGTTTGATCTGCTCGACTCTCCCTTTTCCACCTTTCTTCGGGACTCGGGTAGCTGCCAGCTTCTTCACACGCTCCTCCATGGTCGACATTGTACCTGCAAAAAGAAGAAAACAAACATCAGCAAACCAACAGCAGAAACCTGGATAGGCCCCGAAAAAAGGGGTATGCCTGCTACCTAAGAACCGAACAACATCCTCGTCGGTCCTGCACTCAAGGAGGGCCTTTGTATTTATAAATCGGGCCTCCGTTATGATCTCCCCGTGAGCATTGAGTTTGAAGTTCCCGTCCAGAGTCACCTGTTTCGCACGAGTGAAACTGACCACAAAGTCGACCAGCTTCTGGTAGGCCACCTGATCGTCCTCGTCCATCGCATCGGGATCGGCAATATAGCTATCTGTGCTCATCAGGAAGTGCTCCTCCGTCCACTCCAGAGGACACTTCAATTCATTGACCTTCCTCTGTCGACCATCTCCCCCCTCTACTTTCACACGGCTGTACAATATTTCGGTGGCCGCACGGGTGAGGGGCTTGACGATGAACCACCGGGTTTTGAAATTCTGGACAGAGTCCAGATATACCCGAAACAGCCTCCTCGGCTGCTTAAAAGACACCCAACTATGACGCCCCTCGTCCGTCTGTCTTTGTAGGTGGAAGATACGGAAGAAGAGAGGGACTGTGGCCTCAACCTTAAGGTATTTACACACGAGCTCGAAAGCTTACTTGTAGCAGCGGTGGTGAATCTCCGGTGCGGTGAAGTATGGAGGAAGAAGGAAGTCGAAAAGCCGAAAGGAAAAAGGGAAAGTTGTGAGCGGAGGAAACGGGAACGTGCAAATGGCACAGACTCAGCTCCTATTTATAGGACCCTCACAGGACTCGAGGCGTCCCTAGGCACTCAAGTGCCTAGGACCCTAGCCGCCCTAGGCATTGATGGCAGACGACACATGGCACTCAGGACCCCGCGTGCGTCGTTTCACTTCCCTTCATGCCCGCGTGGAAAACGCACTCGTATCCTTTCATCTCCCCGTATCGCCAACCATAAACAACCGTTAGCACGCCGACCAAAAGTCAGTCCTCGAGACTCATCTCCACGCATCGCCTTTCCATCTTCCTACCCGTCTGCGTCTCCCGTCAATTCGGCAATGTCGGGCACGCTGTTCCACTATACAGATCCGCGAAGAATGGGCTGGTCCTCAAGTCATTACTCTGACTCGTTGGAGCAACGACTTGGGGGGCTCCAGTTCTAGACTGTGCTGGTACCTGCACATACACCGGGCATGCCCAACCCAAGGTCACGCCAAGCGGGTCAATAAGGCCCCATCATTTCCCTTGTCAGGCGCAACACGCTCCATCGGCGTCGGGCATGACATGATCCTATCATCGCCGGGCACAGCCTGAGCCTATCATCGTCGGACAGGCACTGCGGTGATCGGGGAGAGAACGAACATACTCACCGCGTCTCTCCACGTGCTCCTCCCCGCGGGAACATGTCATCAGGTAACACCAACTTCCGAAAGAGCTGGTAAACCCAACTTCCGGAGATCACGGAACCGTTACTCCAGGGAGAAGATCACGTGCTAGTCTTCACTACGCCACGTAAGCCCTGGCAGTTATTTGCACTGGGTTGGGTCACAAGGCCCAAAGCAGATGACCGTTGGCCCTGGGCTGGGGGCAGCCTATAAATATTCTCTTTCACTAGAGGGTCAGGTTACATTTTATTCTAACTCTTACTCACTTTCTATACTTGCTTGCTCTAGTCCTAACTTTAGATTCGGAGTACCTTTCAGGTACACCCCCCTCGGCCGTCTCATCACCGCCGGAGTTGCGGAGCTCACGAAGTCGCTGGCCACTAGTCTACTTTCTGATCAGGTACGATCAGTGGCGTCGTTTGTGGGAACTTTGTAACGCCCGATTATTTAATTATTTATTTAATTAAATAGTTTTGAATATTTTCCGTTTTAATTGTTGAAGCTGTGTGGAATTGTTTAGTTGAATTAAGTGGTAGAAATTAGAATAATACTAAACTATATTAATTGGGCCTATTTAATTGGTTGGAAGTAGTAGAAAATGAGGTGTAAGAACTTAAGCCCAATAAGATTATAGTATTATTTGAATGGGTGTTAATTGTCAGAATATGGATTGAAAGAAGTAGGGGCAGTTGGAAATACAAAGAGGAACGTAGAAGTTACAGAAAGTAGAGCAAGGGTTTTGAGAGAGAGACTTTGGAGAGGCTGCTAGAGCAATATTCCGACCGGAAATTTAGAGCGACCTTCAATCCAAGGTAAGGGTGGGGTTCTGACTCTATAATTGGGTTAATGATGAATGATATGTGGGATTAGATTTGTAGGATTGCCTTGTGTATGTTGTCTGTGTATGTTGATTTAGTAATTGATATCGGAAATCGATAATTGGTTGATGTTGTTGAATTTAGTCGTGAATAATGGATGTAAGTTAGTGTGAGTATAATCATGACCCTAAATTATGTGCAATGAGATGGTTGAAAGGTTGATTTGTGACCGATCAGAAAGAGAAAATTGGAAGAATGGGAGAAACAGAGAGAGCGAAGGCTAACAGGTGGGACGCCCGTCTGGGAGGTATGACGACCGTCTTGGCCTTGTTACGACCGTCACACGGGTTACGACCGCCACCGATTGGTTACGACCGTCACGCAGAACAAAAAAAAAATAAATTGAGATTTCTGGTTGTTGCATGTCTGTAGGCATAGTATAATTGAACTTAGCAAATGTGTTTGCAGAAAACATAATTAATTTGATAATCAGTATAATTAACAGTAGACAATTTTGCATAATTGAACTCAGTATAAGTAGCAGTAGTAAATAGTTTTGCATAATTATTGAGTGAGAATCACTGTAAGTGTATAAGTAATAGTATTATTAATATGAAAATAGAAGGATAATAATATGACAGTAGTGGTGATAAAATAGTAGGATAATCAGTAAGTAAATAATAGCCTTGTTGTGTTGTGCCGTGGTGCTGAATTTTGAGTTGCGGGTGATGTTGTGTCGTGTTGAATTGCCTCTATTACTTGAAAAATATTAAGTTGTAGGCCGGTGGCCAACGTTGAAATTGTTGTTAAGTTGCAGTTGTGTTGTTGTTGAATAAGTTGATGTTGTAGTTGTTGTCGAATGCATAACATAGCATACCAAGTTGGCCTGGATTGGGGAAATTACTAAGTTGGCCTGGACTGGAAAAATTTAAGTTGAAGGCTTATGCCTTGTTGACGTCAATATTAATTGACAGATTTCTAAGTTGGGAGTTCTGCTCCAATGGTACCACATGCATATTATGAGTCGCATTTCAAAGTTGCATAATTATGTTGTTATGTTGTTATCATGTTGGTTGATGTTGATTGTGAGTTGTGAAGTGGTGATTTTTCTATAATCTGAACTATTATATTATTAATCATATATTCGATTATATTGTTCGATATCTCACCCCTTCTGTGTATGGTGATGGTTTATACGCCATCCTGCAGGTAATCCGGAGTGAAGGCTTCCTACCTTCATTAGTTCGAGTCGGTGTCGTCGCTCTGATACGTAACACTCGGGGGGAATGAACGCTATTTGCAATTGTTATTGTTTTGTTCCGTTGCTGAATGTTATGTTGATTTTATTAAACCTTTGTTATGTTGAAGTTAATTTGAGTTGGACAAAGATGTTGCTCTTTTAAATTGAAGTAAGAATTCCCCTGTTTGATTAATGAAGTCATTTGATTTTAAAGACAAAAAGTTGATGTTGATGGTGTCTCCGATTATTTTAAAGTGTTATGTATCTGTGTATTATGTGATTGAGGTTGATGTTTAAAGTTGAAAATGTGACATCCTGTTTATGTTGAAATTTTATTACTCTAATTTTATTAAATATTTGATGGGTAGAATTGGGGTGTTACATTAGTGGTATCAGAGCAGGTCAGTTCGTCCGGCCAAGTTGTCGAGTCGTAGTTTGTTTGACAATCGAGTATCGTTAACTAGTTCTAACATTTGTTTATGTTGAAGTGATAAGTTAAGATGGCTGGAAGGAACGATGCTGCAATTGCTGCTGCGATGTAAGCAATGGCTCAAGCTTTGCAGAATCAGCCGAACACTGATGAGAATGCTGGATCTCGTAGTTTGGCAACTTTTCAGAGGGAGAATCCGCCTACCTTCAAGGGTAAGTATGATCCTGATGGAGCGTTGGATTGGTTGAAAGAGATGGAGAGAATCTTCCGTGTGATGGACTGCACTCCAGTGCAGAAGGTTCGGTATGGGACTCACATGCTAGTAGTCGAAGCTGATGACTGGTGGCTAGAGAATCGTCTGTGGTTGGAAGCTGCAGGTGAAGGTATCACTTGGACTGTGTTCCAAAGGGAGTTCCTGAGGAAGTATTACCCAGAGGATGTTCGTTGTAAGAAGCAAATCGAGTTTCTTGAGCTGAAGCAAGGAAACATGTTAGTTACTGATTATGCTGTAAAGTTTGTTGAGTTGGCTAAGTTTTATCCGCACTACAACGGGGATGATGCTGAGTTTTCAAAATGCATCAAGTTTGAGAGTGGGTTGTGCCCAGAGATTAAGAAGGCAGTTGGATATCAGAAGATTCGTGTTTTTGCGGATTTGATTGATAGTTGCAGGATTTTTGAAGAGGATAACAATGCTTATTATAAGATCATTAATGAGAGGAAGGGCAAGCACCAACAGAATCGTGGCAAGCCTTATGATGCTCCGGCGGGAAAAGGTAAACAGAAAGTGGCTGATGGCAAGAGAACTAGTGGGGGAGATGCTCCTGCTGGCATAACTTGTTTCAAATGTGGGAAACCTGGTCATAAGAGTAATGTGTGTACTGATGAGGTGAAGAGGTGTTTCCGTTGTGGTAAGACTAGGCATGCCATATCTGAAGGACACATTGGTAGTCAGTGTCAGAAACCAAAGAAGGCGCAAACCAGTGGGAAAGTGTTCGCTTTAGCTGGGACTCAGACAGCTAGTGAGGATAGACTCGTCAGAGGTACATGCTTCATTACTAGTACTCATTTAATTACTATTATTGATACTGGTGCTACTCATTATTTCATTGTTGCTGATTGTGTTAATAGATTGGGTCTTATGTTGTCTTCTATGAATGGAGAAATGGTCGTCGAAATTCCAGCTAAGGGATCAGTGACTACCTCTCTTGTGTGTTTGAAGTGTCCTTTGTCGATCTTTGACAAATACTTTGCTGTTGATTTAGTATGTTTGCCGTTAAGCGGGATGGATGTAATCCTGGGTATGAACTGGTTAGAATATAACTATGTTCATATAAATTGTTATAACAAGACTTTGAGGTTTTCTACTCCTGAAGAGGAAGCTGGTTTGTTGTCTGCTAGACAGTTGCAACAGTTGATGCAAGAAGAAGCTCAGGTGTTCTCGTTGATGGCAACGTTATCTATTGAGAACCAAGCTATAATTGATGAGTTGCAGGTGGTGCGTGAATTTCCTGAAGTTTTCCCTGATGAAATTCCTGAAGTACCGCCAGAAAGAGAAGTTGAATTTGCAATTGACCTTGTACCTGGTACCAGACCTGTTTCTATGGCACCGTACAGGATGTCTGCATCTGAGTTGTCAGAATTAAAGAAGCAATTGGAGGACTTACTTGAAAAGAAGTTTGTAAGACCAAGTGTATCGCCGTGGGGAGCTCCAGTGCTGCTAGTAAGGAAGAAAGACGGAAGTATGAGGTTATGTGTTGATTATAGATAATTGAATAAAGTAACAATTAAGAACAAGTATCCGCTTCCGAGAATAGACGATTTAATGGATCAATTAGTAGGTGCTAGTGTGTTTAGCAAGATTGATTTGAGGCCGGGCTATCATCAGATTAAAGTAAGAGATGAAGATATTCAGAAGACCGCCTTCAGAACACGATATGGACATTATGAGTATTCGGTGATGCCTTTAGGTGTTACTAATGCGCCGGGAGTATTTATGGAGTACATGAACCGTATCTTTCATACTTATTTGGATCAGTTTGTGGTGGTGTTTATTGATGATATATTAATTTACTCTAAATCGGAAGAAGAACATGCAGAACACTTAAGACTAGTGTTGCAAGTTTTGAAAGAGAAGAAGTTATATGCAAAGCTATCTAAATGTGACTTTTGGTTAAAGGAGGTTAGTTTTCTTGGACATGTCATTTCAAGTAGTGGCATTGCTGTGGATCCATCTAAAGTAGACGCTGTGTTGCAATGGGAAACTCCAAGGTCGGCTACCGAGATAAGAAGCTTTTTGGGACTAGCTGGTTACTATAGAAGGTTTATCGAAGGTTTTTCTAAGTTGGAACTTCCGTTAACTAAGTTGACGTGTAAAGGTAAAGCATTTATGTGGGACGTTCGATGTGAAGAAAGTTTCACGGAATTGAAGAAGAGATTGACGTCGGCTCCGATTTTGACATTACCTAACCCAGGAGAACCTTTTATGGTATATTGTGATGCTTCTAAAATGGGTTTAGGAGGTGTACTTATGCAGAATGATAAGGTAGTTGCTTATGCGTCGAGACAGTTGAGGCCTCATGAAAAGAATTATCCTACGCATGATTTAGAACTTGTCGCAATTGTTTTTGTGCTGAAGATTTGGAGGCATTATCTTTATGGTTCTAGATTTGAAGTATTTGGTGACCATAAAAGTTTAAAGTATTTATTTGACCAGAAGGAGTTGAATATGAGACAGCGAAGGTGGTTGGAGTTATTAAAAGATTATGATTTCGGTTTGAATTATCATCCAGGTAAAGCTAATGTTGTGGCTGATGCTTTAAGCCGAAAGACTTTGCATATGTCGGTGATGATGGTTAAAGAGTTGGAATTAATTGAACAGTTCAGAGATATGAGTTTAGTTTGCGAAGTGACACCGCAGAGTGTTATGTTAGGAATGTTGAAGATTAACAATGATTTTCGGGATAGTATCAGAGAAGCTCAGAAGTTAGATGTGAAACTGGTAGATTCGATGGTTGGAATCGATCAGCCTGAGAATAGCGATTTTAAGATGGACACGCATGGTGTGTTAAGATTCTGTGATCGAATTTGTATTCCTGATGATGCGGGAATGAAGAAAGTGATTCTTGAGGAAATTCATAAAAGTAAATTGAGTATTCATCCGTGGGCTACAAAGATGTATCAAGATTTGAAGAATTTGTTTTGGTGGCCTGGGATGAAGCGTGATGTAGCGCAGTTTGTGTATGCATGTTTAACTTGTCAGAAGTCGAAAGTTGAACATCAGAAGCCTGCGGGGTTGATGTAACCGTTAGAAGTTCCAGAATGGAAATGGGATAGCATTTCAATGGACTTTGTGACGGGATTACCTAATACTTCAAGGGGACATGATTCTATTTGGGTGATTGTTGATAGGCTTACGAAGTCGGCTCATTTTATTCCTATTAACATCAGTTTTCCAGTATCGAAGTTGGCGGAGATTTATACTAGCGTAATTATAAAGCTGCATGGTGTCCCTCTGTGTATTGTGTCTGATAGGGATCCGAAGTTTACTTCTGATTTTTGGAAGAGGTTGCAAGAGGCGTTGGGTTCTAAGTTGAGGTTGAGTTCGGCGTATCACCCTCAGACGGATGGTCAAACTGAGAGGACTATTCAGTCGTTGGAGGATTTGTTGAGAGCTTGTGTTCTTGAGCAGGGAGGTTTGTGGGATACCTATCTTCCATTGATCGAGTTCACTTATAATAACATTTACCATTCTAGTATTGGGATGGCCCCTTTTGAAGCATTATATGGTCGGAGATGTAAGACTCCTTTATGTTGGCATGAATCTGGAGAAAGTGTAGTACTTGGACCTGAAATTGTTCGAGAGACTATTGAGAAGGTGAAGTTAATTCGAGAAAAGATGAAAACTTCCCAGAGTAGACAGAAGAGTTATCATGACAAGCGAAGGAAGGATTTAGAATTTCAAGCGGGTGACCATTTATTTTTTAGAGTTACACCTGTGACCGGTGTTGGGCGTGCCTTGAAGTCTAAGAAGCTCACTCCTCGTTTTATTGGTCTGTATCAGATTTCGGACAAAGTCAGAAATGTTGCTTATAGAGTGGCTTTACCACCTAATCTTTCGAATTTACATGATGTGTTTCATGTGTCGCAACTTCGGAAGTACATTTCAGATCCATCTCATGTGATTCATATGGATGATGTGCAAGTACGAGATAATCTTACTATTGAGACGATGCCTGTACGGATCGCAGATCGTGAAATGAAGACCTTAAGAGGCAAGGAGATTGTGTTGGTGAAAGTTGTCTGGTTAGGAGCTGCCGGAGAAAGCATGACTTGGGAGCTGGAAAGCAAGATGAAGGAAGCCTATCCTGAGTTATTCGAATCAGGTAAATTTTCGAGGAAGAAAATATTCTAAGTGGGGGAGAGTTGTAATGCCCGATTATTTAATTATTTATTTAATTAAATAGTTTTGAATATTTTCCGTTTTAATTGTTGAAGCTGTGTGGAATTGTTTAGTTGAATTAAGTGGTAGAAATTAGAATAATACTAAACTATATTAATTGGGCCTATTTAATTGGTTGGAAGTAGTAGAAAAGGAGGTGTAAGAACTTAAGCCCAATAAGATTATAGTATTATTTGAATGGGTGTTAGTTGTCAGAATAGGGATTGAAAGAAGTAGGGGCAGTTGGAAATACAAAGAGGAATGTAGAAGTTACAGAAAGTAGAGCAAGGGTTTTGAGAGAGAGACTTCGGAGAGGCTGCTAGAGCAAGATTCCGACCGGAAATTTAGAGCGACCTTCAATCCAAGGTAAGGGTGGGGTTCTGACTCTATAATTGGGTTAATGATGAATGATATGTGGGATTAGATTTATAGGATTGCCTTGTGTATGTTGTCTGTGTATGCTGATTTAGTAATTGATATCGGAAATCGATAATTGGTTAATGCTGTTGAATTTAGTCGTGAATAATGGATGTAAGTTAGTGTGAGTATAATCATGACCCCAAATTATGTGTAATGAGATGGTTGAAAGGTTGATTTGTGACCGATCAGAAAGAGAAAATTGGAAGAATGAGATAAATAGAGAGAGCGAAGGCTAACAGGTGGGACGCCCGTCTGGGAGGCATGACGACCGTCTTGGCCTTGTTACGACCGTCACGCGGGTTACGACCGCCACCGATTGGTTACGACCGTCACGCAGAACAAAAAAAAATTAAATTGAGATTTCTGGTTGCTGTATGTCTGTAGGCATAGTATAATTAAACTTAGCAAATGTGTTTGCAGAAAACATAATTAATTTGATAATCAGTATAATTAACAGTAGACAATTTTGCATAATTGAACTCATTATAAGTAGCAGTAGTAAATAGTTTTGCATAATTATTGAGTGAGAATCACTGTAAGTGTATAAGTAATAGTATTAATAATATGAAACTAGAAGGATAATAATATGACAGTAGTGGTGATAAAATAGTAGGATAATCAGTAAGTAAACAATAACCTTGTTGTGTTGTGCCGTGATGCTGAATTTTGAGTTGCAGGTGATGTTATGTCGTGTTGAATTGCCTCTATTACTTGGAAAATATTAAGTTGTAGGTCGGTGGCCAACGTTGAAATTGTTGTTAAGTTGCAGTTGTGTTGTTGTTGTGTTGGTATTGAATAAGTTGATGTTGTAGTTGTTGTCGCATGCATAGCATAGCATACCAAGTTGGCCTGGATTGGCAAAATTACTAAGTTGGTCTGGACTGTCAAAATTTAAGTTGAAGGCTTATGCCTTGTTGACGTCAATATTAATTGGCAGATTTCTAAGTTGGGAGTTCTGCTCCAATGGTACCACATGCATATTACGAGTCGTATTTAAAAGTTGCATAATTATGTTGTTATGTTGTTATCATGTTGGTTGATGTTGATTGTGAGTTGTGAAGTGGTGATTTTTCTATAATCTGAACTATTATATTATTAATCATATATTCGATTATATTGTTCGATATCTCACCCCTTCTGTGTATGGTGATGGTTTATACGCCATCCTGCAGGTAATCCGGAGTGAAGGTTTCCTATCTTCATTAGTTCGAGTCGGTGTCGTCGCTCTGATACGTAACACTCGGGAGGAATGAACGCTATTTGCAATTGTTATTGTTTTGTTCCGTTGGTGAATGTTATGTTGATTTTATTAAACCTTTGTTATGTTGAAGTTAATTTGAGTTGGACAAAGATGTTGCTCTTTTAAATTGAAGTAAGAATTTCGTTGTTTGATTAATGAAGTCATTTGATTTTAAAGACAAAAAGTTGATGTTGATGGTGTCTCCGATTATTTTAAAGTGTTATGTATCTGTGTATTATGTGATTGAGGTTGATGTTTAAAGTTGAAAATGTGACATCCTGTTTATGTTGAAATTTTATTACTCTGATTTTATTAAATATTCGATGGGTAGAATTGGGGTGTTACAAAGTTTGCTTCCTCGTTTTTCCTCTTCGTAAAACCAAAGCAACTTCCATTTTCTGACAACCATGGCCAGCTCCCAACCTGAGGCCAAGACTCCGGACACCGCCTTTGCGCAGTTCAACAACGGAGACGACCACGAGGACAATGTGGTCGTCAACGTCGAAGAAGGCGACAAAAGGGATTGGCGTACTGCCTCATCTTCCTCTGACGACGCGGCATACAACGCCGCCCAACAGGATAACGCCCCCGCTGTCTACCAGCCGATCCCTGCGCTACCAAATGCTCTCCACCGCGGAGACATCGTCGCCCTCCATCTCCCAGTCGTTCTCCTTCCCCGCGAAGGACACCACCGATCGACTCTAGGAGCCCGACTCCCCCACCTCCGGGACGCCGCCCGTGCCTGGAACGACCCCAGCCTGTGGTCGCCCAGAAGCGCCACCGCTCACCTCCTCAGAAGGAACAACGACACTCTCCTGCCCAGAAGAGGAGCAAAGCTGACGGCGAAAAGCCGAAGAGCCGTCCAAGGAGCTCCCCCCGACGACACGGGTCTGGTCGGGGTAACCACTCCCCGCCGCGATCACCAGTTAGGAGTGACGAGGACGACCAGCAGACCCCGCTGTCCAAGGAGATTATGGGTGAGGACCTTCAATGAGTGATTGTCTTGTAACAATTAAAGCATAATCCATCAGTTACTATTAATTAACCACTAATACGTAAAATTAACTTAATTTAAAATATTTTTACCTCTTCTTGCAATAATATAAATGTAATGTGGTCAATATACTCATTCAACAATGTAGGATCAGAGGGGCTTATATGAAACCCTTATCTGTAGGACCATCACAATCATCACATTTATCAGCTTTATCAAGCACCTTTGTATCAACCTTTGACTCAACATAATCAATCATAATAATTTTTGCCTCCTTAATGTCATCTACGGAGCGACAAACTTTACCTCCTATATGGCGAAGAGTATGTGGTTCCCGAGTCTCTTCGGTCTTCTTGCGGTGAGAACCAGTGGGAACTACTTTACCGACCATAGTACGGAAATGATCGTCCCCGTTATTTATATCGTCTCCGCTAGAGCTCTTTGTAACATCCCTTACAGGTGTATCGCTCAAAATCCGTATGATGGTGACGTCACTTCCTATTGTCTTCACTAAAAAACAAGTACTTAAAAATTGAAGAAAAAAATGCCTACCATTTTTTCAAAAGTTGGTGTACCCATTTTCCAAATATCTGATTGCATGAGTAATCCTTGGACTTTTGGAAAATGTCTGTATAAGCCATATGAATTCCACCAATTTTTTATTTTTTGAAAAAACTATTAGAATTTATGAATTTATATCGACAATTTTAAAGAAAAAAAAAATCCGATAAAAACCTAAAAAAAATCCGATAAAAACCTATTAAATGCAAATACAAATGAAAAAAAAAACTTGTAAATATCAAATAAACTCCTCAAAAATACAAAATGTTCTAAAAAATATGGAATAGTGATTTTTAATTTTACAATTTCACTTGTATTTTGGCCAAATCATCTAAGGTAAAAAATTCTGAAGCAACTGAAAGAGATTATGAATTCAATAGAAAATTGTATTGACTAATTTTCGAAGTTGCTAAAGACAATTTAATTTTATAAGATTTTGAATATGGCGCAAAAATTCTGAAGCAACTGAAAGAGATTATGAATTCAATAGAAAATTGTATTCCTTTTCATACAATCAGATGAAGTTTCTACTAATAGTTACGAGCCACGTGATCGTCGTGCAAGGAGGAAGATAATTTTTTTATTTGTTATAACTAAGTAAAAAATATCTATTATAAGAGAAGTTTCATTTTCAATTCAAAAATCTATTCGAAAATAAATTACACATTCGCACACACAAAGATAAAAATCTCTATTAGTTCAGTGAGTTAGAATTATGTATGTCTTTCCATCTTATCTTATTAACATAAATAGGTTTAACTCTGTTTTATGTAATTTTTCTTTTTTATTGCCTATTTCTTTCTTCTGTTTTTCTGTTAAATACTTAAAACTAAACCTAAAAAAGACAATAAAAAGTTGCATAAAAAGGATAGGTTCTTGCATAGTCTTGATAGAGACTTAAAGAAATGTTAAATAACTCATACAATGAGTAAGGCTGTCAAGATGCTAGTGGTGAATTGAAAACAAAGTCGCCCATAAGTGCCCAACTTCTAAGCCTGAGTCCAAAAATCTAACTTTTAATAAATAAAAATATGTTTTTATATTAGTTAGGAAGATCCTAAAGTCTCATTTTAGTTAGAGATAGAGCATTGAAATAGTTTATATAGAGTGACACTCTTCACCTTACAAACCGATTTTATAAAGTTGTGTTAAGGCAAACTCTAATATGGTATCAGAGCCTATCGATCGGACCTTGGACAGTCCTTCGTTTAAATCCACGCACCAAGTCCAAAAAGAGTGTTGGGCGTGAAAGAGTGTGTTAGGAAGATCCTAAAGTCCCACATTGCTTGGAGATAGAATATTGAAATAATTTATATAGAGTAACACCTATCAACTTACCAACCGGTATTGTAAGGTTGTGAAAAAAATTTGAATCCTATTTGAAATGTTAAAATTCTATGTCTTTTGTCCCATAAGCTTTAAAGTTACCTATAAAATAAATAAATAAATATATTATATATATATATATATATATATATATATATATATATATATATATATATATATATAAAACAGGAAAATTCAAAAAATATATATTATAGAAATAAAGCGAAATTCGCCTGTATTGTAGAAGATGTTGTATATTTAATTCTAATATTTTTATAAAAAAATAAGTAGATTATTTTGGGAATAAATTACAAGTTACAACCAATAAATTACAACCAATATAATATATATATATATATATAATAGGAAAATTCAAAAAATATATATTACAGAAATAAAGCGAAATTTGTCTGTATTGTAGAAGATGTTGTATATTTAATTCTAATATTTTTATAAAAAAATAAGTAGATTATTTTGGGAATGAATTACAAGTTACAACCAATAAATTACAAACCTATTCCAATTTCCATTGCATTTCTTTTACAAAGATATTTAAAAAAAAAAAAAATTGGATGGACAAAAATAGTGGGATGAAAGATACATGCATATGGGTCTCATGTGAAGATTTTTTCTTTCTTTCATTTTTAGAGAGTTTTTTAATGCATCATCCTATTTTCTTAGACACCGCGTGAAATTTCTCTTATGTCCCTTGATTTCGGATGTGCACATCCGGACGCACCGTGACCTTAAAAAAAAATTTGTTTTGGATGTGCATATCCGGAAGGCCTCCGGATCTGCATATCCAAAAATATTGCTAATATATTTGAACCTGCATGATCACTTTCCCCTTCCCATTCTCAACCTTTCTTCTTCCCATTCTCACTTTCACCAACCCAAAAAACCCTACTTCATCAATACCATTTCTCACTCAAAAACTTCAACTTTTTGGTGCAACAAATCAAACGGAGCAAGAGAAGATTGAATTTCAGGTAAACATTCAACTCCATCCACTACATTGCTCACATTATCAATCTACATTTTTGTAAAAAACAAGTTACGCTACTTCCGGATGTGCACATCCGGAACGAATTAAGCATGAACATTTTCGGATATGCACATCCGGAAAAGTGCCTGGAATTAATTACTTTTAATATTGAGCAATTTTTAATATGTTTTATTTATACATACTTATTGTTTTATTATTGTTTATAAATAGATATGGTGCACCCCGATAACATGTCAAAAGAATTAGTTTCGCCGATTTCCCCGAAAGATGAAGGGATTATCGTTAAGTCGGTTGATGTCGGCGGTGACTTTAATAATAAGGAAGAGTTTGATGATCGTGAAAGCATGCTCGCATACATTCGTAGGACGGCTATTGAGCTTGGCTTCGGTGTAAATATCGGAAGATCGGATAATGGTTCGGAAAGAAGAAAGACTTTTGTAATTTTGGGGTGTGAAAGAAGCGGAAAATATCAAGTACCTCTACGGAAGTTAAAAAAAAGACGAGACCGGTACTAGAAAATGTGAGTGCCCTTTTAAGATTGGTGGTTACATGTTAGCTTCCAAGAAATGGAGATTTAGTGTTCGTTGTGGTATACATAATCACGAAATTTGCTCAAAGTTTCAAGGTCATCCAAGTGTATGTCGGCTCAAGGCGGAAGAGAAAACATGTATTGTCGACATGACCTTGAATCTTGTCCAACCGAAAAATATACTTGCCACGTTGAAACGGGAGGAACCCGACAATGTAGCAAATATAAAGCAAGTGTATAACATTCGGTATCAGACGAACAAGACAATTAGGGGAGATATAAGTGAGATGCAACAACTATTGAAATTGTTGGATGATAACGATTACGTGTCTCGGTACATATATCGCAATGATGGAATTACGGTCCGAGATATTTTTTGGACTCATCCGGATTCCATAAAGTTGTTCAACACGTTCTCGACAGTGCTCATTCTCGATAGTACCTACAAGACGAACAAGTATCGACTTTCATTATTTGAGATGGTTGGTGTTACGTCTACGGATAAGACATATGCCGTTGGTTTTGCCTTTTTGGAGTGCCAAAAAGAAGACAATTTTACGCGGGCATTGGAGACGTGTCAGTCACTTTTGAAGAAACATGTTCAAATTCCAAAAGCAATTGTTACGGACCGCGATAACGCTTTGATGAATGCGGTTGCAAAGGTCTTTTCTTCTTTTAATGCATTACTTTGTCAATTTCACATAACAAAGAATGTGCGAAGTCGGGTTAAGACCGCGGCAGGTGCAAAACAAGGGGAGTCGGAAGATGGAAAGGTGGTCAAGTCGGGTGTCATTGTAGAAAAAATAATGGATGCATGGACTCATATTCTAAATTCTTTCACAAAGGAATTATATGCCGATTCGGTCATGAAATTCCGAAAAGTGTGCGAAAAGTACCCCGCTTTGTTGAAATATGTTGAATCCACCATTCTTGATCAAGTGAAAGAAAAGATTGTTTGTGCGTGGACCGATAATGTACGACATCTTGGAAACACTACCACCAATAGAGTTGAGTCGGCACATGCTACTTTGAAGAATTGGTTGGGTAATAGCAAGGGGGATTTATGTCGAGATTGGGACTCCGTGCATCTCATGATTAAAAACCAACACAACGACATACAAACCACTTTTGGTCGGAGCATTACGGTTTTAGAACATCGGTTTAAAGGAAACTTTCTTTACTCTCAATTGATCGGCAACATGTCTCGGGCGGGGTTGGTCTATATTTTTCACGAGGCCAACCGAGCTGAAACGGTAGGTTTCGATAGCGCAAAGTGTGGTTGCACTATTGTGAAAACCTACGGTCTTCCGTGTGCTTGTGTTATTGCTACAAAGTTGAAACTAGGTTAGCCAATACAAATTGACGAAGTTTGCCCTCAATGGATGAGACTTAGTTTTGATGATGATGGTTGTAAGGAAGGAGATAAACCAGATATCTCTATTTTGGCCTAATTGGGTCATCTTATCGCATGCGCCTACGATATGGTGTGTATGACTTGACGCGATACGGTTTTTTGGAAACCTTTTTCCCACTCCACACCGCACCACCGTCCAATCCAAATGATCGCATCATGTGTATCGGATGGCTTGCGAAATCAAGACATTTTGTACAAGTAATCTTGAAGCCCGGATGCCCCATACCACCTAAATAACCTCAATGGGCGACGCATGCAACCGCAATTGCCGAGTCGTGGCAAGATAGTTTTGTTGAAAGGATGCTTGAATTCGAAAGATTGAGCGCAATTAAAAAAGCATCAAACGCGGAAAAGTCGAAAGGTCAAGCTTCGATAGATTTAGACGGAGATTTTTGTTTTAACTCTTTTGTATAATCGTACGACAAAATGTAAATTTTTGAAGTAATATATATTGAATTTTTATTCATATGCCTTTTTAATACACTTATGAACTTTATTGCAATGAAAGCATTCCAATTGGTTGCATAACATAGTCAGTTTTGTTTGAGAAATGCATCAGTAAAATATTCTGATTTGCAGATCCGAGAAATTTCCGGATGTGCACATCCAGAACCAATATTTGTAGGGTTTTTCCGGATCTGCACATCCGGAACGAACTTAGGCAGAAATTTCTTTACCCTAAGTTTTCTATAAATTAGGGGTTTCATTTGATATCTTTCACACAAACTCAAAATGTCTTAATTGTATGAAATCAAGTTCCGTTGGTACGTCGCAAGTGTCTCCCACACCGACGGCAAAACACGCGGTCGCACGTTTAAGCTAACGAGGGACATCTCCATCGGCGAGATCATTGACGACATTGAACATCTCCTACCTTACGGAGACAAACGGAAGGTTGCGAAGCTTCAATAACGTTCACCTTCGGTTGACAACAAAGGGAACGTAGCTTACAACCTTGTTGACCTCAAGAATCAAGACGATGTTAGAGCGATGTGGCAAACTTTTCTCGGTTACGAAGAATGATTTCCGCTCAAGTTCGAGGCGACCATCAAAATCCAAAGAACGGTCGATGACATCTTAGAGATGTGCAAGCGTCCACCGGCCTATTGATCTTGTAATATTTAAATTTTTATCGATGTAATGGCGAATTTCTGAATGTAATCCTGATTTTATTTTATGAATGTGAGAAACATTGTTGGATTTCTGGAGTTCTGCTTCAGCATATATTTCGGATTTGTAAATACAAAATTCTTCTGGATGTGCACATCCGGAAAAAACTGAAAAATTTTAAAAAAAGGGTGCGTCCGAATTTGCACATCCGGAACACAGGGATATTTTCGTCAGCGCGCATGGTGCCTAAGAAGGTTGGGTGGTGTGTTAAGAAATCTCCTTTTTATATTGAGTGCTGAAGTCATGTGAATAAAACTCAAGATAGTATGTGAAATTAAAATGGTATCAGTTTATATTTATTTTTGTTATATATGGTTTTGATATATGCAAAGTGTTATAGTTAGTTAGTTTTCATGATTTAAACTTGGAAACTCGTACATTTTTTCAATACTCCTTAAAGCATCTACATCCATCATACTCATTTGTATTCTTTAAATGAATTCCACTTATTTTTTTATATTATATTACACTTTTAAATTATTTAAACAACTC
Source organism: Lathyrus tuberosus (assembly GCA_022829125.1). NCBI lineage: Eukaryota > Viridiplantae > Streptophyta > Magnoliopsida > Fabales > Fabaceae > Lathyrus > Lathyrus tuberosus. The sequence continues at coordinate 15,331,537 of JALAZF010000031.1, forward strand.
AACTATATTTTTTAATTATCCATACAACTCGTAAAATTTATAAAATGGGTCCCACTAAATATCACAATATATCTTATATTAAATCTTTTTACCACCATTTTCAATTAAATAATTAATTAAATGCACATGTGGCACTTGTAAAAACGTTCTTGAATTAACTAACATTTGTGTAGGTAAACACGATATATTCAATGAAATATCCATAATATTCCGACAAGTTTCTTTGAATGCTATGTAGAAACATTTCAAAAAGGTCAGATATTTATGCTATTAGCTAGTAAGTTGAGCTGCCTACAAATGGGGTTTTTTGTTACCGGGAATCAGAATTAACTGATAAAGGATGAAAGATTTTGAATCGGTAGTATTGATTTTCAATGTGGTGGTATTGATAGATATATAAGATTAATACTCAAATTTAAAAGTTAGTTAACGAATCTAAAATAAATATATTAAAAAGTAAAAATCATAAAAGTATATCTTAAATTTCATGTGTGCGAACTATTCGATCTTATACCATTAGAGTATAAATTAATATTTTTTTTAAAAGAAAATATTAAAATAAATAAAAATTATCATATTAAGATTTAACTTTATCTAAAAAATTATACAACATTCAAAATGAATCAATAATTCTCCCTCCAACACTAAAGGTTAGCTCCGAAGGTACAATAGATATTAGAATGACACAAACATCTGCTGTTATATGGGATGTCACTCTATATTTTCCACCGTTAGCTTAAAAAAATATAGGAATAAGATTTTGAGTAAATCTTTAAATCTACTCTTTAAGATAATATAATTTTTGTCATATATAATCGAGTTGATTCATGAATTTAACAAGTTAAATTATATATAGTTCAAGTTCAACTCATTTAATTACCGAACTTTTTTTTTTCTTTCTAATATTCAACATTTATGAATTTAGTTAAAAAACTTAATTGTTAAACCGAATTCTGAAATATTTTTGAATTGATTTGCTTTATTGGCAACCCTATCTAAAATTAGGGCATTTCTTATCACACCACCCTTGTTTCTTAGGCACCATCTAAATTTTCGGTTTTGCCCCCTGATTCCGGATGTACACATCCGGACGCACCAATTTTTTTAAAAACGCTGATTCTTTTCGGAAGTGCACATCCGGAAACATTCCTGATCTTCAGATCCGGAAAAAGGCAGAACATTATTTTTTTTTTAAAATCGGTTTTTTTGCTTGGTCGCATATGTTAATAAATCGTCTCAATTTAATATACATTTGACAACATCCATATATAAAATAAATCTCTGTCAAAATATAGTGCATACATCTAATATAAATATAATACATCAAACAAAAAACTACTGCGTATGGCGAAGGATCTCTCCTGGCTCCCCTGCTCCTCTTCCCCTACCCGCCATCCTGGATCGATGTCTGCGGTACTGAAGTGCCCCCTGAGCAATCGCAATAATCCTTTCCACGGCAAGTCTGGCACCAGAGCCCTCAGGGAGGTGACCGTCCGCAATGGCCTGCCGCGCTATCTGCTCTATCTCACGACAGCGTGGTAGGACATCCTGAGTGTGGTCCAGCTGAGACTGTCGCTCCTCTAATATCTCCTGATGAGCAGGTCTGGGTGGCGATCCCTCAGTAGTGGGCACCATGCATGGGTGTGAGACGGTGTAGAACCACACGATGTACCCGGCAGCAACACTCCAGTCTGTCTCCGCTCTGGTCGCCCGAGCCTCCTCCGGTACCAAGTGGGACTGATAGTCAGCATATAGCTCATCTATCTGCCTGCGGGTCAAGCCTATAAGAGCAGACTCATGAGGAATCCTGGGGATCGTCTGCGTGTAACCGAACTGACGCAAGACGCGCTTTGGTAGGTATCGGGCAGTAACGGTTGAACTGCATGCCAACCATCCTGAGAACAAACAAACCTCATCGAACGGGCGCGTAACACGGTGAGCGGCATAGGGGCAATACAAAACGTCCTCAGCAGCCATCTGATCTAGATACACTCTGAAGGGGTCCGGCGCCTGGTTCCCTCTGAGCAGGACAAATGCAGCAGCACGTGGCATATCCTCAGTGTACCCCTGGGCACTCCCCCAACCAGTAATATAGGGAAAGTGCTGTAAAATCCACGCCTGAAATGGAAAACACAACATGGGTGTCAAACATTATAATGAATACAGAAAGAAAAGAAATGAAAAAATCACTTAGAATATTAGATTGTTACCACGTATAGCGTACAGCTGCCTGCCACAGTCTTGGCTGCCCAGCGGCAACCATCAGAGAGCCTAGAATAGGTGAATGCCAGCGCAGCCGCCCCCCAGTTGTACCGATGGATCTCTGTCTGATCCGAAAGGTACCTGAGGTAGACGATATCAACATAATAGGCGTTGGTGTCCACAAACACCTGCGTGCCTAGCAAAAACAAGTAGTAGCACCTTAGGGCACGCGTCCTGTGGATCGCCACCTCAGCTGGATCACCATCTGCCCGTCCTGCCTCTGCAAGCGCCTCAGTAAATCTATCCATCAAAAATGAGAACCAGACGTGTGCGCCCCTCAACTGGTGCACCTCCGCATGTGCCTTCTCTGGGCTAGCCCTAAGCTCTGTAACCAACAACTCTATGCCGTCCGCCTTCGTCATCCTACCGTGACTCAGAAGGGTACCCGTGATCGGTAGATGTAAGAGGCACGAGATGTCGTCTAGCGTGATCGTGATCTCGCCGTACGGTAGATGGAATGAGGATGTCTCAGGGTGTCATCTCTCAACAAATGCCATCAGGATACCGTACTGGATCTGGGAATACCCAATCCTAGACAGGCCTCCAAGACCAGACTCCGCAAGTGCAGACGTGAACCACTCAGCTGTAGGCAGCATCTCAATCGTGTCCATAACCTTGCCCCCATGGTTATAGAACATCTGTGAATCCTTATCCTGAAAATTTCCAAATAAAACAATGTTACAAATGAACATATTTTCAACGAATACAATTCTATAAATAAACCGAGAAAGGTTACCTGTCCTAGCCAGACAAATCTGGCAGTATGCTCAGAGTACCCCGCGAGTAGGGACATTTTAGACGGTCCCCCGGGGTAACCGCCCAGCGCATCGAAATCGTCATCATCGTCAACACCCTCATGTGTTGGGTGATCACCCTTTGGAACAGGAACAGCAACAGGGGAACGAGGAGGAGCAGCTGATGGAGCTGTAGTCTCCCGACGACGCCTGCGTGCGGGCTGGGACCCTGATGAACTAGCAGTATAATCCCGACGCCTCCGAGATGTGGATGGCTGTGGTGTAGGATGTGGTGTAGGATGTCCCTCAGCTGTAGGGGCTACCCCAACTCCCTCTGCGTCGGAAGCCTCGGCTGTAGACTGCATCCGCTCACATCAGACAGATGCGTGCTGAGCTGTCCGTCCATATATGGTACGATCGTCTCTGCCAGCCATCTAATCTGCAAAGCATAATAAATAAATTAAATTTTGTTTAAAAATAATTAAACAAAAACAAACAAACAAGCAAAATTAAAAAAGGAAAAAAAAATAGTCTTCTGGATGTGCACATCCGGAAGGACTCAGAATTTTAAACGTTAGGTATTTCCGGATGTGCATATCCGGAAACACTAAACGTTTCAATATTTCCGGATCTGTACATCCGGTACGTATTTTGAAGTTTAAAAACGGCAGTCATGGCCACTGTAACAACCAAAAGGGCATTTTTATGCCCTGATCGTCCGTTTGAAGCAGTAAAAATGACCTACATTGTTTCTAACCTATGTTATTCATACAACCTAACAATTTCTACACCTAAATGTCTACTCTAAATCGATTACTCGAAAATTACTCCGAAACTCTAAAATTTGAAAACTTAACGATTAAAATGTGATACGGAGGATTTGGAGTGTGTTGATCGTTGTAGTAGTTGCTCTGCGCCGAACTCGAGTGGAAAAAATTGAGATTTGTGGTGATTGAAAATTTGAGAGTTTGAGAGAGTTTGAGAAGGAGTGGAAATGGAAAGGTGAATAATGAGGGGGGAAGAACGTCTGGCGCGAACTAATAAGAAATACTTCCGGATGTGCACATCAGAATTGTTTCCGGATATGCATATCCGGAATACGTCAGCGTTTTTTAAAAATTTGGTGCGTTCGAATGTGCACATCCGAAATATAGGGGCAAAAAAATAATTTCACGTGGTGTCTAAGAAACTTGGGTGGCGCATTAAGAAATGTTGGAATCAACCCAAAGACTATGGGAATTCCTACTATCACGCAGCAATTATACAGAAAGTAGAAAGAGAATAGGGAAGAAGAAGATGAATAGTGTTCTTGCTGCCCACAAACTGTGGGACTTTCTCTCTTCTTATTACTCACTCTGCAACTGCAGAATTCTGTGAGAAATTACAAAGTGTTGTAATTGATTGATACAAAATAATGGGGGAAACTCCCTATTTATAGAATTAGGTTTGCTTGCATCTCAAGACAAAACCCAAACTATAAAAGCCCAAAATATCAAATCTAATCTAAATCATATCAAATCAAATCTAATCTAATAAAAGCAAAATCTGAATCCCATCTAAATGAATCTGTCGAAACACTTTCGACAATTCGACACTAAGCAATTCGACTTCGACTTCGACACTAGACAACAACCTGTTGTCTTCGACTTCGACACTAGACAACAACCTGTTGTCTTCGACTTCGACTTCGACAACAATGGATTACATTCAACACACCACCTAATACATTGTGTCTAAACTATATATGTTCATCATAGACCTTAGCCTTCTGAATCCTTCGACTTGCACTCCCTTCGTCATGATATCTGCAATCTGATTCTCAGTTCTGCAGTGTTCCAAATTCATCTTCCCTTCTGCTACCTGCTCTCGAAGATAATGGAACCTCATCTCGATGTGCTTGCTTCGACCATGAGCTATTGGATTCTTCGCCAAGTTGATAGCTGACATGCTGTCGATCTTCATGGTAATTGCTCCATGACTCATTGATGTAATTTCTTCGACCAGATTCACCATCCATGTTGCTTGACATGCACAAAGAGAAGCAACAATGTATTCTGCTTCGCATGATGACAATGCCACTACTGGCTCCTTTCTCGAACTCCAAGCAACTGGTGCACCACCTAACATATGTGGTGTGTCTCTCACAAAGGTGTGTCCCAATTAAGAAATGCTCCCTCGTTGACCCCCTCGATTGACGCTAACAATGGTATCATGAGCCTTTGGTTCGAGAAAAGGGACCGGCTTACTTGTATCGAAACACTTCCCGCAGGTGTGGGTAGAAGGTGTTCCGTTGAGTTCAACGGTGATACAAGTGTATGTGGAAGAGAGAGCTTCCACATGAGGGGGAGCATTGTGTATAAACTCACACTTGAGGGGGAGTGTGAACACTATATAAGTGAGAGAACTCACACACCTATCACCTTAAGGTTTTAGGTGAGTATGTGGTGTGTCTCTCATAAAGGTGTGTCCCAATTAAGAAATGCTCCCTCGTTGACCCTCTCGGTTGTTCCGCTAACAAGAAATTGTCTAAAATTATAAACAAAATTTATTTAATGAAATTTATTGCACTTTTTTCTAAAACATGAAATAATTTTGTCCTATCCAAGACATGATTAAACCCCATTTTACTATTGACGATACAATGGCATAGCATAGCATGGCACGGCACGGCACAGTAAGTATTGTGCGTAAAGATTGGAAGAAAATTACAAAGACATGTAGGGCATTTACATTAGGTCACATGGGCAAGACCAGAGAGATAAGAAAGAAAAAACAATAGTACTGAACATAAAAGCCAAAACGAGTGCAAAATAGTTCGGTCTTCGGTCTCCGGTCTCAGTACTGGACCATGCATGATGTGATTGGTATAAAAGTACGTTGCAGTAGTAACTAATGCAAAAGCCACTGTGGTGTATATTGTTCACATTGCAACCAACACCACACGCATTTATGCCTCTCAACAACACCATCAAAACATTTTTCTTAAAGGCTTTGTCCTGAGTGAAGAAATGGGATGAGCGCGTGAGTGATATGGATTTGTGATGACAGAATGAGACCCTACGTAGAAAGGCAACATATGGTTGAAAAGACAGGATTGGAATTTATTTACATAAATCAATTGACACACCCTAACCATCCATCATGTTTCAGGACCACATATCTTGCTTTTTTTGGATTTGACTCCATTTCCATTCTTACATAAATAACACAGCGTTTTATGTCTACTTTGAATAGTAATGTTGGTAAAGGTTCTCATCCACACCTTCATTATTTATTAGTAGTACTACTTAGTACTGCACAATATATTTAATGCCATGTTTGGTTTGGATTTTGAAACATCAAACTCAAGTTTAAATTTTGGGAGAAGCTATAAAATTAAACTTGTTCAAAAGTTAATTTAATATTTAAGCAAACAACTCTTGTATAGATGACTCGCATATTGAATATTTGAAATTTTTGGTGAAGATGAGGGATTTCCTTTTATGTGGTTTTAGAACATTGGTTTGTCGTTGCTCTGTTGTTTCTCAAATCTTTTGGCAAGTGGTATCAATGGTTGGTTAAGCTTTGTTGTGGAGAGGCAATTGGATTGTGTATTGGATCTTATCATCTAGAGAATAAGAGACTCACACTTGTGCATGTATATAGTTGAGTATACTTATGAATTGTTAAATCTTACCTTCTTTATAAGAGGTAAAGCTATAGTTTCAAATTCACATAAACTTGAGAAAACCTTAATTACTCTTTTTGTTCCTATTTGTAAGACAAAATTGTTTTTTTAAATTTATTAAATAATAAATATATCCGATCAATTATACAATCAATTATAAAGAATGATTGTGTTGTACAAAACACTTGAATCTTCAGGATTAATGAGTTTCATTTTAGTCCAAAGATTCATTTTATCTTCGAGCTTTTCTTTCTTCAAAACATGTGATATCTCTAAAATTTCAATAAGGACTTCTATTTTTAAACTCTTCATATAAATGATATTTCGCCTAGTAAAATGCACGATCACCTCACGAGCCAAGTTTATTTCAACCTGAAATATCTACTAGCTCTTTCAAGTGGGTCACTAAACCGTCTAGAATTGTTAAACGAGTTGTTTAGCTTATCACAAGAGTTTGATTTTGAAAAATCTTGAAAATTTGTGATGATCAACTTGCCTCGGGATATACTTTGCTCGTCGTGCGAGCTTTTATGCTCATACTTTTAAGCACTTAATTTGTTTCTTGTTCGCTATGTTGAAGTGATTTTTTTGTCTAATAAATTGTCTTAATTAGATCTTGTTCAATCTATAATATAAGAAAGGTTGATGTTCTGGAAATCACAACATTGCCCTAACTTGATTTTCTACCACATCATGATATTAGGGGTATTTTGTGTCCAAATATAACTTTTTCTAACCAGTGATGTCATATTGTTCAAATGCAACTTGATGTTTATAGAATTAAGTATGATGTAGTGGGATGATGATGTCACAAGATACAATTTCCTTCCAAAGTAACTATCTGAATTTAATTTGTTTATGTTTTCTCTCTCTTTTCATTTGGTTCCCCCAAAATGTGTGGTACGCTTTTCATTTTGTGCTTTTTTGTCTCTCTCTCTTCGACCATCTTCTTGCTCTGGCGTCTTCTTCGTCGTCTCTCTTCTCTCTGTTTGAGTTTTGTTCAGAGGTCTGGCTTGCGAAATGCACAAGTTCATGTTCTTCTTCATCTTCTTTGATAACAATGCAGTGATGATTTTTTATATATTTGATTCGAACATTGGGAGAAGAGTTGTTTCATGGCAAGGCGATAATGTATCTATCAAACAACATTTGTTGTATTTCGTCCATATGCAAGACGCAGCCATTGGGAACCTCTTCTCTCGCATGTGCGAGAAAATGTGAATCTGAGCCTTCGTTTGTTCATTCGTCTAGGAAAATTTGTTTGATATTTAGGGTTTTTTTGTTTGTAAATTTTGAAACCCTAAAAAGGTTGTTTTTGAAGAAATTTGTGTTATCGGTTACTGAAAATACTGAAACTCTATATTGACACGAAATCTGAACGAAGAACCCTATATCTGTAAGTATTTTGTTTTTTATTCTATTTAGACACGATATCGACGCTTCTATGGTTGAATATTTGAATGGTTGCTGCCTCCATTTTTCTAATTAATTTGTTTGAAAGTGATGCTAATTAGTTGCTTTGTTGCAGGTGGTATAGGGTAAAATGTTGATGGTTGATGCAGTGCGACATCTTCTGGAAAATGCGCAACAAGATCCTCATAACCACTACTTTGTTTTAATTTATTATAGGCAATTTAGTCTATATTTTTTGCACGGTTAGTTAGTTTGTTTTACTTTATTATCTTCTTGCACTGATTTAGTAGATGTATGCCGTTGTATAAAATGTAGATTTGGTTGGTATTTTCTTTTATTGTTTTCTTTGCCCATTAACTTTGTTGATGCTGTTATCGTTTTAACAATCTGATTCTCCAAAAGATGAACTCATTCAAGGTGACATTTAGTATTTCAATGATATTAGACTAATTTTGTGTTTGTAAGATAGTCATAAATCTTGAAGGATTTTATACCTCACGGATTCCACTTAAAATATCAATTCAATGTGAATAGATTTTTTCCAATAGTAATGGCTTAACTTGCTTACAGCATTTGAAGATGTTTGTTCGAAGGAAAATGGAGTGGTTTCCATGTGTGGTTGTTCATAGTTTTTATAGTTCTATTGAATTTACTATATTGTGATAATTATTATTTGATTACCATGGACATTTCTCCTGATATGAGAGTAAGTAGTGAAACTATCGTGATCGGAGATCCCAGACCATACCAATAGAGTCGACGGGAGTTTCGCAACACAGTATTCTCTGTATTTGAAGTATTGGGCTACATGTAGGTATGTTACAACTATTGTTGAAACAATACAACTTTCAGATTGGAAATGACTATTGTATTATAACGATACTTTATTGATGATATATAATTTATTTCAGATAGTCGATAGATTGGATTATGTGACGATACAGACATAACTTGTCGCCTTTGATTATAATCGTCTTTCTAAGATAATGTGATGCAACAAATTGTATTCTATTTGATGTTGTAAGGCACATCTAACATGATATTAATTTGGATATCTGATTCATGCTTAGGAGTTTTGAGTTAGGGATGTGCGCCTACAATATCTACAGAGCTATTGATCATTTGAGACAATGTCATCTAAATCTAATGATGGTGTTATAGGTTTTGGAAGCACTTAACCCCTATTTTTTACATACGTACTAAATCATATTGAAATTTTTTCTCTTGATTCCATCATGGTTCCATCAGTTTGATTGAAGATAATTGGATTCTCTTGTATGATCCGAACTTGAGATTAACATTAGGGCCATCAGCTGAGATACAAGTTTGTATCATTTATTTGCCAGCAATTTATTCCGAGTATGTGGTTGTTCTTATGGAAGTACGGAGGATACAAATTTGGAAGCCAGTAAAAATCCAATGAGGTAAGCCAAAGTGAATGAAGTATTTTATGAAATTTGTGATATTTTAATGAAGTGATCTATAATGATTGGTTACATTTATTGGTATCATAACAGGGAGAATTGGTGTTGCTAGACAAATACAATTGTGTTTCCCTTTAGTGAAGCAACAATCACTTAGTCAGTTTTTGTTTTGCACTGATGAGAAACTTGAAGTTTTGTAGTTAGCTAGATATAAATATAGTTGTATAATATAAGAAAAGTTGATGTTCTGGAAATCACAACATTGTCGTAACCTGAATATCAGCCACATCATGATATTAGGGGTATTTTGTGTCCAAAAATTGGGGGAAGAGTTATTTCATGGCAGTGATGACAATGGGGGAAGAGTTGTTTCATGGCAAGGCGATAACAATGCAATGATGATTTTTTATAAATTTGATTCGAACATTGGGGGAAGAGTTGTTTCATGGCAAAGCGATAATGTAACTATCGAACAACATTTGTTGTATTTTGTCCAGATGCAAGACGCAGCCATTGGGAACCTCTTTTCTCGTATGTGCGAGAATATGTGAATCTGAGCCTTCTTTTGTTCATTCGTCTAGGAAAATTTGTTTGATATTAAGGGTTTTATGTTTGTAAATTTTGAAGCGCTAAAAAGGTTATTTTTGAGATACGAACTTGAGATTAACATAATGGCCATCAGCAGAGATGCAAACAACTGGTTCTTAGAGGCCTGCGTACATATAGTTGTATTTTACAGACAAGCAGATGAACATAAATATAGTTGTATTTTGGCACCACCAGAGTTGGATACATGATCTGCAGACCTATTGTTGGATGTGCCTATTTTAGCATGGTTATTATCCTGGGGATTATTAGAAGCATTAGGACTGGTACTGGCAGTAATTAACAACTCATGAGGGTACACTAGCAGATTGTGCAGTCCTAGATGCATGAATGGACTTAATATGGCTCAGGGTTGGACCAATAGAGGTATTTGTTTGTTATTAGTATTTTAAGAATTTTGATTGTTGTGTTTAATTTCCATTTACTGAAACAACTTTACAACATCATGTCCATTGTATCATACGAATAGGTGCATCAAATTTGAGTCATGTAACTCATTGGACAGGTTGCTGGTGATGATGATTGATGATGCACATACGTCTCGGGAAGAAGGATGCTTCAGAAGAGGGTTCAACAAAGTCGTGCAACAAATCTAGTACTGATTATGCTCCTGTTATCTTTCTAGAATTTGTGTTCTGATTCTGAAATGAGTGATATTAAAGATGAGGTTGTAAACCATTTCTATGTGACTGCCTACGAAATATGATATTCAGATGTTTTGGATTAATTTTGCTTGGATTCTTTCATAGGACGCTCAGCCTTTATTTTCTCAAGCTCTTTTCATAGGGTTTTTACTTTGTCACCACGATTTTTAAAATTCCTCGATGTACAACCCTCGATTTGGTACGATTTTTTAAATGAATGAATTTCAGAGTTGTTCAGGTATGAAACCGATTATGGCATGTTTTGCTTCTGCATAGCTGATAGTGCACATACTATATGAATACTGTAGTAACAGGTCCCTATATGATGCATTCCACTCAGATGATGAATTCAAAGCAACAATATCATGGAATACTCGCATTCGGATGACACTTGGTGCAGCTAGAGCCTTATAGTAACGGGTTCAAGGTTTCTCTTTTAAAGAATGTATTTTATCAAAATTATGTGCAAGTGTGTCTCTTGTGATTCAAAGAAGTGTTTCTTTATAATGTATGGTTGGTGAATTATGTTGAATTTTCTCCTTGTGGGTGTTTGAGTGCAGTTTGAGGCTGGAAGCAGAGTCTAAAGGATTCAGGGTTGATGATACATGGTTGGTGTTGTTACACCGATGGAGATAGGGATTTGTTGAATAAGAGACTTGAAGATGTAAAGAATGATGTTGTAATATCCCCACAAATGGGAATGTAGGTAAATCATAATTTTGAAATATTCAAATTTTACTTATGCCTTTCAAATCTATTTACCACTTATAATGTAAATAGGTTTTGGGCCCATAATAACTATATACAATGTTTTACTTCCCAATGCCCAATATTAAATAATAATGTATTTAAAAATTAATGATAACCTTGACCATTACTATTCAATAACCAGCAATGGTTATTGAACTACCCAACCAATAATGACAGCCCAAATAAAACTTTTAGAATCTCAATGTAAACAGAAGACGAAAAATCAAATAAACCATTATATAAACGTTTTTCCTCTTCTTATTTTCACACAACCAGCATCATTGAAGAAGGAAACCAACATGAGTTCCAATGATGTTGTTCATACCAAACAAAGTTCAGTTGTTCAACAACCAACTTCAGATGTTCAACGACCAACTTCTGATATTCAACAACCAACTTCAGATGTTCAACAACCATTTCAGGCCTAACAAGTCCAGGTCGAGGAAGCTGTCCAGAGCCTACACTCGGTTGCAGTTCAAAGAAGACGGACCAGGAGGAGAAATAACAGATCAAGAAGGATACGGAAGAAACGTACGTTCGATTCAGATGATGAAGACTTAGCACCAATTGGTTGGAGCAACTTCATTTCGTTCAGGCCTTTTAGATTTGACTATTAGGAGTTTTATTTGTCTTAATCTTGTAACTTTCGCTTCTAAATCAAGCAGTTTGAATGATATGGATTTCAATTTATTTTAATGAAATTGTCGTTGATTTTATGATTTCCATTTGTGTGTTATATAATTATAATCTTCTGTGTAAAAAGTTTCCTGCCACATCATTCACTGATTCTGGATTTGATTTATTGAACAAGCTTCTAACTTATGACCCTGAAAAGGTAATGGTTGCTTGAGCTTCATGAATTAATTTGCTAATAATTATTTATCTCATAATATTAATAATAACACCTACTAATGTATGTAGGGGATCACGACTGAAGTCGCTGTCAATCATTAATAGTTTCGTGATGTTCTTATTCCCAAAAGCAAATAATTTGTGGCTACATTTTCCACACAACATTCTCAGGACAGGTATTTGATCTATTGTAAAACTACTGGGGCTATTTGTTTAAGTTTTTTTTAAATAGATTGTCCTTAATGGAAAATAGAAAAGGACATCTGTTGCAGGGTGTTGGTAGCCACCATTAATATCTGTCGAGTCTTTATAATGTTGTTTGTATAACAAAATTCATGATGTAAACAAGCGGTTGCGTAGAATGTACAAAAGTCCAAATCCTTTAGACGAGCAGTGACGAAAGGAGTTGCAGCAGTGTGACTTGGGCAACTGGTGCAATTTTTGGTTAAGATTGGAGTTATTTAAACCTATGTCTAAAAAGTCATTCTTACACACTACATTGATTGTTTGCATTGATGAGGTGAGGGAATTCACTGAATGGAAGTTGTAAGCTTTGTTTGTTAGACAATCACTTCTGTTAAAAGTGAAACTCAAATTGCATATTTAAGGTTTGATGCAAGCATCGAGTTTAAGTATGGTGCATGTTGCAAACTGTTGAACGCCTAACAAGACAAATATTATGTTGAGTTGTTTAGTAATGTAAATGTCTGCCTCTATTATGTTGAGTTGTTTAACAGAAATGATTTTTCAGGTATTGATTTATTTTGATTTAAAGTGATCACAAACTTTCCTTTGAGAGTTAGTTATTGGGCAGCTTAGCAAATAAGTTGACGTTGTTCACAAGTTTGCTTTTTGTTGAAGAGCATTACCATTTGGACGTACCAGAACAACGCTTTTTTGGAACTTCCATCAATGGATGATTTTCTTAGTGATAATGTTTGTTTGTATATAAGTCTTCATGATTGAGTTTGGTAGTAGTTATTAGTTGTGTTTGGAATATTAATACTTGTTTTGGAATCTGATACTTTGCTTTTCTTGAGATTTGATGTTATCTAAATAAATAATATTTTATTTAATATTGTTATTGATATAAATACGAGAAAAATATATATTAATGAAACTATTGAACTAAATACGTAGTGACTTGATAAAATTTTAAAAAAATTTGTTTTCTCATGTCATGAAAATTATGTTGATGTCAAGATTATTGATGGACGTGTTTTGAAATTTAATTTGAGATCACTGCCATTTTTTTCAATTAAATTCTCAGTCTTATAATAGTGGTTTGACTTTGCAAGTTGCAACCTTCTAAAAGACCAAGTAGTACACATAACACTTAATTAGATATAAAAATTGATCTACATCAATCACAAGGTACAATATGATTTGTTGAATTTTGATTTTCCAGAATGAAGATTACAACCAAAATCACATACTACTGTTATAAACAGAGAGAACTATAATTTTGATTTAGATATTTTTATATACGAAAAAAATATTATTGTTATAAACGGACACAACTTTAATTTTGATTTAAATTTTTTTATATACGAAAAAAATACTATTGTTATAAACGGGCACAACTTCAATTTTGATTCAAATTTTTTATATAAGATAAAATACTACTGTTATAAACGGCCACAACATTAATCTTGATTCAAATTTTTTTATACACAAAAAAATATTATTATTATAAAAGGCCACACCTTTACTTTTCAATAGTTTTTTAATAATATTATTATTGATATTTTTGTTTACCTTTCATCTTCTACATGTATTATCATTTCAACTTAATTTTACTATTATTCTTTAGTTTCATTTGTTTTTGGTCTACCTATTGATTAATATTTTTTGTTTAATATTTTCAATCATCATTGCATTATTTGAATTTATATCAATAATTATTTTAACTCCTTCTTTTACAACACACAACATTTTCTTATACCTACCAATACAAATTTTTAATTTCAATCATATCTATTTTTATAATTTTACCATTTTTCTTTTCAATTTGATTAACAATTACGGCTACACAACATAAAATCCTCGAACAGACAGGCACGTGCGAACGCACGGGTTAGTTACTAGTTTTCATAAAAAAAATGTAATAATAAATTTGAAGATGCTAAGAATAGCACTTACATGTTTTGGTTTTTGATTTTTAAAATCTATTTTTGGAGATTTTTAAAACTATTTTAGAGAAGGGAAAATGATAAAACTTGTTTGATATAATTAATTAATTAATTATATATATATATATATTATTTTTTATTATTGTTTTATATGTGCCTTAAAACCTTTGTTGATAAAGAGAAAGAAAACATATTTTGGAGATTGCATTTACCGCAAAAATTGGAAGTTCTAGAAACTCGGACGAAAAGTTGAGGAAAAAAAATTTGGTCGGTGAATAGTGCCACCCGTACGGATGAATAGTGACATCCGTACGGTGAATAGTATTGTCCGTACGGTGGATAGTTTTTCGAATTTTCGAGTTTTTCCGATTCGGTCCATGGATCCATGTGATTTTGGGCTTTGTTTGTTGGGTATTTGCTATAATAAATATGTCTCTCTTATATGCTTGGTGTGTGTGACACTCTTAGAGTTTACACCAAACAGGGAGAGCAAGAGTTTAAAGGTATAGCATAGAGTTTCAGCTATGCACAAAAAAAATCTTGGATTACACATTGGGTTTGAGTGATTCATATATTGAGAGTTGGAGAGGTAGGGAAACACTTGGGTAGAAAATAGGGTTGTTCTTGGGCGCCTTCAGGGTTGTTCTTGGGAACCTGAAGGCGAAGGCTATTTTCTTGTAACTCATCTGTAATCTCTTGTAGTAACTTTCTGAGTATAATGAATCGGAGAGCTGCTATCTCCCCCAGAGTAGATTGTTTGATTGAACTGGGTAAACAAACCTCCGGTTTTTCCATGCCTTATTCTGCTATATTATCTGTGTACGGATTATTATTGCTGAAGACCATTTATTTTGGTTGCTTGTTCTTTGCCTCACATATTGATATTGAATTTTGTTGTAATTCACAACAAGTGGTGCAGTGAGCGTGGAGCAAAGAGATATTGTTGACAATTAAGCACCATGGTTAGTAGATGGCAGATCGAGAAATTTTCCGGTAACAACGACTTCGGGTTGTGGAAAATTAAGATGCAAGCAATTTTAATTCAAGAGACGTGTATCGATGCTTTGAAGAGTGAAGCATTTATGCCTGCAGGACTTACACAGGCACAGAAGACCGAGATGGTGGATAAGGCCATGAGTGCCATTATCTTGTGCCTCGGGGATAAAGTTCTAAGAGAAGTCGCCAGGGAGCAAACTGCGGTTGCTATGTGAGCAAAACTTAAATCATTGTATATGACAAAGTCTTTGGCTCACAGGTTGTATCTGAAACAACAACTTTATTCATTCTGAATGGTGGAGAACATATCCATAGTTGAGCAGCTCATAGAATTTTATAAGATTATCGATGATCTTGAGAATATTGAAGTGAAGATTGATGATGAGGACAAGGTTTTGCTCTTGTTGAGTTCATTACCCAGATCCTTTGAGCACTTTAAGGATACCCTTCTTTATGGTAAGGAAGGTACTATTACTTTGGATGAAGTCCAGACGGCTGTGAAATCCAAAGAATTTTCAAAGTCGAAAGATTTGAAGATTGAAGATAGTGGTGAAGGCTTAAATGTGTCAAGAGGAGGAAGTGAGCGTAAAGGGATGTCCAAATCAAAGAGGTCTGACAAGTCAAAGATAAAATGTTTTAATTGTCAAAAAATCGGACACTTTAAAAGGGATTGTCCTGAAAGAAAGATCAATGAAGATTTTGTTTAAGTTGTAGTTACATTGGGTGAGGAAAGTTATGAGGATGTTGAAGTACTAGTACTATCGAGTTTGGAAACTGAAGATAGTTGGGTGATTGACTCAGGTTGCTATTATCACATGTTTCCAAGAATATTATACTTTAAAACTTTGAAGATGGTGCGAGGTGGAGTAGTTCTCCTTGGTAAGAATAAGGCATGCAAGGTCATGGTATTGGTAGGGTAAGATTTAAAATGTTTAATGATCGTGAACTTCTTATTCACAATGTGAGGTATGTTCCAGAACTCAAGCGAAATTTGTTATCTATAAGTATGTTTGATGATCTAGGCTATTGTACTAAAGTTTAATGTGGAGTGTTGAAGATTTCGCGCGATGAATTGATTATTGCTAAAGGGTCTAAAATATGTGGTCTATATAATTTAGAAGGTTCAAATGTTATTATTCATTCATCGTTAACTAGTGGAGGCTTTCATGACAAGGAAAAGCTATGAGATTTGAGTTTAAGGCGTTATGAATGCCTTGAGAAAGTTTAAGAGGAGTACAATGAATTTTGCAGAAATCAAGGGATAAAAATACATGTTACCGCTGAGTTGTTATTGAGTTTTTGGGGAAGAGCTGAGGTTCAAACAACTTACTTGGTTGGTAGAGCATTTCTTCAAAAGAAGAATAGTGAAAACCAAGGGAGAAACCTGGGAGAAACTATAACGGAGAAAACTCAGTTTGAGGTGGAGTTTCCTACTATAGATGCTAGCAGTAGTGAGGGAACGGTTATGGATATCTCTGATTATCATTTAACTCATGATAAGGTAAAGAGGGTTATTGTAGCATCTCAAAGGGACGGTTATGCTAGCCTTGGATATTATGTTTTTAATGTGGCTGAAGGACTGCAAAATAACAGAAGAAAAACTTTCAGGGAGGCATTTGAAAACAGGTGGAGTCAAGGGTGGTTGAAAAATCATACTTGTAGGCATGTTAAATTACCTAGGCAGAAAAGGGTAATTGGGAACAAGTGGATGCAAGTTGCGAGATCAAGATTCAAGGGTTTCTTGAATTTGATCAAAGTTATTGATTAAAGTTTCAACTTGGTAGAGAGCAACAATGTTGTTGATTGTTAAATTGGTATCAACACGATTTAAAGTCAAGGTGGAGATTGTTGTATATGTATCTTAAAACCTTTCTTGATAAAGAGAAAGAAAACATATTTTAGAGATTGCATTTACCGTGAAAATCAGAAGTTTTAGAAAGTCGGACGAAAAGTCGAGGAAAAAAAATTTGTTGGTGAATAGTGATGCCCGTACGGATGAATAGTGTTGTTCGTACAGTGAATAGTGTTTTCGAGTTTTTGGCCTTTTTCGATTCGGTCCATGGATCCATGTGATTTTTGGCTTTGTTTGTTGGGTATTTGTTATTATAAATATGCATCTCTTATATGCTTGATGTGTGTGGCACTCTTAGAGTTTACAGGGAGAGCAAAGGTTTAAAGGTATAGCATAGGGTTTCAGCTTTGCACAAAGAAAACCTTGGATTACACCTTGAGTTTGAGTGATTCATATATTGAGAGTTGGAGAGGTAGGGAAACACTTGAGTAGAAAATATGGTTGCTCTTGGGCGCCTTTCGGGTTGTTCTTGGGAACCTGAAGGCGAAGACTATTTTCTTGTAACTCATCTGTAATCTCTTGTAACAACTTTCTGAATATAGTGAATTTGAGAGTTGCTCTCTCCTCCAGAGTAGATCGTTTGATCGAACTAGGTAAACAAACTTTCGATTTTTCCTTGCCTTATTCTGCTATATTATCTATGTACGGATTATTATTGCTGAAAATCATTTATTTTGGTTGCTATTATTCTTTGCTTCACATATTGATAGTAAATTTTGTCGTAATTTAAAAAAAAAATTCAAAACAATTATCTCAGTTTAATTCTTTAAATTAAACAAAACATCTTTCAATTTAATTCATTTGTCAAAATATCTCTTTAAAAGACGATAATCAAAATCTACCAAAATAAACATATATTTTGTTTTAAATAATCAAGATAAATGTTCAAAAACTCTTTAGAAAAGTCTATTTAATTTAATTAGTTATTAAAATGTGGTCCAATCCAATTAATTTTTATTAGATATGTTGAAATGTTTTTGCTTTGTTATCAATTTAGCACGATTAAGGACGTAAAATGTTTTTTTGGAACCGAGGTTATGAGCTTAGATCCTTTAAGGTTAGTAAAATGTAAAGTAAAATAAAAAAAATCAAAGATTTGTTATTACAAAGCAATAAGAAATCATGTGTAATTGTAATATAATTTAGTTGATATTTATTATCTTAAAAAATTATATTTTTGTGAATTTATTATATTTGTTGATATTGAAAATTAATAAAATCTAACAAATTGATATTCTTTCAACTATAGAGTAGGCGCGTATAGCTTTTTCATTTACACCCATGCCTCTTGATACAATATATATTTTATTGTATTTACAATTGCTATATTTTTTGTTAGAAAACTAATAATTATAATAATTTTTAGATAATAGTTATAATTATTAAAACTAAAACATGTATAGAATAAACAATAGACTATAAGTGACATAGCATAAATTTATGAATCATGAAAAGAATATTAGAATCACAAGTTCATTCACTATAATACTCATCATGCCTTCACATAGCAAAACCAATATTTCTTTTTGTATCCATTGTTGAAAACTAGAGCTCACAACAAATTTATATATAGTAGCATCATTCATCGTTGGTTTTATATGAATGAATTAGATCAAATTCTAATTCTATATTATATCACAAGTTTTTTAATTTAGGTCACTCACTATTTATATATGTGCATTAAATTTAAAAAAAATATTGGATGCAAGGGGATGTATTAGAAAAATCAAGTCTCATATATCGATAATTTGAATCACCCCATTTATATCCATGCATCAAGCCCAATAATATTAAAAAAAAACTTAAGACTCACATTGCTTAAATATACAAGTCACAAATAGTTTATATAAAATGACACTTCTCATCTTACAAATCAATTTTATAGGAATGAGTTAAGTCTAGAGTCTATAATAAAAAATATATATAATTAATAAAAATATATATGTTTTTATTTTTTTTATTTTTTTTCTCTCTTTAATTCAAAACTAAAACTCAAAATTGAAAACCAAAGCATGTTTTTCTGTTTTACATTTTTAGTTTTAAAAATTGTAAAATTGAACTACTAAGGAAATTTCAATTTTTTAATACTAAAAAACTATTTTTTAAAAGAGAATCAAACATACCCTAATTTTATAATATAAATCTATTAATTCATATATGTAAATACTCATCAGTTAGATTTTAAAGTCATTTTCAAAATAAATTAACAAGTTATTAGTGAATAAGCGAAATCTTGCATTGATAAATAAATTTAATTTATGTTCATATTTCTATTGGAATAATATAAGCAAGTGTGAGTAAGTGGAGAAATAGGTCTACATTAGATAGGAATGTGGTGACTTGAGGATTTATAAGTGAGAGAACCCATACACCTATCACCTTAAGGTTTTAGGTGAGCAAGTGGTGTGTCTCTCACAAAGGTCCATAGTCCTACACTATGTATCAATGCTCCTTAATAAACTACCCCAACAAATGGTATCAGAGCCTGGTTCGAGAAAGGGACTGGGGTGTATCGAAATGCCCAAGAAGTGGTGTTCCGTTGAAATCGAAACGCATAAGGAAGAGGTGTATTCGAAATACCTAATAAGAGGTGCCTTGAAAAAGGTGTCAACGGCGGTACAAGTATAAAAAAGGGGGAACATTGTGGACTCACACTTGAGGGGAAGTATTAGAATAATATAAGTAAGTGGGGAAATAGTCTCACATTGGATAGGAATGTGGTGACTTGAGAATTTATAAGTGAGAGAACTCGTACACCTATCACCTTAAAGTTTTATGTGGGCAAGTGGTGTGTCTCTGACTCTCACAAAGGTGCCTAGTCCTACACTATGTATCAATGCTCCCTAGTAAACAACCCCCAACAATTTTCATTCAAATATAACCATAAAGTTTATCGTTGAATGAAGTATTTGGAAAATTTATAGCATAATCATACAAATATGTATTTGTTTTTCATAAACTTAGATTTTTTTTTACTTTAAATGCTTCAAAATAGTTTACCTTATTGGAGTAAGATCATAAGAAATACAATTTTGCTAAGGAATAGCTGCCATAGTCTTGTGCTTAGAAATCCCAGATATAGAATAATAAATGTCGAAAGCTTTATTACAAAATTTAAGGTCATCATCATTTCTCAACCTCTTGACATTCCTGTTAGTCTGGTTTTTGACCAGAGTCTTCCAACATTTGAAATTTTCAAAAATTTCATCATTCGTCTTCTGAGTGAATATCCATAACTTTATGGAATAGTCAACAACTATGGATAGAACATACATTGCCCTTTAGTGTGAAAAATTTCTTGTAGACCTCCAAAAATTAGCATGGATGTAATCGGCATCTATGTGTTCTATATTTGCCTTTGTTGAACATTACTCTGCAGGCTTTACCAAATACACAAGGTTCACAGAACTCCAACTTTTCGACCTTGTCATCACTCAGATTTTGTTTCCCCAGTTCGACCAGACCCCTTTCACTAACATGACCCAATCTCATGTGCCATAACTTAGTCTTCGACATAGGTTTTGTGGATGCAACATCTACTGAACCACTTACAACCTCAACCTCAAGGCTATACCATAAAGTTTAATTTATGTTCATATTTTCATTCAAATATAACCATAAAGTTTAACGTTAGTATTTGGAAAATTTATAGAATAATCATACAAATATATTTGTTTTTCATAAACTTAGACTTTTTTTTACTTTAAATGTTTCAAAATAGTTTACCTTATTGGAGTAAGAGCATAAGAAATACCATTTTGCTAAAGAGTAGCTGCCATAGTCTTGTGCTTAGAAATCCCAGATATAGAATAATAAATGTCGAAAGCCTTATTATAAAATTTAAGGTCATCATCATTTCTCAACCTCTTGACATTTCTGCTAGTCTGGTTTTTGACCAGAGTCTTCCAACATTTGAAATTTTCAAAAGTTTAATCATTCGTCTTCTGAGTGAATATCCATAACTTTATGGAATAGTCACCAACTATAGATAGAACATACATTACCCTTAAGTGTGAAAAATTTCTTGCAGGCCTCCAAAAATCAGCATGAATGTAATCGGGATCTATGTGTTCTTTATTTGCCTTTGTTGAACATTACTCAGCAGGCTTTACCAAATACACAAGGTTCACAGAACGCCAACTTTTTGACCTTGTCATCACTCAGATTTTGTTTCCCCAGTTCGACCAGACCCCTTTCACTAACTTGGCCCAATCTCATGTACCATAACTCAGTCTTCGACACAGGTTTTGTGGATGTCACATCTGCTGAACCACTTATAACTTCAGCCTCAAGGCTATATAGGTCTTTCCTCTTGATGCCTCTCAAGACTTCCTTCGACCCCTTTATTACCCTTAAGATACCTTGTTCTCCTTTGATGACATATCATTTCTTGTCGAATTCCCCAAGAGAAATCAAATTACTCTTATGATCAGGTACATACTTGACACCAACCAACACCTTTATAGACTCATCATAGAGCTTGAATCTTACAATTATATTACCCGCAATCTTGCAGGCTTTGTTGTTTCCTATTAGCATTGATCCACCATCATGATCACATAGTTCCTCAAACTCATCTTTGTTTGGAGTCATGTGTCAAGTCTAACCTGAATTCATAACTCATTCCTTCTGCTAGAAACTACAAGAACATCAGATGATTCGTAATCATCTTGAACAATAGTTGTGTTGCCATTATCCTTACCTTCATGATTATTCATATGTTCAGGGCACACCTTTCTTGTATGGCCCTACTTCTTACAGTGATAACACCTAATTATAGGAGTATCACCATCATAAGACTTCTACTGACCTTTACACTTTTTCTTCTCAAACCTACCATCTTTCTTTGAGAATTTTCCTCTTACGAACAATCTTTCATCAATAGAAGATGGTTTATGCTCCTTTCTTTTATTCAAGTCCTTCGAGTAAAAGGATGACTAAAATTATTCAAAGGTCAATGACTCTCTTCCATACATGAGAGTTTCTTTGAAATGAGCATGAGATCTTAGTAAAGCACACAACAACGACAATGCTTGATCTTGGCATCAATATTCTCTAGATCAAGAATCAGTTTATTGAGCATATCCAGTTGTTCAGTCAAGACTTTATCTTCAATTATCTTGAATTAATACAGAGCTTTCTTCAGGTAAAGGCGATTAACCAAATATTTGGTCATGTACAAACCTTCGAGTTTGTTCCACACGCCGGCAACCGTTTTCTCCTTCAAGACTTGTCGGAGAACCTTATCATTAAGACTCAATATGATGGCAATGTGGGCTTTCTCAGTCATCGTCGTCTTCTCCTTCCTCATTGAGGAAACATCCATCTTTTTCTAATCCTTTCAACGCTTCTAACAAACTCTGTTGTACAAGAAGAGTTTGCATCTTCAAGCGCCATAATCCTAAATCATTCACTCCGGTGAATTTCTCAATCTCATACTTTATTGACGGCATCTTCTCCTCCACGTACAATGTACCTATTTATTGTGAAATTGATGCCACAAAACACATAGTATAATCGGTTTCTTTATCAACAAGAAAATCACGAAGTGAGAAATAGAGAAGATAGAAAAAAATACAATTCAAATTGGTATAGAAAACTCTGGATTCTTGATTCAATTATACATTAGAGGACAATATTTACAATTGAATCTCATTCACACCACTTTCTCCCCTAATCAGAGTTATTGAGAAGTGTGGACTAGTATGATATTTATAAGAGAACTAAGATCATAGCTTTCAACAAACATATTAAAGAAATGTGCTAACAAACTAGCCCATTTAGACAGCTAAGCTAGGTCTTCGACTTCGACAGAGTTTGATCCAACACTAACTTATAACCCATAAGCTACAAAAAAAATATCAATATCAAAAATTCCAGAAATTTCTTAAACATGTAGGAGGAGGAAAGATTTTTTTTTATTTAATTCATCCATAATAAACTTTCGCCTATATATTATAAATTGATTATATGTGTGTGTGTGTGTGTGTGTGTGCGCGCGCGTGCACACGCGCGTGCGTGTGTGTGGGGGGGGGGTATTAACTTACTCTAAAAGTAAGTTTTTTTAATTTACTCTAACTTTTAGTCTTTGAATTGAATCTAATATAATGGTTAATTAGTAAAATGGCTAATTTAACCATTAGATTAAATTCAATTCAAAGATTATGATTTGAAAAAAGTTAAAAAAACTTACTCTTGAAATAAGTTGATCCTCAATACACACACAGATATATATATATATACTGATCGTACCTGGATCAGACAATTATTCAGTGGCCAGCAGGTTGAAAGACGGCCCGGGGGGGGGGGGGGGGGTGTACCTGCAAGGTACTCCGACGCTCAAGTAAGGCAAGGGTCACAAGTAAAAGCAAGTACAGAAAGAGGTTAAAGTGTATGAGATTGTGTAACCTGACCCTCTCAAGTGAGAGGGTATTTATAAAGAGCCCCCAGCGCGGGGCCAACGGTTACTTGCATTGGGTTGGATTGCCAGGCCCAATCCAAGTAACTACCAGGGCTTACGTGGCGTAGTGAAGACCAGCACGTGGTCTTCGCCCTGGGGTAACCGTTCATAGATCTCCGGAATTAGAGCAGACTGATTCCATCGGGAGTGGGTGGTTACATGAGAATGTGTCCTCGCGGGGAGGAGTCTTACGTGTCGGGGAGAGACGTGTCCTCGCAGGGAGGACTCTTATGTGCAGAAGGAGATGGATCCTCGTGGGGAGGAGCACCTGAGTGTCGAGGAAGAGCGAGCCCGGAGAGGCTTAGCCCCCTGCCCGATGCTCCATGTCGTGCGTGTGCCCGACGATGTTGAGGAGGGGCATGTGCTCGACATTGGTCGTGCTAAGAGGCCTTTGTTGGGCCATCCCAAGACGTGTGGGTTGGACCTGCTCGGTTGAGAGGCAGACCCCAGGCCAGTCCACAACAGGAGCCCCCCAAGTCGTTGCTCTGAGGTGTCAGGGTAATGACTTTAGGGTCAGCACTACGTCGAGGACGTGTCCAATCGGGGAAGGGACTCTAAACGAGGACCAGTACGTCGATTGGGCAGAAACAAATCGATCTGCTCGCGCTAGACTGGCCGCGGATGGGCGACGTCGAGGAAATACGAGAAGTCTGAAACGAGGTGAATGAAAAGACACGTGTTGGGGAATGAAAAGACATGCTTGGGAGAATGCGTGCCACGTGTCACCACTCATCATTGCCTAGGGCGGCTACGCTAGGGTAGCGTAATCGATTGCCTAAGAGCCCTCGAGACTTGTGAGAGCCCTATAAATAGGGGTCATCTCGTCCCATTTTCACTTTTGCTCTCCCTTTGCTCAGATTCACTCTTTTCTTCCTTCTCTATTTCGCCACCGTACGCCGCCGCCAACTGCCGTGCTGGAACCCTAACGGAAGTGTGTTTCAAGTAAGTTTCTCGCTTTTTTCTCCTTTTGTTTGCATTCATAGGGTGGTTTCATGGTGAACTGATGAAGTTCTCATGGAAATCACGAATTCTTCGGAGAAAACGGCGGGATTTCATAGTTTCTTGTTGCATATCGCGGGGAGAAGGGATGAGTATCCCGGGGACACGAAGAATGTCCCGAGGACACAAGATGAAACTCTCGAGTTCCTCGCCAATATCCCTTTTGTGTGAAGGAATCCTCCCCAAGCAGCGCACCGGTGACCTGAGGATGGTCTCGGGGATGCTCGTCGGTTGTCTCGGGGACACGGACGAGCGCGACCGTCTCGAGATCTCGACGCTCCCTCTTCGCCCTTTCACTTGAACAACGGTGGAAGGGTGAATTTGATATGGATCATCGAATTCACCGTTTCCTTCTGCTTTTCAGGTATATGGAAGCTTCGTCTATTTCTGTGGTCGTGGGATCGTTGGACGTCGACGACCAACCCGACTCTCCAATGGCGCCAATCACTAGGGTCGAGGAACGTCCCCTCACGGAGTGGGTCAGCGATGAGTCGTTGAACATGGCTTCCCATTTTGTCGACGAGGACACCATTTTTTGCACAGTCGAGCACCAGCTGGTGGGTTCCTCGAAGTCGTGGTAGGTATTCTGACCTCAAGCATACCATCGCATATGCTCGACGTACCGAGGGATGAGGTTCCCTCTTTACGAGTTCATGTTCGACAAGGTGGGTTGGCGTCTGCCCTTTACAGATTTTTAACAAGCAGTATTTGTTTGGTTGCGCCTGGCGCCTTCGCAGCTCCACCCAAACTCCCTCACTTTCATCCGAGCTTTCGAGCTCGTCTGTAAATATCTCCGAATCGGGGCAACCGTGCCTCTCTTCTTTCGCATCTTCCACCTCCTGCGATAGGCCTCCGATGGCAGACACGGCTGGGTGTCTTTCAAACAAATGAGCAGTCTCTTCCACACCTACTTGGATTCTGTTCGCGACTTTAAATACTGGTATTATATCGTGAGGCCGGTCACGTTCGAAGTTGTGAATTCGGTGTATTGCTGAGTTTCTCGCGAAGTGGACGGGTGATAACACGAAAATGTATCATATATTTGCCTTGATTTATGACTAATAATTATGTTATTTCAGCTTAAGTTCCGATTATTCCGCGAGTATTCTAGTATTTTCGCAGGTATTGCATTGTCCAAGCTAAAAATGAGCAAAGTAGAAAAACATGAAGAAATGAGAAGAAAACACGAAGAAATGACAGAGAAAAAGCAGAAAAATAGAAAGCGGTGTGTGTGACGACCGTCACACAACCACCACGACCGTCACGCAAATAAAAGGCGCACCACGACCGTCACACAACCACCACGACCGTCACACGCACATAATGGTTATAACGTCCAGAACACAGACGTGGACACGGAAGACCAATACAGTCACGCATGTTCAATATTTTCTCCCGGATTCTCTCAACTTCAGCTTCAACTGCACATGAGCCCAGTCTCCCTTGGATTTCTTAACAGAAAGTTGATGCTCCTATATTTTCTCCAACGTAAAGCAAAGGTGGGGCTATAAATACAGCATTGATAGAACAACCCGAAAACTAGAGATTTTTACCCCAAATTGCTGCAGAGTTCATTTGTTGAGAATTATTATTTTCCCTGCATTCTTGCTTGTTCCCTTCTCCATTATTTGTTCACCATTACCTTAAATAGTGATAGTTTCTCACATCGAGGAACTATCGCACAGTAGTTAGGATTTTTAATCTTGCCTTCATCATTCATTGTTCCGGTACAATCGAGCAAAAGCCTACCGACTTGTGGAGGAATTGCTAGAAACAAATTATTGCTTATTTACCAGGTTTTTATCATTAATTTAATAACAACATTATTATTTCCCATTGTCATGTCTTATTTATTGTTTTGCAGTTTGTGTTTATTCTTGTTTGTTTTAATTAATATGTCTAGCTAAATCCATATTATCGGTATGTAATTAAGTTAACCGGAATGGATTCGATAAAAATAAGCTAAAACCATAAACAACTTAATTTTTGGTTGCGATTTCTTAATTAAAATTGGACTTTTATTACGAGAGTAAAAAGGTACCAAAGGTTAGGATTAAGACGACAAGAGTGTGAGATTTTAACCGGATAGCTGAAATCGGGCATTGGTTTTAAAAATAGCGAGAGCGCTTTAAAGCTAATTAGATTGTATTGGTTTTCAAAAAGTATTTTTAAACTCAAATGGGCTAGCGAGAGCAGACATTATGATTTAGGAGTATAGTCCGAAGTAATAACCACGAGAGTGTGAGGTGAGGGCTTTTAAACTGATATTTTCTACAGAAATATAATGTGACTTATTTTCATACGCTTAAGTTTTATTGAATCCACGATGGTGTACTAAGTTACGTACCGATATCCTAATATTAACTAGTTTATTCCAAATTTTAGATTCCCTTTTGTTTCCCGTTTGAACTTAAAACCAAAACATCATCAGCCTTAGCTAAACATAGTAACAACCTGATAGCACTAGTTTGATTATCGGTCCCTGTGGGTTCGATATCTTTGCTTGTAGTTAGTAATCCCGACAGACTCATAAAGTCGCGATCAAGTTTTTGGCGCCGTTGCCGGGGACTGATTTAGTCAATAGTGCAATTCATTTGTTGCGTCGTATAGACTAAGGCAATAAATTCCCTTATTTGTCTGTTGTATGCCAAGTACTCGCTCAAAAGGCGAAGACCTCACACGACCGACAGACGAACCTGAACGTCTTCTTAGCGTAAAAAGACGAATCCAAGAATACTGCCTAAACCACGAAATACCTTTTCCTTTATCAGAACCTGAATCTCAATCCGAATCCGAATCTGAAACAGAACTTGACTCTGAATCAGAATCAGAAGAAGACATGGTTGAAGGACTACAGAACCGTCCTCTTAAGTATTATGCTACCCCGTCTGAGCAAGAACCACATAACAGCATTGTTGCCCCCGCTATCAACCGGAACGATTTCGAGTTGAAACCCTCATTGTTGTCAACCGTGGGATGATCCTAATGAACATTTGACCAAATTTGTGCAGTACGCAGACACAGTGAAGGCAAATGGTGTAACTGCAGACGCGATAAGACTACGTCTTTTTCCTTTCTCATTAAGAGACAGAGCTTGGGCTTGGTTGCAATCCTTGCCATCAAATTCTGTCACTACGTGGGATGAGTTTAAAAAGGTGCTCTTAGCACGATATTTCCCACCAAGCAAAACAGCTATGCTGAGAGCCCAAATTAATGGATTTCGACAAAAAGATACTGAGTCTCTTTACGATGCATGGGAGAGATACAAAGATATGATGAGGATGTGTCCGCATCACGGTCTTGAAGATTGGTAAGTCATCCTTACGTTTTACAATGGTCTCTTGTACAATACAAGAATGACAATAGATACCGCCGCTGGTGGTACACTTATGGACAAACCCTATACCGAAGCCTATCAACTCATCGAAAGCATGGCTCAAAACTATTACCAATGGGGAGGTGAAAGAATGCCAGTGGAAAAAGCCCAAACGAAAGGTGGAATATACGAAGTTAGTAGTCTTGATCATGTCCATGCTAAGGTAGATGCCCTTGCTCAAAAGATAGACAACTTGACCATACACCCGCAGCCACCGTGGCTGCCGTAGCTCCAAACTGCGAATTATGCGGAGTACCTGTACATGCTGCCCCCGAATGCCAAATTTTAGCAGGAGTCTCCGATGACCAAGTGAATTATGCTCAAGGAAACCCATATGCAAATACCAACAATCCTGGTTGGAAGAACCATCCAAACTTTTCGTACAATAATAATAACGCTCTGTATGCACCTGGCCAAGCGCCTGCTGTGCCACCAGGATATCAAAAACCTGCCGCTAACATTCCCAACGTTCCTAGGAAGTCAAACCTTGAAATTATGATGGAGAACTTCATTGCTGCACAAGCTCAACAGAACAAGGAGTTCCTTAACCAGAATGTTCACACCGGTGAGTAAATTAAACAATTAGCCAACAAGGTTGACTCTCTAGCCACTCACAACAAAATGTTAGAAACACAAATCTCACAAGTGGCTCAACAACAAGCAGTTATCGCTGCCCCAACTGGGATCCTTCCAGGTCAAACTCAAATTAATCCGAAGGGACATGCAAACGCTATAACACTTCGGAGTGGAACAGAACTAGAAGGACCCACTGACCCAAGAATCGAAAATCCAGTCATGTACCAAAAGCCTAGTAAGGAGTCTGAAAAGGAAGGCGAACCAAAGGAAAACGAGAAGGAAGATAATGGCAAAGAGGCCGAAGAGAAAGAAGAACCATATGTGCCTCCGCCGCCTTATAAACCACCTATCCCGTATCCCCAAAGATTCGCTAAATCTAAAAACATAGGGAAATTTAAGAAATTTGTTGAACTTCTGAAAAAATTAAATGTCACAATACCTTTTACAGAAGCAATCACACAAATGCCCTCATACGCTAAGTTCTTAAAAGAAATATTAACTAATAAGAAAAAGCTCGAGGATACTGGAATCGTTATGCTTACTGCAGAATGTAGCGCTATAATCCAAAACAACATGCCTCATAAGCTAAAAGATCCTGGTAGTTTCTCTATAACCTGTGTGATTGGAAAGTTTGTCATAGACAAAGCTCTGTGCGATTTAGGAGCCAGCATCAGCTTAATGCCCTTGTCTATTTGTAAAAGGCTCAACATGGGAGAACTGAGACCAACAAGAATGTCTGTACAACTAGCTGATAGATCGGTGAAATTTCCTCTAGGAATGCTAGAAAACGTTCCAGTACGTATAGGACAATTCTATATTCCTACAGATTTCATCATCATGGACATCAAGGAAGAATCAAACATCCCTATCATTTTAGGAAGACCATTCCTAGCTACTGCTGGAGCCATCATAGATGTGAAAAAAGGAAAACTGATTTTCGAGGTTGGTGAAGAAAAAGTAGAATTCATCCTCTCACAATTCTTCAAAGCACCTGCTATAGAAGATTCGTGCTGCTTCCTAGATGTAATTGATGAATACGTTAAGGAAATGGAAAAACACCAAGACACGTATTCTGAAGTGCTGAGAATTTTGATGCCACCAATTTTTGAAGATGATAATTGGCGTGGTGAATACCAAGATAATAATCTAAGTGAATGTCTCGCACTCACTCCTGACCCTATGCCTTGCCCAAAGAAACCAGCTGTAGAACTGAAGACATTGCCCAAAGATCTAAGGTATGAATTCCTAGATACAGAACTCGAACGACCAGTTATAGTCAATGCAGATTTAGGACAAATAGAAACCGAGAAATTATTGCATGTCCTGAGAAAGTACCCGACTGCCTTAGGCTATAACATCTCAGATTTGAAAGGAATAAGTCCCTCTATCTGTATGCATCGCATCATGCTTGAGGAAGACTGTAAAACCTCTAGAGGACATCAAAGGAGAATCAATCCCATTCTGAGTGATGTCGTTAAGAGAGAAGTGCAAAAGCTGTTAGAAGCAGGAATCATATACCCAATATCAGATAGTGAATGGGTTAGCCCAATTCACGTGGTACCCAAGAAAGGAGGTGTTACCGTCATCAATAATGAAAAAGGCGAATCTGTAGCACAACGTACTCAAACCGGATGGAGAATGTGTATCAACTATAGGAAACTAAACAAAGCCACTCGTAAAGATCATTTCCCTTTACCCTTCATAGATCAAATGCTTGAACGTGTGGCTAAAACTCCCATTTTTGCTATTTAGACGGATATTCAGGATTTTTCCAAATTCCTATCCATCCTGACAACCAAGAAAATGCTACTTTCACGTGTCCCTATGGAACCTTTGCCTACCGGCGAATGCCTTTCGGATTATGTAACGCACCCACAACATTTCAGAGATGCATGATGTCCATCTTCTCCGACTTCTTAGACGGTATAATGGATGTCTTTATGGACGATTTCTCTGTCTGTGGGGAAAGTTTTGAAGGATGTCTATCAAACCTCGAAATGGTGCTTGAACGGTGTGTAAGTGTCAACTTAGTGCTCAATTGGGAAAAATGCCATTTCATGGTCCGACAAGGAATCGTGCTAGGACATATAGTATCCGACAGAGGAATCAAAGTCGACAAGGCAAAAATCGAAGTTATAGAAAATCTCCATTCACCGAAAACCGTTAGAGAGATAAGAAGTTTCTTAGGACACGTCGGTTTTTATCGACGTTTCATTAAAGATTTTTCTAAGATAACCAAACCCCTGACTGAGCTATTAATGAAAGACGCTGAATTCGTCTTTGATGACAAATGCTTGGAAGCATTTCAAACACTCAAGCAAGCGTTAATATCAGCACCCATTATGCAACCCTCAGATTGGAATAAACCATTCGAAATCATGTGCGACGCGAGTGATTATGCTGTAGGTGCAGTCCTAGGACAAAGAAAGGACAAAAAGCTTCATGCAATCTACTATGCCAGTAGAACCTTGGATCATGCACAAACGAACTACGCTACCACAGAAAAGGAACTCTTGGTTGTCGTGTTCGCATTGGATAAATTTCGTTCCTACCTAGTAGAAGCGAAAATAATCATCTACACCGATCACGCCGCAATCAGGTACCTATTAAGTAAAAAGGATGCCAAACCAAGGCTTCGGAGGTGGATTCTACTCCTACAAGAATTCGACTTGGAAATCAAGGACAAGAAAGGCACTGAAAATGTAGTAGCTGACCACCTGTCGAGAATGGAAGACATACAACCAGAACAAGTACCTATTAATGACGATTTCCCTTATGAAAGACTCTTAGCCCAGTTAGAAAGTAATACAGTTGAACAATCTCTGACTTATACTGATACAAAAACTAATGAAGTGATAGAATCTGTTTACAGTACACTAATGCCACGCTGCCGTGGTATGCTGACTTTGTCAACTATCTAGCAGCTGAAGTACTGCCACCTGATCTAACCTATCAACAAAGAAGAAATTCTTCCACGACCTTAAACACTATTATTGGGATGAACCACTTCTCTTCAAGAGGGGCGCCGATGGTATTTTCCGTTGTTGTGTACCCGAAGACGAGGTGGAAGACATAATTTCTCATTGTCATTTCGCGCCCTATGGTGGGCACGCGAGCACTTCAAAGACTTGTGCTAAGATTTTGTAAGCTGGCCTCTTTTGGCCTACTCTATGGAAAGATGTCTATATCGCGGTTATAAATTGCGACCGGTGTCAACGCACTGGTAACGTCTCTAGGCGCGATGAAATGCCTCAAAAGGGCATTCTAGAAGTAGAAGTCTTTGACGTGTGGGGAATAGATTTCATGGGACCATTTCCGTCCTCTTTTGGTAACAAGTACATACTCGTCGCTTTTATTAAATCACAAAATGGATCGAAGCTATAACAGCTCCTACCAACGACATACGAGTAGTGAATAAGCTCTTTAAGAACATAATTTTTCCTAGGTTCGGTGTTCCGAGACTGGTAATCAGCGATGGAGGTTCCCACTTTATTTCGAAAATCTTTGAGAAACTTCTATCAAAATATGGAGTCAAACACCGTGTAGCAACACCTTACCACCCCCAAACGAGTGGGCAAGTAGAGCCATCAAACCGAGAAATTAAAAAAATTCTAGAAAAGACCGTTGCCACCTCTAGGAAAGATTGGTCTTCTAAACTAAATGAAGCTTTATGGGCTTATAGGACCGCTTACAAAACCCCCATAGGAACCACTCCATTTAAACTAGTCTATGAAAAATCTTGCCGCCTGCCGGTAGAGATAGAACATAAAGCCTATTGGGCCATCAAAACTATTAATCTAAACTATACGGGCGAAAAGAGAATTTTGGACTTACATGAACTAAACGAACTTAGATTAGACGCCTATGAGAATGCTAAGAGATACAAGGAAAAAATAAAAAAATGGCATGACAGACGCATAGCAAGGAAAGGATTTGAAATAGGAGATATTGTGCTTTTATTTAACTCTAGACTCAAATTCTTCCCAGGTAAGCTTCGTTCTAGATGGGCCGGTTCCTTTGAGGTTACCAAAGTCTTATTAAGTGGCGCAGTTGAGATAAAAGGTAGATCTAGTGAACCGTTCATTGTAAACGGAGAACGTTTAAAACACTATCACTGCGTAGACAATAGGGATTATTCAACTGCTCTTAAACTGGCAGAAATGCCTACATCCCTCGTAAACTAATAATTCATATAAACTGTCGAGCTCCCGACGTTAAATGAAGCACTGAGTGGGAGGCAACCCACGAAATTTGTTTTTATTTATTACTTTGTTTCTTTTTTATCTTTATCTTTATCTTTTATTTTGTTTTCACTTCGTTATTTTTCTTATTACTTTTGTCTTATTATTTTTGTCAAAAATTTACTTTACTTACCGATGCAGTATTTTTCAATTATTTTAAAAATCAGTACTAATTATCTCATTATATGCCTCCAGGATTCTCATTTTTTTCTACCTTCTTCCTTCTCCATTTGCTTTACTTTTCCGACTAACTGTTAGGATGGATAACGAAGACACAATGGTTGTTCTATTCAGGGACGTTGTCCAATGGCACCGCTATGAAGCCCTCTCTCTTAGACCCATGGCCCTAACCAAATTCCCCCATGGACCTACCATGACTGCCTTAGGTATAGGAGATAGCATAGACTTTATGTTTAGCCAGATAGGATGGGAAGGTTTTGCTAGAAAGAAGTATCCAACCTACCACAGACTGACCCTAGAATTTCTAAGCTCATTGTCCTACAACCCTAACTATGGCATGGGATTTAATAGGGGTAATATAACCTTTAGGCTATTTGGGTACACATGCCGCTTCAACATTAGAGAGATTGCGGACCTGTTGGATTTCCCCAATGGACCCGACGTTTTTACCATGGCACAGGAGGATTTAGTAATGGAAGATGAACTGAACTTTTTCTGGAGTAGTATTTCAGGACGACCTCATCATGACCCGCACCCTATGGTGTCCACTGAAATTCACAACCCAGCCATAAGATACTTTCATATGATTTTAGCCTACACCCTTTTTGGAAAAGCCGAGAATGACACCCTAGTCTCTAGAGATGAGTTATTTATCATGTTTTGTGTGTTTCAATCCCGACCCGTTAATGGAGCTACTTTTATGCTTGACAATCTCCGCAAGATTGCTCAAGCTGATCACGGTCCCATTTTGATAGGTGGCCTTGTAACAAAAATTGTTGATGCCATGGGATTTAGAACACGGCTTTCCCGAGTGAACCCTCTAGGCGGATATAGGCCAATGAATATCACTTTCTGTTTTAACCGAGGACTCATTATAAATCTTGGACCACCCCCGTTTCAACTCCTGATCAATAATGAAGTTGTTTCACATTTTACACTGCCTGATCACGAGCGAACTAGTGTGCATAACCGCCACAACTGGCTATATGATTTAGATGAGCCACGGCCTGAAAGAGATCTTGGTAGTCATGTGTCTGACATTGAGATTGACCCTGAAACTCCTCCTCACTATCATGATTTCCCTGAGCATCCCATGAATAATACTGATACTGCCCCCCTGCTAACATCCATGCTACACTTGAAGCTTTCCGCACTGCACTTCAATATATGAGAGATGAACTTCAACTTATCCATATTGACGTTGTCGGTCTAATGGATACCACCGTCGAGGAATTTGATCATCTGAACCAGGTTGTGGAATCCTTGAAGAAGCAACGTGGCTAATATTGTCGCACTGCATTTTTCACATTTTATTGCTTTGTTTTTAATGTTTTTAGAACCATTTACTTTATTGTCATTTTCTTTTTAATGTCAAGGAACAAGTTTATTTCAGTTCAATTTCAACTATAATACTCTACTGCATTTTTACTTTGAATACACTGATATCATTTTCCAATTTCTTTAATGAAGTATTCAATTCGTATTCACCGCTAGTGGTTGTGTTGATGATGATATAATGTTCCTGCTCATTTTAATTTATTTCTGTCATTTTATATTTATTCTGACATTTATCTAGTATTTTACTACTATTAATAATTGCCATGTTCCATTATATGTTATGTGCCCGTTTATATTAAGTTTTCTGTGAAAATGCCAACTTTGTGAGCATGATGCGCGTAACGCCCTTGTCACGACCGTCACGCGTCTTACGACCGTGACAGGTCCGTGACGAACGTCCCACTTATTTATAACATGATCTCTGTTTTATAACAGAGACCCTTCCTCTTCATCTTCTTTTCTTTTCATTTTCTCTTCAACTGTCCCAGTCTCTCTTTACTTCCCAAAACAAAACCCCAATTTATCTCCACCACTTCATATTCCCGTACCCATTATTTAAGCAACACAAACTCATCCTCATTCTCACAAAACCCATTCTCACTATTACCCACTTCCTCCATTTCACTTATTTCACATTGCATGTAACATGGCTAGACGCACCAGACAAACTCCAGACTTATCAGCTATTAACTTCATAGAGGGAGAGTCCGGTGACCGCCAAAGGGCTAATTACCTCAGCTTCTACCAACGCTCATTCCAACCGATGAGGTACGTCAACACTGCTAGCCTTGAAGAGTTGGGTATGCTTGAGGGTGTACGTTGGATGCTTCAAAATGTCGGTTTATGGCAGCTCTGTACACAAGGGCAGCCTACTTACGAAACTCTGACTCTTGAGTTTCTGAGTTCATTCGCTTATGTTACACCTCCAGGAGATACAAACCAACTTATCAGTACAGCCACATTCCGAATGTTTGGCTCTGAGTATTCGGTGGGCCAAAACCGACTTGCCCAAATACTTGGATTCCATCACGGTGAGAACGTCCATTGCCGTGTACCTCAAGAGACATTGTCCCAGGAAGCTTTCAGCCTTTGGAATCAAATTACAGGCGTAGCTGCTACAAGCTGGGACAACCTCAACACAACTTACATTCATAACCCAGCGATAAGATATTTTCACAGAGTTTTAGGACACACGATCTTCACGGGGGACAGCAACCATAAAGTCAACTCCAAGGAGCTCTTTTTCCTTCGCTGTGTGCTCCTTCCTGAACCGATTAATGCAGCACCATTTCTACTAGCCCACATCCAAGCCAACTGTGCTAAAGGTTCTAAACCTTTCTACTTCGGAGGTATTGTAACTTCTATCGCACTCGTCCTTAATCTGGGAGACAACCTCGCTAATTTACCTTCCATACCACCTGAGTCCCTGGATACCGAGTATTGTCGCTCCTCCCACCTCATTAAAGCAAGGGAGGATAGACGATACCATCTAGTGGTCCGTACCAGAATCATCATAAGCATCATCATGCCATGCCGAGACCGCATCGACCCGCAAAACCAAGAAAATTGGCTTTTTGATCTCCGTGCTCCTGAGCCTAATGTTGTTGCTCAAGAAAATCAAAAAAATGAAGCAGTCGATGAAATAGAGCAAGAGATGGATCAGCAACCTCCTGAGAACCCACCACCTTCTGCCCAGGATCCTACATCACCCACCAGTCGTCGTCGCCGCGCCGATCCAGAACCCGATCCCATCACTAATGAAGAAATCTTAAGGGGCATATGGCACCAAAACCAATTGGCTGCCCAGAGAGAAGAACAGCAACAGACGCAGTATAATGAAATGATGAACCTTATGCGTCAAATCCAACAAGGGCAAGTCAACCAAGGACAGCGGATAGACGATGTGATAGAAGAGATGGGTGCCATAACGTTGCGAGTGCAAGACCTACATGACTATATCCACCATGTAGGCATTCCAGATCACGTGACACAGAATGGACGCGCTCGCACCCGAGGCAGAGGACGTGGACCTCATTAGATTTAGTTCTAGTTTTAGTTTGTCCTTGTTTTAGTTTTTGTTTCTTTTCGTAGTTTCTATCCGCATTTATATCGACACATTGAGGACAATGTCCGATATAGTGTGGGAGAGGTACTTTATTTTCCCTTATGTATTCCCTTTCCGCATTTCCTTTCAAATAAACAAGCTTTTATATGAAATTTTCGTACATGTCAAAATTTCCCCACTTTATTTAGCTATAACAAAACAAATTTCATGATCAATGCATAACTTAACATACCAAAACATAGGCTATGTAGGAAGTCGAGAAAAATTTAACAAGATTGATACCGTCTTGACACCTTAGACCTCTTGCATATGCGAGATCAGTTTCAACATCCATTATACCGATACCTTCAGTTTTAGTTCTAGAGTAACCCCTAGTAGTTTATATTAGCAGTCAGCACCGTCTTAAGCACAAACCACGTGGAGAGCCGATGAAGATAAGTGTTTGATGCCGAATCATTAAATATCTTTCGTATTCTTTGCTGTTGTGAAAAATAGAAAAATGCACCAAATCTACGGTTGCAAAAGTATTACAAAAGAAAAGAAAGAATCCATTGTCGGTTGGTTCAGAGGGACCTGGTTCTGAACTCGGTAGGGCGAACTACGGTTCGATCCCCCACAACTTACGATTAGGATATATATAAATGGTTACCACACTTGTGTACCAGACCCCATGCTAGAAAGGATCAAAGTCACTAACCGGCTACTCCACTACGTACGTGTAAAGGCAAAGGGCTTAATGTGATTGCGCTAGAGTGAAATCGGGTGAAATAGATACGAGAAACTTTAGGTTGAGCTATAATAGAATGATTAGAACTGGCTTGTATAGAGGGGAGGTCTATGATTATGCTTGTTGCTTGTGTCACTAATGTATCTTTAGTGTTTTACTTGAGTATCCGTCATCTTAACACAATGCCTTACAAAACATTTTCAAAACAAAAGGTATGTCATGTGTGTGCATTTGATAAAACTTGTCCGACGTTCTTACCGACTATTTGCTTGAGGACAAGCAAAGATTCAAGTGTAGGGGAGTTTGATAACACGAAAATGTATCATATATTTGCCTTGCTTTACGACTA
This sequence comes from Lathyrus tuberosus, assembly GCA_022829125.1. Classification (NCBI taxonomy): domain Eukaryota; kingdom Viridiplantae; phylum Streptophyta; class Magnoliopsida; order Fabales; family Fabaceae; genus Lathyrus; species Lathyrus tuberosus. The sequence goes on from JALAZF010000031.1 coordinate 15,369,180, forward strand.
ATAATTACGTTATTTCAGCTTAAGTTCCGATTATTCCGCGAGTATTCTAGTATTTTCGCAGGTATTGCATTATCCAAGCTAAAAATGAGCAAAGTAGAAAAACATGAAGAAATGAGAAGAAAACACGAAGAAATGACAGAGAAAAAGCAGAAAAATAGAAAGTGGTGTGTGTGACGACCGTCACACAACCACCACGACCGTCACACAAATAAAAGGCGCACCATGACCGTCACACGTACATAATGGTTATAACTCCCAGAACACAGATGTGGACACGGAAGACCAATGCAGTCACGCACATTCAACATTTTCTCCTGGATTCTCTCAACTTCAGCTTCAACTGCACATGAGCCCAGTCTCCCTTGGATTTCTCAACGGAAAGTTAATGCTCCTATATTTTCTCCAACGTAAAGAAAAGGTGGGGCTATAAATACAGCATTGATATAACAGCCCGAGAACTAGAGATTTTTACCCCGAATTGCTGCAGAATTCATTTGTTGAGAATTATTATTTTCCCTGCATTCTTGCTTGTTCCCTTCTCCATTCTTTGTTCACCATTACCTTAAATAGTGATAGTTTCTCACATCGAGGAGCTATCGCACAGTAGTTAGGATTTTTAATCTTGCCTTCATCATTCATTGTTCTGGTACAATCGAGCAAAAGCCTACCGACTTGTGGAGGAATTGCTAGAAACAAATTATTGCTTATTTACTAGGTTTTTATCATTAATTTAATAACAAAATTATTATTTCCCATTGTCATGTCTTATTTATTGTTTTGCAGTTTATGTTTATTCTTGTTTGTTTTAATTAATATGTCTAGCTAAATCCATATTATCGGTATGTAATTAAGTTAACCGGAATGTATTCGATAAAAATAAGCTAAAACCATAAACAACTTAATTTCTGGCTGCGATTTCTTAATTAAAATTGGACTTTTATTACGAGAGTAAAAAGGTACCAAAGGTTAGGATTAAGACCACGAGAGTGTGAGATTTTAACCGGATAGCTGAAATCGGGCATTGGTTTTAAAAACAGCGAGAGCGCTTTAAAGCTAATTAGATTGTATTGGTTTTCAAAAAGTATTTTTAAACTCAGATGGGCTAGCGAGAGCAGACATTATGATTTAGGAGTATAGTCCGAAGCAATAACCACGAGAGTCTGAGGTGAGGGCTTTTAAACTGATATTTTCTACAGAAATATAATATGACTTATTTTCATACGCTTAAGTTTTATTGAATCCACGATGGTGTACTAAGTTACGTACCGATATCCTAATATCAACTAGTTTATTCCAAATTTTAGATTCCCTTTTAGTTTCCCGTTTGAACTTAAAACCAAAACATCACCAGCCTTAGCTAAACATAGTAACAACCTGATAGCACTAGTTTGATTATCGGTCCCTGTGGGTTCGATATCTATTAAAACTACGTGATAGACTATGCGCTTGCAGTTAGTAATCCTGATAGACTCATAAAGTCGCGATCAACGGGCAGACGGAGGAGGTCCTCGAGCCAAGATTCCCCTTGTTCTGGACGGAAGAACACTTCAAAAAGGGGACGGACAGCTACAAAGTCAGTCCTGGCCGTTTGGATGAGGGGGATCGCCTGGCTTATGAGAGAATAGTCGCTTTCGTCAACGGGTTTAATAAAGCCAAGGTCGTGACGATGGATGGAGAACCCGTCCGAGGAGACGACGGGCAGGTGTTAACGAAGCGGCGTTTAATCAATACGAGGGCCCTCCTCGAGACGTTCTCCGATGTGGAAGCCCTTCGAGCTGCTAGGTGGTGACATCCTCTTTGACTTGCTTTTTCCTTCGTGTCCTGGTTTCTGATTTACTGACGCTTACTTTCTTTTTGCAGGTAAGATGTCGACTGCCGAGGAGCGCTTCAAAAAGTTGAAGGCTACCCGCCTTTCGAGGAAGGGAGGTAAAGGTCACATCGAGCAGATCCGAGCGCTGGACTCCATTCCCACCCCGACAACCGGGGTTTCTTCTGGGTCTAACCAGGACAACGATTCTCCCAGCACTCAGGGCTCCCCGAAGAGGCAGCGGGTTGCAGATCAAGTGGACGTCGACCTTATTGAGAACAAGAGTCCCCCTGCTGTAAAATTTATGCTCCCGCCTTGTCATTCGAGGTCGAACTTCTTCATGGGGAATAATTCCCTATGCGTGGGTGCCCCCGAAGCTCAGGCCATCTTAGGAGTCGACAGGGTTTCCCGGAGAAGGGCGCTGGTGGAGGATGTGTCCACGGTGATGCGGGTTTACGCGGCTGCCTTGGTTCTGAACGACGAGGCGTGCCCCGAAGATGAGCTGAACAAGTTGCGAGAGAGTTTCAGGTCCATCTCATCCGAAATGGAGAAGGTGGGCAAGGAGCTGGCTGACTGCAAAAGCCAGAACCAGGCCCAGGTCGAACTTCAAGGGAAGCTGGAGGAAAGGTTGAAGAATACTGAGGAGGAGCGGAAATGTCTCTTGGCGAGGGACGTCGAGTTTGGAGGAGGCTGTCCGCCCGGCTGATGAGGAAACTGAGGAAGACAGGTTGTTGACTTCGCGGGCAGCGCTGATAGCGAAGCTCCGGGAAGCCGAGCAAGACAACCTCGAGGCGGCTGACATAGGTTTCAGGAATGCCGTGCAATAGCTTCAAGTTCTCAACCCCAACCTCATAACCGAAGGGACTGACCCCGACTACGAGGTGGTCAACAGTCAGATCGTGCAGCCCGAAGAGACCGTCGTCGAGTAGGTTTTTCGTTCTGTTTGGCTTGCGAGCCATTTTATTTATTTTTTTGATACTTATGCCCGGCCTGCGTGCCAGGGACTTTTTGATACTTGTTTGTAACATCTGTACAATGGGCTTCTGCCCGCTTCGATGCATTTTTGTTTATCTGCTCGTGTGTTGTTTGTATGTTTTCAATTGTGTGTGATGTTATTGCATTTGCTATGCTTCGTTTGATTTTGTCCAAGTAATAGAGATTTCTATACTTTGCTTGTTTTTGTCTAAGTAATGAAGACATTGGGGATTTGCTCGACTTTGATAGTCCCTGACCGCGTGGAGAGCTGGCCGGGTGGTCGGAGACTATTCCGACCTTCAACAAGGCTAAGAGCTCGGTCGAGGTCTTAGCTTCGTGGCGTGAACTTCCCATTGCGAGCTGGGTGTTCTGCCTAATTGGTACAACGATGGTGGAGCTCAATCGAGGTATCCTCGTTGGATCAAAAGTCCTCGCGCACACACAATGCGGCCATTGATCATTGTGTTCTGTATAGGGGAGTCGCGCTCGTACCCTAGTGCATCCTCGTAATCGCGGTGCTAGTGTGCCGCGGGCAGTGTTTAACTGTAGTACTGTTTGAGCTTCTCAGCGTTCCATGGTCGAGCAAGTTCTTCCCCGTGCAGATTTTCGAGGAAGTAGGCTCCTGTCCCCGTTTTCGCGCGAACGCGGTACGGGCCCTCCGAGTTCGCGGCGAGTTTGCCTTCTCGCGAGTCTTTCTGGTTCCTTCTTAGGACGAGGGTGCCTACCTGAAAATCCTGCTTGATAACTTTGTCGTAATAACGTAAAGTTATTTTTTGCTTAAGTGAAGCTTCTCGGAGAGAAGCGCCCAAACGCGTCTCCTCGACGAAATCGAGTTCTTCCCGCAGGGCTTCGTTGTTCGCGTCTCCTTCGAGGGGGGCTTCTGTCCTCCTCGAGGGTTCTCTGATTTCCATGGGGATCACCGCTTCCGTTCCGTAGGTCAGACGAAAAGGGGTCTCCCCGGTCGTGGAATGTGGGGTCGTTCGGTAGGCCCAGAGGATGTTGTGAAGCTCCTCGACCCACCGTTGTTTGGCGTCGCCTAATCGACGTTTTAATCCTTGGAGGATTACTCTATTCGCCGCTTCGGCCTGCCCGTTCGTTTGAGGGTGTTTGACCGACGTGAAGTGCTGCTTCGTGCCCAGTTTGGTGACGAAGTCTTGGAAGTTCCTGTCGGTGAACTGTGTTCCATTGTCAGTGACAATGGCTTGAGGCACGCTGAACCGGGCGAGGATGTTTCTTTTGTAAAAATGCAGTATGTTGAAGGCTGTGATTTTGGCCAATGCTACCGCCTCGATCCACTTCGTAAAGTAGTCCACTCCGATGATGAGGTACTTGTTTTGATATGATCCTATGACGAAAGGTCCAAGGATGTCCATTCCCCACCACGCGAACGGCCACGGGGAGGACAGCGTTTTGAGCTTGCTAGGAGGAGCGAGGTGCATGTCCCCGTGTCCCTGGCATCTATCGCACTTCTTGACGTGTTCCTTGGTGTCCTGTTGCATGGTGGGCCAGTAATACCCTGCTCGAAGTGCCTTACGGGCTAACGATCACCCGCCGAGGTGCTGCGCATTGATTCCCTCGTGGATTTCTTAGAGGATGTCGGGGACCCTGGTCTCCTCGACGCATCTGAGTAGAGGGATAGCAAACCCTCGCCGGTATAGCTTGTCTTTGACTATCGTGTATGAGCATGTCTGCCGCTTTACCATCCCCGCTTCCTTGGGATCTTCAGGCAGTCTGCCCGTCGTGAGTTACTAGTACACCGGGGTCATCCAGCAATTGCTATCCCCAATGGCGTTCACGTCCGTCGCTGGAACGGGTTTGTCAATGCTCGGGCGGGAAAGCACTTCTTGTATGACGAATTTGTTTCCGCCCTTCTTCTTTGTGCTTGCCAATTTGGACAGGACATCTGCTCGGGTATTGTGCTCGCGAGGGATGTGAGTTACTTCCGCGGAGGTGAACTTTTTCATCTTTTCTTTCACCAAGGTCAAGTATTCGATGAGGTTGTCGTTCTTGGCCTGGTACTCTCCTCGGACTTGTGAGGCCACGAGCTGGAGTCGGTGAAGATTTTAACCTCCTTGGCGCCGAGGTCCTCGACCAGTTGAAGCCCGACGAGGAAAGCCTCGTACTCTGCTTGGTTGTTCGACGTCGGGAAGGATAGTTTGAGGGATACCTCGATCAGGATGCCTTCCTCATTTTCAAGGATGATGCCCGCCCCGCTTTCCTTCGGACTGGATGCTCCGTCGACATAGATCGTCCATTTTTGGGATCCGTTGGTCGAAGGTTCTGGGACAGTCATCTCCGCCACAAATTCAGCCAATAACTGAGCCTTCAGGGCTTTCCTTCCCTCGTATTGGATGTCAAACTCGGCGAGTTCGAGCGACCACCTAAGCATCCTCCCCGCCATATCTGGTCGTCCAAGGAGTTGCCTTAAAGGATGTTCGGTCCTTACGACGACAGTGTGGGCTAGGAAGTATTGGAGTAGCCTCCTGGACGCGGTGACGAGGGCCAGGGTGACTTTCTCTATCTGCTGATACCTGAGCTCGGGGCCTTGGAGGGCTTTGCTCGTGAAGTAAATCGGTTTCTTCCCGTCCGGGGTTTCCTGAATGAGGACGGCGCTGACCGCTTCACTCGTGATTGCGAGATACAAGAAAAGTGTCTCCCCGCTCTCAGGCCATGAGAGGACCGGGGGTTGCGATAGGACTTGTTTTAGGTGAAGGAGCACCTGCTCGCATTCTTCGCTCCATTCAAACGTCGCTTTTTGTCGAAGAAGTTTGAAAAATGGGAGTGCGTATTGCGCAGACTTGGCGACGAAGCGGGAGAGGGCGGTGAGCATCCCGTTCAACGATTGTATTGACTTCTTCGAGTACGGAGTGGGGACCTCGGAGAAAGCCCTACACTTGTTGGGGTTGGCTTCGATTCCTCGCTCTGTGAGGTAGAAGCCGAGGAATTTTCCTTCCCGAACGCCGAATGTGCATTTGTCGGGGTTGAACCTCATGAGGCATCTCCTACTGTGTCGTACACCTTCTTGAGGTGTGCGGCGTGGTCGACTTCTTCCGCGGATTTGACGATTATGTCGTCCATATAAACCTCGAGCATGTCGCCGATTTCAGCCCGGAAAACCTTGTTCATCATCCGTTGGTAGGTCGCACCGGCGTTCTTCAGGCCGAAGGGCATTACGTTGTAGTAGTAATTGCCCGACTCGGTCATGAAGGCCGTGTGCTGTTTGTCGACCTTATCCTTGGGAATTTGGTTGTATCCCGAGTAGGCGTCCATGAAGGATAATAGTTTGTAACCTGCAGAATTGTCGACCAGCTGGTCGATGTTAGGCAAAGGATAGCAGTCTTTCGGGCAAGCCCGGTTAAGATCAGTATAATCAACACACATCCTCCATTTTCCATTATTCTTTTTTACGAGTACAACGTTGGACAGCCAGGTTGTGTACCTGGCCTCTGAAATAAAATTTGCCTCTAGGAGGTCTTTTACAGCTTTTTTGGCAGCCTCCGCTTTTTCGAGAGACTACTTACGCCTACGTTGAGCTATGGCCCTAGCGGCCGGATCTACTGCGAGCTGATGGCAAGCCACCTCGGGGTCAAGGCCAGGCATCTCGGAGGTGCTCCATGCGAACAGATCAGGATTCTCCCAGAGACATGCCTTCAGCTGCTCCTTCGCTAGGTCAGGGATCCCCGTGCCAATCTTCACGTTACGATCTGGATCTTCCCCGAGGGCTACGAGCTCAAAGTCTCCGTTTGGGATGGGGCGCGCTGGGTGGAGAGGCCGCCCGTTGTTTTCCGCCTGGAGGTCGAGGTCTTCTGCCCATTCTTCATCGGGTTCGCTCGGGAACCTGCTGTCGAGTTCAACTGCGTTGACCCGCCGGAGAGGTACTTGTTCGGTGTCCGGGGATGGCTTTGCTACGGTCTTGGGTTTAGTGCCGATGGAACTCATGCCTTTGATGACAGCGTCGAAGCACCTCCTGGTCGCGTCTATGTCCCCTTGCATCGTAACTACTCATCCCCTGGTCGTGTAGTACTTCATTTTGAGGTGGATCGTTGATGGTACCGCCGTGAGTTCGGCCAGGGTGGTCCTCCCGAGGATGCAGTTGTAAAGGGATAGATATTCGACCACCAGGAAGTGGGTCTTCACTTGTCAGGCAGTGTCTTCGGCGCCGTATGTGACCATCAGATCAACGTAGCCCCATGGTCTGGTGGTGGTTCCGTTGAATCCCTGCAGATTTGAGCCGACGTACGGGGTCAGATGTCTCTCGTCGAGTTAGAGAGTCCTGAAAAGATGAGCGTACATGATGTCGACCGAGCTGCCCTGGTCGACAAGGATCCTTCGAACGTCAAAATTCGCCATCTGTGCCCTGACCAGGAGAGGGATAGTGGCGTTGGGCGCTCCGCCGGGGAGTTCCTCGAGGTAGAAGGTGATAGGGTTTGAGTTCCCTCACACCTTCTCGAGAGTGGTTGTCTTCGCCGACATTGCTGATTCCAGTTCGTCAAATTTCCTCTTGATCGACCCGACGGGCAACTTCTCGTAACCACCCCCGGAGATGACCATTGCCTTGGGGAAGCCTTCCCAGGTGCTACAGGCAGCGACGGGGTCCTCGTGGGGGAAGTTCGCCCACATGTTGCGAACTGCTTCCTGGCCCTCAATGTCCCCAAGGATAAAAAAGTCTTCGGGTCGAGTCACACTGAGGGCGACCTGAAGTCGACTCTCGTCAGGAGGAGGCGTCGTCTCCTCGACGTTCTGGGCTTCCCGGGAGCTGGGTCGAGGAGTATCATTCTTCTGGGTGTATTTCTTCAAGTGCCCTTCCTTGATCAGGATCTCAATTACATCTTTGAGATGGATGCAGTCTTTTGTGACATGTCCGTGGCTCCGGTGGAACCTGCAGTACTTTGACTTGTCCGTGTTTGATTTGGGGGTAGTCGGCTTCGAAAAACAGACGCCTCCTTTCAGAATTTTCGAGTTATGGCACTCGGAGAAGATTCGCGCGCGGGGAGCGTTGAGCGGGGTGTATTCCGTGAACCGGCCAACTGGTCCGCGCGGTTCACGAAGATCCCGGGGGCGATTTTCTTTCTTTCTTTCTCCTCCTCGCCGGGGAGGATTATCTTCTTATTTGTGGCCGCGAGGGCCCTCCTTGCATCCCGACTTAAGGGCGATCTGCGCTGCCTCTGACTCCTCGAGCTCGATGTACGACTGAGCTCGTTGGAGGAGGTCCTCCAGACGGCAGGGTCTGTGGAGGCCCACGAACTTGGCAAAATCATATCCAAAACATAGTCCATGGGTGATTAAATACTTCTTCATATCGTCGGTCATATGAACCTCGACAACTTCACTGTTGAATCTCTCAATGTAGTTCCGAAGAGATTCGTTCTTCCCCTGGAAGATGCTCTCTAGGGCAGCCTCCGTCTTCAGGTGTCGACGAGACGCAGTAAAGTGTTTGGTGAAGCGTTGTCTTAGTTGCTTCCAGGATGTGGTTGACCCGGGTGCCAGACCCTTGTACCATGTCATGGCGCCCTTCTGCAAGGTGGTGGGGAAAAGCCTGCACTTAATGGCTCCCCTGACGTTCCTGAAGTCGAGAATGGCTTCAAAACTTTCGACGTGATCGTCGGGGTCGGCCAGTCCGTCGTAGGTTACCAACGGTGGGGGTTTCTCCATGCCCACAGGAATTGGGGCGTTCATGATGTCCCATGATAGAGGGGTCCTCTAGTCGTCGTCGTCGCTTCCGGCCGGGGACCTCGAAGGGGATCGGTGATACCGTGGAGGGGAATTCCTCGAGCGGTTCCTTGGCCTCTCCTCGGTGGTGTTGGACTTCTTGGTAGTGGAGGGCCTGGGTTCCTTCCGAGGCGGGGAATGATGACGCTTCTGGGAGATCGCCGGCTGAGGGCGTTCAAGGCGTGGACGACGGCCCTCGCGCACCGGCGAGGGGGTTCGAGATTCTTCGGATGGGGTCCTTCGCGGGGAAGGAGAACGGCGAGGTGAAGGAGGACGACGATGTCTTCGCGGGGAAGATCGTTGTGTCCTCCCTCGCTCTAGTGCTTCAATTCTGAGATTTTGGTGTGCGATCAGCTGGTTGGTCTGATTGACCAAGGCAAATAGGGCCACGGTGCTTGAATCTGCATTGGGCGGAGGAGCAACTGGCTGAAAGACAGATTGCTGGTCGTCCTGGCGGGCGGCGTCGTAAGCCGTGTCTTGGGAGTCCGGGGAGGCGGTCTGCCCGTCCCTGACGTCACCTTCTTCGACGTTGAGGGCGGGTAGCGTCCTCATGGTGGTTTCCGTTCTCGAGTTGTGCGAGGACGGTGTCCAGAGCTTTGTTAGCAGACGGGTTATTGGCCATGCTGGTGATGAACGAGAGGATTGCTTTGGTTTATCGGAGGAAAAATGGGGAAGCAAGGTTTCCCACAGACGGCGCCACTGATCGTACCTGGATTAGACAATTATTCAGTGGCCATCAACGTCGTATGGACTTTAGCTCCGATGAGGTTGAAAGACGGCGGGGGTGTACCTGCAAGGTACTCCGACGCTCAAGTAAGGTAAGGGTCACAAGTACAGAAAGAGGTTAGAGTGTATGAGATTGCATAACCTGACCCTCTCAAGTGAGAGGGTATTTATAGAGAGCCCCCAGCACGGGGCCAACGGTTACTTGCATTGGGCTGGATTGCCATGCTCAATCCAAGTAACTGCCAGGGCTTACGTGGCGTAGTGAAGACCAGCACGTGGTCTTCACCCTGGGGTAACCGTTCCTAGATCTCCGGAATTAGGGCAGACCGATTCCATCGGGAGTGGGTGGTTACATGAGAACGTGTCCTCGCGGGGAGGAGTCTTACGTGTCGGGGAGAGACGTGTCCTCGCGGGGAGGACTCTTATGTGTAGAAGGAGACGGATCCTCATGGGGAGGAGAACCTGAGTGTCGAGGATGAGCGAGCCCAGAGAGGCTTAGCCCTCTGCTCGATACTCTATGTCGTGCGTGTGCCCGACGATGTTGAGGAGGGCCATGTGCTCGACATTGGTCGTGCTAAGAGGCCTTTGTTGGGCCATCCCAGGACGTGTGGGTTGGGCCTGCTCGATTGAGGGGCAGACCCCGGCCCAGTCCAGAACAATATATATATATATATATATATATATATATATATATATATATATATATATATATATATATATATATATATATATATATATATATATATATATATATATAAAAGTTATTAAGTATCAAAATTATCTGAAACACATGGAAAATTTTGATGATCAAGATTTTTTACATGAAATTCAGAGCACAAATTCAAAGGGAAAATGGAAAGAAATTTCTCTCTCTCTCTCTCTCTCTCTCTCTCTATATATATATATATATATATATATATATATATATATATATATATATATATATATATATATATATATATATATAAGTTATTAAGTATCAAAATTATCTGAAACACATGGAAAATTTTGATGATCAAGATTTTTTACATGAAATTCAGAGCACAAATTCAAAGGGAAAAGGGAAAGAAATTTCTCTGAGACCTCAAATTCCACCAAAGGATCAAAAGTCCTTTAGTGATACATTGATTAACACAAAGGTCCAAAAGACCGATACAAAATTTTTATATCTGGGAAAACCTGTGATTCCTGCTCAACCAAAAATTTCTGAAGAAGAGATAAATTTGTCAAGTTTCATCTTATTACAAGATATATTAGCTCAAATTTGCAACAATCTGATAATTCACAATGGAATTTCAACAGAATGGAGTTTCGTATTCAACAACTACAAATCATGCCAAAGTATGTTTAAAAGTTGTCCAGAAAATCAAAATGGTGAATGCTTTTGCCAACTTGATTCAGCAATAAGGAAGGCTAGAATAGCCTTACCTGACTTTAAACCATTTAAAGTAAGAAACTACAATGTTACTCTTACTAATTTACTCAAACATGGATTATTAAGCACCATTAATATTCCTCCATTATATAACTTCACACCATACCTACCACCTTTCCTGGCGGATACTATGGAGACAGTCACATCAGAATTTCCACAAAGTGCCAAATTAGAGATTAAGTCTTTATACCCAGATTTCCAGAAAAATCATCCTTGTGTGCACATGATTTGGATGTATATTGAGGAATTCGACATAGAGTATGAAGAATTCCAAGTACAGAATTCAGGCCCCAAATCTATTAAATTAGAAGACATGGCCCAACAGATTGAACTCGCAAGAGCAAAATTGATTTCTGAGGACTTTGGTTGGTCCAAAGGCAAAATGGAAGAAAGAAATTTGCTTAGGGAAGACAAGTCCGGCAAAATTTACACCAATTCTGAAATCGCAAAAAAATGCTTTTTCTCATTTGAAGTAAAACATTCAAGACCAAAATTGGTGGAAGCCTACAAACGAAGGAATACAAGTCAGTCTAAGAGACCTGGTTCCTCCGGATCATCTCAAGATAGATCAACGATCATGATTGACCCATAGGCATGTGAGTCATGTGATCACTATCAGACACCAAATTATTGCCGACATCAAAGAAGGCGACATTAGTGGATTATTGGATTCCTGACAGATAAGGAATCTTATCACTTTGAAATTTATCTTTCCTTTTTAGCTGTAAAGCAAATAATGCTTTACTTTATCTTTCTTTTTGTTTATCTTTTGTAAAGTAGTTTGTCCACTAACTACTTAGTCTTAAAGCAAATAGTGCTTAAAGATGTAGTCAGATTCTTTTGTGTTACACGAAGCTGTGTCTAGAGTCTTCCTCTCTTGTATATAAGGAAGTTCTCTCATTCGTAAAACACACACGAACACCAACATATGTACAAACCATCAGCAAGAAGAACAACCTAACCTTTCTCTATATATGAAAGTAATTTTGCATTTAAATTATTTTCTTTACAAAATTATGCCTTCACACTAAACCATATTCCGACTTCTTAATTGTTCCAAAGAGGTATGATCTATTTATGACTTAACTCTATAATCTTAGTTTAGTTTAGAGATTTATTGTTAATCTAATAGGCATGATCTCTTAAAAACTTAAGCTTTATAATCTCAGTTTAATTCTATGCTTATTGTTCATCTTCGTTATTTTACTATCAAAAGACGTAAGTCCTGTCTGAACCGAATGAGACCGTTATAATCTAAGAAGATAATCCGATTAGGGAAATCGAAAGGAGATTACCGCTTAGGATGAAGACTTTTAGATCTTAGGTTTTTGACACAGAGATGTCTCTGGAAGAACTCTGTGGTAGTAGGTGAGGGATGACAAGGTGAGGTACTAAAAGTTAGCGCAAGGTTTTCAATAACATTAAAATTAAACTAAGATTATCACTTCTAAGTTAATACTAGATCATTATTCTAAAAAGATTTTCAGTAAACTAAAAACTAAACTTAGATTATCATGTATAAGTTATTTTTAGATCATATACCTCAAAAGAACATTAAGAAGAAGGAATATTTTGTCAAATAATTTTGAAGGAAAATTTTAAAGAAACAAATTAAATTTTATGGAAAGAGAAAATTATTACCCAAATTCAAATTTTATTACACAAAAATATTTCACTAATAATTTTGGAGTGGATTATTCGGAACCAAATTCAAACAACACAATATCTGAAATTATTTGTATTCAGGATTTTGATGAAAAGATATTATGTTTATTCAAAAAATTTCCATACCCAGATTTAATGAAAATTATTATCAAAAAATTAAAATTTGCTTATTTCCAAGAAAAAGTATTTCTGGAAGAAATTAAAGTAACAATTGAACAAGATTTTGAAGAACATGAATTAAGATGTAAGATTAGAGAATTAAATGAATTTGCCGATAATTCTTACTATCTAGCATATTTCGATGCACATTTCTATGGATATACCTCAAGAATACATTATAGGATGAGAAACCCTAGACAAATTAACCCATTAGTCACAATGAGTTTTAGAAATTATAATCCCGATGATTTTGACAATGAAATAAATTATGAAGAAGATGCCTATGAAACTGATTGATTATTTAAGTTATTTACATCATAACATTGGAAGGCTGAGCCTCCAAAAACATTTGTTCATATGTCTTCAATTTGTATTGCATCATAACATTGGAAGGCTGAGCCTCCAAAAATATTTGCGCATATTTAAATTATATCATTCATTGGAAGGCCGAGCCTCCTCATATTGTTGCTCATTCATTTGCTCCCACGTAGTATTATTATTTTAAATTCCGCTTAAAATTATTTTTCAGGATAATTTTATACTCTGAAATGGATTTAACCAAAGAAAGATTAGAATTAAAAGACTATAGAAATTATATTAAGGATTTAAAACAGGAACTTAGATGGATTGAATACAGATTAAATAATCATGACTATATACATTTAATAGTACAAAGATTTGAAATTATTAGACATATTAATAGGCTTGAAGCCATGATTAAAATAATTAAAGAAGATCTTTATACACTATCCAGATGATAGATCTTTATTTTTTATGACGGAAATCATAAATAGAAATTGTTTGAAAAATCTCAGACAGATTCATAAAAAATTAGAACAAGAGCTTGAGGCCGTAAATTTGCAAATCATGATTAGTGATCCTATAAATCATCCTTTATTAAATTACCACAAATATGTAATTTTAAGAGAATATTCTGAAGTTTATATTTTAATTCTCTCAATAAAAGATGACCTCATTTCCAGGTCAAGGGCGTAATCCCCTTATTAACATTTTATTAAACATCCACATGAAAAGTTACTATTCAAAATTTGACTTTTTCACTATTCATGGTCAACCTTTAACAAGGTTTTCTCCCATTTTTAAATTCCTAAACACAAATTTCACTCTCACATTAACCTCCACGGAGGCATCCCCCTTATCTGGTATCAGAGCAATTGATCTGAGCCATTGATGGAAGCTAAGTTGGATTATCTAAAAACTTGTTTCGACCTACAAAACAAGAAATTAGAACATTTAGATAAATTAATAACCGAAAGTATAAGTCTTAACAGACAAATATTAGTACACATTAAGGATTTAGCTAAACAGCAAAAAACTCCTATAAATGGAGCTGAAGATTTAAAATCCGCTATAGATTCCATGACTGAACAGTTTTCTCAAATTAGCACTGAGAGAAAAACTATAAAAACTCAGAATTTCTTAACCTATAACACTGAAAAAGTTAAGAAACATTTGAAAATATGAATCTCCTTCCTGGAAGATCAAGTTTCTCTGGTAGGTCTAGAACATTAATGGATGATGAGGCTAGTACATCCAGAACCACAACTCTAAATCATACTCAAAATACTTCTTATATGAATAAACTATTCAATAAGAAAGAGAGTAAAAATTTATCACAATTAGAACAGATTGTTGATACAGATAAAGATTTAGAAATTATGACTAATAATCAAATAAACCTTTTAAGACCGACTCAATTATATAAATCCGGAATATTTGAAAACAAATCCAGCTTAATTCGTACACATAGGTCAGAAATGATAGAATTACCAGATGGTAAAAGTGAAGAATTTGGATTATTAACCATTGACAGTATAAATCAATTAGCCAATAAAAATATGAATTATATACATTTAGGATTAATCACTCCCGCTGTAAGAGGCTTAGTAATGAAACAAAATGGTGCCAAGATATTAGTAGCCATACTTGACACTAGACACCCAGATCTAGATAGACAGATCATGGGAATAATTGAAGTAGACATGAATAATAATTGTGGAATTCATTATTTATGTCCAAACTTTACCATAGCTGTAAAAGATTTAAAAAAGATAAAAATACAGGTCCAAAGCAAAGGATTTAAAGGCTTTAAAGGATCAAACATTGTAGTTGACATCATTTTCTTAGGAAAATTATCTACTCAATATTCTCCGAGATTTAAAATTAAAATTGATGACATGGTAAAAACCATTACTTCAAAAGGAATTAATTTTCTAGGACCAGAACATATTTCTCCTTCTCTCCTAGCCGGGGAAGAATGGAAAATTAAAGAAAATCACGAATTAGAAGCCGAAACATTAACACCTACAGAGGTTGTAACATACAAAACTAAAGGCACTTTATCATTAAGATTTAAAAATTATGAAGAATCTCATTCACAAACCAATGATGATGAATAATCAAGAACTAACCAGTTCAGAATTAATTAAAATTAAAAATGATGAAAGTCTAATGGAAAAATTTAATTTAGAAATTGAGTCAGCCAATAATAGAAAATTTATTATGGATAAATATTTCCAAGACATTACAAATTTAAAACAAATTTATGAAGAAACTGAAAGTATAACAGAAACTTCTGAAACAAATTGCATTGGAAAAAATTTAGTAAACGAAGAAACCAGTTCCTCTTATGGATCATTCTTTCCACATAGTCAACCAATAAGGATGGGTTATTCTATAGGACATCCCTCTAGATTACCTGTTGCTATCTATGACAATAACAATCCTGACTTAAGAACATTAGGAAAAAGAAATCCAAATGAAATTAATTTATATGGTCAGGTTATGCTAAATATTACGAATATACATCCACAACTTTTGGATAATTACATTGAACAATGGACTGCCTTGGTAATTAGAGACTATGAAAGTAGACACTACAATATTACCACGGGAGAAGAAATGATTAAAATTGTTGAAAATTATTTAGGAGATATAGCTAGAGCTGCTTGGGAAGCATTCAAGATAAAATTTCCAGAAGAACTAGGTAGACTGGTAACCCAAGGAAATAATATTCATAATTTTGTTTACACAATACATAGAATTATTACAGGCAAAGACGCCAGTGTAGGGTTGACCCTAAGACAAGCTGAAGCTATGAGAGATTTAGAACAAATCCAATTATATGATTGAAATCATGTAATAGAATTCCTACAAGATTTTTATGCTTTAGCCAGCACATCCGGAAATTATTTTTCTCAAGAACTAGGAGAAAGACTTTTTACCAAATTACCCGGACCCTTAGGTCAGGAAATTCACGAAAACTGGAAAAAATTAGAAATAAAAAATGAATTTGATAATATTGGAATAAAAATACAGTTTATTATTTCCGAACTAAAAAAGAAATGCACTTATATTCAAATCCAAAAAGAATTAAAACAAAAGAATGTAGGGTTTTGTAAACAAATTTATACTCCTCAACAGTATGGTAAGCACCCGCAGGATAAAAACCAGAGGAGACAACCTAAATTCAAGAAAAATTACACTAAGAAAAATTATTTAAGGAGATCTAATGCTAGGAAACCTTATTTAAACAAGGATAAACATGTTAGAAAGTATAATCCTAACAAAACGTATAAGAATACAATTACTTGTTTTGCTTGTAACAAAACAGGACATTTATCCTCAGTTTGTCCAAACAAACAAAATCTATTTACGAGAGAATCAATTTTGGTTTCTACGATTAAAGAGGATATTTTAGAAATAACCTCAGATATTTCAGACAACTCCGAAATTTGGAGTATTTGTTCTCTAGAAGGAATAGAGAATGAAGAAATTGAAATTCCCACAGAGGAAGAAACAAATAATAATTTTATTCTGTTAGAAAAACTGAAAAAATTTACTTTCAATTAATGGATCAAAAAATAGTCACAAATTGTAATCATAATTGGATTCATAAAGCTGGAAGCGACAATATTAGATGTTTCAAATGTAATTGGTTTTCATCTTTTGATAAAAGATGGAAATGTCAAATTTGCTTAAAACAAATTTGTTCGAATTGTATTAAAAAAACATTTCGGCATAGAAAATAAGATTAAAGATACTCCTGAAAATTCTAGTAAAAAACATGGAGATAAAAGAATTGATCAAATAGAAGAAAATTTTGACAGATTAGAAACCAAGTTAGACAAACTAGAGTCTAGAATTAACAGTCTAGAAGAGACTATCAAAGAATTGATAGAAACCATTAAAAAAGAAAAATCCCCGATTATTGAGAATAATTTAAAACTAACAGAAATTACCCAAGAGGACATAAACATTATAAATAACACAGAGCACTCTCAAAATATCGTAGAGCACTCTCAGAATATCCATGTACCCTTAGTTTGTAATAAAGATAAACTAAGACAAATTATAATTCCAGCAAAACTTAATATTCATGGACAAGAAGTAACCATACCAGTCTTAGTAGATACTGGAGCAACTGCTTCTACTATAGATATGAAAATTATCCCAGAAGAATTAAAAACTAAATTGGTTAAAGTAGAACCAACTTATTCAAGACAATTTGATGGAACATTAACTTCGAATGATTTACAATTCAGGAATATCCAAGTAAAATTCATAACAAATTGTAACCAATGGTCTGAGTATTATTCATGGCCAAAGGTTTGGGTCCAAGACCTAAATCTTTCAATACCACTTGTTATGGGACTAGATTTTCTACTCCATAATTATGGACAAATTAATGTTAACAAAGATTATGTAACTATAAGTAAGAATTGTTCCATGATACCTATTGTTTCAAATTTCAAATTATTAATAAAAAAGGAACCTTTCAAAAAGGAAACCTGCAACTGCAAGGAAAACAAAGAAGAATGTTCTTGCAATAATATAAAACAGGATTTAAATCTAGATTTAGACTTAGACCAAGGTCTAGAAAGTAACTTACATTTAATAGATACTACAGATTTTACTAAAAATCTAAGGAACCATGATTTGGAACAAATAATTAAAAATTTGGAAAAAATTGAAATAATAGGAGATGACCCTATGAAGTTTTGGAATAGAAACAAAACAATATGTAATTTGGAAATCATTAATCCAGATATTACTATTAAAACACCTAATTTTAAGTACGGAATTTGGGAACAAGAGGAATTTAACCTTCACATAAACCAATTATTAAAATTAGGAATAATTAGAAAATCAAATTCTAGACATAGGACTCATGCTTTCATCGTTCAGAAAGAAGCAGAAAAGAAAAGAGGCCAATCTAGAATGGTTTTTGATTACAGAAGATTAAATGACAATACTTTTGAAGATGGATATTGTATCCCGGACAAAGATACATTAATTAATAAGATTCAAGGAAAAAATTGGTTTTCCAAGTTTGATTTAAAATCAGGCTTTTGGCAAGTAAAAATGCATGAATCTAGCATTGAATGGACAACCTTTTCTTGCCCATTAGGACATTTTGAATGGTTAGTAATGCCATTTGGACTTAAAAATGCTCCGCAAATATTTCAAAGAATGATGGATGACATTTTTAAGAATTGCTATAATTTTACATGTATTTACATTGATGATGTTCTTGTTTTCTCTAAATCAGAAAAAGAACACATAGAACATTTGTATATAATTCTTTCCTTATTCGAAAAACATGGTTTAATTATTTCCAAAAGGAAAATTGAAATTGGAAAAAATTATATTTCTTTTTTGGGGGCTGAAATAGGAAATGGATCTATAAAATTACAGCCTCACATAGCTAGAAAATTTTTGGAATTCCCAGATAAACTGGAAGAATTAAAACAGTTACAATCCTTTTTAGGATTAGTAAATTACGTTAGACCTTATTTCAAAAATTTATCAAAATTAACTTCTCCCTTATACAATAAGGCACAACAAAAAGGAGTTAGGAAATTTAATGATCAAGACATTAAAATAGTCCAACAATTAAAAGCAGAAGTTACTAAATTAGAACCTTTAGCCTTACCTCTAGAATCAGATTATTTAATTATAGAAACGGATGGATCTGAACTAGGATGAGGAGGAATTTTAATTAAAAAACCTAATGAGTTTTCTTTAAAATCATTAGAAAAAATTTGCAGATATACTTCGGGAACATTTAAAGAAAAAGGATATTTAACATCCTTGGATTATGAAATTTTATCCATTATTTATGTCTTAGAAAAATTTGCTTTGTTCATTTTGTCTAAAAAACAAATTACTATCAGGAACGACTGTGAAGCCATTGTAAAATTTGCAGATACAAAAAATGAGAAAAAATTAACTTCCAATAGGTGGTTGAAATTCCGAGAATTTGTCTTAAACAGAGGGTTTAAGATAAAATGGGAACACATTAAAGGAAAGGATAATAAGATACCAGACTTATTATCTAGGAAATTGTTATATACCTAACATTTTCATTTATGTTTTCCAAAAATTTCAGGAATTACATACATTACCAGGAGGGTAAAATATTACATACATTACCAGGAGGGTAAAATATTACATACATTACCAGGAGGATAAAACATTTCTCACATTACAAATTTGTACATTGCAAATGGCTGAAAGAGTCATAAATTTTGACATTGCAAAATTAAAGACATTTCCTGAAAGGGATCAATTTAAGACACCTTTGAGAAACCAACTCAAAGAAGAAGAAACCTGTCTTCTTGACAATATTTGGAACTTACAAACTACCACTCAAGGTACTAGTAAGAAGGTTGCGGTGATAAATGCTTTGGCATCTTATCTCTCAACTGGCCGACATTTTACCAAAAAACCTTTCATCTGCTATGCTTTATACACAGGCTTAAAAGCTTGTGTTTATTTGGATTGGGATGAAATGGTTATTTTGATTGAAGAACTAAAATTATTTCCGAGATATGGTCAACCTCTTTTTAAAGGATTTTTTGACATTCAGGAGGCCATAGACTCTGCTACTAAAACTTGTGGGAATGATATTATTATCTCACCCAGAGTTATTAAGTATCAAAATTATCTGAAACACATGGAAAATTTTGATGATCAAAATTTTTTACATGAAATTCAGAGCACAAATTCAAAGGGAAAAGGGAAAGAAATTTCTCTGAGACCTCAAATTCCACCAAACATATATATATATATATATATATATATATATATATATATATATATATATATATATATATATATATATATATATATATATACATATCTAAAGTAAGAAAAAAATTCAGAGCACAAATTCAAAGGGAAAAGGGAAAGAAATTTCTCTGAGACCTCAAATTCCACCAAACATATATATATATATATATATATATATATATATATATATATATATATATATATATATATATATATATATATATATATATACATATCTAAAGTAAGTTTTTTTAATTTACTCTAACTTTTAGTCTTTGAATTGAATCTAATATAATGGTTAGTTAGTAAAATGGTTAATTTAACCATTTGATTAAATTCAATTCAAAGATTATGATTTGAAAAAAGTTAAAAAAACTTACTCTTGAAATAAGTTGATCATCAATACACACACAAATATATATATATATATATATATATATATATATATATATATATATATATATATATATATATATATATATATATATATATGAAAGAATCATTTGACACCGGTGTCAAATATTAATTTTGACACCAAATCTTATCCTTTTATTATTATCAATTCAATGGCTAAGATAAATTTCCTCAAAAAACTCATGTATTAGTTTTAAATTAATATATCTTAACCTTTAAATTAATAATAATAAACGGGTAGGATTTGGTGTCAATTGATCCTATCCCATATATATATATATATATATGATCGTGAAGGCTGGATCAGATCCTGTAGAATCAGGCCGCCAAGTGCGTCAGGGATGCTGGTCGTATGGAGAGGAGGAGGGGGTGTACCTGCAAGGCACTCTGACGCTCAAGTAAGAAAGGGTCAGAGAAAAGGGGCAAGTACAAAGTATGGATTCTTAGGGTGAATATTCGATACCCGACCCTCTCAAGCGAGAGGGTTTATATAGAGCCCCCAGCGCGTGGCCAACGGTCCTATTTTTAGGGCGAAATAACCGCTTTCCCCAAAGAATAGGTAACTGCCCAAACTAGCCGTTAGGCTGGGTAGGGTGCTCGAAACTAGCCGTTATGTCGGGCATAGACGCGGTTCCGGGCACCTGTCCTTTGTTGTTCGGGCAGCAAGGAAGCCGTGCGTAATGGGCATCAACGCCGAGGAAGAACGATGCGTTCCTTGGCCGGTTGGAGGGGCAGAGAGGTCACTTTTGCCCCTCTGTGGATTGGACTTAGGCAATTTGGGCCGCTCTGGAGCAGAGGCGGATTGGGCTAATTCTAGCCATTGGTCCAGTCCAGAACAGGAGCCTCCCAAGTCGTCGCTCCCGAGCATGGGAGTGATGACTTAAGGACTGCTCGTTGCCACGGATTCGTCATTGGTAGGCGAGGAAGATTGTCTCAAAGTGCTCGTGGCCCCAGGTGTTCGTGATATTCGTGGTCGTGACCTTGTTGCCCGGTGTACGGGGAGACTAATGGTCAGACAGAATTTGAAACGTTGGGGTGCCACGTGTACCTAGATCTCCGTGTAGCAGTTAATAGGCAATGATGGCTAGTGGGTAGTCATAATGGCCTACGGGCGCGTGGTTGCACGTGCCTCTTTGTATAAAAAGGGGGGAAACCGTTTCATTTGAAACTTTTCCTTCCTTATTTCTCTCTGTCTCTTTCAGTTCTTGCCCGTCACCGTCTTCAAGCTTTCCGACCACAGTCACTAGCTTCGAGCAGCTTCTACCTTCTTCCAAAATCAAGTAAGTTTTCCGATCTGTAACTTGTTTTGCTCCTTTTTGTTGTTAGTGGTAGATTGTATGCGGTTAGGGTTAGCTTTAGACGACAAAATAGGTGGATCTCTGGCGAGTGCAGGTGGTGGACGGTGGTTCTGCTATTTTGCTACCTCTAACACTTCGCCGAAGTAGATAGTGCGTTCAGCGAGTAGGATGGTCCACGGCGTGGTTGCGGTAGTTGTGCGTGCGTGACCACCGTGTCTGTTTATCTTCTGATAGAGCGATGAATTTTCTGGTAGAACGTTTCCAGATTCTGGTGAAGCTTTGCGGTTTCCGGTGGAGCTTCAAACGAAATCTGGGCATGAGTACGGGGAAGCTCCTCGGAGGAGAATGATACATTTTGAGCATCTCCTCGCGGGGAGGTTTTAGTTTTTCTAGTTTTTCTTTTGATGTTAGGGCTTAGGCCGGGGACGTTGTCCTCAGCCTTTTGCGCGCCCTTTCACTTGACTCGGCAGTGGAAAGGTGGACTTGATTTCCTGTCGAATTCACTGTCTTTCTCTGATTTTCAGGTGATCGTAATGGCGACGGAGCCAGACAGAGAAGTTATTCTAGACACGTCTGAGGAGGAAACTGGATCCGAGGAAAATAGTAGCTCGACGGCTTCGAGCTCTGCGGCTTCGAGCTCGGCGGCCTCAAGTTCGTCCAGCAATGCCGGGGAGGAAGAAGAGGTTCGGGATGATATGGAGGAGGATGACATCGTAGGGTTCTCCGCGGAGGAGTGGGAGGTGGCCGAACCTTCCGAGCATATTTCTACGTTCGCAAAGTCTTTGGCGGCGTCTTTACGGAGGTAGGACCAGAAGGGGAGTGGAAGGTGCACTTCCCTACTTTGAACGAGCGGGTCTGCACGGATTTTGGGGACCGCTTTACAATGTAAGAGTATGCCTTCAAAGAGCTGGGATTGAGGCTGCCTTTCACTAATTTCCAGCGGTCGGTGTTCGAGCATCTGAAGCTGGCTCCCTCTCAACTTCACCCTAATTTGCTGGCCTTCATCTGGGCTTTTGAATTGGTGTGCGAGCATCTCTCTCTGGGGACTAGTCTCCCTCTGTTCTTCGCTGTTTTCCATCTTCAAAGGCAACTGACGGGGAAGAAGTATGGATGGGTTTCTTTGAAGCAGCCCAGAAAGTTATTTAAGCCGTTCTCGGAGTCAAATCGGACTTTCAAGGAGCGGTACTTCGTCGTTGAACCCGTGTCTGAGGCGGCCCAAGACAGCACATACGTCTGGGAAATCGAGGTTGACGAGGATGGAAATGAGCTTCTTAACGAGGAGGGGAAATATATTGGGCAGAGGCTCTACAGGTTCCCCATTCGCTGGGCATCCGACCATTTCTCCAAGAAGCCCAACGATTATGTCTTTCAGCCGAGCGATCTGCGCGGGCAGGACGCCGTGGCGTACGAGAGGCTGGTGAACTGGGTCAACTCCTTCAGTCTTGCAAGCTGCTGGACGAGCAAGGGCAGCCCTATCTTCGAGGAGGATGGGAGCCAGAGAGTTGAGCACAGATTCGTCAGTGTTAAGGCACTGCTGGAGTGCAAGACTCCCGCGGACGCTGAGAAGCTGCTCGGTAGTCTTGGTTATTTAGATTTTGTTTGTGTTATCTCTTTTCCTCGTAGATAACGCGCTCGTTTTCTCTTTATTTGTGCAGGTGAGATGCCTCAGGCTCGCGATCGCGTGGTGAGGAATGCTATGGCGAGGAATAAAGCTGGAGCGGCTCCTCCTAAATCTCGGCCCGATGTTGCCCGTGCTCCTCCTCCTGTTCAAACTGTCGCGGGGGCCTCTTCTTCTCCCTCTCCTGCTCCACGGGGATCTCCTCTGCCTTTGACCGGGCGGTCGAAGCGGCCAAGGACATCAGATGCTGTGGACCTTACCCGTGTGCCAGAGAAAGGGAAGTTTGAGCTCCCTCAGTGCATCCTTGATAGGAGGTTCTTTGAAGGTAACTCCTTCGTCGTCCCCCGGGCGGAATCCCTTTGCTTGGAAGGCATGGATCACCCGAGCAAGAGGGCGCTGGTGGCTCAAGATGCTTCTGCCCTGGTCAGGATACTGGAGATGGCTGCTGTCTACGCAGAAGGGGACTCTGCACTTGAGTCCGAACTTAAAGCTGCCCGGGCTTCTAAGGCGGCCCTCAAGGAGGAAGTTAAGAGTACCCGAGAGGCTCGGGGGAAGACCGAAGAGGAGACGGCCAAGCTGAAAGAGGATGTCTCCAAGCTGGCGACGGAGAAAAAGGCTGCCGAGGAGCTGAACAAAGAGTTGATGATGGCCAGCGCCCCGGTGCCGACGAACCGGATGATATAAAAGAGTTGAAGACTAGGTCTGAGCTGGTTGCCCGCATCCTGCTGGCCGAAGATGACGGTATCGCCGTGGCAGATGAGTCTTTTCAAAGCGCCATGGCTCAATTGCGGGTGGTGAACCCTGGGCTTGAGATCTCTGCCGAGGGTACTCACTATCTTGCGCGTGTTGAGGATGGTCGCATTGTCTTGCCCGAAGGTCTCCTCGTTGTTACCCCCGAGGATCAGCCCGCAGAAGATCAGGGACCCGAGCCGGAGTCGACCGAGCACGCCAATGAATGAGAAGTTTGTTATTATTTTGGATGTTGTTGTAATATGCCCGGCCTGGTGCCGTATTATTGTAATTTATTTTTGGGGGGGCGTGGCCCCCGTTTATGTAATAACGCACAATAGTGGTCCTCGTGGCCACCCACTATGTTAAGTTATTTTATTGCTGACTTTGCATGATTTTACTTGCGTTTATTTTTGCTAAGTTTTGTATGCATGTTGTGAATGTATGTCTGTCCGTAATAAGGGGTACCTGACTTGTGTGACTATTTCTGGGGGGTTGCTCGTAATAGATGTGTTCGGCAGTGTGGGGAACTGGTCGAACTGCCGAGGAATATCCTGGTGGGGAGCGGAGCTCAGGTCGCGTTTGAGGCCTGAGTTCGCAGCGTGAACGTCCCATCGCGAGCTGGGGTTCTGCCAATCGCAGTACTCTGACGACGGCGATGCTCGATCGAGGATCGCTGTCGAGCACTTGTCGGGCTCGTTACTGAGCGGGGTTATGCTTTAGTCATATGCGAAGCTTGTACCTAGACGCGCATAGTGGTCGGTAGCTGACGTTCGTCGCTGCGACGAGTCGAACCGAGGATTTAGCTATAGTATTGTTTTAGTTTCTCAGCGTTCCATGGTCGAGCGAGTTCTTCCCCAGTGAGATGTTCTAGGTAGTAGGCCCCATTTTCCATTTTTGCCCGGACGCGATAGGGTCCCTCCCAATTGGCTGCTAGCTTGCTTTCGCGAGAGTCTTTGTGGTTTCTTCTTAGGACAAGGCTTCCCACGTCGAACTCTCGTCGTATCACTTTGGCGTTGTGCCTGATGGTGATCTTTTGTTTCAGTGAGGCTTCGCGGAGAGCTGCCCCGGTTCTGATTTCCTCGACGAGGTCGAGCTCTTCCCTTAAAGATTCGTCGTTCATCTCCTCGTCTAGGGGCGACTCTGTCCTCCTAGAGGGCACGTGAACTTCGACGGGAATTACAGCCTCGGTTCCGTATGCTAAACGGAAAGGTGTTTCCCCAGAGTTGAATGGGGAGTTGTACGGTATGCCCAGAGCAGGCTGTGTAACTCCTCAACCCACGCCTTCTTTGTTTCGTCTAGCCTTCGCTTGAGGCCTTGAAGGATGACTCGGTTAGCTGCCTCAGCCTGCCCGTTTGTTTGGGGGTGTTCGACGGATGCGAAGTGTTGCTTCGTGCCCAGTTGGGCGACGAAGTCTTGAAACTTCATGTCCGTGAACTGCGTTCCGTTGTCCATTACTATCGCTTGGGGAATACCGAAACGTGCAAGGATGCTTCGTTTGTAGAAACGCAAGATGTTGAGGGCAGTTATTTTGGCTAGAGCTTTTGCTTCTATCCACTTTGTGAAATAATTCACACCCACTATGAGGTACTTGTTCTGACTTGATCCTACCACGAAGGGTCATAGGATGTCTAGGTCCCACCAGGCGAATGGCCACGGGGAAGACATAACCTTGAGCTCGTTAGGTGGAGCTAGGTGATTGTCCCCGTGCCGTTGGCATTTATCGCACTTCTTTACGTGCTCTTTTGCGTCATTTTGCATAGTTGGCCAGTAGTATCCTGCTCGGAGGGCCTTTCGAGCAAGGGACCTTCCGCCGAGATGTTGGGCGTTGATTCCTTCGTGGATTTCGGGCAGGATGTGCGTGACCATTTCTTCCTCGACACATTTGAGCAGCGGAATAGAGAATCCCCGTCTGTACAGTTTTTCTTCGACCAGGACATAAGAGCAGGCCCTTTGCCTGACCATGCTGGCCTCCTTTGGGTCAGACGGGAGTTCGTCCCTGGCGAGGTAGTTGTAGACTGGGGTCATCCAACAGTTGTTGTCACTGATCACTTGCACGTCGAGTGTCGGGGAGGCCTTCTCGATGCTGGGTCGAGGAAGTACTTCTTGTATGACGGATTTGTTTCCGCCTTTCTTCTTCGTGCTGGCCAGTTTAGACAGCACGTCTGCTCGTACGTTATGTTCGCGGGGAACGTGTTTCACTTCTACTGTTGTGAAATTTTCCATTTCCTTCTTTACCAGGGCCAGGTATTCGGTCAGGTTGTCATTTTTGGCTTGGTATTCACCTCGGACCTGGAGGGCCACGAGCTGTGAATCCGTGCAAATGACGACTTCTTCCGCTCCCAGATCCTCGGCAAGGCGTAGCCCAGCGAGGAAGGCTTTGTATTCAGCCTGGTTATTGGAGGTTGGGAAAGACAGAGTGAGTGATACCTCGACGGTATTACCTTCGTCGTTTTCCAGTATGATGCCCGCGTCGCTTCCTGCCGAACTCGAAGCACCGTCGACGAAGATGGTTCATTTGCGCGCTTCGCTCGCGGGGAAGTCCACGAATGTCATTTCCGCGACGAAGTCGGCTAGAGCTTGGGCCTTGAGGGCCTTTCTGCCCTCGTATTGAATGTCAAATTCGGATAGTTCCAGCGACCACTTGAGCATTCTGCCGGCCATATCTGGGCGACCGAGCAGTTGCTTTATGGGCTGATCTATCCGAACCACGATTGTGTGAGCCAGGAAGTAGTGTCTCAATCTCCTGGCTGCATTGATGAGGGCTAATACCACTTTCTCTATCTGCTGGTATCTTAACTCTGGTCCTTGCAGCGCTTTGCTTGTAAAGTAAATGGGTTTCTGTCCGTCAGGTGTCTCGCGGATGAGGGCGGCGCTCACTGCTTCGGCAGCTACGGCCAGGTATAGGTACAATGTTTTGCCATTGTCCGGGCGAGAGAGGACCGGAGGCTCTGAGAGTGCTCGTTTCAGATGGAGAAGGGCCTTGTCGCACTCCTCGGTCCATTCGAACGCAGCCTCTTTGCGGAGGAGCTTGAAGTATGGTAGGGCGTGTTGGGCGGACTTGGCCACGAAACGAGATAGTGTCGCGAGCATCCCGTTGAGGGACTGGATGGATTTTTTGGATTTGGGCGTAGGAAACTCGGAGAATGCCTGACATTTGTCGGGATTGGCTTCGATTCCTCGTTCCCTCAAGTAGAAGCCGAGAAATTTGCCTGCCCGTACGCCGAACTTGCACTTCTCCGGGTTAAAACGCATTTTGTATTTCCTGGCCTGTTCGAAGACCTTTCGTAAGTGGGCAGTATGATCGGTTTCCTTGTGGGACTTAACGATCATGTTGTCCATGTATACTTCGAGCATGTCGCCTATTTCTCCCCGAAATACTTTGTTCATCATTCGTTGGTACGTTGCTCCGGCGTTCTTCAGGCCGAAGGGCATTACGTTGTAGTAATAGTTCCCCGATTCGGTCATGAAGGCCGTATATTTTTTGTCGGACACTGCCATTGGGATTTGATTGTAGCCCGAGTAGGCGTCCATGAACGATAAAAGTTTAAAACCAGCAGAATTATCAACAAGTTTATCTATATTGGGGAGGGGTAGGCATCCTCCGGGCATGCCTTATTGAGATCGGTATAATCAATGCACATGCGCCATTTTCCATTAGATTTTTTAACCAATACAACGTTGGATAGCCAAGTGGTGTACTTGGCCTCCGAAATAAATTTGGCCTCGAGGAGGTCCTTTACAGCTTTTTCAGCAGCCTCCGTTTTCTCCAGAGACTGCTTTCTCCTACGTTGTGCTACGACCTTGATGGCCGGGTCAACGGTTAGCTGGTGACATGCGATGGATGGATCCAAGCCGGGCATTTCCGCGGCGCTCCACGCGAAGAGGTCGGCGTTCTCTCAGAGGCACGCTTTGAGCTGCTTCCTCGCGACGTCAGGCAGGTCTGCTTCGATCTTTACTCCCTGTTGAGGGTCTTCGCCGAACAGGACAAGCTCGAAGTTGCCATCCGGGATTGGGCGCATCGGATGGGAGCTGCAGCTAGATGACGTGGATGGGCCGGCTGAAGCTGTCCGTTCTTCCTGTTGGTCCTCGGGGAAGCGACAGTCGAGGTCTATAGAGTCGACCTGGGGCAGAGGCTTGGCCTCCTCGGAGCTGCTTGGGAGTGCTGGCTTGCTCGACGCTTTCGGCTTGGGCGCAATGGCGTTGAGACCCTTTGTCGCTGCTTCAAAACACCGGCGGGCAGCTTCTATATCACCGTGGAGGGTGGCGACCATTCCTTTCGAAGTGTAATACTTCATCTTCAGGTGGACGGTCGATGGTACCGCTACCAACTCGGCTAGAGTTGGCCTTCCGAAAATGCATTGGTAAAGCAACGGGCAGTCAATTACCAGAAATTGCACCTTGATGGACCTGGCCGTTTCAGCTGCTCCGAAGGTCACGATCAACTCGACGTAACCCCACGGCTTGGTCACAGATCCGTTGAACCCCTGCAAATCGGACCCTACGTATGGGGTAAGGTGCGATTCGTCCAGCTGCAGTGTTGAGAACGACTGGGAGTACATGATATCACCGAGCTGCCCTGGTCGACTAGGATTCGGCGAACGTCGAAGTTTGCCATTTGGGCTCTGGCGAGCAACGAAATGCTTGAGTTCGGGGAGCCGCCGAGGAGTTCCTCCCTGTAGAAGGAGATGGGGACGGAACCCTTCGGGGCCTGATCAAGCGTGGTCACTTTGTTCGAGCTAGTGTTGATCAGGTGTTCGAACTTCTGTTTCACAGATCCCACAGTAACTTTGTTGAAACCCCCGCCAGAGATGACCATGGCGGAGGGGAAGGTCTCCCACGGGCTGTGGGCCGCAAAATATGCAGGGGCGCTGAGCCCGTCAGGGACGTTGAAGTCCTCGGGTCGCGATATGGACATAGCGACCTGTATGTTGGCGTCTTCCGAGGAGGGAACCTCCTCATCGGCTTTCTTGGACTCCTGGGCGTCCTGCCGAGGAGTGTCCTTCTTCTTCACGATCTGCTTCAGGTGGCCATCCCTGATTAGTATTTCAATGGCATCCTTCAGATGGATGCAGTCCTCTGTAGTATGGTCGTGACTTTTGTGGAAGCTGCAGTACTTTGACTTGTCCACGTTTGGTCTGTTTGGCAGCTGCTTGGGGAAGCGGACCCCGACTTGTTTGAACTCCGAATTGGCACATTTGGTCAAAATCTTCTCCCTGGAAACGGTCAGGGGAGTGTAATCATGGAAACGCCCGGAGGGCCCTTTGCTGTCACGGGAGTCGCGGGGACTGTCCTCGTGTCTTCTTTCACCCCGACGAGACGTCGAGGCATTTTCTCCTTCGGAGGCCCGGGCATTCTCCTGGCGGCGAGACGCTCGGACGTTGCTGGCCGCTATCTTCTCCTCGTACTGAATATGAGATTGGGCTTTGAGGAGGAAGGCATCTAAGTTCCTCGGCGGTACGAGGCCAATGGCTTTGGCGAACTCGGAGTCCGGGCGGACCCCTTGTTCGAGCAGGAACTTCTTCAACTTATCTGTCGTCGAGACCTGCACAGCTTCCTTGTTGAACCTCTCGATATATGCGCGGAGTGGTTCGTCTTTACACTGGATTATGGCTCTGAGGGAGGCCTCGGTTTTGGGGGTGGCAGCGAGAAGCTGTGAAGTGCCGCGAGAACATCCTGCCCAGCTGTTTCCACGAGGTGATGGACTCCTCGGGCAGTTGTTTATACCATGTCATCGCCCCCTTCCGAAGCGTGGTCGGGAACAGTCTGCATTTGATGGTGCCCTGTACGCCACGGTAGTCTAAGAGTGCATCGATATTCTCGATGTGCTCGTCTGGGTCAGTGGTCCCGTCGTATGTGCCAAGTGACGGGGGTTTCTCCAAGCCCTTTGGGAGATGGGTGGCCAGGATCTCCTGGGACAATGGGCCGCGAGGCTCGTCGTCGTCACTAGAACTGGTGTATGATGGTGATTGGACGGGTTGCTCGCGTTGGCGGTTCCTTCGAGGAGAAGGTGAGCGGTTCCTTCGCCGGGAAGGTGAGCGTGCCCGTCATTTGGACTTCATTGGAGACTCCTCGTTCCTTCGACTCCTTTTGTGGTCGTGAGCGTGCTGGTCACGCGGGGAGATCTGGTCGCGCTTTCGGGCTACTCGAGGATCGTGCTCTTGGCGCAGTCTTCGGTCGCTTTCTCTCCGGGGCTGCGGGCTTCTAGATCGTCGTTGGTTCCTCCGCGTAGGAGGGGATCTTGGACGGCGAGATTCTTCCAGTGCCCCGATCCTCTCGTTTTGCTGCAGGATCAGGGTGTTGGTTTTGTTGAGGGCCTCCAGGAGGGCTGCCACGGCCGGGTCGGCGCTGGGCGGAACAGGAACGGGCTGGAGGTCGAGAGACGGTTGATCGTTGTTGCGATCAGCAGGGGTTGGGAAAGGAGAAGCGGTGGCCCCATCCCTAAGGAAACGGGCATCTCGGAGGAGAGATGATTGACCGTCAACGTCAGATTTGTTGACGGGGAGGATTGTGGAATGAAGAGCATCCTGGGTGCGATCTTGGGAGGCTATGATCGTGATGATGTTTGAAAGTTGCTTTGATCTTCGGTTCCTGAGGAAAGAAAGATGGGGAGAACAAAATTCCCACAGACGACTCCACTGATCGTGAAGGCTGGATCAGATCCTGTAGAATCAGGCCGCCAAGTACGTCAGGGATTCTGGTCGTATGGAGAGGAGGAGGGGGTGTACCTGCAAGGCACTCCGACGCTCAAGTAAGAAAGGGTCAGAGAAAAGGGCAAGTACAAAGTATGGATTCTTAGGGTGAATATTCGATACCTGACCCTCTCAAGCGAGAGGGTTTATATAGAGCCCCCAGCGCGTGGCCAACGGTCCTATTTTCGGGGCGAAATAACCGCTTTCCCCAAAGAATAGGTAACTGCCCAAACTAGCCGTTAGGCCGGGCAGGGTGCTCGAAACTAGCCGTTATGTCGGGCATAGACGCGGTTCTGGGCACCTGTCCTTTGCTGTTCGGGCAGCGAGGAAGCCGTGCGTAACGGGCATCAACGCCGGGGAGGAACGTTGCGTTCCTTGCCCAGTTGGAGGGGCAGAGAGGTCACTTTTGCCCCTCTGTGGATTGGATTTAGGCAATTTGGGTCGCTCTGGAGCAGAGGCGGATTGGGTCAATTCTAGTCATTGGTCCAGTTCAGAACAATATATATATGAGTGGGGATCAACTTACTTTAAAAGTAAGTTTTTTTAACTTACTACAAATCATAATTTTTAAATTGAATTTAATTTAATGATTAATAAGTAAAAGATTAATCTAACCATTAAATTAAATTCAATTCAAAGATTATGATTTGAAATAAATTAATAAATTAACTTTTTGAGTAAGTTATGGATACGCCCAAAATTCATTTAAACATCATAAAAAAATAATAGGCTTAAATAATGTTTTCGTCCCTGTAAGTTAGCGAGTTTTTGGTTTTCGTCCCTGTAATTTTTTTTTTTTTTTAGTCTATATATCTTACTTTTTGTATGTGTTTAGTCTCTACGGCCAAAATCCGCAGGAAAATCCGAAGGTTTCCTACGGAATTTTCTGCAGATTTTGGTTTTAAGGAAAATCTGCAGGAAACCTTCGAATTTTCTTCCGAATTTTGCCCGTAGGGACTAAACACCAAGTGAAATATAGGGACTAAAACCGGAAAAAAAAATTCAGGAACGAAAATCAAAAACTCGTCAACTTATATGGACGAAAATATTATTTAAGCCAAAATAATATATTTATTTAATATTAAAATAAAAATATTTAGGTAGATAAAATGTTTGGCTACGCGACAATGACATGGACGGAATCCTTTTCGTACTATTTTAAATAATTTTATAAGTTTATAATGTATATGTAATGTAATCATAAACAGACTATACTATAGGTACATGTATATGTTTTATTCGTGAACAGAGTAGTATATTCCCTGAACTATTATTTTATATTCTCTGAACTATAAATTTTATTCGAAAACACATGTAACTAAATTGAATATAAAAACTATTACTAGGTTTATTCTAAATTATTATATATAAAAAGAAAAACTATTTTAAAAAATTATAAGTGCCCGCAAAAGATTCTTACATTCTTTTGAGATTGTAAAATAAGACAAATATTTGTTGGAGAGAAATATTTGTTACATCCTCTATTTTTTTAATGAAAAATATTTATTTTATATTTATTTTTTTAATTTAAAATAATATTAATTATTATTTTGTTAAAATCATTTCTAACTAGTAATCTCGCCTATGTTAACTTAACTATGCACAGTCAATTTCAATCATAGATAAAATAAAAAAAGTTGTGTTTAGACAAGCGACAACAAATATAAAACTCTATCGAATCTCTATGATATGAATCAAATATATAATAATGTGAATACTATGTTGTTGTCCTTAAGCAACATGTTTTATCATTCAAGTATATTGTTAAATGAGTAAGGATCGTTGCAATGTCGTTTGCATGCAATAAAATATAAGCAAGATTTCTCACATTTTTTGTGAACAGGTGTAGATAAATAAGTTAGTTCATGAGATTAGGATTCGTTTTGTCATGGATTATAGGAACAATTATAGGAAAATCTCAGGTAATGGTTGACGCTATATTTTATGAAACTACAAGAAATTAAGTGGACTAGTGAAAAGGCAGAAGAATTAAACAACATGTAAGCTTTGGTATATCGGCAAATTTAGATTGAGAAATGTGATGATGATAATTATAGACAAAGGAGTGAAAGAAGGATAATGTGGATGTCAAATGGGTATGTAATCATATTTGGCTTCAAAGTTTATAGTGGAACGAGTCATCTTTAATGTTATTAGTGTTGTTCTGGACTGGACCAATGGCTAGAATTGACCCAATCCGCCTCTGCTCCAGAGCAGCCCAAATTGCCTAAGTCCAATCTACAGAGGGGCAAAAGTGACCTCTCTGCCCCTCCAACCGGACAAGGAACGCAACGTTCCTCCCCGGCGTTGATGCCCGTTACGCACGGCTTCCTCGCTGCCCGAACAGCAAAGGACAGGTGCCCAGAACCGCGTCTATGCCCGACATAACGGCTAGTTTCGAGCACCCTGTCCGGCCTAACGGCTAGTTTGGGCAGTTACCTATTCTTTGGGGAAAGCGGTTATTTCGCCCCGAAAATAGGACCGTTGGCCACGCGCTGGGGGCTCTATATAAACCCTCTCGCTTGAAAGGGTCAGGTATCGAATATTCACCCTAAGAATCCATACTTTGTACTTGCCCATTTTCTCTGACCCTTTCTAACTTTGGCGTCGGAGTGCCTTGCAAGTACACCCCTCCTCCTCTCCATACGACCAGATCCCTGACGCTTTTGGCGGCTTGATTCTACAGAATCTGATCCAGCCTTCACTATCAGTGGCGCCGTCTGTGGGAATTTTGTTCTCCCCATCTTTCTTTCCTCAGGAACCGAAGATCAAAGCAACTTTCGAACATCATCACGATCATGGCCTCCCAAGATCGCACCCAGGATGCTCTTCATTCCACCATCCTCCCCGTCAACAAATCTGACGTTGACGGTCAATCATCTCTCCTCCAAGATGCCTGTTTCCTTAGGGATGGGGCCACCTATGGGTGGACAACGGGCCGGGTTGGGCGGGTTCGGGCCCAATAACACCACTCAGCCCAAACCGCGGATTGAAATATCAGACCCAATTCCGCCCAAATTTTACAACGGTTTTGACGGGTTGGGTTTAAGCGGGTTGCGGGTAAATTCGGATGATTATTTCGGGTTATTGGGTTAACTGCAATTTTAAGCCCTAATACAGTTTTTGAACTTTAAACAAATTCCTTAATACATTTTGAACAAATTAATTAAAAAAATATTTATTTCAGATTGTCTATGCATACAAGTTAGCTAGTTACACTTATTAGTCAACGAACACTGAAAATTTAATATAAACTTTAAACTATTTAAAATCAAATAAAGTAAACAATTCTATCTATAATTCAACAAGTCTTCACACAAGGGTATCCATTACCTCTTCGAAAAGTGATTAGCAGTAAACCTGAAATTTCAACATTAACCGACCTTAACAAAATTGTAAAAAGGTATAATTTGAATAAATAACAACAACAAATTTATCACAAAATACTAAATTAAAATAACTCTAAGAGATTAAATAAACTATGCTCATCTAGATAATCTTAGTTTTTCCCTTCATTTAGAAAAACTATGAAAATATTTATGAAAATAATCTGCTGTCAAAATGTGTATCTTAGAATACTCATTTAGATATTGCTATTAATCATAGCTTTAGCTTATGCATCATTTTCTTCTACAACGAAGTTTAACATATTTTTCTTATGCAAAGGAATAAAAGCATGCATTACAGTTTGTGGTTCACATACATTTCTAAGGGAATAGAAGATTGACAGTTTGAAAATTATTTTGAAACACTAGATGTTTCACTTGAACCTCATTGACAATTTGAAAATAATTTTTAAGATAGGTTAAACAACAAACATTGCATACAAACTGTAATGGAACATATCCCGGCATTTGCATACAAACTATAAGAAACACAATATAGAACATAGAAATAACTTTTAAATTTTAAACACAATATAGAACAAGTTGAATACACTTACAATTTAGTGGATCTTACTCTATAGTTCTTTGAGTTCTTTGACTGCTACTTTATCCATGATCCATCAGCCCAAATAAAAACACATAAATCTTGAGTAAAATTATTCCAGTTAAATGACAATCCAAAACATTAAATTTTCATCACAATCATATGTCACTCAAATCTCAAGTATAATATGGTGGAAAAATTTCCATTCCAACACTAACCAAGCTAGAAGCCATGGTTGTTGTTGTCTTGGTAACCAATGACCAGTATTACAAACACATAAAAAATGCTCGTAAATATAATTTCAAGTCTATTATAATCTGATACAAGTCACTTTCAGAGTAACTTATGAAATGAAAACTCACCACCAGAATTAATATTTGAACACATTTATACCAATTATCTGGATCTGTGAGTTTGAATGGCCCTTTGGAAAAACATGTATTACCTGCAGTGCAGTATGAAACATTTCTTACTTAAGATTTAGTTAATCATAAACTAGAAATATTTTATATCAATATACATACAATCACAAATATAAGAGGGAATTATAGATATTTGTGGCCACAACCCAAACTCAGTAAAGTTTTAAAGCAAAAACGAAAAATGGGTAACTGAAAACACGAAAATGGGTAATCTTATGTTCTTCACTAAAGTTCAAAACGAAAACGAAAACACGAAAAAATGGGTAATCTTACGTTCTTCGGTAAAGTTCATAACGAAAACGAAAAACACGAAAATTGCAAATGAAACGAAAGCTGTACTTACATTGAAAAATGGAGAATAGTCGAAGAACTAGACGGATAGCACAAAACACCTAGAATGGAACGAATAGAGACGGCGGCGCAAATTGGAAGGTTCGTTTTTAGGGTTCAGATCAGTCAAGTAGTGAAGATTCATGAAGATATTTCATGTTCACTCGTGTGTGAAGAATGAATCTTCGTGAAGAGAAAGAACAAAATTCTAAAAAAGATAGGGTTCGAATGAAATGGGATGAGAATGGAGAATACAAGTTGTATATGAAACGCTGCGTTGAGATGAGAATGGAGAGTACAGCCGGGCGGGTATGGTTACCCACGGTTTCAATTTGCTAAACCGGACCCGCCCAGTAGAGCCCATACGAAACCGTGTTTTGAACCCGCAAAACCGCCAAACCGTATGCATCCGGCCCAATTCATTTTTTAGGAATTTGTTGATGCGGGTTGGACCGGTTTACGGGTCCCTGTCCAGCCCTAGGACCACCGCTTCTCCTTCCCCAACCCCTGCTAATCGCAACAACGATCAACCGTCTCTCGACCTCCAGCCCGTTCCTGTTCCTCCCAGCGCAGACCCGGCCGTGGCAGCCCTCTTGGAGGCCCTCAACAAAACCAACACCCTGATCCTGCAGCAAAACGAGAGGATCAGGGCACTGGAAGTATCTCGCCGTCCAAGATCCCCTCCTACGCGGAGGAACCAGCGACGATCTAGAAGCCCCCAGCCCCGGAGAGAAAGCGACCGAAGACTGCGCCAAGAGCACGATCCTCGCGTAGGCCAAAAGCGCGACCAGATCTCCCCGCGTGACCAGCACGCTCACGACCACAAAAGGACTCGAAGGAACGAGGAGTCTCCAATCAAGTCCAAAGGACGGGCACGCTCACCTTCCCCGCGAAGGAACCGTTCACCTTCTCCTCGAAGGAACCGCTCACCTTCTCCTCGAAGGAACCGCTCACCTTCTCCACGAAGGAACCGCCGACGCGAGCAACCCGTCCGGTCACCATCATACACCAGTTCTAGTGACGACGACGAGCCTCGCGGCCCGTTGTCCCAGGAGATCCTGGCCACCCGTCTCCCAAAGGGCTTGGAGAAACCCCATTCACTTGGCACATACGACGAGACCACTGACCCAGACGAGCACATCGAGAATATCGATGCACTCTTAGACTACCGCGGCGTACGGGGCGCCATCAAATGCAGACTGTTCCCGACCACGCTTCGGAAGGGGTCGATGACATGGTATAAACAACCGCCCGAGGAGTCCATCACCTCATGGAAACAGCTGGGCAGGATGTTCTCGCGGCACTTCACAACGTCTCGCCGCCACCCCCAAAACCGAGGCCTCCCTCGGAGCCATAATCTAGGGGAAAGAGGAACCACTCCGCGCATATATCGAGAGGTTCAACAAGGAAGCTGTGCAGGTCCCGACGACAGATAAGATGAAGAAGTTCCTGCTCGAACAAGGGGTCTGCCCGGACTCCGAGTTCGCCAAAGCCATTGGCCTCGCACCTCCGAGGAACTTAGACGCCCTCCTCCTCAAAGCCCAATCTCATATTTAGTACGAGGAGAAGATAGCGGCCAGCAACGTCCGAGCGTCTCGACGCCAGGAGAATGCCCGGGCCTCCGAAGGAGAAGATGCCTCGACGTCTCGTCGGGGTGAAAGAAGACACGAGGACTGTCCCCGCGACTCTCGTGACAGCAAAGGGCCCTCCGGGCGTTTCCATGATTACACTCCCCTGACCGTTTCCAGGGAGAAGATTTTGACCAAATGTGCCAATTCGGAGTTCAAACAAGTCGGGGTCCGCTTCCTTAAGCAGCTGCCAAACAGACCAAACGTGGACAAATCAAAGTACTGCCGCTTCCACAAAAGTCACGGCCATACTACAGAGGACTGCATCCATCTGAAGGATGCCATTGAAATACTGATAAGGGACGGCCACCTGAAGCAGTTCGCGAAGAAGAAGGACACTCCTCGGCAGGACGCCCAGGAGTCCAAGAAAGTCGAGGAGGAGGTTCCCTCCTCGGAAGACGCCAACATACAGGTCGCTATGTCCATATCGCGACCCGAGGACTTCAACGTCCCTGACGGGTTCAGTGCCCCTGCATATTTTGCGGCCCACAACCCGTGGGAGACCTTCCCCTCCGCCATGGTCATCTCTGGCGAGGGTTTCAACAAAGTTACTGTGGGATCCGTGAAACGGAAGTTTGAACACCTGATCAACACCAGGTTGAACAAAGTGACCACGCTTGATCAGGCCCCGAAGGGTTCCGTCCCCATCTCCTTCTACAGGGAGGAACTCCTCGGCGGCTCCCCGAACTCAAGCATTCCGTTGATCGTCAGAGCCCAAATGGCAAACTTCAATGTTTGCCGAATCCTAGTCGACCAGGGCAGCTCGGTCGACATCATGTACTCCCAGCTGTTCTCAACACTGCAGCTGGACGAATCGCACCTTACCCCATACATAGGGTCCGATTTGCAGGGGTTCAACGGATCTGTGACCAAGCCGTGGGGTTACATCGAGTTGATCGTGACCTTCGGAGCAGCTGAAACGGCCAGGTCCATCAAGGTGCAATTTCTGGTAATTGACTGCCCGTCGCTTTACCAATGCATTTTCGGAAGGCCAACTCTAGCCGAGTTAGTAGCGGTACCATCGACCGCCCACCTGAAGATGAAGTATTACACTTCGAAAGGAATGGTCGCCACCCTCCACGGTGATATAGAAGCTGCCAGATCGTGTTTTGAAGCAGCGACAAAGGGGCTCAACGCCATTGCGCCCAAGCCGAAAGCACCGAGCAAGCCAGCACTCCCAAGCAGCTCCGAGGAGACCAAGCCTCTGCCCCAGGTCGACTCTATCGACCTCGACAGTCGCTTCCCCGAGGAGCAACAGGAAGAACGAGCAGCTTCAGCCGGCCCATCCACGTCATCCAGCAGCAGCTCCCATCCGATGCGCCCAATCCCGGATGGCAACTTCGAGCTTGTCCTGTTCGGCGAAGACCCTCAACGGGGAGTAAAGATCAGAGCAGACCTGCCTGACGTCGCGAGGAAGCAGCTCAAAGCGTGCCTCTGAGAGAACTCCGACCTCTTCGCGTGGAGCGCCGCAGAAATGCCTGGCTTGGATCCATCCGTCGCATGTCACCAGCTGACCATTGACCCGGCCATCAAGGTCGTAGCACAACGTAGGAGGAAGCAGTCTCCGGAGAAAACGGAGGCTGCTGAAAAAGCTGTAAAGGACCTCCTCGAGGCCAAATTTATTTCGGAGGCCAAGTACACCACTTGGCTATCCAACGTTGTATTGGTTAAAAAATCTAATGGAAAATGGCGCATGTGCATTGATTATACCGATCTCAATAAGGCATGCCCGAAGGATGCCTACCCCCTCCCCAATATAGATAAACTTGTTGATAATTCTGTTGGTTTTAAACTTTTATCGTTCATGGACGCCTACTCGGGCTACAATCAAATCCCAATGGCAGTGTCCGACAAAAAATATACGGGCTTCATGACCGAATCGGGGAACTATTACTAAAAAGTAATGCCCTTCGGCCTGAAGAACGCCGGAGCAACGTACCAACGAATGATGAACAAATTATTTCGGGGAGAAATAGGCGACATGCTCGAAGTATACCTGGAAGACATGATCGTTAAGTCCCACAAGGAAACCGATCATACTGCCCACTTACGAAAGGTCTTCGAACATGCCAGGAAATACAAAATGCGTTTTCTCGGCTTCTACTTGACGGAACGAGGAATCGAAGCCAAACCTGACAAATGTCGGGCATTCTCCGAGTTTCCTACGAACAAATCCAAAAAATCCATCCAGTCCCTCAACGGGATGCTCGCGGCACTATCTCGTTTCGTGGCCAAGTCCGCCCAGCACGCCCTACCATTCTTCAAGCTCCTCTGCAAAAAGGCTGCTTCGAATGGACCGAGGAGTGCGACAAGGCCCTTCTCCATCTGAAACGAGCACTTTCAGAGCCACCGGTCCTCTCTCGCCCAGACAATGGCGAAACATTGTACCTATACCTGGCCGTAGCTGCCGAAGCAGTGAGCGCCGCCCTCATCCGCGAGACACCTGACGGACAGAAACCCATTTACTTTACAAGCAAAGCGCTGCAAGGACCAGAGTTAAGATACCAGCAGATAGAGAAAGTGGCATTAGCCCTCATCAACGCAGCCAGGAGATTGAGACACTACTTCCTGGCTCACACGATCGTGGTTCGAACAGATCAGCCCATAAAGCAGCTACTCGGTCGCCCAGATATGGCCGGCAGAATGCTCAAGTGGTCGCTGGAACTATCCAAATTTGACATTAAATATGAGGGCAGAAAGGCCCTCAAGGTCCAAGCTCTGGCCGGCTTCGTCGCGGAAATGACATTCGCGGACTTCCTTGCGAGCGAAGCGCGCAAATGGACCATCTTCGTCGACGGTGCTTCGAGTTCGGCAGGAAGCGGCGCGGGCATCATACTGGAAAACGGCGAAGGGACTATCGTCGAGGTATCACTCACTCTGTCTTTCCCAACCTCCAATAATCAGGCTGAATACGAAGCCTTCCTCGCTGGGCTACGCCTTGCTGAGGATCTGAGAGCGGAAGAAGTCGTCATTTGCATGGATTCACAGCTCGTGGCCCTCCAGGTCCGAGGTGAATACCAAGCCAAAAACGACAACCTAACCGAATACCTGGCCCTGGTAAAGAAGGAAATGCCAAAGTTCACAACAGTAGAAGTGAAACACGTTCCCCGCAAACATAACGTACGAGCAGACGTGCTGTCTAAACTGGCCAGCACAAAGAAGAAAGGCGGAAACAAATCCGTCATACAAGAAGTACTTCCTCGACCCAGCATCGAGAAGGCCTCCCCGACACTCGACGTGCAAGTGACCAGCGACAACAACTGTTGGATGACCCCAGTCTACAACTACCTCGCCAGGGACGAACTCCCGTCCGACCCAAAGGAGGCCAGCATAGTCAGGCGAAGGGCCTGCTCTTATGTCCGGGTTGAAGACAAACTGTACAGACGGGGATTCTCCATTTCGCTGCTCAAATGTGTCGAGGAAGAAATGGTCGCGCACATCCTGCGCAAAATCCACGAAGGAATCAACGCCCAACATCTCGGCGGAAGGTCCCTTGCTCGAAAGGCCCTCCGAGCAGGATACTACTGGCCAACTATGCAAAACTACGCAAAAGAGCACGTAAAGAAGTGCGATAAATGTCAACGGCACGGGGACATACACCTAGCTCCACCTAACGAGCTCAAGGCTATGTCCTCCCCGTGGCCATTCGCCTGGTGGGGCCTAGACATCCTAGGACCCTTCGTGGCAGGATCAAGTCAGAACAAGTACCTCATAGTGGGTGTGGATTATTTCACAAAGTGGATAGAAGCAGAAGCTCTAGCCAAAATAACTGCCCTCAACATCCTGCGTTTCTACAAACGAAGCATCCTTGCACGTTTCGGTATTCCCCAAGCGATAGTAACGGACAACGGAACGCAGTTCACGGACAGGAAGTTTCAAGACTTCGTCGCCCAACTAGGCACGAAGCAATACTTCGCATCCGTCGAACACCCCCAAACAAACGGGCAGGCTGAGGCAGCTAACCGAGTCATCCTTCGAGGCCTCAAGCGAAGGCTAGACGAAACAAAGAAGGCGTGGGTCAAGGAGCTACACAGTGTGCTCTGGGCATACCGTACAACTCCCCATTCAACGACCGGGGAAACACCTTTCCGTTTAGCATACGAAACCGAGGTTGTAATTCCCGTCAAAGTTCACGTGCCCTCTAGGCGGACAGAGTCGCCCCTAGACGAAGAGATGAACGACGAATCTTTAAGGGAAGAGCTCGACCTCGTCGAGGAAATCAGAACCGAGGCAGCTCTCCGCGAAGCCTCACTGAAACAAAAGATCACCATCAGGCACAACGCCAAAGGGATACGACGAGAGTTCAACATGGGAAGCCTTGTCCTAAGAAGAAACCACAAAGACTCTCGCGAAGGCAAGCTAGCAGCCAATTGGGAGGGACCCTATCGCGTCCGGGCAAAAACGGAAAATGGGGCCTACTACCTAGAACATCTCACTGGGGAAGAACTCGCTCGACCATGGAACGCTGAGAAACTAAAACAATACTACAGCTAAATCCTCGGTTCGACTCGTCGCAGCGACGAACGTCAGCTACCGACCACTATGCGCGTCTAGGTACAAGCGTCTCATACGACTAAAGCATAACCCCGCTCAGTAACGAGCCCGGCAAGTGCTCGACAGCGATCCTCGATCGAGCATCGCCGTCGTCAGAGTACCGCCATTGGCATAACCCCAGCTCGCGAAGGGACGTTCACGCCGCGAACTCAGGCCTCAAACGCGACCTGAGCTCCGCTCCCCGCCAGGATATTCCCCGGCAGTTCGACCAGTTCCCCACACTGCCGAACACATCTATTACGAGCAACCCCCCAGAAATAGTCACATAAGTCAGGTACCCCTTATTACGGGCAGACATACATTCACAGCATGCATACAACACTTAGCAAAAATAAACGCAAGTAAAATCATGCAAAGCCAGGAATAAAATAACTTAACATAGTGGGTGGCCACGAGGACCACTATTGTGCGTTATTACATAAACGGGGGCCACGCCCCCCCAAAAATAAATTACAATAATACGGCACGCAGGCCGGGCATATTACAACAACATCCAAAATAATAACAAAATTCTCATTCATTGGCGTGCTCGGTCGACTCCGGCTCGGGTCCCTGCTCTTCTGCGGGCTGATCCTCGGGGGTAACAACGAGGAGACCTTCGGGCAAGATAATGCGACCATCCTCAACACGCGCAAGATAGTGAGTACCCTCGGCAGAGATCTCAAGCCCAGGGTTCACCACCCGCAATTGAGCCACGGCGCTTTGAAAAGACTCCTCTGGCACGACGATACCGTCATCTTCGGCCATCAGGATGCGGCCAACCAGCTCAGACCTAGTCTTCAACTCTTTTATATCATCCGGTTCGTCGGCACCCGGGGCGTTGGCCGCCATCAACTCTTTGTTCAACTCCTCGGCAGCCTTTTTCTCTGCCGCCAGCTTGGAGACATCCTCTTTCAGCTTGGCCGTCTCCTCTTCGGTCTTCCCTCGAGCCTCGCGGGCACTCTTAACTTCCTCCTTGAGGGCCGCCTCAGAAGCCCCGACAGCTTTAAGTTCGGACTCAAGTGCAGAGTCCCCTTCTGCGTAGACAGCAGCCATCTCCAGCATCCTGACCAGGGCAGAAGCATCTTGAGCCACCAGCGCCTTCTTGCTCGGGCGATCCATGCCTTCCAAGCAAAGGGATTCCGCCCGGGGGACGACCAAGGAGTTACCTTCAAAGAACCTCCTATCAAGGATGCACGGAGGGAGCTCAAACTTCCCTTTCTCCGGCACACGGGTAAGGTCCACAGCGTCTGATGTCCTTGGCCGCTTCGACCGCTCGGTCAAAGGCAGAGGAGATCCCCGTGGAGCAGGAGAGGGAGAAGAAGAGGCCCCCGCGACAGTTTGAACAGGAGGAGGAGTACGGACAGCAGCGGGCCGAGATTTAGGAGGAGCCGCTCCAGATTTATTCCTCGCCATAGCATTCCTCACCACGCGATCGCGAGCCTGAGGCGTCTCACCTGCACAAATAAAGAGAAAACGAGCGTGTTAGCTACGAGGAAAAGAGATAACACAAACAAAATCTAAATAACTAAGACTACCGAGCAGCTTCTCAGCATCCGCGAGAGTCTTGCACTCCAACAATGCCTTAACACTGACGAATCTGTGCTCAACTCTCTGGCTCCCATCCTCCTCGAAGATAGGGCTGCCCTTGCTCGTCCAGCAGCTTGCAAGACTGAAGGAGTTGACCCAGTTCACCAGCCTCTCATACGCCACGGCGTCCTGCCCGCGCAGATCGCTCGGCTGAAAGACATAATCGCTGGGCTTCTTGGAGAAATGGTCGGGTGCCCAGCGAATGGGGAACCTGTAGAGCCTCTGCCCAATATATTTCCCCTCCTCGTTAAGAAGCTCATTTTTATCCTCATCAACCTCGATTTCCCAGACGTATGTGCTGTCCTGGGCCACCTCAGACACGGGTTCAATGACGAAGTACGGCTCCTTGAAAGTCCGGATTGACTCCGAGAACGGCTTAAATAGCTTTTTGGGCTGCTTCAAAGAAACCCATATGTACTTCTTCCCCGTCAGCTGCCTTTGAAGATGGAAAACAGCAAAGAACAGAGGGAGATTAGTCTCCAGAGAGTGATGCTCGCACACCAATTCAAAAGCCCGGATGAAGGCCAGTGAATTAGGGTGAAGTTGAGAAGGGGCCAACTTCAGATGCTCGAACACCGACCACTGGAAATCAGTGAAAGGAAGCCTCAATCCCAGCTCTTTGAAGGCATACTCGTACATTGTAAAGCGGTCCCCGAAATCCGTGCAGACCCGCTCGTTCAAAGTAGGGAAGTGCACCTTCCACTCCCCTTCTGGTCCTACCTCCGTAAAGACGTCCACCCAAAGACTTTGCGAACGTAGAAATATGCTCGGAAGGTTCGGCCACCTCCCACTCCTCCGCGGAGAACCCTACGATGTCATCCTCCTCTATATCATCCTGAACCTCTTCTTCCTCCCCGG
This sequence comes from Lathyrus tuberosus, assembly GCA_022829125.1. Classification (NCBI taxonomy): domain Eukaryota; kingdom Viridiplantae; phylum Streptophyta; class Magnoliopsida; order Fabales; family Fabaceae; genus Lathyrus; species Lathyrus tuberosus. The sequence goes on from JALAZF010000031.1 coordinate 15,412,793, forward strand.
CATTGCTGGACGAGCTCGAAGCCGCAGAGCTCGAAGCCGTCGAGCTACTATTTTCCTCGGAGCCAGTTTCCTCCTCGGACGTGTCTAGAATAACTTCTCTATCTGGCCCCGTCGCCATTACGATCACCTGAAAAGCAGAGAAAGACAGTGAATTTGACAGAAAATCAAATCCACCCTTCCACTGCCAAGTCAAGTGAAATGGCGCGCAAAAGGATGAGGACAACGTCCCCGGCCTAAACCCTAACAACGAAAGAAAAACTAGAAAAACTAAAACCTCCCCGCGAGGAGATGCTCGAAACGTATCATTCTCCTTCGAGGAGCTTCCCTGTACTCATGCCCAGATTCTGTTTGAAGCTCCACCATAAACCGCAAAGTTTCACCAGAATCTGGAAACGTTCTACCGGAAAATTCATCGCTCTATCTGAAGATGAACAGACATGGTGGTCACGCACGCACAACTACCGCAACCACGCCGTGGACCATCCTACTCGCTGAACGCACTATCTACTCCGGCGAAGTGCTGGAGGCATCAAAATGGCAGAACCACCGTCTACCACCAACACTAGCCAGAGATCCACCTATTTTGTCGTATAAAGCTAACCCTAACCGCATACAATCTACCACTAACAACAAAAAGGAGCAAAACAAGTTACAGATCGGAAAACTTACTTGATTTTGGAAGAAGGTAGAAGCTGCTCGAAGCTAGTGACGGTGGTCGGAAAGCCTGAAGACGGTGACGGGCAAGAACTGAAAGAGACGGAGAGAAATAAGGAAGGAAAAGTTTCAAATGAAACGGTTTCCCCCCTTTTTATACAAATGGGCACGTGCAACCACGCGCCCGTAGGCCATTATGACTACCCGCTAGCCATCATTGCCTATTAACTGCTACACAGAGCTCTAGGTACACGTGGCGCCCCAACGTTTCAAATTCTGTCTGACCATTAGTCTCCCCGTACACCGGGCAACAAGGTCACGACCATGAATATCACGAACACCTGGGGCCACGAGCACTTTGAGACAATCTTCCTCGCCTACCAACGACGAATCCGTGGCAACGAGCAGTCCTTAAGTCATCACTCCCATGCTCGGGAGCGACGACTTGGGGGGCTCCTGTTTTGGACTGGACCAATGGCTAGAATTGGCCCAATCCGCCTCTGCTCCAGGGCGGCCCAAATTGCCTAAGTCCAATCCACAGAGGGGAAAAAGTGACTTCTATGCCCCTCCAACCGGGCAAGGAATGCAACGTTCCTCCCCGACGTTGATGTCCGTTACGCACGACTTCCCCGCTGCCCGAACAGCAAAGGACAGGTGCCCGGAACCGCGTCTATGCCCGACATAACAGCTAGTTTTGAGCACCCTGCCCGGCCTAACTGCTAGTTTGGGCAGTTACCTATTCTTTGGGGAAAGCGGTTATTTTGCCCCAAAAATAGGACCGTTGACCACGCGCTGGGGGCTCTATATAAACCCTCTCGCTTGAGAGGGTCAGATATCGAATATTCACCCTAAGAATCCATACTTTGTACTTGCCCCTTTTCTCTGACCCTTTCTTACTTGAGCGTCGGAGTGCCTTGCAGGTACACCCCCTCCTCCTCTCCATACGACCAGCATCCCTGACGCACTTGGCAGATTGATTCTACAACATCTGATCCAGCCTTCACGATCAAGTGTTAATGCACATAAACACCTTAAGGTAAATTTTTTAAAGGATTTAGAAGGTTTGTCTCACGATATGCCTCAAGGATACAAGATTTTTCTAATAGGGAATCTATACGAGCATGTAGGGAGCATATCGAGAGATTTTGACGGCATGAATGAGGGTTATGCTTTCAAAGAGATAAATGCAGAAGGTAAATCTATCATATATTTTTTATGGCATTTGATGTAACCATAACTAATACTTTATTTAGGAAAAAAATGAGTGTCTTATCACAAATAAGATTGGGTGACATGCTTTCAGATAAATTTATTTCTTATTAGAAAATCAGATACGAGGATATGCTTGGATTGTTAAGTTATACCAGTATAGAGTATGACTACTCAACATAAAATATTGGTTATTGTTCTGGACTGGGCCAACGGCCATGCGCGGCCTAATCCATGATTGCTACAGTAACGGCCCAAACGCTTGGATCCAGTCCATTAAGGAGACAAAAGTACCCTTTTGCCCCTACAACCGGTCACGGACTGCTCAGTCCTGCCCAGAATTATTGCCCGTCACGCACGGACTAAAACTCCCCGACAACTGACGAACAGACGCCCGCAACTACCTCCCTGCCCGGTATAACGGCTAGTTTGGGCATCTTGCCCGTCATAACGGCTAGTTTAGGCAGTTACCTATTCTTCAGGAAAACGGTTATTTCGCCCTGAAAATAGGACCGTTGGCCACGTGCTGGGGAACATTATATAAACCCTCTCATTTGAGAGGGTCATGTATCCAATATTCATCCTAAGAATACACTTTGTACTTGCCCCTTTTCTCTGACCCTTTCTTACTTGAGCGTCGGAGTGCCTTGCAGGTATACCCCCTCCTCTCCTCATCAACATTCCGAGAACCTTGCCCATCTGACGACCAACATACGTGGACCTGTTCGAATACTCTGGATCAGTGGCGCCGTCTGTGGGAACTCCTTGTTCTCCCCTTCTTTCTTACCTCCTCGGAAACTAAAAGATCAAAACATACTTTCTTTGATCCGCCCACATATGGCCGCTCAGAACTCCGCAAAAGGTGCTGACGTTACGGTTCTCGTTCCCGTCAACAAAATGGATGTTAACGGCAGATCTTTGTTACTTTCTGATTCCCGTTTCCTTCGAGACGGGGCTACTGCGTCTCCAACTCCTCCTCCCACCGAGCAAGGAGGCAAACAGCTACCGTCGGGTGAACGACCAATTCCTGGCCCTCCCAGCGCCGACCTGGCCGTTGCAGCTCTTTTGGAAGCTGTCAACCGCACAAACCTCCTTATCTTGCAGCAAATAGAGAGAATAGGAGCTCTCGAGGAAGCATCTCTTCCAAGATCCTCTCCTCCAAAGAGTAAGCAACGAAAATCAAGAAGCCCGCCACCTAGGCGTGGGGAAGACCATAGATCGAGGCATGAGCCTGAATCACAACACATTCGCAAGCGCGGCCAGATCTCCCCGCGAGATCGATCATCACCAAGACACAAGAGAACGAGGCAGGATAAGCATTCTCCACCGGTCAGACCTCGTGACCGGCTACGTTCACCCTCGCCTCGCAGAGACCGCTGCCGCGAGCGCAGACAACGGTCACCATCAACTCCAAGTTCAGACAGCGACGACAAGCCTCGCGGCCCGTTGTCCCGCAGGATCTTGGCCACCCGTCTCCCTAAAGGACTAGAGAAGCCTCCGTCTCTAGGGACTTACGATGGAACCACTGACCCAGACGAGCACATAGAAAACATAGATGCTCTTTTGGACTACAGAGGGGTACAAGGAGCCATCAAATGCCGCCTGTTCCCGACCACGCTCCGGAAGGGAGCAATGACATGGTACAAGCAACTGCCAGAAGAATCCATTACATCCTGGAGGCAGCTGGGGAGGATTTTCTCCCGTCACTTTACTGGATCGCGACGCCATCCAAAGACCGAGGCATCCCTCGGAGCTGTCATACAGGGAAGAGATGAGACTCTTCGGGCTTATATTGAATGGTTCAACAAGGAGGCCGTCCAAGTGCCAATGACCGACGACATGAAGAAATTCCTGCTCGAGCAGGGATTACGTCCTGGCTCAGACTTCGCGAAAGCCATCGGCCTCGATCCACCGAGGAACCTTAACGCCCTTCTCCTCCAAGCCCAGTCGCATATACAGTACGAAGAGAAGGTTGTTGCACACTCTGTCCGGGCCTCTCGACACCATGAAGGTGCCCGCTCGTCCAAAGCTGAAGAAACCTCGACATCCCGTCGAGGAGATAAAAGACGCGACGACCGGCCTCGCGATGTACGCAAACAGAAGGGACCTTCTGGGCGGTTCCATGACTATACCCCCTCACTGCCTCGAGGGAGAAAATCTTGTCCGAGTGTGCCAACTCGGAATTCAAGCAAGCGGGAGTTCGTTTCCCCAAACAGCTGCCGGCCAGACCGGATGTAGATAAATCCAAGTATTGTTGCTTCCACAAGAGTCACGGTCATACGACGGAAGAATGCATCCACCTCAGAGATGCAATAGAGATCCTTATTCGCGACGGCCACCTGAAGCACTTCGCGAAAAAGAAAGATGCTCCCCGACAGGAAACCCAGGAGAACAAAAAGGTTACAGAAGAAACTCCGCCCTCTGATGACACCAACGTACAGGTCGCTATGTCCATAACTCGGCCAGAGGACTTCCGCATCCCTGATAGTCTGTCCGTCTCCACGTACCTCGCTGCTCACAGCCCGTGGGAGGCCTTCCCGTCAGCCATGGTCATTTCTGGTGGTGGATTCAACAAAATCACGGTCGGCTCTGTCAAAAGGAGATTCGATCAATTGATCAGCAAAAGCTCTAATGAAGTCACTACGCTGGACACCACAAACAAAGGATTCGTTCATATTTCCTTCTACAAGGAAGAGCTCCTCGGCGGAGCACCGAACTCAAGCATTCCGCTGCTTATCCGAGCAAAGATGGCGAACTTTGACGTTCGCAGAATACTCGTGGACCAGGGCAGCTCGGTTGATATAATGTACAACCACCTGTTCGAAACGCTGCAGCTGAATGACTCTCACCTTACTCCATACGTTGGATCCGACCTGCAAGGATTCAACGGAGCGGTGACAAAGCCCCGGGGTTACGTAGAGCTCATCGTAACCTTTGGTTCAGGAGAGACAACCCGAGCAATTAAAGCATTGTTTCTGGTAATTGAATGCCCGTCACTATACTAGTGCATTTTTTGAAGGCCAACCCTGGCAGAGTTGATTGTTGTACCTTCCACCGTACATCTCAAGATGAAGTACTACACTTCTAAAGGGATGGTCGCCACACTCCACGGCGACATCGAAGCTGCCCGTCGATGCTTTGAAGCAGCATCAAAAGGAGTAAGCACCATCTCAGCAGGACCAAGGACTTCTGGTCGTTCCCCCCTGCCCAGCAGCTCCGAGCAGCCAAAACCGCTCCCCCAGGTCGAATCTATCGACTTGGACAACCGTTTCAGCGAGGAAGATCACGCCAAGAACCCAACGAATTCGAGCAGCCAGTCCAACAACAGCGGCCATCTCCTACGCCCCGTCCCAGATGGCAACTTCGAGATCGTTCCGTTCGAAGAAGACCCCCAACGGGGAGTAAAGATCGGAGCAGACCTCCCCGACCTGGCCAGGAGACAACTAAAAGCATGCCTCCGGGAGAACGCAGACTTGTTTGCATGGAGCGCTGCTGAAATGCCAGGATTGGACCCATCCGTCGCTTGCCACCAGCTTACAATTGATCCGGCCGTCAAGGCCGTTGCCCAGCGCAGAAGGAAACAGTCCCCAGAAAAGATGGAACCCACGGAGAAAGCTGTCAAAGACCTTCTAGAAGCTAGGTTTATTTCTGAGGCCAAATACACTACATGGCTCTCACACGTTGTACTTGTAAGAAAAAATAATGGCAAATGGAGGATGTGTGTTGACTATAACGATGTTAATAAGGCCTGTCCGAAGGATGCCTACCCCCTCCCCAATATCGATAAGCTCGTAGATAACTCAGCGGGTTTTAAGCTTGTATCGTTCCTCGACGCCTACTCGGGCTACAATCAAATCCCAATGGCCGCGAGCGATAAAACTTACACGGCCTTCATGACCGAATCGGGCAACTATTACTACAACGTAATGCCCTTCGGGCTGAAGAACGCCGGTGCTACGTACCAACGAATGATGAACAGAGTCTTCCAAGGACAAATAGGCGACATGCTCGAAGTATACATGGACGATATAATCGTCAAGTCCCACGAGGAACTAGATCATGTCGCCCATCTTCGCAAAATCTTCGAGCAAGCAAGAAAGTATCGAATGCGTTTTAACCCAGAGAAGTGCACGTTTGGTGTACGGGCAGGTAAATTCCTTGGCTTCTACCTAACAGAACGAGGAATCGAAGCTAACACCGACAAGTGTCGGGCATTCTCTGAGTTCCCAACGCCCACGTCTAAGAAGAACATCCAATCCCTCAACGGGTTGCTTACTTCGTTGTCCCGCTTCGTGGCAAAATCTGCCCAACACGCCCTTCCTTTCTTCAAGCTCTTGCGGAAAGAAGCAGCGTTTGAATGGACCGAGGAATGTGAAACATTCCTCCTTCACTTGAAGCAAGCTCTGTCGAAACCGCCCGTATTATCGCGACCAGATACTGGGGAAGTCTTGTTCCTATACCTCGTCGTCACTGCCGAGGCCGTTAGCGCCGTTCTCATTTGCGAGAATCCTGGCGGACAAAAGCCAATATACTTCACGAGCAAAGCATTGCAGGACCCAGAGTTGCGATATCAACAGATAGAGAAGGTAGCATTGGCCCTCGTCAACGCTGCCAGACGACTGAGACACTATTTCTTGGCTCACACGATCGTGGTAAGAACGGATCAGCCCATAAAGCAATTACTGGGACGACCAGACATGGCAGGCAGAATGCTCAAATGGTCATTGGAACTGTCCACGTTCGACATCCAGTATGAAAGCAGGAAAGCTCTTAAGGCCCAAGCTCTGGCCGACTTCGTAGCAAAAATGACGTTCTCAGACTCCCCGGTCCACATAGAAAACAGATGGACCATCTATGTAGACGGAGCATCCAGCTCGACCGGCAGCGGGGCAGGGGTAATTTTGGAGAACGACGAAGGGACCATAGTCGAGGCTTCTCTCACATTGTCCTTTCCCACGTCGAACAACCAGGCCGAGTATGAAGCTTTCCTCGCCGGTTTGCGCATAGTCGAAGACCTAGGGGCTGAAGAAACCATCATCTGCACGGACTCCCAGCTCGTAGCCCTCTAAATATCAGGAGAATATCAGATCAAAAACGAGAGTCTCTCCGAATACCTAACCCTGGTCAGGGGAAAAATGGCGAGGTTCAGAACGGTAGAAGTGAGACATGTTCCACGCGAACACAACGTGCGAGCATACATCTTGTCCAAACTAGCAAGCACTAAGAGAAAAGGAGGAAACAGGTCAGTCATCCAAGAGATACTTCCCTGGCCCAGCATCAATAAGGGATCCTCGACCCTACACGTACACGCGTTCGGGGACAGCAATTGCTGGATGACACCCGTGTACAACTACCTCACCAGGGACGAGCTTCCGGATGACCCCAAGGAAGCCAGCACCATCAGACGAAGAGCTTGCTCGTACGTCATCCTTGAAAACAAACTCTATCGATGAGGATTCTCCATCCCACTGCTCAAATGCATAGAGGAGGAAGTTGTCCCTCACGTATTACGAGAAATCCATGAAGGCATTAACGGCCAGCACCTAGGAGGAAGGTCCCTTGCCCGCAAGGCCCTCCGAGCAGGGTATTATTGGCCAACCATGCAGCACGATGCCAAGGAGCATGTGAAGAGATGCGACAAATGCCAACGGCAAGGGGATATGCACCTAGCTCCACCTAACGAACTGAAAAGCATGACCTCCCCGTGGCCATTCGCCTGGTGGGGCCTAGACATCCTAGGACCCTTCGTGACGGGGTCCAGCCAAAACAAATACCTGATAGTGGGCGTAGACTATTTCACAAAGTGGATAGAAGCAGAAGCCTTAGCAAAGATAACAACACTTAACATTCTGCGCTTCTACAAGCGGAATATCCTTGCCCGTTTTGGGATTCCACAAGCAATTGTCACGGACAATGGAACGCAATTCACGGACAAGAAGTTCTAAGACTTTGTCGCCCATCTCGGAACAAAGCAACATTTCGCTTCTGTAGAACATCCCCAGACCAACGGGCAGACAGAAGCAGCCAATCATGTCATTCTTCGTGGCCTCAACCGAAGACTGGATGAAATAAAGAAAGCCTGGGTCGAGGAGCTCCACAGCGTCTTATGGGCGTACCGCACCACTCCTCAGTCTACCACCGGGGAAACACCTTTCCGCTTAGCATATGTCACGGAGGTTGTTATACCCATTGAAATTCACGTACCGTCCAGGAGGACCGAATCACCTCTAGACGAGGAAATGAATGACGAAGCAATAAGAGAGAAGCTCGGCCTTGTCGAGGAAATCCGAACAGGAGCAGCCCTCCGCGAAGCATCTCTTAAGCAAAAAATAGCAATCAAGCACAACGCTAAAGTCTTACGACGAGAGTTCGATGTGGGCAGCCTTGTCCTGCGAAGGAACCACAAGGACTCTCGCGAAGGCAAACTAGCAGCCAACTGGGAAGGGTCGTACAGAGTCCGTGCCAGAACGGAGAATGGTGCCTACTTCCTCGAGACCCTCAATGGGGATGAAATCCCTCGACCATGGAACGCTGAAAAACTTAAGCAGTACTACAGCTAAAGTCATAATAGGCTTCCTCGCGTCAAAGGACCACCTAACGGTCATCTTGCTCGTTCAGTTACAAACGATGCATACGCACAAAGTGGAATCCCGCTCAAGTAAATGAGCCGGAGCTCTACTCGTCGGCGGTCCTCAATCGAGCATCACCTTCGCCCAGGTACCACGATTGGCAGAACCCCAGCTCGCGATGGGACGTTCACGCCGCGACCTCAGGCCTCAATCGCGACCTGAGATCCGCAACCTCGCCAGGACCTTCCCCGGCTATTCGACCAGTTCTCCACACTGGCGAGTTCACACACAACAAGCGATCTTTCAAAAGAAAGCTCTGTTAACAGACACACCCTCCGACGGGCAGTCATACATGCACCGCTAATGTAAAGCACAGCAATATAAACAAAGATTATATAAGTAACAAAACCGGCGAACACAAACCGGACATAAAGTAAAAAAGGCCACAAGGGCCAAAGATTGTACGAATTACATAAAAAAAGGGGGGCACGCCCCCCCAAATCAAATAAAATTACAACAAACTACACGGCACGCAGGCCGGCAAAACATAATCATCTGCAAACATCATTCCTCGGTGTCTTCGACCCGTTCATCATTGGGCGGAGAAGTCTGGGTTCTAGCTTGGCCGGCAAGGAAAGACTCTGGCATCACGATTTGCCCGTCTTTAACGTACGCCAGGAAATTGGTGCCTTCGGTCACCAAATCAACACCAGGATTCACCACCTGAAGCTGAGACACTGCGTTCTTGAAGGATTCCTCGCCAAGCACTACGTTGTCATCCTCAGCCACCACCAGTCGGGCAACTAACTCTGAACTTGTCATTATCATCTTCACGTCCTCAGGCTCCTCCTCGCCAGGAGCATTGGCCGCCTGCAGTTGCGCGACCAAATCCTCAGCGGCCTTTTTCTCAGCCTCAAGTGTAACCATCTCCCCCTTCAACCGGGCAACCTCCTCGCCCTCCTTTTCCTTCGCCTCCTTGGCAACCTTAGCTTCCTCCCTGGCCTTCCTTAAGCTCTCCTCAAGAGCGGCCACCTTCCCTCGGGCGATAGTCAGCTCACTCTCAGTGGCTGTGTCCCCCTCGGCGTAGGTGACCGCCATCTCCAGCAGCCTGACCACCGCAGAGGCATCCTGGGCCACCAGCGCCCTCTTGCTCAGACGGTCTAGGCTTTGTAGGTGCAGAGAATTAGCATGAGGAATCACCAAAGAGGTCCCTTCAAAGAACCTCTTATCCAATACACAAGGAGGCAGCTCGAATTTCGCTTTCTCTGGCGCCTTGCCCAGATCCACTGCCTCGTTCCTCGGACGCTTAGACCTGGTCGCCAGGGGCATTATAGACCGTTGAACATTGGCTGGAGAAGCATTCCCCTGAGGAGGCTGGAAAGGACCAACCGCACGGGCAGGGGAATGACGAACCTTAGTAATAGCAGCTGCAGCAGCTTGTTTCCGCACGGCCACGTTCCTCACCATCCTTTCGTGGGCTGAAGGCATAGTGGCTGCAAAAGACAAAAACAGGCGTCAGACAATAGAAAATAACGAGCAATGCAAAGCAATATGTTAAGGTCAAATACCGAGAAGATCTATGGCATCTCTGTAAGTTTTGCACCCCAGCAGTGCCCTAACATTAATAAAACGAGGCTCCACCCGAGGGCTACCATCGGCCTCGAGGATCGCCTCCTTCTTCTTCGTGACGCACTCGACCATCAGGAACGAGTTCACGTACTGCAACAACCTTTCATATGAAGCAGCATCCCCCTCGTCCAAATTCGCAGGCTCAAAAACATAGTCTTTTTGGGGCTTCGTAAAATGCTCCCCGGTCCAATAGAAGGGATATTTCAACAACCTCCGCCCGATGTATTTCCCCTCCTCGTTAATCATATCCTCACCATTCTCGTCCACTTCAACCTCCCAGCAGAACGTGTTATCCTGGGCAGCCTCCGACACGGGCTCCACAACGAAGTACCTCGTCTTAAATGTCCGTATGGACTCAGAGAAAGGTTTGAACAGCTTGCGCGGCTGCTTCAGGGAGACCCAACCGTAACTCCTCCCAGAAGTCTATCGTTGGAGGTGAAAGACGGTGAAGAAGAAGGGGATGGTCGCCCCTATTTGCAGGTGCTCGCACACCAACTCGAACACTCGCAGGAAGGCTAACGAGTTGGGATGGAGCTGAGTGGGGGCCAAGAGAAGATGTAAGAAGATAGACTGCTGGAAATCCGTGAATGGAAGCCTCAAGCCCACCTCTTTGAAAACATATTCGTACATCGTAAAGCGCTTCCCATAATTCGTGCAGACGCGCTCGTCAGTGGTGGGGAAATGGACTCTCTAGTCCCCGTCATCTCCCACCGTCTGGAAATAATCCCCTATGTAGGTCATTAATTCAGACGCATGCTCAGAGGGTTCCGCCACCTCCCATTCCTCTGCTTTATTCTCCGTTGCACCCTCCTCGAATACCTCCTCCTCAGGCACCTCTTCCTGATCATCGTCCAACAGTTCAACCTCTTGCTCGTAGTCCATGTCCTGCTCGGTGGACCCACTCGAGGACCGAGTGCTACTGCTCCCCGAGGAACCAGACTCCTCCTCGAACGAATCTAATACAATATCTCCACGGGGCCCTGTCGCCATCACCTGAAAAGCAGAGAAAGACAGTGAATTCGACAGCTGATCAAATCCACCCTTCCACCATTGAACAAGTGAAAGGGCGCGCTAAGGGCTGAGGACGACGTCCCCGGCCTAAGCCCTGACAACACTACGAAAAAGTTTCCCCGCGAGACAGTGCCTAGAACTCTCCTATCACACGAGGAACTTCTCCAAAGCAAGATCACAAGGTTTTCATTCAACTCACAACTCCGTGAAACGCAACGCTAGAACGGTCACGTGCACGTCACCATCGCGACGACGTCACGGACAGACTCTTCGCACACAGCGTAACAACAGGCTAACGGCGGTGGAGACGGCGGAGCCATCATCCACCACCAGCGGCTACCACATATACAACCCTAAGTCTCCTAAAATCTAACCTAACAGCATGCAATGTCTAAATAAACATCAATAAGAAGCAAAACAAAGAAAAGAGACAACTTACTTATAAATAGAAGACTGAAAAAAGTTGCTCGGAGCTTCAAACAGCGAAGGAGGCAACGGGCAGATTTCGCGAGCAGGAAATTTGGTGAAGATTGAAGGAAAAAGTTCAGAATGAAAATTTTCCCTCCTATTTATACAGGAGGTCACGTGCAGCCCCACGCGCACATAGGTCATGATGACTACCCACTAGCCATCATTGCTTAAGCGGCAGCGGCACAAGTTCCAACACACACGTGGCAACCCCCGTATCGTTTCATATTCCACTAGACTGTTGGTATCCATCTGTAACGGGCAACGCTTAACGACCACGACCAACAGCCACAACGGGCAATAGAAACCACGGGCATCCACAGCCAATGAGCAAAACACTCCACTTCCCCGGGACTGTACGTTATCCTTAAGTCATCACCTCCGCGCTCGGAAGTAACGACTTGGGGGGCTACTGTTCTGGACTGGGTCAACGGCCATGCGCGGCCCAATCCATGATTGCTACAGTAACGGCCCAAACGCTTGGATCCAGTCCATTAAGGGGACAAAAGTACCCTTTTGCCCCTACAACCGGTCAAGGACTGCTCAGTCCTGCCCATATTTATTGCCCATCACGCACGGACTACAACTCCCCGACAGCTGACGAACAGACGCCCGCAACTACCTCCCTGCCCGGTATAACGGCTAGTTTGGGCATCCTGCCCGTCATAACGGCTAGTTTGGGCAGTTACCTATTCTTCAGGAAAACGGTTATTTCGCCCTGAAAATAGGATTGTTGGCCACACGCTGGGGAACATTATATAAACCCTCTCAAATGAGAGGGTCAGGTATCCAATATTCATCCTAAGAATACACTTTGTACTTGCCCCTTTTCTCTGACCCTTTCTTACTTGAGCGTCGGAGTGCCTTGCAGGTACACCCCCTCCTCTCCTCATCAACATTCCGAGCACCTTGCCCATCTGAAGACCAGCATACGTGGACCTGTTCGAATACTCCGGATCAATTATGGATATAAGATTCAAAAGGAGATTGAAGAAAAAAGTCAAAAGGGAGCTTCACATATCAAGTGGTGACAATTGAAGGGTGACAAACAAAGAATTTTTCAACACAAGGTCTTTCAGGAAATTTTGGACAACCACAAAAAAAGTACAAATGACGTGTGGATGTGTGTGAGTGTGTACGCGCGCGTGCGTGTAGAAGAATCAATAAGTTCTAGACCTAGGGGTAAAGAATTGTTGTAGTAGAACGAAAAATGTTTTGAGTAAAGTGAGAGTCAAAAGGAATGTTTTAAAGAATAATCTAGTTGTATTAGCGTCGAAATTAAGGGAAATTACAAAAAAAATCTAAGAAAGAGACTAAAATGTGGTGATTGAAGTAAGAGTTCAAGTTTTTGACTACTTATATCAATCCTTGAGCACAAATGGGCGAGAAACTTATATATATGCCTACTAAGAGAAGAGAAAGAAAGACAAGATATTTGGATCAAGTAAAGAGTTTTAAAGATGAAGAAGACAAAGGTTTTACGAAAAGAATAGATGGAAGAAGTATTTCTATCATTTATTCAATAATGGATATGATATTTTGTCGAACTCAAACAATTTGGACATTAGAGAAGAGGATCGAAAACATGAGATAAAAGAAGCATTGAAAATGATTAGTAATAGTAACACGGTTGAGTCAAACAACTTACCTATTGAAGTGTAAAAAGTTCTTAGAGATAAAAACATTGAGTGACTCACAAAACTTTTTAACAGAACTATGAACTCAAAGTAAATGTCAGATGAATGGAGAACAAACACTTTAATATTGATTTATTAGAACAAAAGCGAGATACTAAATTATTTAAATTATTGGAGGATTAAACTTATGAGTCATATCATAAAATTATGATATAATAATGATTTATCGGGGACTAAGAAAAGAGATTCAAGTTACAGAAAATTAATTTAGTTTTACGCTTGGGAGGTTGATCATGGAAATGATTTATTTACTAGTACAATGTGTTTTAGAGAGGTACTAGATGGATTAATAAAACTTACACCTAGTTTTTCAAGATATGTCTCGGTGTATACTAGAGTTCTTTGAGAGATTTTGTGAAAAACTTTGGAGAAGAAAAAAGTTATGATTGTCTATATCAGAGTTATCCAAGATTGTATGCGAGAGTATTGACTAATGTATCGACGCATGGTGAGGAGACCGACTATTTTCTTATAACAATGAGATTCCACTAAGGTTTAACCCTAAATCTTTACCTTTTACTTTAGTTTTAACTGTACTTATGAAACATATTCAAAAGTTAAAATCGAGATGTATTATTTTTGTAGATGATATAATTATACTTAGTGATTCGAATAAAGATTGAAATGAGGGATTGAAGACTTAGAGACAAACCTTAGAAGCGTGTAACTTTGTTTAAGAAAATGTCAAATGAAGGGTATGAAATATAAGTTTAGTAAATAGGAAAGAATTTCTAACCTAATGATGACAATTGAAGATTATATTTTACGAAAAATTATATAATTTAAATATTTTAGATTCATATTACAAATTGATGGAAAAATTGAATGAAATGAAAATCAATCCAAACTTATTAAAATGGAGGAGGATATTTATTGTTTTATGTGACACGAAAGTGCCGCTTAAGATAAACAAATTTCTTTAACATGTAATAGTAAAATAAAAAATTATGTACGAGACATAATTTTAAACGATAAATAACCACAAATATAGTGTAATATAAATACTCTTTCTGTTTAAAAATAAGTGTCGTTTAAGATTTTTGCACACAAAATAAGGAATGCAATGATATTGTTATAAAATATTGCACTTTTACTAAATCAGTCTTATTAATGTGTTGGAAATAACAGTGTTTTAAAAACCGGACCGGTCATCAAACCGGTGAGGGTATTGGGTCACTGGTTTATCGGTCGAACCACTGGGTCATTGGTCGAACCGCATGACCAAACCGGATTAAACCGGATAACTCGGTTGAATAAATCTATCATTATAATAGGTATAAAACTGGTAAAACCGGTCGAACCGGATGATTCAGTCTCTAAAAAATATAACTAGCACTTAAATTTTTTAAAAATATCATATCATAAATTCACAGGTTCATAATTTAAATTCAAATTTTAAACAGAGTCTAATTGTAAATTTTAAACAGAGTCTAAATTAAACAGAGTTTAATTTAAATTCATAATTTTAATGTTAATAGAAAATCAGTTTTAATGTTAATAATTAAAACAATACAAATATTAACATTATTCTAAATAATAAATTTTCCAAGTCTATATATATAATGGAAATCAGTTAAGTCTAAAACTATATTATATTTAGTTTTTTAATCTGTGTTTTTAAATTTCTATACAAATATTTGTATGATGGTTTTTCAATCAATATAAATACAAAATAGTAAAAATAGTTTTGTGGATTTTACGAAACTTAATTTGTGTATCACTTGAATCAAATGAGTGATCACTATTATTCTTGAAGAAAAGTTCTTATGTATTTGAGTAAAAAAAAAAATTTTTAAAAATTTTAAAAAAAATTAATTTTTTTTTTTAAAATAAGCAGTTGAACCACTGGTTTGCGAGAACCGCCGGTTTTCCCGGTTCCCACCGGTTCGAAGACATGCCCGATCGAGCAAGTGAACCCGGTCGGTTACCTGGCCGGTTCCCGGTCCAACAGGTCCGACCGGCCGGTCCGGTCTAGTTTTTAAAACACTGGAAAATAATATACCGAGTAATAATTATATGACACAATTAAAAAAAATTATTAATAAATTAAAAAGTGAAAACGACAGATATTTTAAATAGATGGTCTTGGTGTATCACCTACAAATAAATATAAAATGGAAAGTGTATATAATTAATTTTAAAATGGACATTAGTTAAGACTCAATTTACCATACCTGTATGCAATAATTTGAAGATGTAAAATGGTGATTGGATTAAAAAAAACACTATTCTGTCTCATATTATAAATAAAAATTATTTTTTAGATTAATTAAATAATTAATGTATTTGATCTATATATATATTAGATATATTAATTATTCAATATATCTAAAAAATAAATTTTGCTTATAATATAAGACGTTGGATGTAAAAAGGACATGTTTATTTATGAATGAAACGGGAAAAGAAGTACTCTATGTAGCACTAGTAGCATTCGCAATTTAGCATGTGCATGGAATAAAATATCAAAAATCAAAACAGTAATCTGCACGAAGGTCAAGGTGAATTGGCAGGGATGACGACTGACGAGGGTGAGCGCGTGATACGATGCAGCCATGGGTGGGTGCAGCGCAGTGACTGAGAATCTCTTACACAAATCCAACGTCATCATCTAACATTAATAAGTGAGACCTACGCTTTTCCATTAAATATAATAAGTGACACCTACAATCTCTCCTCTTTGTCGTCTTCTATTTTCCTCTTCATTGGTTTGTCGTTTTTAATTTAAGTAGGAGGGGTGTAAAAACCATTTATGATAGGAGTAACTTATTCAAGTTGGATATTTTAGTTGTGTAAGAGTATATTGTAGATATTTTAGTGTTTGTTGTTTAGGGGCGTGCATGAATCATACATTAAATTAAATTGAATCATAGGAATATATGGTTTGGTTTGAATTTTTAATTTGTTTTTATAAAATTGATTAATTTTTTTAAAACCGATTTACAAATAGATCGGCTTAATTCTAAATCAATTTTTCACAACAAGTTTTTTTTATACAACTGGTTTTTCTCAAAACCAATTTTTTACTTTTTAAAAAAAAATCAATTTATAAAAAAAAAAGTTTTAAAACCAGTTTTTTTTAAAATCAATTTTATATCAAAATTAGTTTTATTTTTTGTAATTAATATTTTTATTTTAACTAATTATGAAACTTACGATATCATTGACATGAGAATGAGTGTTTACAAATACACCTCCTGCCCTAAATCTTATTTACCATAAAATTCTAGTTCACGCTACATAAATATATTCTCTATATCGTTATCTTTAACAAAAACAATTGGTGTGACAAATTTTATATCGTGATTTATTGTTAACCGTTCTTTATATATTTACATTTCGCATCCACTTAAATTATTCACGTAGTCATAAGATCACATATCATAATCCAAGAGCAAAGGAGTAATAATTTTTAACCAACTTTGCATGTTTAGTTTATGTATATTCAGATTATGATTAAAGTCTACAACTCAATCAAACTAAATATATCACATAAAATTTAATTTCCTAAGTAACATATACTTTAAAAAAGTTTAAAATATAAAATTGATTTATAATAAATATATGATAAAACATGAAAAGAAACAAAAATATAAATTTAACACATAAAAAAATTTAGATATCCAATAACTAAACCACATTATTATAATGGTTACCAGTTTATATTTGGATAACAAAATAGATATCCAAATTTATATTTCAACATTTGATTTGAATGAAATAATTTGAATATTAATTTGATTAATAATAACCAATTTTTTTTGTTGCAAATTCTTATTGTTGTTTAATGTTTCTCAAAACTCTTTAGGTCTATTCATATATTTATGTTTTAAAAAAAATACTAAACTATTTTAAACTATTTAGTGTTGTATACTCCCGTATTTCTAGTCTCTGTTGGGGTTTGTATACTTCTCTCTAGAGCCGTCAAAATGGGCCGAAGCCCATGGGCTGGTCCGCCGAGCCCGAAAAAAGTTAGAGCTTGGGCCTTATTTTTGAAGCCCATATTATTTCGGGTCTTTTTTAGTCCGGCTCAAAAAAGCCCGAAAAAAAATGGACCGGCCCGTATGGGCTATGGGTAGCTCGTCAGTCCGACAACTTTTTTTAAAAGAATTAATTTAACTATTTGGTCCATAATATAAATTAATAAATATATATAATTGGACCTAAAAAATAAATTTGGCCCAAAAAACATTTGGATACAATGTGTTAGTGCATCTTTGGTTCAGTCCACACACACTTCAGTGACTATCCGAACATTAATTTCTATTACATTATATTACATTACAGTATTCTAAAATGAATATATTACATTAAAATCATTAAAATGTGTATTAATTTCTATAACATTATATATTAAAATGAGTATTAATTTCTATTACATTATATATTACTTACAAAATGAATTTTTTAATTTTTTTTTTAAATGGACCCGTTTAGGGCCGGACCCGTTTTAGGGCTGGGTAGCCCGCAGGCCAGACAGGACTGGGCCTGAGTAGTAAAAAAGGAGCCCGTATTCAAAATAAATTTTTTAAACCCGGCCCGAAAAAATCCGAGGCCCACCAAGGCCGGCCCGTTTAGGACCGGGCTACCCGTTTTGACAGCTCTACTTCTCTCATATAAGGAGAGAGTGATGAGAATTCTGTTTTAGTATTTTCTTGTTATTTTTCTACCGGAACGGATTGGTCCGTGTGTCTGTGTACACTGTCTAATTCTCAACTTGAATGATTGTCGTTGAACAGAGAGACGGAGACGATGAAGACTTTTGTTTCGATATTGCAGAGGATAGAGATGAAGGCTGACCCAATTAATGGCTCTGTTTTATTTTAAAATTAGACCCTTAATAAATAAATAAACAAACAAATTAAAAAAAATATCATATTTCATTTAAATTTTAAATGAATATAAATATATAAAAAAAAATGATATAGAAATATTCGGTAGAAATTTGATTCGTCGAAGTTAAATTTTTCATAATTTTATACTCTTACAATCCTTGATTTATAAAAATGTTCATACAATTTAATAAAAAACTAATAATTTTTTGAACAATTTCGACAATGTTAATAATAGATGTAAATTTAAAAATATTAAAGATCTCACAACTATGTGTTTTAATTAATAAACAATTAACAATGAAAAATTAAAAATCTTAAAGATCTCACAACTATATGCTAAATTTATTAATGTATCGATTCACAATGGTAGAAAAATATAAATATTTTGAAATTTACATTTTAAAATTTTTTATACATATATAAAACTATTACATTTTAAGACATTGTACTATGCATTCGATTGTACTTGAACGAAACCGAGCATGATACTTTCTCGAATATTTACTCATATGTATAAATGTAGAGTTGATGTAGTAAAATAAAAATCTTAATTGGTGGAAAAACATGTGAAAATTTTAGGCTAAAATAAGTTTAAAAAATCTTAAATCTAATAATTTAATTTATTATATATTTAATAATAATTTATATGAAAATAATGATAAATTTATTAAAATTTTAAAATATTATTGAAAAATAAAATTAAACAATGTAACTTTATATTGTTGGCTTGTTGGCTGGTGGATAGGATATAAGAGTTAGACGTTTCCATGTCACTAAAATAGAAAATATATACATAAAAACTTGGAACAAAACCCTCAAAATTGTTGTTACCAACAAGCAATCACCACCGCTTGGCTATACTAGATCACATAACAATATTCAGAACCAACGTTATATATTATTTATAATTATATTTTTATTAAGCCCACCTACTAAGTAAGAGGCCCTTAATATTTAGAGGTCATGTGCGATGGCACTTCTTGCACACTCACATGGCCGACCCTGGAGCTATTCATCTAAAATCGAAGAAGGTTTGGATAGCGGAAATGTGGAGACTAGTGAATGGGTGACCATCAAACAGATGAATGAAGGATTGTTCATATTTCACTTTGATCATGCCCTCGATATGGAGGCAGCACTGAAAGGAGGTCTGTGGATATTTGACAATCAATTACTGATTGTTGAAAGGGTGAAGTTAGGAGTCCATATTGAAAATATACCATTATTTCATGTGGAATTTTGAGTTCAAGTTCATAATTTACCGACAGGTCTTATGTTGGAGAAAGTAGGAAGAGCTATGGCGGATTACATAGGCACTTTTGTCGAGTATGAAAAGAATAACGATACAAGTTTCTGGAGACAATACATGAGGTTATAGGTGAAGATCGATGTCCGACAACCACTGAAAAAGAACAAATGATGGGAATGGTTCACTGTTACATTCAAATATGAGAAGTTAGGGATATTTTGTTTTGTTTGTGATGTCTTAGGCCACTCTGAAAGCAAGTGTGAGGTTAGATTTGTTATGCACAACGATGATGGAATGAGAGGATGGTCTGAAGATCGTGTGGAAGTGAGAAGAAACGGAGGAAGACTGACATCGCGATGCTGAAGTAGGAGAAAAGTGGTGGAGATATGGCCGAAAGGGAGATGAATGAGAATTCGTAAATGGAGTAGTTGCATGGTGGAAACAGTAACATAAATTTTAATGTCACGGGTGGCCCACAAGCATTAGTGCTTTACACCATAAATGAAACTGTGGCTATTTCAAATCCTAACCCTAGTCAAATGCACATGCAGAGTAATTCTCCAAGACTGTTACTTTCCCAATATCACATAAATGTTAATCATTTACATTTAATGCATAGAAGTGATAGTTACTAACATGTACCTGACATGATTACCTCAGCCAACCTATCACATTTATTACACAGTAATGCTCCTCACACAATTAATGACACACATCTATATGCCAATCTAGTCATGTGTCACACTAACAATTTTTTCCATCGTGCAAACAACCCTTCGTTTACCAATCAATAACCACTAAAATCTAATGACTCATGCAACCTAATACCAACCCACGTTAATATTCTAACATGCATCCAACTACAGCTGCAAACCACGACTAATCTCCTAAATGATCAGCGATTGCAACTTAATATGTACTCATTAAACAATTTACCAAAATATGCAGAACAAACTGAAAGTGATAATATGGAGGGAGTGCAGACCGAGAAGAAGAGGATGAGGGTGGAGATTAAGATGGGGGATATGAAGGTGAATAATTCAACACCTTATTTTTTATCAGCAGGTCCTAGCAGCCAGGACTGTCGGGAGTTATGATAGTCTTGAGCTGGAATTGCTGGGGACTGAGCAACCCGAGTGCAATTCCAAATCTTCGTGTGTTAGCTCAGAAGAACCAACCTGACATTATATTCCTTTAAGAGACTATATCTAAAGGGAGGAAGATGGAAAAAGATTAGGGTGATGTTGAAATATGATTTGTGATTTACTGTTGATGTGGAGGGTAGAAGTGGTGGATTATCAATGTTATGGAGGAAAAATCTCTTGCATAATTTTGTGAGCCTGCGAATTGAGGATGTTGAGCGAGAACAATGGAGGTTAACTTGATATTACGGTTATCCGAAAAGGTGTAGAAGAATATTCGCGCGGAACTTACTGTGAGATCTCGATGATATGTCCAACTTGCCTTAGTGCATCATAGGGGACTTTAATGACCTCCTAACTCGAGAAGTTAAGAAAGGTATTCACCCCTATCCTAATTGGTTGTGTGAGGGATTTAAGAATGCAGTCGGTGATTGTCATTTGTCAGACATTAATCTTGAATGGCATCCTTTTACTTGGATAAGAAGTTGAGGAACTCCTCATGCTATTGAGGAAAGATTGGACAGATCCATGGCAAACACATGATGGTTGCATATTTTTAACAATGTCAGACTGCTAAAATTGTCGTCATCTCACTCGGATCACAATCCAAGCCTTCTTTAGTACGATCCGGAACACTGCAACAACTACAAATACTCCTTTAAGTTCGAAAATTATTGGCTGCAGAAAGATGTTATTACATAGGATAATGTTAGACGATGGCAATGATTTAGAAGGGGGGTTGAATATATCACTAATTTTTAATAATAATTTACGCTTAAAAAATTGTTTTAAAAATGTGCGAAAGCGGCCTTGGATCAAAACTCGTCTAAACGAACTGTTATTGGTAAGATCGGATATGCGAAACCGAATGGAATAATATTGATGAGATATTGGAATCAATAAGGTTCCCAATTAAACAATTCAAATAAATACCACTTAAAGTGAATCAGTTTCCAATGCTTAATAGACGATAGAATTGAATTGACAATTTTACGAACAGTTTGTGTGCTATCAATATGTCGAACCATTGGCGTGCGTAACACACCAAGTCTAATTTCCTTTGAAATTGTAGTGCAAAATTTTTCACACTTGCAATCAAAGTGATTGCAATCAAATCAGTTTTAAAGCACTACAAATCAATCGAAATATTTCTAACTATTGATTTCACACAAACGTCAACAACGTAAAGAAAAGAGATGGAGAGAGAGAGAGAGAGAGAGAGAGAGAGAGAGAGAGAGAGAATGACACCTAATTTGTTTAGGCAGTTCCCATTTCATCCTCGCTTTAGGTACGTCTGCCCCCAATTCTAAAACTAGAATTGAGCTATGTATAATATTTGTTTACAAAATTTTATACAAGAGAAGTCCTAGCTAACCAACAATCTAACCCAATTGTTGAAGTTGAACTCAACCACTTCTCTTCCCTTAATTCCAGCCGAATTAAGAACATCAAACACTTCGAACAAACCTCCGGTTACCGCTACTCACTTGACCAAACCTTCCAATTTTCAAGTCTTTCACTCGGCTGATTTCGATCGCAAGATGTTTGACCCCAAATCTTTCAAAACAATCATCTGGTTACTGCTACTTCCTTGATCGAACCCACTGTTCTTCAAGGCTTTCACTCGGCTGAATCTGTAATGCAAAGATTTGTGCAAAACCCCCTAAATCTACCAAGATCTTGGAGGACAAAACCCCAATGGTTTTATTGAAGAAAATCCCACTGGTTCTCTACCCAAAATTGATATACAAATCCTACGTTTGGACGTTATCACTCTTGACAAAGCACAATCAATAAAGATGATTATGTGTGATTATTGATAAATGCAATTGTGAGAGTGAAGATGAAGAGCAATGCAATGCATCTTTCAATTTTCTTCTTGTTTTCAAAATGATGCATATGAGAATATATATATATATATATATATATATATATATATATATATATATATATATATATATGAGCATGAATGAATAACAAAAAAATAGACTTTGGGAACACAAAGATACTGAGAAATGAGTGAAAACACACGAGAGGTCAACCTGCAGAAGCTGTGAGCCGACCTGAACAAGACATAATACAAAACTGCACACAAAAGTAGACTATGCGTCGACCTACAGCAAGGCCATGCGTCGACGCATGCAAGCCAGAAAACTTCAAACTTGTTTCTTATAGTATGCGACGACCTACACAGGAGCCATGCGTCAACGCATACATGGAAGAGACTTTTTCAAACTTTTTCATTTCAGTGTGCGTTGACCTGAAAGAGTTCTGGGTAGACACAAGCATGCCATAAAGTTTTAAACATCATTTTTCTCAATCGTGAGTGTAACTCCCCATTGTGATTTGTTTATTATTGCAAGATAATTATGAGTCGGTGTAGTTGATGTTGTGACTTGATGTGTTTTCGTTGTGTTTTAAGTACCCGTATTAAGGGGTAGTGGCCTTAGGAATGAGTCATTGGGGGAGTAAAACTAATTAGGCTAATTAGTTGGTATTTATTGAACCATAGTATAAAATGGATATTATGTGAGATTATATTTATTAGTGGGAATTATTGTTATTATTATTTCACTAGTGGGATTTAATAATAATGATAATACAATAATGATATAATAAGAAAAAATAAATAAAATAATTAGATGTGTAGAGAGTAGAAGGGCGAGAAGGTAATTGTACGAGGTTGAGTAAGGGCAAATAAGGAAAACCATAATTGGGGGTTTATGAAAGGAGTTAGGGAATAGAGAAGTCAATTTCATTTTCTACGTGAAATTGAGAGAAGAGGTGAAATAGGCTAGGACAAGGAAGAGAAGGGAGAACTCCATTAGAGAAGAAGAAAGCTCATTAATACAAGGTAAGCGTGAGAATTCTTTAATCTCTCAAGGGTTGGATGATGTATGTATTTGGGTAGGAATCACTAGGTTAAACTCATGTGAATGTTGAATTTTGTGATAGGTAGTTAGGGTTTTGGTGGGGTTTGATAGGAAAAGAATAGGTCCTAATGATGTAGGATGTTAATGTATGTTCATGATGTTGCCTATAAAATAATGTATGTTGTTGTTGCTAAATGTTGCTGAGAGTTGACATAATTTTCGTGCACTATGAGAACTGTTAATGGGAGAAAATTGGGTCTGATGTAGCAGAAAGTTGGAGTGCAGGAACTCTGCTACGCGCACGTAGCGTCGGGCAGAGGGATTGTAGCGCCGGGCGGTGCTGTGTGCCGCCGGGCGGTGCTCAAGAGGCACAACCTGGAACGCTACTGGAACTTGTTAGAATTGAGGGGGGAACTACGCCCGTACTCCGCCGGGAGGTGCGAGGAGGTGCAACAATGTTGTGTCGGGCGGTGACCAGGAGGCGTTGCATGGAACGCTATTGGAAGTGTTGGAATTGGGGGGGAGCTACACCTGTGTGCCGCCGGGCGGTGCAAGAGGCGCAGCAATGCCCCTGCTGTGCGGGGCGGTGTGATGAGGCACAACAATGCTGCTTGCGCAATTTTTGTTATTTCTCTGCTGTTTTCTGGTGGCTTCGCGTGGTTTCCTGTTGCTTCGTTGATAATTTCCTTAGATGATGTATTTTGGAAGATTGTTATGAATATGCATGCTTGGATGGGTGTATGTGTGTTGTTGTGAATTAATGAATCGAGTAATGATGATATGCTATGTTGATGCATTTGTTTCGTTGTTGCATGTTGTCGTTGAAGGTGCATAGCATGATGCATGAGTTGAGGGATGATGTGTGCCCATGTGGGGTGTGAGCGTCTATCTGGATTCTTTTAATGGAATCGATGTTGTTGTTGTTGAGGTGATTGTGTGCCCATGTGGGATGTGAGCAATCACGATTATCGTGTGCACGTGTGGGGTGTGAGCGACTAGATAGACGTTCCGACGGGAATTGTGATCATGAAATAGGGATCAGAATTTGGTACCACATGCATTGAGTCTAGTTGGTGTCTCATTGCATTATTCTTGTTAGTTGTGTTGCATTATGTTGTGGTTGATGAATTGTGGTTGTGCTGAGGTGTGTGATTGTTGTTGATAGTTGGGATATGGGTGAATAACTTGTTGATGTATGCTTTTATACTTATATTATCTTCTTTTTTTGTTGATTTGAGAATCTCACCCCTTCTGTGTTTGGTGATGCTTTATACGGCATCCTGCAGATACTCAGGAGTAGTTGGAAGTCGTGGCCGGTGAAGACGAGGTGCTTCACTTTAGTGGCGTCTGCTCTGATATGTAACATTGGGGGTCGGGAACGCTTTTATGCATGTTTTATTTTGATTAAAGAATTTTAGTTGTTATTACAGTTTACAAACTAAGTTTTGGTAACTTGAAACCGTTATGCTTTATTATTCGAATGATTCATTTCCGCTGCGTAATAAAGAGTATTTTTGGATTAAAGTATGTTTTCATTTATGCTACATGTCTACGGATGAGCAAGTGTATGTTGAAGTATTGCCCTTATTTCTAAATTGTATTATATTACTTTGATTAATTCTATTAAATTATGCGTGGGAATTTAGGGTGTTACATAGTGGTATCAGAGCAGGTCGGTCCATCCGGCCAGGTTGTCGAGTCGTTGTCGTGTGACAAGTTGTCGTTGTCGTTATCGGTTCCTTAACCATTATGTTCTGTTGTTGGTGTGTAACAAATTTAGAATTGCTGGAAGGAATGATGTTACGATTGCTGCTGCTCTGCAGGCTGTTGCTCAAACGGTGCAGCACCAGCCACACGCTAACGAGAATGACAAGTTTCAGAAGAACTGACCGCCTACCTTAAAGGGAAGACATGATCCGGATGGAGCGCAGACTTGGCTCAAGGAAATCAAGAGGATTTTCCGGGTTATGGAATGTCTTGAAGCACAGAAGGTGCGGTTAGGTACTCATATACTAGCTGAGGAGGCTGATGATTGGTGGGTTAGCACTCGTCAACTGTTGGGAGCAACAGGAGAGGCAATCACTTGGGCTATATTCAATAAGGAGTTCTTAAGGAAGTATTTTCCGGAAGATGTCCGAGGGAAGAAGGAGATTGAGTTTTTGGAACTGAAGCAGGGTAACATGACGGTTACGGAGTATGCAGCCAAATTCTCAGATCTGGCTAAGTTGTATCCTCACTATAGTGCGACAACCGATGAACCGTAGGAAGCCTTATGCAGCTCCAGCTGAGAAAGGTAAACAGAAGCATAATGATGGCAAGAGGCCAAGTGGGGGAGGTGCCCTTGCTCCTCTTAAGTGTTACAGGTGTGGTGAGTTGGGTCATCGTGTCAGTGAGTGCACGAGTGATGTGAAGAAATGCTTCAAGTGTGGGCAGGCAGGACATCTGATTGTGGACTGCAAAGTTAATGTGGTGACTTGTTACAACTGTGGAGAACATGGTCATATTAGTACTCGTTGTCAAAAACCAAAGAAAGCTTCGACTGAGGGGAAAAGTGTTCGCTTTGACAGGGACTCAGACTTCCAGTGACGACAGATTGATCAGAGGTACATGCTATATTAATAATACGCCTTTGATTACTATTATCGATACTGGTGTTACTCACTCTTTTATTGCTGCCGATTGTGTAAGGAGGCTAGGCCTTGTCGTTTCTCCTATAAAGGGAGAGATGGTTGTCAAAACTCCTGCAAAGGGATCGGTGACCACTTCTTTAGTCTGTTTGAATTGTCCACTGTCGATTTTTGATAAAGACTTTGGTGTGGATCTGATTTGTTTACCGTTGGGAGGTCTCGATGTGATTTTGGGTATGAACTGGTTGGAGTTCAATCATGTTCATATTAACTGTTTCAATAAGTCGGTTCGATTTCTTGTTCCTGAGGAAGAGGGAGAAGATGGTTTTCTCTCTGCTAGAGAGTTAAGAAAGTTCTTGGAAGAAGAAGCTCAGGTACTTGCATTGGTGGCATCCTTGTCAGTGGAAAATCAGTCGGTGATCATCGAATTGCAAGTAGTGCGTGAATTTCCTGAAGTGTTTCCAGACGACATTGCCGAGGCACCACCAGAGAGGGAAGTAGAGTTTGCTATTGATCTTGTCCCTGGTACCAGACCTATTTCTATGGCACCATACAGGATGTCGGCATCAGAGTTATCGGAGTTGAAGAAGCAACTGAAAGAGCTGTTAGAAAAGAAATTTGTGAGACCGAGTGTATCGCCTTGGGGAGCTCCAGTGTTGTTAATAAAGAAAAAGGATGGTAGCATGAGGTTGTGTATCAATTACAGACAGCTGAATAAAGTAACGATTAAGAACAAGTATCCACTTACAAGAATAGATGACTTGAAGGATCAATTAATGGGTGCCCGTGTGTTTAGCAAGATTGACTTGAGGTCGGGCTATCATCAGATACTGGTAAGAGACGAAGACATTCAGAAGACGGCTTTCAAAACCCGATATGGACATTATGAGTATGTGGTGATGCCGTTCGGAGTTACTAATGCACCTGGAGTATTCATGGAGTATATGAATCGTATCTTTCATGCTTACTTTGACCAATTTATGGTTGTCTTTATTGACGATATCCTAATCTATTCTAAGTCGGAAGAGGAACACGCTGAATATTTGCGGACTGTGCTGTAAGTGTTGAAAGAGAAGAAGCTCTATGCTAAGTTGTCTAAGTGTGAATTCTGGTTGAGAGAGGTAAGTTTTCTTGGTCATGTTATTTTAGGTAATGGTATTGTTGTGGATCCGTCCAAGGTAGACGCCGTTCTTCAATGGGAGACTCCGAAGTCGATGACCGAGATTAGAAGCTTCTTGGGTTTGGCTGGTTATTACCAAAGGTTTATTGAAGGATTTTCGAAGTTGGCACTTCCGTTGACTCAGTTGACGTGCAAGGGTAAGGCATTTGTATGGGATGTTCATTGTGAGAAGAGTTTCGTTGAGCTGAAGAAGAGATTGACTACCGCTCCAGTGTTAATTCTACCCGAACCAAATGAACCGTTTGTGGTGTATTACGGTGCTTCTTTGATGGGTTTGGGAGGTGTGTTAATGCAGGATGGTAAGGTTGTGGCTTATGCTTCACGACAGCTAAGAGTACATGAGAGGAATTATCCGACTCATGATTTAGAGTTGGCGGTAGTGGTGTTTGTGTTGAAGATTTGGAGGCACTACCTTTATGGTTCCAGATTTGAAGTGTACAGTGACCATAAGAGCTTGAGGTATCTATTCGATCAGAAGGAACTGAATATGAGGCAGAGAAGATGGTTAGAATTCTTAAAAGATTATGATTTTGGCTTGAACTATCACCCCGATAAAGCTAATGTCGTGGCTGATGCTCTGAGTCGAAAGTCCTTGCATGTGTCTGCTATGATGGTTAAAGAGTTAGAATTGATTAAACAGTTCAGAGATATGAGTTTGGTTTGTGAATAGATACCACATAGTGTGATGTTAGGTATGCTGACGATCAACAATGAATTCCTTAATAGTATCAGAGAAAGTCAGAAGTTGGATGTGAAACTATTGGATTTGATGATTAGAAATTACCAAGCAGAAGGTAATGAGTTCAGAGTGGATGAACAAGGCGTGTTGAGATTCCGTGATAGGATTTGCATCCCTAATAATCTTAAGTTGAAAATAATGATTTTAGAAGAGGGTCACATGAGCAGTTTGAGTATCCATCCAGGAGCTACAAATATGTATCAAGACTTGAAGAAGATATTTTGGTGGCCTGGATTGAAACGTGATGTGGCTCAGTTTGTGTATGCTTGTTTGACTTGTCAGAAGTCGAAGGTGGAACATCAGAAACCTGCTGGTATGATGCAACCATTAGATATTCCAGAGTGGAAGTGGGACAGTATTTCTATGGATTTTGTGACTAGGTTGCCTAATACGCTGAGACGACATGATTCCATTTGGGTAATAGTGGATAGACTGATGAAGTCGGCATATTTTGTCCCGATTAATATCAGTTTTCCTTTGCAGAAGCTGGCAGAGATTTACATTCAGGTGATTGTGAAGTTGCATGGAGTCCCATTGAGTATTGTATCGGACCGAGATCCATGGTTCATTTCCAGGTTTTAGGAGAGTTTACAAGAGGCATTGGGATCGAAACTAAGATTGAGTTCGGCCTATCATTCGCAGACGGATGGGCAGACGGAGAGGACTATACAATCCTTGGAGGATTTGTTGAGGGCTTGTGTGCTTGAACAAGGAGGTGCTTGGGATAGCCATTTACTGTTGATCGAGTTCACTTATAATAACAGTTATCATTCTAGTATTGGAATGGCGCCTTTTGAAGCATTGTATGGTCGAAGGTGTCAGACGCCTTTGTGTTGGCATGAATCTGGTGAAAGTGTAGTACTTGGACCCGAGATTGTTCAGCAGACTACCGAAAAGGTGAAGCTGATTCGGGAAAAGATGAAAGCTTCGCAGAGTAGACAGAAGAGTTACCATGATAAGAGGAGGAAAGATCTTGAGTTCCAAGAAGGAGATCATGTGTCTTTGAGAGTCACTCCGGTGACCGGTGTAGGCCGTGCATTGAAGTCGAGGAAGCTTACTCCTCGGTTTATTGGTCTGTATCAGATTTCTGCAAGAGTTGGACCCGTTGCTTATAGAGTGGCGTTGCCACCACGTTTGTCAAATTTGCTGATGTATTCCATGTGTCACAGCTTCGGAAGTATGTTCCGGATCTGTCGCATGTGATTCTGATGGATGAGGTGGAAGTGAGAGATAATCTCACGGTCGAGGCTTTGCCGTAGCGTATTAATGACTGCGAAGTGAAGCAGTTGAGAGGCAAGGAGATTGTTCTCGTGAAGGTAGTATGGGGAGGTGCTGCCGGCGGGAACATGACTTGGGAATTAGAGAGCAAGATGCGAGTGTCGTATCTGCATTTGTTCGTGTCAGGTAAATTTTTGAGGACGAAAATATTCTAAGTGGGGGAGAGTTGTAACTCCCCATTTTGATTTGTTTATTATTGCAAGATAATTATGAGTCGGTGTAGTTTATGTTGTGACTTGATGTGTTTTCGTTGTGTTTTAAGTACCCGTATTAAGGGGTAGTGGCCTTAGGAATGAGTCCTTGGGGGAGTAAAACTAATTTGGCTAATTAGTTGGTATTTGTTGAACCATAGTATAAAATGGATATTATGTGAGATTATATTTATTAGTGGGAATTATTGTTATTATTATTTCACGAGCGGGATTTAATAATAATGATAATACAATAATGATATAATAAGATAAAATAAATAAAATAATTAGATGTGTAGAGAGTAGAAGGGCGAGAAGGTAATTGTACGAGGTTGAGTAAGGGAAAATAAGGAAAACCATAATTGGGGGTTTATGAAAGGAGTTAGGGAATAGAGAAGTCAGTTTCATTTTCTACGTGAAATTGAGAGAAAGGGTGGGAATTCTTTAATCTCTCAAGGGTTGGATGATGTATGTATTTGGGTAGGAATCACTAGGTTAAACTCATGTGAATGTTGAATTTTGTGATAGGTAGTTGAGGTTTTGGTGGGCTTTGATGGGAAAAGGATAGGTCCTAATGATGTAGGATGTTAATGTGTGTTCATGATGTTGCCTATAAAATAATGTATGCTGTTGTTGCTAAATGTTGTTGAGAGTTGACATAATTTTTGTGCACTATGAGGATTGTTAATGGGAGAAAATTGGGTCTGGTGTAGCAGAAAGTTGGAGTGCAGGAACTCTGCTACGCGCACGTAGCGCCGGGCGGTGTTGTGTGCCGCTGGGTGGTGCTCAAGAGGCGCAGCCTGAAACGCTACTGGAACTTGTTAGAATTGAGGGGGGAAACTGACCGTACCTGGATCAGACAGTTGTTCAGTGGCCAGCAACGCCGTATGGACTTCAGCTCTGGTGGGGTTGGAAGACGGCGCGAGGGGGGGTGTACCTGCAAGGTACTCCAGCGCTCAAGTAAGGCAAGGGTCACAAGTAAAAGCAAGTACAAGGTTAGAGAGTAAAAGAGTGTGTCTAACCTGACCCTCTCAAGTGAGAGGGTATTTATAGAGAGCCCCCAGCGCGAGGCCAACGGTTACTTGCATTGGGCTGGATTGCCAGGCCCAATTCAAGTAACTGCCAGGGCTTACGTGGCATAGTGAAGACCAGCACGTGGTCTCCTCCTTGGGGTAACCGTTCCTAGATCTCTGGAATTAGGGCAGACCGATTCCATCGGGAGTGGGTAGTTACATGAGAACGTGTCCTCGCGGGGAGGAGTCTTGCGTGTCGGGGAGAGACGTGTTCTCGCGGGGAGGACATGTATAAGGATATGGCTCCTCGAGGGAGGAGCACCTGAGCGTCGGGGAGGAGCGAGGCCGGGGAGGCCTAGCGCCCTGCCTGGCGCTCTATACCGTGCGTGTGCCCGACAATGCTGAGAAGGGCGTATGCCAGACATAGGTCGTGCTAAGAGGCCCTTGTTGGGCCATCCCGGGACGTGTGGGTTGGGCCTGCTCGATTAAGGGGCAGACCCCGGCCCAGTCCAGAACAGGAGCCCCCCAAGTCGTTGCTCTGAGGTGTCAGGGCAATGACTTTAGGGTCAGTGTTATGTCGAGGACGGGTCCAGCCGGGAAAGGGACTCTAGACGAGGAACGCGTTGGTAACCGGGTAAAAAAGAGTCGACCTGCTCGTGCTAGACTGGCTGCAGATGGGCGACATCGCGGGGGCGCGGGAAGTCTGAAACGAGGTGAATGAAAAGACGCGTGTTGGGGAATGAAACGACACGTTTGGGAGAGTGTGCGCCACATGTTGTAGCTCATCATTGTCTAGGGCGGCTACGCTAGGGTAGCGTAATCGATTGCCTAGGAGCCCTCGAAACTTGCGAGATCCCTATAAATAAGGGTCATCTCGTACCATTTGCACTTTTGGCTCCCCCTTTGCTCAGATTCACTCTTTCTTCCTTCTCTTATTTTGCCGCCGTACGCCGCCGCCAACTGCCGTGCCGAAACCCTACCGAAAGTTATTTCAAGTAAGTTTCTTTCTTTTTTCTCCTTTCATTTGTCTTTTTAGGGTGGTTTCATGGTGAACTGATGAAGTTCTCATGGAAATCACGAAATATCTGGAGAAAACGGTGGAATTTCATAGTTTAGTTGTTGAATCTCGCGGGGAGAGACGATGAAATCCCCGAGGACACAAAGAATATCTCGGAGTCATGAGATGAACGTTTCTCAGTTCTTTTGTTGAACATTCCGGGGATTAAGAACGGAATCCCCGGGGAACCGACGTTTATCTCGGGGATATGGGTCGAATAACCCGGGGCCCCGCCCAATTTCGCTCCCCGCGGACCTGAGGATGGTCTCGGGTTCGCGTTCCCCGATGTTCCCTCCTTGCCCTTTCACTTGATCAGTGGTGGAAGGGGTGGATTTGATATGGGTCATCGAATTCACCATTTCCTTCTGCTTTTCAGGTAAATGGACGTATTGCCTGTGGCTGAGGGATCTTTGGATATTTACGATGGGCCCGATTCACCTATGGCAGAGACAACCAGCGCCGGGGAGCAGCTTCCCGACGAGTGGGCCTGCGAAGAGGAAGTGAACATGATCTCCCAGTTTGTCGACCTGAACGAGGCCGACATATTTTGTACCGTCGAGCACCGCCTAATAGGTTCACAGAAATCGTGGAACGTGTTCAGGCCTTTGCCACATCATCGAATATGCTCGACATATAGCAGGATGCAGTTTCCCGTATATGAGTTTATGTTCGACGAGGCGGGGGTGGCATTTGCCCTTCACGGATTTTCAACAGTCAGTGTTTGCCCACCTGCGTTTGGCCCCTTCTCAACTCCACCCCAACTCTCTCGCTTTCATCAGGGCTTTCGAGCTCGTGTGAAAATACCTGAAGATTGGGGCGACGGTGCCCCTATTATTTTTCATTTTCCATCTTCAACGGCAGGCTGTCGACGGCAAGCATGGCTGGGTGTCCTTCAAGCAGGTGAGCAGCCTGTTTCACACTTATCTGGACTCCGTGCAAGACTTCAAGTATCGGTACTTCCTCGTGAGGCCGGTCATACATGAGGCCGTAAATACAGTGTATCGTCGGGTCGTCGAAGAAGTGGATGAGCGGCGAGAGGAGGCCCTTGTGCCCAGGTTTCCGTTGTTCTGGACTGAAGAACACTTCAAGAGGGGAACGGACAACTATATTGTCAGCCCTGGTAAACTCTGTGAAGGGGATCGCTTGGCTCACGAGGCCATTGTCAAGTTCGTCAGTGGGTTTAACAAAGCCAAGTTCGTGACACCGAACGGGGACTTCCTTCTGGGCGACGATGGGGAGGTCTTAACGAAGCGTCGATTGATCAATACTAGGGCTCTCCTCGAGACATTTTCTGACGAGGAGGATCTCGAGCTGTTAGGTGGGGTGGTCTCCCCGACCTGTCATTCCCTTCGTCCTTCTTTTCGAATTACTGACCTCTTTGTTTTCTGTGCAGGTAAGATGTCGTCTGCTGAGGAGTGCCTCAAAAAGTTGAAGGTTAACCGCGCTACGAAGAAGGGAGGCAAAAGTCGTGTCGAGCAGATCCGAGCGCAGGAATCCGTTCCCACTCAGACAACTGGGGGTTCTTCTGGCTCTCACCAGGATAGTGACTCTCCCAGCCCCCAGGTCTCCCCGAAGAGGCAGCGGATTGCGGACACGGTGGCCATCGACCTTACCGAGAATGAGAGTCCCCCTGCTGTAAAATTTGTGCTCCCACCTTGTCACTCGAGGCCGAACTTTTTCATGGGGAATAATTCCCTATGCGTGGGTGCCCCCGAAGCTCTGGCCATCTTGGGCGTCGACAAGGTCTCTCGGAGAAGGGCGCTGGTGGAGGATGTGTCCGCTGTGATGCGGGTTTGTGCGGCGGCCCTGGTTCTGAACGACGAGGCGTGCCCGGAAGGCGAGCTGAACAGGTTGCGCGAGAGTTTCCAGTCCATCTCAGCTGAAATGGAGAAGGTGGGCAGGGAGCTGGCTGACTGCAAAAGCCAGAACCAAGCCCAGGTCGAGCTTCAAGGGAAGTTGGAGGAAAAGTTGAAGAATGCTGAGGAAGAGCGGAGACGTCTCGTCGGGATTGAAGAGGAGAAGGATCGTCTCTTGGCAAGGAATGCCGAGTTGGAGGAGGCTGTCTGCCCAACTGATAAGGAAACCGAGGAAGACAGGTTGCTGACCTCGCGGGCGGCGCTGATAGCGAAGCTCCGGGAATCCGAGGAGGACAACCTCGTATCGGCTGACATAGGTTTTCGAAACGCCGTGCAGCAGCTTCGGGTTCTCAACCCTGACCTCATAACCGAAGGGATTGACCCCGACTCCGAGGTGGTTGACGGTCAGATCGTACAGCCGATGCGGGTGGACGAGGTTCATGAACGCAAGAAGCCCGAAGGGACTGTCGCCGAGTAGGCTTTTCTTCTTCGTTTTGTTCGGCCTGCGAGCCATTTTATTTATTTTTCAATACGTATGCCCGGCCTGCGTGCCAGGGGCTTTTGATACTTGTTTGTAATATCTGTACAATGGGCTTCTGCCCGCTTCAATGCATTTTTGCTTATCTGCTCATGTGTTATTTGTATGGTTTATACTATGTGTGATGTTATAGCATTTGCTATACTTTGTTTGTTTCTGCCCAAGTAATAGAGATTTCTACACTTTATTTTTGTCTAAGTAATAAAGACTTTGGGATTTGCTCAACCTTGATAGTCCCTGACCGCGTGGAGAGCTGGTCGGGTGGTCGGAGACGTATTCCAACCTTCAACGAGGCTAAGAGCTCGGTCGAGGTCTTAGCTTCGTGGCGTGAACTTCCCATCGCGAGCTGGATGTTCTTCCCAATTGGTACAACGACGACAGAGCTCGATCGAGGTATCCCCGTCGGATCAAAAGTCCTCGCGCACACACAACGCGGCCTTCGATCATCATGTTATGTATAGGGGTGTCGCGCTCGTACCTTAGTACGTCCCCGTAATCACGGTGTTTGTGAGTCGCGGGCAGTGCTTAACTGTAGTATTGTTTGAGCTTCTCAGCATTCCATGGTCGAGCAAGTTCTTCCCCGTGCAGATTTTTGAGGAAATAGGCTCCTGTCCACGTTTTCGCGCGGACGCGGTACAGGCCCTCCCAGTTCGCGGCGAGTTTGCCCTCTCGCGAGTCTTTCTGGTTCCCTCGTAGGACGAGGGTGCCCACCTGAAAATCACGTTTGATAACTTTGTCGTTATAACGCAGTGTTATTTTCTGTTTTAGTGAAGCTTCTCGAAGAGAAGTGCTCGAACCTGTCTCCTCGACGAAATCGAGTTCTTCCCTCAGGGCTTCGTTGTTCGCGTCCCCGTCGAGGGGGGTTTCCGTCCTCCTCGAGGGTTCCCTGATTTCCACGGGGATCGCCGCTTCCGTTCCGTAGGTCAGACGAAAAGGGGTCTCCCCGGTCGGGGAATGTGGGGTCGTTCGGTAGGCCCAGTGGACGTTGTGTAGCTCCCCGACCCACCGTTGCTTGGCGTCGCCTAATCGACGTTTCAATCCTCGTAGGATTACTCTGTTCGCCGCCTCAGCCCGTCCGTTTGTTTGAGGGTGCTCGACCGACGTGAAGTGCTGCTTCGTGCCTAGCTTGGAGACGAAGTCTTGGAAGTTCTTGTCGGTGAACTATGTTCCGTTGTCGGTGACAATAGCTTGAGGCACGCCGAATCGGGGGAGGACGTTCCTTTTGTAAAAACGTAGTATGTTGAAGGTCATGATTTAGGCCAATGCTTCCGCCTCAATCCACTTCGTGAAGTAGTCCATCCCGACGATGAGGTATTTGTTTTGATACGACCCCTGGACGAAAGGTCCGAGGATATCCCTCCCCCACCATGCGAACGGCCACGAGGAGGAAAATGTTTTGAGCTTGTTAGG
This sequence comes from Lathyrus tuberosus, assembly GCA_022829125.1. Lineage (NCBI taxonomy): Eukaryota > Viridiplantae > Streptophyta > Magnoliopsida > Fabales > Fabaceae > Lathyrus > Lathyrus tuberosus. The sequence goes on from JALAZF010000031.1 coordinate 15,448,018, forward strand.
AGGAGCGAGGTGCATGTCCCCGTGCTGTTGGCATCTATCGCACTTCTTGACGTGTTCCTTGGCGTCCTGTTGCATGGTGGGCCAGTAATACCCTGCCCGAAGTGCTTTACGGGCTAACGATCGTCCGCCAAGGTGTTGTGCGTTGATTCCCTCGTGGATTTCCTGGAGGATGCCGGGGACCTTGGTCTCCTCGACGCACCTGAGGAGGGGGATAGAGAACCCTCACCGGTATAGCTTGTCCTCGACTATCGTGTATGAGCATGCCCGCAGTCGCGGCCGGCTAAATATATCGAGTCGCCACCATATTTTTTAAAGGAAAATAATGATAAACCTAAAAATCCTTAATCCCAAGGGCAGAGATTCCTACAGTTCGGGAGTCGGTTAAGTGAGGGGAAGGTGTTAGGCAACCCTCACTTCCATTGTACTCAATGGGATCCTCCTTAGATTTTAGGGTATACTTGTTTGTCTAAGTTACAGGAAAACCTAAGTTTTTTTATTAATTATACTCGCTAGGGTTTACAACCCTATGCCTACGTACCTTCATTTTTGAAGGATCAGAGTAACCGTAGTTCACCTCCCCTATTCCTACCCCCTAATCCTATTCCTAAATCCCAAAACGTAACCCTAAACCCCAATCCACTATTTATACTCTTAGATAAAGAGTTATATCCCTTAAATATAGTGTTTATACTCCTAGATAAGGAGTTATATCCCTTAAATCCCTATCCATTGTTTATACTCTCGGAGGAAGAGTTTTATCCCTTAATTCTTTTATTTATACTCTCGGATATCAAGAGTTCTATCCCTTATCCATTGTTTATACTCTTGGATGGAGAGTTCTATCCCTTATCCATTGTTTATACTCTTGGATGGAGAGTTATATCCCTTAAATCTAGTGTTTATACTCCTAGATAAGGAGTTATATCCCTTAAATTCCTATCCATTGTTTATACTCTCGGAGGAAGAGTTTTATCCCTTAATCCTTTTATTTATACTCTCAGATATCAAGAGTTCTATCCCTTATCCATTGTTTATACTCTTGGATGGAGAGTGCTATCCCTTATCCATTGTTTATACTCTTGGATGGAGAGTTATATCCCTTATCCATTGTTTATACTCTTGGATGGAGAGTTCTATCCCTAAATCCCATCCCTTATTTAGGCTCTCGGACCAAGAGCTTTATCCCTTGATTTTAAACCTTAACCAAAACCTTTTATAACCCTTAAGTTCTTAATGATGATCGCTTAAACCCTAATCCTTTCAATCCTTTTAAATCCCATAAACCCTTTGTTTCCCTTATGTTAGAAATGAAATCCTAAAGTCCCATAGAAGTTGATAACAAAACCCAAAATGCCCTTATGCTAAAAATAGCAAAATTAATCCCCTCTAATTTATCCCAAATCGGAATGTAATTTCCAAATTGTAAATACTCCCAAAATAAGAATTTTAGATCCTAAAGAAATAAACCCAAACACTTTAAAATATATATGTAAAAAAGTAAATTACAAGCCAAACCCACAATTAACCCAAAAATTCCTAAATAAAACCCTAAACAAGATTAAATCCCTATTTTAAAAAAAGCATTTTAAATACATAACACTATTTATTATGAAAACAACCAAAATTAAAAACAAAATAAAACCTAAGGAAATATCCTACCCTAATATCCCCAAAACCCTATTAAGATCTCTAACTAATCTCTAACCTAATTCAATAATTAAATTAAGTTATTAACTTAATTATTAAAACCCTAAAACCCTACTTATAAACCCTAATTAAAAATTATCCTAATAATTAAATTAAGTCATTAATTTAATTATATATAAAAAAACCCTAAATATATTTTCCAAAAAATCCTATTTTATATACCCTAAATAAAAAAATATCCTAATAATTAAATTAAGTCATTAATTTAATTATATATATAACAAACCCTAATTATCTATTAAAATCCTAATTAATAATTAAATTAGGTAAATAATTTAATTAATTAAATTAAACCCTGGGGGTGCCACTTACACTAAATTAGTAATTAGGCTTATGGGGGTGGGGTGCAGAGAGCAAAGGGCGCAAGGCCCAGAAGCCACAGGCCCTCTGGCGAAAGAGTCAATGTTTGACTAATTCTGGGATGTTTGATCCTGATCAGAAGGATCTCCAAGCTTTGGAATCCTGGCCAATGATCGTGATTACTGGTCTAGGTAATCACATCGTACGCACTAGCGGGAGAGCTAAGGAAGACCTACGGTGCACTCGCACTCACTTGATCCATAGTTGACTGAGATAGTCAACTTGATCTGGTGCTCTCCCGCACGCCACTTGGCGCACATCCGGACCAACACGGAGGGAATACATAAGTGAAAATCCTCCGCTTCACTTCATTTTTCTCCCTTCCATTTCTCTCTCTACTCGCTCTCTCTTTCTCTCTCTCTCACTACTCTCAGATCGCTCCCTCATCTCTCTTCCTTTCTGTCGCCGGTGAGCCTCCGGCCACCGTGCGACACCCCAAAACCCACCGTCCTTCCCAGATTCCGGTTAAAGTTCAACCGGGAAATTCAAACCCCATAAACCCTAACCCAATTTCCCCAGAAAAATCCCAGAAATCACATGGTTCTTTAGGGTTCGTGAAGAACCCTAACCCTAAAACCCCCAATCAAAACCCAGAAACGTGTAAACCCCAAGAACCCTAACCTGCCCAGATGAACCCTAACTGAAGGAACCCTAACCCTTCTTAACGAACCCTAACCCTAAACCTAAAATAAAATCCAGATTTCTCCTAACCTACGTAGATTCAACCTACACCACGGATTCACAACAACAACACAATAGTGCGCGAACCAAAAAAGCTAAGAGATTTGATTTACCTTTACTATCATATTTTATCCTTTCATCTCTGTTTGCGATCCTAATCGCTCTTCTTTTTTCCTTGCAGGTGAACGAAAAAAGTCGTTCTCGGTTCTCCCCCGTTCCTCCCCTCTTAGTCCCACCTTTTTCTCTTTTTCCTTTCGGTTTTTATAGACTTAACATTAGGTTTAAACTTTAAATTCATTAGATTTATTTTAGGAAACAAGTGATGTAACTTTCATTAGCTTTTGATCCGATTTGATTTTGCCCTGTTTTTAGGCTTAGGGTTGATATTTGTAAATTTTGGCCCTGATTGTAAATTGTACCAATATTGATTTAAAAAACTTAATGGACATGATCTTAACTTGATTTTGCTCAGATACGATCCACTCTATGCGCAGTTAGGGTTTGGAGAAACTTGGGGAAGGGGACGACCCAATGGGTCAACCATTTGACCGTAAAAAAAAATAAAATAGACAATAATAAAAACGAATAATCCCTTACTAAATTAATAAAAGAAATTAATAATACAAATAATAACATAGTAAACACGACAAGCCCCTCCTAATTACCTTAATTAACATAATAATAATAATGATTAACAACATATACTTAAACTCTAAAAACTTAGTAAACAAAATTCCTAAATAATAATTAAAGATAAGATACTTATTACTTAATTTTAATGAGCAAAAAGTAACTAATAAGTACTAAAAAAAACTCTAAAATAAAATCCCAATGAACTCCAAAAGAAAATCTTTACTTCCTAATATTATTAACATAATTAACCATAATAAAAATTCTAATTATTATCTATTTAATTAAACTAAATTTTTTTATTTCTAACCCAAGATAAAACCCTTTCTATAAAACCAATCCCAAAATGGGCCTAAAAGTGCTAACAAACACAAAAGCCCAAAGGCACATAAACGACACCCTCTGGTAACACACAAAAAAACCAAAAGAAGGAAAGAAAAAAACTTGGTCAAAATTTAGGGTACTACAGCTGCCCCTATTTAATCGTCTTCGAATCAGAAGGATGATGTCGATGAGCCTTCCTCCTGTTGAGGAGGAGACGATTAAATACAAGAAAGACCTTAATTTTGACCACATGGTCAGATAGATACTACACCGATTATCCTAAGGTCCTTAGCAATAATCCGGTAGTGAAATATCTGATTGAACCCTTTGATGAAAACCCCTTTTTGATAAAAAAATCCCTGGATAGGAATTTTTGTAGAACCCCTGTTAAATCCCTTAATGAAATCCCCTGATAAAATCCCTTGGTGAAATCCCTAATGATGATTATGCATGTATGCATGTTTGCGTGTATGAGTGCATGTTAGATGCTAGAGCGTAGCGACATGACTGATTCATAACGTGGGCTGACGCCTCTTTTATGATATGTAATGCATGTGTTTGTATATATAAAAAAACTTTTCATTACTTCCTGACTCCCTGACCCTTAAAACGTTGATAGTTATAGTACGCCATGATACCCTTGCTTCCTGTGACGTGCCATTAAAAACCCTCCTATGTTGGTTAGATTGTAACGTATATTCCTGTCGGTGTATAGACCCTATATCCCGCTTTGGAACAGTATGATCCCTTTGATGATTCCAAAAACCGAAGTAAAATCCCTTTTCCCTTTTCAAAGATTTTATTTATACCTGATATTTCAATGCATTATTTCACAATTAATCGACACCTTGTAATCAAGCAGACTAATTTAGGAGGCAAAGAAAAATATTTAAAAAGCAAATTCTATTGAGAATTGGCCCAAAAATGGGCAATGATAAGTAAGGAGGGTAATTCTCATAAGGAGATATTACCGTAAATCCAAAAAAATGTAAAATGGCAATAAATTTATTTATGTTCCTATTAAATTTAACACCAGCTAGTATCCCTAAGACTCCGAGATCACGACACTTCGCTTCTGAAGATGACGGTTGGAATGATCGTTCCCTTCTGAATTCCTGTTACGGGGTGACTTGAGTGTTTTCCGTCATATGCCTTTTGGATATCCCTAACTTTTGCCTGGACCGCTATTTTTAGAGCCTTAGTCCACCGGGATAATATACCATTTTTCTTGACTAAGCCGCCCTTTAGGGTTTTCGACTCGTTGGGTATCATTTTTATCCAAGTCCCTAATTTTTGCCTGGATTACTCTTTCGGGTTTTCAATCCACCAGGACGCCCTAATTTTTTGCCTAAGTCGCCCTTTAGGGTTTTCGACTTAACGGGCTTTTATCCTCTTTTTCTAGGCATAGTATTTTTTGATCGAATCGGAGTTTACCAGTCGTGGTAAATCCGCTCCATCCATGGTTGTTAATATTAGTGCTCTGCCAGAGGAGACACTCTTCACGACATATGGACCTTCATAGGGTGGGGTCCATTTGTTGTGGTGGTCCTTATGGATGGGTAATATTTTCCTTAACACCAAGTCTCCCTCTTTGAGTAGGCGAGGACGAATTTCCTTGTCGAGCGCGCTCTTAATTCCCTGTTGATATAATTGCCCATAGCCACACGTTTCCCTTATACGGGGTTTAGATGATCGAGCCTAGTTTGTACCCATTCCGCCTTATCCAGATTAGCTTCCGTCATGATCCTAAATTCCTACTGATTGCCCATGTCCTTATGCAAATATAAGTTTCCCTTAAGATCCAGGTTTAGGCCCTTCATAGGAGTCCAAAGTTTCACAATCCATGGGATTCTCAAATTTTGTTAAGTACATTATGAGTGGTCTCCTTGGGATTGGTGGCACCAATATAGGTGGCTTTCATTTTGTCCTTTCTCCCTTTTGACTGACCGTGGACCCTGATATTTTCCAGATCTGATTCCACGAGTACACCTTGTGGGCTTTAGTCGTAACTTGAATTTCCTTAACTAATCTAACAACTTTTACAAGTTAGTTATGTGATCTTCGTCCTTTTGTGACTTGGTAATCGTATCATCCATATGAACCTCTATCTCCTTATGCCCCATATTACCATAGTCCTTTGGTAAGTTACTCCTACGTTCTTTAACCCAACAGGCGTTACCTTGTGACAAAAAATCGAATTACTTCTTGCCTTCTTCCCTGATCTGGAGGATCATATCTGATCTAATCCTCCTCGGCTTTTGCTTGATTGGCGTGCATTCTAGTTTGAGTAGTGGTTTGTGCTCGACGATGCTTGTATCAAGTCCTGGCGTATCTTGGTAGGACCATGCGAACACGTCAAAGTATCCTTGTAATAGCTCGACCAGTCTTTCCTTTATATCCTTATCCGGAGAAGCACGACTTTGACCTCTTTCCTATCTTCCTCAGTTCCCAGATTGATCACATCCACTGGTTCCTTATCAGGTCGTATTTCCTCGTCCTCTTGCCTCAACAGTTTGGCTAACTCTTCGGGGTGCTCACACTCATCCTTATCACCCTCTTCTGCTTGGTTAATCGGTAATTCGAAGTCATTCGAGATTATAGCGGTGTCATTTTTAATAGGTCCATTTTTAAATTTGCACGAGGAAGATTTTTCTTTTGGAATGGAGTGCTAGAAATGAAAATATTGAAAGAATGTATATTGCCATTTTGAATAAACAGAAAATGAAAGAAAAAGATCTTGATTGAAAACAAAATGCAATTTTATTGATAGAAATAATCCGATGAAATAAAAGGTGGCCCTACAAAGCTTTGTCCACTTGCCATGGGCATAGCAAGGGACTTATTATTATTTTAAGGAAAAAGTAAATTACTTTGAAACAAAAATCATCTCAGAAATCCCGATGGTTCTCCAATTGTCGAAATTAGGCATTCTTTCCTTCCTCTTCCACTAAGGCCACATGATCCCAAATTCTAAATCCCACACCATGGCAATTGTTTTCTAATCCTTCATTAGCCGGTTTGTAACCCAGCCCAAACAAATTCTTCTCCCCAGGTGACTCCCATTGTTTGCCCCAGTTTGTCATGTCTTCCTTACTAATAAGGAATTCATCCCCCATCTCTTCCATGGCGTTTACTGTTGCCCCAATGTGCCCCAGTAACACATTATCTCCCAGATTTAGATCTTCAGGGTCTATAACACTGACATCATTTTCCTTTGAGTTGTTTTCGGGGTACCCCTTATTGTTATGTTGGCCGGAGGATGACTGCCAAATCTTTCCTGTCTTTAAACTGTTCTCAATCCTCTCGCCAATGATAACCAAGTCAGTGAATCCCGTTGAGACTGCCCCAATCATCCTTTCATAGTATAGTCCTTGCAGAGTTCCCATGAATGTATCCACTAGCTCGCTTTCCCGCAATAGAGGTTGAACACGAGAGGCTAGCTCCCTCCATCTCTGGGCATACTCCTTAAAAGATTTGTTCCCTTTTTGAGACATGTTTTGTAATTGTATGCGATCAGGGGCCATGTCTACATTATATTGGTATTGCCTTATAAAGGCACTTGCCAGATCCTCCCAGTTCTTGATGTGAGTCCTCTCCAGTTGTACATACCAATCCAAGGATGCCCCACTAAGGTTGTCTTGGAAAACATGCATCATCAGCTTTTCATTTTTAGCATGAGCCCCCGTCTTTCGGGAAAACATCCGGATGTGATTTTTGGGACAAGTAACTCCTTTATACATCTCGAAGTTAGGTGCCTTAAACTTAGGAGGTATGACCACATAGGGCACCAGACACATTTCCAAGGCATCCACTCCAAGAATATTGAGTCCCTCCACGACCTTTAGCCTTTCCTCAAGTGCTTTGTACTTATCGTCAATCCTTTTCCTTTCCCCAACAGTGGTTCCTTGATTTTCGAGGGCCACTTGTCTCGGATTTTCACCCTCGTATGCGTAGGTCTCACGCGGAGTAGATTTGTAAGTAGTACGAGGTGCCTCATTGGAAATAGGTGGAGAGACGGTTCCCTCGAGAGGTTGGTCAACAATTTTGTGTTTAGCAGTTTCAGTCTCCTCACGTTCCAGATCACGGACAAACCCTAGTAGGGGATTATTGTCTTCAACATGGGGGGTAGGATTAGGAACCTTCATTTGATGGCTTGAATTGGTTCTTCTGGCTATCAAATTCTGGTCGGCAAGTGTTAGTTGATCAATCTGGCTTTTCATTTCTTCCACGTTCTCCTTGACAGTATCTATTTCTCCTCTTAGAGTAACCATATCCCTCTCCATCTGATCCATAGCTTTCCTTTGGTACGCTCGAGTGCGAGGTCGGGAAGTCAGATTGTTATGCCTGAGACGAAGTTTAAAAAAAAATGATTTTTTTATTTATTTTTCCTTATATTGAATGCATGTTGGTGATGAATGTATGAATGTGCATGATGTATGCTAAATAATTTTAAAATTTTATTTGGGGGGAATTCCAAAATCCATTGTAGTCATAGATGAATATATCTAAAGAATGAAACCCATACACCTAGAATATCAAATCCAAATCCATTAGCCAATCCCAAATCCAAAATGCCTTATAACAATAATTCCTCGGGAACAACCCAAAACAATAATCCCAAGATGGAAGCTCCTGAACTTAAGAAGGCGTAAACTAAGTGGATGCCCTCAATGCCTTCTTCAAATGAGCTTTAAACTCCTCCAAGTATCCTTTCTTAAGCCCTTGCACTTCCCTATCCTCCTTGTAGTGAGATGATGGATCTTCAAGGGGTACAACTGAGTTAAAGCTTGACCATTTTTCTTTTTATGTTTTTTTTTTTTGCTTTTTCTTTCTCTTTTTTTTCATGCCCCTTGTAAGTTTTTTCTCCTTGTAAATCCAAGTATAGCGTAAGAGCTAGTTGAAAATCCTTGAAGGTGAAGTCACATAGAGAAAGATCATAAAGTTGTGCAAAAGCAATTATGGTCTCTACCTTCATAGGGATCCCTAAGAGATCGAGGATCCTTCCATACTTGGGTGTAAACATCCTTTGAGCAGATTTGGCATTAAGTCTCAAAGGTCCTTGAGACTTTGTAAATCAACACTTAGCACTCTAATGTGTAGGGTAGCCCTTTTGTTTGAATCCATCTTTCCCATATTCCTACAACGCATCTTGAAATTCCCCACAAAAATGTATATATACAAAAAAAGTTTTTAAATGCATGATGACATGGACCCTTTGTTCTTTGGTTAAATTTTTTTTCTGGGTTAGGGTAAGGTGCAAATGCAAGCATGCCCTAGCAAGGTAAGCTCCCTATGATAGGTTTATATCTAAAGCTTATCTACCCAATCCCCTCACATGTAGGATATAAAAGTATAACGGCCTCAAAATGTTTAGACTATACCCTTGTTTTACCATGAGAAGGAGCAAGCCTTCCTACGGTAATCCTTCGGGATAAGTCTCATTTGGGGTAGGAGCCTAGTAACAGCCCTTGAGGGTTGAATGCATAGGGTCTCCATAGATTGGTGTGGGGTAGGTTAAAGGTTCTCAGAGTCACGGACCACATCCAAATCATTCCATTACGTCAGGGGCTAGCCCTTTCGTGAGGACGACTTTGGAAGGATCTACTCTGAGTGTGGCATCAATGCATTGTTGGGGATGTCGCATCCCCCCCAAAAACATTTCCGTTCCACTTTATGTTCTAGGGTTATCCTCCAAGCTTTGGGTTTTAGCTTCACTCCTTTTTTTTTTTTTGCCCCAATCCCTTGTATAATGACAAAAAAAAAGGTTAAATAAATAAAAAATATGAAATAAATAAAAAAATACATAACAATAAAATAAAAACAAAATAAAAACATCCAAGACAAACAAATCTCTAAATCCTAAGGCTAGGAAGGACTCTCTCTAGGAAGGAGTCCCCAGCAGAGTCGCCAGCTGTCGCGGCCGGCTAAAAATATCGAGTGGCCACCATATTTTTTAAAGGAAAATAATGATAAACCTAAAAATCCTTAATCTCAAGGGCAGAGATTCCTACAGTTCGAGAGTCGGTTAAGTAAGGGGAAGGTGTTAGGCACCCCTCACTTCCATTGTACTCAATAGGATCCTCCTTAGATTTTAGGGTATACTTGTTTGTCTAAGTTACAGGAAAACCTAAGTTTTTTTATTAATTATACTCGCTAGGGTTTACAACCCTATGCCTACGTACCTTTATTTTTGAAGGATCAGAGTAACCGTAGTTCACCTCCCCTATTCCTACACCCTAATCCTATTCCTAAATCCCAAAACCTAACCCTAAACCCCAATCCACTATTTATACTCTTAGATAAAGAGTTCTATCCCTTAAATCTAGTGTTTATACTCCTAGATAAGGAGTTATATCCCTTAAATCCCTATCCATTGTTTATACTCTCAGAGGAAGAGTTTTATCCCTTAATCCTTTTATTTATACTCTCGGATATCAAGAGTTTTATCCCTTATCCATTGTTTATACTCTTGGATGGAGAGTTCTATCCCTTATCTATTGTTTATACTCTTGGATGGAGAGTTCTATCCCTTAAATCTAGTGTTTATACTCCTAGATAAGGAGTTACATCCCTTAAATCCCTATCCATTGTTTATACTCTCGGAGGAAGAGTTTTATCCCTTAATCCTTTTATTTATACTCTCGGATATCAAGAGTTCTATCCCTTATCCATTGTTTATACTCTTGGATGGAGAGTTCTATCCCTTATCCATTGTTTATACTCTTGGATGGAGAGTTCTATCCCTAAATCCCATCCCTTATTTAGGCTCTCGGACCAAGAGCTTTATCCCTTGATTTTAAATCCTTAAGCAAAACCTTTTATAACCCTTAAGTTCTTAATGATGATCCCTTAAACCCCAATCCTTTAAATCCTTTTAAATCCCATAAACCATTTGTTTCCCTTATGTTAGAAATGAAATCCTAAAGTCCCACAGAAGTTGATAACAAAATCCAAAATGCCCTTATGCTAAAAATAGCAAAATTAATCCCCTCCAATTTATCCCAAATCGGAATGTAATTTCCAAATTGTAAATACTCCCAAAATAAGAATTTTAGATCCTAAAGAAATAAACCCAAACACTTTAAAATATATATGTAAAAAAGTAAATTACAAGCCAAACCCACAATTAACCCAAAAATTCCTAAATAAAACCCTAAACAAAATTAAATCCCTATTTTAAAAAAAGCATTTTAAATACATAACACTATTTATTATGAAAACAACCAAAATTAAAAACAAAATAAAACCTAAGGAAATATCCTACCCTAATATCCCCAAAACCCTATTAAGATCTCTAACTAGTCTCTAACCTAATTCAATAATTAAATTAAGTTATTAACTTAATTATTAAAACCCTAAAACCCTACTTATAAACCCTAATTAAAAATTATCCTAATAATTAAATTAAGTCATTAATTTAATTATATATAAAAAAACCCTAAATATATTTTCCAAAAAATCCTATTTTATATACCCTAAATAAAAAAATCCTAATAATTAAATTAAGTCATTAATTTAATTATATATATAACAAACCCTAATTATCTATTAAAATCCTAATTAATAATTAAATTAGGTAAATAATTTAATTAATTAAATTAAACCCTGGGGGTGCCACTTACACTAAATTAGTAATTGGGCTTATCGGGGTGGGGTGCAGAGAGCAAAGAGCGCAAGACTTAGAAGCCACAGGCCCTCTGGCGAAAGAGTCAATGTTTGACTAATTCTGGGATGTTTGATCCTGATCAGAAGGATGTTGGATGCAGAATAGGGCAAGTAGCAAAAATATTTATTTTCGGAAGAATTCCCTCCGGGATTTATGTCGTGTCCACAGAGATCGGTTCGAGGGAAAGAATGTCGTTCGACAATCTCTCGCGTTTATGAGTCTGGTTTTAAATGGTTTAAAGCATAAAAACGGAAAAGTAAACATTAAAACATAAAACAAATTCATTCTTCAGCAACAAGAAACTTATCAAGCATACATATAACCCACTCGTCACAAACATAAATTTACCGACCAATTATACTCCACCTGCAATACTCGTCAAAATCATCCAGCATCGCTCACAACAAAGGTTATGTCTAACGCACAGTTGAGAGAGCAATCGTATTACTCTCGTCGACGCTCTCGCGCACGACGCCTCGAAATACGGAAGACATTAAGTTCCGACACCATAAAGATTATGATCTAAATCTATCTGTAGAGTCTAGACAATAGATATCCATCCCTAATCAAGATTCATGATGGTTATCTCTAACACAACACAAATCCAAACATAAATGCAAAAAGATCAAGGAAAACATCGATAATGATTTGTAAAGCAGATTTTATACAATATTATGATCAACAAAGATACAAATGTTCAGAGTAACTATACAAACACCCAACAAGAAAGAATACACAAAGAGGAAGAGAAATGAACCAAACACTTCACGGATTGTCGGAGTCGATCGATGAGAAATCCACCTCGGATCATCCGCATGCAAGCTTCCATGATGTTTTCTAAGCTAATCTACTGAAAAAATGAAGTTTGATGGAGTTGGAGCAAGAATCCCCAAAACCATGCTCTAAAAAATGCTGAAAAATGAAGTTTATAGGTGGTTTTTGCTGCCCAGGTTCGCACTGCGAACCCCCGTTCGCACTGGGAACATATGTCGCCTTAATTTCCTCTAGAATGGTGTTTTTCATGCTTCCAGACACTTTTTATTCGCCCCGGGTTCGCAGTGCGAACTCGCTAACGAGTGCTCGCCACGGGGGTTCGCAGTGCGAACATGACAGCAAACCAGAATTTGTTTTGATCATAACTCATGAACCGTAACTCCGATTGAAGCACGGTTTGAAGCGTTGGAAAGCTTATTCAATGCTCTTTATGAATATGGAAAAATCCCATTGTTGGAACACCTGTAAAAATAAATTAAAATCAATTAAACTCAATGATATTTACACGGTACCGCACTATACACCGAAAACGTAAAGTAAACGTATTTACGAACAAAGCGGGGTTTATTCAACCAATTTTAACACAAAGTAATGATAAGTAAAACAAAACTTATATACAAAAATAGGTACATTTTGCACTTATCAAAGGATCTCCAAGCTTTGGAATCCTGGCCAATGATCGTGATTACTGGTCTAGGTAATCACATCGTACGCACTAGCGGGAGAGCTAAGGAAGACCTACGGTGCACTCGCACTCACTTGATCCATAGTTGACTGAGATAGTCAACTTGATCTGGTGCTCTCCCACACGCCACTTGGCGCACATCCGGACCAACACGGAGGGAATACATAAGTGAAAATCCTCTGCTTTACTTCATTTTTCTCCCTTCCATTTCTCTCTCTACTCGCTCTCTCTCTCTCACTACTCTCAGATCGCTCCCTCCTCTCTCTTCCTTTCTGTCGCCGGTGAGCCTCCGGCCACCGTGCGACACCCCAAAACCCACCGTCCTTCCCAGATTCCGGTTGAAGTTCAATCGGGAAATTCAAACCCCATAAACCCTAACCCAATTTCCCCAGAAAAATCCCAGAAATCACATGGTTCTTTAGGGTTCGTGACCCTAACCCTAAAACCCCCAATCAAAACCCAGAAACGTGTAAACCCCAAGAACCCTAACATGCCCAGATGAACCCTAACTGAAGGAACCTTAACCCTTCTTAACGAACCCTAACCCTAAACCTAAAATAAAATCCAGATTTCTCCTAACCTACGTAGATTCAACCTACACCACGGATTCACAACAACAACACAATAGTGCGCGAACCAAAAAAGCTAAGAGATTTGATTTACCTTTACTATCGTATTTTATCCTTTCATCTCTGTTTGCGATCCTAATCGCTCTTCTTTTTTCCTTGTAGGTGAACGAAAAAAGTCGCTATCGGTTCTCCCCCGTTCCTACCCTCTTAGTCCCACCTTTTTCTCTTTTTCCTTTCGGTTTTTATAGACTTAAGATTAGGTTTAGACTTTAAATTCATTAGATTTATTTTAGGAAACAAGTGATGTAACTTTCATTAGCTTTTGATCCAATTTGATTTTGCCCTGTTTTTAGACTTAGGGTTGATATTTGTAAATTTTGGCCCTGATTGTAAATTGTACCAATATTGATTTGAAAAACTTAATGGACATGATCTTAACTTGATTTTGCTCAGATACGATCCACTATGTGCGCAGTTAGGGTTTGGAGAAACTTGGGGAAGGGGACGACCCAATGGGTCAACCATTTGACCGTAAAAAAAAAAAAATAGACAATAATAAAAACGAATAATCCCTTACTAAATTAATAATACAAATAATAACATAGTAAACACGACAAGCCCCTCCTAATTACCTTAATTAACATAATAATAATAATGATTAACAACATATACTTAAACTCTAAAAACTTAGTAAACAAAATTCCTAAATAATAATTAAAGATAAGATACTTATTACTTAATTCTAATGAGCTAAAAGTAACTAATAAGTACTAAAAAAACTCTAAAATAAAATCCCATTGAACTCCAAAAGAAAATCTTTACTTCCTAATATTATTAACATAATTAACCATAATAAAAATTCTAATTATTATCTATTTAATTAAACTAAATTTTTTTATTTCTAACCCAAGATAAAACCCTTTCTATAAAACCAATCCTAAAATGGGCCTAAAAGTGCTAACAAACCCAAAAGCCCAAAGACACCTAAACGACACCCTCTGGTAACACACAAAAAAACCAAAAGAAGGAAAGAAAAAAACTTGGTCAAAATTTAGGGTACTACACCCGCCGCTTGACCATTCCGGCTTCCTTGGGATCTTCGGGCAGCTTGCTCGTCGTGAGGTATTCGTACACAGGGGTCATCCAGCAATTGCTGTCACCAATGGCGTTTACGTCCGCCATTGGAGCGGGTTTGACGATGCTCGACCGGGAAAGCACTTCTTGTATGACGGATTTGTTCCCGCCTTTCTTCTTTGTGCTTGCCAATTTGGACAAAACATCTGCTCGGGCATTGTGCTCACGAGGGATGTGAGTTACTTCCGCGGAGGTGAACTTTTTCATCTTTTCTTTCACCAAGGTCAAGTATTCAATGAGATTATCGTTCTTGTCCTGGTACTCTCCTCAGACTTGCGAGGCCACGAGCTGGGAGTCGGTGAAGATTTTGACCTCCTTGGCGCCGAGGTCCTCGGCCAGTCGAAGTCCGGCGAGGAAAGCCTCGTACTCCGCTTGGTTGTTTGACGTCGGGAAGGATAGTTCGAGGGATACCTCGATTAGGATGCCTTCCTCGTTTTCGAGGATGATGCCCGCCCCGCTTCCCTTTGGGCTGGATGCTCCGTCGACATAGATCGTCCATTTTTGGGATCCGTTGGTCGAAGGTTCCGGGACGGTCATCTCGGCCACAAAATCGGTCAGTACCTAAGCCTTCAGGGCTTTCCTTCCCTCGTATTGGATGTCAAACTCGGTGAGTTCGAGCGACCACCTGAGCATCCTCCCTGCCATATCCGATCGTCCAAGGAGTTGCCTTATGGGTTGTTCGGTCCTTACGATGACAGTGTGGGTGAGGAAGTAGTGGCGTAGCCTCCTGGCCGCGGTGACGAGGGCCAGGGCGACTTTCTCTATCTGCTGATACCTGAGCTCGGGGCCTTGGAGGGCTTTGCTCGTGAAGTAAATTGGTTTCTGTCCGTCCGGGGTTTCTCGAATGAGGACGGCGCTGACTGCTTCACTCGTGATTGCGAGATATAAGAAAAGCGTCTCCCCGCTCTCAGGCCGTGAGAGGACCGGTGGTTGCGATAAGACTTGTTTTAGGTGGAAGAGCGCCCGCTCGCACTCCTCGCTTCATTCAAACTCCATTTTTTGTCAGAGAAGTTTGAAAAATGGGAGTGCGTACTGCGCCGACTTGGCGACGAAGCGGGAGAGGGCGGTGAGCATCCAGTTCAATGATTGTATTGACTTCTTTGAGTCCGGAGTAGGGATCTCGGAAAAAGATCTACACTTGTCGGGGTTAGCTTCAATTCCTCGTTCCGTGAGGTAGTAACCGAGGAACTTACCTGCCCGAACGCCGAAGGTACATTTGTCGGGATTGAACCTCATGCGGCACCTCCTCGCTGTGTCGAACACTTTCTTGAGGTGTGCTGCATGGTCGACTTCTTCCGCCGATTTGACGATCATGTCGTCCATGTAGACCTCGAGCATGTCGCCGATTTCAGCCCGAAAAACCTTGTTCATCATCTGTTGGTAGGTCGTACCGGCGTTCTTCAGGCCGAAAGGCATTACGTTGTAGTAGTAATTGCCCGACTCGGTCATGAAAGCCCTGTGCTGTTTGTCGACCTTGTCCATGGGAATTTGGTTGTATCCCGAGGATGCGTCCATGAAGAATAATAGTTTGTAACCTGCAGAATTGTCGACCAGCTGGTCGATGTTAGGCAAATGATATCAGTCTTTCGGGCAAGCCCGGTTAAAATCAGTATAATCAACACACATCCTCCATTTTCCATTATTCTTTTTGACGAGTACAACGTTGGACAGCCAGGTTGTGTACCTGGCCTCCGAAATAAAATTTGCCTCTAGGAGGTCTTTTACAGCTTTTTCAGTAGCCTCCGCTTTTTCGGGAGACTGCTTACGCCTACGTTGAGCTATGGCCCTAGTGACGGGATCTACTGCGAGCTGATGGCAAGCCACCTCGGGGTCGAGGCCAGGCATCTCGGAAGCGCTGCATGCGAAGAGATCAGCGTTCTCCCTTAGACATGCCTTCAGCTGCTCCTTCGCCAGGTCGGGGATTCTGGTGCCAATCTTCACGTTACGGTCTGGATCGTCCCCAAGTACCACGAGCTCAAAGTCTCCGTCGGGGATGGGGCGCATTGGGTGGAGAGGCCGCCCGTTATTTTCTGCCTGAAGGTCGAGGTCTTCTGCCCCGTCTTCATCGGGTTCGCCCGGGAACCTGCTGTCGAGTTCGACCACGTTGACGCGCGGGAGAGGTACCTATTCGACGTTCGGGGGTGGCTTGGCCACGGTCTTGGGTTTGGTGCCAATGGAACTCATGCCTTTGATGGTGGCGTCGAAGCATCTTCTGGCCGCGTCTATGTCCCCGTGCATCGTCACTACTCATCCCCTGGCCGTGTAGTACTTCATTTTGAGGTGGACCGTTGATGGTACTGCCGTAAGCTCGGCCAGGGTGGTCCTCCCGAGGATGCAGTTGTAAAGGGATAGACATTCGACCACCAGGAAGCGGGTCATGACCTGTCGGGTTGTGTCTTCGGCCCCGAATATGACCATCAGCTCAACGTAGCCCCATGGTCGGGTGGTGGTTCCGTTGAATCCCTGCAGGTCTGAGCCAACGTATGGGGTCAGATGTCTCTCGTCGAGTTGGAGAGTCCCGAAAAGGTGAGCGTACATGATGTCGACCGAGATGCCCTGGTCGAAAAGGATCATTCGAACGTCAAAATTCTCCATCTGGGCCCTGACTAGGAGGGGGATAGTGGCGTTGGGCGCTCCTCCGGGGAGCTCCTCGAGATAGAAGGTGATAGGGTTTGAGTTCCCTCACACCTTCTCGAGAGTGGTTGTCTTCGCCGACGTTGCTGATTCCAGTTCATCAAATTTCCTCTTGATCGACCCGACAGACAACTTCTCGTAACCACCCCCGGAGATGACCATTGCCTTGGGGAAGCCTTCCCAAGTGCTACGGGCAGCGATGGGGTCCTCGTGGGGGAAGGTCGCCCACATGTTGCGAATTGCTTCTTGGCCTTCAATGATTACGGGGACAAAGAAATCTTCGGGTCGAGTGACACTGAGGGCGACCTGAAGCCGACTCTCGTCGGGAGGAGGTGTCATCTCCTCGACGTTCTGGGCTTCCCGGGATCTGGGATGAGAAGTATCATTCTTCTAGGCGTATTTCTTCAAGTGCCCCTCCTTGATGAGGATTTCAATTGCATCTTTGAGATGGATGCAGTCTTCTGTGACATGCCCGTGGCTCCGGTGGAACGTGCAGTACTTTGACTTGTCGGTGTTTGATTTGGGAGTAGTCGGCTTCGGAAAACGAACGCCTCCTTTCAGAAATTCTGAGTTATGGCACTCGGAGAGGATTCGCGCGCGGGGGGCGTTGGGCGGGGTGTATTCCGTGAACCGGCCAGCTAGTTCGCGCGGTTCTCGAGGATCACGGGTGCGATTTTCTTTCTTTCTTTCTCCTCCTCGTCGGGGAGAAGAGTCTTCATCTTTGTGGCCGCGGGGGCCCTCTTTGCGTCTCGACTCAAGGGCGATCTGTGCTGCCTCCGACTCCTCGAGCTCGATATACGACTGAGCTCATTGGAGGAGGTCCTCGAGACGGCGGGGTCTGCGGAGGCCCACAGACTTGGCAAAATCAGATCCAAAACGTAGTCCATGGATGATCAGATACTTCTTCATGTCGTCGGTCGTATGAACCTCGACAGCCTCTCTGTTGAATCTCTCAATGTAGTTCCGGAGAGATTCGTTCTTCCCCTGGAAGATGCTCTCTAGGGCAGCCTCCGTCTTCGGGTGTCGACGAGACGCAGTGAAGTGTTTGGTGAAGTGTTGTCTTAGTTGCTTCCAGGATGTGATCGACCCGGGTTCCAGACCCTTGTACCATGTCATGGCGCCCTTTTGCAAGGTGGTGTGGAAAAGCCTGCACTTAATGGCTCCCCTAACGTTTCTGAAGTCGAGCATGGCTTCGAAACTTTCGGCGTGATCGTCGGGGTCGGCCAGACCGTCGTAGGTCCCTAGTGGTGGGGGTTTCTCAATGCCCGCAGGAATGGAGGCGTTCATGATCTCCCACGACAGAGGGGTCCTCTAGTCGTCGTCGCTTCCTGTCAGGGATCTCGAAGGGGATCGGCAATGTCGTGGAGGGGAATTCCTCGAACGGTTCATCGGTCTCTCCTTAGTGGTTTTGGACTTCTTGGTAGTTGCGGAGGGCCTGGGTTCCTTCCGAGGTGGGGAACGATGGCGCTTCTGGGTGACTGCCGGTTAGGGGTGTTCAAGGTGTGGCTGACGACCCTCGCGCACCAGCGAGGGGGTTCGAGATTCTTCGGAAGGAGTTCTTTGCGGGGAAGGAGAACGGCGGGGTGAGGGTGGACGACGATGTCTTCGCGGGGAAGATCGTCGTGTCCGCCCTCGCTCCAGTGCCTCAATTCTGGTGTTCTGGTGTGCTATCAGCTGATTGGTCTGACTGATCAAGGCAAACAGGGCCACGGTGCTCGAATCTGTATTGGGCGGAGGAGCAACTGGCTGAAAGACAGCTTGCTGGTCGTCCTGCTGGGCAGCGTCGTAAGCCGCGTCTTGGGAGTCTGGGGAGGCGGTCTGCCCGTCTCTCACGTCGCCTTCTTCGACATGGAGGGCAACAACGTCTTCACAGTGGTTCCCGTTCTCGAGTTGCGCAAGGACGGTGTCCAGAGCTTTGTTAGCAGACGGGTTGTCGGCCATGATAGTGATGAACGAGAGGACTGTTTTGGTTTATCGGAGGAAAAACGGGGAAGCAAAGGGTTCCCACAGACGGTGCCACTGATCGTACCTGGATCAGACAATTATTCAGTGGCCAGGAACGCCGTATGAACTTCAGCTCCGGTGAGGTTGGAAGACGGCCGGGGGGGAGGTGTACCTGCAAGGTACTCCGACGCTCAAGTAAGGCAAGGGTCACAAGTAAAAGCAAGTACAAGGTTAGAGAGTAAAAGAGTGTGTCTAACCTGACCCTCTAAAGTGAGAGGGTATTTATAGAGAGCCCCCAGCGCGGGGCCAACAGTTACTTGCATTGGGCTGGATTGCCAGGCCTAATCCAAGTAACTGTCAGGGCTTACGTGGCGTAGTGAAGACCAGCACGTGGTCTCTGCCCTGGGGTAATCGTTCCTAGATCTCCAGAATTAGGGCAGATCGATTCCATCGGGAGTGGGTGGTTACATGTGAACGTGTCCTCGCGGGGAGGAGTCTTGCGTGTCGGGGAGAGACGTGTCCTCGCGGGGAGGACATGTATAAGGAGATGGCTCCTCGAGGGAGGAGCACCTGAGCGTCAGGGAGGAGTGAGGCTGGGGAGGCCTAGCGCCCTGCCCGGCGCTCTATACCGTGCGTGTGCCAGACAATGCTGAGAAGGGCGTATGCCCGACATAGGTCGTGCTAAGAGGCCCTTGTTGGGCCATCCCGGGACGTGTGGGTTGGGCCTGCTCGATTGAGGGGCAGACCCCGACCCAGTCCAGAATAGAAACTATGCCCGTGCGCCGCCGGGAGGTGCGACGAGGCGCAACAATGTTGTGTCGGACGGTGACCAGGAGGCGTTGCATGGAACGCTACTGGAAGTGTTGGAATTGAAGGGGGGGAGTTACGCCTGTGTGCCTTCGGGCGGTGCAAGAGGCGTAGCAACGCCCCTGCTGTTTCGGGCGGTGTGTTGATGTGCAACAATGCTGCTTGCGCAATTTTTGTTGTTTCTCTGCCGTTTTCTGGTGGCTTCGCGTGGTTTCCTGTTGCTTCGTTGATAATTTCCTTAAATGATGTATTTTGGAAGATTGTTATGAATATGCATGCTTGGACGGGTGTATGTGTGTTGTTGTTAATTAATGAATCGAGTAATGATGAAATGCTATGTTGATGCATTTGTTTCGGCGTTGCATGTTGTCGTTGAAGGTGCATAGCATAATGCATGAGTTGAGGGATGACGTGTGCCCATGTGGGGTGTGAGCATCTATCCAGATTCCTTTAATGGAAACGATGTTGTTGTTGTTGTGTAGGTGATTGTGTGCCCACGCGGGGTGTGAGCAATCACGATTGTCGTGTGCCCGTGTGGCGTGTGAGCGACTAGATAGCCGTTCGGACGGGAATTGTGATCATGAAATAGGGATCGGAATTTGGTACCACATGCATTGAGTCTAGTTGGTGTCTCATTGCATTATTCTTGTTAGTTGTGTTGCATTATGTTGTGATTGATGAATTGTGGTTGTGTTAAGGTGTGTGATTGTTGTCGATAGTTGGGATAAGGGTGAATAACTTGTTGATTTATGCTTTTATACTTATATCATCTTTTTATTTTGTTGATTTGAGAATCTCACCCCTTCTGTGTTTGGTGATGCTTTATACGGCATTCTACAGATACTCGGGAGTAGTTGGAAGTCGTGGTCGGTGAAGACGAGGTGCTTCACTTTAGTGGCGTCTGCTCTGATATGTAACATTGGGGGTCGGGAACGCTTTTATGCATGTTTTATTTTGATTAAAGAATTTTAGTTGTTATTACAGTTTACAAACTAATTTTTGGTAACTTGAAACCGTTATGCTTTATTATTCGAATGATTCATTTCCGCTGCGTAATAAAGAGTATTTTCGGATTAAAGTATATTTTAATTTATGTTACATGTCTACGGATGAGCAAGTGTATGGTGAAGTAATGCCCTTATGTCTAAATTGTATTATTTTACTCTGATTAATTCTATTAAATTATGCGGGGGAATTTAGGGTGTTACAGTGAGTCGACCTATACCCTGTGTGAGTCGACCTAATGCATAAAAAATGACTCAAAACTCATTTTAGACATAGAGTATGATCCTATATGTATAAATTCATGTATATGGATATTTATGCACATTTGTAAAAGATGAATGCATGGCTTAGACAAGGACATATTGTCCAAAATACACACGTACGAAATATCCTAGTTTTGACATCATTAAAACAAAGTAATAAAGGAACCTTGCCCTTACAAATATTACTGTAGGATGGAATCCAAGCAGAGATTCGGAAATCACTTACCGTATTGCTGGTTGTGAGGAGGAACTTAGAAGGTGGATTTAGAGGAAAAGTATTGGTTTAGAGAGTTGGTGACAAAAAGTTAGGAAGATATGTAGAGATAGTGAAACCGACACAAACAGGGGGATGTGGAAAGGTTCATTGAAGCATATATAAGACATTCCATGACTCTCATACATGAGGAAACCTTTTGGAGACAACGTGCAAATAAGCATTTGCTTAGGAAGAGTGACTTGAATATAAAGTTCTTTCATTTGTCGGCGAAGACAAGAAGCAGATTCAAGAGTATTAATATGTTGTTAAATTAGACAATCAAGTTGTTAAAGACCAAACAGGACTTTGTGATGTTGCCAAGAGCTATATGATCCAATTCTAACACACATTCAACCGAGGATTGATGCGCGGATAATTCAAAACTACTGGCTCCAATTACAAAGGCGGAGTTGTACGAAGCCCTGAAGCATATGCATCAAGACAAGTCACCAGGTCCTGGTGGATTTAATCGTACACTTTGTCAGAATTTCTAGGAAGTGTGTGGAGATGACGTGATTGTATCAACGACAACGTGGTTACAGAGGGTTTTTTTTGCAGCATCTATCAGTGATACAAACATATACCTTATTCCTAAATATGCAAATATGAGTAATATGAAGGAGCTCCGTCTGATCTCGCTGTGTAATGTTATGTACAAAGATAGTATCCAAATTGCTTGCGGACAAGCTAAAGTGTTGCTTAGCCAAATGTGCGGCGGAAGAACAGTCAGAGTCTGTGGAAGGAAGGTCTATATTTGATAATGCCCTCATTTCCATAGAGAAAATTCATACTTTGAAGCACAAAGCTAGGGGAAGTAAAAGGCAGTGGGCTCTTAATATTGATATTAGTAAAACATATGATAAGGTAGATTCGGGATTTTTGCGAGGTATGTTGAGTAGATTGGGTTTTACGGATAGATGGATCCATTGGGTGATGATGTGAGTGACCTTGGTGCAATACTTAGTTCTAGTCAATTCCGACAGAGTCATACCAATTCAACCTGGAAGAGGATTGAGACAAGGAGACCCCTTGTCACCATATTTTTTCATTTTGATAACGGAAGGATTGTCTGCACTCATGAGAAAATCCGTGTATATAAGAGATATACATAGAGTGAGAATATGTAGAGGGGAACCAATTGTGTCCCATCAACTTTTTGCTGACGATTGTTTTCTGTTTTGCAGTGCTAAAATCGCGAAAGTTACATAACTTATGGACATTTGCTGTATTTATGAAGAAGCTTCGGAACAAGAAATCAACATGACTAAATCGAAGGTATTCTTTAGTAGGAATATTAGTCCCCTAGCTCAGGAGGATATATCTCGTATTATGGGGGTTCAGAACGAGTTAGGTATGTGAACTTATTTGGGTTTGTCGTCCATGGTTGGTAGAAGTAGAAAAGAGACATTTTCCTTCATTAAGGGTTGTATAGTGAGGAGAATTAACTCTTGGAGAGGTCGGACAGTATATAAATCAGAGAAAGAGGTCATGATAAAGTCAATGCTTTAAGTAATACCATCCTATGTCATGAGTATTTATGTTATTCCCGATTCCATTGTGAGTGATATTGAGAAAATGTTGAATTCATTTTGGTGGGGGGAGGCAATAATAACAAAGGGATAATGTGGCTTGCGTGGGAAAGATTGACTTATACTAAGATTGAATGTGGGCTTGGATTTTGAGACTTTAGAGCCTTTAATATGGAAATGGTGGCAAATCAGGGGTGAGAGATTATGACTAGGCCAAATATTTTGGTTGCTATAATTTTTAAAGCAAGGTACTTCCCTATATCTTCCTTATTTGATGCTAGTTTTGGGAATAACCCTAGCTTTGTGTGGAGGAGCTTGTGGAAATCCCTTTGTTTTTTAGATCTTGGGGATGGTAGTAGAATCAAGGTTATGTCTGATCCTTGGTTGAGAGGTGCTGGGAAAGGGTGGGCGAATGCTCCGCAAAATAGGGATGCTAACAACATTAGTGTGAAATACTAAATGATTAATAGTGTTAAAATGTGGGATGAATGTAAAATTAGACACCTTTTCATACATGACGTTGTTATGGATATTTTGGATATCTCTTTATTGGAGGAGGTGGGTGAGGATGGATTGGTGTGGAAGAAGGAACAAAGCGGAGAATATAGTGTCAAAATTGGATACAAGATTCTAAAGAATGAGACAAGGGAGAGGATGAATCTTAATTTAAAGGGGGAATGGAGTTGCTTGTGCAGAGTTAGAGCACCACCTAGGGTGAATCATCTATTATGGAGGATTTGTCATGATTGCCTCCCAACTCGGGTGAGACTTAGCAAACACCATGTTCCTAGTCCCGTAGTGTGTCAGTTTTGTGATATAAATGTAGAGGATGATTGACACATTTTTTATTGCGTTCAAACCCTACAATGTTGAAATGGAGCAGGACTAATCTCAGTTATCGAACCCATGATTCATAATTTTACCGATGATAAGGAGGTGATCCATGATATTTGTAGCAATGGGGATCGTAGAATATTAGGTAAAGTTGTTATGATGTTATATGCCCTTCGGAACAATCAGAATAATTGGATTTGGCATAATGATAAATTGGAACCTAATAATTTAGGTTTACAGATATTCTATAGTTGGAATGATTGGTACCTAGCCCAGAACTTTTAAGAGTACATCGAGAAGGAAAGCCGAAAAACACTAAGTGGTGAAAAATCTTTTCACATCAATCAGATATCAAGTAACGAGGCTCGTAAGTTGGAAGGATTAAGAGAAAATAGGATGCATAGGGCCTAAGATGCAATGAATTTGTAATTTCATTCTAACTAGGTTTTGTAATAAATTTCATAAATAAAATTATGGGGATGCACTATTTTCCCTCAATTAGGGTTTTTAACGAGGCACCCATAAAATACAAATGTATTGTGCAAAGCTGACAAGGTGATCCTAGGGTACGATCCCTAAACAAAGTCCAAGAAACTTACAAGCCTCTGACATAATCGACTGCGGCTAGGCTACGTTAATATACCTCTGGCCAAAGTCCAAGTAACTTAAAAGCCTTTGGCATAATCAGCTGTGGCCGGGCTACGTTAATATACCTCTGGCCAAAGTCCAAACAACTTACAAGCCTCTGGCATAATCGACTACTACCGGGCTACGTTAATATACCTATGACCAAAGTCTAAGCAACTTACAAGCCTCAGGCATAATCCGTTGCGTCCAAGATACGTTAATATACCTCTGGCCAAAGTCCAAACAACTTACAAGCCTCTGGCATCGGCTGCGGCCGGGCTACATTAATATACATATGGCCAAAGTTCAAGCATCTTACAAGCCTCTGACATAATCGGCTACGGTTGGGCTACGTTAATATATCTCTAGCCAAAGTCTAAGTAACTTACAAGCCTCTGGCATAATTGGGTGTGATCGGGCTATGTTAATATACTTTTGGCCAAAGTCTAAGCAACTTACAAGCCTCTGGCATAATCGGCTGCAGCCGGGCTACGTTAATATACCTCTGGCCAAAGTCCAATCAACTTACAAGCCTCTGGCGTAACCGTTTTTGACCAAATCATAAAAAAACCCTTGGGCCTCCATTTAACATCAAACCCATGGGGCTGTGAACGTCGGTCGTGCGAAATTGACATATTCCCGACTTTAAACTGTTTGATGTCTAATATAACCTACCCAGAGTTAGTTGATTGGTGTCTAAGATTAGTGACATGCTTCAGCTAAAGATATAAGCTAACTCACTTATCCAATGTTTATTCGAACAAATAAATTGTTAGCAGGCAGATAAAAATGTATTAGAACTATATATTCTAAAAGATTAAACGAAGTTAGAAATAAAACAATCTTGTAGGAGCCCGACTCATGTTCAAAGAGCTAATCGTTAACTCGTTAAGTGTCATCATATCATATATATTCCGGCCAAGATGTTTGCACCCGACCCTTGTGTTTTAGGACTAACCAGGTCTTATTTAATCATAATACTATGCGGGAATCTGATGATAGAGCCTGAATTACCACAAGACTGATAACCTACACTAGAGCTTTCCAGTGTCTCTATGCCCAGATCTTGCTAGCATATACGAACACCATAAGAACACATGTGACTTATAAATTCTGGCATAATTAAGGATCAACTAAAGGAAAAATGAGTAAAACATGAGAGTCTTAGCCGGACTCTAGTAATCCGAGCCAGGATCGTAGAAATGTCGGCCTAAATCCTGTAGATACTCCCAGTACATTTCTCCCCGAAAAACTTGATCATAGCATAAATGCGAAGGCTAATTATTAGATAAGTCTTTTGATTATGTCATGTACGAAGAAGAACCTTGAAGACACCGAGGACTGCTAGGAAAGTTCGATTGCAAAAATAAACTGCGAAGATAGCGTTTAACATTCATGAAACTAAATATAGTCATATTACGGGTCATAACAAGATCCAGGTACAAAACCAAAGGGGAAAGCACAAGCATACTTAAAAAAATACAAGAAAGAGATCTAAAACTATTCCTCATTTTTATCTTCATCAACATCTTTAGAATTAGTGTCAATAGTACGAGCTTCCTGGATTGGATCATCAACAGGAGAGGGCTCAGACTCTTCCATATCCACGAGATGATCGTTTACCACGACTTTGAAGAAGTGTATTTCAGACAAATCAAGGTCGGGATAAAGGCATGGAACCTGAGTCTTCGTCCGGTCAAAGGCGGTATCACCCGCATTGCGAATATCAAATTGAGCTTGTTGCAAAGAACTTTGCAATTGGTCAATAAAATCTTGGGCTAGCTTCATTTTCTCAGACTATTTGCCAACGGTTGTCTGCAGTTCTTGTGTCGAAGCCTCCGACTTCCCCTATTGGTTTTCTCCCCCGATAATTTCTTCTCCATATCATATATTTTACCCACCCATGATTTCTCTTTGTCCTTCAGCAGATTAATCTCTCGTTTAAGGTTAATCTCGTTCTACTCGCAGTCGTCCCCGACCTCAAACAACCCTCGACGCCCGATGGTCTTCACCTTATTCACATCTTCTGTAGCGTTTAGGTGATCGTAATGGAGTTTTAACCCATAAAAAATGTTCCTCCAAAACTTGAATTCATTAGACTATCTGGAGTGGTCACCCCCACCGACCTCACACATCAAAGATAGAATCTCCCAATCAACCCTACAAACCTCGTCGCACATCAAAGTTTTCATAGACTTAAGAGCCCGAACGAGTATCTCTCTGTGGTGAAAGGGGGTAGCCTGAGGACCTGAGACACTTAAGATCGTTTTGCTCAGAGCCAGCTTCCTTTTCTTCAATACCCGAGCCTCCAAGCCAGACAAGTCCGACTTTATGATAGTTTGGTCGGTTACGCGCCTCGCTGCATGCGCTTCTAACATCAACTTCTTTTGCTCTTTCACCGACACATTAGTCATTTTTCCCGTGGAGAAGAGGAGGAAACGAAGAATTAAAAGGGATACCCCGGTAATTTAACAAAAAGGAAAACAAAAATTACCCAAAAAAGAAAGGATTTGTTATTTGGGTAATGACAATAGACCCCAGACCTTCATCATATGAAAATAATCTAATATGGCAAGGGATTTATTTCTTGATCATTCAATTTGTCAAAGTTAAAATTGGACACAGAGAGTGGATTTTCGGTCCAATAGATAGGGAAGCAGTGAGATCCATCCAACGCATACATTACCTGAGGACATCTCGGGATACACTTAATCCAAGTGAACCAATCTTGAAAACCTTTATAATTGGAAGAGTAGGCTTCGAGAAAGCTCTTACGAGAAGGCCACTGATTGTCACCCATCCACCTTTCTCAACGCCCTTGATTTCGGAAAAAGAGAAAAATAAGCCTATGGTAGGTTCTATATCTATGGCCTCGCAAACTATCTCTAAGGCTTTTATAAACCCCAACTATTTGGACAAAGATGGGAAGGTGTGGTATTTAGAACCTTTAACAAATCATATTCAAAATCAGTAAAAGGACGTTGGATCTTAAAATCTTCCAATCCATAGCATAAAAATGGAAATATTCCTCTTTAACTCCCCCTGGGACGAACTATACACACGCGCTCCTCGGGGATACAAGGTTCCAAAATGACATCATCTTCATTCCCAATGGAAGAAAATTTCTTAGAGACTGAAGTTTAGTGATCTTCATGTCATCAATAGAATTATGGTCATAACTTATTACCTGTGGGTCAAACGAGTCTGTAATCTCCATCATCACCTCTATAGATGAAGAAGATTCGTAATCAAAATCACTAAAAGAGATGGAAATATTTCCATAAGCCTCCCTTACAATACGATCAAAATCAGTATGGGTTAAAGTGTACCTATGACCTCTCACATAAAAATCCCAAATATTTTTTATTTCTCGAGCACTCAAAATCCTCGGTATATTGGTACCAACATCACATGCATAAATAATAGCCATTGGAATAAAATAACATATAACAAAGAAATAAAAGCAAGTATACCTAATCTTGATAAGGGAACAAAAATCTTGAATCTTGCTTCGGAAAAGATTATGATGAGCAGGGAGATGAATAGGTAACTTCAACAGGGATGAAATCCTTTTAAAGACCCAAGAAATTTGAAGCGTTTGGGATCCTTGAAGAGGATCAAATTCCCATAAAAAATCATCATTGCTGAGATAAAAGAGAATCTGGAAAAAGATACACTTGGACACGTCATTAAAAGAAAATGAGTACAGTGGCACAAGGAGGCCGGAAGAAAATTTCGGGTTCAAAACATTTGCGAGAGGCATTTCTGGGTTTACTTTGTCCAAACATTACAATCCTCTAGACTTCATGCTCAGGGGGCTTATGTACATCCCAAAAATTATGTTGACCAACCGAGGAACGAGGCCGGTGACACCGATTCTACGTCCTAAAAGGGCTATAAGGTCGAGTTGGAAAAACCGCCAATCCCAACGAGATTAACAAACCAGAAGGTTGCACTCCCACCCATAAGTCAGATTTCAATTAGGGGAAGTCCAGTAAAACGAGGCAGAGCCGACCTCGTATGAATCGGAGACTATCTCACCCGTGCAAATTGGGACCGAGGATAAAGCTCAAACATCATGCGAAGGGTCACAAGAAACGACTGTGGAAGTAATGCATTATGATTGAAGAGTTACAAATATTGTAGAGATAGGCGTTACACATCAATTATAAGAGGCCGTAAACATTACTTGATGGATATTTATGAAAGCTATGTAAAATAAGTAGAGGAGGAAGATATATAAATAGATGAGGTTTTGGAAGGAAAGAAGACAACCAATCCATGATAGACATACACAAAACAGACACCTTAACCAACCATCTAAAACTCTCCTCGAGATAGAACGAGGAAGTCAATTTTTTAGTGTTTTTAGCAAGAACAAGGTGTATGATGAGAATTTAGCTAACGACCCTCATTGTGCATATCCGTTTCCATCGAAATGACGTCTGTTATCTCTAATTCGAACGTTAGTTGGGTTGTATGACTCTTTTCTTTCTATGTATTCGGCCAACAACTTCTCCTCATAATTTATATAAAACTTGGATCAATTGAGGAGGTGGCTCGTGCTCCCTGCGCCATCTAGCATAGCTTCTAAAGGAATATGTAGGGTGTACTCAATCCTTTATCAAATATCCATCATTTCATTCCATTGTTGGATCTGCTTACTTCCATTGCATCTTTCGTGAATATATCAATGTATTCTCAAAGGGTTTCCTTTTTTGTCTTGCTGGATTCCTAAGGACGGTTTTTTTTGTTATGTGCTGTGATTTTATTTGTGAATTAATAACATAATTTCCTCAAAGAGTTGATAGTATTCTCCTATAATTGAACCATGTCATAATGGCTCCTTTGAAAGTTAAAACAAATAGTTTGCATTTCATTGTGCTCCTAGTGCGGTGATAGTCGAGCATGGTGTCTACGTGTTATGCATGCTCACATGAGTTTCCGATCCCTTCATAATTGTCTCACGCCAGAGATTTTGAAAGGGATTTAGGAATCATCCATTTGATGATGTGTTTGGTGAAAGGGATTTTCTGACGTTGACAGGGGGCTTGGTGGTTGGTGCATTGTCTGTTCTTCTTTTGGGAATGATGTGACAATTATATCTTATGTCAGCGATCTTCGAGAGGGGTGTGGCTATCATCTTCGAATCCCAAAAAATGAGGTTGAGATTTATGGCCCGAGGACGACAATGTTCTTGTGATTTGGAGGCCCTCATGTGTTGTGATGTGGCATCGCTGAGAATCTCGTTAGGCGTAGCACAAGATTTTTGTGTTGTAGTACCTCTAGTTATGTATCGACTTTCGACATAGCTCTTTGTTGATTTTCTTCTACACGTAGGAACCTCTCATTCAGAAGATGCACATTGTATTACTTCACCAAGTGGTAGGTACTTGTTATGAGTCAGTCGTTCATTGTATCGCTAGCGTGGTTTGGAGTTGTTAAAAGTTTTGAGATATTTTCGATCTAAGCACTTGCGTTTGTGGAGGTTGCTTTGGACGCTACCATTCTTGGTTGAGAAAATTCATATTTATTCTATCGGTTAACAAGAATGGCCGCGACAGTGTAACAAAGCATACCAGAAGAGTTTGATGTGGATTTTCGTGAGAATAAAGATTCGATTTCCACATACGCCACTATTATTCCAATATGGAAGAAAACAATAGCGACATACTAATAGAATCCACCGTATAATCTCTTCAACACGACATGCTAATAGAATCCACCGTATAATCTCTTCAACACGACGACAAAAGTCTCCTATAGACAGAAAATAGATGTACTAGCATAATTAGTACTTCAATACAACAGGAATGAATGCATTGTATATAACACACAATCATATTTATATATGGCTGACAATTAAAACCAATAAAGAAGGTTATTGAATTAATTTTAACAATTGGGATGGTCACATTTGTGTAACTCTTATATGTAACTCCATAGTCTATCTGTTCGTTAACACTGAGGAAAGACAAATTTAAATTGAACCGTTCTATATTAGGCTGTTTGATCGAAAACACTTTACTACTCCTATCTATTATTTTTAAAATGATTACGTATTTAACTAAAACCTATTACTAACTAATCAACAAATTTTAAATAAAAAAGAACTTGTAGGCATTTTCCAATAAAAAACGACAAGAAATATGTATCTATGACGAGGTCATCACGTGAGTTGGACAGTTTTGGGAATTCGGAGAGAGAAAAAGACACGCACCTCCTTCTAGTTCTTCTACTTGTAGAGGCACACCTCATTGCCATTGCAGATAAGAAAGAGTTTCTTCTCTCTTCACCGCCTCAAACCACTCTTCATATTCTCTCTCTTGTCTCTGATAACAACTAATAACAGTGTAGTCTAGTAGCATCATCATTAACCAGTACAGAGAAAAACAGAATCCTCTGTTTCACAGAGTGTTGTGTTGTGTTCTGTTTCCTGGTCACTCACAGGCTCACCTTTGTTTGGATTGACTGATATTTGAAAAATGCAGCAACAGCACCTGATGCAGATGCAACCTATGATGGCAGCTTACTACCCCAACAACGTCACCACTGATCATATTCAACAGGTTTTTCTCATTCCACCTTCTGCTCAAACTCCATTGGATACTCTTTCTCTGTCACCCCTGTGGCACCTTTTCTTGACTTTTTTTTTGTTTTTTTTTGTTTTCACTTTTTCCAAACAGTATTTGGATGAGAACAAGTCCTTGATTCTCAAGATTGTTGAAAGCCAGAACTCTGGCAAACTCACCGAATGTGCCGAGTAAGAACTCATTTCTCATATGTGACTTTTTCTAAGATGTGAGATACATGCCCCACTAACCTTATAAAAAAAATTGATTTTGACAGTTCTACATAATCTTTGACAAGAGTTTCAAAGAAAAAAGTTACTACAACTTTAGGACAACCCTTTTTGGAAACTGGATCTTCAAGTTTTAGCCTAATAACTTTTCTTGTGTGTGGGGGAGGGAGGTTTTATAGAAATCAAAATCTTGGATTTTTCCCTAAACATAACAAGATTTTTGCTATAATTTCAGGAACCAATCAAGGCTTCAGAGAAATCTCATGTACTTAGCTGCAATAGCTGATTCTCAACCCCAACCACCTACCATGCCTGGTCAGGTACATACATACCTACCTAGCTATTATTTATGTGGTCACTAATAAAACACTTAACCAAACAACAATGATTGGCTCCATTTTGATTTAAACATCACTGCAGTATCCTTCAAGTGGAATGATGCAGCAGGGAGGACACTACATGCAGGCTCAACAGGCTCAACAGATGACACAGCAGCAACTAATGGCTGCGCGTTCCTCTCTATTGTATGCTCAACAACTTCAACAGCAACATGCTTTGCAAAGCCAGCTCGGTATGAATTCCGGTGGAAGTCAAGGTCTTCACATGATGCATAATGAAGGGACTAATGTAGGAGGTTTTCCTGACTTCGGTCGCGTCTCGACCGGGGACGGTTTGAATGGTAGCGGTAAGCAAGACATTGGTAGCGCGGGCGATGGTCGCGGTGGAAGCTCTAGTGGCCACTCCGGTGACGGCGGAGAAACTCTTTACCTGAAATCTTCGGGTGATGGGAATTAGTGATGAGATTAATTAGGTAAATGCCTTTTAGTTAGGAGGATTATTAGGCAGTTAATGAAGGTTAAGTAGGGGAAGGAAAGATAAACTTGGTTGTTAGAGTTAATTAAGATTAAGATGTTATGTTTAGTTTGTTTTATGTTTTTAATTAAAAGACAATGTTTCAAAGCATTGCCTATGTATGTTTGTGTACTAGTACTAGTAACTTTATGCATGTTCTGTTTTCTTGTGTAAAGGTTAACAATTTTTCTTCTCCTCTTTCTGTTTTTTGATGTTCACTGTTCAGTACTTTACCATCTCCAATTTTGTACTACTATGTTCAATTTGAGTTTTGATTTGGTGTTCTATTTTCTATGCATGCATGTTCATCTGTCTCGTGACATGTGTTGTATGATCTAGGTTTCAATTTACGATGTATGCTTGTCTAAGAATTATATTTGTTTTGTGTTGTTTGCATACAAATTGTTTAACGATTAATTGTGGTTCTTGGTTTTATTTAAGTAGATTATTTATATTTGATCTTTGGTGTTTATAGTGGGCCATGTTTTGTTTCATGTTTATTTTATTTTTTTTAATAGAGTGGTATCTTTTCTTCCGTACCGACTAATCCATCCGAGAGTTTTCGCCCCGCGTAGCCTCCAAAAGTTAGACCTAAGCTCCTTCGAACTCAGGACCCCAAGAAGAGCAAATCCTTGAGACCCAAACACTCTCCCACTAGGCCAACCCTCTCGGGTTGTTTCATGTTTATTTAATATTTCATGTTTATTTAATAGTGGTCCCTAATATAATTATTTGATTTTTGTTTACGGGGTTTTGTGGTCCATTTCAATTTCCCTTTTTGTTTCCTTTTCAATTTCGTATAAAACATGTTTATTCCCTTTTTTAATCGATGATACTCTCACTCATGTCATGTCCTATATATAAGAGACAAATATATTATTTTTTCATTCTTACTAAAACACACATTGCAACGTTTTAACTTCATTAATTATGAAAGTAAGTGATATAAATGTAAAATACTTTTATGCTGAAAATCTCATGATTTAGATAGATGATTTTTAATGTTTGAATAGGACTCGTGGAACCAATTCAAATAATTTAGAATTCAATTTGACATTTGACAATTAAATTTTTGAATTATGATCCTGAATCAAATAAGTTGAATATGAATTAAATTTTTTAACTGGAATTATATATAAACTCATTAGATTTATTTTTCAACTCAATTGTATATGAAAAAGATTAAATCATTTTTAAGAGTAAATTTAAAAATTTACTCAAAATCTTAATCATATATTGTCCATTTGTATTACTTATGACACTAAATGTGACAATTGTATTTATAGTCATTTTTGCTAGAAACATTATGATATTTGTTAAAATAATACTTGTAGTGAATGTTACAAGTAATGTAATGAATGAAAATGTATTAATTTTTAGTAATTTTTTATGTATGATATTATTAAATTAGTAAATTATTAAATTTATTTAAGATAAAGTTGTGGATTATAATGACAAATTTAAGTTCCAAGTGAATAATTTTTAAACAAAGTTAAATTTAAATTTGATAATTTTATTTTATTTTATTATATATATATATATATATATATATATATATATATATATATATATATATATATATATATATATATATATTAAATATTAATTTAAAATGCTAAACATATGAAAAAATAGATTTAAAAAATGATTCTAAGGTATTGAAGTCAATAAGTTAAACATAATGAGATGAATCTAACGAATTAAATTAAATTGTTCGTGAATTTATAATAAATCGAGTTTAAGCTTAAAACAAATTTGTAAAGAATTCGAATCGAAATTTAAAATGAACTAATTTTTAATAAATCGAACCAATACACTAATTTTTAATAAATCGAACCAAAATGAAACGAGTTTGACTCAACTCATTTCCGGTGTGTAAAACTATTTTGCAGTATGTTCATTAAACTCATTAATTATTAATCTTACATTCATGCTCCTAATTTATTTTTACTTAGTATGTTCTTGAATATATGATTATTAATTAATGGTAAAAAATCTAAAATAAATAGAGTTGTGTTAGTAGCAAAAACTAATATGGCTAAAAATTTAATATTGGGTTAATTATACGATCCCCTGCTATTAGGGCGATATCTGGTTTTGTTCCCTGCAGTTATTTTTTTTTGAACGCCCCCTTACAAAATCAAAAATAAATTTTTACCACACCGTATCTCTTGTTTGGGTGACTGTGTATTTCCAATTGGCTATGTGGCATTGAGAAATAGTCTATGTGCATTGAGAATCTATGTGGTATTTATCTATTAATTTATTTTTAATTTATTTTCGTATAATATTATTTATTTAAATTGTTATTTTAAAAATTAATATATTTGGGCCAAGATCAAACACATAAGTCCATAGCTAGCAGCAGTCCATTCACTTAGTTTGTTTTCAACTCATTAATTTACTTGTGTGTTTAGTATATATACACTTATATTTTATGTTAAACTTCCAATGTGAGACTTCTTTATATCATTGCAGCTACAGCTCCACAAGGTGCAACACTTAAGCTTCTGGCAGAAAGTTATATGAGCAGAGACCAGATTTGTACGCAACATATTGTTAAACCATCAATGTGAATTTCTTTATAATTTAATGGCTAATGAAAATGAGGTTTTATATCATTTCAGAAATTACATGTGCCAATCCACCATGTGAGCTTTGTATAAAGACAGAACTTGAAAAAAACAAAACTTTCATTATTCAAATAAGATATATATACCCACCTAAAGAGAATTGTCACTTTGTCACCTGAGAACTCAAATTGTATGACCTCTGAATTGTTTCTTTTGCTGGAATTTTCATCTTTAGTGGTCTCAATGTCCACTTCTGACTGTTGCTCCCCCATGATTTTTAATCTTCCGATTGTTTGAGCTTTGAAAAAAGAACAAATATACTGCTTTGGCATAGAACTAATACACGCGCAGATTTATTAATTGATAAAAGAAGTTCTAATCCCGTTCATGATTGGGCTCAATGTTTCTTTGCAAGATACAGATATTTGCAACCGATGACCTATCTCAAACATCAATGCTCGTTGTGATGATGATGAACTTGAAGTTCTCACTCATATTTAAATGTTAATCGTGCATGTTCATTGCATGATGATGACAAGTTGATCTTAGAATTTGGACTTTGTGCAGAATCTCAAACATGAATGCTCAGATTTAGGAGCTTTGGCAAATGATGCAGCAGCCTGCAGCGGTGACAAGTCAGCCTAGCCTGCAGGGTTGCCAATTCAGCAACAGATGCATTTTCATTTGAAACAACAAAAACTGCATACAATAACCTGTAAGAAAAACACTCCATGTTACTTCAAGTAATTTTGATTCTCACTATCAGTAGCCGAAGATTTTTGAAAGCATATAATATCACCATTTTCTAACTGCATTTCATTCAGGGATAAACAAATCAATACGAAATCAATGATGATTCCATCGCAGTATGTCCCTTGTGGAGCTGTGACTGCAATGATATAAAGAAGTTCCACGTTGGAAGTTTAACATAAAATGCAAGTGTATATATATTAAATACAGAAGTGTATAAATGAGTTAAAATCAAATTAAGTGAATGGGTTGCCGCTTGCTATAGGCTTATGTGTTTGATTTTGGCCCAAATATATTAATTTTTAAAATAACAATTTAAATAAATAATATTATACGAAAATAAATTAATAGATAAATGCCATGTAATCAAGATAATGCCACATAAACTATTTCTCAATGCCACATAACTAATTGGGGAATGCATAGTCACTCAAATAAGGGATAAATTTTTACCACACCCTTTAATATTTTTATGAATTAGGATAATATTGACAAAGTGAATACATTTTACACAAATGCCAAATAGTCCTCTCCTAGTAATCCAACCTATTACAATGAAAAAAAAAAGCTTTAAACTATTTTTTTATGGGTTGTTCATTACAAATTCTTTGATATTTCATTACTTTTAAAATTGTCTCTCTCTAATCATTTGAATAATACAATTTAGATGTAACTAATTCATTACTATTCAAATAGTGTTATTCGGACAGATTTTTAATATAAATCGCACACTGTTATTTCTCCCTAAAAATTTGAATTTATTTTTAGTGAAACACATATATTGCAAAATCTATCAATGTATGTAAAATGCATTAATATTTATGTAACAAATTAATGAAAAATGAATAATTTAAGAACTAAGTATTTATTCATAACAAAAGAGTGCGAAATAATTAATTTTTATAAAAAAAGGTAAGAAATTGGGTTAATAGTAGCCACGAGATGGCGCGAAAGCAAAGGGAAGAAGAAGAAGGTGCCGAAGTTGAAGAATGTCCCTTCACGTCACGGAGCCACTGCACCTCCATTCACATTCACTTTCATTTCTCTCAAAAATTTCATCAAAAATGGCGTTTACCGATCAAATCCCTAACTAGTCCATTCTTCAATTCATGAACCTTCCATCTTAGACCTCTACAATGGTACCGTACCATTTTCCTTTCGCTTTCTTTCATTCAAATTAATTATGTCAACGATCAAATCGAACTATGAATCATCTTCTTAACGTGTTAATTAGGAGATGATCCACCATTTACGAGTTTGTTTTAACTTTAGATTTATTTGATTCTTTGTAATGCTAGTCCTCCATGATCAATGTGCATTGTTTGGAATTTCAAAAGAGGAAGAAAAAAGTGTTTTGGGAGTTCAAAGTAATTGTGTGTGTAATCCGCAAAATGTTGCATTCAGATCAAATTTGTCCTACTCATGTAGTGATAGGTAGAAGAGATATTGATTTAGTTGGGAGGGTTTTGAAAAACGGTCGCGTCGCAGTTACGTAAAGGCTTTCGCGATTTCAGTCGGTACAGATGTCGCGATACTGTCTGCGGTCGTCGCGGTGTGAATTAGCCACAATTTGTTAACATAAAAACGGTGATGACGGTATCAATACGCCGATACGGTTTTGTCGCAGCCGTTTTCGCGGTCTCGGTCCATTTTTTAAAACCCTGGTTGGGACATTAAGATTCTAAATAATATTCACTTCAAGATTCCGAATTGTGACATGTGGTGGTTTTTATTTGAACGCGAACTTCCACTTTTGATTAGCATTGTTAAACTAGTGGATTCGGATTTGTTGTGGTAGTGCATATATTTTTGTTCGCTTTTCAAGATTGAAAAACTTAAATTATCTCCGAATAATATGCAGTAAAGGATGGATTGGGAAATAAGTATCTCATCACACTGCTGGTAAATTGTAATAGAACTGACTTTTCTATCAATGTAGTTTCCAGTTGGTTATTATTAGGCTACACTGTTTGTAGGAACTGTGGTATAAGATTCTCATATTTTTTGTTTTGACTTCAGTATAAGGGCCCT
Source organism: Lathyrus tuberosus (assembly GCA_022829125.1). Lineage (NCBI taxonomy): Eukaryota > Viridiplantae > Streptophyta > Magnoliopsida > Fabales > Fabaceae > Lathyrus > Lathyrus tuberosus. The sequence continues at coordinate 15,485,455 of JALAZF010000031.1, forward strand.
TTCTAATCAGAAAGCAGACAACACAAGGCATGTTTTGTACATATTTTACTTTAGTTTGGAAGTTATTAATCTTTCATGATGCTCAACATGTGATAAACATGTCTAAACTTTTTGTTAGCTTTTCTTGCTGACAAAGTGGTGTAAAAATCAATATCTTGAACTTAAGTGGGAACTTAAAATAAATTGTAATGGGAAAAAGTAATGATTCTTCATCTCCATCTGCAGGGGACTCCAGAGAATATTATTGTGGGTTCTCATGTCTGGATTGAAGACCCAGAGGTAGCTTGGGTTGACGGACATGTATTAAAAATCAATGGAAAGGATGCTGAAATTGAAACTTCCGATGGAAAAAAGGTTTGTAGGTTGCCAGTAACATGGTTCCTGTTTATATTCCCGCCTTTTTGAGGACCGATTTGTTTCAGAAACATCTGTAGGCTTACTGCAGATTTTAGTCAATGTCAATGATAATCTTGTTAAATCAGGCTTGCATTCTGCAGTCAATTTATGCTGCGCTGACTGGCTAAGTATTTCAAATAGGCATATTGTATGACAACACTTGGTACAAAAGAAAGATAGACTAATATTGGTGTGAACGATTTAACTCTCCTTTAGGAAGGGAAAAATGCTACTGAAGGGAGCCTTGGGCCCTTCCTTTTTCTCCATCTTGAAACAATGGTTTTTTTTTTGTCTATAGAATTTATTTCTAAAAAACAAAATTAATTAGACCCCATATCTTCCTTGTGATCAACCTAGATTTATACTTAATAAATGCTTCCACAGCCAAGTAAAAAAGACAATGCTAGTCAACAGTATCTGAGTTTCAAGTTTATCATGGAAAGAGTAAATAAGAGGAAAAGAAACACCCAAAAGGGACTAGGGAAGAGATGCACAAGCCAAGATTCTTTATTTCTTTCACTGTTGACCTTCCCGCCTCAGTATTCAGAGACTCACTGTTCTCTACGGAAAAATTGATTAACTATATTTGCCACTTTATCCATGTCTTGTATATTCCTGCTTTTTCTTTACTAGCTGAAATCTACAATAGGGAAATATAATTATTTCTCCATTGCTTGGTGTAGTACTAGTTCTTTCTCACGCTTGTATTGCTGACTGTTAAAGGTGAAAAGTATTACAGTAATTTATCAAGCGAAAGATTACATCTGAATTCTATAACATGTACTACTATTTTGTCTATTTCAAGGTTGTTGCAAATTTATCGAAAATATTTCCCAAGGATATGGAAGCTCTTCCTGGTGGAGTGGATGATATGACTAAACTGTCCTATTTGCATGAGCCTGGAGTCCTGCAAAACTTAAAGGCTAGATATGAATTGAATAAAATATATGTAAGGCTTCTTCCCTTTGATGTGATAAGATCCAGGAGTTTATCAATAAGACGTTGTTACCTATATTCTTAATTTCTATGGCAGACTTATACAGGAAATGTTTTGATTGCAATAAATCCATTTCAAAAACTGCCTCATATTTATGGTGCACAAATGATGCAACAATACAAGGGAGTGCCACTTGGAGAATTAAGCCCGCATGTATTTGCAATTGCTGGTGTTGCATATAGGTAATCTTAGAACTTTTTTATTATGATTCAAATCTCATTTCTACCATTGAAGCAAATATTAATTGATGAATATATTAATATCAGGGCAATGGTTAATGAAGGGAAAAGTAATTCCATTCTGGTCAGTGGGGAAAGTGGAGCTGGTAAAACGGAAACTACAAAACTGCTTATGCAATTCCTGGCTTTCTTAGGTGGTAGAGCTGTAACTGAAGGCAGAACAGTTGAGCAACAAGTTCTTGAAGTATGATTCAAATAATGACACTCATGATTGAACTCATAACAAAATATCTATTCTTGTTTTCTTTTTATAAATAACATTTTCTTTACTTTGGGTATAATTTATAAAGAATTTTAAATTTTAATGCAGTCAAATCCAGTTCTGGAAGCATTTGGCAATGCTAAAACTGTCAGGAATAACAATTCCAGGTGAGACTTTCTAATATCTGGGCAATAAGGATTCCATCAGTTTTAGTTTGTGATTGTCTGGTACATATAACCTGATTTTTTTGTCTGTCCTTTTGATAAATGGATGATAAAGGATTTCCTGATAGTCTGATATTATAAATTAACTCGGTCTTCAGTTTGTTTCATTTCACTCCATTCATATTTCCAAAAGGTAGTTTGATGTTAGTATGGACAGTGAGTATGATGACTTTTGAATAGTTTTATCATATTGTCTTTCAAGAAAAGGAAATGTTTTTGCCATCATAAATGGATACATGCTATTTGTGTCTAAGTTATTACCTAAGTTCTTAATGATGCAGTCGTTTTGGTAAATTTGTTGAGATCCAATTTGACAAGAGTGGAAGAATCTCAGGAGCAGCCATCCGAACATACCTTCTAGAGAGATCTCGGGTCTGTCAAGTTAATGATCCTGAACGAAACTACCACTGCTTTTATCTTCTTTGTGCCGCACCACAGGAGGTAGCTCTCCGTCTACAATATACTTGTTGATTCATTCAATAATGTAAACTCATTGTAAGTTTTGCTAACAGGAAATTGAAAAATACAAATTAGGAAATCCGAAATTGTTTCACTATCTTAATCAGTCACAATGCTATGAACTGGCTGATGTAAATGATGCTCATGAGTATCTTGCCACATGTAGAGCTATGGGCATTGTTGGAATAAGTCAAAAAGATCAGGTATTTCTTTCACACGCATGAATTTAGCTTTGTTCTTGCGAGAATATAGAATGATTGCTTTTTTACTTTTTTTCTTTTCCTGTGCTGTCTTTTTTCAGGAAGCCATTTTCAGAGTTGTTGCTGCAATTCTTCATCTGGGTAATATTGATTTTGCCAAAGGAAAGGAAATTGACTCATCTATTCCAAAAGACGACAAAGCCAAATTCCACTTGAAAACAGCTGCTGAACTTTTGAGGTATGCAGGCTTTCATATTATTACTTCTGTCCATATGATATTCAACCGCCTTTCAATATGATTGTTAACATTGAATCAGGTGTGATGCTGATGCCTTGGAAGATGCATTATGTAAGCGTGTCATGATTACTCCAGAAGAAGTTATAAAGCGGAGCCTTGATCCGGGAAGTGCTGCAGTCAGTAGAGATGGACTGGCAAAAACAATTTATTCTCGGCTATTTGATTGGTAGGATACTGGAAATGGGAACTGACCGATTTCTTTAAACCTCTATTATCTAATTAGTACAAAAAGTACTGAAGAAAAGGATACAGGGTTCTGATTTTGATTCATGCTGCATTTGTGTGTGCTGTAGGCTGGTGGACAAGATCAATAAATCAATTGGACAAGATCCCAATTCTAAATGTTTGATCGGGGTCCTTGATATCTATGGTTTTGAAAGCTTCAAATTGAACAGGTACTATTATATTTTAGAAGTATAAATACTATCTGTAAAAGTACATCCACAAGATTGCATTCCTGAAGATAATGAAAAGCATCCACATATGATTGTTTTCAAATTTCATTGTTTTGTAACTTATTTTCAGTTTGTCATGCTCTGCAGTTTTGAGCAGTTCTGCATTAATTTCACAAATGAAAAGTTGCAGCAACACTTCAATCAGGCAGAGTTTCAGACTAAATTATGCACTTCAAGTTCATTTTTTAAATTTCCATATCTAATATGTTTTTTTGATGACGAATTTCAGCACATGTTCAAAACGGAACAAGAAGAATATACGAAGGAGCAGATCAATTGGAGCTACATTGAATTTGAGGACAACCAAGATGTTTTGGACCTTATTGAAAAGGTTTTCTTTCTCCTTTTTCACTTTCTTTAAGGCATTGAGCATACCTAATTCATTTTGATTTGGAATTCTTTGTTAAATATATGAAAAAGATCTTTAATATCTTGAATTATCTCCTAAGATTAATGTTTTTTCTTAGTATCTCTTAATATTAGTTTCTAATAGAAACTGTAGAGAGAGTAATCATTTTCTGTTGTAACTGATTTTCCATTTATGAAAGTTGATTATAAGAGAGAGAAATTGTGTGACCAGCCTACAGGTGCACAGGTGTTATCAGTTCTAAATGAAAGCCATGTTGAGCTTGGCTATGATATCTTGAAGGAGTGAAGTAGAGCTCCCTGTAAGTATAATGTCATCTACATACACAAGTAGATAGATTGTGTGACCATTGGAGAAATATGTGAAGAGTGAAGGATCACACTTGCTAACTTTGAACTGAAGTTTCTCCAAGGCAGATTGAAGCCTTTTAAACCGCTTCTTGGGGGCCTGCTTGAGGCCCTAGAAGGCTTTGTTAAGTTTGCACACAAGTGAGGAATCGGGGCTTTCAAACCCTTGAGGTTGCTGCGCATAGATTTCCTCATCAAGGCAGCCATTTAGGAAAGCGTTGTTCACATCAAGCTGTTGGATAAACCACTTCTGAGTAATTGCAATAGTGAGAATAACCTAATGGTAATAGGTTTAATTACCAGGGGGAAGGTTTCAGTAAAATCAAAATCCATGCCTCTGGTGACAGCCTTTAGCAACCAACCTGGCCTTTACCTGCTGCTAGAAGCATCAGGGTTTTCTTTGACCCTAAATACTCATTTGCAACTAATGGACTGTCTATGAGAGGGCAATGGTACAAGGGTTCTGATATTGTTCTGAATGAGAGCATTATACTCAACTTGCATAACTGACTTCCAATGATGATCATATAGAGCTTGCTTAATAATTTTAGGTTTAGAGTCAACTAGCAATAGTCTAGGCTCAAGTCTTGGTTGAGTGAAGCTTGACTTGGCCCTAGTTTGCATATTGTGAGAGTTGATTGGCTTGTGTTGAACATGAATATCTTTAGGTGGTATAGAAAGAGGAGGAGCAAGTAGATGAAGCGTCTCAATTTCACTAGATTGAGAGGAGACTCGAGAGGTTGAGGAATTGGATAAGGGTTCATTTATTGAGGTTGATAGGCTGGGAGCAGGGTCAGAGTTACTCATTGGAGAAGGTGTGGGAGATACAGATGACTTATGACTGGAGTTTGAGACACTTTCTGAATTTGGGAAGTAGTGGACTGAGGGCCTTGTGACTGAGAAGGTGAAGTGTCAGGACTAGTTAGGACAGTTGAAGATGAGGAACTACTAGTAGAAGATGAGGGACTAAATGAGAAAGGTGATAGAGTGACACTTGATTTAAGAGGTTGAACAGGGGTTGGCTTGAGGAATAGATCATTATAAGGAAACCTTGACTCATTGAATATGACATCTTTTGAGATATATAGTCTTCCACTAGATGACAAGCACCTATATCCTTTGTGTGAGGGTGAGTACCCTAGAAACAAACACTCTTTGAGATCTAAAATCCAGTTTATGAGCATTATGAGGTCTTAATAGAGGAAAACAAGTACAACCAAACACTTTTAGAAATTTATAGTCAGGTTTTTGTTTGAACAAAAAAGAATAAGGAACCTGAAAATTAATAGAGGCAGATGACACTCTACTAATGAGATATACAGTAGCTAAAAAGGTGTAATCCTAATAGGTGAAAGGTAGGGGTGCATAACTAAGGAGAGTGAGGCCAAGCTCAACTATATACCTATATTTTCTCTCAACAACCTCATTTTGATGATGGGCGTGAGGATAGATGAGCTTATGGATAATACCTAGCTCATTTAAAAACTTGGTAAATGGCCTAAACTTACCCCCAATTAATTTGAATGACTTTGATAGAATGACCAAGTTGAAGTTCAACTATGGTTTTGAACTGTTTAAAAATAGTGAGAATCAGACTTTGATATTTGATAAGATAAATCCAGGTGAACTAGGAAAAGGCATCTACAAATGAGATATAATAGTTAAAACCTTATATATAAGTTCCAAGGGGTGAGTGTATGTGGTGTGAGGCAGGAGAATACAATCTATGGGTAAGGCTGTTAAAAAAAACCATGAACCGAACCGAAGTTAAAATAACCGAGCCGTTATGTTTGATGACTGAACCAAACCATATTGCACAAAACAGTTCTAAAACCATACCGAAACTGAAACTGTAACCGAAACGAATCTGAAAATGAAAAATACTAAAAACAAGTTTTAAAATTTTTTAAAAAATAATTTGATAAATAGTTTAATGGTCCGGTTCTTTAATAAATCGTTCGGTTTGGGAAAATTGTCTTCTAATAGTTCGATACGGTTCAGAATTTCTAAACGGTATACCAAACCAATGGCTTTGGTTCGGTTCTAAGTAAATTGAAACCGTTCGGTTCGAGTGAACTTTTACTATGATTTGGTTCGGTTCGGTTTGGTTTTTCAGTACCATGAACAACCTTATCTATGGGCCTTGCCCATACAACAAGCTGTGCAAAATAAAGAAGTCTCTTTATTATTCATAGGAATTTTACAATCTTGCATTACAAGTCTTAAGACATGAGCATTACGAAGATGCCACATATTGTAAGAACTAGGTGCCACATTAGCTGTGTTGACACTAGATACAATATGAATACTAGAGAAAAGAGATGACTGAGATGGAGACTTAGCAGCATCATAGAAAACTATAGCTGGAAATTCATAAAGACCATCACTGCCCACATGTCCTTGAAGAAGAACAATATCAGTTTCCTGAAATTTAACAAGACATTTATCAGCAAAAAAATTGAAAAAAAATTATTATTACGAGAAAATTGACTGACACGTGATTTTTGGTTACGGAAGGGACAAGAAGAAGGTTATTAAGTGTGAGAGGTGTGTGAGGGTGCATAGGTGAGGTGAAAGTGCTAGAGCTAGCAGTATGAATATGTAAACCTTGACATTGCCTATATAAATCTGAACATGACCTTCAAAGGGAGTGAGTTGTTCTAGATTTCTAGCATCACTTGTCACATGGAGTGAAGCATATTTAGAGTGAGCTTGAAACTGTTGATTAAACTTGTGCCAGTAATTTAAGGCAGTGTGACCATACTTGGCATTGTACTTTTGAGTTAGGAAAACGTCCCCCTCTGTCTCTTCCACTATGACCACCACAAAAAGAATGATAGTCTTGCTCTAGACTAGGTGAGGGACCATAATCAGAGTTAGGTTGAGAGAGGCCAAGTCGCAATATGTTGATTCTCGAACTTAGCAAGACGAAGTTCATGAGCTAGCAATAGAATTTCCACTACATCTTGATCCATAACACCAAATTTACTCTCAATGATAGAATTAGAGTTTGACTTAACTCATCCCTCAAAAACCGATTTGTAAGGTGAGAGGTATCACTCTATATAAACCTTTTTAGGGTTCTATTCTTAATCAATGTGAGACTTGGGTTTTTTCCATTACACCCACTCACGCCCAACACTATTGGGTTTGTTGCGTGGATATAAACAGTGGGTGGTCTAAATTATCGATATATGGTGTTGGACTTTCAGCCTTAAGTGCGGTCCGCCCCTAGTCGCCTTAATTGCGACACTTTGGCTTGCCTCATTGCAGCCCCTAACACCTTCATTGTGTTAGCTTTGAAGGGGTGAATTTAGTCCCACATTGCTTAGAGATATGACCTGTGTTGTGTTTATAAATGGGGACAATCCTCACCTTACAAGCTGGTTTTGTAGGGATGAGTTAGGCTCAACCCAAATTCTGAGATGTTATCAGAGCCTATCCTAGACCTATTGTTGGGCTTCCCGCATCGTCCACGCTTTGGGCTCATTGAGGCCCAAGCGTGAGGGGGTGTGTTGGACTTTCCGCCTTAATTGCGGTCCGCCCCTAGTCGCCTTAATTGCGGCACTTTGGCTTGCCTCATTGCAGCCCCTAACACCTTCATTGTGTTAGCTTTGAAGAGGTGGATTTAGTCCCACATTGCTTAGAGATATGGCTTGTGTTGTGTTTATAAATGGGGGCAATCATCACCTTACAAGCCGATTTTGTAGGGATGAGTTAGGCCCAACCCAAATTCTGAGATATGGGACTTGGTTTTTCCAATACACTCCCTTACCCCTAACACTATTAGGCTTGATGCGCTTATGTAAAGTGATCCGAATCGATAGACTTGATACCATAACAGAATTAGAGTTTGATCTAGCTCATTCCTACAAAATTATTTTAAAATATTATAAGGACCAAATATGAGAGACAATATACTCAGGGCCAAGGCTGTCAAGATTGAGATCTTGCATAAGATCGGGAGGGGACAAAAAAATCGTAAAACATAAGATCGTAATTAAGATCGGAAGATCCTATCCAATAATTTTTGTAAGATCGAGAGGGGATAGAAAGATCGTAACAAAAATCGTGAGATATTACTAAAATGAAAAAATTATACTATATACTTGAATTTTTTTTACATGATATTTTGGTAGGCAAGTATATTCGTGGGAAAATGGCTTCCGCCGAACCATAATTGTTGCGTCTCGACATCTTGTCAACCTTCTCGGCTTGTAATGATGGTGGCTGAAAAACAACGAGCGTGGTTGAAAAACGACTAATTGTGGCCGGAACGGGCCATGAAGCACAAAATCAATGGTTTTACGATTTTTTTTTTTTAATTTGGCCACAACACACAATTCTACTTAAGACCAAGATCATTGGAGATGAGTGAGATTGCAAAATCGTAAGATTTTAAGATTTAGATCGAGATTTTGACAACCACGCTCAGGAGGATAATCTGATGTTTCTATCATTTATTATCAAACTTAATTTATTATTACCTTCAATTGATTCAACATTGGAAGCTGAACTTTCTGCCATAATACTAATTCCATCCATAAAGAAGGCTTTTGTAAGTCCCACCAATATCTCACCTGCATTAAATTTATACACATTAATATTAATGAGAATTGACAAAATGAATGATTCTGTAAAGAAAACTGATATTACTCAATGATAGACTCATCTACACCATTCAGAAGATGTTCTAGCAGAATCAATAACACATTATTTATTTTCTTGCTTTGTAGTAAGTGTCTATGTGAAGTATTTTAAATGATTCTATGCAATGTTGTTATTCTTCTATAAAGACGCATGCAATTCAAGAAGCACATGACACTTACCAGGGATTTTAGCCTAGCCAAACCATGCATGTTCCATTCTTTCCAAACTGACGTCATTGAAAACCATTCTTAATACAAGTCCTTTTGCATGAGATTTATACTGTTAAAATGTAATTCAAATTCAGTTAGTTAGTACTTCCAGTTTCATTTGCATTTAGGTTTAATTTGAATATGAATTTCAGTGGCTCTGATAGTATATAAGTTTTTGTTGTTACAAATTTTTAGTGTAATCAATTTTCACCAAAAGTTAGTTAGAGTTTTTTTTTCCCTTTTTCATCATCTTCTTTATCTTCAATCTTGTACACCAACAATTGGTATCTAGAATTACGGCTCAGATTCAGATCAGGAAACACGAGTGTACGTGAGGCGTATGTGATTGATTTTGGTTCTGAAATTCACAGTGAATTGAAATTCGAAATTGAAACAGAATCACATTTCTTGATTCTAAGGGATTGAGAAACACGAGTGTTAGTGAAATTTGAGTGAATTCGCACAAGATCAAAGATGAACGGTGGAAACGGTAGCTTGAACATGAAGCTTTTAGTCTTTGATGGAAAGAATTGGAATCGATGGATGATTCAGATGCGTGTGTTGTTTGGCGCTCAAGATGTTCTTGATCTCGTCAATGACGGTTACGCAGTGGTTGCAATAGATGCAACTGAAGCACAAAGAAACACGCATAGAGGAACGAGGAAAAAGAATCAGAAAGACTTGTTCTACATCTATCAATCTGTGGATGTGAATGTGTTTGAGAAGATCACTTATTCAACAACGACGAAGGCTGCGTTGGACACACTAGTTCGTTGCTATGGAGGTGTTGCATCAGTGAAGAAGGTGAAACTTCAGTCTCTATGCAAGCAGTTTGAGAATCTCAACATGAAAAACAATGAGAAGGTACCTGATCACATCGCCAGAGTGATTCTGATCACAAATGAGATGAAATCTTGTGGAAAGACTCTCTCAAAACAAGTAATCATTGAAAAGGTACCGAGATCACTTACTCCTCAGTTTGATTACATTGTAGCAATTGGACATTCTAAGGACCTTAGCACTATGAGAATTGAAAAGGTACAAAGCAGTCTAAAGGCATAAGAGTTGCGTCTGACTGAGAGAACCTCTGAAAGAGAGGTCAGAGCAGGCTCTGAAAGCATCTTCTGGTAAGAAGAATCAAAAGCAGTCTTGGCCAGAAGTCAGAAATCTCCAACTCTGATGAGAAGAAACATCAGAAGGGAAATGAGAAGTTTGACAAGAATGTTCAATGTTATTGTTCTAAGAAGTCTGGTCACTTTGCTACTGTCTGTTGGTCAAACAAGAAAAGGAAATCAGAAGAAACAAACATAGTCAGAGGTGAGTCTGATGATGAACCTGTGCTATTGATGAGTTCTGAATTTGATGGTGGATATTTGGTAGACTAGTGGTATATGGACACTGCCTGCTCAAATCACCTAACTGGAAACAAACAATGGCTGATTAATTTTGATTCTAAAAAGAGGACAAAAATCAGATTTGCTGATAATAAGTATCTGAATGCTGAAGGAATGAGAAATGTCATGGTCAGAATGAAGAATGACCAAACTGTTCTGATCAAGGATGTTTGGTATGTTCCTAACATGAAGAGCAATCAAATGAGTGTAGGTCAGTTAATTGAGAAAGATTTCTCAGTTACTATGAAGGACAATCTCTTGAAGTTGTATGATTCTGATTAGAAGTTGATTATGCAGTCTGAACAGAGAAGCAACAGAACATTCAAGGTGAATGTGAAAACAGCTAAAACTAAATGCCTTAGTGCAGAAGGTGCTAAAAGTGACAGTGAGCTGTGCCGCGTCATTCATTGTCAATGGAAGTTAATTGCGGAGACATTAGTGTTGACGGAAAACTTTAGAGGAACAGATGTTTGAAGAAATATTTTGGGAACTAAAATTAAAATATGATAAATTTAAAGGAACCACATAGATATTTCACCCAGTCAACGGAAGTTAACCGGAGAGACCATTAAGATTATTAGTGTTGACGAAAAACTTTAGAGGAACAAATGGTATTATTAGGGGGGAATCTTGCATGGTAAGGAGTTGAAGAAACGGAATGGAGGATGCACATGACACCTATGCTGAAACCATATTTGAAAAATTGCCTCAGTTTCGCAACTTGTGTGATGACAGGAAGTTAACACCTTCTTGTTGGTACCAACTACGGTCTCCATGTGATGTAGATGATAAAACTTACTCCGATAACACCTTCTTGTTGGTACCATCTCTGGTCTCCATGTGGTGTAGATAATAAAACTTACTCTGCTCATTGGCAATGCCAAATCATCCTCCATACAACGAGATTGAAAAAAAAGGTTATGTTACATTAAGGCGTTGTGTAAGTGTTGAAAGTATTCTAGAATTTTCAAGTATGTTTAATCCAATGAAAATATGTTCTTTTCATAAGTGAGAGAGTACATAAAGACACTCCTCAAATTAAGAAGTGATTTAGGGTCTGTTTGGTTCAATCGAGGGGAAGGAAGGGGAGAGATTTTTATCAAGGGAAGGGGAGGTGAGGGACTTTAATTACATATATGTTTGGTTCAAAATATGGGAGGAGATGGGAGACATTTTATTTACAAATATGTTTGGTTCACAAGGGAAACAGAGGTATTTTAAAACTAATTTACTTTTTTATCCTTCTAATTTTACCATAAGACTCATGATATTTACCTTTTATAATTCAAATACAAATTCATTGACGCAATATAAGTATTCAATTATAGAACATCATGAAAATTTTTATAAAAACGTAACGATTATAATTTATTATTTTAAAAAGAATATCGAATACAATAAAATCTAACGAAAATTATTATAAACAAAAGCATTATGATAATTAAAAAGTAACATAAAAATAAATGAGATAAAATAAAAAAATTGAAACACTCATAATGATAATAAGATGAAGATATAAAAATACAAGAAATATAAAAGAAAGATAAAATTTGTTCAAAATAGAATTTTTAACATTTTAATAAGTTAAATTTATATTTAAATAAATGAATAATGATAAATATGTAAAGATAATTATAATTAAAATGAAACACTTCCCCTCCCTTTTAAATTCCCCTAAATCGGGGAAGCAAAAAGTGATTCAAAAGGGATTTGGTCCCTTCCATCTACCTCTCATCCCCCTCTTAAAATTTGAATCAAACACATAAACTATTAAATATTCCCCCTTCTCCTCCCTTCCATTTACCTCCAACCAGAAATTAAAATAAAACACAATAAACATAAAATTCAACAGCATCACGAATAATAATGATTAAATATTTTAGAAGTAAGTTTGTATATAAAAACAAAAATGTTAGTTCAGAAACAGGTAGAACATCATTAAAGTGTATGGAAGGCTAAAGTCGAACGTTGCCACCTCCAATAAGAGAGACACGAGATCCATTAGAAATAGTAACATGTTGCTTTCTAAACAATAGAGTAGGATGAGATATATGAGGAACAAAGTCATTTGATCAGCAACACAAGAGTCAAGTGTCTAAATATCTTCAGGCATAATACTAGTCGTGATTAAGAGAACTCAAGACTAAAACATCAACATATCTGTCCTCTGACATAGTGGAGAATGGCTGCGAGCCCGCTACAAGTCTTTAGTGCTATGATAGTTTCTTATATTAACGTATATAGGCTTATCCAAATAAACACCAATAAGGAAATATGGTAAATAACTACACATTCAATTCTACCCCACATCAGATCAATCACATATTTACAACGCAAGCTCTATTTCTGAGTAGTCTTCCACTAGGTTATTATTTTTGGCTTATTTCATTGCCTAATTTAAATCCTTGGCGAGGCTTTTCTTTCCTTTTGTTCTCCTCCCTTCTTTTACTATTCTTTTACCTTGATTTTTTTGCTTTTGCAGAAACCCGGAGGAATCGTTGCTCTTCTCGATGAAGCATGGTATCATATTGTTACTTTCCAAAATCTACTTCCTTTTAATTACTCGCTAAATGCTTTTAACTTTTCTTCTTTTTTACTTTAGGTTGGTTAAATTAGACATGATCCAGATTTGTGTGATTTTGTTGAATCTAAAGCTTCTTGTCACATAACATACTGAATCTACATTTCCTTTTTCTTTCAGCATGTTTCCAAAGTCAACACATGAAACGTTTGCAAACAAGCTTTATCAAACATTGAAGTATAACAAGCGCTTTATTAAGCCAAAGTTTTCGCAAACAGATTTTACCATTGCTCATTACGCTGGAGAGGTATGACTAGCTCTCTTCAAATTGGTTGCCACGACTTCTTTTACTGCTTATTCATTTTTACTGTCATAAATATGCAGGTGACATACCAATCTGATCAGTTTTTAGACAAAAACAAGGATTATGTGGTTCCTGAACATCAAGATTTATTGATTGCTTCCAAATGTCCTTTTGTGTCTGACCTTTTTCCACCACTCCTTGAAGAGACATCCAAATCTTCCAAATTTTCTTCAGTAGGTTCTAGTTTTAAGGTATCTTTCTTTTCCTAAACTTCACTGGTAAACTTGTGGAGTCTAACAATTAACAAATTTTATACAAGCTCCTGTCAACAAAAATTTATCTGTGTCCTTATTATCAGGAAGCTAACAAAATTTGAATGGTGCAGCTACAACTACAGCAACTAATGGAAACATTAAGTTCTACAGAACCCCATTACATTAGATGTGTGAAACCAAACAACCTCCACAAGCCTGCAATTTTTGAGAACGTCAACATTAGGCATCAACTTCGTTGTGGTGTGAGTATACTTTTATGTTCTACCTATATTTTATTCTTTGTATAGTGATCTTTGAATCACAGATTCCAACACAAACAACTGACACAACACAAACACGTCGACACAAGCTAATTAAAAAAATATAGGACATTATCTATATTTTTTAAAATATGAACATTATACATAAAAGATCTATTTTGAGAATTAAACTATACATATGCATCTAAATTGAGTAAGTTGTTTCATTACCAAAAAGTTCTTAAACAAAATACGATAGTTTTTCATCTTCATTCATCCATCAATTGTTCCGGAAAGTTAAAAATAATGTAATCAAATTTAATGTCTTTAACCCCGTCACTGTTTATTACTACTTCAACATATCCTTAACTCTCGTAAAAGTGAATTAGTAGTCTCCAAGAAGTGTCTTAGGTGTGTCAAAGCAAAGAAAGCAAGTTTTTTTGGAACACTTGTCTGACACGTGTCGGACACGGCGAGACGCATAATCCCATAGGTGTCCATGCTTCAAAGATAGTGGTTCATACAAAACTATAGTTTATGCAAGTCTTTTACCCTTCTTCAGCTGTCCCTAAGTCTTTCCCCTATAGGGAGTGTTGGAGGCTATCAGGATCAGTTGTGCTGGCTACCCTACACGCCGCCCTTTCGTTGAATTTGCGAACAGATTTGGTCTCTTTGCCCCAGAGGCCACAGAAGCTAAGTAAGTACTGTTTTAGTATATATTCTATGCCCGGAAGGAAGTAATTTTGATTTGACATGCCAAATATTTTGGGCCAAACTTGGGCATACTCTAATTTGTCAAGTTATTTCACTTATGAGCAGCTGTGATGAAAAGACTGTTTGCCAAAAGATTTTGGAAAAGACTGGGCTTAAAGGATATCAGGTAATTTGAAATGTTTCATCAGAATAATTACTAACTTTGTGTTCTAGTGCATAGTTTTATTATAAAGCTCTTAAGACCTTAGCAACAACTATAACTCATGCTCATTGTAGCATTCATTTATAATACCTTTTTTAGATTCATTCAGCTACAAATATCAACAGGGATCCTGTAGTCTTATAACATGCATTTGTGTATAATATTTATTCCTGACTCTCACGTTCACATAATTTGTTCGACTGGCTGTCCAATCTTGTAGATTGGAAAAACAAAGGTATTCTTGAGAGCTGGTCAAATGGCTGAACTAGATGCTCGAAGAGCTCAAGTACTTGGTAATGCAGCAAAAGTTATCCAACAGAACATACGGACCCATCAAGCTCGGAAACATTATCTTGCATTGCAAAAGAAGACCATATATTTGCAGTCTCTGTGGAGAGGTAAGATATTTTAAAAGCGCCTAATTCATTTCTGAGGATAGATGTGTTTTTATTTTCAAAAGTATAGGCGTCTTTAATTAGAACAGTGTAGCTCAGTGAATCATTCTCCCTTCTCTACATAATACTAGTATAATTTAATATGCACAACTTACTTTTTTGTAGGAAGACGGGCATTCAAACTCTATGAGAAAATGAGAAGGGAGGCTGCTGCTGTGAAAATTCAAAAGAACATACGCAGTTATGAAGCTAGGAAGGCATATAAAGAACTTCATATGTCAGTACTTACTATGCAAACAGCTTTAAGAGCCATCGCTGCTCGCAAGGAGTTCAGATTTGGGATTCAGACCAAAGCTTCCATCATTATTCAGGTTTTGGTTAAGAACTAATTTATATTCCAGTAGTGTTCATTAATTCAAATTCTATCTCCCAATAAAATGCAGGCTCGGTGGCGGTGCCACAAAGCGGCTTTATATTATAAGAGGCTCAAAAAAGGCTCAATAGTTACACAATGTAGATGGAGAGGACGTTTAGCTACGGGAGAACTTAGGAAACTGAAAATGGTATATTTCTATGTTTACCATGATTCTTATACATTAAGTAGAACCTTAAAAAAAGGTAGAACTTTTCAGAAATATATGACTGAATATGTATTGTACTCAACCTGCATAACTTCTGCACAATAAGTGAAAGATGCTATCTAATGATTTTTTTTTTTTTAAATAATAAAGTTATGATTATCACGTAAAATTACATTCAAATTTTATCATTTTGGGAAGGGAACAACAACGGAATAAAATAGAAATAGTCTTCTGATCTGAAAATTTGAAAATGGCTTTAACTTTTTTCATGTGATTACAAATGCCAATAGATTTGTGTTTTTAATTTGGATTTTGCAGACCATTGTCAAATCTCAATTGTGAAAGAAGTGATACTGATAGAATAAAAAACCTTGGAGAGAACTACAGACACTAATATCCCATTTGTGTACTGATCCTGAATTAATTCATGCAAAAGTTCTGTCCCTGATCTTTCGTTCTTATTTTTGGTGGTTATAACTTATATCAAGGATCTAATCTAAAACTTTCATCACCTTGTTCTAAATGATCAAGTTGTTTATTTATGACTCATTCTTAGTATTTAAGGGTCTCTTTGGTTCAATCGAGGGGAGGGGAGGGGAGGGGAGGGGAGGGGAAGGGAGGGGAGAAATTTTAATTACATGTATGTTTGGTTCAAAAGATGAAAGGGGAGGGGAGACATTTTATTTACAAATATGTTTGGTCCACAGGGGGAGGGGAGGTATTTTAAAATTATTTTACTTTTTTGTCCTTCTAATTTTACCATAAGAATCATAATATTTACCGTTTATAATTCAAATACAAATTCATTGACAAAATATAAATATTCAATCAGAGAACATCATGAAATTTTTTATAAAAACATAACGATCATAATATATAATTTTAAAAAGATTATCAAATACAATAAAATTTAACAAAAATTATTAAAAACAAAAACGTTATGATAATTAAAAAGCAACTTTAAAATATAAAAAATAAAATAAAATAATTTAAACACATATAATAATAACAAGATGAAGATATAAAAATAAATAAAAAATATATAAAAAGAAGATAAAATTTGTTCAAAATAACATTTTTAACATTTTAATAAGTTAAATTTATATTTAAATAAATAAATAAGGGGTAAAAATGTAAATATAATTATAATTAAAATGGAACACCTCCCCTCCCCTCCAAATCCCTCCAAATCGGAGGGGAGCAAAAAGTGGTTCAGGAGGGATTTTGGTCCCCTCCATCTACCTCCCCTCCCCCTCTTAAAATTTAAACCAAACACAAAAACTAATAAATATTCCCTCCCCTCCATTTACCCCCAACCAAACATACCCTAAGTAGCGCGAACCTTATTTTCAATTTTCATTTTTCATTATATCATTTCCTTATTTCTTTTTTATCTCATGTAAGTTGACAGCTGTTTCCATTTGCTTTAGGCTGCAAGACATACTGGGGCACTTCCAGAAGCAAAGAGTAAGCTTAAAACACAAGTAAAGGAAATTACTTGGTGTCTCCAACTGGAAAAAGGTTTAAGGGTGAGCTATATCTTTTTTTAGATAGATATAACTCGGAAGGATGTTGTTTTGATCTCTTATACAATTTGCCATTTCGAAAAGAAAATATTAAAAAATATCTATAATATTATATTAGAGTATATTTTGTTATTTCCTAGGATAGTTTGTAATCTTATAGTTTAAAGTATATCTTTGGATTGAACTTTATATTACTTATTAGACTTATAATCTAATAAGTAATATGCCAGTAATTTTTTCCGGCATATATACCACCTTTTGGTTTAGTCTTTGTAATCTTTTTTGTTTGGTTTTCAGCTTGCAAATATATATATTTTTTTTATTTTGATCTTTGTTCTTTTGTTTTAGTCCTTGCAAAATTTGTTAAAATTGGTCTCTTCTTTTGTTTTAGTCCTTGCGAAATTGGTCTGTGTAACATGCAAACTATTTGATTTTAGTCTTTATGTCACTAATATTGGAGGGACTAAAACCATATATTTTACCTATTACCAAGATCAATTTCAACATAAATCAATTTCGCAAAGACTAAACAAAAGAACAAAGACTGAAAAAAAAGAACCAAGACTAAACAACATAAAAAATATCTGCAAGGATCAAAGCCAAACAAAAAAAGTTACTGGGATCAAAACTGAAAAATAATATATTTAGATTATTTGTTCTTGATTTTCTATTTATTTAGGTTCGAGTCTATGCATTCCTATAAATAAAGATTAATATTTATTTTTGTGTATCATGTAAGTTATTATCAATAATATTCAAGGTTTTTTTTGTTTTCTTTTCTGATTTTATCTAAAATCCTATAAGTTCAACATGGTATCTAAAGTTTCATTTGATCCTCCTTGATCTGTCACTAATTGGAGTAGAGATCCTCTCCATTTTCTAGAAGATATATACATCTCCATTACTATGATTTGTGTATAAATGTCTAATTAATATCACAATTTCCAAAATATATGCATTTATATAATTAGTTGTCCAAAACTATAGTAATGGACATCTTCATTTCTTTAGGAAAATGGAGAGGATCTCAACCCCACTAATTGGCTGCTGTGTTCCTGAAAATTTGAGACCACGCTTAAATTTTTATACTTCTATTTTTTGAACCTCCTTTCTTTATTTTTTGGGAATATAATAATAGTTTCCCCTTTTCTGGCTGCCATCACTTTTAGCAACTATCACTGCCGTTGCCACCATAGATTTTTTTTGCAGGCAGAATCTTTCAATCTATGTAGCCCAGAAAATTTTAGGCCTAGAAACTTTCCCATACGTGCGCACACGCTTCGAACAGCCTCTGTGTTCAATCCACACTTCGTCGCAAAAGTGCATACAGGCACATTTGCTGTTCTTCCGACGAGTATCTTCAGAGGCCTTGATCAATTTTCCATCCTGGTTCTAGATCTGTCATCAGTTTTCCATTTCGCACCATGGTAACATAGGTTCCAGTTCAAACAGTCTGTGTTTATCAGTTTTGGATGCATCTTCTCTCTCCTTTGACTTATCATGACTTCCTGTTGTGATATCTGGGCTGTTTCTTCTTCAATGTTTGTCCTGCAATTCTTTTCTTACTGCTATGAGATGATTTGAATTGCTTGAGATAAATTACTCTCAGCCTTGTTATTTCTAACCAAGTGATTACAATCATATCTATATCTAAATCCCTTGATTATAGGGATAAAGTAAAACCGACAAACCTAATCATAGAGATATTTATTCAACAAACTATAATTTAAATCTTATACATATCTTAACACTCCCCCTCAAACTAAAACTTACTAAGCTTTAAGCTTGTTACAAATATATCATTTAAAAATCAAACCAAATCAACCAATATTAGAACCACAATGAACTTTCACAAAGTGCATCCAAAGTTGCAATGATATTGGGTTAGATGCTGTCCTTTTTATGAAATAACAAACTTAAGTGTGATTAGTACAGGTGAATCAACATTGACAATAGTTGGACAACTTAGATTATTGAGTGTGCTGAGATCAATGAGTGAAGAACCTTCCATTAGATACTTTTGTAATGAACAATGACCAATGGCAGTGTGCAGTGACAACAGTGACTTGAACAAATGATCAACGGACAACTTGAAACTGAGTGTCAGACTTATGTTGCTAATAAACAACCTCAAATTAAAAGATGTGCAAAACTGGACCAGAGAGAAATGTGCTAACAACACATACTGAAACACTTAAAACACTTCAAAAGAGCAGTGCTCAAATATGCACAACGGGTGGAAAATATTGTGACCAAGGACCTAAAATACTGAAGCAATAGAAGTTGGGATGCAATCACAATGACAAAATACCAAAACACGACAGAAAAGCTACCTGGATGCGTTTACAACTATAAAAAACCATATAAAAGCAAAGAAACCTCAGGAACACACCTTAAATGTGGGATCCACAGACTGGTAGTGGTTCCAACTGAAACCAGGAAAATAAGGGGTTCTGAAAAATCCGATGGTGGAGTCCTCGTGACACGTAAGGCCATGTTCGTTGGATATTTAACGGGACAACTGCATGTGAGAGTATGATGGCTAGGGTTTTGTGACGAGACTTGGACACCTACAACCCAAATTGAAAAATAAAATAGGGTTTTGAAGTTTGCTCAAAAAAGAAAAAGTACTATTATTATATTCCCAACCTTTTGAGAACTCCACAACAATATAGTGGTGAGACGGTTCAAAAGGGATCGAACCAGCCTCTGATACCATGTTGAATGAGATGATTTGAATTGCTCGAGAGAAATTACTCTCAGGCTTGTTATTTATAACCAAATGATTACAGTCAAATCTACAACTAAATCCCTTTATTTTAGAGATAAAACCAACAAACCTAATCATAGAGATATTTTCTCAACAAACTAGAATTTAAATCTAATACACACTTTTAACACTTTCTAATAGATCATATAAGTGACTTCTATTCCCTTTGCAATCATTTCAGTGATGACGATTTCCCACTCTTCAAGTGTGTGTATTAAAGTGAGATATGAGAGAGAATAGAGGGAAAGCTAAAAGAGAAAAGAGAGAAGCTGATTCTGTTATTGCTGAATTGGAATGGAGCATGATGCTCTATTTATACAAGAGGAGTTGAACATTCAAGAGTTGAATCATTCAAGTTCTACATTTAAGGATAAACTTAATTGTTCTATAGTGCTGAACTTTTCTTATTCTATTAAATTAAGGCTGGCCTTAATTATTCTATAGTGCTGATTTTTCATATCCTAAGATATAACTCTAATACTCCCCCACAAGCTCAAGGTGGCTGCAAAGGCTGACTTGAGGCAGACAGGTTGAGCTTGCTGCTGAGCTCCATAAATCTTGAACTTGAGAGAGGCTTGGTGAGGATGTCAGCCTTCTGGTCAACACCAGGAATGTGGCAGACAGTGAGAGACTTATTAAGGACCTTTTCTCTTACAAAAAAGAGGTCAATTTCCATATGCTTTGTTCTTGCATGAAGAACAGGGTTATGAGCCATAGCAACTGTGCTCTGGTTGTCACAATAGATGGCAGGAGTTGTCAAGGGAATTTTTAGTCCAGCTAGCAAAGTTTGAACCCATAAAACTTCAGCTGTGGTGTGAGCCAAGCTGCGATACTCTGCCTCAGCACTAGAACGAGCAACAACAATTTGCTTTTTGGACCACCAAGAGATCAAATTAGGTCCTAAGTACACAGCTGACCCAGAGGTGGATCTTCTATCATCTGGGTCAGCAGCCCAGTCAGCATCACAGTAGGCCTGCAGAGAGAACGGAACAGTGGAGGCAGGAGTGAACAATAAACCAGAGGTGATAGTGCCTTTTAGGTAGCGCAGAATACGCTTGACAGCTAGCCAATGGGACTCCAAGGGGTGTGCCATGAACTGACATACTTTGTTGACAGCATAGCAGATTTCTGGGCGTGTAATTGTTGCATACTGCAGGGCCCCTACAATGGACCTGTAGTGAGAGGCATCAGACAAGGCAGCATACCCTATTTTGATGAGTTTGGTGGTGGATGCCATAGGAGTAGCAACTGGATTGGAATTCTCCATATCAGTTTTGATTAGCAAGTCCCTTAGGTACTTAGATTGAGTGAGAAGGAGATTACCATTGGACAGTTTCTTCACCTCAAGGCCCAGAAAATAATCCAAGTCACCAAGTTGTTTGAGAGAAAACACATGATTTAGTTGTTGAGTAACTTGCTTGATGAGAGGAGGAGAGTTTCCTGTGATGATTATATCATCAACATAAACTAGCATATAAATGACAGCACTGTGATGCTTGTAGATGAACAGTGAAGTATCACACTTGCTGTTCAGAAAGCCAAAGGATAAAAGAGTGGTTTTGAGTCTTTCAAACCATTGCCTTGGGGCCTGTTTGAGGCCATACAAGGCCTTGTGCAAGTGACAAACCAGAGATGAATTAGGGGCAGTAAATCCAGGGGGTTGCATCATATAGACCTCCTCTTCAAGAATGCCATTCAAAAAGGCATTGTTTATATCCAACTGCTGCAGAGGCCAATTGTAAGTGAGAGCAAGAGTCAAAATAATTCTAATTGTGACCGGTTTAATAACAGGGGAGAAAGTTTCATTAAAGTCAAATCCATGGACTTGATGGAACCCCTTAGCAACAAGCCTAGCTTTGTACTTATTTACTGTCCCATCAGCATTTTCCTTTACACGAAAAACCCACTTGCAGCCTATTGCTTTCCTGTTAGCAGGCAGTGGTACCAAAGACCAAGTGTTGTTCCTTATCAAGGCACCATACTCCTCTTGCATAGCAGCAAACCACTTAGGATCTTGGAGAGCAGTTTTAACACTCTTAGGCTCAGAATTGACAAGAAAAATGGAAGGATTTAGACGAGGTAAGGGTACACCAGATTTAGTTCTAGTAGTCATAGGATGAGTATTGGTGGGGAGAGGCTGAAGGTTAGGATCCCTAGGAGCAGAAATAGAGGAGGAGGATGGTGAAGTGGTAGTAGTAGGCTGATTGTTGGCATTTGAAGAGGGTGAAGGAGTAGGATTAGTGCTGGTTGTTTGTGTTACAGGGTTGGCTGACACAGAGGCAGTAGGTGTGTGGCTGGAATTGGATTGAGAAGAAGAGGAGTGTGAGGTAGTGGAAGCAGTAGGAACGGGAAAAACCTTAGGGAGAGCTTGTGTGTTAAGGGTTACTTTAGATGAGGAGGAGGATGAAATGGTTGATGAGGGGAGAGAAACATTAGAGAAAAAAAGATCATTGTAAGGAAATTTGGACTCATTGAAAAGGACATCTTTAGAGATGGATATTCTACCACTTGGGGAGAGACATTTGTAACCTTTGTGAGCTATAGAGTACCCTAGAAAAAGGCACTCATGGGATCTAAAGTCAAATTTCTGAGAGTTGTATGGGCGAAGGAGAGGAAAACAAGCACACCCAAAGACTTTGAGGAATTTATAGTCAGGATTTTGATTGAAAAGGACAGCATATGGTATATGTTGATTGAGAGACATGGTTGGTAACCTATTTATTAGATAGACAGCAGTTAAAAAGGCATGATCCCAAAATTTGAGAGGTAAAGAGGCATGACTCAAGAGGGTTAAACCAAGATCAACAATGTGTCTATGCTTCCTCTCCACTACACCATTTTGGTGATGAGTGTGAGGGCAAATTAGACGATGAATAATGCCAAGATCAGAAAGAAACTTTGTAAATGGGCGAAATTCCCCACCCCAATCAGTTTGGACAGATTTAATAGGAAATCCAAATTGTAATTCAGCCATGACTTTGAATTGTTTAAAGATAGTTAAGGCTTCAGATTTATTTTTGAGCAAATAGATCCAAGTAAATCTAGAGTATGCATCAACAAAGGTGATGTAGTAGGTAAAGTTTTGGGAGGATTTGACTGGGGCAGGACCCCATAGGTCACTGAAAATTAATTCAAGAGGAGAGTGATATTGAGTTTGTGACTGAGGGGAGTGCAGCCTATGTGCCTTTCCCATACAGCAGGCAGAACAAAAGACAGATTCAGCTTTATTAGAATAAGGAATATTACATTGAGCTAAAACAAGTCTCATAGTATTAGAATTTGGATGACCAAGGCGTAAATGCCAAGTATGTTGAGAATTATATGAGTTATTCGCGGATACATTTTGATTAGAAACTGAAACCCTATCAATAGTGCTGGAATCAGATCTTGAAACAGGAGCATTAGAGTCTAAGGTGAGACATGAGACTTGACTTGTTGAAGGAGACTTAAGAAGCTGAAGATGGGAAAATTGGTACAAGCCATCACTTCCTACACGACCTTGGAGCAGAATTTCATTGGTTGCCTGAGATTTGACATAGCACATATCAGCATGAAACTCAAAGAAAACTCTATTATCAAGACATAATTTGCTGACACTTATTAGGTTCTTTGTAATAGAAGGAACAAGCAGTAAATTATGAAGAGCTAATGGAGTGTTGGGTTTAGAATGAGAGGGAAAATAAGAAGAGCCTGAAGAGTGAATGTGCAAACCTTGACCATTACCAATGAAGATCTGATCAGGACCTTCAAAAGGTGTGGTCTGCTGTATGTTTTGAGAGGCATTGGTAACATGATAAGAAGCTCCTGAGTCTGGGAACCAGGCACTGCTTGGAACTGAAGCTGTGTTAGCAATCATAGCATTGGGAGTGATCTGTGACTGAGGAACAGGGAGAGGAGCAAGTCTTGGTTGATAGCTTGGGCGTGACTAAGTGTTAACCATGGGCTGAGCAAACTGAGGTCCACTAATTGGTTGATACGGATTGTAGAAATTTTGTAGGTTCATTGTTTGAAAATCAGCAGGTATGTTAGGTTGAAACTGTTGATTGAACCTGTGATAGCAGTTAGCAGCAAGGTGACCATATTTGAAGCAAACTTGACATTGAATGTTGCTGAGCCTACCTCTCCCACGGCCGCGTCCACCGCCACGGCCAGATGCACGACCTCCTCTTGAATAGGTTGGATTAAAGGTTGAATTCACAGCTTGTTCAGTGTTCTTGTTATTGGAGTTATCAGTTTCAGGTTGAGAATTGGCTTGAGTGAGATTCACTGAGGCAGCCACCTCCATTTGAGAGTGTTTCTTATACTTGTTGAATCTCATCTCATGAGCAAGAAGAAGAGCTTCAACTTCTTCAAGTTCTACTGAATCAAATTTGCTTTCAATGACTGAAATAACAGAGGCAAAGTCTTGAGGAAGACCTTCAAGAATCACATCAATGTGTTGCTGATCTGGAACTGGATCTCCTACTGAAGCAAGCGCATCAACAAGAGCTTTGATGCGAACCAGGTAATCACCAACAGATTTGTCTTCAAGTGTTGTAGATCTGAGTTCTGCTCGTAGTTGTCTTGCTTTCGCACGTGTAAGCTTTTGAAAATGCGCAAGAATACGTTCCCAGAGCTCGTAGGAATGAACGCATCCAAGAACGCGTGAAAGAATCGAAGGTGAAAGCGTGGATTGAAGCCACGTCATAAGCCACTGATCTTGCGTAATCCAGGTGCGATACGCAGGATTCTCACGAGCAGCTGCACGATCTTCATCAGTTAGGTATTGATTCGGTATGTCACGAAGGTATAGGTAGTTTTGAAGATTATTCGCGTTAACGAAAGGATCTACTTGTTGGCGCCAAAGTAGGAAATTCTTCTCATCAAGTTTTTCTGTGATTTTGAGTTGGAATGACATAGATGCTGCGGTGGCCGGAGCTGTAGTTACCGTAGTCGCTGCCATGGATAGAACCGAAGCTCTATGATACCATATTAAAGTGAGATATGAGAGAGAATAGAGGGAAAACTAAAAGAGAAAAGAGAGAAGCTGATTCTGTTATTGCTGAATTGGAATGGAGCATGATGCTCTATTTATACAAGAGGAGTTGAACATTCAAGAGTTGAATCATTCAAGCTCTACATTTAAGGATAAACTTAATTGTTCTATAGTGCTGAACTTTTCTTATTCTATTAAATTAAGGCTGGCCTTAATTATTCTATAGTGCTGATTTTTCATATCCTAAGATATAACACTAATAGTGTGTGTGGGTCGATTTAATTTCAGGTTCAGTTTTGCTCCTTGTCTGGTGTTACGCTATTGCTTCAGATTATGTTTTTCTAGTAAAGTCACTGATTTCTGCCTTAGATTCAGTGCTGTCACTTGTAGTCGTGTGCATTTGTTCTCTGTGCATCTAGAACTGCATCTTTCCAAATTTGGCAACTCTTCGGCAAATCATTCTTCAGTTGAGGCTTTGTTTTGACATTTGGGTTTGTGTGGGTGTGTTTCAGACCCCTTTTCTGCTACCAATTTGTTTTTGTGCATTTTGCACACTATGCATATATTTTGTATGTTTCTTGGTGCTTGGTTTCCGTCTTGTTAGTGCATTTCTTTCTGGTTCGATTTTGTGCATCTTTTGTTTGAGGTTGTTTGTTAGCATCATCAATGTCGCGTACGGAGTCACATGTCAAGTCTTGCAGTAAGTTTCGAGTTGTTAATTGATATTTGATCATATGTTGAAGTCACTCTTTTCAGTGTGCTTTCTACCTCATCTCAATTTAATCTCTAATGGTACGCTCTCTAGTCATTGATCTCAGCACACTAGATAGTGGTAGTCTCATCATCTAACCAATGTCAAAGTTGAATTGTTGGCACCAGTCATTTATGACATGTCCTGCATAAGTTTTATTTTTTAGTAGTCCGGTCGCTCGACCATCGTCAAGGTTGAGTAGCCGACACCGGTTCCAGAAAACTTTGTAACCGTTTCCACACTTAACTTGGTTGTTTCAAGCAAATGACAACATTTGACCCAATATTGTTGCTATTTCGTTTGGATGCAATTTGTGAAAATTTGTCGCGGTTTTGATAATATCTTTTATTATATTAGAGTAGTTTAATATTGAATTTATATTACTTAGTATTATACTGTGATTTGTTCTTGATTTTCTTTTTATTTAGAATTGAGTGTATGTATGTGTTGGGAATTTCTCCTTCATTGCGGTTCCCCTTAGCCCACCTAAATTGTGGTTGTGTTGGTTGAGAAGGGTGAGTTTAGTCTTATATTGCTTAGAGATATGACATGTGTAGTGTTTATAAAATTTTGGCAGCCCTCACCTCATAAGCCGGTTTTGCAAGATTGAGTTAGTCCCAATGCGAATTCTAAGATGGTATCAAAGTTTATCCTAGATTTGTTGTTGGGCTTCCCGCGTCGTCCACGCTTGAGGGTCATCGAGGCCTGAGCGTTGTGTGTGTGTGTTGGAAATACCTCCTTCATTGCGGTGCCCCCTAGCCCGCTGAAATTGTGGTTGTGTAAGATGTGAAGGGTCGATTTAGTCTTATATTGCTTAGAGATATGACATGTAGTGTTTATAAAACTTGGACAACCCTCTCCTTACAAGCCGGTTTTGTAAGATTGCAAGATTGAGTTAGTCCCAATGCGAATTCTAAGATGGCATCAAAGCTTATCTTAGATTTGTTGTTAGGCTTCCCACATCGTCCAAACTTCAAGCTCATCGAGGCCCAAGCGTGGGGAGTTGGAAATTCCGCCTTCATTGCGGTCCCTCCTAACCCGCCTAAATCGCGGAGTTTCCAACAACTTCATTGCGTAGTGTTTATAAGATTGAGTTTGGTCCAACCCAAATTTTTTAAATCAAGGGTGAGGGGCGTTCCTCTATATAAATTTTGTAAGCTTTATTTTTTTCGATAAATTCTTATGCCTAACTCAACTTTACAAAACCGCTTGTAAGGTGAGGGGTACTCCTATATATAAACTCTTTTCAAGTTCTATTTTTAATTAACGTGGGACTTGTTTTTTTTTTTCAATTCACCCTTCACGGCTAGCACTATTGGGCTAAGTGAGTGGATATAAACGGTGGGTGACCTGAATAAATTGATATCTATGAAGGACAAACACCTCTAAAAGTAGGCGTCCCGTGGTGTCCTACACGCGTCGGTGTCTAACACTTGTATGACACGTGTCGGAAAAGTCTTACAAGTGTTGGAAAAGTCCATCAAGGTCACAAAAAATTAATTTTTTCTTTGTTTTGACACTCTTTGAATCGGTGTCCGACACCTGGATGACAGTCACACAACACGTGTCGGACAATTTAGACACGTGTTGTGTGAAAAAATTGTTTTTTTTTTCTTCAGCACACCCTATACATTTTTTTTGACAAATTTCTTATACATCTAAAAGGCTTATACGTGTATTGCAACAATATTATCAATGCACAATTAAAGACATTAATTTTGATTATAGTGTTCTTAACTTAATAATAGATGGATTACTGAATGTTAAATACTATGATATATGTAACACTATCGGCGTCCTATATTTTTGACATAATCGGTGTCAAAGTGTCTGTGTCGTGTTCTGGTATCCGTGTCGGAGTCTATGCTTCATAGAATGATAGACTCTAATACCATGTTATAATTAAAATTTGGTCTAACTCATTCCTACAAACCATTTTATAAGGTGATGAGTATCCCTCTATATAAATTCTTTTTCGACTCTATCTTTAATCAATAATCAATGTGGGGTTTGGTTTTCTTTTCCAGTAGTATCCTATTAACAAAGAAATATGGTTGGGTCTAACTCAACCCTACAAAATCGATAGGTAGAGTGAGGATTGCCCCCATTTATAAACACATATTCAAGCTATATATTATCCGATGTGAGACTCTTAATAAATAATATTCAAGGATCTTTTTATTTTCTTTCCTCGTTTTATCTAACTTGCTGCAACTTTAACAATGGCTTTAACTTCTCTCATGTACTTATTACAGAAGCCAAAATGTTTATGTTTGAAATTTGGATTTTCTTAAATTATTGCCAAATCTTAATTGTGAAAGAAATGATGCTGTTAAATAAAAAACCTTGGAGAGAACTACAAACAAGAATATCCCATTTGTATTGACCCTGAATTAATTCTTGCAAAAGTTCTCTGTCCTATCTTTCTTTCTTCTTTTTGTTGGCTATTTGAAAAATAGAACCCAAAGCTGTCCTCACCTTGTTCTAGCCGATATGTTGCTTATTTATGAGTCATTCTTATTGTTTAAGTAGCATAAACCTTAATTTCAATTTTCATTATATCATTTATTTTATTTTATTTTGATTTAAATATATTTGTAGTTTCTATAAAATTTGAACATTTTGTTTTTAGTCCATGTAAATTTTCTTCAATATTTTTTCCTTTCAAAATTACTTTGTAAGTGTAGTTTTAGTCTGCGCTGAAATGGAACGCGTTTACTTATCCTTCAATTTATAAATTTTTGAATGAATTTTTGCACATGTTTAGAACATTATAAAAAGTTTCTCCTCAAAAACTTAGTTTTTTTAACATAAGATGAATTAAATATAAATTTTTTAAGCACCAAAAGCTCAAGAAAAAGGTATCAAATTTTGAATACCAAAAAGAAAGTTACAATAATTTAGATTTAGTAATTGAATGTTGAACTCATTTTTTTGTGTAGGAACTTTTATAATGTTCTAAAATTCATGAAAAAAATCATTCAAAAATTTAAGTGAGACTTAACATTAAGGACAAACTCTTCAAGGGGTAGTTTTGTACGGACTAAAAATTGAAGAAATTTTTTAAGGGACTAAAACTGGAATGTTGAAATATTATATGATTAAAAAGATATTTAACCCTTTTATTTTAAGCCCGTTTATGTTGACAGCTGTTTGAATTTTTGCTTTAGGCTGCAAGAGATACCGGCGCACATCAAGATGCAAAGAGTAAGCTTGAAAAACAAGTGGAGGAACTTACTTGGCGTCTCCAACTGGAAAAAGGTTTAAGGGTGAGGATGTTGTTCTGATCTCTTACACATTTGTCATTTTGAAAAACAAATTTCCACAAATTATAAATAAAATGTAGTGTAAAATGCCAAATATTTGTAAGTTCCCAAGTTTTCTCTAAATTGGTAAACCCTGAAGAAAACCATTTGGAATTGTGTGCAGACAAATCTAGAAGAATACAAAGCACATGAGATAGCAAAACTGAAGAATTCATTGCAGGAGATGAAGAAAAAGGTTGATGAAACTAATGCTCTTCTCCTCTTGGAGCGAGAAGAGAATGCAAGGAGAGCTATCGAAGTAGCATCTCATGTCATTACAGAAGCGAATGTTCTTGTTGAAGATCCAGAGAAGTTTAAGAAACTGAGAATGGAAGTTGAGAGCCTAAAGGTAAAGTTAGACATAGTTTTCTGTTAGGTGAACCTTATTTCAAGGATGCATCTCTCTCTGTATACAATGCTTCTTTTAAAATTGAATCATGTATGACTATATATTTTAGTTTGATATGGATTTATAGTTCTTAGAGTGATGCATGGATTCTTGGGTCTCAAAAAATCATTGGTTAATTGGAAAGAATAATATAACAAATATATGACTTGATGTCATCAGATTGAGAGACAGAAAGAATTTCCATTTTAAGATGCTACTAAAATAGCAATTCTTTTATCCTGGACAATATATGTTTAACTTGGATAGTTAACAGAACTTAATATGCTACCCATCAAAGATTTTTCTAACTCAATGAAACCTTTGCAGTATAATTCCAAGTATTTGTATGAGATACATATACTGTGTATAGATCCTCAATATGAAGGGATGTAACATGGTGTGTTTCCTTCCTGTTATTTTGTGAAACAGTAAGGTAAATTCACATGATTATTCTTTCACCTTATTAATTCTATAGCCAAAATAATGTATTCATAGTTGATGGAAAATAAATGAAAATAAAGATATTCAACGATAGTTGATGTCGGTTTATGTTTTAATAAAGATAGTTGATGTCCGTCAATGAAACATGGATACAAAACAAACATTACGTCCAAAATATAGGATATCGGCACCAACGTGGATACAACTAAACCCAGGATGCTTGGTGCTTCACAGATGACCATTGGTTATGAACAATTATGAAGAATGAGTAATCAAGATGTGTCGCAGGGATAATTTCTTTTATTGGACACTTTTTTAAGGTGCCTGACATGTATCTTCTGGTGTCATGTGCCGGTGTCCAATGTGTGTTGAACACGTGGACAGACCTAAACCCAGGATGCTTGATGCTTCACAGATGACTGTTGGTATCCATCCTCAATAAGCCCCATGGGCATCAAGCGTGAACAATAATCAATTGCACTTTACCGTATGCTGAAACTTGCATTAGTTATTAACATCTCTAAAGAATGTGGATGGCAAGGATGAAGATTAAACTATTGACCATCATGGGGGCCCTGATAACATGTAGGTGTGTTAGGAACAATTCATTTTAAAATTAAGAGGCTAGATAGAGGAACATGAATGGTTTTATATCTCCAATAATTTTCATCTGCATGATATACTTTAATTCGACATATTATTATCGTGTAATGATTCAAGTAAATTGTTTTGTTTTTGAATATGCTATTGGAGTGGTTTATCACAAAACTGACTAAGGAGCACAACTTCCTTCTAAGCTTATGGTGACATGCCTATGCTATTGTTAGCAGTATATCATGATGATATATTTGTATGTGATATTTTCTTGTCATTATCTTCTCAGACTTCACTCAAGTTAGAGAAACAGAAAGCCCATCACTATGAAAGGAAATATCATGAAGCTAAAACTTGTTGTGAAGAAAGAGGTAAAAGGTTAGAAGACACGGAGAAGAAGCTTCGCCAGCTCCAAGAATCAATGACCAGGTAATATATATAATGAACAATAGTCCCTGATTTACTTCTACTCGTGATAATAAATAATTGATTTTATGAAAATGTTGAATGGAATGTTTAAAATTCTTTAGCTGTTGTAGAGGTTTTCTTTCTCATGAAATGTGGTTATATTCTCACTGGGTAACTTATCTTAAATTTATCTTTCTTTAACATAGGTTTACTTCTCGGAAGACTTTATAGCTAATTATAAAAGTCATCTCAAAAGTTGCTTCAGAGAATCAGGTCAGAAGAGAATATAACTAATTTAGAATCAGATAATCAGGTTCTACGTCAACAACAAACTTTGTCCGTGGCACCTAATAAGTTTCCTTCACGATGGTCTCAAGATCAATTGTTCAGGTACTCCTCATATTGAATACTATGTGCATGAAAACAAATTAAAGCTTGGCATTGGATTAAAAGGGTTTCTTGTCTCTTTTGGGAGAGAGCTTCTGAAAGTGGTCATACTGCCATGGGTGCAAAGACATTTTGGTAACTAAATCTGTTTTAAGTCATCTGTGATTGGTTTGGGTATTTTTATATAAATTTTACTTTTTTCTTGGTCACCTAATGGATTTATCGGGAACTGCATATCCCATCTATGAACCAGAGGGAATCCTCTGAAATAGAGGATAAATCACTGATGTCACTAAAGGAGAAACAACGGGAGAATCAAGAGTTACTCATTAGATGTATTGCACAGCCTCTAGGCTTTGCTGGGAACAGGTCAATTGCTGCTTGTGTCATATACAAATGTCTTTTGGATTGGCATGCACCTGAAGTTGAGGGTACTGCTACTAGTGCTTTTGATCGTATCATCCACTATTGTCCATGCATTTGAGGTGTGAAAAACATAACATCTTCATGCTAATGCTCTTAATCTGAACATATTACTCTCAAGTCACTGATATTTCCATTTGGACTTCAGACCCAGGATAACAATGATGTTTTGGCCTATTTGTTATCCAATGCCTGTACACTTCTCTTGTTACTCCATAACATACTCAAAGCAAGCTGTTTTGCTGGAATGGCTTCACAGCACTGCTGTTAATCATCAACAACCCTGTTTGCGAGGATGACTCAAGTAAACCTAGCTTCTGTGTTACAGTATTTGCACTGTTAGCATTTTCATTTAGCTAGTCATTCAAAGTGGTAATGTGCTGAGTTGGAAGTGTGTAGTAGTAAGTTATTAGAATATTCTCCTTATAGTAACTTGTTAAGGGTTATGCCAAAATGTGTTGATTCATTCAATAGATCTTTGATCATAATATAGGCATGAACCTTTACCACTGCACACATGCCAACTCAGCACATAACCACTCTGAATAACCAACTAAATGAAAGTGCTAATAGTATGTAAATACTGTAACGTTCTGATTTGAATAGATTAATCCTCGTTGCTCAGATAATGTGAAACAATAAATCCTGAAATGAGATCTGAATAATTATCGCAGGATAGTGGACAACAATCTTTCCCTAATCAATGGTAGCACAAGCAGGGGAGTAGATATTAAGACAAGTTGAAGCTGAGTACCCAGCTCTACTTTTCAAACAGCAGCTTACAACCTATGTGGAAAAGATATATGGAATCATTCGTGATAACTTGAAGAAAGAAATTTATCCCTCTTGGATTATGCATTCAGGTCATGCATTTTTTTTGTGATTTTGAGCTCTATTTAGGATATTACATACTTCCTTTTGTTGATTATGTTATTTTTGTGTTCGATTTTGAGTTGAAAAGCTAGTGTTTTTTCGTTTTCTACATTTCAAGGATGTATGTGAATAGGTTTGTGTAATTTCAATTCACGCATGGTACGTATGAGTTAACGTAGGTTCATTATTATTTTTTATTTTCCTTTATGTGCAGGCATGGTGCAGACATTTACTACTGACAGAGTAAGACTAGTTAGATGACTGCGTCTGCATGTTGACAGGGCGGCAGGCATGCTACTTCTTCAGAGCAGCAAGCAGCCATATCACTTTATCAGGAGGGGGAGGAGCTCCATCTAGATATTCAGGATATAGGAGGTGATGATGCAGAGGTAAATGGATTTCCCGAAGGCCCCTGTTCTTAAGACTTATGAAGACTACGTGGCCGGTGGGCAGTTGCCTTCATGAGGAAGCGGTGATGTATTGTTAAAATTCGTTTTTTTTTGTTAAAATAACTTTTAACATATATATTTCCATTTATTGCAGAATCGAGGAGAGCTGAGGTTCTCCAGAAAGAAAAAAAAAGGAGGAGGTTGTCCT
Source organism: Lathyrus tuberosus (assembly GCA_022829125.1). Lineage (NCBI taxonomy): Eukaryota > Viridiplantae > Streptophyta > Magnoliopsida > Fabales > Fabaceae > Lathyrus > Lathyrus tuberosus. The sequence continues at coordinate 15,518,561 of JALAZF010000031.1, forward strand.
GGGGAGTGGATTCTCTCCCATGAAGTATGGTGCAGTGGAATCTCAATCCTATGATAAAAAGTCAAAAATCTATAAAGTATAAAAGTATGAAATTTTAAGGGTGTGGATGGGCACTGCTCCCTCTCCAGTCAATTTCACACTGGAGGAAATTGTCCTGTAAATGACCTGTCAGATTGTGTTGACGGGCATATGGAGTGGTTTTGATGATCTCCCATCCTTACATCATTCGACATATTCAGAACCAACTATTGCAGGTCTGTCTAAACATTCATCATCATTGATAAATTAGTTAAACTTTATTAATATTCATTTTCAATGTTCATTAAATTTCCTTACCAATTGCTTCATTTCAATCAAAGGTCATACATATTGTCAATTCTCTACTCAAACAATATTTTGCACCTGATGGGTTTCCACTCGCAAACGAGCTTTAATGAATTTGTTAGTTGTAGAGAGTAGTGATAGATATTGGTCAAACTCATAGACATACAAGAGGAAGAAGAAAAGAGTCCGACAAAGTGAGCGTATACATTTATGTAATGACCAAGAGTTTAACTTATGTATTTTGACAGGAATTGCAACTTTATGCATTTGATTATGAAAGTGCAAGTTTATATATTTGCTTAAGTGTTTTGACGATATTTTGGTAATAAGAACTCGATTACATACAAGGTCCGTAAAATTCATCACCAAAGCTTATAACATGTTCATGTGTAATGTCAACTAATATTATATGCATGTAATATATGCAATTATCCCTATGCGGATTTCTTCTGTAAAATACATTTTCCATAAATTAGTCTATGCAATCCTAGAATCGACATTCAAGTAGTAAACATATTAAAATAGAGAAAACTCAGATTAATGATGAACTTGTTTATATAAATAATTAAAATGAAATAAGATGGACTTCAGCTACTAAACTATTTAACTAAAAATAATAATTATAATCAAATAATTAATTAGAAAAAAATAATTATAATAAAATAATTAAAAAGAAATAATTATTTTCTTGCAGCCAAAGACAATAGTTTGCGGAAGCAATTACAATGAGATCAAATGATTGTTGAACTAAAGTTGGTTTGAAGAAAACAATGCTTTTTTAATTTTGGTTTTGATAATAAGATGTAAGAGAATAAGGGTAATTTCTAATGTGTAATATTTGTAAAATGTTATAGAATAGAATTCTAGAAAGAGCATGAAAGTTTGCGTCTATATAACGATTATATGGAGTAAACATAAATCTGAAATATATTATCAGACACATTGATTATTTTGTGTTTTGGTATAGCATTTGTTAAAGTATTATATGGGTGTTGTTTTGAAGATTTTGCTCTATTACATTCAACTAAATATTTTCAACGATGTAGAACTAAAGTCGGTTTAAAAAACAATGCTTTTTAATTTTGGTTTTGATAACAAGATGTAAGAGAATAATTGTACTTCTAATGTGTGTTACATTTATAAAAAGTTATAGGAAAGATTCTAATATATCTTCTAGAAAGAGCGTGAAAGTCTGCTTCTATATAACGATCATATGAAATAAACATGAATCTAAAATGTATCATCTGACACATTGATCTATTGAAAGTGTATTTATGTATGTGTGTGTCTAATGAGATCGCACCATATGACTGAAGGTGTGAAAAACGCAAGAAAGGGGGTTTGAATTGGTTTTTCAAAATAAATCGTTTCTTTAAACTAACTTTCTCTTTAAAACTTTACCCTTTTTCTAAAGAAAAACAACTTGGTTAAACAAAGAGATATAAACACGTTATGTTTATACTAGTTCACTTGAGAACCTCTCAAGTTAATCTAGTCCACCCGCCAAGGTGATTTCGCCTCTTTCAACGAGGTCTTAATCCACTATTCAACAAAATAGTACACTGCACGAGCTAACACAACTGGTGACTAACAACAACCTCTAGAACTCACACGTTCTAAACTTCTCAAGTAATCCTACCACACAGGTATTACTTAAGGCACAATCTCTAAGACACACATCCTAGACTTCTCAAGAGATCTAATCACTAAGACTCTCTTAAGGAATACAACTTTAAGTTCAAATACAATGGGTTTACAGAAAATCGCTTCTTATAAAGCTGATAATGTAAACAAGTTTTTAGACCAAGAATGACTTAAGAAAGAACAGAGTTAGAAAGTATTGTAGCAGTTCGCGTGTGTGTCTTTCTTCTAGTCTTTGAGCTTCCTTTTATAGCCGAGTGAAAAAAGCGTTGAGATGGAATCATGATAGCTAAGTAGGCTTACGGCTAGAAGCGTGAGGACATGTACAAAGTCTTCTGCATGCTGCGCGTCCTGTCTGTGTCAGATTGTCTTGTTTGTATTTCGCACAGTCTTCAAGAATTTTAACGTTGTAATGTGGTACAACTGTACAGTGTGACAAGTTTTCTTGACTTCTCAACTTCAGAGGCTTTTTGTGAGCATGAGTAAGAAAGGAAAACATGGCTCGGTTCTTGAGATTATCAAGTCTTCGAATCATCAGCTCTGCGCTTCCAGAATCTTCAGAACTTGTCTTCAGAACCTTGTTCTCTTAATCCACTTTCTTCATATCTTCAGAGGCTTCTGATAATATTTGATTGAAGCATGAGAGTCGACTTTGGGTAGGTCTTCAGAACCATGATCAGAGAGCGTGAGGCTTCAGCATCTGGACTTCGTTCCATCAGAACCCTCGTCTTCAGATCTTCAGAACTCATTCTCTTTTCCTTTCGAATTAAAGTCTTTTGTGTTATCTTCGTTCAGCTCTTTTAAGTGCATAGACGAAATGTCTTTCTTTAAACATTGCGCTGATTCTCAGGAGCATAACCTGTTTGCTAGGTTCTCACTAGTAACAATATTAGTTGTGCGAAATTGTTCATGCCAATACTCATTTATTATCATCAAAACTTAGATATAATATTACAGAACCAAATCTTGTTCTCACAATCTCCCCCTTTTTGATGATGATAAAACTATGTATTTGATGACGCAATTTTGATATATAAATATATAACACAGAGAACATGGAAAAAAGGTTTTTAGGATAGCTTATCCTTTTTATGAAGTGCTCCCCCCGAGTATTAGACTTGATTAAGGTTCGTGCTCGGGCTCCTCCTGACTTCATTAACCTTTTGAGTCTTTATCATCAGAGTTCTGAGTTATCTGCACAGAGGAAAAATACAGAAAAACAATCTAATAGAGATGATAGATTTATCTGTTAGCATGTAAGCAACATTGTTTTTCAGAGAATGACTATAGGATCAAAATGATCACATTCATATACTTTCTCCCCCTTTTTGTCATGAATCAAGAAGATAAACACAGGGTAGTCCAAGGGTGAAAAACACAGAACAAAAACTTAAAAGAAAAACAGAGGTTTATTTGCTGTCAGAGGACATCTTGTCCCAAATCTTCTTCATCATGATCTGAAGATTTTCATTGACAGTATCTTGCTTGTCAAACCTTTCTCTGAAGTTCTTCTGTTCAATTCTGATTTCATCAACGGCGTCTCTCAGACGCTTGATAACAGGATCAGAATTGGAAGCAATCATAGCACTTTCTTTAGCTCTTTCAGCTTCTTGTGCCTTTCTAGCAACTTGATCTTCTGCTTCTTTAGCAGCCTTTTCTTCAGCTTCTTTCTGCTTGGCAGCCAAGAACTTGAGTACTTTGACTCTTGCTTCAGCTTCTGCTTTCTCCTTAACCTTTGCTAGTTCAGTAGTTATGGTTGTATTTGAGAAACTTACAATTCTTTTAAGTTCCATGTCCATCCATTTTTGAAAACTTTGACAGGCACTCTCAAGTTCCATGAGCTTTGTGCTTGTACAAAGTTCCGCTCTTAGCTTAGCAAACATCTCAAGTGCTTTGTCATGAAATTGACTTGTACATTCTTCAAAGGATGTTAGAGGTGGAGCATTGTAGATAACCAGAGCGAGGTTGGATTTATCAGAGTTGGTTTCAGGTGGTGGTTGCTGAGATAAGTCAATCTCTGTAGCAGCAGGTTCAGGTGGTTGTTGTTGATCGGTATGAGAGATTACTTCTAGATTGTCGGAGCTCATGAGGTTTTCAGGTAAGACAATTTCTAGGGATTCATAGGAGGTTCCCTCAGAACTAGATTCAGTATTGGGAGCTTGAGATTCAGAGATTTGATTCGTTGCTTCTAGTTTATTTGGCTGAATTGTTGAGGTAGTTGTTGTTGAACTATAGGTAAAAACAGTCTCAGACAAGATTGGAGTAGTTATTGATGGGTTGGTGGTTGATTGATCAGTGGTTGGTAAAGGAATAAAAAAAGATGGGGGTTTAAACCTTACTTGTGGAATGAAGGTAGAGGTGATTGGTGATGAAGATGGTGCAGCAACAGATGGATTTGCATCAACTTTATTTATTTTCTCAAGAAGAAGAGCTTCTTTTCTGGAGATTTCAGTTTCATCCTTTTCCTTCTTTTTGCACTCCGCATCCTCTTCAGCGAGCTTCCTCTTACTCCTGGTAATATGCTTTGACTGAGGGACAGCTTCTTCAACTCTAGATTTTGCTTCTCTCATTATGGCAATGTAAGAGGCTATTGCGGTTGGATTATCTTCTTTGCGGTAGAATGGATAGTTTTCTACTGGATTCCTGATCTTTTTCACCGTGTCGGGAGAAATAGGTGTTGGTTTCACATCGACACTTGCAATCATCTTCATATGCTTAAGATTTACAGCATTGAAAGCTTCTCCAACTTTTTCATTTAGATATTCCGTGAACTTTGCTTCCTTGATCAAATAATTCACTAATCCGCTTTCAACCAGAATGTCAGAGATCAGCCTTCCAAAAGGAATGTAGTTAACAATCTTCTTTTCTGGTGAGGCCGTTGTTCTTGTCTTGCGCACCATATCCCTTAAATAGTAGAATAGAATGGAGGGAAGGTACATTTTCTCATGTTTGTGCAAGTAGTACAACATGTGTTTTTGATTTGTGTTGGCAAAATCTGTAGCACTCTTCGCCGGTCTTGGATTGATGCATCCAAGAATGATCTTGTGCCAGATCCTTAGGTTGTCACGCAAGTTTTTGCTTTTGCAGTCCGTTGTTCCTGATTGACAGCTTTTGAAGATAGCTTTGTTGATGTCAGACTCAGATTTTTCAGTTTTTCCGTACACCCTATTTCCTTCCAAGAACTCCATTCCTAGCAATTATGAAATAGATCTCTCAGTGATGATAATCTTCTGCTCCAGAACAAAAGATACCACATGAAATTCGTCTGCATCTGCATGTCTCCAAAATTCTTTCACTAGATCATCAAAGCATGAACCTCTTAGTCTATCAAAGTAATTTTTCCATTCTTGAGCACCCAATTGATCAATTAGGTTAAACCCATTATCATAGAGGTTGTTGAAGTCAACATCTAGCTTTTTCAGAACAGTTAGATCGTTTGCATGTGTCACGCATGTCACAGAGCGAGTTTTCTGGGTGACATGATTTGCATCAATTGTGGGAAGGGTTAATGGATTTGAAACAGTTGGTTCAGCCGTTGAGAGAGTAGTAGTGGATGTGATGAATGAGGATGGTAGTTCTTGAGAGATTTGAATAATATCTTATTGATGAGTGTTCATCCTTACGGTGGTAAGAAAGAATGAGGATTGAACTTGAGTTGATTTTGAGGGAGTGATAGAAAGAGAGAGAAATAGATGAGAGTCGATTAACTTTTTAGGGTTTGTGAGAGAGAGAGAGAGAGAAGATGTTCTCGAGAGTTTAAAGGACAGACACCTTCTTGAGGGGATAAGCTAATAAATGTGATAAAGTTGATTCAATCTCGAGAAAAATGCTGTTCGTTCAATTTGAATAATTAAAGTGCCTTAATTTTATTTAAATCACATGCAAAAATAATTTTCCGAATATATGACATGTCACATATTTATCAGAGCTTGAGATGCGTTAAGAAAAAGGTTCTGATGATTTGAAAATACTTTTCTTCTGACTAAACACATGAGGTTCTGAAAATGTTTTTATTCTGATGTGTGAAAAATGCAAGAAAGGGGGGTTTGAATTGGTTTTTCAAAACAAATCATTTCTTTAAACTAACTTTCTCTTTAAAACTTTACCCCTTTTCTAAAGAAAAACAACTTGGTTAAACAAAGAGATATAAACACATTATGTTTATACTAGTTAATATAGTCCACCCGCCAAGGTGATTTCGCCTCTCTCAACGAGGTCTTAATCCACTATTCAACAAAATAGTACACTGCACGAGCTAACACAGCTGGTGACTAACAATAACCTCTAGAACTCACACGTTTTAGACTTCTCAAGTAATCCAACCACACAGGTCTTACTTAAGGTACAATCTCTAAGACACACGTCCTAGACTTCTCAAGAGATCTAATCACTAAGACTCTCTTAAGGAATACAACTTTAAGTTCAAATACAATGGGTTTACAGAAAATTGCTTCTTATAAAGCTGATAATGTAAGCAAGTTTTTAGACCAAGAATGACTTAAGAAAGAACAAAGTTAGAAAGTATTGTAGCAGTTCGCGTGTGTGTCTTTCTTCAAGTCTTTGAGCTTCCTTTTATAGCCGAGTGAAAAGAGCCATTGAGATGAAATCATGATAGCTAAGTAGGCTTACGGATAGAAGCGTGAGGACGGGTACAAAGTCTTCTGCATGCTGCGCGTCCTGTCTGTGTCAGATTGTCTTATTTGTATTTCGCACAGTCTTCAAGAATTTTAACGTTGTAATGTGGTACAGCTGTACAGTGTGGCAAGTTTTCTTGGCTTCTCAACTTTAGAGGCTTTTTGTGAGCATGTGTAAGAAGGGAAAACATTGCTCGGTTCTTGAGATTATCAAGTCTTCGAATCATCAGCTCTGCACTTCCAGAATCTTCAGAACTTGTCTTCAGAACCTTGTTCTCTTAATCCACTTTCTTCATATCTTCAGAGGCTTCTGATAATATTTGATTGAAGCATGAGAGTCGACTTTGGGTAGGTCTTCAGAACCTTGATCAGAGAGCGTGAGGCTTCAGCATCTGGACTTCGTTCCATCAGAACCCTCGTTTTCAGATCTTCAGAACTCATACTCTTTTCCTTTCGAATTAAAGTCTTTTGTGTTATCTTCGTTCAGCTCTTTTAAGTGCATAGAAGAAATGTCTTTCTTTAAACATTGCGTTGATTCTCAAGAGCATAACCTGTTTGCTAGGTTCTCACAAGTAACAACATTAGTTGTGCAAAATTGTTCATGCCAATACTCATTTGTTATCATCAAAACTTAGAGATAATATTGCAGAACCAAATCTTGTTCTCACAATGAGTTGTACACAATAGGTAATGTAAGCATTACAATTTATACAATATTAAAGTTAATCAATGTTAATTGATCCTAATCAATGCTAATTGATCCTAACGGATTCCTAACACTCCCACTCAAGCTGGATCATATATTTCATATGAGTCGAGCTTGTTACAAATATAATTCACTCGAGAATCCTTGAGAGACTTACTGAACATATAATCTAATTAGTCTTTAGACTTGACAGAATATGTAGTTATTTATCCTAAAAGTACCTTGTCTCTTACATAATGACAGTTTATTTCTACGTGCTTGGTCCGTTCATGGAAAACCGGGTTGGATGCAATATGGAGTGTTGTTTGATTGTCGCATATGAGTTTTGCAGTCTGAAGATCTATCTATCTAAGCTCTAAGAGCAAATTTTAAATCCATGCCAGCTCCTTTAAGGCTTCTACCATAACATTAGATAATGCAACTGTATTTTGTTTCTTGTTTCTCAATGAGATCATATTACCTCCAATAAGAACACAATATTCAGAAGTGGACCTCTTATCCGATAGTGATCTGGAATTGGCGTCTGAATAACAAGTGATTTTAGGATCACCTCTATCTTTATATAATAATCATCTTCTTGGTGAATTCTTTATATATTTAAGAATTCAAATAACTGCATCCCAATGACTATCACAAGGAGCGTTCATAAAGTGGATCACAATGCTCACTACAAATGTAATATATTGTCTAGTGACTGTAAGATAATTGAGTCTACCCGTAAGTCGTTGATATCTTCCTGAGTCTTTCAATGGCTCCCCCTGACCCAAAAGAAGCTTGACGTTGGGGTCCATAAGAGTATTAATTAGACGACAATCAAGCTTACCAGTTTCACTGAGGATGTCTAATGCATACTTTCGTTGGTTGATTGCAATGTCTGATGAGGATTGAGCAACTTTAATGCCTAAGTATCTGAGTGTACCTAACTCTTTTGTTTAAAATATTTGAAAAGATGAGTTTTGAATCGCTTGATACCATTTGGGTCGTCTACAGTGATAACAATGTCATCAATATATACCACAAGAAAGATATGTCGACCGGTAGAGGAATGAAGGAAGAAAATAGAGTGATCTGCTTCAAATCTAGTCATACCAAATTGTATCAAGACAGAGCTGAAGCGGTCAAATCAAGCACGCAGGGACTATTTCAACCCATAAAGAGAATGATGAAGTCGACAAACAAGTATAGATTTCCAAGAATAGTAAAATCTGAAGGCTGATCCATATAAACTTTCTCCTTCAACTCTCCGTGTAAAAATATATTTTTAATGTCCAACTGATGAAGTTGCCAATGTTGAATGGAAACCATTGTAATAAAGATCGATCTGACCTTCTGGTCCAACTTTCATTATTTAATCCCATTGAACCCCACTGTAGTTTTTATGGGGGTAAAAAGGCAATGTTCTGAGTATTATTTAAATTTAATATAACCATTTCTTCCACCATCGCCTGACACCAATTGGGAGTAGTCATAGCTTCCCCTATAGACTTAGGAATAGACACATAATCCAAAGCAGAAACAAAAGAAACATAAGAAGTAGAGAGACACTCATAATTTATAACACAAGCATATTTGGGATTAGGATGACGAGACCAAATACCTTTTCATAATTCTATTTGAAGGTCAAGTTCAAGTGACATAGCTAGAGGAGCAGTTGGAGCAGGAGATGGTGCTTATGGATCAATATCACATCTTACTTTTGATGGATCACGTGTTTGGTGATGGTAGACACACAATAGAGGTGTAAGGGTTGCAATGTGGTCGGATGATAGAAGAGATCTCTCGGACATCTAAAGTACAATTCTCTTCAAGTGACACAGAGGAAGAGAAAAAATGGGGAAGTTTCAAAGAATGTGACATCCGAGGAAACAATATTTCGTTGAAGTTGGTGACAAAAATAATGATATCCTTTTTGTATACCTGAGTAGCCTAGAAAAATACATTTGAGATATTTGGAAAAAAGTTTTTCTTTACCTGGATTGAGGTCATGGATAAAGCATGTGCAACCAAAGACACGAAAAGGAATGTGGTGGAGATCATATTGTGGGTTCAGGATAGAGTATGGAGTCTGATCTTGAAGGACCGAGGAAGGCCTTTGATTGATAAGGTTACAAGCTGTGAGAAGAGCATCAACCCAAAAATGAGAAGGAACATTGTGGTGAAGTAAAAGAGTCGGTGATGTTTCAACTAAATGACGGTCCTTCCGTTTGGCAACACCATTTTGTTGTGGTGTGTGAGCACATAATGATTGATCAATAATCCCGAGTGATGTTAAAAAAATTGAAATTGAGATGACATATATTCACGAGCATTATTAGTGCATAAAATTTTAATGTAAGTGTCAAATTGGTATTTACTTTCGGCATAAAACTCTAGGAATATATGAAAAACATATGAATGATTTTTCATTAAAAATATCAAAGTACATCGTGAAAAATTATCGATGAAAGTTACGAAGTAATAATAACCTAAAGTTGACTTGACACGACTAGGACCCCAAATATCAGAATGAGCTAAAGCAAAAGATGATATAACACTTTTATTTACTCATTGATAATAGGTGTGATGAGTATGTTTGCCTAACTAACACTCAAATGACGAAACCTTAGAAAAAATAGAAGCTAAAAGACGCATTTTACTAAGGCTATGGTGACCCAAATATTGATGTGTAATGTTTTGAGACCCGACAAAAGCACATGCCATCAGTGGTGATAGATGATATAATCCTCCAGACTCACTCCCTGTTCCAATTGTCCGACATAAACAAAATTATCAATAAAAAGAACCAAACAATCATGGTTACAGGTGAACTTGTTAATAGATATTAGATTGAAAGAGCAACCAGAAATATAGAATACAGAATCTAAAGACAAGTTTGGAAGTGGGTGTGTCTGAGCAAGGCCTTGAACTTTGATGTTGGAGCCATCCACTACAGTGACAGAAGGCAAAGAATCAGAATAAGAAAATTTAGACAAAAGAGATTTATTACCAGTCATATGATTAGAGACATCATATTCGAGTACCCACAGACCAAGGGATGATGATGTAGAGATAAAGGCTATAGGATTACCAGATTGAGCAACGACGGCAGAAGATGATGGTTGATGGGATGCTTTGAACTGAAGAAACTCATTGTAATCATCGGCCAAAATAGTAACATCTTGGTAAAAGTGACGAAATCGGTTGAAGTGTGATCTCCCATGAGATATAATAGTTCAAAAACGTGAAAACTTAGTCACTTAGCAATGGGGAGGACAATGACGGCCGTGACAAGCGGAAAAACAAGGTGAAAATGCACCAAAAAAGGATCTGGTGTAGCGAGCTTGAGGCATTTTTTAGGGGCGAGCTTTACGCCTATAGATTCGTCGAAGGGTTGCAAACCTTGTGGTGGAGGCACACCAGTGATCAGATGCGTGGCGGCGGAGTACAGAGATATGCAGTGTAGCCGTGTGTATTGTGAACGACAAGGTTACTCGAGCAAAAATGAAGGGATCGTGAAACCCTTACCTTCTGATATCATATTGAAAGTGTATTTGTGTATGTAATCGTGTGTCTAATGAGATTACAGAGGATGTATATCATACGCATATGGATTGTACGCAATAGGTAATGTATTCATTGCAATTTATACAATATTAAACTTAATCGTTGCTAATTGATCCAAATCGATGCTAATTTTCTAATGTGTTACATTTATATAAAGTTATATAAAAGATTCTAAGTAGTATATCTTCTAGAAAGAGCGTGAAAGTTTGCTTCTATATAAAAATCATATGGAGTAAACATGAATTTGAAATATATCATCTGACACACTGATCATTATGCATTTTGGCATAACATTTGTTAAAGCATCATATGGGTGTTGTCTTGAAATTTTTTCTCTATTACATTACACTAAATGTTTTCAACGATGTAGAACTAAATTCGGTTTAAAAAAATGCTTTTTAATTTTGGTTTTGCTAGCAAGATGTAAGAGAATAATTGTACTTTCTAATGTGTGTTACATTTATAGAAAGTTATAGAAAAGATTCTAAGTAATAGATCTTCTAGAAATATCATGAAAGTCTGCTTCTATATAACAATCATATGGAGTAAACATGAATATGAAATATATCATCTAACACATTGATCATTATGAATTTTGGTATATCATTTGTTAAAGAATCATATGGGTGTTGTCTTGAAGACTTTGTTATATTACATTCAACTAAATATTTTCAACGATGTAGAACTAAAATCGGTTTAAAAAACAATGCTTTTTAATTTTGGTTTTGATAACAAGATGTAAGAGAATAATTGTAACTTCTAATGTGTGATACATTTATAGAAAGTTATAGAAAATATTCTAAGTAATTTATCTTCACTATGCCAAAATTGATTTTTGGCAGCACTACATAGACAGCGCTTTTTCCCAAAAGCGCTGCTATAAATTAAAAAAAAAAATGAAAAAAACCGCTGCTAAAGGGGGACTTTAGAAAGCGCTTTTGAAAAGCGCTGCGAAAGGCCAGATGTAGGTTACATTTTAGAAAGCGCTTTTTGGAAAGCGCTGCTAAAGGCTAACATTAGACATCGCTTTTGAAAAGCGCTGCTAATGCCCTTTCATAGACCACACTTTAGCCAGCGCTTTTGGAAAGCACTGCTAAAGGCCATTCCTATACCACACATTAGAAAGCGCTGCTATATACATAAGAAAAGAAAGCACTTTTAATTCAAAAGCACTGGTAAATGTATCACATAAGAAAATTCTTTCAGAAAGCGCCGCTATAAGTCTTTTAAATTATAAATAATAAAATAGAAACTCCCTCTTTTCGTGACTGTTTCTCTTCTCCGAAGCCCTAACTTTCAGACTCTCTCTCTCGCTACTACTCTCTCCACCGTATCTCCCTCTCTATCTGCACAACCGCTCCCTCCGCCGTATCTCTCTCTCTCTCTCTCTCTCGCGACTTCTCCCTCTGCCTAACTCCCTATGTTCGTGACTGTTTCTCTTCTCCGAAGCCCTCTCTCGGTGACGAAGCCCTCTGTTCATAACTCCCCCCGCCGTAACTTTGTTTTGTGGTATATTTTCTTTTGCTTTTTTTTGTGTAGATTCGCAAGCCATAGCCATAACATACATTGTTGGTGAATTAGTGTTGAATATATGAAACTAATTATATTGTATTGTTGATTTGGTTAATGTGGTTGTTGTTTGAATTTGATTTTGATATTGATATTAGTGTTGATGTGGTTGTTATTTGAATTGGTGAATTAGTGTTGATGTGGTTGTTGTTTGAATTTGATTTTGAAATTAGTGTGTGAATTTGATTTTGATGAATTAGTGTTGATGTGGTTGTTGTTGATTTGGTGAATTAGCGTTGATGTGGTTGTTGTTGAATTAGTGTTGATGTTGTTGATTTGTTGAATTAGTGTTGAATTTGATTTGTAGTAAGGTTGAAGATGATAAATAATGATATTTGTGGTGAATTTATTTTGAGAGTTGATTGAAAATGATAATGAAATTAATTGTTTATTTTTGAATTGATAATTTTGGTGATTGATTTATGCTCGAATTGATGATTCTTCGTTGGATAAAACTTTGAAGTTAATTGAACTTAAGTGTTGAAGTTGTTTTTTTTTACTTACTTGAGTTGAAACATTAAGTGTTGATGTGTCATTTGTGATGAATCAAAGTATACCATGCTACTTGAATTAATGTGATTCAATTTGCGGTCGATGCCATGTTGCTTAATTGAAGGAAGTGATGATGTTTACTAAATTTGATTCTTGAGACTTTGACTTGTTTCTTCGATATATCTTGTTTGTCCTATTATATACTAAATTTGTCCTGTTATATTTGGTATACACCATCAGTTACTAACTTAATGAATTTGCTATAGGGGTTACTTGTGAAGAGTGAAATTCGGATCGTTTCCAAGAATCTTACACTGTGTGGTTCCAGAAGTTGTTGACTTCTCTACAGGTAATTAGTTGTTCTTTTATTTTTGTTTAGCTTACTTAGTAAAACCATGGATAAAAAATGGATGTGTTCCAATCGATTGTTAAAAGAGTATGAGAATGGGGTATCAGAATTTGTTAAGTTTGTTGTTGAACACGCCAAAGACCCCAGTCGAATCACATGTCCTTGCTTAAGGTGTTGTTATGGGCGTCAGATTGACGCAGTTCCGTTGGAATCATATTTAATAAGGCATGGAATTGATCGAAGTTATACATGTTGGATATTACACGTCGAGATAAGTAACAAGAATGTTGAACCGAGGGATAATACGACCTATGTTTCAAACGACAATGGCACAGATACATACGATTGTGATCGAGTCGAAGAGATTGCAGAAGCACTTGAAGAAGATCTTCAGGATTGTCCCAAAATGTTTGAGAGGTTGGTAAGCGATGCAGCGAAACCGTTGTATAAAGGTTGCACTAATCTCACAAGTTTGTCTGCGGTATTAAAGTTGTACAACTTAAAGGCGGGCAATGGATGGTCGGATAAAAGTTTCACAGAGTTATTAGCACTTATGAAAGACATGCTTCCGGAGGATAATGTTCTTCCCAATCGAACCTATGAGGCCAAAAAAATGTTGTGCTCTATTGGCATGAGCTATGATAAGATACATGCTTGTCCAAATGATTTCATTTTGTTTCTAAATGAATATGCATCGTTAAATGAGTGCCCTAAATGTGGAGTCTCTTGATATAAGAAAAAATTGTCTCCAGCAAAAGTCTTATGGTATTTTCCTATAATTCTGAGATTTAGATGCATGTTTCGTAGTGAAATCGATGCAAAACACTTGACTTGGCATGCAGATGAAAGAATTATAGATGGAAAGTTTCGACATCCGACAGATTCACCACAGTTGATGAAAATTGATAGTGATTATCCTGATTTTGGAGAAGAAGCAAGAAACCTTCGCTTGGCATTATCTACAGATGGAATGAACCCACATGGTCTTCAAAGTATCTCACATACCACACGGCCTGTGATTATTATGATTTATAACCTACCTCCAAGGCTATGTATGAAGCGTAAGTACATGATGTTATCTATGTTAATTTCTGGGCCTAAACAACCAGGGAATGACATAGACGTATACTTGACACCTTTAATCTAAAACTTAAATATTTTGTGGGAGAACGGTGTGGAGGTGTATGATGGATATAGGAGGTTTTTGATGGAAAATTTTGGGGTGTTACAGTTACATAGTCAACATTTCTATCCTCTGTTTAGAAGACTAGCTTGTTATTCTCAGTTGAGTCTATCTTCTGCTGACCAATCAATGAATGTTAAAAAATGTATTCTTTGAATATTGAGAATGTAGCAAGTGTGAGTAGTGTGGATAATAGTTCCACATTGGTTGGAAATGTGGAGACTTTAACATTTATAAGTGGGAGAACCCTCACACTTGAAACCTTAAGGTTTTGGGTGAATATGTGGTGTCTTTCTCACTTGTGTTGCTCTTGGCCCAATGTGGATACTGCTCCTCATGACCTAACAAATGATATCATGAGCCTTTGGTTCGAGAAATAGATCGGCTTACTTGTATCGAAAGTCAACGGCTCCATAAAGGCGGTGAGTAAGAAATGTTCCGTGCGGTACAAGAGTTTGTGGAAGTAAGAATAACTTTCACTTGAAGGGGAGCATTGTGGACGCACACTTGAGGGGGAGTGTTGAGAATGTTACAAGTGTGAGTATTGTGGGTAATAGTCCCACATTGGTTGCAAATGTAAAAACTTGAGCATTTATAAGTGGGAGAACCCACACACCTATCACCTTAAGGTTTTGGGTGAATATGTGGTGTGCCTCTCACAAAGGTGTTGCTCTAAAAGAAGAAGTCCCACAATGTTCAATGCTCCCTAGTGAAAAAACAGTTTTGAATGAATATGTGGTGTGTCTCTCATTAGGATGTTGCTCTAAAAGAAGAAATCTCATATTGTTCAATTCTCCCTAGTAAAAAAACTCTCCCTACATTGAAGAATAATTTTGAAAATTTCTCTCAACACAATAAATTAAAATGAGAGACAAAATTGCAATAGTGTACAAAGTACAAAGATACAACTTGTGTGCGACACTTTAGTACAAGTGGGGCATGACAGTTCTTGATGTCAGTACACAGTCATGAACTTACCTTAATCTATAGTACAATGAACTACAACAACTCATATCTCAAGGTTTAACCCTTGCAATAATCAAATTAGGGGTGGACAAAATTGTCATGTCCGACCCAAACCGTCCGATCTCAGTGGCCCAACACAATAATAGGCGGTTTAAAACGGGTCAGCGGGTTTAACGGGTTAAAATTAAGGGTTTTAATGGATTAGAATGGTTCGGTTCAGATGGCTTTTCTGGATCCATTTGAAACCAAACCCAACCGATATATATATACAAAAACTAAATATTTTAAGATATGGCCCATTTAGAGTAGGCCCAAAAGTAAAAAAAATTCTGTTAATAATACTATAAATTTAGTAATGTTATTCTTTATGTGAGAAACATAAACCCTAGCCGCCGCTCTGAGAAATCTGAATCTTAGAACCTCATCTTCATTTTCTCATCATCCATTCATCCCTTCTTACCCCCTTTTTGTTTTGGAAGCTTTAAATGACTGAGAGTAAGAAACAATGTTTATGATTTATTTCTTTTAGATTTTTGTTTTGTAAACTTTGGTTTGAATTTATGTTTATGATTTAAATTTGATCTATTTTTTAGTTTGTTGAAGTTTTGTTTTGTTGTTGGTTGAAAAAAATGGAATAAGGAATCTTGAACCAAGTAAGAAACCAAAGCTATGGTTTTATTTTATTTTATTTTAATTTTTTCTTTTATGAAATTTGGGTTACATCTATGTTAATGATCTGGTTTTATATTTTTTTGCAGTTTGTGGAAGTTTTGTTTTATTGTTGCTTGGAAAGATGGAACAAAGAATCATGAACAAGCATGAAACAAAAGTTATATTTTGTTTATCTCTTTTTTGACAGATAGAAACTCAATGTTCATATTTTTTTTAGACTATGTAATTGTATTTTAAATTTGTAAATGATATATACGTTATTAAATGTTCTATTTATATTATTAATAATATGACTAATGTTTTAAATAATCAGATTTTTTAATAATTCATCATAAAAAAACATTATTGTTAATTTAATTTGACTTATAAATAAAAGTAAAAAGTTAGAAATATTTAAATTTGGGAAAAACAAGTTAAAAGACGAACCGTTCAATCCGAACTGCCCAACCGCCAAAACAGTAAACCGAAAACCGACAAGCGGTTTTTTTTGGGTGTTGTGTTTGTGAGTCACAATATAGAACAGGTTGTTTCGTGCTCTCAATGTTCAGGTCCTGCAGCAAGTATAAAATCAATTGCAATTCACAAGTGGCAGTGGATAAGGCTCGATATTCAGCCTCTGAAGATGACTTGGAAATGGTTGGTTGTTTCTTAGCTCTCCAAGAGACAAGTGAATTACCAAGGAAAAAGAGAAAACCAGTTGTAGATCTTCTTGTATCATGACAGCCAGCCCAGTCTGCATCAACATATCCTCTTATTTGTGTTTCTGAACTTCTAGGGAACATCAATCCCTTCCCAGGATTTTGCTTCAGGTATCTAATCACTCTGCAAGCAGCCTTATAATCAGTGGTGGTAGGAGAATTTAGAAACTGGCTGAGTTGCTGAGTAGCTAGGGTGATATCAGGTCTAGTGGTGTTTAAGTATAGGAGCTTGCCAATGATTCTCCTATAAGCTGAGATATCTTCAAGAGGTGGATTGTTGTCTTGATGTAACTTCAATGAAGGAACAAGGGGAGTTGAGTCTGATTTTGAACCAAGGAGCCCTGATGATTCAAGAAGATCTAAGCAGTATTTTCTTTGAGATATGCATATGCCATCTTTGGAATGAGCCACTTCTAATCCCAAGAAGTATTTAAGTATGCCAAGATCTTTGATTTTGAAGTTGTGATCAAGGATGAATTTGATTCTAGAGAATTCAGGAAGAGAGTTGCCAGTGATGATGATGTCATCCACATAGACAAGGAGGGCAGTGAAATCAGATCCATGCTTGAGAGTGAATAATGAATAGTCTGAAGTGGACTGATGATATCCTTACTGTAATAGAAGGTGAGTTAGCTTCTCATACCATTTTCTACTTGCTTGTTTAAGACCATATAGGCTATTTTAAAGTTTGTAAACAAGACCTTGCTTAACCACAACACCATCAGGTATAGACATGTAAACATCTTCTCGCAAGTCACCATGCAAGAAAGCATTGTTGACATCCATTTAATGGATGTGCCACTGCTTAAGAGATGCAAGGGCTATGAGTGTTCTAACTGTAGTAAGTTTTGCCACAGGGGAGAATATGTCAAAATAATCTAAACCTTCTATTTGGTTGTATCCTTTGTCTACCAACCTGGCCTTGTATCTTTCAACTGAGCCATCAGCTTTATGTCTGACCTTATAGACCCATCTGCTACCTATAGGTTTCACATGAGGAGGTTTGACGACAAGCTGCCAAGTATTGTTTGCAGATAAAGCTGCTAACTCAGCATTCATAGCCTGAATCCAACAATCATGCTGACAAGCTTCTTTGTAAGTTTTAGGTTCAACACACTTTGTAATGGATAAAGCAAAAGATTTATGGACAGAGGATAAATGATCAAAGGAATGATAGGAAATGATGGGATAGGGAGTACCTGAAGATGATGATCCTAAATGACTTGTAGAGGAGCTGCATACACAATCATGTAGATAAGAGGGAACATGTTTTTGTCTAGCAGGTCTGATAGTAGTAGGTTCAGTATGAGCAACAGGGGGTGTGTTGGTGGTTGTAAGGTCAAGGATAGGATTTGGTGTTTGGGATGTGGACAAGGGATCAGGTTCAGGTGGTATTGTGTTATGTGTGTCATTTATGCTAGGGGAGTTAGTTGGTGTATAATAAGTCCAGGTGGATTTGGATATGGGAGAATGGTATGGTAAAATGTGTTCATGGTGAGTGGTGTGTCTGGATACAAATACTTCATTTGTAGTTATGTCCAGAAGTAAGGATCCTTTCATGCCAGCTTTATAGCCAAGAAAGATGCATTTACTTGCACGAGGGGCAAGTTTTGTTTTGTGAGCTTGCAATGTAGATGCATAGGCCAGAGAACTAAACACTTTGAGGTCATTCATATCAGGGTTTTGATTGTGCATAATGAAATAAGGAGACTTATTTTCTAGGATGGGGGTAGGCAATCTGTTCATGATAAAGGATGCATGTAAGACTGCATAAGACCAGTATGGTTTTGGCAAGTTTGATTGGTACAGCAGGGCACGGGCAATATTCAAAATTTATTGGTGTTTTCTCTCAACACAACCATTTTGTTGAGGAGATTCCACACAACTAGTTTGGTGCGTAATGCCATGGTTATTGTAAAAGGAAGGTATATTGAATTCTGGTCCATTGTCAGTTCTAATGGCTTTAACTTTGTGGTTATGTCGTGTAAGGATGAGGTTAATAAAAGTGATGACATTTTGTCTGGCCTCACTTTTATGTTTCATGAGTGTTAGCCAGGTAAATCTACTGCAGTCAAGAAATAAGTATGGCCATGGATGGAGGGTATGGCAATTGGTCCCCAAATGTCAAAATGGATGAGATCAAAAGGTTGTGAGGCTTTGTGTGTGCTATTTGAAAAGGGTAATTTTCCCTGTCTTGCAAAATGGCATACATCACACACAGATTTTGGATAAACTTTTATAAAAGGGAAAGTAGAATGTAATGTATTCATACATTGGTCAGATACATGTCTAAGTCTAAAATGCCAAATGGCATGAGTTGGTAAAGAAATAGAGTTTGAACTAGAGCTAGAGCTACATACTATCTTATTTTCCATGACTAAGTAATACAAATCATGTACTTTGTCACCATAACCAATCATCCTCTTTGTGCTCCTTTCCTGAATGAGATAATTGAAACCATTAAATTCAACTATGCAGTCAAGTGATTGACACAATTTAGAGACAGAAATGAGATTTAAAGAAAAGGATGGAACATAGAGCACATTGGTCAAAATGAAAGCAGATGAAAACTTAATGGTGCCAGCATGTTTTGCAATGGCAAATTGGCCTGTAGGCATTTTAACCTGAATGAGGGGAATTTCAACATAAGAATGAAGGCATTGTAGTGATCCACACATGTGATCACTTGCACCTGAGTCAATAATCCAAGAACCCAAAGAGAAGTTTTGGCATGAAAGAGAATGAGACACAGAAGAGTGTGAAATACCTGATTGAACACTCACTGAGTTGACCTAATTTGAAGAAGAGGGTTGAGAAATAGTTGACTGTTGGAGTAATTGCATCAGTTGTTTATACTGCTCAGTGGTGATTGAAGGGGAGACAGTCATGGCATCAGAAGCTTGTGAATCTGGTTCTAGATCAGGTTCATTTGTAGAAAAGTGATTTGCATATTTCTTTTGCATATGAGGAGGAAATCCATGGTTGGCATAGCAGTTGTCAATGGTGTGGTTGGTTCTACCACAGTGAGTACAAACCCTACTATTGGTTTTGCCATAAGAATGTTGAGCATGTGATTTTCCCTTGTATCTTTGGGAATCATTAGCATTAATAAGGGAAGTGGGATCTTCAACAGTATGAAGATTACCTTGTCTCTCTTGTTGGAGAACCATTGAAAATATCTTGGTCATAGGAGATAAATGATCAAGCAAAAGGATTTGGGACTTAACAATATCAAATTGTGGATTTAAACCAGTCAAGAATCTAATGGCATACAAAGTGATATGATTCTTTCTAGCATTACACATAGCTTGACATGAACATCTAATACGACATGAGCAAGAAGGGATAGGGATGTAAACATCAAGTTCTTCCCATAGAATTTTAAGAGCGGAATAAAATCCAGTAACTGATTTGGAATCTTGCTGCAGGCTATAAACTTCTTGCATTAATTCAGAAATAGTTACCAAATCGCCTTGAGAAAATTGTTCCTTGAGATCAATCCAAACATCAATAGCATTCTCCACGAACATGATGGATTGGGCGATGGAATCAGATACTGAGTTGATGATCCAAGACAATACAAGCATGTTACAACGATTCCATGCACGGTAAAGAGGATCAAAGCTATCCGTGATGGGATCAATGGTGCCATCGATGAATTCTAGTTTCATCTTGCCTCCAAGAGCACGACGCATCGAACGAGCCCAAGAATGGTAGTTGGTGCCATTAAGTTTTGGTGATACAGTAACAGAGAAAGGTCCATCACTTGGATGAACGAAAAACGGTCTGGTTTGATCTAGTTGCGGATCAGTGGATTGTGAGCGTGTGAGAGCCATAAACGAACAGGAAAAGAAGAAAATAGATCGAAAGGCTCAATATACCATGTTAAGATTCAGAATACAAGCCATGGAACTCCATGGGAGAAGCTTAAACAAAGCTTAAGAAACAAGTAACATTCATAAGAAAGAAGAAGATGAAGTGTAAAAATAGTATATTATTCACTTGATTGTTTACAATGGTGAGGTGAGCTTATATACTACAAGAAGCAGCTACATCATAGCATACAATGATCCTACTGCATATGATAGCTCCACATTAGTTAGTTGTGGTAGTTAAAAAAGTTAGTTAGATGACTTGTGCAAGAAGCAACTGTATTTGAACTATCTTCCAATTTTGTATCAATTAACCGTAAGAGTAAAGATTATTGCGAAAAACAATGGTTGCACACATAGAAGCAAATGTTGAAGAGAGTAATAATTCTTACTTAATTGAACCTCTAATGTTTGATGATGAAAGTTTTGAGTACTAGAAGGATAAGCTTTTTAGTTTATTCATATCCCAAGATTTAGAACTTTAGAATTTGGTACTGATAAGTTACAAAGTACCTACAAATATTGAAGGAAATTATTAAAAACTCCATATATGAATTCTACGCAGAAAAAGACATTTAAATTGCATCACAAGGCCATATTTTTTATAAATATTATTATTACCTATAAGAAATAAAAAAAAAATTCTAATTAATAATCAATAAAGACTATTTATGATTCTAAATGTCTTAACTATGAAGGCAACAAGCAAGCCAAAAAGTTCTGGGCAAATACTTTAATAAGGCAGGACAAATTGTTCAAAATAGAATATCATGAAGATGTGAGTACCATGTTATCTAGATTTCCTCAAATTTTGGAAAAAATATATTGTTGTTTTAAAAAATAAAAAGTATTCTTTAGAATCTTAAACATCTCAATCTTCTAGAATAAGTGAACATAATTTTAAAAAGTATGAATGTGTTTTTCAAGAATTCCTAAATAACAACATAAATAGAATCAAGATTACTTCAATGATCTATGGTGTGAGTAGTAACAATAAGAGATATTTAGGATATGTGGGTGAGGCAATTATTTAAGCTCATGATCATACTTTATTTTAAAGGAGGTTACATTTTAAGAACTCGTCTTATGCTAAAAACATGAAAAGACAATAAACCTTCCAAAACTAATTAAAGAGGATTTTGGTAACTAAAAACAAAATTGTTTATATTGCATATCTATTTAGCGACAACATTGAAACACCGGTCTTGGTACCTGGACAGTAGATTATAGCTACACATGACATGAAAAAAATCATATCTTACAAAGCCTCGACAGATGAAAGATGAAGGCAACATTGACTTTGGAGGAAGCCAAAATGAAAAAATCATAGGCTCGAAAGTTGGAAAACGCTCACTTCCCTCAATTAATAATGTTTTATTAGTTGAAGGACTCGTGCATAACATACCGAGCATAAGTTAATTAAGTGATAATGATTATGGTATAGTCTTTAATCAAAAGTCCTACAATGCTATAAAAAAAAGATGGCATTGTCCTCTTTAGTGGTGAGTAAAAACAACAATTATAAAATCAAGTTACTTTATTTACAAAAGTAATATGTGTAATGCCTCGTGTTAGTGAACCAAGAGCAATGACTATAGCATAGACAATTAGGGCATGCAAGTGTAATATTAATCTCAAATTTTAACAAGCTTAATCTTGTGGTAGGCATGTCTAATCTAAAATACCATTGAGATGTTCTTTTTGAGTCATGTCAAAAAAGGAGACTTGTGAAAAATTATTTTCATTCTAAAAATATTGTTTCCTCCAAAAGACCATTAGAACTTTTACACATTGATCTGTTTGGATCAATGTAAGCTACCTCAGTTAATGAAAAAATATTGACTGGTTGTTGTTGATGATTATGACAAATGAACTTAGGTAAAATTTCTTAAGCACAAGGATGAATCATACTTTTTGTTATCAGTGTTTTTAAAAAACGTACAGGTTGAAAAAGATTAGAGAATTGCAAATATTTGAAGTAATTATGGTGGAGAATTTGAACATAAACCTTTTGAAAAAATTTATAAAGAAAATGACATTGTCCATGATTTCCCTTGTCATATAACTGCACAACAAAATACGATTATAGAAAAGAAAAATATATATCTTAAGAGAAGGCCACCATGATCAATGAGAAAAATGTTGCTAAGAACTTGTGGGCAGAAGTTATAAACACTGTGTGTTAATAAGACTCCTTTGAACAGTGAAAAGTAAGAAAACCAATCATTTCATATCTTCAACAAGTTTTATTCAAAATTGCAAAAGTGTATGTTATTGGAATATTTTGAACACTTTAGAGCATACATAGTATATAACAAAGAAAACATACTTGTTGAATAATCAATTCATATAATGTTTAATGATAAATTGACAATGATATGTCAAAGCTAGTTGAAATATTTGTTGGGTGAGAATATGAGAATGCAACGGTCTGGAGGGGGGGCGGGGGGGGTGAATAGACATCCTAAATAAAATTAACCAGTTAAAAATTGGTTGTGAAAAGTTTTATAAAAGTTTGAAAAATAATAATAAGCTTGCGCGGCGGAAGAATAATGTGTATAAAGTGATTATGCTTATTGAAAGGTATATACATAGAACACCTTAATCAGTAAACAATATGAAAAAGATCGAATCAAACAGTTAACCAAAAGATAAACAATCAAGCAAAGTATTGAATTGATATCAAATTTACACAAGATATGTATTTTGTACAAAGTCAATACGATGTGAATTCTAACACCATAATTTTCAACATTAATCAACAACAAGACAAATTAAAAGTGTCGATTCTAACAAAACCTACGCTTAACCAATAAATCACTACCAAGGCAAAACCTAATAGCATGTAATTCTAAGAAAGCGGTAAAACCTACGCTTAACCAATAAATCGCTTCG
Organism: Lathyrus tuberosus; assembly: GCA_022829125.1. NCBI lineage: Eukaryota > Viridiplantae > Streptophyta > Magnoliopsida > Fabales > Fabaceae > Lathyrus > Lathyrus tuberosus. The sequence continues at coordinate 15,542,105 of JALAZF010000031.1, forward strand.
GCAGGGAGGGGTCAGTTTCCCGAAGCAGATACCAATAAATCACTGACCGTCTATCACGAGAAGATTCTCTCCGAGTGAGCTCACTCGGAGTTTCGGCAGGGAGGGGTCCGTTTCCCGAAGCAGATACCAGCCAAGCCGAACACAGATAAGACAAAGTACAACCGGTTCCACAAGAGCCACGAGCATATGACAGACGACTGCATCCATCTCAAGGATGCAATTGAGATCTTAATCAGGGATGGGCACCTGAAACAATTCGCGAAGAAGAAGGACGCTCCTCGACAGGATGCCTAGGAGTTAAAGAAGGTCGAAGAGGAGGTGCCTTCCTCAGACGAGACCAGTCTTAAGGTCGCCATGAGCATCTCACGGCCGAAAGACTTCTACGTCCCCGATGGCCTCAACATTCCTCCTTACTTCTCCGCACACAACCTATGGGAAACCTTCCCCTCCGCCATAGTCATCTCGGAAGGGGGATTCAACAAGGTGACCGTGGGATCCGTCAAAAGGAAGTTCGAGCATCTTATCAACACAAGCTCGAACCGGAGTTCCACTCTTGATAAAGTTCGGGGAGAGTCAGTTCCCATCACCTTCTATCGTGAGGAACTCCTCGGCGGAGCTCCCAACTCCAGCATTCCTCTGCTCGTAAGGGCGCAAATGACCAACTTTGACGTTCGGTGAATTCTGGTCGACCGGGGAAGCTCGGTCGACATCATGTACTCTCAACTGTTCTCCACACTTCAGCTGGACGAGACACACCTGACGCCCTACATAGGCTCTGATCTACAAGGCTTCAATGGGTTAGTCACGAAGCTGTGGGGGTACGTGGAGTTGGTCGTCACCTTCGGGGTAGCAGAAATGGCCAGATCCATTAAAGTCCAGTTCCTGGTCATTGACTGCCTATCCCTATACCAATGCATCTTCAGACAACCGACTCTGGCCGAATTGGTAGTCGTGCCATCCACCGTGCACCTGAAGATGAAGTATTACACTTTCAAAGGACTCGTTGCCACCCTGCACGAAGACATAGAAGCAACGAGAAGGTGTTTTGAGGCAGCCTCAAAAGGGCTGAATATTATCGCCGCCCGACCAAAGACTCCCAGCAAGCCTGTTCTGCCCTGCAGCTCCGAAGAGGCGAAATCGCTGCCCCGCGTCGACATCATCGACCTCGACAGTTGTTTCTGCAAGGACGATTTGAGGGACCAGAAAAGAAAGGGGAAAGAGATCCATCCAAGCTCGAGCAACCTTTCCACATCGACCAGCAGCGGTGGGACTGCCCATCCGATGCGGCCAATCCCGGATGGCGAGTTCGAACTAGTCCTCCTTGGTGAAGATCCCCACAAGGGAGTGAAGATTAGGACTGGCCTCCCCGACCTTGTGAGGAAGAAGCTAAAAGTGTGTCTCTGGGAGAATGCATATCTGAAAGCTCTGCTGATTTGAGCAAATATTTGGAAGAACAGAATGTAAAAAGATATGTTTAAGCATGAAGAAGTTTGATGAAAGAAGACTGGTCAGATATGATGTCCTAACAGATGTCTCGACATCTTGATCTAATATTGCAGGATGTTTCTAAATCTGTTGCAAGATTTAAGGAGCAATCAAAACATGGATCAAGGAAGAAATAAACAGAAGATTCAAAGCCCAAGGAAACTGAAGCCTATAAAAGAATACTTAGACCTAGGATTTTAGATGCCTTTTGTAACCTAGTTCTCTTGTGTAAAAATAAGGGTTTAGGGTTTTGAGAGTCGTTGGCTCTCTAGGTTGTAAGTCTCCCTTTGTATCGTTTGATGCACTGTGGTAGACATAGGTGTCGCACAGATCCATAAGCCTTGAGGTATTGGATTGTGTATTGTTCTTGGATGAAGCTTTTAAGCAAATCTAAGTTAGCGTGTTGGTCAAGAAAGCTTGACAGAATTCTGTATTGACATGAATGATGTAGATAATCACAGTTTGTGATTAAGGGAAGTGAGTGGGGTATCTCATATCAAAGAGGATGTTCTTTGGTAAAGTCTTCATAAGGTAGAGATTATGATATAAAGTTGTAAACGGGGGAGTTTAGCTTTGTAATAATTCTACAGATAGTGGTGTCTTCTTCCTGGATTGGTGTCCCCTAGATGTAGGTGAATTGTACCGAACTGGGTTAACAATTGCTGTGTCTTTTATTATTCTGCAGATTTAATTATTCTATTAAGTTCATGATAAACATGTTGGAACATATGTCGTAACATTTGTGTTTATGTAGTTCTGATATTCAAGGTATCAGTCTGAGGTTATGCTTCTTTGTTTAAATGATTATGCAGAACAATATCTTGACATGTGTTAGGACATCTCCTGTCTACAATGCCATAATTTCAATTGGTATCAGAGCAGGCATCCTGTCTATTTTTGGATGAGATCTTTGGGAGATAATTTCTGGCGTTTAAACAAGGAGGAGTTTTAAAGATTAGATCAATCAACTGAAACATACACAAGGGTATTAATAGATGGGATGGATGTTCTGGATCGAAGGTAACAACCCGATGGTTGTTCATGTTGCTGAGGAGGTTCTACAACAACGGCAGGAGAAGTGGCTAGTTCTCTTGTTGGGGTGTCTTATAAGATGTTCTGACATCTTATTAGGGCAAATAGAATTTGTTCCTTGGTGGTTCCGCTGTATATGTTTCTGATGGAAAAGCTCTAGAATTATGGGATTCTGGAGTTGTTGCTGAAGACAGATGGTGGAAGATCTCAATTGTCGGCCTCTATATTTGAAGATATCTGCATCTTTTATTCCAAAGTTGGGAGCGATGGAATGGAAAGATTTGTTTGAAGATGTCTGTTATGGTGACTTGGTACTTGGAAGCTTGGTTCCATGGTGCAATTTGAAGTCAGTTGAAGAGGAGAGGAGTTGAGTTTAGGTTTATCAAGTTCTCACTCTGGGAGTTTGATAAATTATTGATCGACTAAGTTGTCAAAGATACTTGAGAATTCTCTCAAGTCCACTCATAAAGACGTCTCAGTCGTGCATCTGGAGTCTTCTAGTTATTCTTCTGACTAGAAGGTGTTTCTATGAAACACAAACCTGAAGACATTGGAGGTGATTTATTTTCACCATCAAAAAATAGCAAAGAAGGATTTATCTCTCTTAACCCTAAGGGTGGATCCAATCTATATGGAGCTTTCAGAACTGTTGAGGTAAATAGGGTTCGTTCAGAGAGAATCTAAGTTACTTGAGTCAAGGGTGGTAGCCTTGGTATCTCAATAATATGTTTGTCAAAGAAGATACTTGCAGAAGATTGAGCACTTGATAAGTGTTCATGAAGTGATCTGGTGGAGCATAGCTACAGCAGTGAAGAAGGGTTATTGGATAAGGATTTAAGATCAATTGCTATTTGTGGAATTCACAAGTATTTAATTGATTATCCTTGAAATTCAAGATTGCTGATGTTCAACAAGATGTTGGAACATCTCATCATCAGAGTTTGTGCAGAATCATGAGAGGGGTACTGCATGCGCTTTAGCATCTGTTTTGGTTTTGGATGTTGACCTAAGAATCTGCTTCAGTCTAGTGTGACAGAAGCATGTGATCTCTGGAGAGTTTCCTGGCAAGAAACTGGTCTGGACAATGGTGCTGTTGAAGATGAAGATGAAGACATCATAATCTTGATGGTTATTTCTTGGATCAGTTTATTTCTGATCTAGGAGGACTGGAGTGCTGGTGATGGCACAACTTGGATCAGTTTATTTCTGATCTAGGTACTTAGGAGCATGGGATCTTGCTCATCTTGGAAGTCAAAGTTAAGCGGTAGTTATCTCTGACTTTCTACAGACTCCTCTACTCAAGGAAAGTGGCATTCTTTGGTATGGCTATGGTGTAGTCTAGGACTACTTTATCTTCTGAAGATTCAGACGTGGTAGGTGTGAAGTCTTTGAAGTTTCAAAACAGTTATTCATTAAGGTGTGAGCTTGTATGGAATATCTGTGATAAGTTTAAGCAGGATGAAGGTTGTCTACTCAAACTTAGTTATTGAATCAAGTCTATGAGAGCATGGAACTCTGGTTCTATTAAAGGGAGGAGGTTCTTCTAACTGGCAGAAGGAGGAGCTGAATTCAGCAGTTGGATATCATATCAGAATGTTCTGACATCTAACTTAACATCAGAGTCTCAGCTGGTGATGTGGCACATCAGCTTAAGATAAGGTGATCTACAGGAGAATGGAAGTTATGGATGCTTCAAAAAGGTCTATCTCATGCAGTTTGTGGGAGTTGTGGATTGAGAAGATGTTACATGTCTAGAGGCTTGTTGGATCTAAGATGTCTTGCTATGGGGCAAGTAGTTCATATAACTTGAAGATCAGATTTCATTGGTGGATCAGTGTATCTTGTGGGAGTTCTGAAGAAGAGTGAGATCAATCAAAAGGAGGCATTTGGTTGTTTTCATAGTGTGCATTCAAGCAGGGTGCTTGGAACTAATTACTCTTGGGCAGAAGGGTAGTTGGTTGAAAACATAAGGAGGATCTGGTTCATCTTAGAGATTGAGGTAGAAGTTCTAGGTTGAGGATAGAAGTATGCCTTCTTTTGGTGGATGAGAGTTTATTTCTCTCTTTGGTTATCTGGAGTTCTTGTTGATCAAGCTGGTGGCGCAGTGTTGTTTGAATATCTTCAGTTGGATTACTATGCAAATATTAAGTCCAGTGGTGGAGCATATCAAGAACCATGGTGTGTGGTGTCTGTGATGTGTGAAGAATGTCCTAACTGATGTTAGAACATTTTCTGGGTTGGTTATCCTTGGAGTAGGATGCTAAGTTCTGAGTGTGGAACTTGACACTCACATCTTGTCTAAGAGGTATTTATCTTATCATACGGGAGAATGATTGGTAAAGGATTGTCTTGGAAGTCTGGTGTGAATGGGATATGCTAGAAGTGGATCAGTTTGGTGCTTGTGGAGCAAATGGGTTGAGAAGTTCTGGAGCATGTATACGATATCTGACATCGTTAAGAAGATAGCAAACTAAGGGGCCTTGTGCGTCTCTTTGAGGAATGTGGAGCATTCCAGATCAATTGGATTTTATCTCAAGGAACATGGAGGTCTATACATGAGAATTCAAGAGGAATTCATGTGGTGTATAGATGGGTTCAAGAAGAGGGGAATCAATGGAGCTTTGATCTTAATCCAAGAGTTTGTTAATTTAGGATGGTGATCCTAATGTGACCTCACGGGAAGCATGATGGTGTTCATGTGTGAGTGATTATTCGTTCTTGTCAGAAGAAGCAATAAGTGCAGTTGATGATTGTGTTCAGCAGGAAGGTTGGACAGAGGGTGCGCTCTTGAAGACATGAAGATACGTCTTATGTTTTCCATTCATCTACATAAGTGTTCATTGGAGGAGCACTGGTTATCTTAGATTGGGGGAGTGGCTCCTTGTTCTAAGATGTATTACTGCAAGGGTGCAGTTCTGGATTCAGCAAGTTGTGCTGAGTTGTCAAGAAGGATGTCTTGACATTACTGTTCCAAGGTTGTGGGGGACTTGACAGTATAAATTTAATTCCATCATTAAAGTGTCAATACAAGTATCTTGGGTGCTAACTGAAAGATGTTTGAAGAAATATCTTAACATTTTGGTAATTTAATCTTGGTCTTCTGTTTAAAAGGATTATTCTTGGGACTCATCAAAAGGATGGTGACTATGCTTTAGATGGACTGAACAAGTCTGAAAAAATCTCAGGACATTATTTAAGACCTGAGGGTGGGTCATAACTGAAGGTGTGAAAAACACAAGAAAGGGGGGGGGGGGGGGGGGGTTTGAATTGGTTTTTCAAAATAAAATATTTTCTTTTATTCACACTCCTTTTGACAACTCTTTAACTTATGAGTGAAAATATTAATTAAGCTTGAAAGAGATAACACAGTATGTTTATACTAGTTCACTTGAGAATTTCTCAAGTTAATCTAGTCCACCCGCCAAGGTGATTTCGCCTCTCTTAATCGAGGTCTTAATCCACTAATCAATTAAATTAATACAATGCCCAAGCCTAACTGCTGGTGACTAACAACAACCTCTAAAACTCTCAAGTTCTAGACTTCTCAAGAAATACAACCACACTAGTCTTTCTCAATGAACAACCTCTAAGACAACACATCTCAGACTTCTCAAGAAATGCAACCCTACAGGCCTTTCTCAAGGAATACAAACCTAAGTTTGAAAGAAGTTTTGTTTACAAGATATTGCTTCTAACACAAGCTGAATATTTAAACTATTTTACAGCACAGAAAATGACTTTTAGAATGATAATAGTAAGATAAAGCGTGTTGGTTGAGCGGAGCTGTTGTTATCATTCTTTGAGTCTTCAAGTACTTTTATAGCTGAGTAAAAGTAGCCGTTGCAAGGTAATCATGACAATTGACGGCAGTTTGGTAGAAACGTGAGGACAAATGAAACCTTTTGTGTCCCGTCTTGTCAGTATATCTTCGTTGGCACCGTTACCAAGAAATCTTCATTTTAACTTTTGCACAGTTACCAAGATATCTTCGTTTGAACTTCGTTGCTTAGTCTTCTAATCTTCTTAACTTCAGAGACTACTACGAGTATGAGTAAGAAGGGAAAATGCAGCTTGATTTCTTAAGATCTTCAAGTCTTGGAGTCCTTAGAGCAGCGTCTTCAGAGTCTTCAGCACTTGGTCTTTAGAACCTTGTTCGCTTGGTACGTTGTCTTCATATCTTCAGAGGCTTCTGATGGTATTTAGTTGAAGCATGAGTAGAGACTATGGTTAGGTCTTCAGAACCTTGATCAGAGAGTATAAGCCTTCTGCATTTGAACTTCGTTCAATCAGAACCTTTGTCTTCAGACCTTCAGAACTCGTTCTCTTTCCCTTTCGTATCATATTCTTGTGAACTTCACATTTTCTTGAAATAAATTCTGCATTTCAAGTGTAGTGCATAGGCAAAGTATTTTCCTTTTAGCATTGTATTCGCGCTAATTTATGGAAGCATAACCTGTTTGTTAGATTCTCAATAGTAACAAACATTAGTCTTACAAAATTATTCATACAAACATACTCGTTTCATATCATCAAAACTTAGAAGTAACATTGCAGAACCAAAACTTGTTCTCACAATCTCCCCCTTTTTGATGATGACAAAACTATGTATTTTTATGACACAATTTTGATATATAATGCAGGGATAATAACAGATTCTAAAAATTGCTTATCCTTCGTATGAAGTACTCCCACTGAGTCTTAGACTTGATGAATTTCTGTGCTTGGGCTCCCCTTGATTTCATTATTGGATCAGAATCCTTGAAAAAAAATAATCTAATAGAAATAACAGTTTATCTGTTAGCATGTAAACAACGTTATTTTTCAGAGATTGACTATAGAATCAAAATATCATATTCATATAACTTCTCCCCCTTTTTGTCATGATAAAAAAGATTAGTAGTCCAAGGGTGAAAAATGAAGATCTAAAGTCCTAAATACAAACGAGACATAACTAAACTTATGTGCTCCCAGAGGACATCTTGTCCCAAATCTTCTGAAGCATGCTCTGAACATTTGCATTAACAACTTTTTGTTCCTCAAAATTCTCTCTGAATTTTTGTTATTCTTCTCTGATTTCTTCAACGACAATTTCCAAACGCCTAATAGCCGGATCAGATGAGGACACAATTACAACATCTTGCTTGGCTTTTTCCATGGCTTCAGCTTCGTGTGCCATCCTGGCTTCTTCAGTAGCTTTTTCTGCAAGAAGTTTTGCTTCTTCAGCAACCTTTTCTTCACTTTCTTTCTGTTTTGCAGCCAAGATCTTGAGTTCCCTGATCCGTTCCTCAGCCTCTACTTTTTCCTTTGCCAACTGAATTCCAGCAGTCATGGTGGCGTCTGAGAAACTTATAATTCTTCCATGTTCAGAATCCAACCATTTCTAGAAGATTTGACAAGAACCTTCAAGCTCTAAAGGCTTCGCACTTTTGCTGATTTCTTCTCTTAATTTTGCAAATTTCTTTAAAGCATTGTCACGAAATTGACCTACGCATTCCTCAAAAGTTGTTGGAAGTGGTATGTCATAGATAACCAAAGCAAGGTCAGGCTTGGCAGAATTTGTTTCAGGTGGTGTTTGCTGAGATGAAACAATCTCAGTATGAGGATGTTCATTGGTTGGTTGATAAGCAGGAGATGATACTTCTAGAGTGTCTGAAACCATAAGGGTTTCAGGTGTGACATTCTCTAAAGATTCAGAGATGGTTTCCGCAGAGCTAGACTCAATGCTGAGGTCTTGAGATTCAAAGATTAGGTTCATGGAACCTGGTTCATTTGACTGAATGGTTGAAGAGGTTATTGTCGTGGTGTAGGTAGGAACAACTTCAGACGAGATAGGTGTACTGATTGATGAGTTGGGTGTAGATTGGATTGTGGTAGTTGGAGGAGGAATTGAAAAAGATGGTGGTTTAAACTTCACTTGTGGATTGGTGGTAGAAATGAAGGTAGTTTGAGATGATGATGGTGCAGTGACAGTCTCAGTGACATTTATAGAACCAGACGAATTGATATCAGATTTATTTATATTCTCAAGAAGAAGAGACTCCAGTCTGGAAGTTTGAGAGGTTTCAGCCTTATCATCCTTTTTCTTCTTAGGCTCAGAAACGTCTTCAGTTTGCTTTCTCTTGCTCCTGGTAATATATTTAAGTTTGGGAGCAACATCTTCTATTCTGAATCCAGACATGTCATGTCCTTCTTCTCTCATTATAGCAACGAATGAAGCAATAGTATACATATTATCTCCTCTATGATAAATTGGATAATCTATTACAGGAAGTCTGTTGTGAATCACGGTGTCGTGAGGGATAGACATATGTTTCACTTCAACATTTGTCACCATTTTCATATGCTTAAGGTTCACAACATTGAAAACTTCTCCTATGCTTGCAGTCAGGTATTCTGTATATTTGGCTTCTTTGACTAGATACTCCACTAAGCCGCTTTCAACAAAAATATCAGATAGAAGTCTTCCAAAAGGAATGTAGTTTACAATCTTCCTATTCGGAGAGGCTGTTGTTCTTGTCTTACGCACCATATATCTTAGGTAGTAGAATAGAATGGATGGAAGACACATTTTCTTATTCTTGTGCAAGTAGTACAACATGTACTTTTCATTTGCGTTGAAGAAATCTGTAGCACTATTAGAAGGTCTTGGATTAATACATCCAAGAATAATTTTATGCCAGATCCTCAGATTGTCACGCAAATTCTTGCTTTTGTACTCTGTTGTCCCAGGTTGACAATTTTTGAAAATCGCTTTGTTGATGACAGATTCAGATTTGTCGATTCTTCCATAGACTCTTTTTCCTTCCAAGAACTTCATTCCCAGCAAATCTGAAATTGACTTCTCAATGATAATAAACTTTTGATCCATAACAAAGGAAACAACATGGAGATTGTCAACTTCAGCTTGTCTCCAGAATTCTTTGATGAGATCTTCATAGGTAGGGCCTCTAAGTCTGTCAAAGTAACTTTTCCAACCCTGAGTGTTTAGCTGATCAACTAGGCCTCTAATTTGAACAAATTTTTGGAAGAACAGAATGTAAAATGATATGTTGAAGCATGAAGAAGTCTGATGAAAGAAGACTAGTCAGATATGATGTCCTAAAGGATGTCTCGACATCTTGATCTGATATTGCAGGATGTTTCTAAATCTGTTGCAAGATTTAAGGAGCCATCAAAACATGGATCAAGGAAGAAATAAACAGAAGATTCGAAGCCTAAGGAAACTGAAGCCTATAAAAGAAGACTTAGACATAGGATTTTAGATGCCTTTTGTAACCTAGTTCTCTTGTGTAAAAATAAGGGTTTAGGGTTTTGAGAGTCGTTGGCTCTCTAGGTTGTAAGTCTCCCTTTGTATCGTTTGATGCACTGTGGTAGACACAGGTGTCACACAGATCCATAAGCCTTGAGGTATTGGATTGTGTATTGTTCTTGGATGAAGCTTTTAAGCAAATCCAAGTTAGCGTGTTGGTCAAGAAAGCTTGATAGAATTCTGTTTTGACATGAATGATGTAGATAATCACAGTTTGTGATTAAGGGAAGTGAGCGGGGTATCTTGTAACACCCCGATTTTTAGTAATTAATTATTTATATTAATTATTGAGTGATTTTATAAGATATTGATTTATGAGACTTATCTAATTTATTTGAAATATTTGATTTAAATGAATTACTTGATTTAGTGAATTTATAAAAATTAATTGATTTATATAATTTATTGAGTTTATATAAATTAATTGGTTTATTTAATTTATGTGAATTAATTGGTTTAATTGACTAAATTGAAATATGTGATTTAATTTATTATTTGAAAATAAATTGAATTGTGGAATTTATCTAATTATTTATTTTAATTAGATTGTTAGTATTTAGTAAAATATTTAATCTATTCTATTTTATATGATATTATAGTTGTTGGAAATTAGTGGGCTTTGTGGGAGGTGTTAGTAGTAGATTAATAATGGTTGGGTTAGGCCCATTTTGTGGAATGAATAGTAGGGTTTAGAGAGTTAGTAAGAGTTGGAAAGAGGGAGTAAAAACCAGAAAAATTAGAATAGGAAAAGTGTAGAGAAAGAGGAGAAAAAGGAGGAAGAGGAGAAGAAGAGAAAACCATAGAGTAAGAGAAAATCACCAAGAGATCCAAGGTAAGGGTGAGATTTTATTCAATATTGGAATTATTTGAGTGATGGTTATTGTGTAGAAGTAGTATTAGAATAATCCTAATTTTTTTTGTAAAAACTGAAATTAATTAGGTTAAAATTAATTTATGAAATTACTAAATTTTGAATGGTTAGAAACTGATTTTTAATGATATTTTGAAAATCCATTTAATATTTAGATTACTCAATAGAGTTGGAAATTGGGGATGGATAGTTTTCCTGTTTCGTCCCTATAATACTAACTATTGTTTCACTGTTATGAAATGTGGTTTAGTAATAGAACAATTAATCGGCATGGAATGATAAAAGATGCCATTCCCTTGTAGTTGGAAAACTCTAGCGCAGGAATAGTGTGAGAAATAAGAAATTCTGAAACTAAAGTAGTACCAAACTCCCCTCTTGGATAATGATGCGCATGGAAATGCAAGTAGCCACCCTTTCGTTTAATGCATTGCAGGAAAAGTGTTATTGAACTGTACATGTAGTAAATAAATGGATTAGGAGAGTAACATTAATCATAATGATAGCATGTATATAAGTGTGCCTTAAAGAAATTATATATATATATATATATATATATATATATATATATATACACATGTAGTCCATGCGTTAAATTAGAGAACTATTTGTAAATACCTACTTGCTCCATGTACTGATACGCTGCAAGAAGTCCTTTTTCTCATTGTATGCGCAGGGTGGGTGTACCATAGACTAATATTATTATATATAATAGTTCTTATAACACGTAGGATAAATAAATAACATATTGTATCATGTGCCTATGTGGTCCTTTTAGCAAATTGTGTACATGAAAATATACTCCAATGTGGCTTCACAATTAATCCATGCGCATGATAGATGTTCAAGGAGCAGAGCATGATTTTCCTTTCTCCTGTAACAAATATATAGAATTGAATATTGAAATTTTATTAAAATATGAATTATTCATTAATTAGTGAATATTTATTTAAAATATTGAATACTTATTAAGTATTGAAATATTTATTAAAATATTGATAATTTATTGAATTATTGAATTATTTATTTAAATATTGACTAATTATTAAAGTATTGAATTTTTATTGAATATTGACTATTTATTGAATATTGATTCAATTATTGGTGATTAATTTGGTGATTATTTTGGTGATTAATTTAGTGATTGATTGATTAGTCTATATTTAATCGGTAACTTATATTTGTGAGTTGTGATTGAGTCTAATTAGTCCTTGCGTATTATTGGTTGATTGTGGTGACGAAATCTAAAGTATGAATACTTGATTATGAAAATGAGTTTGTGTGTGTGCAATTGTATGATAATTCAAGTGTGATGAATTATTTGAGATATGCATGATATTAAGATTAGAGAACGGTCTTAATTGCATATGATGGTTGAGTGCATACGCATCATTTGTGTCAAGAGGCAATGCTTGCTAGTTTCGTGGGAGCTAGTGACTTGTCCCAAACCTAGAGAGGGGTTTGAAAGCTTAGAGAACGGGCTTTGTGTGTTATTGGTCTAGAGAACGGACCCGGTTTAATGTAAAAACCGAAAAAAAATAACAAGTGTTGGTACCACATGGCATGAGTTGCATTGAGTTTGCATCGAGTCGCATCGCATATATGATTGTTATATAGAAGTATGTGAATGATTGTGACTTGTTGAATATTGGAATTTGATATGAATTGTGTGGATACTTGGGTGATACTTGTTGATGAATATTGAAGTGTGAGATTATTTATTATTTGTGTTTATATGTTTTACAATAATCATTATCTTATACTTTTAATATTGATGTGAATTCTCACCCTTCTGTTGGAATGATGTTTTATACGACATCGCTCAGGTGCCGAGGAGTAGACTTGCTCGTAGCGCGAGGTAGCCGCCGATGCAGCTGTTTAGCGTCTTTATTTATGTTGGGTCGAGTCGTGCTCTGGTCATGTAACACTGGGATCGTTAGGTTTATGTTTTAGAGATACACTATGTACTCTACTTATACTTTTATGCTTACTTGATCTGTATGAAGTTGGCTCTTATGCCTAAGTATCATTTATTGATGTGATGAGTGTGAAACTCTTTTTATGTCAATTATGATTGATTAGAATCCGCTGCTACATGCTAAGAGAAGTTTTGAAAAGCATGAAATTACTAAAGTGATAATGAGCATGACAGGTGTTTTATGATGTTTTATGATTATGTGTGACACCCTTAAATGAATAGCATGATTATTTACTCTGATTTATTGTATGTTTTATACGGGGATTAGAAGGGTGTTACATATCTCATATCAAAGAGGATTTTCTTTGGTAAAGTCTTCATAGGGTAGAGATTAGGATATAAAGTTGTAAATGAGGGAGTTTAGATTTGTAATAATTCTACAGATATTAGAGTCTTCTTCCTGGATTGGTATCCCCCAGATGTAGGTGAATTGCACCGAATTGGGTTAACAATTGATGTGTCTTTTATCATTCTGTAGATTTAATTATTATGTTAAGTCCATGATAAACATGTTGGAACAGATGTCGTAACATCTGTGTTTATGCAGTTCTGATATTCAAGGTATTAGTCTGCTGTTGTGCTTCTTTGTTTAAATGATTATACAGAACAATATCTTGACATATGTTAAGACATCTGCTGTTTGTAATGCCAGAATTTCAAGATCTGTTCGCATGGAGAACCGAAGAGATACCCGGGCTAGATCCTGAGGTGGCCTGTCACCATCTCACCATCAACCCCGCCATTAGGGCAGTAACTCAACGTAGGCGAAAGTAGTCTCCGAAAAAAACAGAGGCTGCCGAACAAGCTGTAAAACACCTCCTAGAGGCAAATTTCATTTCGGAAGCCAAGTACACTACTTGGTTGTCCAATGTTGTACTTGTAAAGAAATCAAATGGAAAATGGAGAATGTGTGTTGACTATACCGATCTTAATAGGGCTTGCCCTAAAGACGCCTATCCCCTCCCTAACATTGAAAAATTAGTTGATAATTTTTCCAGTTATAAATTATTGTCTTTAATGGACGCATATTCGGGCTATAACCAAATACCCATGGCCAAAAGTGATAAAAGGTACACAACTTTCATGACCGAATTGGGCAACTATTACTACAACGTAATTCCCTTCGGCTTGAAAAACGCTTGCGCTACCTACCAAAGAATGATGAACAAAGTCTTCCGAGGAGTGATCGGGGATATGCTCGAAGTCTACATGGACGGCATGATCGTGAAATCCCACGAGGAATCCGATCACACGCTCCATCTAAAGGAAGTCTTCGAGCAGGCCAGGAAGTACAAGATGCGCTTCAATCCGGAGAAGTGCACGTTCGGGGCACGGGAAGCCAAGTTCCTCGATTTCTACCTAACAGAACAAGGAATCGAAGCCAGCCCCGACAAATGCAGAGCCTTCTCGGAGTTCCCCACGCCGAATTAAAAAAAAACAATCCAAGCTCTGAACGGGACACTCGCCTCCTTGTCCCGGTTCATGGACAAATATGCTCAGAACATGCTCCCCTTTTCCAAACTCCTATGCAAAGAGGAAACTTTTGAATGGACGGAGGAATACGACAAAGCCCTCGTCCACCTAAAAAAAGCACTATCGAACCACCGGTCCTCTCCCGAACAGCTAACGGGGAAACCCTCTATCTCTATCTCGCCGTCGCAACCGAGGCTGTCTGCGCCACCCTCATTCGTGAAACCCCTGACAGGAAGAAGCCCATATACTTCACGAGCAAGGAGCTAAAAAGACCGAAACTTAGATACCAGCAGATCGAAAAAGTAGCCATGGCCTTCATCAATGCTGCGAGGAGGCTGAGGCCCTACTTTCTAGCCCATACCAATATTGTACGCACGGACCAGCCTGTGAGGCAACTATTGAGCCGCCCAGACATGACCGGCAGAATGCTCAAATGGTTGCTAGACTGTCCGAGTTCGACATCTAGTACGAGAGCAGAAAAGCCCTCAAAGCTCAGGCGCTGGCCGACTTCGTAGCGGAGATGATGTTGCCCGACTCCCCGACTTGTGGGGCTTGCAGGTGGACAATCTTCATCGACGGAGCATCCAGCTCGGCAGGGAGCGGAGCAGGAATCATCCTGGAAAACAAGGAGGGAATCCTTGTCGAGGTCTCGCTAACCATATCTTTTCCCACCTCCAACAATCAAGCAGAGTACGAAGCTTTCCTCGCAGGTCTACGCATCGCCGAAGACCTGAGAGCCGAGGAAGTCGTAATCTGCACAGATTCTCAACTCGTGGCCCTCCAGGTACGGGGAGAGTATCAGGCCAAGAATGACAACCTATCCGAATAATTGACCTTGGTCAAGGAGAAAATAACAAAGTTAACATCGGTGGAGGTAAAGCACATTCCTTGCAAACACAATGTCTGGGCAAATGTCCAGTCAAAGCTGGCGAGCACAAAGAAAAAGGGAGGAAACAAATTCGTTATCTAGGAGGTACTTCATCGACCTAGCATTGAGAAAACTCCCATGACCCTCGACGTGCACGTCGTTGGCGACATCAACTGCGGGATGACCCCAGTCTACAACTACCTCGCCAAGGATGAACTACCATCCGACCCAAAGGATGCCAGCATGGTCAAACGCAGAGCCTGTTCTTATGTCTTGGTCGAAAATAAGCTCTACAGGCGGGGGTTCTCCATTCCTCTATGTAGCACCTCAAAATTTGCCCTCTTGCTTTTAGTTTTACTGGCTTATGTTGCATTGCATTTTGGCATAATCATCATTTGCATTTCATTGGTTTTTTGGTATGGGATCAAGGTGTTTAAGTCAAATACAAGGAGCCTTGAGCCTCAAGAGGTCCTAATGGGTCATCACTTCATCATATGATCAAGATTGACAAGAGAATGCAAGGGAATCACATCATCCTAATCAGTGCCAAACTAGGGTTTTGGAATTCTTGAGTAGAATGCCCCAATGGGCAAGATCTTTGGGTTTTTATCACCTCCAAATGTCATATCTCATCTTTGTTAGACAGGATATACATCATAATTTGGATTTGGAGGATGTGCTATTTTCTCCTAGACTGAGGGTCTAAAACTAGGGTTTGCCATGAAATCAGTTTATTTCTGATTTCTTAGGCAAGACTTGATCTCATAGTATTCTACATGTCCTCAAGGGTTTAAGGATGGAAGATTTCCCATTGATTCATTTCAGAAAAGGTTCAATTGACCAATTGATTGAGAATCAGGCAGTTTGGGGAAAAGTCAACTGTGCAGAGGAAAAAGTCAACTCCTGACTTTTTGAGGTCAAAATCATGAAATTTAAGATACATATGTTCATTGGACAAAATTTGATCAAGAAATAATGGAGGAATCATGAAAAATTAAGAAATGTACAAAGTTTCCATTTTTAGAAACTTAAGGTTCCTAAAATGGCAAGTTTGGATCATTTGGCACCTCACTTTGAGGCTTCCTCTCTCCAGGATAAAAGCTCCAAACCTCAGGCCCAAGTTGAGCCAATTAAAGTTCACATTCTAAGCTTCAAATCCATATAAAGAACTCTTCCATTGGATCAAAATTGAGGGAGTTATGATCAATCAAAGTTTGACAAAACTAGGTCAAAAACCAAGTCATGGCAAGGCAAGTTCAGGCCCATAGGCCATAATTTCATCAAACACGTGGTGGGCAAAATGTCAAGCTACTTTTCTCAATGATGGAGGCTCCAAATGAAAAAATGTTGAACATCAAAGTTGTTCATCTCAATGTCCTGTTCAACTTTGATGTTGGACATTTTTCCATTTGAGCAAGTTATGATGCAGTTATAGTGGTCCAGAGTTGATGTGATCATGCTGAAATTCACAAGCCATAGCCATGCATACCATGCAGGTCGTGCGTGCCCATGATGCAGTCCCACATTCCTATGTTCTAAGCCATTTTACACCATTTTACCAACCTCCATTTGATTTCATTTCAACATCAAACTTATTCTCCTATGTCTACTATTTCATTTGCCACCAAAATCACACATTTCCGTTCATTAAAGTGAGAGATATTCATCACCAAAGTCCCTTATTTGTGTTAAAACCAAGCTGCCAAAGTGGGAAGTGTTTGATATTGTCCTTGTTACTGAGGCTCAATTCACACGCATTCTCCTACACACTAACATCATGGCCATTCATTCTGCAGCAACACAACATCAACCCCATTCACTTTCAACCTCACCATACACTTCATGAACTCACCCACACCTTAGCCAACCCTTCATAATTCGCCCCCTAACTAACTCAACTCAGCTAGTTAGGGTGGACTCAGTTAACCCAACTCCAACTCATTTAACCAACTCAATTAACCATGGTAGTTAAGTTCTAACCCCAACTATATAAGAAAATTCACACACAATTTCAAGCTCTCTCTCATTTTTTTACATCCTCAGAAATCATTCTCCAGTTCTCTCTCCACTCTCTCTCTCTCTCTCTAATCTCACACAATTCTACACCTTTTCATCATAATTACTCTAAAAAAAATCTCAAGTTTCTCTCTCACTCTCAAGAGTTCAGATCAGGATTTTTCTCTCATTTCTTCATCATTTTCGAAGATTCTTTGAGCAACATCACCTCCATAACCTCCTCTTTCTACTGTATGCATTAGATTTGCTTGAATCCACCATTAAAGAAATCTCAAGTTTCACTCATCACTCCAAATTTCTACTCCAATCAAGTATAGGATTTGGTTTTAGCCTTTATTTGGCTCAAAGTGTTGATTTGAAGATCTTGCAAGAAGTTCTTGGGTTTCTAAAACACAAATTGCATCTCACAAGGTTAGGGATCTTGAAACTTTTGCTTTATTTCATCATGATTTTAGGGATTTATAAGGTGAAATTAGTAATCATGCATTGCATCTGAAAAGTCCTGAGATGATGGCACACCATTAATTGTTCAATCTGGATTTTATGTGATTTTTGTGAAATTTATGTTGAACATGTCACTTTCGTGCCATTTTTCTGGATGTTAGAGTGATCTTTTTGAGATTTAATTAGTATATTCATGATCTATGAAGTTTGGGCTTCAGTTTGGTATTTTATTTGGTTGCTTTTAGTTAAGAATTGATGGAGATATTTGAGGTAGAAGATTGGTAAAAATTCTGCGTTTTTCTGGTTTTGTATGAGTGTTAACCTTTATTGCATGAGTTAATGATGAAGATGATGAGGTGTCCAAAAGCTATTGGGTGTGTTCTTACCTTTCCAATGATTAGGCGATTATGGATCAATGATAGTGAGAGAGAGGAACCACGTGTGGACTTGTGATTGGTGCAACATCTCTTTTTTTCGGCTAACCAATAGAAACACGCCAATGCATTAATGAGAATGTGGGATCATGTGTTTAATTTTTGTTTTGCTTTAGAGGTTCACGTGTGTGTGAGTGCATGTTAACTGTGGTGTGCGAGCTGTGTGCTACGTTGGATTATATTGCTTGATTAATCATACTACACTGATTGAATCACATGATAACTAAGCATACACCATATCACACGCGCACATTTGTAATGGACTGGGTTTTAATTGATATTTACACCTCTATCCCAAGCCCATTTCTTTCTTTTAAACTGTAAAATACTCACGCTGCACCCCCATTCCAATTTCTTTTGCATTTTTATTTCTTTTCCATATTATTTCCAATTTCCATTTTTTTAAAATAGCAAAACACATTGAAAAATTCTAAATAAATTCATGTATGTTCTTGAAACATTTAGATAATTTTATATTATTTTTAATTCTGGTTTTATAAAATTTTGAGCATATGTCCATATTTTCTTTTCAATTTCTTTTTGAGTGAGCTTCTCCACGAACACTTGAATTTGTGCATTTTCTTTCTCTCATTTCACACAATATTTTGTATCCATTCTTTTTGCATTGTTTAAAAGCATAATGAAGCATCTAAAAATATTTTGGTTGCATTTTTAAATTCATTTTATCATATGTTTTGATGTGCATATTTGAGTTTTCTTTTGAGGTGTTTAAATGTAACTTAGTGTGACTCTTTGGTCATATTTTCTTTTGAGTTTGGTCATGGGATTTTAACACATGTGTTGCTTCTGAATTAGGTTACTTAGGACTTAATTTTTATAATTTTTATCATATGCTTTGATAATTGTTGATGCCTTGCATTTGAAGTTACTTTTGTGCACTTTCCCCTACTTCATGCTAACATGTTTTGATGAGGCATTTATGCCACCATTTTATGATTGTTTGTGCATCTTTTATAGGTAATTTGTATGCTATTATAGTTCACCTTTGTTTCATTTATAAGTAACTTTGATTTGCATTTGCATTTGATATGAATTTGGGCATTCTAATTTGAACTTTGACATGTTTCCATCTCTTATCTCCTCTTATGCTCTACATGTCTCATGTGTGTATTTTGTATGACATTTCCTTCATTCCATTAGCATCTCATCAATGGTATGCCACTGCCCATATGCATTCATCAATCATTTCACATGTCATGCATCTCTATATGTCACTTTGTGCATCTAAGTGAACATGTTTCTCTTATACTTACTTCTCCTTCATCTTACTTCTTTTAATTGTACTCTTTTATCCATGATTTGTGTGATGATTCATGTGCATTAGAAGAATTTTATAAATAGTATATGGTTCTGACTTTGGTCTCTCATGAAGCATTATTGCATGGCCACTTTGCATTTTCACTCATTCTTCATCTATTCCTTTCATAAGTGCACTTCTTTGATGTTTAAGGCTTTGCTTGTGCGTAGTTGGTGTGTATTAGATATCTTAACATTAGAGAACATCCTTTAGGTATAGGTTCTTACTTTTAATGATTTTCAACTCTTAGGATCTTTATTCATTGGTTCTTAGTTTGTTGGAGCACTACTTGTTATTCTTTCCTTATTCCACTACTTGTAAATAGTTTTTGAACTAACTTTTTCATGTAGGTGCTAAGGGTAAGTAGGTGTGTGGAGATGCTTCCACATACACTTATTTCTTTCATTTTCTCTTATCTCTTCTAATAATTCAACTTGTGAGCATGATAAGCATTTATATGCTTTCCTTGAATAACTTCTTCTTCATCCCTCTTTAAGATCAACTTAACTTCCATCTTGGAAGTAAGTTGCTTCTTATACTCTTCCTCTTAGGATTAGGCTTCTTAAACCACATTAACCATAAGAACATCCATGTATGACAACTTTAGGGTTTGAGTTTTAGTCTCCCTCATTAGATTTTACCTTTCTCAACTATTTGAGTCTCTCTTTTTCTCATCTCAAAACAAAAATCAAAAACACTTTATAAAAGGCATAACAAATATTTTATTTGAGCCTTTCATGTGAGAATAAGATAGTGAGGGGTCTTCTCTCACTTTCTTAGAATGTTTAGCATACGTCCCGTCTGGGGTCGATGTGCGAGGCATTCGATCCTACGTGAAGGACTTAAATACAATATGCGTTGTAAACACAAAACCATCAAAACACTTCTTTCTAAAAAACTTCAAACAAACAATAACGTCTTTCCTTCGGGAATTCTCTTCTCATCTCACTCATTCTCAACGTACGAACGTGCTCCTCCTTATTCTCTTGCAAGACGGTAACGCACTCGATTCAGCGAGCCTGCAACACCTGAGCTAGAACATTAGCCGTTCCCTAAAAAAACACAAACAACTCTCCCTTAGATGAGGGGAACTACGTCGCTCTGATTCTCATGTTCCCGATGAGATACGTAGGCAGTGGGGTAGGGCCCATTCGAGCACTTCTTTTATTTTCCCTACATTTGTTTTTCATTCTCTTTCCATCCCTTTTCCAGCTCTCCAGTTAGCAGCTATTTTTCCAGTATCTTTTCTATCACCCTTTGATCGAACCAGCAAGCGTGGATCCCATCGGGTTGTAGGTGGCTAATTTCGACGCCAGGAAAATGGTTCAAAAGAGAAGGAAAAAATTCGACAATTCGACAATGTGATTCGACCGGACATTGCAGCTAGAAAGTTTTCTGACGAAAAGAGGCAAGTCGAAAGAACACGGTACTTAAAAGAAGCATTGGTAGATTTTCCAAGTAAGGAAGATAATTTCGACGAGGGAAGTTTCGGTCCGTTCGACGGGTGTTTTGAATTTCAAATTTCAGGAGGGAGTTTCATTTTTGAAATGGGACGCGTGGAACGCATCTAGGAGGCGAATACATGCAGAATGACATTTGTTGCCATTAGGAGAGATAGCTGTTATGGGTAGTTATTTCGTTTGTATATAAATAGGAGGTCTTGGTGTTAGATTCAGGGGTGTTCCAAACTTTGTACAAATTACCGCAAATACTCAAAGTAACCGTGCGAGAGAAACGAGTGTTCTGGAAAATGTATGTGTGGGAAACACCAGTTTACCTTTATGCATTTCAATAAAAATTCAAGTTTTTCCTTCATTTCTTTATAGTCAAGTTATCTTTTACTTCAGAAATTTACTTTGTTTTAGTTTAAGTTTGTTTCAATTATTTTTTCGCCATTACCGTGTTTTTGTTCTATTAGTCGAAATAATTGTTAAAAGAAATCTTAGAAACACAGAACGAACACATTCCTTTTCAAAAATCAAAAACATTCTCAAAAGCACTTTGTCTTAGGATTTGTTTGGTTGGTCCTGTTAGTAAACTAATTTTCATAAATTAGGAAACCAGAGGTTGTTCGCCAAATTCACCAGCGAACAAATTGGCACACCCAGTGGGACCTAGTGCAGTTGTTTAGTTTATCCTTTTGTTCTTATAATAAATTTTTGGAAGAAAAAGTTTATTTCGTTGTATGATTCTAAGAAGTGGCAAGTTAGTCGTGAACAACGAAGAAAGACCAAAGAGAACAAGAACAAGACAAATGGCGAATCAAAACGCGCCTAGTAATCAAAATGTTAACAACCCAACGCCTATTCCTTCGACAGGAGACAATACGGCGTCAGTTTCTGTGTCAGAAACGATACCATCATCAACGGGGTCAATTCCAGCGTTTTCGGCATCCCAAAACGCGCCCAGTGTTTCTACAGTGGGACCCCAAATGCCTCAAATGACCCCTCCTCCTCTAGGGGATGTTCATAGGCCATTTGTGACGAATTTTTCAATGCCTCCACATAATCGAGAGCAGCCTTATGGAATGCCAACAACGGTGATGGCAAATTTGCACAATTCGTCGTCATTATATTCTGATCCTTTGATGAATGTCACTTCGCCCCTACAAGGATCAGGGTCTGGTGCGAACCACATAGGTAGAATAGGTCAGCCTGTGTCGACGGGATACTAAACTTATATGCCTGCAATCACCAATAATTCTGCACAAGTCATTAGGCAACAAATGGACGAAAGTAACCATGACATGGTGCAAATGCTAACACAACAAATGGGGGGTGTGTTTAATCCTTTAATCCAAAACACCACCCAAACGAACCAGTTATTAGCAGCGCAAATGACGCGCATCGCTGATTTCTTTGGTGTTCCTCAAACCCAACCAAGGGAACAAATAGTTCAGAATCCTAGAGTGGTTGTCGAAGAGGAAACCACAATAATCCAGAGGCCAGCGAATGTTCCTCAAGGAAATCCTAGAAACCAAGAAGTAATGGTCGAACAACCCCATGTCTAAATTCCTGTCCAATAAGAGCCTAGAATGGTGTTAGTCCATAGAGACCAAGACGCTGATAATGTTGTGCAACAATTACGCTATAATAACATGTCAGCGGAAAACAACTTAGCAGCCATGGTCGAAAGGATTATGGCCAGAAATGGTGTGAATGTGGGACTGCAAAGGCCCAGTTATACATCACCGTTGTCTGAGTATATTTTGCAAGAGGAATTACCCCCAAGGTGGAAGGTCCCCAAGTTTACCAAATTTTCAGGGGACACTAGCGAATCCACTGTCGAACACGTGGCCCGTTACTTGATCGAAGCAGGAGAAATTGCACGCAATGAAAATTTAAAAATGAAATATTTTCCAAGTTCTTTGACAAAAAATGCCTTTACGTGGTTCACATCTTTACCTGCGAATTCGATCCACACGTGGGTCCAGTTAGAAAGACTGTTCCATGAACAATTTTACATGGGACAAACAAAAATAAGTTTGAAGGAATTGGATAGTGTTAAAAGAAAATTCTCTGAGCCAATCGATGATTATTTAAATAGATTTAGGTTACTTAAGGCGAGATGTTTCATGCAAGTACCTGAACATGAATTAGTCGAAATGGCAGCAGGTGGTCTAGACTATTCGATTAGAAAGAAGCTAGACACTCAGTATCTAAGGGATATGGCACAGTTGGCGGATAGGGTGAGATAGGTCGAACGTTTAAAAGCCGAAAAAACTAGGGTAACAAAAAATAAGAAAGAAAGAGTGGCTTATGTGGGGGTATGTCAAGAAGATGATAATGACGAGAGCGAATCGTTTAGTTTCGATGAACAAGAAGTTGACTTAGCAGAATTGAAACAGGGTCCGCCATACTCTTGTAAAGTATTGGCTCCGTCGAACGGAAAAAACCCAGTCGAACCTAAGAAGAATGATAAGTTTCCTAAAAGGACTTATACATTCGACGTCACTAAGTGTGACGAAATATTTGACTTGTTGGTTAAATATGGCCAAATGATAGTGCCACCTGGCACCAAAGTGCCTCCCATAGAGCAGCAGAAAAAGAGAGGTTTTTGTAAGTACCATAATTATTTAGGTCATAAAACATCTCAATGTTTCCTTTTCAGGGATCTGGTACAAAATGCCATTCGTGACGGAAGATTGAAGTTCGGTGACAAGTCGAAGCCACCAATGAAGGTTGACTCAAATCTGATGCAGATGGTCGAAGCCCACTATGCTGAACCATCCACAGTGAACATGGTGGAGGTCGAAGAGGGTTCTGACTGCAGCTTTGAGATGATAGAAGCCACTGAAGGTTTCGACGCAAATGTGAACATGGTAGAAATCGCTGAGATCCCTACAGCCTAAAGTGATGTGGAGGAAATATCTGAAGATTTCGTCAATGAACCAGTGATGATCAAGGTTACTCAATACCTTGACGAAGGAAGTATGAAGAATTGCGTCAGCAAAGAGGCCACTGAAGACCTTAACAATGTAAACAAAGAGGAGACTACTGAGGGTCTCAACTTTGTGAAGAATGACGAAACTACTGAGAGTTGCGTCGAAAAAGAGAAGGAGACTACTAAGGGTCTCAACTTTGTGAAGAATGGCGAAGCTACTGAAGGCTTTGTCGAAGACAAGAATAAGGCTACTGAGGGCCTTAATGGAGACAACATGGAGTTTGGTGTTACTATCAACCAAGCCAATACTGAGATTGGCAAAGGTGTCTCTAAGGTGCACGCAAAGACTACTGAGGGTCCTGCGAAGCCAAGTGTTTATGGGATTCTACGAAGAACAACAGAGGATCCCAGGGAGAAATACGTGGGTTTTTGTTGCCAACATGACATCAAGAGGCCATTGCCAGAAGGGGATTTTGACCTGGCGAAGAAGAAGCATGAGATTGAGGAGGGACTCACTCTGAAAATGAACAAGTTGAGTATTGGAGATAGACAAACAGCCAATGTGAATATGGTCGAAGTATCCCAGAAAGCTCCAATGCAGACTGACGAAGAGCGCCGTAGAGAGGAGTATCAAAAAGTGGCGTACCCTAAAGAGGAAGAGAATCTGATAGAGTTCCTTCAAAGGTGTCAGAAGAAAAAGTCTGAGGTTATGTTGTGCCCCCGCTGTAGTGCCGTGTTCGACAAGAAGGCAGCAGATAACCTGGAAGGAATGGAGAAAGCCAAAAGGAAGGGAAATTGGGGGGCAGTTCCACCTGCGAGAAAGGAGAGGTTCGACCCAAGGCGAAGTGATCATTACCAGCAAAAGTTTGGACGAAGATACCCAAATACCTTCAAACCCACCAACAAAGTTCCTGATGACAAATGGGTTCAACCAATAAGGGAAGTCCAAGGACAGAGAAAGTGGAGAAATTTCGAAGTTCAGAGGGGTTCGTCTATGACTGGAAGTAAGGAAGGCGAAAGGCCAAAACCAAGGCCTTATCCCTCAGAGAATTATAAAGGCAAGAATCCCATGTCGAGATCCCAATGGAGGCGTTTCCAAAGACAAAAAAGGGCGGAAAAGGAAGCTGCTGAAAAGGAAGCTGCTGAGAAAGGAGCTGTTGAGGAAGTAGTTGTCGAAAGAAGCAAACCAGAGTCAAGTAGCAATGCTGAAGTAGCAAATCGACAAGAGGCATCATCTAAGGAAAAAATGGGGGAGGATGACGAAATGACGGATGATTTCAGGTCTGAGTCAGACGCGTCTCTCGACATTGTGTGCAACGTGGTATCTGTCCTTCCAAAAGAATACGACCAAATCATGGAGGTCGAAGAAGAGGAGGATGTTATCGAGAGTGAAGTTATAGGACACATGCCAGTTTGTTACTATATCATGAATACCGGCTGTGTCGAGGAACAAAATGCCTTTTTCGAAAGGCCAGATGACTCCATGCGTGGTCACCTCAAGCCCCTATTCATAAAAGGGAAAGTGGAGAACGTGGGAGTAAACAAAATTCTGGTCGATGGAGAAGCTGCAGTTAACTTAATGCCCCATTATATGTTGAAGAAAATTAGGAAAGATGAGTCTGACGCAAAACTCCATAACATGGTACTATCAAACTATGAAGGCAAAGTAGGAACTACTTTGGGTGTTATCCAAGTGGATTTAACTGTTGGGACTATAACTAGACCAACGATGTTCATGATTATAGCCTCGAAGGCTAATTATAATTTGCTTCTGGGTAGAGAATGGATCCATGGCGTGGGTGCTGTGCCCTCGTCGATGCATCAGCGTATAGCTATTTGGCGATCTGACGGAATTGTCGAAAACATAGAGGCAGATCAAAGCTATTTCATGGCTGAGGTAAATCATGTGGATCGATGCAGTTTCGACAAACACTTGGCCCACATAGCTCCATGCAGTCCAACAAATTTCGACCTGAAGGCTAGAGATAATGCGTTTTGTTCGCTGTATCTCCACCCCACATATGGTTTCCAGTGGGATATGGGAGTGGTCGACGAGGTAAACTATGTCTTTGGGACTGCACATATAGAGCCAACCGGCTGGGGAAGTGAGTTTGGTGACTATGAGTGAGTCATCAGCGCTCGAAAGGATTACGGATTATATAGCCGAAAATAAACTCAAGGCGGCTCTAGAAGCCGAAGTAAAATATATGGCTGTCGAAGCCAATAAAAATGATTTCAACAAACAATGTCCCCAAAGGGACGTTGAAGAGGATTTGTTCCACACAGAGATTGGCGAATGGCAACATCAAAAGTTAGACGCCATTTATGATGATGAACCCTTGGGGTTTGAAAAGGATCCAGCTTTGACAGATATGAAGATGGTGGCGCAGGATCCATTAGAAGAAATCGATTTAGGACTGGGGGCAGAAAAAAGGCCAACCTACATAAGTGCCAAGATGGACCCTCAGTTAAAAGTCGAAATAGTCCAACTGCTGAAAGAGTTTAAAGATTGTTTCGCGTGGGACTACGACGAAATGCCTGGTCTCGACAGGAGTTTGGTCGAATTGAAGTTGCCTATAGTAGCAGGAAAGAAAGCTGTCAAGCAAACTCCCAGACGCTTCAAACCAGAAATTTTGTCGAAGATTAAAGAGGAGGTCGAAAGACTTCTGAAATGTAAGTTCATCCGCACAACGAGGTATGTCGAATGGATTGCAAATATTGTTCCTGTAATAAAGAAAAATGGCAAATTAAGGGTACGCATTGACTTTTGAGATTTAAATTCAGCTACCCCTAAAGACGAATATCCTATGCCAGTAGCGGAAATGCTTATAGATTTTGCTGTAGGCCATGAGTATCTAAGTATGTTAGATGGATACTCTGGCTATAATCAAATTTTTATTACTGAAGAAGATGTCCCTAAGACGGCATTTCGTTGCCCAGGAGCCATAGGCACCTATGAATGGGTGGTAATGCCTTTTGGTTTAAAAAATGCTGGGGCAACTTATCAGCGAGCCATGAATTCGATTTTTCATGATTTTATCGAAACTTTTATGCAGATCTATATAGATGACATTGTAATTAAGTCTGTTTCAGGCAAAAATCATATTGACCATCTTCGACAATCATTTGAAAGGATGAGGAAGTTTGGTTTAAAGATGAACCCTCTCAAATGTGCTTTTGGTGTGCAGGCGGGAGATTTTCTTGGCTTTGTGGTCCACAAGAAGGGGATCGAAATCAATGAAAACAAAGCCAAAGTAATAATGGAAGCGAAATCGCCATCAACAAAGAAGGAGTTGCAGTATCTGCTTGGGAAGATCAACTTTCTCAGAAGGTTCATCTCCACCCTTAGTGGAAAAACGCAAGCCTTCTCTCCTCTACTTCGACTGAAGAAGGAAGATTTTATATGGGGGCAAGATCAGCAAAATGCGTTCGAAAAAATCAAGGAATACTTGACCCATCCCCCAATCTTGATGTCTCCTTGTAGAAGTAAAAGTATGAGGTTGTATATAGCAGCATCAGATAGGACATTAGGAAGTATGTTATGTCAAGAGGATGAGAATGGCGTCGAAAGACCCATCTACTACCTCAGTAGAGTCTTAAATGATGCCGAAACTAGGTATAGTGTAATAGAAAAGTTATGTCTGTGTGTTTACTTTTCGTGTATGAAGCTAAAGCACTACATAAAGCCAGTCGATGTATATATTTCCTCTCATTTTGACGTAATAAAGCATATGTTATCAAAATCAATTTTACATAGTCGAATTGGGAAATGGGCTTTGGCATTGACTGAATATTCCTTAATGTATTTGCCTTTGAAGGTTGTTAAGGGACAAGTGGTGGCTGACTTTATAGCTGACCACGCCATAAATGAAGATTATGTTCAATATGTCGAAATGGAGCCATGGAAACTATACTTCGGCGGTTCCAGCCATAAGAATGGAACTGGCATTGGGCTATTGGTTATTTCTCCTAACAGAATTCCAACAAAATTCAAGTACAAAGTCGAAGGCTTATGTTCAAACAATGAAGCAGAATACGAAGCTTTGATAATTGGACTTGAAATTTTATTGGAATTGGGGGCAACTAGAGTCGAAATAATGGGAGACTCTGAGTTGGTAATAAAGCAAGTGACCAAGGAGTACAAGAAGTGTGTTAAAGAAAATTTAATCATGTACTTCGAAATAGCTAATAGGCTCTTGAAGAAATTCGACCGTGTAACTATCAGACATATTCCTCGAATGGAAAACCAAGTGGCGAATGATTTGGCACAACTCGCATCTGGTTATAAAGTATCGAAAGAAAAGTTGGAAAAGGCCATTGAAGTAAGAGGAAGAGTTGTATCAACTAAGTTGTCCCCATCAGATTTGGAGACTATAAAGTTAGGGTATGGTGACGAAGAGAGTTTTGAGATATTTAATATAGAAGATGCGAGAGTCGAAGATTGGAGAAAACCCATCAAGGATTATTTACAAGACCCAAATCAGAAAGTCGAAAGGAAAATTAAGTACAGGGCGTTAAGTTATGTGCTTTTTGGAAATGAGTTGTTTAAAAAGACTTCAGAGGGAGTTTTGTTAAAATGTTTGGGCGAAGATGAAGCTTTTATAGCATTGTCAAATGTGCACAGTGGAGCATGTGGCGCTCATCAAGCAGGCCATAAAATGAAATGGTTACTATTTCGACAAGGGATGTATTGGCCAACAATGTTGAAGGATTGTGTCGAATTTGCAAAAGGTTGCCAGGAATGTCAAGTACATGTAGGGATACCACATATTCCTGCAAGTGAGTTACATTCGATTGTGAAGCCTTGGCCATTTAGGGGTTGGGCTTTAGATTTAATTGGAGAAATTCGACCATCATCGTCGAAAGGCCAAAGATACATTTTGGTTGGGATAGATTATTTCACAAAGTGGATAGAAGCCATACCTTTGGTAAATTTTGACCAAGAAGCAGTCATAGAATTCATTCGAAAGCATATCATCTATAGGTATGGGATACCTGAGACAATAACAACAGATCAAGGGTCTGTGTTTACTGGGAAGAATATGCAAACATTTTCAAAAGAGATGGGATTCAAGCTTCTCACTTCGACACCTTATTACGCTCAAGCAAATGGACAAGTCGAAGCAGCAAATAAGGTGGTGATAAGTTTAATTAAAAAGCACGTGGGGACAAAGCCTAAGAATTGGAACAAGACTTTGGATCAAATTTTATGGGCTTGTCGAACATCCCCTAAAGAAGCAACAAATACTACTCCATTTAGACTGACATATGGTCATGATGCAGTTTTACCAGTTGAGATTTATTTACAGTCGATTCGAATTCAGAGGCATCATGAAATTCCATCAGATACATATTGGAATATGATGATGGACGAGTTAGTCGATTTGGACGAAGAAAGATTAAATGCGTGGGATTTATTGAGAAGGCAAAAAGAAAGGGTCGAAAAGTTTTACAATAAGAAAGTGAAATGTAAGATTTTCTTAATTGGTGAGTTAGTTTGGAAAGTAATTCTCCCCATGGATCGAAAAGACAGACTTATGGGAAAATGGTCCCCTAAGTGGGAAGGACCTTTTCGAATTATACAAGTATTCTCCAATGGCGCATATGAAGTCGAAGAAGTGGATAAAGATAAGCGTATATTAAAAATAAACGGGAAATATTTGAAAAAATATAGGCCCACATTACAAGAAATTAAAATAACAGTCGAATAATTGTGCAGAGAAAAGCAGTATGGCGGATTAAAAATCTTCTCGCCAAATAATATAGATCCATTGTCATTACAAAAGGGCTTTAAAAAGCCAAACAAAAAAAATTACAAGTATTCAAACGGGAAAAGATGCTTTCAACTTCTCAAATTTCGACCTCTGGATTTGAAGACGACACTCACAAAGTGCCTTGCTTTTCGAAATCTCCTCAATCTCCTCACCAAGCTTGCGGGCCCTGTCAACATGATGCACACCAACTTCGAGCTCTTTGCGGATTTCCTCCTGGTCGTTTTGTTGCAGTTCTCCTTGACGTTTTTCCGCCTGCGAAATTTTACTTTGAAGAGCAGCAATTTGCTTTTTCCATTTGAGGATATTCTCACCACACAAAGCTGCTTCCTACTTATTTTGCTCAGACACTTGCTCCAGTTCAGTTACTTTGTTGGAAGAATTCGATGCAGCTTCCCACTCAGCAAGTTAGGTTTCTGTTTTATTTTCAAGCTTCTTGGAGTACTCTCGAAGTCGATTGAAGTCAGTTACCACAAGATCTATCAAGGTAGTGAGGTCCAACACCACATCAGTGACTTCAGGAGGAGCCTTCAGGACATTGACTTGCTTTAGGATTTTCTTCAGGTCGAATTGAGCAGAGGAGTCATTCTCCAGAAGTTGAAATAAGTCAATATCAAGAACTTCTGTCGAATGTTTGCCAGCGATTCGTCCACTGATTTGGCATCAGAAGTAGTCCCTGAGGTGGTCGAACTACTGATGGTAGTGTCAGCGAAATTGTAGCGGGAACTGAGCATGGTCTTTAGGTATTCGAAGGGTCTTTGTACCTTCATATTTTCTAGCTCCTCATGGGAAAGTTGGGTCGAAGTCGTCCCGGTCGAAGCAGTTTTATTTGTTTTGCCGAGGTTTTCTTCGACGTTTTCTGTGTCTTCATCCATAGCAGCGGTGGGAGTTGGCGGTTTTTCATGTTCTTTTTCTTCTTCCTCTTCAGCATCAGTTGCAGCCTCCTCATCTTTCTCTTCGACAACAAATCCTGAGTGGGGGGGATTGGTCTTCAGCATCATTTCTTGTGACAGCCACTGCAGTAGGCATCACGGTATCCCCACCAGTTTCGACGAAGTCTTCAGTTTCAAGACCAACTTCTTCTTCCACTACCTCTGGAATTCGTGTAGAGATAGCAGTGGGTTGATTTACTTCGGTAGCTGATTCCTTTGCCGAATTTTTAGGAGAGGATTTGGAGGCACTGGTTGGGTTATAAGTAGGATCACTGCTGGTCTTGGGAAGAACTTGGACCATGGGGTGTCCATGAGTGTCGACAGGTACCTGAAGGAAGTAAAACAGCCTGTTAGCATCGAAAGGAAAAGAAAAAAATCATACCTTTGGAATTTTGGTCTTCAAGCTAGAACTTTCACTTTCTGCTGGAGCAGGAGTGGTTTCCTCACCTGGATTCTTTGATGGAGTTTTTTCTAAGATTTTGGGAGTAGGAGGTTTCGTTGGCGGAGGTTTGGTTGTCTTATTCTTCTTTTTGGTGGGTTTTACTTGGTCTGGTGATTCATCACCATCATCAGTATCAACAGCTTTGGGTTCTTGTTCTTTCGCTTTCGTTTTCTTTGGCGTCGATGGCGGTCTTCGACTGCCCTGTGGATCAAGAAAATTTTAATAGTTAGTTCAAGAAAATAAAACATTTGGCGAACTAAAAGAAAGTAAATTGATACCTTTGCCAAAGGTGTCTTGGAAGTATCTTTCTGAGGCTCTGCATCTCCTGCAGTTGTTGCTTCGCCTGTGGCAGGTTTCTTGATTGGAATCTTGATAGCTAAAAAAGAAAAGAAGAAAAAGAGTCAAGCATAAAATAACATATATTTGAATAAATAAAAAAAGTGAGATTGAACTTCTCCCCATTTTCCACACCTTCATATATAGGAGTTTCCACGCGAACGTGTTCTATGACAATATGAAGGTGGCCTTTGAAATTGTCCGGGGTGTACTTAGTCGGAACCACTCGCTTGGCACGTTTCTGGTTTTCTTGGCGAAGAATTTTCAGAGAATCACCACAAATGAACCAATCTGGAAATGGAGGGCTAAGAGCCACGCCAAATTCAGCAGATGGTAGAGGGGGAAATTTTGGGCGATAAAGTTTAAAAGCTACCTCATAACGTTGTTCTGGTCGAACATACGTGGGTAGTTTTAACTCATCAAGTTTTTCTGTAAACTTTTGTTTCAAAGTAACTGCTGCTTCGCGTATGGTTCGACTAAGATCATTAGGCCTGTAGGCAGTTTCAAAGTATTTCTGGAAGGCCTGGATTTCTTTGATGTGTCGAGAAGTACCTTTCTTGGTCTTGTCCTGCACAAGGGCAAAGGCTCTGGTCAGTTGAAGGTTGAAAGAATCCACGTTAAACATTTGAGACTCATAATAGGCCCTCCACCATTCATCAAACTCTTGAGTGCAGAGGAAGCTAGGTCGAAAGACCACTGGTTGGATTTCGACCAGATTAGAATACTTCGCCAACAACTCAGAGCATTTGTCTTCAGTATGGGTCATATTATAATGAATCAGAGAACCTTTTTTGGAAAAGAGAGGTTTTGGTATTATCTGTATCAACCCAAACTGTCGAGAAACCAGATTGGGCTGATAGTTGACAAGGGAAACTTTGAGTTTTGAAGGGCCAAGTTTGGAAACCAGAAGTCTTGGGGTAAGGAAAGATTCCCAGACGTTGAGGAATTCGTCTTCCAGAGATTTCGATTCCAGGGGAAGTTTTCGGGTGAACTATGAGGGTCCAACCTTCCTCTCAGCAAAAGGAGCCATGTTGGGTGTAAAACTATAACGTTTAGCAAACATCATGACGTAGCTGGTAAAGGTTTGTTGGAGGCTCAGACCTTCGTCATGGGGTGTCAGTTGCGCCAAACGAAGTCCTTCGACTCGTCTGTCCCCTAGAGCAGCTGTGTCCACAGTTGGTTTGTTGGGAAGAGAGGCTTCGAAAGTGGCATTGAGCCACAATTGTAAAAGCCAAAAAGGCCCTGATAGCAGCAAAGTCTTCTTTTCCTTGATGTTCTTCAAGATGGTGACTCCTTTGCCAAGGGATTCGTATAGATTCGCCAGAATCATCTCGCTAAGACATAGTCGGTGCCCAGCATGAAGCTGATTCGCTATGGTGATATAGCGCTTCGCCACCTGGAGAGATCTGGAGCAAAAAACGGACCTCGACAACCAAAGGGCCAGGAAGGCTACATGCTCTTGATCAGACACTTCCTTGGTTTCCTTGTCATGGTAGTTGGCAACATAGGCTGTAAAGGTGGCCTTGTTGGTGTCGAAACCTATTGAATCATCAGCAAGCAAGTTGGGATCATAGTCGACTCCTAAGGGGCTTAAGCCGGTAATAGCAACTATGTCAAAAAGCGTGGGAGTAATCATCCCACAGGGAAGGTGAAAAGTGTTGTAAGTGCTGTCCCAAAAATAGAGGGAAGCTAGAAGCATTGAAGGGCAATATCCTGGCCCTACTTTCGACAGCTGGATGAGATCGTAAATGCCCATGGTTTTCCAATCATTGCTCTTAACCTTTTCTATCTTTTCCAACCAAGCCAGATAGTCAGAAGGATCCTTCGACAGAGGACAGGATCTAAAAATTCTAAAATTATTCATGTATTCTAGGTTTATAACTTCGTTAGAAGGGGTTCCTTGGCCATCTACTTTAGACTTTTCATCTATAATTTTCTCCTTATCTGTTCTAGGTCTAACCCCATTTGCTATAGGTTTGTAGCGATGGTAGGTTGGGAAAAATTCTCGTACCTTAACTGGGTCTAATGTTAAGTCAGGTAATGGTCCTAACATGGCATGGGATTTTCCAGAAATTAAAATGTGAATGAGTACCTGAGATTGATAAATACAGCGCTTTTCCTCTTCGTTGGGAGGTTCTGGAACGTACTCTTGATTTCCCACCACCTTGGGACCGAAGATTCTTTCCATCGGTGCTAAGCTGCTGGGCTTCTGAGAATCTTTACCGGTGACTTTTTGAGAAGTGGAGGACGCCATTGTTGATTGCAGAGAAGTAGAGAGAAAATGAGGAAGATGAAGTTTGAAAAGAGCTTTTGGAGAGAAAGAACCTAAAAGGTGGAAAAAAATGAAGTCTTTAACTTATATATAAGTTGTGAAAGTGGAAGCGGTTGGTATTCTGAAATTGAAATGGAAAAAGTAGTGGGAAGATTATGGGACACGTGGAGAGTGTGAAGTGGATAATGCTGACGGTGGCAGTTAGGGTTTGACCCACGATGTGATAGGGGTTAGAGTAGGAATGATGAAGATCTCAAAAACGTGGGCTGAAATGATGTTTCAGTCCGTTCGACGGGTGTTTTGAATTTCAAATTTCAGGAGGGAGTTTCATTTTTGAAATGGGATGCGTGGAATGCATCTAGGAGGCGAATACATGCAGAATGACATTTGTCGCCATTAGGAGAGATAGTTGTTATGGGTAGTTATTTCGTTTGTATATAAATAGGAGGTCTTGGTGTTAGATTCAGGGGTGTTCCAAACTTTGTACAAATTACCGCAAATATTCAAAGTAACCGTGCGAGAGAAACGAGTGTTCTGGAAAATGTATGTGTGGGAAACACCAGTTTACCTTTATGCATTTCAATAAAAATTCAAGTTTTTCCTTCATTTCTTTATAGTCAAGTTATCTTTTACTTCAAAAATTTACTTTGTTTTAGTTTAAGTTTGTTTCAATTACTTTTTCGCCATTACCGTGTTTTTGTTCTATTAGTCGAAATAATTGTTAAAAGAAATCTTAGAAACACAGAACGAACACATTCCTTTTCAAAAATCAAAAACATTCTCAAAAGTACTTTGTCCTAGGATTTGTTTGGTTGGTCCTGTTAGTAAACTAATTTTCATAAATTAGGAAACCAGAGGTTGTTCGCCAAATTCACCAGCGAACACGGGTACGATGGACGTGTTGGGTGCTAATACCTTCCCTTCGCGTAACCGACTCCCGAACCCAGATCTCTTGGTCGCAAGACCATGCTTTTCCTTTCCCCCAGGTTTATGCAGTGTTTCCTTTCCCTCTCTTGGGATAAATACACATTGCCGGCGACTCTGTTTCATGCCACTTTCGCGTTTGTACTTGGATGAAAATCCCGGGAGCGACGGCTGGCGACTCTGTTTCGTGCCACTTTCGCGTTTGTACTTGGATGAAAATCTCGGGAGTGACACTCTACTCAAATGAGTTGTGGAAGAAATGGTCGCCCACGTCCTACGCAAAATCCACTAAGGAATCAACACCCAACACCTTGGAGGAAGATTCCTCGCCAGGAAAGCTCTACGAGCAGGATATTACTGGCCAACCATGCAGCATGACGCAAAGGAGAATGTGAAAAGATGTGACAAATGCCAACGTCATGGTGGCATGCACTTGGCACTGCCCAATGAGCTCAAAGCAATGTCATCCCCATGGCCCTTTGCATGGTCGGGCCTGGACATTCTAGGACCGTTCGTCGTAGGGTCAAATCAGAACAAATATCTGATAGTAGGCATGGACTATTTTAAAAAGTGGATAGAAGCAGAAGCTCTGGCCAAAATCACTGCCCAAAACATACTCCGCTTCTACAATCGAAATATTCTTACTCGCTTTGGCATCCCCCAGGCAATTGTCACAGACAATGGGACACAGTTCACGGAAAAAAAATTCCAGGAGTTCGTCGCCCAACTAGGCACCAAATAACACTTCGCGTCCGTCGAGCATCCGCAGACGAACGGGCAAGCCGAGTCAGCCAACTGGGTAATCCTGCGAGGTCTCAAATGAAGACTGGACAAAACCAAGAAAAAATGGGTTGAGGAGCTGCACAGCGTGCTCTGGGCCTATCGTACTACGCCTCACCCTTCGATCGAGGAAAACCCTTTCCGTTTAGCATACGAGACTGAGGCAGTAATCCCTATCGAAATACTCGTGCCCTCCAGGCGGACTAAAGCTCCCCTGGACGAGGAGAACAACAGCGAGACACTAAGGGAGGAGCTCGATCTCGTCGAAGAGGTCCGATCAGAGGCAGCCCTCCGCGATGCCTCGTTAAAACAAAAAATAGCAATTAGGCATAACGTCAAAGTCATACGACGAGACTTCTAAGTGGGCAGTCTCTTCCTAAGGAGAAAACACAAAGATTCTCGCGAAGGCAAACTCGCCGCAAACTGGGAACTGAGAATGGGGCCTACTACTTAGAACATCTTAATGGGGAAGAACTCGCTTGACCATGGAATACCGAAAATCTAAAACAATATTATAGCTAAGGCCATAACTATCTGCGTGCTCCGTCGACACGACGAGCATAGTGTACCGACCATAAGTACGCGCCCTGGTACAAGCGATGCATACTAAAATAAATCAAGGCAGGTTTTTGCTCTAGAACGAGCAAAACCCCTGCCCGACAGCGGTCCCTCGACCGAGCCTGCCGTCGCCAACGTACCACGAAAGGCAGAACACCTAGTTCGTGATGGGAAGTTCACGTCGCGAACTCAGGCCACAAACGCGACCTGAGCTCTGCTCTCATGCCCAGAAACTACCTAGACCTTTCGACCAGTTCCCCTCACTTTCGAACACCAATTTGTTGAGAAAACCCCAAAACAACGAAAATCATTCACAAAAATAGCCCATACAACGGGCACGAGTGACGAGCAGCATGCGACACTTAGAGAAATTAAGCAAAGTAAAAACATGCCTCCATAAATGTCGAAAACAAATCATACATAACCGACCACCACGGCCGAAAATAAATATTATGATATAAAACGGCCACGAGGACCGCAATTGTGCTGATGTAAAAAAGAGGTCAAGCCGCATCCAAAGAGATAAAATTACAAAGATACGGCGCGCAGGCCAAAAGTACAAAAAGAGAAAATTAGTCGGCCATAGGCTGAGGCTCCTCGCAGGCAGGCTGCTCAGGCTCCTCACCAAACCTAAGGAAGTCCGAGACGACAATCTGGTCGTCCGTCACACTGTTGAGGAACCCGGTCCCCTCAGTAGACAGCTTGACCCAGGGGTTCACAGTCTTTAGCTGCTCCACCGCATTATTGAAAGCCTCATCGGAGACCCCTAGGCAATCCTCCTCAGCCTGGCTGATCCGAGCAACAAGATCGGCTCGAGTCTTCAGACTCTTCACCTCATCGCTTTCATCCTCAGCAGGAGCAGTGACAACCCTCAATGGCACGACCATGTCCTCCGCGACTTTCTTCTTCGCGGATAGGGTATCCCTTTCCCCAGTGACCTTGGCCAGCTCACCCTTATACTTCTTCATCGCCTCCTCGGTGGCCTTGGCCAGTTCCTCCCTGGACTTCTTTGCTGCCTCCTCCGCAACCTTCAGCTTTTCCTCTAGAATCGCGTTTGTAGCCTGTGCCTTCTTCAGCTCCACTTCTTGGAGGGCCCTTTCCTCGGTATAAACCACTGCCATGCCTAAGACCTTCATCAGGGCCGTGGCGTCCTGGGCCAGCAGCGTCCTCTTGCTCGGCCGGTTCAACTCCTCGAGTGCCAAGGACTCCGCCCGATGAAGTGCGAGGAATGAGCCTTCGAAGAAACTCCTATTGTAGAAGACAGGAGGCAGCTCGAATTTTCTCTTCTCCCCCTCGTTGGTAAGATTGAGGACCTCTTCCGCTCGGGGGCGCTTGGGCCCCAAGGTTACCAGCAGCGGGGAGGTCTGGGTGGCTGCGACTCCAGATGATGAGGTCCCCGACCCCTTCGGGGGCGGACCCACTTGCTAGCTAAGGCGGCTTTTCCCGATCTTCTTGCCCACCTTGAGCTTTGCTTGGGTACTCTTCACCAAACGCTCCTGGGCCAAGGACATTTTACCTGCAGAACATCAGGCACACGTTAGTAAACAAAAAATAATAATACGAACAAGCTAAGAAGAAATAAATGGCTACCTAGAAGTTCCAGAGCCTCCTCGCGAGTGTCACACTCGAGGAGCTCCTTCGTATTAATGTACCAGGTCTCCACCTTAGGCCTCTCATATTCTTCATAAATGATGTCCCCGCTCCTGGTCACACACTGCGCAGGGAGAAAGCCATCAACAAAGGCCACCAGCTTACCGTAGCTTGTAACAGCCCGATTTATTTCATTATTTTTGTAATTGGAATTATATGTTGTGGTGCATTTATGTGTGTAGTTGTGTTTGGGGTTGTCCTTAGTATGGGGTAGTGACCTTAGAATTATAGGGATTAAAATTTCAGGAGCGTGTGACCAATTAGGTAGAACTTGGTGGTGTGGTGAGAATGATTATTTGATTAATATTATTATTTTAAATTATTTAAGAATATAGTTATTGTTATTTAATTAGTAAAATAATAATAATAATATTTAAATAATAATAAAAAAATAATAATATTAATAATAAAAGGATATTAGAAAATAAAATTGAAAATAGGGAATTAGAGGAGAGAAGCCATTCAATACGTGCTTTTGGGAAAAAGGAGAAAGAGGAGAGCTAGGGCAGAAGAGAAGAGAAAAGCCATCGTTGAGGCCGAGGTTTTTGTCCAAGAACTCTAAGGTAAGGGTGGGGTTCTTTAATATCTTAAGGGTTGTATAATGTTTGTATGAGGGTAGATGAACTTTTAGGATCATCCCTACGTGTTATTTGTATTGATTTGGGATTGAGGATTTTGCATGTCGGAGGTTTTGATAAGAGGAAAAATGCATAAATTGATCGGTTAAATTGTGGCCTATGTATTCCTAATTGTATATATGATAATATGTGATTATATGTGCGTTTTGGGGCTGTTTAGGAGTATAATCGGAGAAGGGTTGGGGTGGAATGGTGCTGAAATCGCAACTGCAGAATTGCAGAATCGCGTAGTTCGCAATGCGAACAAAAGTTTGTTAGGCGAATGTTCACCCCAGATTATCTAAGCGAATAAGGAAGCGAACGAAGGGAAGGAAGAGGAATTCTGGAATGTGTGGTGGGGAAGTTCGCCCCAGCTTCGCTAGGAGAATTCCAGTTCGCTGGGTGAATGTGTAGCGAACGGAGAGGAGAAAAAGTGAGTCTCTGGTTTTTGTATGGGAGGAGTTGTTCGCTTTATAGTTCGCTAGGCAAACTTCTAGCGAACGAGAGTTTGCTGAGCAAACTCGCAGTGAGCATGACATTGTTGTTTGCTGCTGTTACGGACAAAATTTTATCAAACTTCAAAATTTCATAACTTTTAATCCGTATGTCCGTTTTAGCCACCGTTCGAATCGTTGGGAAGCTGGTTTCACATAATTTTTGTTAAAATTAATTTCAGTACCATAATTCCAACCATTTGACATGTTAATTGGGTTTTCGTGCATGTGTTAGGTGTTGTGCATTAGAACGATGAATTTGGTTGTGTGTATGCGTGTTGTGGATGTGGATTGCTATTGTTGTATGTGTTGGCAGATACATACTGTGTGTTGGATAATTGTAGTATGATGTATTGATGCATGGATGGTCATATGCATTTATTTGTCTTTGTATGTTGTCGTCGTATGCATGCCATGTTGCATAAGTTGTGCGATTGTTCGCTGGTGAATTTGGCGAACAACCTCTGGTTTCCTAATTTATGAAAATTAGTTTACTAACAGGACCAACCAAACAAATCCTAGGACAAAGTTCTTTTGAGAATGTTTTTGATTTTTGAAAAGGAATGTGTTCGTTCTGTGTTTCTAAGATTTCTTTTAACAATTATTTTGACTAATAGAACAAAAACACGGTAATGGCGAAAAAGTAATTGAAACAAACTTAAACTAAAACAAAGTAAATTTCTGAAGTAAAAGATAACTTGACTATAAAGAAATGAAGGAAAAACTTGAATTTTTATTGAAATGCATAAAGGTAAACTGGTGTTTCCCACACATACATTTTCCAGAACACTCGTTTCTCTCGCACGGTTACTTTGAGTATTTGCGGTAATTTGTACAAAGTTTGGAACACACCTGAATCTAACACCAAGACCTCCTATTTATATACAAACGAAATAACTACCCATAACAGCTATCTCTCCTAATGGCGACAAATGTCATTCTGCATGTATTCGCCTCCTAGATGCGTTCCACGCGTCCCATTTCAAAAATGAAACTCCCTCCTGATATTTGAAATTCAAAACACCCGTCGAACAGACCGAAACTTCCCTCGTCGAAATTATCTTCCTTACTTGGAAAAATCTACCAATGCTTCTTTTAAGTACCGTGTTCTTTCGACTTGCCTCTTTTCTTCAGAAAACTTTCTAGCTGCAATGTCCGGTCGAATCATATTGTCGAATTGTCGAATTTTTCCTTTTCTTTTGAACCATTTTCCTGGCGTCGAAATTAGCCACCAACAAATTGCCCCTCAAAAAATGCATTTTCGACTGAGGGAGAAAAACATTTTTTGTCAGTACAATTCGACGCCATGGATCATTCGACTAGTGACTGTTCATATGATTTAGACATTAGAGATGTCAGAATAATCATTACGCTTTTCCCAAAACGTCATTTCAGCCCACGTTTTTGAGATCTTCATCATTCCTACTCTAACCCCTATCACATCGTGGGTCAAACCCTAACTGCCACCGTCAGCATTATCCACTTCACACTCTCCACGTGTCCCATAATCTTCCCACTATTTTTTTCCATTTCAATTCCAGAATACCAACCGTTTCCACTTTCACAACTTATATATAAGTTGAAGACTTCATTTTTTCCACCTTTTACGTTCTTCCTCTCCAAAATCCCTTTTCAAACTTCATCTTCCTCATTTTCTCTCTACTTCTCTGCAATCAACAATGGCGTCCTCTACTTCTCAAAAAGTCACCGGTAAAGATTCTCGGAAGCCCAACAGCTTAGCACCGGTGGAAAGAATCTTCGGTCCCAAGGTGGTGGGAAATCAAGAGTATGTTCCAGAATCTCCTAAAGAAGAGGAAAAGCGTTGTATTTATCAATCTCAGGTAATCATTCCCATTTTAATTTCTGGAAAATCCCATGCCATGTTAGGACCATTACCTGACTTAACATTAGACCCAGTTAAGGTACGAGAATTTTTCCCAACCTACCATCGCTACAAACCTATAGCAAATGGGGTTAGACCTAGAACAGATAAGGAGAAAATTATAGATGAAAAATCTAAAGTAGATGGCCAAGGAACCCCTTCTAACGAAGTCATAAACCTAGAATACATGAATAATTTTAGAATTTTTAGATCCTGTCCTCTGTCGAAGGATCCCTCTGATTATCTGGCTTGGTTGGAAAAGATAGAAAAGGTTAAGAGCAATGATTGGAAAACCATGGGCATTTGCGGTCTCATCCAACTGTCGAAAGTAGGGCCATGATATTGCCCTTCAATGCTTCTAGCTTCCCTCTATTTTTGGGACAACACTTACAACACTTTTCACCTTCCCTGTGGGATGATTACTCCCACGTTTTTCGACATAGCTGCTATTACCGGCTTAAGCCCCTTTGGAGTCGACTATGATCCCAACTTGCTTGCTGATGATTCAATAGGTTTCAACACTAACAAGGCCACCTTTACAGCCTATATTGCCAACTACCATGACAAGGAAACCAAGGAAGTATCTGATCAAGAGCATGTAGCCTTCCTGGCCCTTTGGCTGTCGAGGTGCATTTTTTGCTCCAGATCTCTCCAGGTGGCGAAGCGCTATATCACCATAGCGAATCAGCTTCATGCTGGGCACCGACTATGTCTTAGCGAGATGATTTTGGCGAATCTATACGAATCCCTTGGCGAAGGAGTTACCATCTTGAAAAACATCAAGGAAAAGAAGACTTTGCTGCTATCAGGGCCTTTTTGGCTTTTACAATTGTGGCTCAATGCCACTTTCGAAGCCTCTCTTCCTAACAAACGAACTGTGGACACAGCTGCTCTAGGGGACAGACGAGTCGAAGGACTTCGTTTGGCGCAACTGACACCCCATGACGAAGGTCTGAGCCTCCAACAAACCTTTACCAGCTACGTCATGATGTTTGCTAAACGTTATAGTTTTACACCCAACATGGCTCCTTTTGCTGAGAGGAAGGTTGGACCCTCATGGTTCACCCGAAAACTTCCCCTGAAATCGAAATCTCTGGAAGACGAATTCCTCAACGTCTGGGAATCTTTACTTACCCCAAGACTTCTGGTTTCCAAACTTGGCCCTTCAAAACTCAAAGTTTCCCTTGTCAACTATCAGCCAAATCTGGTTTCTCGACAGTTTGGGTTGATACAGATAATACCAAAACCTCTCTTTTCCAAAAAAGGTTCTCTGATTCATTATAATATGACCCACACTGAAGACGAATGCTCTGAGTTGTTGGCGAAGTATTCTAATCTGGTCGAAATCCAACCAGTGGTCTTTCGACCTAGCTTCCTCTGCACTCAAGAGTTTGATGAATGGTGGAGGGCCTATTATGAGTCTCAAATGTTTAACGTGGATTCTTTCAACCTTCAACTGACCAGAGCCTTTGCCCTTGTGCAGGACAAGACCAAGAAAGGTACTTCTCGACACATCAAAGAAATCCAGGCCTTCCATAAATACTTTGAAACTGCCTACAGGCCTAATGATCTTAGTCGAACCATACGCGAAGCAGCAGTTACTTTGAAACAAAAGTTTACAGAAAAACTTGATGAGTTAAAACTACCCACGTATGTTCGACCAGAACAACGTTATGAGGTAGCTTTTAAACTTTATCGCCCAAAATTTCCCCCTCTACCATCTGCTGAATTTGGCGTGGCTCTTAGCCCTCCATTTCCAGATTGGTTCATTTGTGGGGATTCTCTGAAAATTCTTCGCCAAGAAAACCAGAAACGTGCCAAGCGAGTGGTTCCGACTAAGTACACCCTG
Organism: Lathyrus tuberosus; assembly: GCA_022829125.1. Lineage (NCBI taxonomy): Eukaryota > Viridiplantae > Streptophyta > Magnoliopsida > Fabales > Fabaceae > Lathyrus > Lathyrus tuberosus. The sequence continues at coordinate 15,584,220 of JALAZF010000031.1, forward strand.
GACAATTTCAAAGGCCACCTTCATATTGGCATATAACACGTTCGCGTGGAAACTCCTATATATGAAGGTGTGGAAAATGGGGAGAAGTTCAATCTCACTTTTTTTATTTATTCAAATATATGTTATTTTATGCTTGACTCTTTTTCTTCTTTTCTTTTCTAGCTATCAAGATTCCAATCAAGAAACCTGCCACAGGCGAAGCAACAACTGCAGGAGATGCAGAGCCTCAGAAAGATATTGCCAAGACACCTTTGGCGAAGGTATCAATTTAATTTCTTTTAGTTTGCCAAATGTTTTATTTTCTTGAACTAACTATTAAAATTTTCTTGATCCACAGGGCAGTCGAAGACCGCCATCGATGCCAAAGAAAAGGAAAGCGAAAGAACAAGAACCCAAAGCTGTTGATACTGATGATGGTGATGAATCACCAGACCAAGTAAAACCCACCAAAAAGAAGAAAAAGACAACCAAACCTCCGCCAACGAAACCTCCTACTCCCAAAATCTTAGAAAAAACTCCATCAAAGAATCCAGGTGAGGAAACCACTCCTGCTCCAGCAGAAAGTGAAAGTTCTAGCTTGAAGACCAAAATTCCAAAGGTATGATATTTTCTTTTCCTTTCGATGCTAACAGGCTGTTTTACTTGTATTCCCTTTTTTGACCTATTTATCCTTCAGGTACCTGTCGACACTCATGGACACCCCATGGTCCAAGTTCTTCCCAAGACCAGCAGTGATCCTACTTATAACCCAACCAGCGCCTCCAAATCCTCTCCTAAAAATTCGGCAAAGGAATCAACTACCGAAGTAAATCAACCCACTGCTATCTCTACACGAATTCCAAAGGTAGTGGAAGAAGAAGTTGGTCCTGAAACTGAAGACTTCGTCGAAACTGGTGGGGATACTGTGATGCCCACTGCAGTGGCTGTCACAAGAAATGATCCTGAAGACCAATCCCTCCCACTCAGGATTTGCTGTTGAAGAGAAAGATGAGGAGGCTGCAACTGATGCTGAAGAGGAAGAAGAAAAAGAACATGAAAAACCGCCAACTCCCACCGCTGCTATGGATGAAGAGACAGAAAACGTCGAAGAAAACCTCGGCAAAACAAATAAAACTGCTTCGACCGGGACGACTTCGACCCAACTTTCCCATGAGGAGCTAGAAAATATGAAGGTACAAAGACCCTTCGAATACCTAAAGACCATGCTCAGTTCCCGCTACAATTTCGCTGACACTACCATCACTAGTTCGACCACCTCAGGGACTACTTCTGATGCCAAATCAGTGGGCGAATCGCTGGCAAACATTTGACAGAAAGTTCTTGATATTGACTTATTTAAACTTCTGGAGAATGACTCCTCTGCTCAATTCGACCTGAAGAAAATCCTAAAGCAAGTCAATGTCCTGGAGGCTCCTCCTGAAGTCACTGATGTGGTGTTGGACCTCACTACCTTGATAGATCTTGTGGTAACTGACTTCAATCGACTTCGAGAGTACTCCAAGAAGCTTGAAAATAAAACAGAAACCCAACTTGCTGAGTGGGAAGCTGCATCGAATTCGTCCAACAAAGTAACTGAACTGGAGCAAGTGTCTGAGCAAAATAAGCAGGAAGCAGCTTTGTGTGGTGAGAATATCCTCAAATGGAAAAAGCAAATTGCTGCTCTTCAAAGCAAAATTTCGCAGGCGGAAAAACGTCAAGCAGAACTGCAACAAAACGACCAGGAGGAAATCCGCAAAGAGCTCGAAGTTAGTGTGCATCATGTTGACAGGGCCCGCAAGCTTGGTGAGGAGATTGAGGAGATTTCAAAAAGCAAGGCGCTTTGTGAGCGTCGTCTTCAAATCCAGAGGTCGAAATTTGAGAAGCTGAAAGCATCTTTTCCCGTTTGAATACTTGTAATTTTTTTTTGTTTGGCTTTTTAAAGCCCTTTTGTAATGACAATGGATCTATATTATTTGGCGAGAAGATTTTTAATCGCCATATTGCTTTTCTCTGCACAATTATTCGGCTGTCATTTTAATTTCTTGTAATGTGGGCCTATATTTTTTCAAATATTTCCCGTTTATTTTTAATATACGCTTATCTTTATCCACTTCTTCGACTTCATATGCGCCATTGGAGAATACTTGTATAATTCGAAAAGGTCCTTCCCACTTAGGGGACCATTTTCCCATAAGTCTGTCTTTTCGATCCATGGGGAGAATTACTTTCCAAACTAACTCACCAATTAAGAAAGTCTTACATTTCACTTTCTTATTGTAAAACTTTTCGACCCTTTCTTTTTGACTTCTCAATAAATCCCACGCATTTAATCTTTCTTCGTCCAAATCGACTAACTCGTCCATCATCATATTCCAATATGTATCTGATGGAATTTCATGATGCCTCTGAATTCGAATCGACTGTAAATAAATCTCAACTGGTAAAACTGCATCATGACCATATGTCAGTCTAAATGGAGTAGTATTTGTTGCTTCTTTAGGGGATGTTCGACAAGCCCATAAAATTTGATCCAAAGTCTTGTGCCAATTCTTAGGCTTTGTCCCCACGTGCTTTTTAATTAAACTTATCACCACCTTATTTGCTGCTTCGACTTGTCCATTTGCTTGAGCGTAATAAGGTGTCGAAGTGAGAATCTTGAATCCCATCTCTTTTGCAAATGTTTGCATATTCTTCCCAGTAAACACAGACCCTTGATCTGTTGTTATTGTCTCAGGTATCCCATACCTATAAATGATATGCTTTCGAATGAATTCTATGACTGCTTCTTGATCAACATTTACCAAAGGTATGGCTTCTATCCACTTTGTGAAATAATCTATCCCAACCAAAATGTATCTTTGGCCTTTCGACGATGATGGTCGAATTTCTCCAATTAAATCTAAAGCCCAACCCCTAAATGGCCAAGGCTTCACAATCGAATGTAACTCACTTGCAGGAATATGTGGTATCCCTGCATGTACTTGACATTCCTGGCAACCTTTTGCAAATTCGACACAATCCTTCAACATTGTTGGCCAATACATCCCTTGTCGAAATAGTAACCATTTCATTTTATGGTCTGCTTGATGAGCGCCACATGCTCCACTGTGCACATTTGACAATACTATAAAAGCTTCATCTTCGCCCAAACATTTTAACAAAACTCCCTCTGAAGTCTTTTTAAACAACTCATTTCCAAAAAGCACATAACTTAACGCCCTCTACTTAATTTTCCTTTCGACTTTCTGATTTGGGTCTTGTAAATAATCCTTGATGGGCTTTCTCCAATCTTCGACTCTCGAATCGTCTATATTAAATATCTCAAAACTTTCTTCGTCACCATATCCTAACTTTATTGTCTCCAAATCTGATGGGGACAACTTAGTTGATACAACTCTTCCTCTTACTTCAATGGCCTTTTCCAACTTTTCTTTCGATACTTTATAACCAGATGCGAGTTGTGCCAAATCATTCGCCACTTGATTTTCCATTCGAGGAATATGTATGATAGTTACACTGTCGAATTTTTTCAAGAGCCTGTTAGGTATTACGAAGTACATGATTAAGTTTTCTTTAACACACTTGTACTCCTTGGTCACTTGCTTTATTACCAACTCAGAGTCTCCCATTATTTCGACTCTAGTTGCCCCCAATTCCAATAAAATTTCAAGTCCAGTTATCAAAGCTTCATATTCTGCTTCATTGTTCGAACATAAGCCTTCGACTTTGTACTTGAATTTTGTTGGAATTCTATTAGGAGAAATAACCAATAGCCCAATGCCAGTTCCATTCTTATGGCTGGAACCGTCGAAGTATAGTTTCCATGGCTCCATTTCGACATATTCAACATAATCTTCATTTATGGCGTGGTCAGCTATAAAGTCAGCCACCACTTATCCCTTAACAGCCTTCAAAGGCAAATACATTAAGGAATATTCAGTCAATGCCAAAGCCCATTTCCCAATTCGACTATGTAAAATTGATTTGGATAACATATGCTTTATTACGTTAAAATGAGAGGAAATATATACATCGACTGGCTTTATGTAGTGCTTTAACTTCATACACGAAAAGTAAACACACAGACATAGTTTTTCTATTACACTATACCTAGTTTCGGCATCATTTAAGACTCTACTGAGGTAGTAAATGGCTCTTTCGACGCCATTCTCATCCTCTTGACATAACATACTTCCTAATGTCCTATCTGATGCCGCTATATACAACCTCATACTTTTACTTCTACAAGGAGACATCAAGATTGGGGGATGGGTCAAGTATTCCTTGATTTTGTCGAACGCCTCTTGTTGATCCTGCCCCCATATAAAATCTTCCTTCTTCAGTCGAAGTAGAGGAGAGAAGGCTTGCGTTTTTCCACTAAGGATGGAGATGAACCTTCTGAGAAAGTTGATCTTCCCAAGCAGAGACTGCAACTCCTTCTTTGTTGATGGCGCTTTCGCCTCCATTATTGGTTTGGCTTTGTTTTCATTGATTTCGATCCCCTTCTTGTGGACCACAAAGCCAAGGAAATCTCCCGCCTGCACACCAAAAGCACATTTGAGAGGGTTCATCTTTAAACCAAACTTCCTCATCCTTTCGAATGATTGTCGAAGATGGTCAATATGATTTTTGCCTGAAACACACTTAATTACAATGTCATCTATATAGATCTGCATAAAAGTTTCGATAAAATCATGAAAAATCGAATTCATGGCTCACTGATAAGTTGCCCCAGCATTTTTTAAACCAAAAGGCATTACCACCCATTCATAGGTGCCTATGGCCCCTGGGCAACGAAATGCTGTCTTAGGGACATCTTCTTCAGCAATAAAAATTTGATTATAGCCAGAGTATCCATCTAACATACTTAGATACTCATGGCCTGCAGCAGAATCTATAAGCATTTCCGCTACTGGCATAGGATATTCGTCTTTAGGGGTAGCTGAATTCAAATCTCGAAAGTCAATGTATACCCTTAATTTGCCATTTTTCTTTATTACAGGAACACTATTTGCAATCCATTCGACATACCTCGTTGTGCGGATGAACTTACATTTCAGAAGTTTTTCGACCTCCTCTTTAATCTTCGACAAAATTTCTGGTGCGAAGCGTCTGGGAGTTTGCTTGATAGGTTTCTTTCCTGCTACTATAGGCAACTTCAATTCGACCAAACTCCTGTCGAGACCAGGCATTTCATCGTAGTCCCACGCGAAACAATCTTTAAACTCTTTCAGCAGTTGGACTATTTCGACTTTTAATTGAGGGTCCATCTTGGAACTTATGTAGGTTGGCCTTTTTTCTGCCCCCAGTCCTAAATCGATTTCTTTTAATGGATCCTGCGCCACCATCTTCATATCTGTCGAAGCTGGATCCTTTTCAAACCCCAAGGGTTCGTCATCATAAATGGTGTCTAACTTTTGATGTTGCCATTCGCCAATCTCTGTGTGGAACAAATCCTCTTCAACGTACCTTTGGGGACATTGTTTGTTGAAATCATTTTTATTGGCTTCGACAGCCATATATTTTACTTCGGCTTCTAGAGCCGCCTTGAGTTTATTTTTGGCTATATAAGCTGTAATCCTTTCGAGCACTGATGACTCACTCATAGTCACCAAACTCACTTCCTCAGCCGGTTGGCTCTATATGTGCAGTCCTAAAGACATAGTTTGCCTCGTCGACCACTTCCATATCCCACTGGAAACCATATGTGGGGTGGAGATACAGCGAACAAAACGCATTATCTGTAGCCTTCAGGTCGAAATTTGCTGGACTGCATGGAGCTATGTGGGCCAAGTGTTTGTCGAAACTGCATCGATCCACATGATTTACCTCAGCCATGAAATAGCTTTGATCCGCCTCTATGTTTTCGACAATTCCGTCAGATCACCAAATAGCTATACGCTGATGCATCGACGAGGGCACAACACCCACACCATGGATCCATTCTCTACCCAAAAGTAAATTATAATTAGCCTTTGAGGCTATGACCATGAACATCGTTGGTCTAGTTATAGTCCCAACAGTTAAATCCACTTGGATAACACCCAAAGTAGTCCCTACTTTGCCTTCATAGTTTGATAGCACCATATTATGGGGTTTTGCGTCAGACTCATCTTTCCTAATTTTCTTCAACATATAATGGGGCATTAAGTTAACTGCAGCCCCTCCATCGGCCAGAATTTTGTTTACTCCCACGTTCTCCACTTTCCCTTTTATGAATAGGGGCTTGAGGTGACCACGCATGGAGTCATCTGGACTTTCGAAAAAGGCATTTTGTTCCTCGACACAGCCGTTATTCATGATATAGTAACAAACTGGCCCGTGTCCTATAACTTCACTCTCGATAACATCCTCCTCTTCTTCGACCTCCATGATTTGGTCGTATTCTTTTGGAAGGACAGATACCACGTTGCACACAATGTCGAGAGACGCGTCTGACTCAGACCTGAAATCATCCGTCATTTCGTCATCCTCCCCTATTTTTTCCTTAGATGATGCCTCTTGTCGATTTGCTACTTCAGCATTGCTACTTGACTCTGGTTTGCTTCTTTCGACAACTACTTCCTCAACAGCTCCTTTCTCAGCAACTTCCTTTTCAGCAGCTTCCTTTTTCGCCCTTTTTTGTCTTTGGAAACGCCTCCATTGGGATCTCGACATGGGATTCTTGCCTTTATAATTTTCTGAGGGATAAGGCCTTGGTTTTGGCCTTTCGCCTTCCTTACTGCTAGTCATAGACGAACCCCTCTGAACTTCAAAATTTTTCCACTTTCTCTGTCCTTGGGCTTCCCTTATTGGTTGAACCCATTTGTCATTAGGAACTTTGTTGGTGGGTTTGAAGGTGTTTGGGTATCTTCGTCCAAACTTTTGCTGGTAATGATCACTTCGCCTTGGGTTGAACCTCTCCTTTCTCGCAGGTGGAACTGCCCCCCAGTTTCCCTTCCTTTTGGCTTTCTCCATTCCCTCCAGGTTATCTGCTGCCTTCTTGTCGAACACGGCACTACAGCGGGGGCACAACATAACCTCGTACTTTTTCTTCTGACACCTTTGAAGGAACTCTATCAGATTCTCTTCCTCTTTAGGGTACGCCACTTTTTGATACCCCTCTCTACGGCGCTCTTCGTCAGTCTGCGTTGGAGCTTTCTGGGATACTTCGACCATATTCACATTGGTTGTTTGTCCATCTCCAATACTCAACTTGTTTATTTTAAGAGCGAGTCCCTCCTCAATCTCATGCTTCTTCTTTGCCAGGTCGAAATCCCCTTCCGGCGATGGCCTCTTGATGTCATGTTGGCAACAAAAACCCACGTATTTCTCCCTGGGATCCTCTGTTGTTCTTCGTAGAATCCCATAAACAGTTGGCTTCACAGGACCCTCAGTAGTCTTTGCGTGCACCTTAGAGACACATTTGCCAATCTCAGTATTGGCTTGGTTGATAGTAACACCAAACTCCATGCTGTCTTCATTAAGGCCCTCAGTAGCCTTATTCTTGTCTTCGACAAAGCCTTCAGTAGCTTCGTCATTCTTCACAAAGTTGAGACCCTCAGTAGTCTCCTTCTCTTTTTCGACGCAACTCTCAGTAGTTTCGTCATTCTTCACAAAGTTGAGACCCTCAGTAGTCTCCTCTTTGTTTACATTGTTGAGGTCTTCAGTGGCCTCTTTGCTGACGTAATTCTTCATGCTTCCTTCGTCAAGGTATTGAGTAACCTTGATCATCACTGGTTCATTGACGAAATCTTCAGATATTTCCTCCACATCACTTTCGGCTGTAGGGATCTCAGCGATTTCTACCATGTTCACATTTGCGTCGAAACCTTCAGTGGATTCTATCACCTCAAAGTTGCAGTCAGAACCCTCTTCGACCTCCACCATGTTCACTGTGGATGGTTCAGCATAGTGGGCTTCGACCATCTGCATCGGATTTGAGTCAACCTTCATTGGTGGTTTCGACTTGTCACCGAACTTCAATCTTCCGTCACGAATGGCATTTTGTACCAGATCCCTGAAAAGGAAACATTGAGATGTTTTATGACCTAAAAAATTATGGTACTTACAAAAACCTCTCTTTTTCTGCTGTTCTATGGGAGGCACTATCATTTGGCCATCTTTAACCAACAAGTCAAATATTTCGTCACACTTAGTGACGTCGAATGTATAAGTCCTTTTAGGAAACTTATCATTCTTCTCAGGTTCGACTGGGTTTTTTCCGTTCGACGGAGCCAATACTTTACAAGAGTATGACGGGCCCTGTTTTAATTCTGCTAAGTCAACTTCTTGTTCGTCAAAACTAAACGATTCGCTCTCGTCATCATCATCTTCTTGGCATACCCCCACATAAGCCACTATTTCTTTCTTATTTTTCGTTACCCTAGCTTTTTCGGCTTTTAAACGTTCGACCTGTCTCACCCTATCCGCCAACTGTGCCATATCCCTTAGATATTGATTGTCTAGCTTCTTTCTAATCGAATAGTCTAGACCACCTGCTGCCATTTCGACTAATTCGTGTTCAGGTACTTGCGTGAAACATCTCGCCTTAAGTAACCTAAATCTATTTAATTAATCATCGATTGGCTCAGAGAATTTTCTTTTAACACTAGCTAATTCCTTCAAACTTATTTTTGTTTGTCCCATGTAAAATTGTTCATGGAACAGTCTTTCTAACTGGACCCACGTGTGGATCGAATTCGCAGGTAAAGATGTGAACCACGTAAAGGCATTTTTTGTCAAAGAACTTGGAAAATATTTCATTTTTAAATTTTCATTGCGTGCAATTTCTCCTGCTTCGATCAAGTAACGGGCCACGTGTTCGACAGTGGATTCGCTAGTGTCCCCTGAAAATTTGGTAAACTTGGGGACCTTCCACCTTGGGGGTAATTCCTCTTGCAAAATATACTCAGACAACGGTGATGTATAACTGGGACTTTGCAGTCCCACATTCACACCATTTCTGGCCATAATCCTTTCGACCATGGCTGCTAAGTTGTTTTCCGCTGGCATGTTATTATAGCGTAAATGTTGCACAACATTATCAGCGTCTTGGTCTCTATGGACTAACACCCTTCTAGGCTCTTGTTGGACAGGAATTTCGACATGGGGCTGTTCGACCATTACTTCTTGGTTTCTAGGATTTCCTTGAGGAACATTCGATGGCCTCTGGTTTATTGTGGTTTCCTCTTCGACAACCACTCTAGGATTCTGAACTATTTGTTCCCTTGGTTGGGTTTGAGGAACACCAAAGAAATCAGCGATGCGCGTCATTTGCGCTGCTAATAACTGGTTCGTTTGGGTGGTGTTTTGGATTAAAGGATTAAACACAGCCCCCATTTGTTGTGTTAGCATTTGCACCATGTCATGGTTACTTTCGTCCATTTGTTGCCTAATGACTTGTGCAAAATTATTGATGATTGCAGGCATATAAGTTTGGTATCCCGTCGACACAGGCTGACCTATTCTGCCTATGTGGTTTGCACCAGACCTTGATCCTTGTAGGGGCAAAGTGACATTCATCAAAGGATCAGAATATAATGACGACGAATTGTGCAAATTTGCCATCACCGTTGTTGGCATTCCATAAGGCTGCTCTCGATTATGTGGAGGCATTGAAAAATTCGTCACAAATGGCCTATGAACACCCCCTAGAGGAGGAGGGGTCATTTGAGGCATTTGGGGTCCCACTGTAGAAACACTGGGCGCGTTTTGGGATGCCGAAAACGCTGGAATTGACCCCGTTGATGATGGTATCGTTTCTGACATAGAAACTGACGCCGTATTGTCTCCTGTCGAAGGAATAGGCGTTGGGTTGTTAACATTTTGATTACTAGGCGCGTTTTGATTCACCATTCGTCTTGTTCTTGTTCTCTTTGGTCTTTCTTCGTTGTTCACGGCTAACTTGCCACTTCTTAGAATCATACAATGAAATAAACTTTTTCTTCCAAAATTTATTATGAGAACAAAAGGATAAACTAAACAATTGCACAATGTCCCACTGGGCGTGCCAATTTGTTCGCTGGTGAATTTGGCGAACAACCTCTGGTTTCCTAATTTATGAAAATTAGTTTACTAACAGGACCAACCAAACAAATCCTAGGACAAAGTGCTTTTGAGAATGTTTTTGATTTTTGAAAAGGAATGTGTTCGTTCTGTGTTTCTAAGATTTCTTTTAACAATTATTTTGACTAATAGAACAAAAACACGGTAATGGCGAAAAAGTAATTGAAACAAACTTAAACTAAAACAAAGTAAATTTCTGAAGTAAAAGATAACTTGACTATAAACAAATGAAGGAAAAACTTGAATTTTTATTGAAATGCATAAAGGTAAACTGGTGTTTCCCACACATACATTTTCCAGAACACTCGTTTCTCTCGCACGGTTACTTTGAGTATTTGCGGTAATTTGTACAAAGTTTGGAACACACCTGAATCTAACACCAAGACCTCATATTTATATACAAATTAAATAACTACCCATAACAGTTATCTCTCCTAATGGCGACAAATGTCATTCTCCATGTATTCGCCTCCTAGATGCGTTCCACGCGTCCCATTTCAAAAATGAAACTCCCTCCTGATATTTGAAATTCAAAACACCCGTCGTACGGACCGAAACTTCCCTCGTCGAAATTATCTTCCTTACTTGGAAAAATCTACCAATGCTTCTTTTATGTACCGTGTTCTTTCGACTTGACTCTTTTCGTCAGAAAACTTTCTAGCTGCAATGTCCGGTCGAATCATATTGTCGAATTGTCGAATTTTTCCTTTTCTTTTGAACCATTTTCCTGGCGTCGAAATTAGCCACCAACAGTGATAAGTCGTGTGCCCATGTGGGGTGTGAGCGTCTTATCGGGATTCTTTGAAATAGAATCATGTTGCTATTGTTGTTGTTGTTATTGAGGTGATCGTGTGCCCATGTGGGGTGTGAGCGATCACGGATGTCATGTGCTCATGTGGGGTGTAAGCGACTGATATAGAAATCCCGACAGGAATTATGATCATGAAAAAGGGATCGAATTGGTACCATATGCATTGAGTCGAGTCGTGGGTCTCATTGCATTGCATTATGTCATATTGTATGGTGAATTGTACGGTTGTCTGCTTATGTGGAAGAGTGTGATTTCGTTGATGTGGTAATGATAGGGTGAATCGTGTAATTGTTTAAATGCTTTTATATTTATATTATGCATTTCTTTTGTTGATTTGAGAATCTCACCCTTCTGTTTGAATGTTGCCTCCACGTGGGTAACGTGCAGATAAGCAGGATTAGTGCGGAGTTGAAGTTAGTGAAGATGGAGTCTTCTCTTTTATTTCGTGTGTCGACGTCTGCTCTGATGTGTAACACCGGGGTTCCGGAATGCTTGTCGTTATTTGTTTTATTATTTGTTACCACTTTATTTGCTTGATGATGATTAAGTGATATTACACATGTTATGTTTTAGTTGAATTCCGTTGCTATATGAAGAGATTAATTAAGTATGGTTGAAATTTGTGGTATCTATGTGTTACATATCGTATTGCATGAGCAGGTGTTTGTTGAATGTAGCATCCTACACGTTGTGTGTTTTATTTTACTCTGATTTTCTATTATTAATCGTCTCGGGGGTTTAGGGTGTTACATAGTGGTATCAGAGCAGGTCGGTCCGTTCGGCCAAGTTGTCGAGTCGTTGTCGTGTGACGGTTAATTACTGTCAATGTCATTTCCTTAACCATTGTGTTTTTTTGTGATGTGTAACAGATTTAAAATGGCTGTAAGGAACGATGTTGCTATTGCTGCTGCCTTGCAGGCTGTTGCTCAGGCGGTACAGAACCCGCCTCATGCTAGTGAGAATGATGTGTTTCGGAAGAACAGACCGCCTACCTTCAAAGGAAGATATGATTCGGATGAAGGCAGACTTGGCTCAAGGAGATCAAGAGAATCTTCTGGGTTATGGAATGTCCTGAAGCATAGAAGGTGCAGTTAGGTACTCACATGCTAGCTGAGGAAGCTGATGATTGGTAGGTTAGCACTCGACAACTTTTGGGAGCAACAGGGGAGGCAATCACTTGGGCTGTGTTCAGTAGGGATTTCTTGAGGAAATATTTTCCTGAAGATGTCAGAGGAAAGAAAGAGATCAAGTTTCTGGAACTGAAACAGGATAACATGACGGTTACGGAGTATGCTGCCAAATTCTCGAATCTGGCTAAGTTTTACCCTCACTACAATGCGGCAACTGCTGAGTTCTCAAAGTGTGTCAAGTTTAAGAATGGATTGAGGCCGGAGATCAAACAGGCAATTGGTTATCAACGAATCCGAAGGTTTCCAAATTTGGTGGATTGTTGTAAGATCTTTGAAGAAGATAGCAAGGCTCGATCGGCTCACTATAAAGGGTTGACCGAGAGGAGGGGAAAACAACTAATGAACCATGGGAAGCCTTATGCAGCTCTAGCTGAGAAAGGTAAACAGAAACACACTGATGGTAAGAAGCCGAGTAGGGGAGTTGCCCCCGATCCTCTTAAGTGTTACAGGTGTGGTGAGCTAGGTCATCGTGTCAGTTAGTGCACGAGCGATGTGAAGAAATGCTCCACATGTGGACAGGCAGGACATTTGATTGCTGATTGCAAAGTTAATGTGGTGACTTGTTACAACTGTGGAGAACAGGGCCATATTAGTACTTGTTTCCAGAAACCAAAGCAAGCTTCAACTAGAGGAAAAATGTTCGCTTTGACGGGGACTCAGACTTCCAGTAATGACGGACTAATCAGAGGTACATGTTATATTAATAATACGCCTTTGATTGCTATTATTGATACTGGTGCTACTCATTATTTTATTGTTGCTGATTGTGTGAGAAGGCTAGGCCTTGTTGCTTTTCCTATGAAGGGAGAGATGGTTGTCGAAACTCCTGCAAAGGGTGTTAGAGCAAGAGTTGTCTCTACAAGTAGTCTCTATGTTTTGATGATAACAATGGTATTTGTGAAAGAACCATTTTATGTTCTAATGTGTGTTATGTACAGATCATAATCATAGAAGATATCAGATCCAACAAGCACCAGCCAAACGAGTGTAATTGATTATATACGAAGTTACTATGTGTGACTCAAGTCGCAAGAAGCAAGTATGCTTCTGTATCTGATCATAATCAGTCAGATTCAAGGATACAGATATTGATGTTGCAATGCTCTTGTGGATGCTCTCTAAAAGTGATTGTGATTCTGAAGATAGCGAAGCTTATGAAGAGATAATCTTCTAGAGAACCGAAGTGCTAAAGATTCCAATGACTTGAAGTTCTGAAGGCTGAAGGCTCTGAAGACCAAGTGCAGAAAGACTCTGAAGACTTATGCGTTCTGAAGTCTATGGTTCCAAAGTTCAAGTGTTGAAGACTCTAAAGATAGATTCCTAATGGACAAGCTCTGAAGTTTCTGAAGACTTGAAGCAGTAAAGGATAACGGATTTAAAGACAAGTGCTGAAGTTCTGAAGGCTGATTCCTAATGGATGACTTCGAAAGACTGAAGACTTAGAGTTTCAGATATCCTGTTAAGAAGTCTCTACTCATGCTTCAATTAATTACCATCAGAAGCCTCTGGCGTATTAAAGACAAATGTTACCATTGTGAAATACTGTACACAGCGTCCAAGAAGATATATCATGTCACTTCCTCCGCTGTAAAAAGGAGATGTGGCAGTATAGCTTTATCATTACACAACGTCTCTTTTCCAACAGCCAACAGTAATTCAAACGACTATATTTTACTGGGCTATTTAAAGAAAGGAATATTCGCTTCTGAAGGTATCGATTCAATCCATCATAGGAGAATTGATCAAGTCATTGTGTGAAGATAGCAACAACGACGAGTTCTCGTTGTAACACTTAAACATCCAAAGCTATCACCATTTACACATGGCCATTGTTGTTGAAGCTCAAAAATTAGAAATCAACACAACAATAATCAATTAGTACATAAGCTGTTGATGAAGAAGATAACATTGCAAATCAGTCAAGTCATCAACCACCTTCTCGCCTGAGCTCCATTGAAGATCTGAAGCAAGGAGTTGTTGCTCAAAGCTTGCTCAACCAAGAAGACAAAGAAGAAGAAGATCTACAAGATGTCAACAACTGTTAAATCAACATACATCTTTGTAGTTTCTTAAGATAGCAAGGAGCTATTGCTCATATCTTGCTTGAACACTTGTGTGTTCTTTTGTACTTAAACTTAGGAGTAATCTGCTTGCTAAGAAGCATTATTGTAATCTCCTGTAAAACTAATTCTTGGCGAATTATGATTCCTTAAGTGATCAGTGTGATCGGAGACTTGAGAAGACAATGGCTTGGTGTCATTGTGGAAAAGCCTAAAATAGGGTCAGTAAACGTTATATTCATTGTAATGAATCCCTGAACGTTTAGCTGTGAAATCCTAGCAGTAGATCTTGCGAGATTGGAACTTGCAGGTCAATGTTCGTTATATTAATTAAGTTGAATCCCTGAACGGTTCATTATGTGTTAGTCACAGCTGCGATTGTGCAGGTTGTTAGTCACCGACTATGTGCCCGTGCATCTGTAATCTGGTTTGATTATAGTGGATTAAGACCTTGTGTTCAAGGCGAAATCACCTGAGGAGGGTGGACTGGATTAGCCTTGTGGTGAACCAGGATATATTGTGTGTTCTTTAATCTTATTATGCTTTATATTATTGTTATGTTTCTGAGTATCAGAACCTTACATAAGCAAGTCAGGACCTTGCAGCTTAACTCTGATAAGCTTCCGCTCTGCAAGTTCTGAATGTTGCATATAGCGTTTAGAATCTTATTGGTTCTCATGCTTCATGCATTATCAAGTCTGAATGTTTCTTCACCGGTCAGAGTCTCTCAATGAACTCTGATGTTATTTCAGCGCCTTAACAATAAGAAGCAAAAAGTTTTAAAAGAGTGAATACACAATTCAAACCCCCCTTTCTTGTGTCTTTCTCGCACCTTCAATTGGTATCAGAGCCCCGGTTCTGTTATTGATGGATATCAAACACTTAACATTATCAAAAAAAGATCCAGACTTGGTGTGTAGAAATACTCTGGGTAAGATTTCAATCCACTTACAATTTCTATAACAGCTCAGAAGATGACTATGTATAAAATTGTAATCAATTGGATTACTTGAGCAAGACACTGATTCTGGAAGTTTAGCAATTGTCAACAACTGAATCTTCCTCACTAAAGCCTTGTTGAAGATTGAAGAATCAGCTGATAAGATAGACTCATCAGATAAGTAGTAGTATCTGTTGAATACTTATCTTAGAAAATACATATGGATAAACCAAGTATTTGCTTAAGGTTGAATCATCAGAAAACAAGAAAACTTGTTTGCTGAAGATTAATTCTTTATGAGTTTCTGAGTTGTTTTCAAGAAACGGATTAGGTCCACCCTTGACTTTCTCGTTTGAAGCTCATTAAGAACTTCTTCATGTAACAAAGAAAGATTGTTGTTATATGGTTTTGAACTTCAGAATCAAGTCTGCAGAAGAAGTAAGAAAACTGAAGATTTCAAACTCTTAAAAATGATTCAACATTTGAATCTTAACTAATCAAGAAGTTGGAAGATTCAATGAAGAACTGAATATTGTTTCTTGTAAAGCTTTGCAGTAAAATTGAAAAAAAAATATCCAGGAAGGAGAAATCAAATGATTCATCAAGAACTTAATTAAGTATGAATTCTAAGTCTTGATTGAATTAACATAAACGATTGAGTTCTGATTATCTTGAGATTCTATCTCAGTTAAATCAAATATGATTGGTCAGATCACTATCTGATAATTCTCTCAGAAGTTCATGCTTCATAAATTCTGTAATAAGAAGTAGCTCAATCAGATGCAAACACGGAAATCATCTACTTAAAGTCAAAAGGAGTTAAGCTGCTGACGTCCTTCTGATTGAAGAAATCGGTTGACATTTTTTTTAGAAACAAATATGTTGTTAATTTTCTGATGGATTAAATCTAAAAGAATTAGATTAGCATTGCAAGAACAAGATTGTCATGTGTTACACACATGTTTGATAATACTTGGTTCTGAAACACTTGTTCAAAGAAACAATGTCAGAAGAGGTTTTGAGATACTAGCTAATTCTCCATAGTACATAACCTTTCAGAAGTTTATGTTTAAACTAAAGAATTAGTGACCTTCTGATGATCAGTATCTTCACACTCTGAGGATTCCCTTCAGAAATCAGATGATGTTTCTGAACAAGTAAGCAAAGCGGTCATCTGAAAAGAAAGATTGATTTCTGCCTCAATCTAAAAATCCGAGTCAGAGGACATAAGATATTCTTCAAATATCAGATCACTCTGAAGAAAGCAGAAGCTGAAAGATGATGATCAGAAGCTCAGAGTCAAAATGGAGAACACTCAGATGAAGTATCACAGAAATATTTTCAGATTCTCTAAGTCCATAAGTATACTCTAAAACAAGTATTTTTATCCGACTCTCTCTCTCTATTAGAATCTATCCATCTAGTTTAGCCAGTCTTGGAAATGATGACATTAAAATTCTCTCACTCGATTTCTTTTGAGTCATCTCATATAGAAAAACTTATTCCCAACAACCTTACCTTGCTCTCTACCTAAGAATATCTCAGTGGTTCAAATCTCCTTGAGCTATGCATATTGAATGACATCTGTTCGTATGATTAAGTACAAAATTAGAAAGCGTGCTACATTGTCCATAATAGCCTGTCACCTCCCTATAGCTACTAACCAGGCGTGATCATGTACTGACAAGTAAGGATTCGTTTTTAGTATTGGAAATAGTAAAAATCTTTAAGCTTGCCTCTAGGGTCGTGCACCCATTAAAAATATAAAACTAGGAATTGTGTCTCTTCGTTCCAACTCACTCAAATACATTTATTGAAAATACTTAACTCCTGCCAAGAATTAATTGAAAAGAATCGTATGCGTAATTTCTTGATCTTCCCTAGGTTAACAGACGGTTATACTGTGAGACTGTCCTATCTTCTCTAAAGTCTAGGTAATATTGATCAATTTTTTTGGCTATTGACCCACTCAATTCAGCCTTTTCCCTTGCCTATTTAGAGTCGTATCACAATTAGAAAAATCCTTCATTATTTCTTGTCCTTAGTCATCTTAAGAACTCTAAAATGACTCCAAGAAATTTTCACGGCAACGATGATCTCTTAGAAGTCATCAATGAAAAATGACCAAATCCAGCAAACACGAGCCGAAACTTTTATCTTGGGATTCATTTTAAAAATTGGAATGGATATCTATCTATGTTAAGAGGCTCAATTTATCCAAACATTTTAAAATCCTTTTGGATCAATGCCTCTATTAGCAGTAACGGTCTGACCATCTCTTCAAATATCTATGGTATTCCAGTTACCTTCAACGCCACAAACATCGTTGAAGCCATTGACTGTCCCCAAGGGGGTGTCACAACCAACCACGCATCCATTTGATGCACTTAAAATGCTGAAATGCATTATATGTTTGATAAAGGCTCTGCATTTGAACCAACAAATCCTGAAAGACTCCTGCCTAATGCAAAAGGATGGTTTAAGTTTATCTTAACAAACATTAAACCTCGCAATACAAACAAAGATTTTCTGTATCATGATGATAAGCTTCTCATTATGTGTCTTCTTAGGTCAATTCCTATAGATTTGTCCTAAGTGATCTTTGACCATCTCAAAGAGTCAATCCTTCTGTCAAGAACCGTGAACATATCGTTCATCCCCTATGGAAGACTGATATCTGAAGTCCTCTTTAGAGAAGGAATAATGCAAACAATTTGCAGAGTTAGAGGCGGTCCATACACTGCTCTTGATAGAAAATTTTGTGAAACCTTCGACAACAGATGATTCTCATAAAATTAGATGATTGACTAGAATTAGGCTAAGTCATTAAATTGTAATGGTTTATTAAGTACATGCATCAGTATTGTTCATACCGTGTATTTATTAATAAAATATGTGTTGTTTTCTGTTCCACTTTTGAACTATCCATTCTCTCACACTTTTAATTCCTATGCTTACCTTGTGTTTGCACACTTATTTATGAAAAATATTTTTTTTTCGTCTAGTTAATGTTTTCAAATAGTCACCCCTACACATGCACTTATTACGAATTTCCGACTCCTGTCAAAAATTAATTCTATGCGTGATATCTTGGCCTTCCCAAGATTGAGAATCTGCTAGTATTCGTTTCTTACCCTATCCAGTCTAACGTCTAGGAAATGATGAACATGTCTCTTGGAGTCACTAGCATTTATTAACTCACTCTATTCGTCGCTATTTGAGGCATCTTGTTCACCTTTCTATTCATCATTCTAACCCATCCCAGTCAGTGTCTCTCTATTGTATCTCCTCCAAAATGTCTACTTCACATTCGAAAGCTGCTAAGAGTGAAACCTCTGAGTCAAAAGTCCTAAATGAATTCTCTATAAACCCCAGTTCTCTCAAAGAACTTGGCTTTATAAGAACCTTGTCTGAACTACAATGTCAGAAATGGGAAGGTTATCTTGACATGCTTCCAGGTCTCATTTACTCAGACTGTGTCAAAGAATTATGGGCAAATGCTGATGTGTTTCCAAATGTGTTTAACCAACACATCATTCAATCAACCATCTCCAGAATCCCTGTAATGATTAATCCTTCTATCATTGCTCAAGCAATCAAGTGTGATGAAAGCGGTGACACCCTTGAAGATTACAAGGAAAGAAACATCTTCAATGATCTCAATTGCAGAATTCATCATGGAAATAGGAAATATCTGGACTGAGTTCCATGGATGGATCTCAGAGGAGATTGTGAAGAACAAGAGGCTGGCAATTACTCAAGCAGAAGAAAAACAACTGCATGTCTCAAGAACCGATGAGTCTGAAAACTCGTCTTTATCCTCTTCATCATCCTTGGGCACCTCTTAGTCTAACTCCTAGGAACCTATTATCATTAGGTCTATGTTTTGATTGTTTTGAACTAGTTAGGATTAAGATCAACCTATGATTTGAAGTTAATGAAATATCTTTTGAAACTATTTTATGTTAGACTGTTCTAAACTTTTTGATGATGTCAAAAAGGGGGAGAAATAGAAATATGATTTTGATTAAAAGAGGAAGAATGAAAGAATGCAAATGCAAACTCAATCAATCATATAAAATGTGTTTTCTACTAACGTTTGTTGTTTGATGTTTAACCGAGGAACTCTGGACAAATTCACTAGGCATTCTCATAACAGGTTAAGAAAGAAGAACTCTGGTAAAAGTTCTTATGAACTGTTTGCTCATATGATCGAAGTTGTACACTTCGTGAACATGTGTTCAGAATCAGATCTACCCAGTACTGTTCAGAAGTTGAGAACTTCCTGAAAGTCAAAGTTATTCTTGATCTCTGTCTCACCTGGTTCAGAAGTTGTGAGTTGTCTGAGAGTATGATATTCAGAACATAAGAATCAGAAGAAGGAAAAGCATTCAAGACAAGTCTACATCTCAAGATGATTTTCAGAAGAACTGAGCGAATCAGAAGTCAAGGACTGTCTGAAGATCTGGATTGAAGATCCAAGAAAGAGAAGTTCTGATTTTAACCAAGAATGAAATTGAGAAGAAATGATTTGGTATCTGACTAAATCTACACTTGGAAATCAGACTCAGTATATCAAGATTGGTATCAGACTCAGTCTGTAGTAATATCAATCAGAGCTAAGCTGTAAAGTTTTCAAATACCTTCAGTTGGTATCTGACTCAACATATTTTGGTATCAGACTAAGAATCAAATCACATTAGTACCAGATTCAGAATCAAGCATTGATTGATCACTAAATTAACCTTCTATTTGTATCTGATCAAAAATCAAGCTTTGATAAACCACTGAGTTGTGACAGTGACAAGGTTCTGAGATAAAGGCCCGTGTTCAAAGTCAAACTCTGAAAAGTCATGATCTATATTGGTGATTATAATTAACATTTCTGAATTTCGATTCTGAAGATCCCAATATCTGACTTATGGAAATTAGGGGGAGACTACCCAGAAGATTCAAACGTTAAAATCTATAATCTTCACCTAGTCTGAAACTCAGGGGGAGTTTCTCAAATCTATAATGTAGTGGGATGATGATGTCACAACATAAAATTTCTTTGGAAACTAACTATGTCAATTAAATTTGTTTATTTTTTGTCTTTCTTTTCATTTGATTCCCCCAAAACCTATGCCACGCTTTTCATTTTGTGCTTATTTTTCTCTCTCTTCAACCATCTTCTAGGTCTGGCGTCTTCTTCGTCATCTGTGTTCGCTCTATTTGAGTTTTCTTCAGAGGGTTGGTTTGTGAAATGCAGAAGGTCATGTTCTTCTTCATCTTCTTTGATAACAATGCAGTGATGATTTTTTATATTTTTTATTCGAACATTGGGAGAAGAGATGTTTCATGGCAAGGCGATAATGTATCTATCGAACAACATTTGTTGAATTTCGTCCAGATGCAAGACGCAACCATTGGGAACCTCTTCTCTCGCATGTTTGAGAAAATGTGAATCTGAGCCTTCTTTTGTTCATTCGTCTGGGAAAATTTGTTTGATATTTAGGGTTTTTTGTTTGTAAATTTTGAAACCCTAAATTTGTAATTATTTTGAACGCAATCTGAACGAAGAATCCTAGATCTGTACTTATTTTGTTTTTTATTCTAATTAATTTGGCTTGAAAGTGATAGGGTAAAATGTTTGAAGGTGAAACCCTATATTGACACGAAATCTGAACGAAGAACCCTAGATCTGTAAGTATTTTGGTTTTTAGTCTTATTAATTTGGCTTGAAATATGAACTAATTAAGTATTTTCTAATTAATTTGTTTGAAAGTGATGCTAATTAGTTGCTTTGTTGCAGGTGCTATAGGGTAAAATATTGATGGTTGATGCAGTGCGACATCTTCTGGAAAATGTGCAACACGATTCTCATAACCACTACTTTGTTTTACTTTCTTATAGGCAATTTAGTCTATGTTTTTTGCATGGTTAGTTAGTTTGTTTTACTTTATGACAATTCTTGCATTGGTTTAGTAGATGTGTGTCGTTGAATAAAATTTAGATTTGGTAAATATTTCCTTTTATTGTTTTCTTTGCCCATTAAATTTGTTGATGCTGTTATCGTTTTAACAATCTGATTCTCCAAAAGATGAACTCATTCAAGGTTACATTTAGTATTTCAATGATATTAGTCTAATTTTGTGTTTGTAACATAGTCATTAATCTTGATGTTCTAAGGCACATATAACATGATATTAATATGGATATGTGATTCATGCATAGGACAAAAGAACAAAAGAAGGCTCAATATATCTAATTTTGTTTGATAGATTGGATTAAGTGACTACACAGACATAACTTGCCGCCTTTGATTATAACCGTCTTTCTAAGGTAATGTGATACATCAAATTGTATTGTATTTGATGTTCTAAGGCACATATAACATGATATTAATATGGATATGTGATTCATGCATAGGATTTTTGCGTTAGGGATGTGCGCCTACAATATCTACAGAGCTATTGATCATTTGAGACAATGTCATCTATATCTAATGATGGTGTTATAGGTTTTGGAAGCACTTAACCCCTATTTATAATGATTGGTTAGATTTCTTGGTATCATTTTTTGGTTTTGCACTGATGACAAAATTGAAGTTTTGTAGTTAGGTAGATGTTCTGGAAATCACAAATTTGGCCTAATTGGGAGAAAAGTAGTTTCATGGCAGTGATGACAATGGGGGAAGATTTGTTTCATGACAAGGCAATAACAATGCAATGATGATTTTTTATATATTTGATTCGAACATTGGGAGAAGAGTTGTTTCATGGCAAGGCGACAATGTATCTATCGAACAACATATGTTGTATTTCGTCCAGATGCAAGACGCAGCCATTGGGAACCTCTTCTCTCGTATGTGCGAGAATATGTGAATCTGGGCCTTCTTTTGATCATTCGATTTGAGATACGAACTTGAGATTAACATAATGGCCATTAGCAGAGATGCAAGCAACTAGTTCTTAGAGGCCTGCATAGATATAGTTGTGTTTTGCAGACAAGCAGATGTACATACATATAGTTGTATTTTGGCACCATCAGAGTTGGAAACGTGATCTGCAGACCTATTATGGAATGTGCCTATTTTAGCATGGTTATTATCCTGGGGATTATTAGAAGCATTAGGACTTAATATGCCTCAGGGTTGGTCCAACAGAGGTATTTGTTTGTTAGTAGTATTTTTAGAATTTAGATTGTTGTGTTTAATTTCCATTTACTGAAACAACTTGACAACATGATGTCCATTGTATCATATGAATAGGTTCATCAAATGAGTCGACTTCAGAGTTTTTCCGGTTCAACGTTTGTCTTTTAAAGAATGTCTTTTATGAAAATTATGTGCAAGTGTGTCTCTTGTGATTCAAAGGAGTGTTTCTTTATAATGTATGGTTGGTCAATTATGTTGAATTATCTCTTTGTGGGTGTTTGAGTGCAGTTTGAGGCTGGAAGCAGATTCTAAATGATTCACGGTTGATGATACATGGTTGGTGCTGTTACAACTGCTATTGAGGCTTCTCCTGTAGTCATGCTACTGCAAAGAATGATGTTGAAATATCCCTAAATTTAGGAATGCAGGTAAATAATATTTCTGCAAAACCTTGATCAATTTAGTCTTCATTATCCCATTAATTGAGAATTTTGAGATTCTTAATTTGTACTTATATATATATATATATATATATAATATTCAAATTTAATTTATGCCTTTGAAATCTATTTACGACTTATAATGTAAATAGGTTTTGGGCCCATAATAACTATATACAATGTTTTGCTTCCCAATGCCCGATATTAAATAATAATGTATTTAAAAATTAATGATAACCTTGACCATTAGTATTCAATACCATTAGTATTCAATAACCAACAATGGTTATTGAACTACCCAACCAATAATCACAGCCCAAATAAAACTTTTAGAATCTCAATGTAAACAGAAGATGAGAAATCAAATAAATCATTATATAAACGTTTTTCCTCTTCTTATTTTCACACAACCGACATCATTGAAGAAGGAAAACCAACATGAGTTCGAATGATGATGTCCATACCCAACAAAGTTCAGCTGTCCAACAACCAACTTCAGATGTTCAACAACCAACTTCCGATGTTCAACAACCAACTTCAGATGTTTAACAACCAACTTCCGATGTTAAAAAAGATCAATTTTGGTTTTGGTGAAGCAAACACCGTTCTTCTCCCTCCTCTCAATTTGGTTATGGTCATTAAATTGAATGAAGTTTTTTCTGAAATGTATGATATTGTAATGAAGTGATCTATAATGATTGGTTACATTTTAATGAAGGGTTTTGTGAACTAATTAAGTATTGTCTATTTAATTTGTTTGAAAGTGATGCTAATTAGTTGCTTTATTTCAGGTGGTATAGGGTTAAATGTTGATGGTTGATGCAGTGCTACATCTTGTGGAAAATGCTCAAGAAGATGAACTCATTCAAGGTGACATTTAGTATTTCAATGATATTACACTAATATTAACACCTCACGGAATCCAATTAAAATCTCAATCGAATGTGAATAGATTTTTTACAATATTAATGGCTTAACTTGCTTACAGCATTTGAGATGTTTGTTCGAAGGAAAATGGAGTGATTTCCATAGATGGTTGTTCGTAGGAAAATGGAGTGATTTCTCCTGATATGAGAGCAAGTAATGGAACTTTAGTGATTGGAGATCCCAGACAATACCAATAGTGTCGACGGGAGTTTTGGAACACAATAATGTCTGTATTTGATACAGACATAAGTTGCCGCCTTTGATTATAACCGTCTTTCTAAGGTAATGTGATACAACAAATTGTATTCTATTTGATTTTCTAAGGCACATCTAACCTGATATTAATTTAGAAATCTGATTCATGGTTAGGAATTTTGCGTTAGGGATGTGCGCCTACAATATGTACAAAGCTATTGATTATTTGAGACAATGTCATCTATATGTAATGAAGCATTTAACCCCTATTTTTTCCATACGTACTAAATCATATGAGGTAAGCCAAAGTGAATGAAGTGTTTTCTGAAATGTATGATATTTTAATGAAGTGATTATAACAGGGAGAATTGGTGTTGCGAGAGAAATACAATTGTTTGTCCCTTTAGTGAAGCAAGAATCACTTAACAATGCAGTGATGATTTTTTATATATTTGATTCGAACAATGGGGGAAGAGTTGTTTCATGGCAAGGCGATAATGTATCTATTGAACAACAATTGTTGTATTTTATCCAGATGCAAGACGCAACCAATTGGAACCTCTTCTCTCGAATGTGCGAGAATATGTGAGTCTGAGCCTTCTTTTGTTCATTTGTCTTGGAAATTTAGTTTGATATTAATTGTTTTTGTTAACTTTTGTTTCATTTTCTGTTTTCAAGAAGATTTTGTGGTACAACTACATGATGTTTGCAAATCTCCTTACGAAAAACTGGTTATGTTATACTGCTTCTTCATGTTATGTTTATTTGAGGTCATTTCATAGTTTGAGAACAAATATACATGTCTTAATGGCTAACCGTATTCTTTTTGTCTTAGTAGTGGAACAAATGTGTGGGAAAAAAGTGGACCTGAGAAAAGAGGTATATGAGTTAGAGACTAAGTTGAACAAGTGACGGCAATGTGGTACTTTGGCGATAGTATCCTTACTTTGAAAAATCTGTATACAAATTGTTGTTTCGATTTCAACGAACAAAAATATGGAGGTCTGTTTATGGGTTGTGGATTATATTTCAAGCGAAAAAGGATGGGGATCTGGTTTTGGATTTGTGGATTCTATTTCAATTTATGTGTTTTTCTCTCTTTATGTTTATCTTCACGAAACCCAAAATTTTGTCTCGTTTTCTGTCTATCCCCTTTAACAACTTTCCGTCGAATCAGTTGGAGAAATTTTTAATGGTAAGGAACTGTTTCATCTGTTTATTTATTCGTATTTTAATTAGATCACTACAACAGATAAGACCTTAGACAGCGCTTTTTTTGCCCTTAGACAGCGCTTTTAAGCGCTGTCTAAACCTGCGCTGCTATAGGTTTAGACAGCGCTTTGGGTAATACCAAAAGCGCTGTCTAAAGGGGGGTATATTTAATGAAAAGCGCTGTCTATGGTACCTTTAGACAGCGCTTTTTGACATTATAAGGTATACCTTAGACAGCGCTTTTGGGAAAAGCGCTTTCTAAGGTCCACCTTAGACAGCGCTTTTGTCAAAAGCGTTTTCTAATCCCCACCTTAGACAGCGCTTTCACCAAAAGCGCTGTCTAAGGTATACGAAAAATTTTATATAAATTTTTTTAAACCACAATTTTTACCAGGTTTTTTCAACCAGAATTTGACCTGTTTTTCAACCAGCAATTTTTTTTAGAAAAATACCACAATTTGGAGATTCAAATCAATCCAATTTATCCTATTTAAATGTATCAATTTACACCAAAATTATATATCCAAAACAATTGGCAATTCAAACCAATATATATATATATATATTTAAAATTACAAACCAAAATTATATATACACCTATTTATAATTACAAATCATTACATTTTTTCTACAAATGCACATATTACTTATACTAGTACTTTTGCATCCAACCAAAGCATTGCTTCAAATCTACATTATAGGTCCTGAAAACACAAAGATTGTAATTCAATTAAAAGAATACATAAACAAAGTTACACATATTTAAATTCTCATCAATTAAAGTAAGAGTACAATATTATACCTTGTAAAATTTCGAGCTCCATAATGTATTGACACCAATCCTCTTTAATTTCATCCAATTGAGAAATTGAGTAATGAGCACACTTGCATTCTTCAAAGTACTACATAATAATATAACATAGTTTGATTTAGTTTTAACTATTTCATTAGACATGAGAGATATGTGTTAATACATAAATAAATAAACAAATAAATATACACATTCATATTTAGAACAATCTCACTTACGTGTCAATACACTTCTCCAAACCTCCCCTAAAATTACACGGAAACATATGTTTTAAAGAAAAATTAATAATTAATAATAATAATAATAATACTAATAATTATAATTATAACTTTAAAACAAAATTAAATAACAATAGTACAATTATTAAATTTGTAGCAGTATCCTGCACCAAAAATAGTTAAGTGTTAATGATGTAAAACCAGTATGTTGTAAAACCAGTATGATATAAAGCTGGAGATTAAAGGCTGTAGATTAAAGTCAGGATGTAAAACCAGAAAATTATAGTTCCAAACAAACATCAAATAACAAACAAACCTTAATATTTATACTATTCTCAATTCTTTCTATACAAACTATACAAACCTGTTATACCTTAGAAATGAGAAACTAATAATTTGCAGTGCAAGCCATCACTATAATTTTAAAATGTAACTAATAACTTTGGTAATGTTTCCTTTCATAAAGAAAAGATCTTGTGATGCGTTTTGTTTTCACAGTAGCAACATTTCTCAGCATATTAATATGCTCAATAACAAAAACCAGTGGGGATAAAACCAAATTGCAACCATAAATGAACATGAAAAATTTGATAGTAAAACAACATAATCAGATCGAAAATAGCATTTAGTCGAAGCAACATACACACCACAAGATTCTAACAGCACACACAATATTCACATACGCATAATCAGTGTGCGAAAATTAACAAAATAGAAGAACTCAAAACGCGATACAATTTTATAATCGTTACCAATTTGCCGAATTAGAGACACAATTCAACAATTCAGCAGCAGCCTACCGTTACTATGTTCGTCGAACCGGCATGCTTCGTAGTGTTCCAAATGCGCACAAAATCACACTTAAACCTGCACAGATAATGGACAGCACCGACACAGCATAGGGAAAATAAGTTTTGCGAGTTTGAAACTGACAAAACAAAGTATAACAACCTTATTTGTATCATATTTGCACCTTCTCTGATGTGTTTCTGATTTCTTTTAATTCTTGTTCCTACAACATCAACTGTAAATAGTGTTGAAAGCAAAATGTTTGAAATGCAAACACTTTAGTAATGCTTTTCAAATAACATAATCAATGTATTTGAGTGATGCAAATTCGAGAACATGAGTGATGCAAATTCAAATAACACACGCTCAGTTAGAAGCATGTTTTGCAAGGTATGATGCCATCCATTACCTGCTACTGGACTTGAGGCATGATTCATCACATCTCTATTTGAAACAACCTCTTCTGAAAATGTGGATCCAGAGTTATTGTTGTCCACAAGAAGGAAGTGCAAGGCTTGTAGCAGTATCCTGCACCAAAGATAGTTAAGTGTTAATGATGTAAAATCAGTATGTTGTAAAACCAGTATGATATAAAGCTGGAGATTAAAGTCAGTATGTAAAACCAGAAAATTATAGTTCCAAACAAACATCAAATAACAAACAAGCCTTAATATTTATACTATTCTGAATTCTTTTTATACAAACTATACAAACCTGTTATACCTTAGAAATGAGAAACTAATAATTTGAAATGCAAGCCATCACTATAATTTAAAAATGTAACTAATAACTTTGGTAATGTTTCCTTTCATAAAGAAAAGATCTTGTGATGCGTTTTGTTTTCACAGTAGCAACATTTCTCAGCATATTAATATGCTCAATAACAAAAACCAGTGGGGATAAAACCAAATTGCAACCATAAACGAACATGAAAAATTTGATAGTAAAACAACATAATCAGATCGAAAATAGCATTTAGTCGAAGCAACATACACACCACAAGATTTTAACAGCACACACAATATTCACAGACGCATAATCAGTGTGCGAAAATTAACAAAATAGAAGAACTCAAAACGCGATACAATTTTATAATCGTTACCAATTTGCCGAATTAGAGACACAATTCAACAATTCAGCAGCAACCTACCGTTATTATGTTCGTCGAACCGATATGCTTCGTAGTGTTCCAAATGCGCACAAAATCACACTTAAACCTGCACAGATAATGGACAACACCCACACAGCATAGGGAAAATAAATTTTGCGAGTTTGAAACTGACAAAACAAAGTATAACATCAGTAATAACCAAGTCAAAGTTATTTTTGTTTCTCCTCAACATTGTCAGCGCATCAATTGCATTTGTAGATGTAGTAACTGGAAAAACAACCACAAAATCAAACATTTGATTCCACAAAACTAAACTCTATTAGTAACTTAAAAAAAATAAAAATCACAACTTTTTAAATTTTTTAAAAATCACAAGTTGTAAGAACATTAGAAATATTAAAAAATTAGTGCTTCAGATCCATACCTCAAGTCCCCTTTTTAACCAAGATCCACCACAGATTTACCA
Organism: Lathyrus tuberosus; assembly: GCA_022829125.1. Classification (NCBI taxonomy): domain Eukaryota; kingdom Viridiplantae; phylum Streptophyta; class Magnoliopsida; order Fabales; family Fabaceae; genus Lathyrus; species Lathyrus tuberosus. The sequence goes on from JALAZF010000031.1 coordinate 15,612,554, forward strand.
CTGCGATATCGCAGAAAGCTGTAAAATTGACGAAAACACCGCCACCATCATCCCTCGTTCCTGCAACACCAACAATGTGAAATCAAAACAAAAGAGTATAAACCATAAAAAAAGTTAAAAACTTAAACTATCGATAGTGGAAGACGGTTGACGGCAACATGCAACGACGACAACAACGAACGACGGCACGGTGGAGGACGGTTGACGGTGAAGGTTTGAGTTCGCAAGGGTTTTGAGCTCAGTTCGCATGCAGGGGAGAAGAAAGAGCGGAAATATGAAAATGAATACTGACTATTCATATATTTTAATTTAATTAGACCTTAGACAGCGCTTTTAAAAGCGCTTTCTAAGGTTGGCCTTAGACAGCGCTTTTGATTTTATTTTTTTTTAATTTTTAAGACCTTAGAAAGCGCTTTTAAGGAAAGCGCTGTCTAATATTTTCCTTTAATTTTTTTTTTAAAATTAATAAAACTTTAGAAAGCGCTTTTTACCGAAGCGCTGTCTAAGGTCTTATATTTTTTTTAAATTTATAAGACCTTAGAAAGCGCTTTTAACTAAAGCGCTGTATAATATTTTCCATTAAATTTTTTTTTTAATTTATAAGACCTTATAAAGCGCTTTTTACCAAAGCGCTGTCTAAGGTCTTATATTTTTTTGCGCTTTTATTTTTTTAAATGAATAGTTTCCTTGTTTTTAACTTATAGCAGCGCTTTTGTATTAAAGCGCTGTCTAAGGTGCGATGTTATAACTTACTTTTGTTGTAGTGGATGTATTGTTTTATGTATATGATGGTTTGATTTTAGCATCAGATATTTATTTTTGATGATTTTGTTGATTTTGTTTATGTTCCCATTATATTTTTTCTGTTAGATCAATTATAGATACTTTTTTTTTTAGTTTTTACTTTGCTGAAGAAATTCAATTGATTGAAATAATTTGTTGTAGAATGTTAACAATAGTTTATTCAATTCACCAGTCTTGCAAAAATCAACTACATGAGTTATCTCCAACCTTAGATAAGTGTGAGCCTTCAAATTGGTGCAGTCAAATGCGAAGCTTCAATTTTCAAAACAGGTTGTTTGTTTGATTTTGCTTAGATCTCCATTTGATGGGGTTTTGTACATCAAAAGAGTAATGTATCAGAACTGGACAATATCCAGGTACCTGTCCTAACTATTCTTTCTCTCTCATCTCATTAATTTTATAATAATTTATTTATGTTCTAATACCTACCCCCATTAGCCACAGTTCATGACAGTAAAGAGTAGTCTAATCATGAACAATAATGATGCAGGCTAGGTAGGTTATAAAGCCAAGGAAAGAGTGGTCTAATCTGAAGGGTTTTTAAAAACAGAGTGTCATAAGATATTAAAGTATAAAGGTAATATCATGCAATATAATAGTCATTTCAATAAATATCAAATAATATAATAGTCATTTCAATAAATATCAAATAATATAATAGTCAATTCAATAAATATCAATTAAGACCTCAATTAATTAAATATTAATTAATATCAAATAATTAATATTAAATATTAAATAATATAATAAAAATCTAAAAATATAGTCATTAGTTAGACTTACTTTTAGTATTCTATAAAATTTGTTTTTCATAATGAAGTTAAAAGTAATATTGGGTTGAGTTGGAAATAAGGTAGCATTGATTGAAAAAAGGCCCACTTTATGTAGTATAAATTGGTATTCATTCATAGTAAAGAAAACCATAACAAGGTATGGTTAGGGGCATTTGTTGGAACTGTACATTAAACAAACACTCCATGGAAACTGCGAAACCCATTTCATCTTCAAGCCGGTAAGCTCTTGATTTTCCTGTCAAGTTATAAAAAATGTTTTTCTTTTATACCTCATCAATGGTTCAAAGTATGAAATTTGTTTTTTATTTCAGATCTTCCTCAGATATCTCAGCAACAGAGGAACGAACTGAACAGTATGTTGACAAAGTTGTTGAAGTGCGTCAAGAGGTAGAAGCTGCATCCAGAAATGAAAAAAATGGAAAAGCACATGCAACTGTTCTTGATATATGGAAAGTACAAAAGGCTGCTAAAAGGGGTGTGAACAAAGACATTATTTTGAAAAAATCATCCTTTGGTGAAAGTTCTAAAGTTAATGAGTTTGCTGAAAACAAGTTTAACATGTACCATGTTATTTTTGCGTTAGGGTTAGGTTTTGTAAATGCATGCAATATTTGATGATACATTTTCGTTTTGGTGATGTTGCATCTATCAATGACATTTTCGTTAGGGTTATGTTTATCAATGACATTTTCGTTTTGCGTTTGGGTTATTTACTTTGTTATTATTAGTTCTGCATGTTGAATGTTATATTTTGTAATTTGTTTCTGAATGTTTTGAAGGGAAGGAAACATAGTCGATGAAGAAAATGAGGAATCGAAAAGCGAACAACACAACGACGAGAAAGACCAGTCTGATGATGACGACTCAAATGAGGAAGACTTGGAGAAAGAATCTGAAGATGAAAAAGAGGTGGTATTTTACTGGGAAAAGGAAATTTCTTTTGGTTATAAGGCTCAGAAAAATGTTCTTGTAAGACCACCTAACTCAACCTATTTTCTAAATAAAATGTATGTTACAAAATGATATTTAGTGGTTTTAAATTTAAATTGTACAACATTTTCCAAGGGAGGTCACAATGAATTGTCTATTTTGGGATCAAAAAGAAATATTAATAGTTGATGAAGATACTGCTAATACTTACTCAGGAAACATTAACTGTGCAAAGCGAAACGGAAAAAACTTGAAAAAGGAAAAATTTATAGGGTCCGGGTGGTATGAGTACGCTAAAAAGAAGAAATTACGAAGAGGTGATAAGCTTGGTTTTTCCATACATATTGTCTGTCCAGAAACCATGTATGTATGTCTGTTAAACCGCTGATGGTCTTGAAAGAACTAATGTGTAGCAGTTGATGAATAGGTGGTGCAGCTTTTGTTTTGTTTTTGTATTTGTAGGTGAACCTGGTTTGAATTTGCAGTAATATTTTGGTTTGATTTTATGAAATAGGTGGCGTGTTGTTATGTGTAATGTTGGTTTTTCGATTAATATTTTGTTTCGGTACATTTGATGAACATAAAATTACAAAGACTAAACATTTTATGCATGTACTGATTTGCTTGAAGTACTGAAGAGAGAAAAGTTAAAATACCATTACAGAGTCATCTTAACATCCTGCTTATAATCTCAACACGTTACAAAATAAATTATTAAATTCTAATTATTTAAAATAAAATATTATTGTAAGTATTTAATTATAAATATTCTATACAAATTGAATAAATTATTAAATTCTAATTCTTTAAAATTAAATATTATTGTAAGTATTTAATTATAAATATTCTATACAAATTGAATAAAAAAGAGTGTAAAATTTGTAACATTTTTTTAAGCTAAGGTTTTATAAGGACAATTTGTTCATTTTAAATTTATAAAATTATAAAAGTTAATATTTTTAACAATCGACTATTTTACTTAATTGACGTCTAAAAAATAAAAATTTATCAATAGAAAAATAAAAAATTTATGAAAAAAAAAGATGTTGTACAATTGATATAATATTTTGAAAATTTAAAAAATTAATGCATCGGGAAAATTATAATTTGACAATTTTTAAAATTTGTTTCTTTTAACTTATGTTAGAATAATTCGATAATTAACTTTGTAAAATATTTAATAGATTTGAAAAAATAACATACAATTATTTATATACATGACAAAAAAATAATACTATTGTTATATATGGATATAACTTAACTACTGATGCAAATATTGAAAAATAGAAATTTATCAACTTTTTTATGAACGGACATAACTTTAATTTTGATTCAATTTTTTGTACAGACAAAAAAAATATTATTGTTATAAAATGGCACAACTTTAATTTTGATTCAAATGTTTTTGTATACGAAAAAATACTATTGTTTTAAACGGGCACAACTTTAATTTTGATTCAAATTTTTTTATATATGAAAAAAATACTATTCATTTAAACGGACACAACTTAAATTTATATTCAAATATTTTGTTTATATAACGTAAAATACTAATGTTATAAACGGGGACAACTATACTTTTAATTCAAATATTTTTAGAAAACAAAAATAATACCACTGTTATAAACGGGGACAACTTCAATTTTGATTCAAATTTTTTATATACCAAAAAAACTTTGTTGTTTTAAAAGGGCATAACTTTTATTTTCATTTAAATTTTTTTATATAACATAAAAAACTACTCTTATAAACGGGGACAACTATAATTTTGATTCAAATACTTTTATATACGCAAAAATACTATTGTTATAAACGGGAATAACTTTAATTTTGATTCAAAAATTTTTATATATGAAAAAATACTATTCATTTAAACGGACACAACTTAAATTTATATTCAAATATTTTTTTATATAATGTAAAATACTAATGTTATAAACGGGGACAACTATACTTTTGATTCAAATATTTTTAGAAAACCAAAATAATACCACTGTTATAAACGGGGACAACTTCAATTTTGATTCAAATTTTTTATATACCAAAAAAAATTTGTTGTTTTAAAAGGGCATAACTTTTATTTTCATTTAAATTTTTTTATATAACATAAAAAACTACTCTTATAAACGGGGACAACTATAATTTTGATTCGAATACTTTTATATACGCAAAAATACTATTGTTATAAACGGGGGTAACTTTAATTTTGATTCAAATTTTTTTATATACAAAAAAATGCTACATGTTATAATCCGCACAACATTTTCTTATACTTACCAATACAAATTTGTAATTTCAATCATATTTTTTTTTTTTATAATTTTACCATTTTTCTTTTCAATTTGATTAACAAATACGCGTCCATAACATAAAATTCTTGAACAGACAGGCCCGTGCGAACGCACGGGTTAGTTACTAGTAATATAAGAAAATTTGTTGTTCTGAAAAACACATTTATACCCTTATCTCTTTTTCTGCCATGTCATCAATTTAGGGGTAGTTTGTGTTCAAAAATTACTTTTTGCAACCAATGAAGTCACATTGTTGTAATCCAACTACATAGTTATTGTATTAAGTTTTTGTTGGTTACATTTGATTCAAATGCTTATGTCATTTGGTTCTATTACAATTCACTACGCCAAAATTGCTTTTTGGCAGCACCACATAAACAGCGCTTTTGATCAAAAGCGCTGCTATATGTTTTAAAAAAACACGCTGAAAAAAAGCGCTGCCTAAAGGCCTACTTTAGATAGCGCTTCCTAAAAGCGATGTTAAAAGTCATACAAATGTGACACCTTAGAAAGCGCTTTCAGGAAAGCGCTGCTAAAGGCACTCTTTAGAAAGCGCTTTTAAAAAGCGCTGCTAAAGGCCTTATGTAGGTCACACATTAGAAAGCGCTTTCTGAAAGCGCTGCTATAGGCAATTAAAAAAAAACGCTTTTAGAGAAAAATCGCTGCTAAAGCTAATACATAAGAAAGCGCTTTCCAAAAGCGCTGTCTTATGTTATTATTTCATAAATATTAAAAAACTTCTCATTGTTTCAGAACGCCCTAATCATTTCTTTTCTTTCTCCCTCTCTCTCGCGACTTCTCCCTCCGCCGTGTCTCCCCCTCTCTCGCGACTTTTCCCTCCGCACTGTTCGTCTTCTCCGACCGGCGTTCCTCTGTCCGTCTTCTCCGACCGGCACTGTTCATCTGTTCGTAGCTCCATCTTCTCCGACCTGTATTCCTCCATGAGTGTTACTTGTTTGTTCTCTGACCGGCACTGTTCATCATCTTCTCTTGAGGGTTTGTTCTTGAGCATCTTGTTTTGTTTTTGTTTTGTTTTTAGTTTGAATGTGTTAGTTTGAATGTAGTTTGAATGAGTGTTGTTATATTATAGGAAATTATATCCATTACAAAAATGAGGGTTGTTAGAAAAATGAGTGTTATAGAAAAATGAGTGTTGTTAGAGTATCAAAGTGTTGATGTGGTTGTTGTCGATTTGGTGAATGAGTGTTGATGTGGATGTTGTTTGAATTTGATTTTGAAATTGTTGTTGTAGTAAAGTTGAAGATGATAAATAGTGATATTTGTGGTGGATTTATGTTGGGAATTGGTGTTAATTTTGTAAATTGTTGTTGAATGTTAGTGATGATTTGTTGAAATTAATTGATGATAAGGACATGTTGATGGATACTTTTTAGTGATTGCTTTATTTTAATCTAATTGTTGATTGAAAATGATAATGAAATTAATTGTTATATTTGGTATGTTAGTGATGAAAATGAAAATGAAATTTTTGAAATTAATTGATTCTTGAGACTTTGACTTGTTTCTCCGATATATATTGTTTGTCCTATTATATACTAAATTTGTCCTGTTATATTTGGCATACACCATCAATTCTAACTTAGTGAATTTGCTATAGGGGTTACTTGTGAAGAGTGAAAGTCTGATTGTTTCCAAGAATCTTACACTGTGTGGGTCTAGAAGCTGTTGAATTCCCTACAGGTAAATAGTTTTTATTTTGTTTTTGTTTAGCTTAATTAGTAACACCATGGATAAGAAATGGATATCTTCAAGTCGATTGTCAAAAGAGTACGAGAATGGGGTATCAGAATTCGTTAAGTTTGCTGTTGCGCATGCCAAAGACCCCAGTCGAATGACATGTCCTTGCTTGGATTACTGTTATAGGAGTCGGGTTGACGCGGTTCAGTTGGCATCGTGTTGCGGTGAGAATCAGATATCAAGCTATTAATTAACTTGAATCACAAAACATGAAGTTCACCACAGAGCTTTGATTTATCCAAAGAAAAGGGTAAAGAACGAAAACCCTAAAGAAAGAGAATCTAGGTTCGGGGGTTGGTTATACAAAGGGAAGGTATTAGCACCCTAAGTATCCGTAGTACTCTACGGGAACCTCTTGTTAGTATTTGTGTTATGCTAATGTTTGCTAGCTAAGTGAACTGTCCTAAGGTAAATACCTAAAGGTATGTACACTAAGTATGCTCGCCAAGACATCGCATCCTATGCCTACGTATCTGACTAAAGAATCAGAGCAACCGTAGTTCACCTCACAGGGGTAAAAGGGTGTAAAAGAAAAGATGGAATCCGAGAAGGCATCGGATGTAAAGGTAAAAAGGATGGAATCCGAGAAGGCATCGGATGTAAAGGTAAAAAGGATGGAATCCGAGAAGGCATCGGATGTAAAGATAAAAAGGTTGGAATCCGAGAAGGCATCGGATGTAAAGGTAAAAAGGATGGAATCCGAGAAGGCATCGGATGTAAAGGTAAAAAGGTGGACAAAGAAAAAGGTAGCTCGCTAGGATCTCACAATCCTATGCCTACGTATTCTCAAGGTGAACTTGAGAAATCAGAGCGATCGTAGTTCTCCTCACTACGGGGTAAAAGGGTGTAAAAAGAAAATGCGGAATCCGAGAAGGCATCGGATGTAAAGGTAAAAAAGGGTGTAATCCGAGAAGGCATCGGATGTAAAGGTAAAAGGTAGAGAAATAAAAAGATAGAAAAAGAAAAAGGTAGCTCGCTAGGATCTCGCAATCCTATGCCTACGTATTCTCAAGGTGAACTTGAGAAATCAGAGCGATCGTAGTTCCCCTCAACGAGGTGAGGAACTCTTGACTGTGGTCAAGGTTCCAAGGGAAAGTAGGGTGAGAAGCTTGAAAGAAAAGCTTGTAAGGATTGATTGTTTAGGAGAAGAGATTAATGGATATCTCTTGTGAAAGGATTTGTAAAGGGTTAAAAGTTGGTGAAGGGGAAGAGATTAATGGCCATCTCTTGTGAAGGTTAAAGAAAAGGGTTACAAGAGATTCATGGCTATCTCTTGGGAAGGTTAGGTTAAAAGGGTAATGAATGGTTACCTATGACTATGGGGTCAAGGAGGGAGGTTATGAGTTTTCTATGACATGAAGTCAATAGAGAGACTTTCCTTTGGAAGGAGGCAAACAGAGGGGCAAGAAGGAAGACCTCTAGTCTCAAATGAACATCAATATATACAGTAAGTATGATCAGAATTAAATTGAAAATGAATCTCGAAAATTGACTGTAATAAAAATATCAAATTAAAAATTAAAAATTTAATTAAAGCTAATTAACTAAATTCTAAATTAATAAATTAGCTAACAAATTCTAAAAATAAATGATTAAGCCTAATTATTAATTTCTAATTAAAACTAATTCTAAATAAGTAAAAATTAATCCTAATAAAGTAGCTAACTAAATTAAACTAAATAACTAATTCTAAATAATTCCTAAAAGCTGATTAATGATTCTAAACAAAACTAAATACATTAAATTTTAAAAGCTAATCAAAACAGGGGTGAAAAAAATGAAAGAGGGTCTGCAAAAAGAAAATAAAATGGGCTGAAATTAAGGAGCCCAACCTAAAGACCCGGTGGATCTGGAGCGGGTCAAATCCAGGTGGGTCATGGACCCAACTCAATTCACATACACAGAAGGAAAGGAAATGACCTAAATTGTTACAAGGCAACACATCAACTTAATAGAATCAAGAACCTCTTCTTCTCCTCTCCGCCATGATCACACGAACAAAACAAACCCTTCTGTTGGCTCTCATCTCAAACCTCTCAACTCGCACGGCCTTCATGGTTCCACGCCATACCCTCTCTTATGCATATCGCCAGTGATGAAAAAAATACGACATGGCTGAATTTCGCAACAATAATCAATTCAAATCGCAAATGAAAATTCTACAGCAACGTAAACGATCCTTACAAGTATAAAAGCAAGAACTTCATACCTTCGAAGAATATCGGCACGGCGATTCGGCGAGACAGACTTACAGGTATTGGCTCGTGGCTTTGCTGTTGTTATTGATGTTGTGAAAACTCTGCTGCAAATTCCCTCTTCTCAATTTCTACTCTTCCTCGAATGTGGGCTTTGTGCATGTAAGTTGCCGACTGTTTTTGTGATATTTTTCTGGTGTGAGTATTGTTGGTACTCTTCTTGCCTTCCTTCAATGTATGTTCTGCTCACTGTTTTTTATTGTGATTGTGGACTGGTGTATGTTCGTGATGACCGAACAAAGGATAATGAAGCCTCCTTTTTAGGCAAGGCAGCTGGTCAATGGTATTGAAAACACAAGGGATGTTGGTTTTGTCTAAGAAAAATATCTCAAGAAGATTCTATGCGCAGGCCTCCCTCTACCATCATTCTTGAGCCAAGTGTAAATTTGTAGTGGTTGCTTGTTGTGTTTATGAGAGGTTGGGTTTAATACTGATGTAAGGGGTAGCTTGCGGCTGTAGGTTCGTACTGGTTTGGAGACTTGTTGGAAAGCAGTAGAGAGTTTTGAGGGCAGAGGTAGCAGGGTAGACATGAGTTGTTGTGCGGTTTTGCAGCTGGAATTGTGACCTTTTAGGTGTATGGTGCCGCATAGCAGAAAAATGGTTCTGCGGTGTAATGCTTTTCATACATGGTGATGCAGAAAAGTGGGAGTGTAGGGATGTGGTTGTAGTTGATTTATGCATTGGTACATGGGCAAACGGTTTTGTCTGATGTGTGGCTAGGAGTTTCACTGCAGAGCACAAAAGTAATTCGTATGTTTTGGCAAGAAAAATGGTTTTGGTGGATTGGTATGGAGTACAAGTTGAAAAGTCAGACATGGGACATTTGTTTCTCTTTTTTTTTTCTTGTAATGACTTTGTAAAGGAAACAAAACTAAGATTAACTTAATTTAAAATAAAAAATTAAAATTAAATAAACTTAAATTACATTAATTGAAAGATTATTTTAACTAGCTAAAAATGAAATAGAATTAATTAATAAAATAGAAATTAAAATATCAAGTAAATTAGAATACTAAACAAACTAAAATAAAATTAAGTAAAAAATTAAGTCTAAAAAAAAACAAAAGTAATTAAAAAAAAAATCCTAACCTAAATATAACTATATAAAAACCTGAGTTAAAATGGATTTAGACTAAACATATTCTAAATAAATCTGAGATAATAAAACAAGTTTTTAAAATGGAACGATAAAAATGACAAAAAGTGCATGATTAATGATCAATGAAATGTTTAACAAAAAATGCAAAAATTGCTGACTTAGAATGATATGCAAAAAGATCAAAGAATCTAAGGGTAAAATTTGGGGTACAACAGTTGCCCCTATTTAAATAGCTTTACCGGATGGCACGAGGGATAGAAATCCTCGAGAGATCAAGGTGAATGGTATTTAAATATAGCAAACCGAAAATTTTGCCCTTAGATGGAATGCAAATGCTAAGGACAGCTAACAGACATGCAAATGCAGACATGCCATAAACTTCTAGTATGATGAAAATGATGGAATGGTAGATGCAAAGGCGCAGACAAACAAAACACCAAGGATGAAGGGCAATCCACCACAGGTGAGCTTACTGGGGAAGGATGAAGGTTAGTATCCATGAGGAAAACTCACTGGGGATACATACTAACCAACATAAGAGACTCAATGGGGAGACTCTAAGGAAACACTGGGGAAAATAAAAGCACACTCTTTATTGGGCATGAAACCAAAAAGAATACATGATCTCTACTGGGGATCAATCTGAAATAAAAGGATAGACATCAACAAAAGATTTTCTGAGATTTTCTTATACTGAAGAGTTCAAACGAGATCTTCAAGAAAAGCCAGAAAAGACAGAGAAAGGCACATCCGGAAAAACATCAGATGGCAAAAGAAACCAGACATCCAATAATGGCTTTGAATGAAAGGTACAAATCACAATATCTAATAATGGCTTTAGATAAAAGTGAACAAAGCAGGGATCCAAGAAAGCATTGGATGCAAAGAAACCAGTCATCCAATAATAACTTTGAATGAAGGGTACAAATCATAATATCTGAGAAAGCATCAGATAAGAATGAGAAAGGTAGAGATCCAAGAAAGCATTGGATAAAAGGGATCACAGTATCCAAGACAGCATTAAATGATTGTGAACTTTCAGGAATGGCACTGAAAGTACAGGTAAATCACTATATTCAGGAATGGTATCGAATGATAGTGAGAAAGACATCCAGGAATGGCACTGAATGAACAGATAAGACTTTCAAGAGTAGCACTAAAAGATATCCAAGCAAATTTGATTGTGGTTACAGAAGGTAGGCAAAACTTCCAGGAATAGCACTGGGAGAAACAAGAGGAATAAGATATCCAGGAATGGCACTGGAGATCACAAGAGACGGACATCCAGGAATGGCACTGGAGTGAAAGAATATAAAGATCCTGGAATATCACTGGAATGAGAGAAGATAATCATGAAACGACAACATTCAGGAATGGCACTGAATGAAAAGGACAGGTAACATTTTGGTAAGGTGAGACGTGGATAACGACACGAACTCAGGAGAAATGCAAATGAGAATGAAACGCTCATGATATGCATATGTATATGAATTATGCAGATGATATATGATTAAATGCAAATGCGGATGCTGACGACACCGTTCGACTCTTTTGTGGAGAAGGCAAGACTAGAAGACCGATTCCTCAACACGGAGATCACTGCCATTCTGTCTGGGGATTAGAGATGCTACTGCTGAACACATCACTACCACACTGGTAAACTGTATCAGATGATGCTCTTTGTAGGAAGGATAAAGCGTTGCTTGGGGATTCTTCGAATAAACTGCCCCAGACTAGCTGATTATTGTAGATGAGCTGATCATTGCTTCAGCTTAATTGATTCTGGAAATGACCATTTCACGGTGCTCTTTGGAAAGCTTGCCCCAGTCTGGGTCTTGAAAATGATTGTTTCACTGTACACTGGGAAAGCTTGCCCCAGTATGAGTCTTGAAAAACTTCTGTATAAACCAATTTTAAGAAGTCGCCATTAAACCACAAATCTTGAACTGATCCTCAACAGGATATGGAAAGAACTTGCCCCTGATTGGATCACCGACCAAGTTTCTTAATTGTTTGAAAATTACTTAAGAAGAATGCTAGTTTGCAAACAAAAGTATTTGTACAAACATGGTAAATGCAAAGTTCATGCAACTTTTGAAATCAATTATTTTTTTGAAAAAGGCGAAGTATATGAGTCACTGGTCTGAACATGGTGGTTCAAGACATTAAAGTGAAAAGTTTAAGCAAAGGGTGTAATACCCAAAATGGGTGATCTGCAAAGATCTTTTGGAGTCAGTTTACGCAACCTTGCTGTAGTACGCTTTCAAAATAACCTCGCTTCAATTAGGTCTTTTGAGGGTTATAACGTGGCTTGGTTCACAGTTTAAGAAACAAAGGATAAAGGCTCAAAATTTATTTGTGACCCACCCAATCTACGTGATGAACTTCAGTCCTATGCTCAGCTAACTCAAACTATGTACTCAGGTTCCCATAGGTTAGGAATTGCACTGATGACAGTAACGATGATGGTTCAAAATTCAATGGACTTGAGATGGCAGTCACTGCTTCTCACAACATTTTGTTTTTTTTTTGGTGAGGACCTTAGTCAACTCGTTTTATCTTCGAGGATTTTGGTAACCTCTTGAATGATTTTTGTTATCCCTAACTTTTATCTGAACTGTGTCATTTGAGCTTACAGCCAGCGGGATACCCTAATTTTTTTCCTAAGTCTCCTTCATAGGTTTTGACTTAGCGGGCTTTTATTTTGATTTTTTTTTCACTCTCTTTTTTTTAGTGACTGCCTGGCTTAATGATTACAGTGAACCATCATTGGCGTTTGATGATGACACTGAATTTCACCGTATTTTTTACTCCGATTTCGCATGCATTCTTAGTCTTTTAATGTCATTTTATTATGTTATTATTATGTTTTTCTTTGTTTTCAGGTTTTTAGTCTAATCGGAGCCCCGAGCGAGAAAAGGAGCGAAAAAGGAGCCGAAATGAGCTAAAATAGAGAAAATCAGCATTTTGCACTTATGGCATCCACTATGGCGGCCGCCACAGGGTCTTCCATGACGTGGCCATGTCTCAAACTCCTCCCAACTGTTTTTCCCCTCGATCTCCTACTGCCCAAGCAACTTTACACTCATGGCGGGCGCCATGGTGTTGTGGCGGGCGCCACAAGAACAAAACGAGTTCCCTCCCAAATTCAAATGCTAGGGACATCCTTGTCTTTTCCACATGTTTCCTTGCCTATAAATAGGACTTTAGATTTTTCGTTTTTCATCATCCAAGATTAGTTGTTCATAAGCATATATCAGTGTAATAGTGGTAATCGCTTCACATCGAGGTGTTACTACATTCGAGAGATCGAGTCTGTAAGAGCCTGTGAGATTGAGTCTTGGAGCACTCTGGAAGGAATTTAATCCTGCCGCCATTTTACTTTCAGTTCGCATTTTATTCAACCACTCCGATTGGAGCAGGTTTTTATTACTTTACCTTTTGTCAACTTTATTTCTTGCACTGTCTTTTAATTTCATTTATTTTCCGCACTGCATTACTTTCGTTTACTTTCCGCACTCGCATTACTTTCGTTTACTCTCCGCACTCGCATTACTTTCGTTTACTTTCTGCACTCGCATTTAAATACCCTTTTTTTATGAAAAATCTAAAAATGAACTTTTACTTAACCATGTCTGGCTAATTTTATAAAGGTTAGAATGTGAAGATCATAACCGAACCGATAATCTGTACAATTGTTAGTGGAAACACTTAAGGGCTATTTTAACTTTCAATATAAGTTTTCCTGTTCTTAAATTCCGTTGGGTAAGATCGAAAGCCGTCCAACGCCTATCTAAACTTAATTGTTTTTAAACTATTTCAAAAACAGCGAAAGCGCTTTGTTTAGTTTATTAGGAGTTTTTAATCTAAAAGGAAAAGAGATTTTAAAACCATTTTCGGACGCGTTAAGAAGTTTAAAGTCTGGTTCGTAAGAACCTCTTTTTTTATAGAAAATCTAGGTTAAAGTACTTTTCAACTTGGTCAAGATACTATATTTCTTAAAAATAGGTTTACTACTCTAACGCAATGCGCGCCTTTTTATCCGTGACAATAAGAGGGTTTGATTAGGGGGTACAACTCGGTTCTGAATACGCGGAAAGCGACAGTTCCTGTCAAATTAGTTCTTTTCAAAGTAGAAAACACTGCCCGTAAGTAGTTCTATTAGCAAGTACTTGGATTATCAATTGGTTGTGTGAATTGCATTCGAACCTGTCTTTATCAATTAATTTTAATTACTTTATTTACTACCGTGCACTCTTTAAAACTACTATTTTCAATCACCTTAGATACACACCTTAACAATAGATAGCGATAGATTGACACTTGGTCTCTGTGGATACGATAATCTTTTATATTACTCTGACGCGTTCGTACACTTGCGAAAAAATACGCATCAAGTTTTTGGCGCCGTTGCCGGGGACCAATTTCGTCAAATTTCGTACCCTGTTGTTATACCGTTTAGACTAAGGAAGTTACCCGCCGGTCAATGCGAAAAACTCGTAGTACCGGCAGTTTAGTAGACCCTCTAGCTGAACCAGAACGTTACGCTCGCGCACGTTTATATTTCCGTAAGCTTAGGAAAGCTATGGCCGAAGATCAAAATCAAAGACCTCTTAAGGATTTCGCCCAACCATCCAACGAGGAACCTAGTTCTAGTATAGTAAATCCAGCCATACCAGCTAACAATTTTGAACTTAAACCATCCCTGCTGCAGTTAGTACAGCAGAGACAATTCGCAGGTCTTGCTACAGAGAACCCAAACCAACATTTGAAAAACTTTCTCCAACTAGCAGACACCTTTAAAACCAATGGAGCCCCTCCTGAGGCAATTCGCTTAAGATTGTTTCCTTTTTCCCTCAGAGATAAGGCCCTATCTTGGTTAGATTCCCTTCCACCAAATTCCATAACAAGTTGGGAAGACCTTAGAAAAGTATTCCTTGCTAGATATTTTCCCCCGAGTAAGACCGCTGTTCTTCGAAACCAAATAACTAGATTTACCCAAAACCAAGGAGAATCGTTGTTCGAAGCCTGGGAGAGATATAAAGAGCTGTTAAGAGCATGCCCACATCATGGTTTAGAAAATTGGTTAATCATTCAAACCTTCTATAATGGACTTCATTATAACACTAAGATAACCATCGACGCCGCCGCAGGTGGCGCACTGATGAACAAACCTTACCCTGAAGCTAGTGCCCTTATCGAAGATATGGCCCAAAACCATCAATCATGGGGAGTAGAACGAGCGACAGTGGAAAAGAAGGAAGCCCAAGGAGGAATACATGAGTTAAGCTCTATAGACATGATGCAAGCTAAAATGGACGCATTAGCTCTAAGAGCTGAGCATATGTGTACAACCCCGAATACTGCAGCCGCAGTTTCGTCGGATTGTGAGATATGTGGGACGAAAGGACACCAATCCGCAGAATGCAGTCTGTTAAACGAGACCAGCTCTGAACAAGTGAACTACACCCAAGGGAACCCATTTTCAAATACCTATAACCCTGGATGGAAGAATCACCCAAACTTTTCCTATAAGAATAATAACCCTATCCAAAATACTGCCCCTCCGAGACAATCAAGTTATCAAGCCCCAAGAT
The DNA here is from genome assembly GCA_022829125.1 of Lathyrus tuberosus. NCBI lineage: Eukaryota > Viridiplantae > Streptophyta > Magnoliopsida > Fabales > Fabaceae > Lathyrus > Lathyrus tuberosus. The sequence goes on from JALAZF010000031.1 coordinate 15,628,082, forward strand.
CAAATCAACCTATGCAACCTGTACCACCAAAACCGAGCCTTGAGAAAATCGTGGATAATTTTGTCGCTGCTCAAATCCAACAAAACAAGGAGTTCATGAACCAAAACGTTCATGTTAACGAACTAATTACCCAGTTAGGAACCAAGGTTGACCAAATAATCACTCACAATAAGATGCTTGAAACCCAAATCTCGCAGGTAGCTTTAAACCAAGCCCCTCAGACCACACCTGGAGGACAATTCCCTGGACAACCTCAACAAAACCCGAAAGGACAAGCAAATGCCATTACCCTACGAAGTGGGACCGCTTATGATGAACCTTGTAACCCAAGGTTGAGTGATCCCAAAACTTCTAAGGAAGATGACAACATCCCAGATAAAAAGAAGAAACCAGAGGAATCTGTAAACCAGGAAAGTCAAGAAAAAGGAGAAGAACCGAAAGACAAAACCTATATACCACCCCCGCCATACAAACCACCAATACCATATCCGCAAAGACTTAAACAAACCCAGATCAATAATCAGTATCAGAAATTCATTAAAGTTATAGAAAAACTTCACGTAGAAATCCCGTTCACAGAAGCCATTACCCAAATACCATCCTACGCAAAGTTTCTCAAAGACATCCTTACCAATAAACGTAGACTTGATGATCCAAAACCCTTGGAATGTAATTCTATTGCCGAAAATAAATTAGCAAAAAAGGATAAAGATCCTGGAAACTTTTCCATTCCTTGTATTTTGGGGAGTCATGTCATCGAAAAAGCTTTTCTAGACTTAGGAGCTAGTGTGAGCTTAATGCCCTTAGCGGTTTGCGAAAGGTTAAATTTAGGAGAGTTGCAACCTACCAAGATGTCACTTCAATTAGCCGATAGATCTGTTAAATATCCGATAGGCATACTTGAAGACGTCCCTGTTAAGATAGGTCAGTTGTTTATCCCTACTGATTTTGTTGTCATGGACATTAAAGAAGATGATGACATACCAATTCTTCTAGGTAGACCATTCTTATCGACTGCTGGAGCCATAATAGATGTCAAAAAGGGGAAGCTAACCTTTGAGGTAGGGAATGAGAAGATAGAATTTATACTTTCAAAATTTCTTATGGCACCTGTGATAGGAGACGCGTGTTATGCAATAGATATCATTGATGAATGTGTTAGGGAGTTAGAGCAAGAAGAAGTCATTGAAACAATTAAGCTGCCATCAACTCTTATTTTGGAAGATGACAATTATAAGAAACCCTACATCGATGATAACCTTTACGAATGTTTATCCCTTACCCCAGATCCTATGCCTTGCCCTATTAAACTAGCCTTGGAACTTAAGGAACTGCCTAAGACCCTGAGGTATGAGTTTCTTGATGAAGAAATGAATCGTCCGGTTATAGTTAGTGCTGCCTTGAGACAAAAACAAACAGATCAACTCTTGGACATTCTACAAAGATATCCCTCAGCCTTAGGATATAATATCTCTGATCTGAAAGGTATAAGTCCATCCGTATGCATGCATCGGATTTCGCTCGAAGTAGATTCAAAACCTTCCAGAGAGCACCAGAGAAGGATAAACCCTATACTGAGTGATGTTGTCAAGAAGGAAGTTCTGAAGTTGCTAGAAGCAGGTATAATATATCAGATCTCGGACAGTAAGTGGGTGAGCCCTGTGCATGTGGTACCCAAGAAGGGAGGCATCACAGTTGTGCAAAATGAGAAAGGTGAACAAATAGCAAAACGGATAGAAGGAGGTTGGCGTATGTGCATAGACTATAGAAAGTTAAATAAAGCAACTAGGAAGGATCATTTCCCTTTACCGTTCATAGACCAGATGTTAGAACGTCTTGCCAGACATTCTTACTTCTGCTATCTAGACGGGTATTCGGGATTCTTCCAAATACCTATACATCCAGAAGATCAAGAAAAAACTACCTTTACATGCCCTTTTGGAACTTTTGCCTACAAACGAATGCCTTTTGGACTCTGTAATGCCCCTGCTACTTTCCAACGTTGCATGATGTCAATCTTTGCAGATTATCTAGATGGAATCATGGAAGTATTTATGGATGATTTCTCGGTTTGCGGTTTTGATTTCCAAAATTGTCTTATCAACCTTGAGAAAATCCTGGAAAGATGTGTGGAGGTGAACCTTGTACTGAATTGGGAAAAATTTCATTTCATGGTGACTGAAGGAATTGTTTTAGGACATATAATCTCCGAAAGAGGTATAGAGGTAGATAAAGCAAAAATAGAAGTTATAGAGAACCTTAAACCACCCAAGACTATCAGGGAAGTTAGAAGTTTCCTTGGACACGCTGGATTCTACCGCCGTTTCATCAAGGACTTCTCCAAAATAACAAAACCTTTAACTGGCCTGTTAATGAAAGATGCTGAATTCATCTTTGATGAAAAATGCAATGAAGCATTCAACCTTTTGAAGCAAGCATTGATTTCAGCACCCATTATGAAACCCCCTGATTGGTCTGAACCGTTTGAGATAATGTGTGACGCCAGTGATTATGCTGTAGGAGCCGTTCTAGGTCAGAGAAAAGATAAAAGATTACATGTAATATATTATGCCAGTAGAACCCTAGACGCCGCCCAGCTCAATTACGCAACAACCGAGAAAGAACTCCTAGCGGTAGTTTTCGCTATAGACAAATTTAGATCATATCTAGTAGGAGCCAAAATTATAGTTTACACTGATCATGCTGCCATCCGTTACCTACTAAGTAAAAAAGATGCTAAACCCAGGTTACTTCGATGGATTTTGTTGCTACAAGAGTTCGACTTAGATATCCGAGATAAAAAAGGCACAGAAAATGTAGTAGCCGATCACCTATCTAGGCTAGAATACCTGAATCCTGAATTAGTACCCATAAATGATGATTTTGCCTATGATAGACTGATAGCCCAGTTGGAAACCATTGAAGATAAAAAACCAGACCCTCATGAGCACTTTCAAAAATCCTTAGCTGTAAGTAACGTGCCCTGGTACGCTGATTTTGTTAATTACCTAGCTGCTGATATTATACCCCCTGATCTCGATTACCACAAGAAGAAGAAGTTCTTAAGTGATGTTAGAAACTTCTATTGGGACGAGCCACTTCTTTTCAAGAGAGGTAAAGATGGCATTTTCCGCCGTTGCGTTCCAGAAGACGAGGTAGAAAGTATAATTCAGCATTGTCACTCTGCGCCTTATGGTGGACATGCAAGCACCTCTAAGACCTACGCCAAGATTCTTCAAGCTGGCCTATTCTGGCCTACCATGTGGCGTGATGTCCATGCTTACATTGTCAAATGTGATAGATGCCAACGCACAGGAAATATTTCAAGGCGCGACGAAATGCCTTTAAGAAACATCCAAGAAGTAGAACTCTTCGACGTATGGGGTATAGATTTCATGGGACCATTCCCACCATCTTTAGGAAACAAGTATATCTTAGTTGCAGTAGACTACGTGTCTAAATGGATTGAAGCGATAGCTGCACCCACAAACGACACTAGAGTAGTGATTAAATTATTTAAAAATTATATATTCCCCAGATTTGGAACACCCCGTTTAGTTATAAGTGATGGAGGATCTCACTTCATATCGAGAATATTTGATAAGCTTTTAAGTAAGTATGGAGTTAAGCATAGAGTAGCAACACCATATCACCCACAGACTAGTGGCCAAGTGGAAGTATCTAATAGGGAGATTAAATAAATTTTAGAAAAAACTGTCTCTGTATCCAGAAAAGATTGGTCGCAAAAGCTTCAAGAGGCTTTATGGGCCTACAGAACCGCTTTCAAAACCCCTATAGGAACAACCCCCTACCAACTAGTCTATGGAAAATCTTGTCATTTACCTTTTGAGTTAGAGCATAAGGCCTATTGGGCCATTAAAACTTTGAATTTGGATTACCTAACTGCTGGTGAGAAACGTATCCTTGACATCCACAAATTGGAAGAACTCAGACAGCAAGCCTACGAGAATGCCATAATATACAAAGAAAGAACAAAAGCTTGGCACGACAAAAGAATCGTAAGAAAAGACTTCAACTTAGGCGACCCTGTTCTCCTGTTCAATTCTAGGCTACGGCTCTTCCCAGGAAAGCTCCGTTCAAGATGGACTGGCCCCTTCAAAGTATCGAAAATTTTGAGGTCTGGAGCTGTTGAAATAAAAAACGAGACATGTAAACCATTCATCGTCAATGGACAAAGACTGAAGCTCTACGAAGGAGGAGACATTCCAACAACCTACTCCAGCCACACTCTAAGCGATCCACCAATCCCGACAAGAGATGTATAAGTTCCAGTCGTCAAGCTAACGACGTTAAACAAGCGCTGCATGGGAGGCAACCCATGATTTTCTTACCTTATTTACTTTTTCTACATTTTGTTTTATTTTATTTCTTGTTATATTTTGTCAGGACTGATGTTTGAAATGTTTGTGTTTTACAGGACCTTCTTCCTAACTCTGTGCAGAATGCAGAATTTCGACGACATGCATGTGACTTTCAGGAATGACGCCCAGAGAGAGCGTTACTTTGTCCACTTCAGGTGTCCTATGGCACCTACGAGGTACCCAGATCAGGCTTGCATGGAGGCTTTAGGCATTGAGCCTAGTGTCAGATTCTTATGCCACCAGCTTCAATGGGACCAGTTCGACGACCTGAACAACACCTATAGGAACCTCACTTTGGAGTTCCTCAGCTCGTTTTCTTATGACCCCTGGGGCGGACCAGATGGATGTGCTATTTTCAGGTTATTTGGGACTGAGTACTCCTTCAGTCATAAGGAGTTTGGTGATTTATTAGGGTTTCAGACGACCCCTGATGCTATTCCTGAGACACCTATGGGATACTTTCTGAGTAGGGAAGTGGAGAAGTTCTGGAGTGATATCTCTGGTGGAGGGAGTCAGGATCCTTCCACCCAGTTCTCACATGTTATCCACAACCCTGCATTGAGGTATTTTCAGATGATCATAGCACACTCTTTCTTTGGATTGCCAGATGCTGAGACCTTGCTTAGTGAGGAGGAGATCTTTCTACTATTTTGTGTGACCCAGTCACGTCCTGTGGCATGTGGGAACTTTCTGCTGAAAGGTCTTAGCAGTATTGCCAGGTCATCAGTAGGTATTATTCATGTGGGAGGTATTGTTACCCAGATTGCTGCTGCTTTAGGCCTATCGCGTAAGTTGTTACATCTCGGGGTTTTCAGTGAATACACCACCATGGACGTTGATTTCTGCCTAGACAGAGGGTTGATAAGGAGAGCCTCTACAAACCCCAACCAGTTCAGATTGTTGATCGACAACGAGGCTGTTCATTACTTTTTGCTGCCTGATCCGATGATGACCAGTGTTCATGACCCAGCTAATTGGAGATATGCTTTGGAGGGTAATGGAGAGACTATTGAGGAGCCTAGATCGCCTCCTATTGCTGAGTACACCCCTTCACCTCCGTCTCCCAAAATCACTGTATTATCTAATAATTTGTCTTTGCAGCCACCTGATTTATACACCCAGGTTGTTGAGCTCCGCAGAGAGACTGCCAAGCTCAAACAGGAGGTAGCTGATCTTGCTTTGCAGATTGAGGTATCTGATCTCACTCATGCTACTGAGGCAGACTCTTTATACCAGGAGATCAGAGAGCTTCGTCGCGAGATCGCTGAGCTTCGTGGATCCAGCCAGGCAGAGGAGTCAGCTGATTGATCATATTGCCCTGACTTACTACTCTATTATTTAGTATTCAGTATTTCTGCGTTTTCTTTACTTTTTAGCATATCTGGACACATTTCGTATTTTCGCATTTCCTACATTTCCTATGTACTTTGATTATATATATATATATATATATATATATATATATATATATATTATGTGTGTTTTTATTCTTCCTTTTATATATATATATATATCCAATAATAATTTTATTTTTCTTAATATTTGATTTTTATTTCCACAAAAATTGTGCAAGTCCCGTGTTGAAGAGGAAAACAAATGAGAACGCTATCGGGACCCCCAAGACGCAAAAGGTAAGAGAGGCCCATTCCAAAATTCAAAATTTTGGCCCAGGTCAGAAAATGACCTTATGGCGCCCACCACAGCGTCCTGGTAAATACAGGGGAGAACTTCATCTTCCACCATTTTTGAACCTCTAAACTCCCAAAACCCATTTTTCTCCTCTTCCAAAACTCCATTAAAACCCATAAAAGCTCCCACCTTTATTTAATACCCACTATCCATTAACCCTTTCAAACTTCCATTTGAAATTCCACCAATTAAATTCCATAAAAATCTCACCTTTACCAACTTATATTTAAACCCATCTTCACTATCTTCAAATCAATTCAAGGAGCGAGCTATGGAGTTCGAAGGATTTATTTTGCGAGAAGGAAAACCCGGGGATAGGCAGAGGAGGAATATTCAAAGGCTTCAAGGTCGAGAAATTCTCTCGACGAGGTACGTGGACGACAACTGTCTCTATACTTTGGGTATTTATCATAGTGTTTATCATTTACTTGATTTTTTGGGACTGCACGCTATTTTTGAAAACCAAGAACCAACCTTTGAGAAACTGACAGTTGAGTTTTTAAGTTCTTTGATCTACACCATCCACCCTAACACTGCTAGCACAGTCGGTACTGTCCAATTTAGATTGTTTGGAATAGAATATAAGTACAGTACCGACAAACTAACAAGTCTGTTAGGGATTCCCCTTTGGGAAGGTGCTATTTGTGAGACCCCTTTGGATGACGGATGGTCGGTCGATGCATTTTCTTTTTGGCAGAGATTGTCGAATAATTTCATAACTTCTTTTGAAGGAATTCTCGAATCGACCATCCACAACCCGGCCATCAGAGTTTTTAGATACCTGTTGGCATGTACTATTTTTGGCCGGGATAATCCAAATAAGGTTAATGCTAAAGAGCTTCAGTTTTTACAAGGAAGTCTCACAAATAGAAGAATCAATCCGGTCCCGTTTATGCTTTCTCACATGTCTGTTACTATTAATAAAGCAGGACCGATTGTTTTTGGAGGACTAATTACGTCTATTGCTCGGGCCCTTAACCTGAACAATGAGATAGCCACACTAGAGCCCTTAACTCCTCGCACAATCAACCTAAAATTTCTAAAAGATATGAAATTATGTTGAGCGAGAAGAGAGGGTGGTTTTGTATTGATGATCCATGGTGTAGCTATCCCATCTGTTGCCTTGCCCTGCAGTAGACGTACCGACGTACGTAATGAAAGGAACTGGACCTATGATTTAAATGCTCCACCTGTTCTAGGTCCACTTCCTCCTAATATTCCTGATGCGGAGGGACACGACACTGACGAAGAATTTGAGCGGAGAGATCAGTCTCCCATACCTCATGTGTCCTCCTATCATCCTTCACCACCACACACCGCACCCTCTTCCTCTAACCCTTTTGCAGGTTCAGTCCCTGGATCCTATGTCACTGAGGAGATGTGGCGTGACCTTATGGCTAGAGAAGAAAGGAGAGATGACCTTCTCTCTACCATTCAGCAACAACTGACGGATAATATGAGCTTCATGGAAGAATCACGACGGAGGACAGATCGATCCTTCGAGTCCGTTTCTCACACCTTGCTTGCAATCGCAGACGAGCAATCCCGTCAGCATTACGAGCTTATGGAGGCTACTCAAGGTTCCGTTCTAGGTAACCTTCGACAGGTCAGAGATGCCCAGGCGGCCTTATCAGCCCGATTGGACCGGAGAGACCAGCATCTTAGCAGATCCCGTCGTCCCAGGCATTCCCAGCAGGACGACGAGGGCACCAGTGGTCCACATCAGTAGTTTTACAGGTTACTCTCCTTTTCTTATTTCGAAACATTGGGGACAATGTTCGATTTAAGTGTGGGAGGGGATTTTATTGCTTTCTATTTCCATTTTTAGTTAGTTGTTTATTTCTTGTTTTTATCTATGTCTTTTTTTCTAGAAAATGCATGAGTCTGACGAGTCACCAGTACAGTGTATCTCTAGTGCACCCTCATTTTTTTTCCCATTTCTTTAGCCCTAAAAAAAAAGAAAAAAAAAAATTTTTTTGCAAAAAGAAAACATTGTTGTTCTACACGTTTTTTGGGCTTTAAGACAGGTTTGAATTAGGATGTGGTGACTTAGGTGAACTTTTTGAAACATTAGTATCGTTTTAGCACCGTAGACTTCACGAATATAGGAATCATTCCAAAACCCCATGTACCATGGCCTTAATTATCATTTCCAAATTTGTCCTAAGTAGTTTATTTCAGCAGTCAGCTCCGGCCTAAGCATGTTCTACGTAGGGGGCCGATGAACATAAGTGAATGATCCAGTAAATTAAATAAAGAAAAAGGCAAACTCCGGATAGATGACCCTCACAAGGTTGTTTAAACCAAAAAGTTGAATTGTTGCCACAAAATATATATATATATATATATAATTTTAGCTCACCCATTGTTAGTTGGTTCAGAGGTATCTGGCGTTGAACTCGGTAGTGCGGATTACGATCCGATCCCCCACAACTGCATTTGGGTTAAATAAAAGGGTTTACACAGTCTTATGTGCCAGAAACCCTATGTTTTGGATCAGAATCACTAACAGGTCACTCTACTATGAAACATGTACGGATAACGGGCTTAATGTGATTGCGCCTGAATGAAAAGGACCCAAAAAGAGATGAAGAGGTAGGCCTAGTTATTGTGGGATGATACGGTTGATTAATATAAGAATGAAGTTTATGTCCGCCTCTGCGGATAAGTGTCATTACGATACCCTTGGTTCACTTAGTACCTGTCACTGCATCCTGACTTGAACTTAGAAGCCCTTTTTGCCCCAATCACGTGTCAGCACTAGTTTTCTTACTTTGAGCTTTAAATGTTTTGCTTGAGGACAAGCAAAGGTCTAAGTGTGAGAGAATTTGATGACACTGAATTTCACCGTATTTTTTACTCCGATTTCGCATGCATTCTTAGTCTTTTAATGTCATTTTATTATGTTATTATTATGTTTTTCTTTGTTTTCAGGTTTTTAGTCTAATCGGAGCCCCGAGCGAGAAAAGGAGCGAAAAAGGAGCCGAAATGAGCTAAAATAGAGAAAATCAGCATTTTGCACTTATGGCATCCACTATGGCGGCCGCCACAGGGTCTTCCATGACGTGGCCATGTCTCAAACTCCTCCCAACTGTTTTTCCCCACGATCTCCAACTGCCCAAGCAACTTTACACTCATGGCGGGCGCCATGGTGTTGTGGCGGGCGCCACAAGAACAAAACGAGTTCCCTCCCAAATTCAAATGCTAGGGGCATCCTTATCTTTTCCACATGTTTCCTTGCCTATAAATAGGACTTTAGATTTTCGTTTTTCATCATCCAAGCTTAGTTGTTCATAAGCATATATCAGTGTAATAGTGGTAATCGCTTCACGTCGAGGTGTTACTACATTCGAGAGATCGAGTCTGTAAGAGCCTGTGAGATTAAGTCTTGGAGCACTCTGGAAGGAAGTTAATCCTGCCGCCATTTTACTTTCAGTTCGCATTTTATTCAACCACTCCGATTGGAGCAGGTTTTTATTACTTTACCTTTTGTCAACTTTATTTCTTGCACTGTCTTTTAATTTCATTTATTTTCCGCACTGCATTACTTTCGTTTACTTTCCGCACTCGCATTACTTTCGTTTACTCTCCGCACTCGCATTACTTTCGTTTACTTTCTGCACTCGCATTTAAATACCCTTTTTTTATGAAAAATCTAAAAATGAACTTTTACTTTACCATGTCTGGCTAATTTTATAAAGGTTAGAATGTGAAGATCATAACCGAACCGATAATCTGTACAATTGTTAGTGGAAACACTTAAGGGCTATTTTAACTTTCAATATAAGTTTTCCTGTTCTTAAATTCCGTTGGGTAAGATCGAAAGCCGTCCAACGCCTATCTAAACTTAATTGTTTTTAAACTATTTCAAAAACAGCGAAAGCGCTTTGTTTAGTTTATTAGGAGTTTTTAATCTAAAAGGAAAAGAGATTTTAAAACCATTTTCGGACGCGTTAAGAAGTTTAAAGTCTGGTTCGTAAGAACCTCTTTTTTTTTAGAAAATCCAGGTTAAAGTACTTTTCAACTTGGTCAAGATACTATATTTCTTAAAAATAGGTTTACTACTCTAACGCAATGCGCGCCTTTTTATCCGTGACAATAAGAGGGTTTGATTAGGGGGTACAACTCGGTTCTGAATACGCGAAAGCGACAGTTCCTGTCAAATTAGTTCTTTTCAAAGTAGAAAACACTGCCCGTAAGTAGTTCTATTAGCAAGTACTTGGATTATCAATTGGTTGTGTGAATTGCATTCGAACCTGTCTTTATCAATTAATTTTAATTACTTTATTTACTACCGTGCACTCTTTAAAACTACTATTTTCAATCACCTTAGATACACACCTTAACAATAGATAGCGATAGATTGACACTTGGTCTCTGTGGATACGATAATCTTTTATATTACTCTGACGCGTTCGTACACTTGCGAAAAAATACGCATCAAGTTTGACTTGAAAGACATCTTCGACATTTACTTGCTGTGTGCGAAGGAAAACTTGTGAGTGCAACTTTTTGTTGAAAGGTGTCTTGTATTTGAATGCACAATCAAGTTAACTGAGAACTACCCTGCCCCAATTTACAATTGCAGGTTTTTATTTGTAAAGAAAAGAAACTCCTACTTCAAGGCTCGAAAGGGTTAAAGAGGGATTATCTTCCTTATTTCTCTAGTGTTTATGGATTGAAACAATGCCTTACATCGTCAGCAAAGTTTTGATTTGAAAGCATACCAACAACAATTATGAGTATTTTGTTTTCATCATCCTCCCTCCAATCTTTGCATAATCAAAAGAAAGTAGACAAGAGAATTTTTTATTTTTCTTGAAAGAGAAAGCATTAAGAAGTAAATAGCAAACACAAATGAATTGAATCAAAAAGTTTCAAATGCTTATTTCATTAATTACGAAAGTACAAACATAGTTGGAAGCAAACAACTATTACAAAATAAGAAAAATGCAAACAACAAGAAACAAGGTCTAGTGAAAAATCAAAAACAAAAATGAGTTGTCCTGTCTTTAAGAAGTAGCTGAGCTGAAGTCGACTGAAGCTTCACTTGCCCTGACAGAGGGTTGTTCTTGACATTCTGCATCTGATGTTAGCTCTAGTCTTGTATCGGTGTCGAGGAATCAAATTGACGACTCACTGACAAACTCTCGGAATATAGAGACAGCTGGAGATGAGTAACTGGACAAACAGACACATGCAATGAATCATGCAAAGATGCAAGATGATATGCAATGCAATGCAAACAGGATGCAAAACACATGCAACAGGATCAAAGGTTCGAGATCACAGCATGGAGTCTGGGTAAAGAACCAATCCAAGGGTGTGTACTAGGGTTACTGTATTCGTAAAACAGGGTTCTAAGAAGTTCCCAGAGTCGACAATCCATCTTTCAGATTTTATCGACTTCCCGAATGAATCGGTAATCAATAAAATTCTCAAGAGAATCTCGTATGGGTGTAGTATCGCGTGACAACCATTTCAGAAATAGACTCTATCATGGTCACCGCACTACATCCTAAAAGACCAAGTGGGGTTAAAGGTAACTACGGTCCTTAGAATCACGGGCACCTAGGTCGAGAGTAGTAACGTTTTCACGAACGGATTCGTTCAACATGACTAAACTCTCAAGAGGGCCTCAACTGAGTGATGGTGTCTCAAGTTAACTTTTTCAGGAATCGACTCCCTCAAAGCCTCCTTGAATATACCATCGTCCTATCATAAGTGTATGCTCAAGTCCGGGTATAGGACTTATCTCACCACTCAATAGTAGCAACCCTGCATACAGAAAACCCAATCACAACAGGCATATATACAGATATAAATATACAAATGTACAAGCAAGCAAACATATAAATAACACAAATACAAACAAGATAGGCTTAACCCTCTTAGGGGGAGCATCCCCAGTGAAGTTGCCATTTCTGTTGCGGTGAGAATCGAATATCAAGCTATTAATTAACTTGAATCACAAAACATAAAGTTCACCACCGAGCTTTGATTTATCCAAAGGAAATGGTAAATAACGAAAACCCTAAAGAAAGAGAATCTAGGTTCGGGGGTTGGTTATACAAAGGGAAGGTATTAGCACCCTCAGTATCCGTAGTACTCTACGGGAACCTCTTGTTAGTATTTGTGTTATGCTAATGTTTGCTTGCTAAGTGAACTGTGCTAAGGTAAAGACCTAAAGGTATGTACACTAAGTATGCTTGCCAAGACATCGCATCATGTGCCTACGTATCTGACTAAAGAATCAGAGCAACCGTAGTTCACCTCACAGGGGTAAAAGGGTGTAAAAGAAAAGGTGGAATCCGAGAAGGCATCGGATGTAAAGGTAAAAAGGATGGAATCCGAGAAGGCATCAGATGTAAAGGTAAAAAGGATGGAATCCGAGAAGGCATCGGATGTAAAGGTAAAAAGGTTGGAATCCGAGAAGGCATCGGATGTAAAGGTAAAAAGGATGGAATCCGAGAAGGCATCGGATGTAAAGGTAAACAGGTGGACAAAGAAAAAGGTAGCTTGGTAGGATCTCGCAATCCTATGCCTACGTATTCTCAAGGTGAACTTGAGAAATCAGATCGATCGTAGTTCCCCTCACTACGGGGTAAAAGGGTGTAAAAAGAAAATGTGGAATCCGAGAAGGCATCGGATGTAAAGGTAAAAAAGGGTGTAATCCGAGAAGGCATCGGATGTAAAGGTAAAAGGTAGAGAAATAAAAAGATAGAAAAAGAAAAAGGTAGCTCGCTAGGATCTCGCATTCCTATGCCTACGTATTCTCAAGATGAACTTGAGAAATCAGAGCGATCGTAGTTCCCCTCAACGGGGTGAGGAACTCTTGACTGTGGTCAAGGTTCCAAGGGAAAGTAGGGTGAGAAGCTTAAAAGCAAAGCTTGTAAGGATTGATTGTTTAGGATAAGAGATTAATGGATATCTCTTGTGAAAGGATTTGTAAAGGGTTAAAAGTTGGTGAAGGGGAAGAGATTAATGGCCATCTCTTATGAAGGTTAAAGAAAAGGGTTACAAGATATTCATGGCTATCTCTTGGGAAGGTTAGGTTAAAAGGGTAATGAATGGTTACCTATGACTATGGGGTCAAGGAGGGAGGTTATGAGCTTTCTATGACCTGAAGTCAATAGAGAGACTTTCCTTTGGAAGGAGGCAAACAGAGGGGCAAGAAGGAAGACCTCTAGTCTCAAATGAACAGCAATATATACAGTAAGTATGATCAGAATTAAATTGAAAATGAATCTCGAAAATTGACTGTAATAAAAATATCAAATTTAAAATTAAAAATTTAATTAAAGCTAATTAACTAAATTCTAAATTAATAAATTAGCTAACTAATTCTAAAAATAAATGATTAAGCCTAATTATTAATTTCTAATTAAAACAAATTCTAAATAAGTAAAAATTAATCCTAATAAAGTAGCTAACTAAATTAAACTAAATAACTAATTCTAAATAATTCCTAAAAGCTGATTAATGATTCTAAACAAAACTAAATACATTAAATTTTAAAAGCTAATCAAAACAGGGGTGAAAAAAATGAAAGAGGGTCTGCAAAAAGAAAATAAAATGGGCTGAAATTAAGGAGCCCAACCTAAAGACCCGGTGGATCTGGAGCGGGTCAAATCCAGGTGGGTCATGGACCCAACTCAATTCACATACACAGAAGGAAAGGAAATGACCTAAATTGTTACAAGGCAACACATCAACTTAATAGAATCAAGAACCTCTTCTTCTCCTCTCTGCCATGATCACACGAACAAAACAAACCCTTCCGTTGGCTCTCATCTCAAAGCTCTCAACTCGCACGGCCTTCATGGTTCAACGTCATACCCTCTCTTATGCATATCGCCGGTGATGAAAAAAAATACGACATGGCTGAATTTCGCAACAATAATCAATTCAAATCGCAAATGAAAATTCTACAGCAACGTAAATGATCCTTACAAGTATAAAAGCAAGAACTTCATACCTTCGAAGAATATCGGCACGGCGATTCGGCGAGACAGACTTACATGTATTGGCTCGTGGCTTTGCTGTTGTTATTGATGTTATCAAAACTCTGCTGCAAATTCCCTCTTCTCAATTTCTACTCTTCCTCGAATGTGGGCTTTGTGCGTGTAAGCTGCCGACTGTTTTTGTGATATTTTTCTGGTGTAAGTATTGTTAGTACTCTTCCAGCCTTCCTTCAATGTATTGGTGTGTGTTCGTGTTGATCGAACAAAGGATAATGAAGCCTCCTTTTATAGGCAAGGCAGCTGGTCAATGGTATTGAAAACACAAGGGATGTTGGTTTTGTCTAAGAAAAATATCTCAAGAAGATCCTATACGCAGGCCTCCCTCTACCATCATTCTTGAGCCAAGTGTAAATTTGTAGTGGTTGCTTGTTGTGTTTATGAGAGGTTGGGTTTAATGTTTATGTAAGGGGTAGCTTGCGGCTGTAGGTTCGTACTGGTTTGGAGACTTGTTGGAAAGCAGCAGAGAGTTTTGAGGGCAGAGGTAGCAGGGTAGACATGAGTTGTTGTGCGGTTTTGCAGCTGGAATTGTGACCTTTTGGGTGTACGGTGCCGCATAGCAGAAAAATGGTTCTGTGGTGTAATGCTTTTCATACATGGTGATGCAGAAAAGTGGGAGTGTAGGGATGTGTGGCTAGGAGTTTCGCTGCAAAGCGCAAAAGTAATTCGTATGTTTTGGAAAGAAAAATGGTTTTGGTGGATTGGTATGGAGTACAAGTTGAAAAGTCAGACATGGGACATTTGTTTCTCTTTTTTTTTCTTGTAAAGACTTTGTAAAGGAAACAAAACTAAGATTAACTTAATTTAAAATAAAAAATTAAAATTAAATAAACTTAAATTACATTAATTGAAAGATTATTTTAACTAGCTAAAAATGAAATAGAATTAATTAATAAAATAGAAATTAAAATATCAAGTAAATTAGAATACTAAACAAACTAAAATAAAATTAAGTCTAAAAAAAACAAAAGTAATTAAAAAAAATATCCTAACCTAAATATAACTATATAAAAACCTGAGTTAAAATGGATTTAGACTAAACATATTCTAAATAAATCTGAGATAATAAAACAAGTTTCTAAAATGGAACGATAAAAATGACAAAAAGTGCATGATTAATGATCAATGAAATGTTTAACTAAAAATGCAAAAATTGCTGACTTAGAATGATATGCAAAAAGATCAAAGAATCTAAGGGTAAAATTTGGGGTACAACACATCACATTTAATGAGGCATGGAATTGATCGAAGTTATACATGTTGGAATTTGCATGGTGAGAAAAGTAACGGGAATGTTGAATCGGGGGATAATACGACTTATGCTTCAAACGACAATTGCACAGATACATACGATTGTGATCGAGTCGAAGAGATTGCAGAAGCACTTGAAGAAGATCTTAAGGATTGTCCCAAAATGTTTGAGAGGTTGGTAAGCGATGCAGAGAAACCGTTGTATAATGGTTGCACTAAATTCACAAGATTGTCTGCGGTATTAAAGTTGTACAACGTAAAGGCGGGCAATGGATGGTCGGATAAAAGTTTCACAGAGTTATTAGCCTTTATGAAAGATATGCTTCCAGAGGATAATGTTCTTCCCAATCGAACATATGAGGCCAAAAAGATGTTGTGCTCTATTAGCATGAGCTATGATAAGATACATGTCTGTCCAAACGATTGCGTTTTGTTTTGAAATGAGTATGCATCGTTAAATGAGTGTCCTAAATGCGGTGTATCTCGATATAAGAAAAAGTTGTCTCCAACAAAAGTCTTATGGTATTTTCCTATAATTCCGAGATTTAGACGCATGTTTCGTAGTGAAACCGATGCAAGACACTTGACTTGGCATGCAGATGAAAGAATTATTGATGGAAAGTTTCGACATCCGGCAAATTCACCACAGTGGATGAATCTTGATAATGATTATCCTGAATTTGGAAAAGAAACAAGAAACCTTCGCTTGACATTATCTACTGATGGAATGAACCCACACGGTCTTCAAAGTATCTCACATAGCACATGGCATGTGATTATTATAATTTATAACCTACCTCCATGGCTATGTATGAAGCGTAAGTACATGATGTTATCTATGTTAATTTCTGGGCCTAAACAACCAGAGAATGACATAGACGTATACTTGACACCCTTAATCGAAGATTTGAAGACTTTGTGGGAGAACGGTGTGGAGGTTTATGATGGGTATAGGAAAGAAAGTTTCAACTTGAGGGCGATGTTTTTTGGCACAATTAATGATTTTCCAGCATACGGAAATCTATCAGGGTATACCCTAAAAGGTCAATGTGTGTGTCCTATTTGTGAAGATAAAACAAATTGGACGCGATTAGATTTTGGTCAGAAGAATGTCTTCCTCAGTCATCGTAGATTCTTAAATCCTAATCATCATTATCGTGGGTGGAGAAAAGCCTTCAATGGAGCCCCAGAACAAGGTAGAGCTCCACCTATATTGACAGGTGATCAAATTTTTGAAAAGGTGAAAGATGTGAGTATTCAGTTTGGCAAGCCTTTTGCACATACGCTTGTTAAGAGTGGGTGGAAGAAGAGGTCAATTTTTTTTGAATTGCCATATTGGAAGTCGTTGTATGTAAGACATTTTCTCGATGTTATGCATATTGAAAAAAAATGTATTTGACAGTGTTATTGGTACGTTACTCAATATACAAGGAAAGTCTAAGGATGGCCTTAAAGCAAGAAAGCGCAATAACTAAATTGTGTTCTTTCTTCAAGTCAATTTGCAGTAAGGTGATCGATCATGCGATCTTACTAACATTGCAAAAAGAAATAGTTATTACTTTGTGTGAGCTTGAAATGTATTTTCCTCCCTCGTTTTTTGACATAATGGTACATCTAGTTGTACATCTTGTGAAAGAGACACAATTATGTGGACTAACTTATATGAGATGGATGTACCCTGTTGAACGTTATATGAAAATATTAAAAGGGTATGTGAAAAACCGAAGTCGACCAGGGTTGTATTGTTGAACGATACATTGTTGAAGAAGGGATTGAGTTTTGTTCTGAATATCTGTCCAATGTTCAATCAATTGGACTCCCCAAATCTCATATTGTCAAAAAAAAAGGAAAAAAGTTAATTGGAAATAAAGTTGTGACATTATCAAGGGTCGAACGGGATCAAGTGCATTTGTATGTTCTGCACAATGAGAACGAGGTTGAGCCGTATGTTGAAATGCACAAGGATGTTCTCCGAGGTTTAAATCCGAATAGGAATGAAAATTGGATAGTATGAGAGCACAATCGAAGTTTTATACCTTGGTTTAAGGATCATATTTATTCAAGTATTATTCAGATCCCGCTTCAATAACAGAAAGGTTGCGATGTTTAGCATATGGTCCAAGTTTGGTTGTGTTTTCTTATAGCGCATACGCAATTAATGGACACACATTTTATACCAAAGAACAAGATGATAAAAGTACTATGCAAAATAGTGGTGTCACCGTGGTAGCTGAAGCAATGCACATTTTAAGTGTGAAGGACTTAAACCCCAAATTTGCAAATCTGTCATATTTTGGGGTTATCGAGCGCATTTGGGTGTTTGATTACGAGAAGTTTCAGATTCCTATATTTGGTTGCAAGTGGGTTGAAAATAATAATGGCACACGAATGGATAAGTCAGGATTTTTGCAAGTGGATCTTAATAGGGTGGGGTACAAAGATGAGCCTTTTATTCTAGCCTCTCAAGCTAAACAAGTGTTTTATGTCACTGATCCGACAAGTACGAAATGGTCTATAATGCTTTTATCTAACAAAGTAATTGATGAAAACATTGGAGATCAAGGTGATATTGATGTTGAGATTGAATCGTTTACTAGAAATGATCAAGAGAATATTATAGCAAATGAATCATATATTAGAAATGATCATAATGAGGGTATTTGGATCAATCCAACCGTCTGTGTTGTTAAGAGACGAGTAAAACATATTCCAACCAAGAAAAGAAAGAGACGTTAGTGCAAAAGGTACTATTTCGTGTATATTATTTAATAAGTTGAACAATTTATTTACACATTTCAATGAAAATAGTCTAACGTTTATTATGTTTTTATTTAAGGTTCTTGTATGACAAATTGATGCACGGGAATCAATTGTCAAACAGATTCTATTTCGTGTCTTCCGCCGGTATAATACTGGCAACCGGTTAGATTTTCATTCTAATTTCATTCTAATCTTTGTATCTTTTGCGTAGAAAATTTCCATCTAAACTATATATTCTTATTTGTTTTTATTTTGTTAGAGCAATACAAGTATAGATTGTGGTTATTACGTTTTGAGGTTTATGAGAGAAATCCTTCATTTGGATCAAATAGAGATTCCAATCATGGTATGGATTTATAACTTGGGATTTATTTTAATATTTATCGAATATTTCATATAATTTATTACTTTTAACTAAATCATGCATATTAGGTTTTATTATGTAGTACTTTGATGAATACAAGTGTGTTTATTACTCGAAAGATAAATTGGAAGAAATCAAGGAGGAATTGTGTGAATACTTTATTGAGAAATGAATCATGTAAGGTATGAAAGTTGTTGTGTTGATTTATATCAAATGGTTTATGTGTTGAATTATAATGGTGTATATATTTTGGATTATAATGGTATATAATGTCTATGTTTGAATAAAAGCTTGTTTGTTGAAATAAAGACTCAATGGTTGAAATATAAGGCCTATGTGTTGAAATAAAGGCTTGTTGAATGTCATATAATGCCTGTGTTTGAAATAAAGGCTTGAATTATATAGGTTTATGGTATTATTTCCAAAATATGCTTTCTAAAAAAGAAAGAATAGGCAGCGCATTTAAATAAAAAATGCTTCCTAAATTCTGATTTTTAAAAAAGTGCTTTTAAAAAGCACAATTTACCTGAAGAAAAGACAGCGCTTTTCAGAAAAAAGCGCTGCCTATAGTTCACAATAGAAAGCGCTTTCCATTAAAAGCGCTGCCTTAAAGTGAAATAAAAAATACATTAGACAGCGCTTTAAAAAGCGCTGTCTAAAGGGGGGCAATAGAAAGCGCTTTTTGCTGAAAAAGAACTGCCTAAAGATGCCAATAGAAAGCATAAAAGGCCAGAAAAAGCGCTGCTAAATGCCCACTTTAGACAGCGTTTTTTCAGAAAAAGCGCTGCTAAATGCCTACTTTAGAAAGCGCTTTTCCAGAAAAAGCGCTGCTAAAGGCCTACATAAGGCAGCGCTTTTGCATAAAACAAAAGCGCTATCTTTACCTATAGCAGCGCCACCTTAGGCAGCGCTTTTAAGCGCTGTTAAAAGCAAAAAAAAAAAAAACGCTGTTTTTTCCCTTCTTTGGCATAGTGATTATTTTATTTTTAAAATTTAACTTTATGGCATCTGATTTTTCTCTTTCTTCTCTCCATTGTCTTCCTTTCTCTACGTATTTTCACTCTTTCTCTTTCTCTTTCTCTTTCTCTCTCTGTCTCCGTCCTTTCTCTCTTTCTTCCTTCTTCTTCCTCTTCTTTCTTCTTCTTCTTCCTTCTTCCTCTGTTATCAACAATACCGTTTTCGAAACCCTAACCGAAGTGATTCCAATTTTTTTTGTTCTGTATCGATTTGTATAGATCTATCTCTAACGTTTTGATTTTTAGATTTTTCGTAACAACTCTGAAGGTGGGTTATGCTCTGGATGTTCCATGGTATGTTAGCTTACTCCGATTAGAAGTTCCATGGTATGTTAACATTTTGATTTTTAAGTTTTTTGTTCTATCTTCTTGTGTTGTTTTCTGCTCATATCTGTGGTTTTGGATTTTTTTTTTGTTTTCAGAATTCAGATGGTGGTTATTCATCGATATGTTTACGTTTACGTTTCTTGGTCTGAGATATTTTTCAGAAACCGAACAATGTTGGCGACGAGTTAAGAGCGTATGAACCGTGAAAGGGAGAAGAAATAAGTGCTTTTGAGAAGTGATAAGTGCTTATGTTGTTTTTGTTTTTTCCCTTGCTGTTTCTTTTCTTTTATACTTTTTTAATTATAAGGGTTGTGTGGCTAGATCTGGGTTTTTTCTCTTTCTGTTTCTTTTCTTTTCTTTAGGGATGTGTTATACAGATTACAAATGATTTTTTGGGATGTGTTATGCAGATTACCAAAAGATGGTGGTAAAGTTATATGAATCCCCAAGGGCTACTGCTTAAACATCTTGTGAGTTTATCAATCAAGGTGTAAAAAAACTCTTCTTTGTATGCTCCTATGAACATAAAAGGATGGAAAATCCATCATTAGTTTTAGGAATTTCATTTCTTCTAGCAAATCTCTGTCTATTTTTAAATGCAAGTTAATAATATATTCATACAGCTTCTGTAACTGTGAGTGTGGCTAGTCGTTGTTGTAAATATTCATACAACCATTGCAGGTGTAGCAACATATTATACTTTCAAGTTGGAAAAGGAAGCTTCTCGATAGCCATCAGATGGTCCCGCGGCTGATGATGATTCAGCTACAGTGTTTGATTCTGACTGTGAAGATGATTACCAGAGTGTTCCGGATGGTATGATCCAATATTTATAATTGATTGACACCTTAAAATATTTTTTCTCAGATGTACAGTCATAGATCCAAAGAATATGCGGAGAGATAACAGAGAGCCTGAACCATAATGATGTACCTGCAATTGATGAGTTTGACTTGTCCCCAAGAAGTTTGAGGAATATCAATCTAAGCTTCATGGACTTCAAAAGGAAAAGGTAATTTGGTTTTCATGTTTAAGTTTATATCAGTTAGTTTGCTGAATGAAAATCCCATTTGATTTCACTAACTAAGCATCAAGAATTTTGTTGCATTGTTTTGTTTGTCAGAGTGACAGATTGCAAAAGGTTTTTGAATTGGTGAGTCCTGTGCATTATCTTTGTGATGTCCTTGGTATGGACTTCTTCAGTATTATAATTGAGGTTCATCCAAGCCTGAATGATTCGACTGACGTTCACTCCAAAAGTATAAGCAATGACACTCTAGCCGGGCTCGCTAACACAATCTTAATGCTGAAAGAAGGTAAAAAGCAGAGGTTGCATAAGGTTGTTAACTATATGTTTTCAATTATTTGTAATTTTTGCATACTAAGGTTTTTGTTTTATAAAATATGTCTATCACATGTTTTAAATATGATTCACAAAATATGTTTATCACATATTTTTAATATGTTTATCTCAAAATATGTTAATTCATACTTGGAAGTGAATATAGGTTTTTAGTCTATTGTATAATTTTTATTTTACTTCAACCTGTCCAACCATGCAGCTTCAAGAATTAGCTTCTCAGGTTAAATGATCGTTGGAATCTAATGGATATTCCTCAAGTGGAAAGGAAACTGTTTTGATCACCATGGATATTCCTCAAGTGGAAAGGAAACTGTTATGGAGCAAGTTTGGATACCTGGTTTGTAACCTGTACCGTCTCTCCGGTAAATTACAGTCGTTGGATTAATCTAAGTTTCAGTTTAGAGTGGAGATTTCCTACCATTTGGGGCTAAATTGACACTGTCACATGTGCAACTCAGATTTATTTTGTGGTGACAGTAATAAGCATGTTATCGAAGTGATTCTTTTTCAAGCTGATATTTGACATATTGCAGGGAGATTTTCATCCTGCTATGAACTTTTCTGCTGTAATTGAGACACCGATTCTTTATTGCAAAGACAACGTCATTATGCTTTGTTTTTGTTGTGATGAATGACCGTAACGACGAAGGTGGTTTCTCACATGGTCCTGACCATCTATCAAATGGAGTTGACATGAAACACATAAGGTGGTGTGGTGTTCTTCAAATGATTGATTTTGATCCCTTTTTCGCGGTTATTTTGGTAGGGTAAGATAGATTTTCGATTTAGTGACGTTAAAAGATAAATCTTGTGTTTGTACTCATAGATAATTGCTCTAGCATATTTGGTCGTGTCGCAGGTGGAGATAATTTCAAGAAGTAGAAGTAGACACGCCAGAGATGATTCGGAACACACAAACCTCTCGATAGTTAAGTTGTACTATTGGCATTGGTTAGTCTGTAATGGCATGGTTTTCAATAATGGCCAGTATGACCTGCTTTTCTTTAGTATTCTGTCTATTACAATTTCAGGCTTGTAGTAGCATGTATAGTCATAGTTTACATGACTTTACATTATGGAATACATGTTCCAGACTGGACATTCACTGTCCATAATCCAGATAGCATATATAACGGCACAACTTTCACCATAAGTTTCGGTTCCCACGTCATGATTTCCCTTTTTTTCAACTCTCTAATTTGTTTGCTCATCTGATTTTAGGTGTCGTTGTGTGTCCGAGGGAAAATACATGCAAAACATATTAGAGAAAGCTTATCACACACTTGCAGGAGAAAACATGGCAGTTGCAGCTACAAAGTTCAAGGGTATAAATAGAACTCAAAACATCCCTAACATGAAATATTTTGTTTCTCCTCTTAATAACTTTCCTCATTTCCAAGACCTTAGCATTTGTGTTAGTGACGAGGAACAACTCGAGAGACCAATCCTTGAAGGAATTATGCCAATTAATAATAATGAAAACAGGTTTGTTGGGAAGAAAATATCTACAGATAATTCTTCATCTAAATCAATAGCATTAGTAGTTATTTAGGAAAATAATAAAAAATATCAAGGAAAGCATCTTTCAGTAGATAAATTCATTTACCTCCTCTCTTGATATTCTCATCATGTACCTGATTTCCAATTTCACTCTCTTGGTATAATTCAAAACTTTTTAAAACCACTGAGCAGCAATTTCATACAGACAATGATATAAGGACACCAGTTTATGATAAGCGGAATGAGATCATCAAATTTATTCCTGACTTCTGGTTGAATGATGTGAGTCTTCCCACTGTTTTTTAAAAGTTTTAAAGATGCATATCCACCTGAGGTATGAAACTTTTTTGTTGTGATTCTAATGTATAATGTAGAATGAATGCAATGTTTCTTCTGTGTAATATGAGTGTTGTGATTATCATTAAGTTTCTTCTGAACATCATTTCAGTTTCTTATGTGTGCTTTTTTTTAGGTGTATGCTGAAATGCATCTCCAATTTTCAGCTAGAATGCAGGTTTGTGATTTTTTATTTTGCTCCACTTTTTGTTCTAGGATTTTCATTGCGATTTTGTAATTATTGTACTGTATTGTTTTTGCAGACAGTAGCAGTTATTCCTGCTCTTCCTCATGGGGTATTTCAACTTGGACATTCACTGACTGGACATGATATTACATTAGGTTTTGATAGTAGATTAATGTTCCAGACTTAACATTCACTGTCCATAGTACAGACAACATACATAAACGACACAACTTTCACCGTAAACTTCGATGAGACTTTAATTGCAGCCAATGCGACTTCAATTGCAGTAGCAGTTTAGTTTATGAAAATGTTTGACAGAGGTTACTGTGATTGAAAATTTCCTAATTAAGTGATTATATTGAAATTTTGTTAATTTTAGGAAGCAAGTCGACACTTTCCTACATTTCCATGACTGTATTGGTGATTCAGTTGCTTCAAAATAGTTGGAATAGTCATGAGTTGTCTTATCCCTTTTGCTTCTTGAGTTTTATTTGTACCTACACACATGCTTTATTGTTTGCATTTTTTAGTATTTTTATCTCCGGGCTTGGATCATCTGAAGATTCCTAAAAGAATACATATACGAAGCTGCAAAATGCATCGTGGTTTGCTTGCATCGTGGATGGAATGTCGGCGAAGAAAATTGTGTTTATCATTGGGGCCACTAATCGACCAAACATTATAATAGACCTTGCTCTACTGCGACCTGGACGTCTAGACCAGTAGATTTATATCCCCCTTCCAGATGAGGATTCACCCCATCAGATATTCAAAGCTGCCTTGAGAAAATCAAACATTAGTTTTTGCTGGAACTACCTCCAATATTTCCACTCTCATCATCTGATTCTGAAAAGTCATGCATATCATCTTTTGATTTAGAATAGCTTGACATAGTAATATTGTCTTTTCCCATTATGCAGCCAATGCAACCTTTCTCTATATGTGTTAAGGCTATGACCACCTAATAATAACAATATGTATATTATGGCTTGGATTGAATTTTTATGTAAACTATAAAATGAAATGTTGCAGCTAGATTTTGACAACAAGAAAGTCGAAGTGTAGACTTACTGTGTTCATATCCAATCATTTGTGAGGATCTTTGTTCAGGCAATTTCTGGCTAAACGGCTCAACCAAAAGAGTTGATGAGAGTCATGTGAATCAGTTATCCTTCCAACAACAAGTTTTTGACAGATTCCTTGTCTTAGTAGTGGTCTAGCTTGCACACAAAAATGACTAACTGAAACTCCTAAGAAACTGCAATGTAAGTTATTCGTGTAACCGAAACCACGATTTAAAATATTGATGAGATTCTTACCCATCCCAGTAGACACTTTCCACCAAGTCTTTTGTCTGTAGTCTTCATTCCAGTTATTAGTTCCTTTGGTGCAACCTCAATCCTTAATGATGCTGATGCTGCTACTGATAATGACAATGGCAGTGATCAAGTTGAAAAGAAGAAACCAACTTTGGCTAAGAAGCAATCAAATAAAAGTGTTCAAAGCAATCAAAATAGCAGGAGTACTAGGAATAAAGCTAAGTAGCCACAATTGAATTTGAATGGTTTTGCCATGGCTAAGCAAGCAATTTCCAAATTATGTCAGGCACATCAATGTCATGCCCACATGTAAGTGGATTAGCAGTTTTGAACAAGTCGGTTCAACCAGACTGGAGCCCAACTGCCATTCGATTTGCGTTGTTGACAACTGCTTAGTTGACTTACAAAAACAATCTGACATCAATGGACGATGCAACTAAAAAGCCACCAACTCCGTTTGATTTTGGTGCTGGACATGTTGATCCTGTTTCTACGCTAAATCCCAAGTTGTCTATGATTTGAGAGTGGATGATTATTTGAGTTTTCTATGTGCATTGAACTAGTCAGCTGCTCAGATTGAAATTGCGGCGAGGAGAAAATACATATGTGACCAAAAGAAACAATATAGTGTAACAAACCTTACTTACCCTTCTTTTGTTGTGGTGTCTTTAAGGGTGAGCATAATGATATTAAATACAGCCGGACTCTTACTAATGTGGGTGCGGCAGGAACATACATTGTTACATTTACTACATCAACTTCAAAACAAAAATATTTTTAAAAGTTTTGGAAATTTGAAATGGTCTGATGGAAAAACTGTTGTTAGAAGTCCTACAGCGTTTATTTGGAAATTACAATAAAAGTTTGATGTTATAAATTTATATTTATTTAAAATTATATTTATTTAAAAATAGAGTAAAATCTTAAGGTTCTATTCTAAGAAAAAAAAATTATACGGTATATCAATTGTTTATGTAAATTAACAATAACATTAAATTTTTCAATTAATTTTAATCAATTATATTAAATAGTTAATGTTATTTTTTTAGAAGAAAATAGTTATTTTTAATTTAAAATTATAATTTAATAACATATAATTATAAAACTAAATATGTTTTTGAACCTTATTGTAAATTTTGAATATTTTAATTAATTAAATTGAAATATTTCAATCACTCTTTAATATGTTGTTTTTGAATTAATAATAATATTTCAATTACAACTTTGATTTTGATTCAAATTATTTTATATATGAAAAAATACTATTGTTATATACAGACACAACTTTAATCTTTATTCAAATTATTTTATATACGAAAAAAATACTATTGTTATAAACGGGCATATCTTTACTTTTGATTAAAAAATTTTGATATACAAAAAAAATACTATTGTTATAAACGGGCACAACTTTAATTTTGATTCAAATTTTTTTTATATACGAAAAAAATACTATTGTTATAAACGGGCACAAATATAATATTGATTCAAATTTTTTTATATAAGATAAAATACTACTGTTATAAACGGAGACAACTATAATTTTGATTCAAATATTTTTATATATGAAAAAATACTAAGTTAGAAAAAGAGACAACTTTAATTTTGATTCAAATATTTTTATATACGATAAAAATATTATTCTTATAAACAGACACAACTTTAAATTTGATTCAAATTTTTTTATATCAATAATTAATTTAATTCCTTCTTTTACCACTAACACATTTTCTTATACTTACCAATACAAAATTTTAATTTCAATCATATCTATTTTTATAATTTTACCTTTTTTTTTTCAATTTGTGTAACAATTAAACGTCCATAACTTAAAATCATCGAACAGACCGGCCCGTGCGAACGCACGGGTTAGTTACTAGTTATTATTTATAATAAATAACATATATGACTTAATTTTTTTTAATATTATTTATTATTTATAATAAATAATATCTACGAATTATATTTTGGAGTCAAACTCAGTACCAATGTTGTAGTAGTGCGTAACAGTACAGTAAAGTGCATTGGTGTTTTTAATTCGGATTTAATTTTGTTTTTTTTTTGTTTGATTCAATTTTGTTCAAATTTGGCTACGAATTGTATTTTTATACTGTAATTTAACATTTTTAAGTAACGCCAAATTGACCTCTTTTATAGAAATTGCTTATGAAAAATGTTAATTTTTTCTGGTTTGTGTGTATGTATGTCCATGCGAGTATCAATTGATCCAAAGGACAATTGGTTGTTGGCCGGTTTTCATACGCGCCTATGATGGTAAACATGTAATAGTTATAAGGTTTCACGTGTGAATAATAAATCAATCCAAATAGGGGTTTATTATTCGACTTTTTTTTATTATCAATGTTTGACCGTTAGAACAAGAGTACCATTAGCAGTTAATATAGTGTCCAAAGACTCAATAATGATGGTGCATTAGGTATCTAGAGATGAGTTATGTCTTTATTTGAACAAATTGATAATTCAATTTTATTTTATGTGAGTATATTTAAATGTTTAATTTTGTTGTTCTTTTTCAGTTACAATTTCTTCAATATCTGCTAATCTGAATTCGATTTCGGTCCTTAATGGGGCAAATTTCAAAGATTGGAAAGAGAACATAGAAATTATTCTTGGTTGCATGGATCTTGACCTTGCATTAAGACAGGAGCAACCTACTTCTCCTACAGAATCTACCACCTCTAAATATAGTAAAGATTATGAGAAACGAAATCGCTCCAATCGCATGTGTCTCATGATCATTAAATGTGGCATTCCTGAGGTCTTTAGGGGTACTATATCGAAAGATATAACTAATGCCAAAGATTTTCTTGTTGAGATTGAAAAGCGCTTTAAGAAAAGCGATAAGGCAGAAACAAGTACTCTTCTTCAGAACTTGATTTCTATGAAGTATCAAGGCAAAGGAAATATAGCGAATACATTATGAGCATGTCAAACATTGTTTCAAAACTTAAGGCACTAAATTTTGAGTTGTCTGAAGATTTGCTCATTCATTTAGTATTACTTTCTCTTCCTTCATAGTTTGGTCATTTTAAGATATCTTATAAGTGTCAAAAGGAGAAATGGTCTCTTAATGAGCTCATTTTATTCTGTGTGCAAGAAGAGGAAAGGATGAAACATGATAAGACAGAAAGTGCTCATTTTGTTAGCACCTCTAAAGAAAAGGGCAAAAGAAAAAAAAACTTATGATCCCAAGAATGAAGCTGCAAGTGTTCCAGCACAAAAGAAACAAAAACAGGATGATAATTGTTTCTTTTGCAAAGCGTCTAGACATGTGAAGAAGAAATGTCCTAAATATCATGCTTGGCGTGCAAAGAAAGGTACATTTCTCACTTTGGTATGTTCTGAGGTCAATTTAGCTTCAATACCTAGAAATACTTGGTGGTTAGACTCAGGTGCAACTACTAACATTAATGTTTCAATGCAGGGTTGTCTGAACTACAGGGAGTCAAATGATGTTGAAAGATACATCTATGTTGGAGATGGAAAGTTGGTGGAGGTGGAATATACAGGGCATTTTAAATTATTATTGAGTACTATATTTTATTTGGATTTAAAAGACACTTTTGTTGTGTTGTCATTTAGACATTTAATTTCAGTTTCTTATTTGGACAAATCAGGTTATTTGTGTTCATTTGGGAATAATATGTTTAAGATGTCTTTTAATTCAAATATTGTTAGAACTAATTCACTTATTAGTCATGATAATCTATATTTGCTTGACATAATAGCTACCTATGGTTATTCCTTAAATGTGGAAACATGTGGTACTAAATGTAAAATTGATAATAATAATAATTCAGGAGCATTATGGCACAAGCGCTTTGGTCACAACTCTAAAAATAGAGTTGAGCGACTAGTGTCAGATGGAATTTTAGATTCCATTGACTTAGCGAACTTTGATGTTGGTGTTGAATACGTTAAAGGCAAACTGACTAAACCAAAGAAATCTGGTGCATATAGAGCGACAAATGTCTTAGAATTGATACATACATATATTTGTGGACCATTTCCGACACCTTCTTGAAATGGTCAACAATATTTTATATCATTCATAGATGATTATCTAGATATGCGTACATATTTATTATACATGAAAAGTCTCAATCATTAGATGTGTTCAAATCATTTAAGGCTGAAGTTGAGAATCAACTCAATAAAAGAATTAAGAAAGTCAAATCTGACCGGAGCGGTGAATATTACGGCAGATATGACGGTTCAGGTGAACAACGTCCAGGGCCTTTTGCCAAATACCTAGAGGAATGTGGAATCATCCCATAGTACACCATACCAGGATCACCTATCATGAACGGTGTTGCAGAAAGACGAAACCGAACTCTTAAGGATATGGTAAGGAGTGTGATTTATCATTCTACCTTGCCATAGTCACTCTGGGAGAGACACTAAAACTGCAGCTTATATTCTAAATAGAGTGCCAACAAAAGCAACTTCCAAAACACCTTATGAACTATAGACTGGGCAAAATCCTAGTCTGAAACATTTTTATGTGTGGGGATGTCCAACTGAGGCAAGGCCTTATAGACCAATTGAAAAGAAATTGGACTCCCAAACAGTGAGCAACTACTTTATTGGCTATTCCGAAAGATCTATGGGCTACAAATGTTATGATCCCAAATTTAATTTAATTTTTGAGACGGGAACAACCACATTCTTTGAGGACATTGAGTTTGGGGGAAAGAATAAGGTTAGAGGCTTTGTTTTAGAGGAAGAATTAATAATAATTCTAGAACCGATAGATACAACTGCTTTTGATCAAGCAAGCATGGAACCTCCACAGGACATTGTTGACTTTCCTCCTACTCAAGATGATTTGGTAATTCATGAAGAAAAAACTCAATATCCTTAAGAACAAGTGTTACAAGAACCAATACCTTTGCAGAGATCCACTAAAGAAAGGAGAAATGTTATTCTGGATGATTACATATGTAAGAACAAGAGTGGTTCTGCATCTGGACTTAAGTTCTGATGATAACTGCACATGTTATCTCAGAGAACAATTCAGTACTTTATGGTATCTATCTAGTGTGTAGCTTTTTCTAAACAGGACATGTATCTGATTCAAAAGGCGTGTGACGTCATCAAATCATTATCTAAACACTCATGGAAGAAACACATATTGTGTACAAGATGTAAAGTCATTATTCTAAAATGCTTTCTAATACAACGGTCCTGAAGAATGTGTGTATCAAAGTTTCTGATTTGTGACTTTGTAAGTAAGCCTTGAAAGCTTTCTTAGAAATGTGTTTTTCTAAAGATCAAGTTATGAAGTTTATGAAGACAAGGTTCTATTGAACAAAGTTTTAAAGATTCTAAAGACATCATTTCTGAAGATCAAGATCTGAAGTTTCTGAAGACAAGGTTCTGTTGAAAAAATTTCTGAAGATTCTAAAGACATCATTTTTTGAAGATCAAGATCTGAAGTTTCTGAAGACAAGGTTCAGTTGAACGAAGTCCTGAAGATTCTAGAGATATCATTTCTGAAGATCAAGCTCTGGAGACTCTGAAGACAAGGTTCTGTTGAACGAAGTTCTAAAGATAAATATTTTCTCAACTAGTTCTGAAGATTCTGAAGACGAGGTTCTGCTGAATAAGTTTTGAAGTCTCTAAATACATCCTTCTAAAGACCAAGTGCAAAAGACTCTTATGATAGTTCTGCTAAATGAAGATCTGAGACTCTGAAGACTTAGGTTCTAAAGGTACAAGTATTAATCTTTCTACATGCTTCATCAAATATACATCTGAAGCCTCTGAAGATTAGAAGACAGGAAAATGGTTTGCGTGTTTTAATGAATATAATAGGACAAGTAGTCTGTGACCTCTACCCATATTAGGTGGCGCAAGGACAGATTTTTGTATTATGATGTGACCATTCCTGTAAGTGAACGTTGGGATATTACAGTTGGAATATGTTTCCAATTATACCCTCCAATGGATCTATTCTTAAGTCATATTTATTGAAGATCTGAAGACTTTAAGAGGTGATGAAAAAGGCGAAAAAGAAAAGGCTAGTGTGTTTGAGAGAAAAGCGCTTGAAGCGAAAGCCGTGAAAAGCCAAGTTGCTTACAAAATACCGAGTATGCGTGAATTGCTTTCAAAGCTGCTGTAGCTGCTGCTACAAGATGAGTGAAATACAAAATGCCGAAGTGAAAAATGTTGCAAGAGCAGGAAAGAAAATTAAGACTGAACAAAGAAGTTCAAGAGCTGAAGAATACACGATAGTATGTGTGCAAGGTGAAAGTAAGCACCAATTTACAACCTCAAGAAGAAGACGCTCAAGCTCAACAAATTAGAGCGCTGCTCTACAAAAATGAGAGAAGCATAGTCTTGTAAAATAGCAAGAAGTTGTTGCTCATATCTTGCAAGAAACACTATTGTGTTATTGTACTTCAATTGTGTCACCTGCTTGTTTAGAAAAAATTTATGTACACACCCTTGTAAACACTTTTCAAAGTGTAGATTCCTCAAGTGACTAAGTCGTTAGTCTGGATACTTGAGAGGACTAAGTTGTTGTTTAACACTTAGTGGTTGTAATCTGTTGAGATTATTAGATTAAGTCATTGTCTAAGGCAAAATCACCTTGGTGGGTGGACTGGAGTAACTTTGTTAACATTAAACCAAGATAAAAATAATTGTGTCAATTTATTTTTATTATCTTGTTAGCATTGATCTTTAATTTCGCAAAAAATACCATTGTTGGTGAAACCCAATTCAAACCCCCTTTCTTGTGTTTCTCACCCCTTCAATTGGTATCAGAGCTTCAGTTTTGTTATTGATGTTTATCAAACACTTAACCGAGTCAGATAAAGATCCAGACGAGCTTTGAGAAACACTTTGATGCTTTTTCACTCCAGTCTCGAATGTTCTTAGTTCTATCTTTCACCATTGTTGGTGTTAAGATTGAATACTGGAAAAGCTGATTAGAAAGTTCTTTCTAAAAGGTGATATTGATAAATTGAATATTGTAGTTAATAACTACATATCTCTCTCAGATGAAGCCTAAAATACTGAAAGTAAATTTGAATGATCAATTGGAAAAGGATGACAAGAATCATCAGAAGCAATAAATTTCTTGATTGCTGAAAGATAATTCTTACTGAGTTTGAGATGTTTTCAAAACCAGACAGCTATGTCTATTTGACTTTCTCATAATAACTCATTAAGAATTCTTTTAAATTAAGAAAACAATTGCTCCTGTTGTGATTCAGAAGCATGAAGACTTCAAGGATGAAGAATGCAGAAACTGCTGAGATGATGTTCTCAAACTTTTAAGACTTAGGTTGCAGAACTCTGAGTTCTGAACTAAGGTTACTCTTCATCAGATCACTTGAAGAAAGTTATCAAAAGTTTACTGACCAGATAAAGTCTCTTGGCAACTGTTCTCAAGTTTGCAGAAGATCTGAACAGCATCTCTGACAGAAGAAGATCAAAGCAGTCTCAAGTCTAAATGATCAACCAGTACACAAGAAGTTGTACTATCACTCCCTCAAATAAGTTGATCACTTTGGAAAAATATATCATGGAAATAGATACAAAATTCTTTGATAGTCAGTTATCAACATGAAACGATTCTGAGTTCTCAGAAGATGATGCAGATGAATGTTGAGCTAACATAGCACCATTTTCTAAATTGTTAGAATCT
Organism: Lathyrus tuberosus; assembly: GCA_022829125.1. Taxonomy (NCBI): domain Eukaryota; kingdom Viridiplantae; phylum Streptophyta; class Magnoliopsida; order Fabales; family Fabaceae; genus Lathyrus; species Lathyrus tuberosus. The sequence continues at coordinate 15,660,275 of JALAZF010000031.1, forward strand.
CTGATGGAGAAGATTCCTCCAGAAGATGAAGCAGTTTCTGTCTCTGATTAGTACTTTGAGAAATTTATCTCAATGTTCAAAAAGTTAGAAGTCCATATGACATTCTTTGAAGCACTCGACCAAATGCCCTTGTATCAGAAATTCATGAAAGAAGTGATAACTAATAAAAGAGCTATTGGAGATGAGCCGGTTGTTCCAAAGGAAAAGTGCAGTGCAATCTTGCTGGAAAGGAAGATCCCAATCAATTAGAAGGATCTCGGATCGGTCGCAATACCTTGCACCATAAAAAACATAAATTTCAAGAAGGTCCTCATTGATTCAGGTGCGAGTGTAAGTCTCATGCCATTATCCATTTATAAAAAGTTGGGAATTGGGAAGGTGAGTGATGGGAGAACAAATCTTAAATTTGCTGACCACACAACTAAGCAATCATATGGGTTAGCTAAAGATATGTTGGTGATGATTGATAAATTCGTCTTTCTAGTTGATTTTGAGATCGTGGATATTCCTGAGGATAAAGAGACTCCCATCATTCTTGGTCGACCATTCTTGCTCACTAGTAGATGCAATGTGGACATTGAAAAAGGTACTCTGACATTGAAATCTTTCGAGGAGGAAATAACTTTAAAAGTGTTGGATATCAAGAAGCAGGGTGTAGGTGAAGGTAATCAAGCTTCAGTTGGAATGATCCAAATAGTGGGAAAAAACAGAAGTGCAAAACCACCACCTGAAAAAGTCTCGGGTATAATCTCTAAGGTTGCAGTATCTTGGTCATCTATTGCATATGGCAACACTCCAAAGTCCATTCATGAAATCAAGAAGAGAAAGAAAAAGAAACATCAACGGAAGTATATGGAGGTTGGAGGTGACTTGAGGGACAAAGTAGCTCTTATCTCTGAACCTGACTGGTTTTCTATGGCGAAAAAGTCAAGAGACAAGGTGTGTAAGCTGAAGTATCCCCCATAGCATTGGGGAGTAACCCGTCGAGCCATGCGACGTTAAACGAATCGCTACGTGGGAGGCAACCCACGCTTTTCTGATTGATTACTTTTTTTTTGTTTTTTTTGTTTTGTTTGCAGGAAATGAATAAGACCTTACGGGTGCGAGCTATGATGTTGTGTCGCCGTCCGCCTCCTAAGTAAGGATATCTGTGAGTAACCTCTCTCGCTCTTGTTCTAACACATTGGGGCAATGTGCGGTTCAAGTTTGGGGAAGGATTTACTGTTTTTAGTTCTTTGATTTAGACTTGTTATTTGTATTTTTGTATGTTAAAACCACTGTGAATTCCCCTCGAATTAGAGCCAAAAAAATTTCTTGTGAATTCTGTGATGTGTGAGGTAGTCAGGAAAGTATATACAGTTTGAGGGAAGAAAAGAACTAGGGACATTGGGGAAGTTTGAAAACTTAGGAATGGCCCGAACACCCTAGATTCCCCGGAGTAAGAAAACGAGTCCAGCGTGTAGATTTGTGCCATAGTACTTGGATTTGAGAAGTATCCCCAGATTAGTTCATAGTGATAGTCCGGCATGACTAAAAAGAATTTCATGTATAAGGTTGATTGAGAGAATGACTTAAGGCACCGAAAAAAAAAAGTGAATAATGGCGATAAAGATAACTAGTCCTTCTAAGTTGGGTAACCCTCACCCGGTTACTTAGCCTAATGGTGGTTGAGTCTCAATTGTCGTCCCCAAGTGGACTAATAAACGCCAAAGAGCGAGAAAAAAGAGATAATGGTGCCTAGAAAAAGTTTCGATCAATCTTGTACATGTGAGGGAAAACAAAAAAAAATTCCTTAATCTGATTATCCGAATGAAAGGGGTAGAAAATCGAAGAAAATACTTAAGCCCAAAGCATAGTTGGAGAGGTAACCGAAAGGGGAATTTAGGTCCGTCGTTTTATCGCGGTATGTGTTTGTGTAATACCTTCGTTAACAAACGATTACCAAGAGAACTAGTTTTAGCCAATCGAAACAAGGGATCACGTATGAGTATCGACACACCTTACCTTCACAGGTCTTTCATTTGATATGTACCATTTGATCTGAAAAATCTTTATGTAAGCTTGTTGCTTGAGGTCAAGCAACGGTTTAAGTTTGGGGGAGTTTGATCAGTGGTTTTAATACGCTATTTCGCTATTTGTTTTAGTTACTATTTTGTTATTGTTTATTTGTTTTATATCTCTTTTACCGCATTTTATGCCTTGGTTGTGTTCTTTAGTGTTTTCAGGTTCACATAAACATTCAGGAAGAATCGGAGCAAAAAATCGAGAAAAAATCGCAAAATTCGGGATGAAATTGGAATGAAGACGTTGGGTTGACACGGGTGCCCGTGTCGCCTGACACGGTTCGTGTCAGAAGGTCTGGAGCGAGAATAGTTTTTATCAAGAGGCAGGGGGCTGACACGGGTGCCCTTGTCAGCTGACACGGCCAGTGTCAGCAAGTCTGGCATGGAGAAATTCATCCATTATTAAGACAGAAAACCAACACGGTCGGTCGTGTTGCCTGACACGGCCCGTGTTGGCCTGGGCGACGAATTTCTGATTTTTCTCATATTTTTTGTTTGGGGTCCTCCAAAGGGAATTCTGGGTATTTCCTATTGTTGTTAAGTGAATTGTGGTTACTTAGGATCATTTTGGGAGAAGAGAGAAAGAATTTTGAACTTTGGACATTACGGAAGATTTGACAAGAAAGATTGAGCGATCAAGAACGAACGGAGAACGGAAGGTTTTCATGCGCATGAGCAATTGAAGATCAACGTAATCCAGAATTCTTGTAATGTTTATTTTTTTATATTGTAATTTCTTCGAATAGTATGAGTAGCTAAACCCCTCAATGCTAGGGGGTGTCCCTGAATTGCATTATAATGACTTGAATTTTCATTGTTCTATGAAATATTACTTTTTCCCTTAATCTTTTGTTATGCAATGTTTTTAACGCTTTTCGATTGGACAAATTGAAATTGATTTACGGTTAGGGTTTAGGTAGGACCAACCAACCTAACGCTTTTTCATAATAATATTACAGTAGATATTGCCTAGGAATGGGGATACCCTGTAATAACCGGATTATTCTTGATCAAATATAATGCTTGTGATTCTTTCTTGACCGCTAAGGAATTAGGGTAAAGATAGAATCTCAAAGGTTTTTCCGCTAAGGAATTAGGGAAAAATAACCTTAAGAATCGGTAAGGTTAGTTTAGAGTAATGTTTCATCGAATAAGGATTTAGAGTTTTTGCAGTGCAATTCATACACTTCCTCTAGCATGCTTCTCATATCTGTTTTTAAGTCAAGTTTATAATTTTGTTCATTTTACTATTCTTAGTTATAATTTTAAAAACAATTTTCAAAACGCATATGACCTATTGTTCAATTGAATTACTATAAGAACTTATATTTCCTACGCAGTCCTCGAGATCGATATTGGGGATAACCCCTATTATAACTACATCGTTAAAATAGTACACTTGCTATTTTTCCGATCATCCGCCATGTACACGGTCCACGTCATTTAATGAATGACCAAATGGAATTCGCCATTGGCCTAATGGAGTTCCCTGTTATCATGCAGTAGCAGAAAAATGTGGAATCAGTTTGGAATTCCTCTTCCCACTATCCTGTTTCTTCTCAACTTCACTTGCGCGATGGAAGAACAGTTACCAAGCTCAAGACCTCTATATAAGTATGTTTCCTTACATTTCTGAGTATCCAAGTTTGTGTGGAAGCGCTGTTATTTTCTTTTTCTAGTCTTAGGCATAAATTACCAATTAAAAGTGACAATCGCTCACATCGAAAGATTGTCACAATTCTGTTTTTATTTTATTCTGTACTCTTGGATCAACATCAAGCATGCCAGCATTAATCAAGCACCTTTATTATTTCCTCATGTTCCGCATTTATTTCATCTTTACAGGTTTTTATTCGCATTAATTTAATTCTTGTTATATTAAATTCTTATACTTTATGATATGATGTCCTTAAATTCAAATGCCATGTTTACGTTGTTTTTATTCGAAATAATGTCTGGCTAAACGTGTCTGAGACCGGTGTATGAGGACCATCATTTTCGACGGGACTTAATAGAAAAAATAGGTGTGAAACGATAATTAAATTCTGTTTTGGTTTTAGTTTCCATGTCTAATTCTTAGTGTTTTGTCACGAGAGTGAAAAACAAATTAAGGTTCAAGCTGATAGTGCGACAGTGTGAGGATTGAACCGAATAGTGGAAACTAGGCATCGATCCTAAAAACACGAGAGTGCTTTAGGTATCGATTAAGATCTAATTAATTTTCAAAATACGCTTCTTAATTAAAATGGGCAAGCGAGAGCAAAATCTCATGGTTAGAGAGTGTGGCTTTAGTCAATAGCGCGAGAGTGTGAGACAGAGTCTTAAAATTGATATTTTCTACGAAATGCAGTTTAACTACGATTAGTGCCTATATTTTACAGAGTCCATGAGGAACACGGAATCCATATTTCGACCCCTCTTTATTATTATCTTTCTTAATCTTTAGCAACTTATATTTTACTTCCGTCTAAAATTTTAAATCTCTAGCCTTAGCTTTACATAGCATCAATCGATAACGGTAGATTGATTATTAGCCCCTGTGGGTTCGATATCTTTTAAAACTATGCAATAGACTGTATACTTGCAGTTAGATCATCTGATAGACTCGTAAGGCCGCAATCAAGTTTTTGGCGCCGTTGTCGGGGACAAATTTAGTCAATATTATGATTCCGTTGTTGCGCAGTATAGACTAAGGCAACAATTTTCCTTTTTATTTCCTCGAGTGTATGCCAAACACTCGCTCTCGAGGCGAAAAGTTAGAGCAACCGATTGACGATATCGTATGTTTTATAAATTTAGGACGCCGAATCAACGATTTCGGGATTAAATATAATATTCCTGAACCTGAAATTCCTTTTCCAGAACTAAGAATTCCCATGGCTGAAAATCCGCCGAACCCTCCTCTTAAGGACTATGATGTTCCATCGCAAGATGAACCATATAATAGAATTGCTGCCCCTGCCATCATGCGAAACGATTTTGAGCTAAAACCTTCATTGTTACAAGACGTTCAACATAACCAGTTTTCTGGGAGTCCTACAAATGACCCGAACCTTCATTTATCAATGTTTGTGCAATACGCTGACAGCGTAAAAGTGAACGGTGTTAGTAATGGAGCCATAAGACTGCGTCTTTTTCCTTTCTCTTTAAGAGATAGAGTTAGAGCTTGGCTCCAGTCTCTACCATCCAACTCTATCACTACGTGGGACGAGTTGAAGAAAGTCTTCATAGCCAGATACTTTCCACCTAGCAAAACTGCTATGCTAAGAGCCCAAATCAATGGATTTAGGCAAAAATACAATGAATCTCTTTTCGATGCTTGGGAAAGATACAAGGACATGCTGAGGCCTGAGGCTCTGTCTACATCATGGACTTGAACAATGGTTGATAATCCATACCTTCTACAATGCTTTTCTATACAACACCAAGTTGAACTTGAACGCTACAGTTGGCGGTGCTCTAATGGATAAACCTTATGAAGACGCATATCAACTCATTGAAAACATGGCTCAGAACCACTTCCAATGGGGAGGTGAACGAACTCCTACAGAGAAACCTGCTACAAAGAGTGGAATGTACGAAATTAATAGCTTAGACCGTGTCAGTGCTAAAGTGGATGTGCTTACTCAAAAGAATGAGAGTTTGAATGTAACTCCAGCAACCACCGCGGCTGCTGTGACACCCAACTGCGAATTATATGGAACCCCTGGGCACAGTAATGTTGAATGTCGTTTATTGGCTAGTATTCGTACCGACCAAGTAAACTACGCCCAAATAAACCTTTACTCAAACACTTATAATCTTGGCTAGAGGAATCATCCTAATTTTTCCTACAAAAGCAACAATGCTTTGTTCGCTCCAAACCCAGTTCCAGCTGTTCCTCCAGGGTATCAAAAAGGAGCCCCCGCTGCTCCTCAAGCTCCTAGGAAGTCAAACGTTGAGCTATTATTAGAGAATTTAATCGTAACCCAAACTCAACAAAACAAAGAGTTTGCAAACTAAAACGCCCACACGAGTGAGCTAATGAAGCAAATGGCAAGTAAGTTTGATGCAATGGCTACCCATACCAAAATGTTAGAAACCCAAATTTCTCAAGTAGCCCAACTAGAAGCATCGACAGCAGCCCCAGCCGAAGTATTTCCTAGCCAACTGCAACCTAATTCTAAAGGTCATGCGAATGCTATCAGATTGCAAAGTGGGACAGAATTAGATGGAGTCGTAGATCCTAGGATTCAAAATCCACCCATGCAACAGAACTTTGGAAAAGAAACTGAGAATGACCAATCAGATAAACCAAATAAGGAAGATGACAAAAACGAAGAGGCCGTAGAGAAAGAAAACCCATAAGTGCCTCCACCACCATACAAACCACCGGTCCCTTATCCTCAAAGACTTGCTAAGTCTAAAAATGAAGGGAAATTTAAGAAATTCGTAGAGCTTCTTAAACAACTTAATATCACTATACCTTTCACAAAAGCTATTACGCAAGTGCCCTCATATGCTAAATTCCTTAAAGAGATCCTATCTAATAAGAAAAAGCTCAAGGATAATGAGACCGTTACACTTACTGCAGAGTGTAGCGCTATAATTCAAAACAATATGCCTCCGAAATTAAAAGATCTAGGTAGTTTTTCCATACCATGTGTAATTGGAAAATGTGTCATAGACAAAGCATTATGCGACTTAGGAGCTGTTAGTCTAATGCCCCTTTTTATATGTGAAAAACTCAAATTAGGAGAAGTAAGACTGACGAGAATGTCTCTCCAACTAGCCGACCGTTCTGTTAAATTTCTTGTAGGTATGCTTGAGAACGTTCCTGTTCGCATAGGTCAATTCTATATCCCTACAGACTTTATAATAATGGACATAAAGGAGGATTCCAACATTCCTATCATACTAGGAAGACTCTTTTTGGCCACTGCTGGCGCCATCTTAGACGTGAAAAAAGGAAAGCTAACCTTCGAGTTTGGTGAAGATAAAGTCGAATTTATCCTTTCACAATTCCTAAAGGCACCGACTATCGACGATTCTTGTTGTTCGCTAGATATCATTGATGAATTTGTAAGAGAAATGAAGATGGAACAATTTAAGTATACTGAATTACTAAAGATTCCAGCACCTCCTATAATAGAAGATGATAATTGGTGTGAACCATACGTAGATGATAGTCTAAGTGAATGTTTAGCACTAACCCCAAATCCTATACCTTTCCCGAAGAAACCTTCTGTGGAACTTAAAACACTGCCCAAGAATCTAAGGTATGAATTCCTAGATACAGAGCTCGAACGCCCTGTAATAGTCAACGCAGACTTAGGACAGATAGAAATTGAGAAATTATTACATGTCTTAATGAAATACCCTAAAGCTCTAGGCTATAACATCTCAGATCTGAAAGGGATAAGTCCCTCTGTGTGCATGCACCGCATTATGCTAGAGGAAGACTGCAAAACCTCTAGAGAACACCAGAGAAAGATCAACCCCATCCTAAGTGATGTAGTAAAGAAAGAGGTACAAAAGTTGTTAGAAGCAGGAATTATATACCTGATATTCGATAGTAACTAGGTCAGCCCAATGCATGTCGTGCCAAAGAAAGGAGGCGAAGCTGTAGCAAAGCGTGTTGTAACTGGATGGAGGATGTGCATTGATTATAGGAGGTTGAATAAAGCTGTTGGTTTCTTGGATTGGCTGGAATTTTGGTAAAACAAAGGTTGTTCAATGTTTGATGTCAAGGTGGTGATGTCACAACATTGAGTCTTAACACTGGGTTGTGTTAAGTGTTTAAGTTTGGATGTCTGATGTCACAAGCGATGTTGTGACATTAGATCTGCAGAATTAATAATATCAGGTTATGATGTTGTTAGGGTTTGCGTGTTAGCTGGAATTGTGGAGAGCTGTTAGTCTCATTGGATGAGAATATCTTGGGATAGATATTTTTCCGCTGCATAGGAGATCTGGTGCAGATTTGTAGGAGATTTAAAAGGCTGAAGATTTGAAAAGATTTTAGGAGAAAATCTGTTTTGAAGATTCAGTTTTAAATAACAAATCAAGTCAGATATTGCAGGAGTCCAAGCCCAATTCAGGTTGCTATATAAAGCGTACAAGACCAAAGGAAAAAGTACATAAATACAGAGAGAAGATCAAGAGCATAGGCTGAGTGTCTTAAGTATTTTGTACGAGTTTTGTATACACCATTCTAGGTTGAATTGGTGAGTTGTTTTCTATCCTCTCTTAGAAGCTGTGAAGCGATAGAGAGTTGTGTAACTTGATCAAAGTTGTGAAGCAGAATCAAGGTATCTCAAAGAGGGTGTTCTTTGAGAGGTTTTAGGGATTGAGTAGTGTTCTCATATCTAAGTGGTTTCTTAGGTAGAAAGTCACTAGTAGGAATTAAGATTAGGAGATTGTCAACTGGGTTGTTGAGTCTGTAATTTAATTCTACAAGTAGTGAATTTCATCCCTGGCTTGGTAGCCCCCAGACGTAGGTAGTTAGACCGAACTGGGTGAACAATTCTGTGTGTTATTCTACTGTTTATTTTGTCCATTGTGCAGAGTGTGTTGTTGTGACATTGCACTTAACATCACACGTCTGATACCAGAATTTCAATTGGTATCAGAGCAGGCATCCTGTCTGTCTCTGGGTGAGATCTAGGGAAGTTACTTTCTGGTGTAAAGATGGACAAAGAAGTTGGAGGATTTGTCAACAGACCCCCTATTTTGGATGGATCCAATTATGACTATTGGAAGCCAAGGATGACTACGTTCTTAAAATCCTTGGACAGCAGGGCTTGGAAGGCCATTATTAAAGAGTGGAAAGCACCTGTTGCGTTTGAAAAAGATGATGCTGGGAAAGACAAGGAGGGCACCGCTAAGCCGAAGCCTGAAGAAGAATGGACCAAGGAAGAAGATGAACTTGCCCTTGGTAACTCTAAAGCTCTAAATGCGATCTTCAGTGGAGTGGATAAGAATATACTCAGGTTGATCAATACTTGTGAAGTTGCTAAGGAAACGTGGGATATTTTGAAGGCTACTCATAAAGGTACATCTAGAGTCAAGATGTCAAGACTTCAGCTTCTAACATCTAAGTTTGAGAGCCTGAAGATGAAGGAAGATGAGACTATTTATGACTTCCACATGAGTATTCTTGAGCTGGCCAATGCATCTAGTGCTCTTGGAGAGAAAATGTCAGAAGAAAAGTTTGTAAGGAAGATTCTTAGGTCCCTTCCTAAGAGGTACAAGATGAAGGTGACTGCTATTGAAGAAGCTCAAGACATCAGCAAAATGAGAGTTGATGAGCTCATCGGATCTCTTCAAACTTTTGAGCTTGGTTTGAATGAAGAAGAACCTGAAAAGAAGCCAAAAAGTATAGCCTTGACTTCAAATGCTCAAGAAGAGGAAGGGAAGAGTACTGAATCCCAGGAGGACTTATCTCAGGCCATAGCTATGTTGGGAAGGCAGTTCAACAAGGTGTTCAAGAGGATGTACAATAACTCTAAGCCTAATGTCAAGAACATCTCTTCTGACATCAGCAAGTCAAAAGAGAAGGATGAAGAGAAGACTGCCCAAGATAAAGGAGTTCAGTGCTTTGAATGTGAAGGGTATGGACATGTCAAGAAAGAGTGTCCCACATTCTTGAAGAAGCAGAAGAAGGGCATGACAGTTTCCTGGTCTGACTCTGATAGTGAAAGTGAAAGTGAGTCAGCAAAGCATGTCAGAGCTTTGACAGGAACTGTTGTCTCTGATGATGATTCTAGTGATGGGGAAATAAATTTTGAGGAGCTAGCTTCTACTTATCAAGAGCTTTGCCTGAAGAGTGCTGAAATCTATCAAGAAAACAAGAGTCAAAAGGAACAGATTGCTCAGCTTGAGACAGCTAAAGCTGATTTGGAAAATGAAGTCTCACTGGTCAAAGCTCACCTTGATCATATGACCAAATCTGTTAGGATGCTGAGCTGTGGTACATAAACACTTGATAAGATTCTTCAGTCAGAAAAGGTTGCTGGTGATAAGTCAGGTATAGGATGTGTGGCTGAGAAAAAGGTTTTTGCTGAAGCTAGCACTTCAGGAATAAATAAGGAGGTGTCCCAACCAATGTCTCATCATCAAACAAAGCGACAGGATCCTACCCCTAAGAAGGTTGTTCAGCCTCAGAATGTTGGTTCTCATCAGAGGAAGATGCAGCCCCAAGGAGCTAGTCAGTATATGCCTCCCCAATATCACAAGAGCATGCAACCTGCCAGGTTCAAACAGAACATGTCTCATCAGATGTCTCAACATTAGGAAGACAGGTATGGATATGGATATGGATACAATAATAATGTGCCTCATCACTATGGAAGAAGGAAGCCTCATCACCATAGGAGATAGCCTAGGAGACAGCATCCTCAATACAGAAGAAGACAATCCAACTATGGAAGAATGAGACAACACTATGGGTGGCAGCCACAGCATTACCATCAAAGTGGCAGAAGGTTTAACCACTTCAGAGATGACAGAGTCAGATGCTTCTATTGTGGCAGGTTTGGACATATGCAGTCCTCGTGCTTCAAGCTTCATGGTTATCCAAATTCTACTCCTCAACCCAGACAGAAGGAGGTCAGGCCCAAGGTGGTGAAACAATGGGTTCCTAAAGCTCAGGTCACATGTCTATTGGCTCATACCTCAGATGGACATTTTTCCATGGATGCATGGTACTTTGACAGTGGATGTTCAATGCACATGACTGGATCCAAGGAGCAGTTGGTGGAGCTCAATCCTTGTCATGCAAATAAGGTTGTGTTTGGCAATGGAGAAAAAGGAGTAGTAGAAGGAGTTGGAAGAGTGAAGAATCATGATGGTCTTACTCTTGATAGTGTGATCCTTGTCCAAGGCTTAAAGGCTAATCTGATTAGCTTAAGTCAGCTATGTGATGAAGGTTACCAAGTTAACTACACCAAAGATGAGTGTGTGGTATCTGATGAGCATAATCAGGTTGTTATGAAGGGTGCCAGATCCAAAGATAACTACTATCAGTGGATTCCTCTTGAAGTTAATTCAACTGATGATGTTCAAGTTGATGTTATAACATCAGACTATGACATCAAGCGTGAAAGGATGCTGAAAGGTCACTCAGAGTTAATGAGTTCTGATGTGAATCCTTTTAAATTTTTAAAAGGAAAGTCTCTATGGAGGGAGAAAATTGGTGATTGGTCTTTAAGAGGTACTCAAAATCAGGCGCCTTACCATATTGATTCTATATCAAGATTCATCCAAACGTTCTCTTCTCAACGGTTCATCTCCCTTAATCTCAACAAAATAGAAAAATCTTCTCTAAACCTAGTCTGTTACAAAGGAACGATGTCTTCCCCATCCAAGAACTCTGATTCTCAAAGACCTGCGCATGTACGAACTAGGGTTTCTTCGGAAAAAGAACTTGCTGACAAAGAACACATTCCTATGGCACTCCCAGATTCAGGTATCTCTAAACCGTCAACTAAGTTGAATAAAACTGAAACTAGGTCATCATCATCTCAAGTTGTTGAGGAGAAGTATGATGTGGACATGCATTTGGAGCAGATTGCCGCCAAAATTCTTGAGAAGGGAATACGTGTGAAAAGGATTTCTGTCCCTTTAAGGGAAATGCCTGCTGAACAGGTGGACTCTCAAAGTGAGGACACAAACCTTCACAGACCGGCCTTGTCTGTGATTCAAGACGCTGAAGGTGGTAGTAAAGAAGAAGATCTTGAAGATACTGATGTCATCCCTGATGTCAGAACATCGTCCCCTAGGGATGATAGTCACAGTTATAAAGGGAAGGATCAGGTTGAGGTTATAGATGTTGAGGACTCATCTGATAGCGATATCATTGGTAATGCGATAAGAAGAAGTGAGGATAGGAAAGGGAAATGAGTGGAGTCACTTCCTAATGAAAATATGGCCAAGGATAAGAAAAGGACTTCAGTTGCAGACTCTCCCAAGTCATGGAGCAAAGTTTCCATGTCTGGCAAGAAGAGGAGAATCAGGGAAGAATCAGATTCAGAGTGTGATGTTCAAGACATCAACCCTGTGAGGAACAGAGCTGCTGATCAATGTAGCACCCCAAAATTTGCCCTACCTTTTTCTGGCTTATGTTTCTTTTCATTTTGCATCTCATTAGGTCATAAATCATATTCTTTCATCTGCATGTGTTCCTGAGGCGTGGGATCATGGTTTCTTATCTTCTGTGCCACTTGGTTGATATTCTTCAATTGGAGACAGTGGTTAAGGTTGCCTGACAAATGCGTCTTGGTATTCATGGTTAGCAAAGTTTATTGGTTGAAGTTGGAGATTGGTTGAGAATACGAGTTTGCTTTCGATTTGGAATTTGGGGAGAATTAAACATGTTAAGACTGGTTATGCGGATCTCTTGGAATTCATATATTTCATTATCCATTTTTTCTATCCATTTCAACCGTGAACCATCTAATCCATACCTAAACCATTTTCTAACCCATTTTTAGACCACTTTTATCCATTCTTTTTCATTTCATAAATATCCATTCCATTTTTGTCCAAATCCATTTCTATAATTCAATTTCCAAACCATAATTCAAATTTTAAATATCCATTCTTAATATCCATTTTTTACTAATCCATAGCAAATCACCTTTTATATCCATATCCGCTTGTTTCAATTCTATATCCATAAAAAACCATTTTTGATATCCATGTTTATCCATTTAGCTCATGTCCATATCCATTTCAACTTTGTCCAATTTTATCCATTTTATATTCATTTTCAATTATCCACTTTTTAATTCATTCTCCATGTTATCCAAATTCTATCCATCATTTTTATCATTTATTTTTTATATCCAAATTCATCCTTTGAAGTCCGTTTTTTCTACTATATATCCATTACCCACTTCAATTTCACAACCCCTACGTCCAAACCATGTCCACACTTCAGACCATCAAAAGCCACCGAATTGGTCTACACAAGCTGACCATGATCCTGCAAATAAAACAACAAATATCCAGGAGAGCACATGAGCCATGTAAACCATACATTCACAAAATCACTCTGCAGCATACTACACAAAAACCACACAAAACATTACAAAGTTTAACAGAAATTGAAAAAAGAACTACATAGCAGGTACAGAAAATTCAGCAGAAAGAATTACAAAAAAATTAACACTTCTCACCAGAAAATTCACTAATTTTCCCAAGTTTATAACAGAAGTTTATAACAGAATTTCACAAATCCCAATAACTCTAACAAAATTTCATAACTAACTTTTCCTCTGGATCCTTCCAAGCTTTTCTATAAATTCACCTCTCTTCACTCTTGAGCGATTATTCATTCTGCACCATTTTTCTCAATTCTGATTCCTCTAATCTTCATCTTCTTCAACCAATTCTCTGCAACTTCTTCCATTCTCATCACGCACAAATCAACCGGCAAAAATAACAATTCACCATCTTCAGTTCCCTTTTTGAAAACCTTTGAATATTCTTCAACATCTTCTCTTTTTATTCTCTGCTCAATTCATCTCCAATTCATTTTCAAAACCTGCATCAATAGATAACATCGATCCAGTTTTCAACCGAAAATCACAAGAAAATTCAATCATCATCTCCGTTTCAAGAACTCGTAAAATCAGAAAGCCACAACCTAAACGCGGAAGAACCAGAAATGAATCAGAAAAAAAGAAGAAGCAGTGCTCGGAAAGAGTAGAAGAAGTTGTTTGAATTGAAGAGGGAGTAAAAACGTAAACGGATTCGAAGGAAGAACACACATACCTCGTTGTGAAGAGTCACCGGAACTGCTCCGGTAGGTAAGTCGTTCTCAATTCAAACTTCTCGTATTTGCATCGTTCGATTTGCGACGACTGGTTTATTTTTGCGACTTCGTTTGAGATGAATGAGTGTGTCGCGTTGTGAAAGAGCGAGAGCGCGTTCGTCGAAGTTATTGTTGTGAGGTCCACGTTGCTAGTGTTGAGCGTGAGTTGCGATTGAGAAGGTGAGCACGCGGTGAAAGAGGAGTGTTGTGATGGTGAAGCTGAGAACATCGCCATGGTGCGATTGAGAAGGTGTCCACGGCGGCACCACTGACGGAAAATCGTTGAGGCCGTTGGAGGAGTTTTTCGATGTGAACAGAGAGATGGAGAGTTGAGAACGGCGAGGTTGTAGGAGGTCGTTTTGGACAAGTGTTTTACGGCGGAGATCTGAAGGTAAAGACGTGAAGGAGTTGTTGAAGTGTTGGTGAGTTTGAAGCGGGACGGAGGGAGTAAACGGCGGTGATTCGAAGACGTGTTTTCCGGCTAAAGAAATAAATTGAGACGGAGGGAGAGAAGAAGAGGTGTTGGGGAGGCGGAGAGAAGAATTTGAGGGTTAGAGAAGATGTGTGAGCTGAGTGTTAGGGTTTGGAATTGGTTCCTCTTAAGGTTCTCATTGTGGGTCGGGTTTAAGCCCAATTTCTTTTCATTTCACACCCTCCCAATCACTCGCGCACCCCCTCTTGTTCACAATTAAGAACGTTGGGCCTAAATTTGATTTCACACCCTCCGTTTCACTATTCGCACACCCCCTTTGATTCTTGGGCCTGAAGGCCAAAAGCCCATGCGCCTGGCTTTTGTTAACACCTCCTAGAACGTTGCTGCACTTTTTTTTTTTTTTAATTTGATTTGGTTTTATTTGCAAATTAACTTCACCTTGTAACTAGAAAATAAATAAATAATCTTGAATTTAGTTAACTAGAGTTTTATTAGGATTTAGAACTTTAATTAGATTTTAATTAGAGGAAGTAGAATTTAACTTTGGTTTGGATTCTTAATCCTAATTTTGGTTAAATCACTTTTAGAATTAGCTTAGCTTACAATTAGGTTTTAATTAGAAATTTCATTTAGAGTGTTAATATTAGTTTTCCTTTAGAACTAATTTTCTTTAGATTTAGTTATAGTCTTAATATTTAGAATTTGTTTAGAAACTAAGTGGAATTAATTCTAGGATAATATTAGTTTTAACACTAGAACTAATTTTAGGACCATCCAATTGTTTTTAGAATTAGTTTAGATTTAACTTGAACTAATTTTAGGATTTAATTTTAGAGTTAGTTTTTAATCTTAGATTAATCTTTTCTTGTTAGATTTTAATCTTGATTTTTATTAGCATTTTAATCCTAGCTTGGTTATTTTTACCATGATTTTAATTGCCTATTCTTGATTAATTGTTGATTAATTCCTGTTTAATTCCTGATTAATTGTTTCTCTGCTTACTTAATTCTCTTCATCTCTCTTTAAGATCAACTTAACTTCCATCTTGGAAGTAAGTTGCTTCTTATGTTCTTCTCCTCTTTTTTTTTTAGGATAGTGTTCTCATACCACACAAACCTTTAGGATCACTCCCTTAACTAATCAATTAGGATTGAGTCTTAGCTCATATAGATTTTACCTTTCTCCTCCCTTGAGTCTTTCATCTTCTCACCTCAAAGAAAATTCAAAATATATAATAAAGGTAGGCATTTATTGCATTTAGGCCTTTCATATAAAGAAAAGATTATAAGGGGTCTTCTCTTATAATCTTAGAATGTGTAGCATATGGCCCATCTTGGGTCAATGTGTTAAACATTTGATCTTGTATGAGGGACCTAAATGCAATACTTGCTGAAGGTACAAATAAAAAGAACTTCTTCATTTCTTAATCAACAAAAACACTTAATAAATACAAGTATGCTAGTGTGTTTGAACCTTGATAATTGGAACTAAGTGTGAGGGTCTTCTTCACCCTTAGTGTGCTTTCTTACTCATTCCATCTTGGAATGTGAGAATGTACACATTCCAATGGTTAAGATTCAGATACACTATCATATGCAAACAATTGAAAAAACTCTTAAAAGATAAAAACAAACAATAACGTTTTTCCTTCGGGAATTCTTTCCTCATCTCCTTCATTCATTCCTTAAGGATGCGTCATTTCTGTTCTACTGCAAACAGGTAACGCCTAAGTCTCCCTACAGCGAGTTGCAACACCTAAACTGTTAGGACGCGAACGTTGACGTATTCCACTAAAAAACATAAACAATCCATCCCTAGTGAGGGGAACTACGTCGCTCTGATTCTCATGCTCCCGATGAGATACGTAGGCAGTGGGGTAGGGCCCATTCGAGCACTTCTTTTATTTTCCCTACATTTGTTTCTCTTTCTCTCCTTTCCTTTTCCAGTTCTTTTTTTCAGTATCCTTTTCTATCACCCTTTGATCGAGACAAGCAAGCGTGGATCCCATCGGGTACGATGGACGCGAGGGGGTACTAATACCTTCCTCTCGCGTAACCGACTCCCGAATCCAGTTCTCTTGGTCGCAAGACCATGCTTTTACTTCCCTTCAGGTTTACGCAGTGTTTCCTTTCCCTCTCTTGGGATAAATACACATTGCTGGCGACTCTGTTTGGTGCCACTTTCGCGTTTGTACTAGGATGAAAATCCCGGGAGCGACAGCTGGCGACTCTGCTGGGGACAGGTTGACCTATTGCTGGTCCATCCTAAGCGAGTCAATCCTAGCGCTTGTCTGTTTTTCTTTCATTGGGTGTTTATTCTTGTGCTGTATTTACCATTTTATTGTATGGTTATTTGTTGCTTTAGTGTACATTACTGTATTTACTGCATTTTAGCATTTTTATATTATGCTATGCTGGACTGTGCTGTTTTCTGTTTAGCGGGATAGGATTTCTGAGAGATAAGCCCATTACACAGGCTTGAGTATACACTTAGGATTAGAGTGGAGAGTAGTGAGACCTACGTGCCGTCTGGAGTGCGTTGGGTATTCACGAAATTCACAGCCAGACGAGGCTATCTTGGGATGCATTCTGACGTGTGCGTCTTGCACATGTTATGGTGTTGATCTAGAGAGCTGTCGACTCTGGTGACCATTCCCGAGGACTCAGTTGCGGCACTCCTCCCGAGATGTGACAGTGGCAGACCACATTCTGTGGCAAACCCATTGCACATTCTCGATCCGAGGACCCAATGCTGAGAACTTGCCATAGGGTTTCCTTTTTGAAAGAGAATCAGTGGAGGCACTCCTCGATTGGCGATAGTACTCTACCCCGAGGGATGAATATACTATTGCTTCTCGACCTCAGTGCCAGAAGTTGAGGACCTTTCGTTTTGGAGAATCAGTTGAGGCCTCCTCGATTGATGATGATGCCAAACCAGAAATAGTGAACGTATCATCATTCCTCGACCTGAGAGCCCGGGATACTGAACATCCTAGTACCCACATGTGAGAGGGGCGGGTTGTTTACAGGTTTGCAGGTAACCTTGACCTTCAACATACCCAGTATTCTGGTTTTCCTATCAGTGTGGACTTATCAGCCTAGTATTCTGGGATTCTGATTATGCCGATATGATGGCCTTTTGGTATTCTGACCATCCGGTATGCTGGTATTCTGGTACTTTTTTCAGAACAGACCTATGAGCTTATTCAGTCATCAGCACAGCACAGTGATTATTCAGATTATGTGGAAGTTTTGATCCCATGTCTTATTGCATTCATATTATTGCATTGCATTTGCATCTTGCATCATCTTTGCATATCCTTTCTTCAGGCCAGACTAGTGAGCTCATCCATCCTTTATCTGGACTGCAATTTGATTTCCCGACTTTTATATTGGACTTGAATCAACCTTGGGAAGGATCATGAACTCTGGGGAACAGAATCAGTTTGTGACTAGGGCCGATGTTGAATTGATGAAGCATCAGTTGGACCAACTTATGGAAGCTATGGCCGCCATGACAAGGGGAGGCCAATGTTCAAAGACATGAGAATGTTATTCCACCTCCGGTGAACAATGTTGCTCAAGCTCAGCCTGTGCAGATCCCGGTTGAGAATCATGCTATACACGAGCGTACCATCTTCCGAGATGGACATTCTTCTTCTCTAGATGCTATAGATTATCAGAGCTTTGCCTTCTCTATGACAGATGTCCAAGGGGTAGTTCAGGAGATGATACCTAATGACCCACGATCTATTGATGATGAAAGATACTGTGTGTTGGAAGAGAAGATTACAGCCCTGGAGAGGCGTGATACTCTTGATTTGAATGCTTCGAGCATGTGTTTGGTGCCTGGCCTGGTAATGCCTAAGTTTGAGCAATACAAAGGAGATAGCTGTCCAAAGCTACATTTGGTGATGTTCTGCAGAAGAATGACCTCGCATGTCGACAATGACAAGCTCATGATCCATTGTTTCCAGGACAGTCTGAGTGGGGCATCACTGAATTGGTATATGCAGTTGGAAAGTGGTAGCATCCAATCATGGACAGATCTAGCTAATGCCTTTGTAAAGCAGTACGATTATAATCTTGACATGGCTCCCAACCGGATGCATTTACAAGACTTGTCTCAAGCAGATAATGAATCATTCCGAGAGTATGCTCAGAGATGGAGAGAGTTAGCCGCTCGTGTTCAACCGCCACTTTCGGATAGAGAATTGGTTGATTTGTTCATGGAGACCTTGCAAGGGTCGTACTTGGAAAAGATGATTGCCAATGGGGCAGCAAAATTTTCTGACCTGGTGATGGTGGGAGAACGTACCGAGAGCCTGATCAAGTGTGGAAAGCTCCAAGGCACCTCGAACTTCCAAGCTAATGAAAATGAATCAGTTGTCAGTTATCAGGAAGAATTCGAGGAAGAAAATAGTTCCATGCAGGAATCTTCACCACCTCATTCTCAGTGTTCAGACATATCAACTGTTCAGAGTCAACAATCTTATGGGTCTTCATATCAGAGACAATATTCTTCTGCAAATCAGAGACCTTCTCAGAGTCAATGATCATATCACCGTCAGTCGCGTCAGCATGCCCGACAAAGGCCAAGGAAGCCAGAGAGGCATTTCGCTCAGTTGCCAATGTCGTACAGTCAAATACTGCCAGATTTGATCAAAGGTGGATTAATAGTTCCAAAGGATTTGAAGCCAGTGCCTTTTCCGTATCCACCAGGTTTTGATATCAACGCCCATTGTGACTATCATGTTGGGGCACAGGGGCATTCAACTGAAGACTGTAAGGTGCTCAGGAGTAAGATTCAGACTCTTCTTGACTCCAAGATGTTCTCATTCACACCTCAGGGAATTCAGATCCACGACTCTCCTTCGTCCAGTTATGTGGGTTCATCAGTTCAGGTTATGGAAGAAGTCACCGAGAGCGGTAGTGCAGATGATCATCAGACTGACTTCGATGAGCAATTCTGAAGATGGCCAGTTCATTAGCAAATCAAGCTTGGAAAGCCCAGTTCCTCGAAGCTGGAAATCATTTAGATCATGTCATTTCTTTGCATTTGTAGTTTCTTTTCTGCTAAAAAGTGCAAACTCACTTGTAAAACTTGTCTGTTTTTAATTGATAATGGTAATGAAATGAATATGCATGTTTTGATTAAATCCAGTCGTGTTCACTCATACTTTTTATCGATATCATATGCTTGTTTAAGCAGGATCTGAGGGAGGATGATGAAATTCAAAGACGCAAAACTTCCAATTGTATGCTTTTGGGACAAAACTCTGATGATGATGTGCAGGCATTGTTTCAATTCCTCAAACACCGGAGATATAAGGAAGATAATCCCTTGTAAACCCCGTTGAGCCTAGAAGCAGGAGTTTCTTTCTGAAAACGAAAAAAACCCTCTATCTTAACCCAAGGCAGGGTAGGTGTCAGTTAATTTGACCAAGCGTTCAAATTTCAAAGGAGTGTCTCATTCGAGGATCAAATCACAACGGTTATCCCTCACCAACCGAAGAGTGAGACGGTCACAACCCTTTACAAGTCAAGACAAACCTATGTCACACGATTAGTTCAAAAAAAAAAAAGGGAATCAAAAGAAAGAAAAAAAAAGAAGCCCGCTGAGTCGAAACTTGAAAACAAGTGACTTAGGCAAAAGATAGGGCATCCCGCTGGACTCCAAAATCGAAAAAATTCAAAAGAATCAGTCCAGGCAAAAATCAGGGATATCAAAAAAACAAAAGAATGAAAAAGCGAAAAGCAGAAAGGATGACAAAAGAAAAATCCTCGAATAAAGAACAAATCGTGTGAATACAGACATCGAAGACAAAAAGGGGTGATTGTCACTCCGAAAACCGTGTGGGTTCCTGCTATCCTCCTACCATTCATTAACCTTTTTGAAAGGTGAGCGCTTGTGTCAAGTTATCTGAACGTAGGACTGGAGAACATCAAGGAGAATGGGTGGGTTAAAACAAAACTTTGAGCCTTATATCCTTTCTTTCTCGAACCGCGAACCAGTCCACGTTACAACATGCGAAAGACCTAATTGAAGCAGGGTTGTTTTGAAAGCATACTTTGGTTAAAATCACGTCAGTTCTGACTCCCAAAAGGACTTTCTTACCATTCATGTTGGTATCGATGTGACATTTTAATAAGTGATTCGTTCACTATATGTCACAACACTTTTCCAGTGAACAAACTTGGATTTCAAAACTGTCATATGCATTGCATTAAAATTTTCACTTTCAAAACGAATTGTTTTACTTGCGAGTCAGTACTTGACATCAGGAAAGATTCTACAATGGAAAGATTGATTAATCTAAGGTGCAAAGTGCCTGAGTACTCCGTTGAGCAGAGGCAAGTCATATCATATGGGCGATCCATTCCAAGATTTAGTTAATCTGGGGCAATCAAGTCGAGATTCAACAAATCTCTCGAAGGTCAGTTAAAGGTACTCCTTCACAGATCAGTCAGACAGGGGCACCAATCATTTTAAGGCTGGGACAGGTCACCCCAAAAGCACAACAGGTTATTCTCTCCGGAAAACGGTAAATCACAGTCTGGGGCAATATATGTCGGATCTTCACGAGGCATCCTGAAGAGATGTTCATTTACAGGTTATGCTGCATCGGGGCACCTCTTTTGGGTCATATCACATCTGCAGGGTTCACGTTGATAGTTAATGTGTGACGTCCCCAGTAGAGTCTCTCTCCTCGGCAGAAATAGCTGAAGTTTTTATCACTCAGCAGAGCATTATGAAGACTGTGACTGTTCTCCCCGGCAAGAGTTCATGAGTTCGCTCTCCCTTGGCTAGCTTGACGAAGCTTATTGCTCTTAAGCGAGAGTTCATATTACCGTACAGGATAAGAGTGTTGGGTCTGTGCTTCCCTGGTGTGGCAAAGTTGTTTCCGTCTCCCCAATGGAGTAAAGATAGAAGGTAGATTCCCAATAGAGGACTAAGTCTGTTCTTGTTCCCTAGCAGAGTTGATATCATCAACCATTATCTCCAAGCAGTTTTTTGAGTGGTGGTTAGCTTTCCCCAGCAAGTCCAAGGTCGATTGTCATTGGCACTTTTCTCCAACAGATTCCAGGGATGTTTCTCCAGCAGACGGTTGTTATTCATGCTTTCCTGCCGAATGGAGGTTTAGTCGAGATCTCGAGCAGTTATGACACTGAAGGTGCTTCAGTTTGTTATCCCCCAGCGGAGTTAGCCTCGTCTCTTCCGCATTTATTTTACTGGAGTGGTCCTGTTGCATATCATATCATGGCATAATCATTATCATTGCATAATCATTAGCATAGCATTGCATGAAGCCTTGTAAAACCAAACAGCAAATCCACAGCCCAACCTTGCTCGGCATCCTTCCTCAGCCCACTTTGCTGGCATCTTTCAAAAACCTGAAATCTTGTCCCCATTGGCGTTTCCTTCAAACCTGAAGTCCAATCCCTATTGGCACTTCATTCAAAATCCAATCCCCATTGGTACCCAGAAAGATTTTGCCTTTGAAAAAAAGATCACCATCAGGTTTCACCTGTCCTAGCCAGCAAAGTTCAATCGTACTTGGCACATCCTTCTTTCCCGGTAGCCCGAGCCTGCGTCGGCATTTTGCATATAGTGATAATTGCATCCTTAAATGCGTAGCATTTCCATTTTGTATGGAGCATTACGCCATAGAAATAAAATTCCAACATATGCATGCGAAGCATAAGCCAGATTTGGTACCTTGCGCAAAAGCCCGAATCACTTTCCAATCAAGACGGTGACATATCCCCAGTAGACATTACAATCAACACAGCCGATTACCTTTCTTTTGGGTCGTAGATCATACGTCGATCTTACCCTCGACCAGTCTTTGTCCATCAACCCCTTGATGACGACATTTCGGTCAGGTCTTTCCATCAAACCCCTTTTGATGATGTGTTTCTGCGTATGGTTTTCTTTCTGTCATCCCTATGACAATGTGATCCCTAAGTCAGGTATTCTTTCTGTCATCCCCATGACAACGTGTTTCCCTCGACCAAGTTTTCTTTCTGTCATCCCCATGACAATGTGTCCCTACGGTGGAATTTTCTCCCTGTCATCCCTATGACAGTGTGTTATCTTCAGTCAGGTTTTCTTCCTGTCATCCCTATGACAATGTGTCCTCTCGATCAGGTATTCTTTCTGTCATCCCTATGATGATGTGTTTCCTTCGGGCAAGTCTTCTTTCTGTCATCCCTATGACAATGTGGTCCCTAAGTCAGGTTTCCTTTCTGTCATCCCCATGACAATGTGCTTCGTTCGGTTCGATCGAGTCATCTTCCTGTCATCCCTATGACAATGTGTCTCCTTTGGTCGAGTCTTTTTCCCGTCAACCCTTTGACGATGTGTTTCGAGCTCAGGTTTCGTACCTTCGTATGTTTTCAGTTTCTTCCCGTCAACCCTTTGACGATGTGTTCCGAGCTCAGGTTTCGTACCTTCGGATGTTTTCAGTCTTCTTCCCGTCAACCCTTTGACGATGTGTTCCGAGCTCAGGTTTCGTACCTTCGGATGTTTTCAGTCTTCTTCCCGTCAACCATTTGACGATGTGTTCCGAGCTCAGGTTTCGTACCTTCGGATGTTTTCAGTCTTCTTCCCGTCAACCCTTTGACGATGTGTTCCGAGCTCAGGTTTCGTACCTTCGGATGTTTTCAGTTTCTTCCCGTCAACCCTTTGACGATGTGTTCTGAGCTCAGGTTTCGTACCTTCGAATGTTTTCAGTTTCTTCCCTGTCATCCCTATGACAACGTGTCTCGTTCAGTCGAGTCTTCTTTCTGTCATCCCTATGACAACGTGTCTCGTTCAGTCGAGTCTTCTTTTTGTCATCCCTATGACAATGTGTTTCCTTTGGTCGAGGTCTTCTTTCTGTCATCCCTATGACAATGTGTCTCCTTCGATCAGGTCTTCTTTCTGTCATCACTATGACAACGTGTTTCCTTTGGTTGAGTCTTCTTGTCGTCATCCCTATGATGAGGTGTCCTTTCAGTCGGGCTTCATTCATCTTTCCGTCAAACCCCTTTGACGATGTGGTTCTCTGGGTATGTTGTCTTTCCGTCAAAATCCTTTGATGAAGTGTGACTGGGCTCTAGTTTTATTGTTTCTCCTCGCAGTTAGCAAATTTTGCGGTTCTTTTGTATTCAATCACCTTCTACCTTGAATGTCTGAAAGCAGTTGCTATCGTCCTTTCAGGTCCAAGTTGATTGAATAGGGGCAGCTGTAGCACCCCAAAATTTGCCCTACCTTTTTCTGGCTTATGTTTCTTTTCATTTTGCATCTCATTAGGTCATAAATCATATTCTTTCATCTGCATGTGTTCCTGAGGCGTGGGATCATGGTTTCTTATCTTCTGTGCCACTTGGTTGATATTCTTCAATTGGAGACAGTGGTTAAGGTTGCCTGACAAATGCGTCTTGGTATTCATGGTTAGCAAAGTTTATTGGTTGAAGTTGGAGATTGGTTGAGAATACGAGTTTGCTTTGGATTTGGAATTTGGGGAGAATTAAACATGTAAAGACTGGTTATGCGGATCTCTTGGAATTCATATATTTCATTATCCATTTTTTCTATCCATTTCAACTGTGAACCATCTAATCCATACCTAAACCACTTTCTAACCCATTTTTAGACCAATTTTATCCATTCTTTTTCATTTCATAAATATCCATTCCATTTTTACCATTTTTATCCAAATCCATTTCTATAATTCAATTTCCAAACCATAATTCAAATTTTAAATATCCATTCTTAATATCCATTTTTTACTAATCCATAGCAAATCACCTTTTATATCCATATCCGCTTGTTTCAATTCTATATCCATAAAAAACCATTTTTGATATCCATGTTTATCCATTTAGCTCATGTCCATATCCATTTCAACTTTGTCCAATTTTATCCATTTTATATTCATTTTCAATTATCCACTTTTTAATTCATTCTCCATGTTATCCAAATTCTATCCATCATTTTTATCATTTATTTTTTATATCCAAATTCATCCTTTGAAGTCCGTTTTTTCTAC
This sequence comes from Lathyrus tuberosus, assembly GCA_022829125.1. Taxonomy (NCBI): domain Eukaryota; kingdom Viridiplantae; phylum Streptophyta; class Magnoliopsida; order Fabales; family Fabaceae; genus Lathyrus; species Lathyrus tuberosus. The sequence goes on from JALAZF010000031.1 coordinate 15,684,604, forward strand.
TATATATCCATTACCCACTTCAATTTCACAACCCCTACGTCCAAACCATGTCCACACTTCAGACCATCAAAAGCCACCGAATTGGTCTACACAAGCTGACCATGATCCTGCAAATAAAACAACAAATATCCAGGAGAGCACATGAGCCATGTAAACCATACATTCACAAAATCACTCTGCAGCATACTACACAAAAACCACACAAAACATTACAAAGTTTAACAGAAATTGAAAAAAGAACTACATAGCGGGTACAGAAAATTCAGCAGAAAGAATTACAAAAAAATTAACACTTCTCACCAGAAAATTCACTAATTTTCCCAAGTTTATAACAGAAGTTTCTAACCGAATTTCACAAATCCCAATAACTCTAACAGAATTTCATAACTAACTTTTCCTCTGGATCCTTCCAAGCTTTTCTATAAATTCACCTCTCTTCACTCTTGAGCGATTATTCATTCTGCACCATTTTTCTCAATTCTGATTCCTCTAATCTTCATCTTCTTCAACCAATTCTCTGCAACTTCTTCCATTCTCATCACACACAAATCAACCGGCAAAAATAACAATTCACCATCTTCAGTTCCCTTTTTGAAAACCTTCGAATATTCTTCAACATCTTCGCTTTTTATTCTCTGCTCAATTCATCTCCGATTCATTTTCAAAACCTGCATCAATAGATAACAGCGATCCAGTTTTCAACCGAAAATCACAAGAAAATTCAATCATCATCTCCGTTTCAAGAACTCGCAAAATCAGAAAGCCACAACCTAAACGCGGAAGAACCAGAAATGAATCAGAAAAAAAGAAGAAGCAGAGCTCAGAAAGAGTAGAAGAAGCTGTTTGAATTGAAGAGGGAGCAAAAACGTAAACGGATTCGAAGGAAGAACACACATACCTCGTTGTGAAGAGTCACCGGAACTGCTCTGGTAGGTAAGTCGTTCTCAATTCAAACTTCCCGTATTTGCATCGTTCGATTTGCGATGACTGGTTTATTTTTGCGACTTCGTTTGAGATGAATGAGTGTGTCGCGTTGTGAAAGAGCGAGAGCGCGTTCGTCGAAGTTATTGTTGTGAGGTCCACGTTGCTAGTGTTGAGCGTGAGTTGCGATTGAGAAGGTGAGCACGCAGTGAGAGAGGAGTGTTGTGATGGTGAAGCTGAGAACATCGCCATGGTGCGATTGAGAAGGTGTCCACGACGGCACCACTGACGGAAAATCGTTGAGGCCGTTAGAGGAGTTTTTTGATGTGAACAGAGAGATGGAGAGTTGAGAACGGCGAGGTTGTAGGAGGTCGTTTTGGACAAGTGTTTTACGGCGGAGATCTGAAGGTAAAGACGCGAAGGAGTTGTTGAAGTGTTGGTGAGTTTGAAGCGGGACGGAGGGAGTAAACGGCAGTGATTCGAAGACGTGTTTTCTGGATAAAGAAATAAATTGAGACGGAGGGAGAGAAGAAGAGGTGTTGGGGCGGCGGAGAGAAGAATTTGAGGGTTAGAGAAGATGTGTGAGCTGAGTGTTAGGGTTTGGAATTGGTTCCTCTTAAGGTTCTCATTGTGGGTCGGGTTTAAGCCCAATTTCTTTTCATTTCACACCCTCCCAATCACTCGCGCACCCCCTCTTGTTCACAATTAAGAACGTTGGGCCCAAATTTGATTTCACACCCTCCGTTTCACTATTCGCACACCCCCTTTGATTCTTAGGCCTGAAGGCCAAAAGCCCATGCGTCTGGCTTTTGTTAACACCTCCTAAAACGTTGCTGCACCTTTTTTTTTTAATTTGATTTGGTTTTATTTGCAAATTAACTTCACCTTGTAACTAGAAAATAAATAAATAATCTTGAATTTAGTTAACTAGAGTTTTATTAGGATTTAGAACTTTAATTAGATTTTAATTAGAGGAAGTAGAATTTAACTTTGGTTTGGATTCTTAATCCTAATTTTGGTTAAATCACTTTTAGAATTAGCTTAGCTTACAATTAGGTTTTAATTAGAAATTTCATTTAGAGTGTTAATATTAGTTTTCCTTTAGAACTAATTTTCTTTAGATTTAGTTATAGTCTTAATTTTTAGAATTTGTTTAGAAACTAAGTGGAATTAATTCTAGGATAATATTAGTTTTAACACTAGAACTAATTTTAGGACCATCCAATTGTTTTTAGAATTAGTTTAGATTTAACTTGAACTAATTTTAGGATTTAATTTTAGAGTTAGTTTTTAATCTTAGATTAATCTTTTCTTGTTAGATTTTAATCTTGATTTTTATTAGCATTTTAATCCTAGCTTGGTTATTTTTACCATGATTTTAATTGCCTATTCTTGATTAATTGTTGATTAATTCCTGTTTAATTCCTGATTAATTGTTTCTCTGCTTACTTAATTCTCTTCATCTCTCTTTAAGATCAACTTAACTTCCATCTTGGAAGTAAGTTGCTTCTTATGTTCTTCTCCTCTTTTTTTTTTAGGATAGTGTTCTCATACCACACAAACCTTTAGGATCACTCCCTTAACTAATCAATTAGGATTGAGTCTTAGCTCATATAGATTTTACCTTTCTCCTCCCTTGAGTCTTTCATCTTCTCACCTCAAAGAAAATTCAAAATATATAATAAAGGTAGGCATTTATTGCATTTAGGCCTTTCATATAAAGAAAAGATTATAAGGGGTCTTCTCTTATAATCTTAGAATGTGTAGCATATGGCCCATCTTGGGTCAATGTGTTAAACATTTGATCTTGTATGAGGGACCTAAATGCAATACTTGCTGAAGGTACAAATAAAAAGCACTTCTTCATTTATTAATCAACAAAAACACTTAATAAATACAAGTATGCTAGTGTGTTTGAACCTTGATAATTGGAACTAAGTGTGAGGGTCTTCTTCACCCTTAGTGTGCTTTCTTACTTATTCCATCTTGGAATGTGAGAATGTACACATTCCAATGGTTAAGATTCAGATACACTATCATATGCAAACAAATGAAAAAACTCTTAAAAGACAAAAACAAACAATAACGTCTTTCCTTCGGGAATTCTTTCCTCATCTCCTTCATTCATTCCTTAAGGATGCGTCATTTCCGTTCTACTACAAACAGGTAACGCCTAAGTCTCCCTACAGCGAGCTGCAACACCTAAACTGCTAGGACGCGAACGTTGACGTATTCCACTAAAAAACACAAACAATCCATCCCTAGTGAGGGGAACTACATCGCTCTGATTCTCATGCTCCCGATGAGATACGTAGGCAGTGGGGTAGGGCCCATTCGAGCACTTCTTTTATTTTCCCTACATTTGTTTCTCTTTCTCTCCTTTCCTTTTCCAGTTCTTTTTTTCAGTATCCTTTTCTATCACCCTTTGATCGAGACAAGCAAGCGTGGATCCCATCGGGTACGATGGACGCGAGGGGGTGCTAATACCTTCCTCTCACGTAACCGACTCCCTTACCCTTTCTCTTGGTCGCATGACCATGTTCTTTCCTTCCCTCAGGTTTATGCGGTGTTTCCTTTCCCTCTCTTGGGATAAATACACATTGCTGGCGACTCTGTTTGGTGCCACTTTCGCGTTTGTACTAGGATGAAAATCCCGGGAGCGACAATCAAGTGCCTGATAACATCTCATTTCACTGTGCCAGAAGTGCGTCCATGTGGAATTGTGTGAGCCAAAGAAGGATAGCTATGGAAAGAGAGCTAGTTACAGAGGACTTAGAGTCTACTGGAATTGTGGATCTAATTATGTTTACTGGTCTCATAAGGACTGTGTCAGGATTGACTAGTTGCTATGATAGACTGGTCAGAGAATTTATAGTGAATATCCCTGAGTCTATTAATGACAGCAAAAGCCTAACTTTCAGAAGAGTTACCGTCAGGGGTAAGTGTGTCTGGTTCTCTCCTAAGGTGATAAATGCCTACTTAGGAAGAAGTGAGGAAGATAATGGAGAATTAGAAGTTTCTAATAATGTTATCTACAAAGAAATCACAGCTGGTCAGGTAGAAGTTTGGCCCTCAAAAGGGAAGTTATCAGCAAGTTTATTAAGTGTGAAATATGCTCTTCTTCATAGAATAGGTGTTGTTAACTGGGTTCCTACTAACCACAAGACCTCTGTTTCTGCTGGTTTGGGCAAATTAGTTTATGCCATTGGAACAAAGAGACTAATTGATTATAGCTCTTACATTTATAATCAAACTATCAAGCATGCTGCAGCAAGAGCTGTGAAATTGCCTATTGTATTTCCATCCCTCATTTGTGGAATAATTCTGTCTCAGCATCCTGGGATTCTTCACCAGTATGATATTGTATGTAGAAGGAAGCCTGACTTGTCTTTTCATCAGAAGTTGTTTGAAGGAAAACATGTTGCTGATCATGTCAAGGCATCTGCCTCAACATCTACTCATCATACTCATGTCAAGACTGATATGATTTCTGAAGGAAGCATGTAAAGAATTAGATGAAGCCATCAGAGTAAGCACTGAAAGAAAGGAGAAGTTCAAAAGATTACTTATGACTCTGAAGATGACAGAAAAAGAAGTTGATGAAGAAGATAAGGATGATCTCAGCTCAGATGATTAAAGCTTTTAATGTTTTTCTTAGTTAGTAGTTTTTGTTTTGATTCTGTTGTTTTTGTTTCTGCACTGTTGTGCATGGTTTGTATCATGAATATTGTGCTGTATATGCACCCTTTATGTTTTTGTTCTATGATTTGTTATGTCTTTTTGCTGACTGTGAGACTGACAATGAGAGCTAGGGTAGTACTATCTGTAGTTAGACTGGCTTGATGAGGTTGTCAAATTGTGGCTAAAAAGGGGGAGAAGTAGAAGTAACCAAGAAAGCCAAGAGTATCCAAGAGTACAAATGCCAAATGTTGTCAAGGGAGTTGTTGTCAAAAGATTTTAGTTGGCTGTTGCTAAGGAATGAAGTCGAAGTTTATGAGCTGATTGCTGTTGTTATAGTGCAGAAATTGAGGGGGAGTATTTGCTGAACAGCTGTTATGCTGGTTCTTGTTTTGAGGGGGAACACCATTGTTGAGAATTAATAGTAGCTGTTAAAGATGGTGCTACAACAGAGTTTTTCTGAAGTGAAGTTTTGAAGATGCTGCTGCTTGAAGTTTCAAAAATATTGAAGTTTATTCCGCTGCTGATGTCTCTGAAGGTACAGAGATTGTTTTAGCCAAAATTAGTCAAAAGGGGAGATTCTTGGTTTCTTGGATTGGCTGGAATTTTGGTAAAACAAAGGTTGTTCAATGTTTGATGTCAAGGTGGTGATGTCACAACATTGAGTCTTAACACTGGGATGTGTTAAGTGTTTAAGTTTGGATGTCTGATGTCACAAGCGATGTTGTGACATTAGATCTGCAGAATTAATAACATCAGGTTGTGATGTTGTTAGGGTTTGCGTGTTAGCTGAAATTGTGGAGAGCTGTTAGTCTCATTGGATGAGAATATCTTGGGATAGATATTTTCCGCTGCATAGGAGATCTGGTGCAGATTTGTAGGAGATTTAAAAGGTTGAAGATTTGAAAAGATTTTAGGAGAAAATCTGTTTTGAAGATTCAGTTTTAAATAACAAATCAAGTCAGATATTGCAGGAGTCCAAGCCCAATTCAGGTTGCTATATAAAGCGCACAAGACCAAAGGAAAAGGTACAGAAATACAGAGAGAAGATTAAGAGCATAGGCTGAGTGTCTTAAGTATTTTGTACGAGTTTTGTATACACCATTCTAGGTTGAATTGGTGAGTTGTTTTCTGTCCTCTCTTAGAAGCTGTGAAGCGATAGAGAGTTGTATAACTTGATCAAAGCTGTGAAGCAGAATCAAGATATCTCAAAGAGGGTGTTCTTTGAGAGGTTTTAGGGATTGAGTAGTGTTCTCATATCTTAGTGGTTTCTTAGGTAGAAAGTCACTAGAAGGAATTAAGATTAGGAGATTGTCAACTGGGTTGTTGAGTCTGTAATTTAATTCTACAAGTAGTGAATTTCATCCCTGGCTTGGTAGCCCCCAGACGTAGGTAGTTAGACTGAACTGGGTGAACATCGCACTTAACATCACACGTCTGATACCAGAATTTCAAAAGTCACTCGTAAAGATCACTTCCCTTTACCCTTTATAGATCAAATGCTCAAACGATTGGCTAAACACTCTCATTTATGCTATTTAGACGGTTATTCAGGATTTTTCCAAATTCATATTCATCCTGATGACCAAGAAAAGACTACCTTCACCTGTCTCTATGGTACATTCGCCTATCGACGAATGCCATTTGGACTATGTAACGCTCTCGCAACATTTCAAAGATGCATGATGGTGATCTTTGCAGATTTTCTGGACGACATCATGGAATAATTTATGGATGACTTTCCCGTTTGTGGGCAGAGTTTTGAAGGATGTTTAACGAACCTAGAAATGGCACTTAAAAGGTGCGTGAAAGTCAATCTCGTACTTAATTGGGAAAAATGCCATTTTATGGTATGACAAGGAATAGTACTTGGACACATAGTGTCCGACAAGGGGATTGAGGTCGATAAATCTAAAATAGAAGTAATAGAAAACCTTCAACCTTCGAAAACCGTTAGAGAAATACGTAGTTTCATAGGACACACCGGTTTTTACCGACGATTCATAAAAGATTTCTCTAAGATAACTAAACCACTAACTGGCCTGTTAATGAAAGATGTTGAATTCATCTTCGATGAAAAGTGCTTAGAGGCGTTCCAACTATTAAAAAAAGCTCTGATTACTGCACCCATCATGCAACCACCTGATTGGAGTAAACCTTTCGAAATAATATGTGACGCTAGTGACTACGCCATAGGCGCAGTCTTATGACAACACAAAGACAAAAAGCTTCATGCGATTTGTAACACCCCGATTTTCGTAAGAATATTTATTTAATTCATTTAAATATTATATTTGTGAATTTTCCGTGAATTTTGGTGGTCCGTGTCGATGTCGGTGTTTTGTGGAGTTTTGGTTATTTTAATTAAATAATAGTATATAATATGAATATACTAGTATTATTATTAATTTAAAATAATATTAGAGGAATTAAGGGCAAAGTGGACAATTCAAGAGAATTAGTGAGGGCATTATGGAGAAAGCCCATGTTTGAGACCCAAGAGTTAAATTAACCAAAAAGGAGGAATTGAGAGGATTAAGATTCATTTTGTGGAGATCGTGAAAATAAGAAGGAAAGAAGGAGAGCTCTGAGGAAAAGAGGAAAAGGCGAGGATTTTTGTGACGGTTTCCAAAGGCTCAAGAGAGAACACATCGGATCGACAATCTAAGGTATGGGGAGTAATTGCCTTTCATTATTTTCATTATAGGATTCGATCGATTAAAGTGGATTTTGGGGTTTTTGATGGTTTATGGGTTTTGAGGTAAACTGATGATTTTAAGGGCATTTTTTTGTGGATCTATCAATAACGTGGAATTGCACCACTAAAGTAGACCTTGGGGCTGATTTCCCCGTCGTTGTTGTAGTTTTAACCTTGTGGGAAGGATCTATGGAGTTTATATAAAGTTTGAGAGTTTGTGAAGGTTTAGGTGATTTCGAGTTGGAATAGTGGAATTAATCGACCTAATAGTTGTAGGTTATGTGTCCTTAATGGTTGTAATGCCTTAGGAATGTTGTAGGGATGTTGTTGGGCAAACTGAGGTTGAATTCGTAATGTAATGGGGGTCTGGTATGCTACTGATGTGTAGCAGCGATTCCCTGTAATCGCTAGTTCGCAAAGCGAACGAAACACTCGCAAGGCGAATGTTCGCCTGGACTCGCAAAGCGAGTAGCACAGCGAATGCGCGATAAATGTGATGATTCTGGGTTGATTTCTGAGAAGTGGTGTCGTGGGTTCGCACAGCGAATGTCCCAGCGAAGAGCTTCGCAAAGCGAATGAAATGGAGAAGAGGGGCAGAATGGGGGCTTTATTGGGATTCTGGGATTCGCTAAAGCTTCGCAAGGCGAAGGTTCCAGCGAATGTGTTCTCACAGCGAACTCAGCAGCGAACTGCTGCTGTTTTGTGAAATTTGTTTATGATGCTATGATGTTCTGAGGTTTTGGTGTTGTGATATTTTGATGATTTACTATGATGTTATTGATGATATTGATGATGATGATTTGGGATGTTTTGATGAATATATGATGACGTGATTAACATGACGTTTTGGTGAATGATGATGCACATAATGATAATTTTTACGATGATGATTAATGATGTTGTGTATCATACATTCATATGCATACTCTGTGACGACGCTTCATTCCCATTGTGCGGATATGAGGTAATTATGACGTGCTCCGGTTCCGATTGCAGGATCGATCCTATTGACGGGGATCTTGGGAGGGTTGATGGCCTAGTGTCCATCCATTATGACGATTGGTACCACATGCATGAGTCTTGTTATGCATTGCATTTTATGTGGCATTGATGAATTCGTGATATGGTGTTTCCTGATGTTTTCCTTGATGATGACCTTGATGATGTCGTTTACGAAGTTAAAGCCATTTTATGTATATCTTGTTTTATAATGATTATTATGAATTGTGATTACTCACCCTGCCTGTTTGAATGTTACCTCCACGTGGGTAACGTGCAGGTGATCAGGTTTAGCTGTGGATGCTTCGAGGACCTTGAAGTTTATTTGCTTTTGGTCGATTTAGAGGGTCTTGCTCTGATAGTGCAACATCGGGTTGGGGTCCTTTGAGTCGAACTATGCTATTTCCCTATTTTTGTTGTTATTTGATGATATGGTTTTAATTTGACTATTATGATGTTTGTTGAAAAACCTTTTTATTTGAAATTTGAGTTCCGCTGCCATTGAAGGCTTTTTGTGAAACTTGGAGGAAACCCTTTTGTTTACAGGGTAATTTATGTTATTTTGATTTAATGAGAAATGTGCACCCTTTGAGGGAACTTTTATGTTTTACTCTGATATTTGAGTTGTTTCTGCTGCAACATTTGTGGGGGTAGAAAAGGGTGTTACATTAGTGGTATCAAAGCAGGTCGGTCCGTCCGGCCAGGTTTTTACTTGATGTCTGTCCCTGTCAGTCGACGAGTGTGTGTACACTGTCGATGGTTTGGTTCTTCTAACCTTGTTGGTGGTGTGCAGGATGGCTGGAAGAAATGATCGTGCGATTGCTGATGCGTTGGAATCGGTTGGTAATGTGGTGGCGCAGCTGAATCCAAATGGTGGAGCTCCTGATGAGTTTTGAGCTTTGGGTAAGTTCCAGAGGAACAATCCACTGACTTTTGTGGGTACGCATGATCCAACAGGTGCACACAAGTGGCTGAAGGCGATCGAGAAGATTTTCCGAGTGATGGGGTTTCTGATGAGCAACAGGTTCAGTTCGGAACGCATATGCTGGAAGAGGAAGCTGAGGACTGGTGGGATAACACCCGTCAGAGACTTACGAATGTTGGCACTGTGATAACTTGGGCTGTGTTTAAGCAGGATTTTATGGGAAAGTATTTTCCAGAGGATGCTCGTGGCAAGAGGGAAGTAGAATTCCTTGAGCTGAAGAAAGGAGATATGACTGTGGCAGAGTATGCCGCGTAGTTTGAGAAGCTAGTGAAGTTCTGTCCACACTATAATCGTACTGATGCTGAGATGTCTAAGTGTCTCAAGTTCGAGAATGGGCTGAGACCAGAGATTAAGCAGGGTATTGGATATCAGCAGATCCGCAGGTATGCTGAGTTGGTGGACAAGAGCAGGATCTATGATGAAGATAGCCGAGCTCGATCTACCCACTATAAGCAATTGAGTGAGAAGAAAGGGCAGTATAGGGGTAAGCCTTATACAACTTCAGCTGACAAAGGGAAGCAGAAGGCTTCAGATGGGAAAAAGACAAGTGGGGGAGCAGCTCCCGCTTCTGGAAAGTGTTATAAGTGTGGCGAGCAAGGCCACTGTGCTGATGTGTGTACCAATAATGTGGTGAGGTGCTATCGATGTGGTAAGAAGGGGCATAGAGCTACTGACTGCAAAGATGAGGGTCCGACCTGCTTCAATTGCGGTGAGAAATGTCATATCAGTACTCAATGCCAGAAGCCGAAGAAGACTGCAACTGCCGCTCAAACCAGTGGCAAAGTGTTTGCTTTGAGTGGTGCAGAAGTGCCAAAGAAGGACAAATTGATTTGAGGTAATTGTTTTATTAATAATATCGAATTGGTTTCTATTATTGATATTGGTGCTACTCATTCTTTTATCTTGCTTGAATGTGCTAATAGTTTGGGTTTGAAGTTATCTGATTAAATGGTAATAGAAACTCTAGCTAATGGTTTTGTTACTACTACCTTTGTGTGTTTGAGATGTCCTGTGACGATTTTTGAGAAGAGCTTTGTGATGGATTTGGTGTGCCTACCCTTGAACCAAATTGACGTGATCTTTGGAATGAACTGGTTGGAGTTCAACCGTGTTCATATCAATTGTTATAACAAGACTGTAGAGTTTCCTGAGATTGATGATAGTGGAGAGTTGATGTTCTTGTCTGCAAAGCAAGTAAAGGAACTGCAAGAAGATGAAGCTTTGGTGTTTACAATGTTTGAATCATTGCAAATTGATCGTGAAGCTGCAAGTGTGGAGTTGCCGGTTGTCTGTGAATTTCCAGATGTGTTTTCAGATGACATCAGTGATTTGCCTCCAGAGCGTGAAGTAGAGTTTGTGGTGGACTTAATACCAGGTACGAGTCCAGTGTCAATGGCTCCTTATCGGATGTCAGCTTCTGAGTTAAGTGAATTGAAGAAACAGTTGGAAGAATTGCTTGAGAAGAGGTTTGTTCGACCAAGTGTTTCTCCATGGGGTGCTCCTATGTTGTTAGTGAAGAAGAAAGATGGAAGTATGAGGTTGTGCGTTGATTATCGGCAGTTAAATAAAGTGACGAACAAGAATAAGTATCCACTTCCGAGAATCGACGATTTGATGGATCAGTTAGTAGGTGCTTGTGTGTTTAGCAAGATTGATTTGAGGTCTGGTTATCATCAGATTCGAGTGAAGCCTGATGATATTCCGAAGACGGCTTTCAGAATGAGATATGGACACTATGAATACACTGTGATGCCATTTGGTGTATCCAATGCACCTGGTGTGTTCATGGAGTATATGAATCGGATTTTCCATGAGTATTTGGATAAGTTTGTGGTGGTGTTTATCGATGATATCTTAATATATTCTCGATCTGAAGAAGAACATGCCGAGCATTTGAGGACTGTGTTGCAAGTGTTGAAAGAGAAGAAGTTGTATGCAAAGCTATCGAAGTGTGAGTTCTGGTTGAAGGAAGTGAGTTTCCTTGGCCATGTGATTTCAAGTGGTGGTGTTGTTGTTGATCCTTCTTAGATTGACGTGGTATTACAGTGGGAGACTCCGAAGTCTGCTATTGAGATACGAAGTTTTCTGGGATTAGCGAGGTACTACCGCAAGTTTATTGAAGGCTTTTCTAAGTTAGCATTACCTCTGACTCAGTTGACTCGAAAGGGTCAAACTTTTGTGTGGGATGTAGCTTGTGAAGAGAGTTTTGTGGAATTAAAGAAGAGATTGACTACTGCTCCAGTGTTGATTTTGCCTAATCCAAGTGAATCTTTTGTGGTGTATTGTGATGCGTCGAAGATGGGTCTTGGTGGAGTGTTGATGCAGAATGGACAAGTCGTTGCCTATGCTTCGAGACAATTGCGAGTTCATGAGAGAAATTATCCTACACATGACTTGGAGTTGGCCGCGGTGGTGTTTGTGTTGAAAATTTGGAGACATTATCTGCTTGGCTCTAAATTTGAAGTGTTTAGTGATCATAAGAGTCTGAAGTACTTATTTAATCAGAAGGAATTGAATATGAGGCAGAGAAGGCGGTTAGAACTGTTGAAGGATTTCGATTTTAATTTGAGTTATCATCCGGGCAAAGCAAATGTAGTGGCCGATGCATTGAGCAGAAAGTCATTGCATATGTCGATGCTTATGGTGAAAGAATTGGAGTTGATTAAGCAATTCAGAGATTTGAGTTTGGTATGTGAAGCGACTCCTGACAGTGTGCAGTTGGGAATGTTGAAGTTGACTAGTAGTATTCTGGAAGGAATCAGAGTGGGACAACAATCTGATTTAAAGTTGGTTGACCAATTGATTTTGATTAACCAAGGTTACGGAGGTGACTTCCAGATTGACGAGAATGGTGTGATGAGGTTTCGAGATAGAGTATGTGTCCCAGATGTTCCAGATATTAAGAAGAGCATTCTTGTAGAAGGACATCGAAGTAGGTTGAGTATTCATCCCGGTGCTACGAAGATGTACCAAGATTTGAAAAAGTTGTTTTGGTGGCCAGGTATGAAGAAGGATGTTGCGGAGTTTGTTTATGCGTGTTTGACTTGTCAGAAGTCAAAGGTTGAGCATCAGAAGCCTTTAGGTATGATGCAGCCGTTGAGGATTCCAGAATGGAAATGGGATAGTATTTCCATGGATTTTGTGGTAGGATTGCCGAAGACTGCTAAGGGAAATGATTCAATTTGGGTGATCGTGGATAGATTAACTAAGTCGGCTCATTTCTTACCGATGAAGATTAATCATTCCATGTAGAACCTAGTTGAGATGTATATTGAGGAGATTGCAAAGTTACATGGGGTACCTTCGAGTATTGTGTCAGATAGAGATCCGAGGTTTACGTCGAGGTTCTGGAAGAGTTTGCAAGATGCGTTGGGTACCAAGTTGAGGATGAGTTCTGCCTATCATCCGCAGACGGACGGTCAGACAGAAAGGACGATCCAATCTTTAGAGGATTTGTTGAGGGCTTGTGTGTTGGATCATGGAGGATCGTGGGATAGCCATTTGCTGTTGATTGAGTTCACGTACAATAATAGTTTTCATGCTAGTATTGGAATGGCGCCCTACGAAGCTTTGTATGGGAGAAGGTGTAGGACTCCGTTGTGTTGGTATGAATCGGGCAAGAGTGCTGTACTCGGACCTGAAATTGTTCAAGAGACGACTGAGAAGATTAAGAAGATCCAAGAGAGGATGAAAGCTTCGCAGAGTCGTTAGAAGAGCTACCATGATAAGAGGAGGAAAGCACTTGAATTCCAAGAGGGAGATCACATGTTTTTGAGGGTGACGCCAGTGACTGGTGTGGGTCGAGCTTTGAAGTCTAGGAAGCTCACTCCACGTTTTGTTGGTCCATACCAGATATGGTAAAGTATAGGGGAGGTAGCCTATCGAATTGCTTTACCGCCGTCACTTGCGAATTTGCATGATGTGTTCCATGTGTCTCAGTTGAGGAAGTACATTCCGGATACGTCACATGTGATCCAGATGGATGATGTACAAGTGCGAGATAATCTGACGGTGGAAGCATTGCCTGTGCGTGTCGACGGTCGAGAGATGAAGCAATTGCGGGGTAAAGACATAGCCTTGGTGAAGGTGTTGTGGGGTGGACCAGCTGGCGAAAGTTGGACTTGGGAACGGGAAGATCAGATGAGGGAGTAGTATCCGACTATATTTCCTTGAGGTAATTTTCGAGGGCGGAAATCCTTTAAGTGGGGGAGAGTTGTAACACCCTGATTTTCGTAAGAATATTTATTTAATTCATTTAAATATTATATTTGTGAATTTTCCGTGAATTTTGGTGGTCTGTGTCGATGTCGGTGTTTTGTGGAGTTTTGGTTATTTTAATTAAATAATAGTATATAATATGAATATATTAGTATTATTATTAATTTAAAATAATATTAGAGGAATTAAGGGCAAAGTGGACAATTCAAGAGAATTAGTGAGGGCATTATGGAGAAAGCCCATGTTTGAGGCCCAAGAGTTAAATTAACCAAAAAGGAGGAATTGAGAGGATTATGATTCATTTTGTGGAGATCGTGAAAATAAAAAGGAAAGAAGGAGAGCTCTGAGGAAAAGAGGAAAAGGCGAGGATTTTTGTGACGGTTTCCAAAGGCTCAAGAGAGAACACATCGGATCGACAATCTAAGGTATGGGGAGTAATTGCCTTTCATTGTTTTCATTATAGGATTCGATTGATTAAAGTGGATTTTGGGGTTTTTGAGGTAAACTGATGATTTTAAGGGCATTTTTTTGTGAATCGATCAATAACGTGAAATTGAACCGCTAAAGTAGACCTTGGGTTTGATTTCCCCGTCGTTGTTGTAGTTTTAACCTTGTGGGAAGGATCTATGGAGTTTATATGAAATTTGAGAGTTTGTGAAGGTTTAGGTGATTTCGAGTTGAAATAGTGGAATTAATCGACCTAATAGTTGTAGGTAGTGTGTCCTTAATGGTTGTAATGCCTTAGGAATGTTGTAGGGATGTTGTTGGGCGAACTGAGGTTGAATTCGTAATGTAATGGGAGTCTGGTATGCTACTGATGCGTAGCAGCGATTCCCTACAATCGCTAGTTGGTAAAGCGACTGAAACACTCGCAAGGCGAATGTTTTCCTGGACTCGCAAAGCGAGTAGCGCAGCGAATGCGCGATAAATGTGATGATTCTGGGTTGATTTCTGAGAAGTGGTGTCGTGGGTTCGCACAGCGAATGTCCCAGCGAAGGGTTTCGCAAAGCAAATGAAGTGGCGAAGAGAGGCAGAATGGGGGCTTTGTTGGGATTCTGGGATTCTCCAGAGCTTCGCAAGGCAAAGGTCCCAGCGAATGTGTTCGCACAGCGAACTGCTGCTGTTTTGTGAAATTTGTTTATGATGTTGTGATGTTCTGAGGTTTTGGTGCTGTGATATTTTGATGATTTACTATGATGTTATTGATGATATTAATGATGATGATTTGGGATGTTTTGATGAATATATGATGACGTGATTAACATGACGTTTTGGTGAATGATGATGCACATAATGATAATTTTTACGATGATGATTAATGATGTTGTGTATCATACATTCATATGCATACTCTGTGACGACGCTTCATTCCCATTGTGCGGATATGAGGTAATTATGACGTGCTCTGGTTTCGATTGCGGGATCGATTCTATTGACGGGGATCTTTGGAGGGTTGATGGCCTAGTGTCCATCCATTATGATGATTGGTACCACATGCATGAGTCTTGTTATGCATTGCATTTTATGTGGCATTGATGAATTCGTGATATGGTGTTTCCTGATTTTTTCCTTGATGATGACCTTGATGATGTCGTTTACAAAGTTAAAGCCATTTTATGTATATCTTGTTTTATAATGATTATTATGAATTGTGATTACTCACCCTTCCTGTTTGAATGTTGCCTCCACTTGGGTAACGTGCAGGTGATCAGGTTTAGCTGTGGATGCTTCAAGGACCTTGAAGTTTATTTGCTTTTGGTCGATTTAGAGGGTCTTGCTCTGATAGTGTAACATCGGGTTGGGGTCCTTTGAGTCGAACTATGTTGTTTCCCTATTTTTGTTGTTATTTGATGATATGGTTTTAGTTTGACTATAATGATGTTTGTTGAAAAACCTTTTTATTTGAAATTTGAGTTCCACTGCCATTGAAGGCTTTTTGTGAAACTTTGAGGAAACCTTTTTGTTTACAGGGTAATTTATGTTATTTTGATTTAATGAGAAATGTGCACCCTTTGAGGGAACTTTTATGTTTTACTCTGGTATTTGAGTTGTTTCTGCTGTAACATTTGTGGGGGTAGAAAAGGGTGTTACACGATTTACTATGCAAGTAGAACTTTAGATGAAGCATAAATGAACTACACCACCATAGAAAAGGAACTCTTAGTCATCGTTTTCGCATTAGATAAATTACGTTCGTACCTAGTAGGAGCTAAAATAATTGTCTACACTGATCACGCCGCAATTAGGTACTTATTGAGTAAAAAGGACGCCAAGCCAAGGCTCTTGAGATGGATCCTGCTACTTCAAGAAAATGACTTAGAGATTAAGGATAAGAAATGAACCGATAATGTAGTAGCCGATCACCTATCTAGACTTGAGAACATAAAAGCCGAACAAGTACCTATCAACGATGATTTCCCTTATGATAGACTAGTAGCCCAGTTTTAAAGTAACACAACTGAATGCTCTCTAATTTATAATGACGCAGAAACTAATGAAGTTGTGGAAGCAGTTTATACTAAAACTATTGTGCCATGGTATGTTGACTTTGTCAACTACCTAGCGGTCAGAGTACATCCACAAGATTTAACGTACCAACAAAAGAAGAAATTTTTTCATGATCTAAAACACTACTACTGGGATGAGCCCCTTCTTTTCTAGAGAGGCGCTGATGGCATCTTCCGTCGATGCGTCCCCGAAGAGGAGGTAAACAACATCATATACCACTGTCATGTTGCACCCTATAGAGGGCATGGAAGCACATTTAATACTTGCGCAAAGATCTTACAATCCGACCTTTTTTGGCCCAATATATGGAAAGATGTCCATACCGCAGTTATAAATTGCGACCGGGGCCAACGCACTAGAAACATCTCTAGACGCGATGAGATGCCGTTAAAAGATATCTTAGAAGTGGAAGTCTTTGATGTGTGGGGTATTGACTTTATGGGCCCTTTCCCATCTTCTTTTGGTAACAAATACATACTCGTAGTTGTTGATTACGTTTCGAAATGGATCGAGGTCATAGCTTCTCCTACAAATGACGCACGAGTAGTTATTAAACTTTTTACGAACATCATCTTTCCCAAACTCGGTGTTCCAAGACTCGTCATTACTGACGGTGGCTCCCATTTCATTTCAAATATCTTTGGGAGACAGTTGCTCAAATACGGAGTACGACACCGAGTAGCGACACCTTACCACCCTCAAACGAGCGGACAAGTTGAGATTTCCAATAGGGAAATTAAGTAAATATTAGAGAAAACCATCGCAACATCTAGGAAAGATTTGTTTGTGAAACTTCACGAGGCTCTGTGGGCTTATAGAACAGCTTATAAAACCCCAATAGGAACCACTCCATTTAAACTAGTTTATGGTAAATCATGTCACCTGCTGGTCGAATTAGAACACAAAGCTTATTGGGCCATTAAGACCCTTAATATGAACTATACAGCCGCAGGAGAAAAAAGAATTTTAGATATCCATGAACTAGAAAAACTTAGATTAGATGCCTATGAAAATGCCCGGATTTATAAGGAAAGAACCAAACAGTGGCATGATAAACGAATTGCAAGGAGAGAATTTAATGAGGGTGACATAGTCTTTCTTTTCAATTCTCTACTGAAATTATTTACAGGCAAACTTCGTTCTAGATGGTCCGGCCCTTTCGAGGTTATAAAAGTATTCCAAAGCGGAGCCGTAGAAATACGAGGTAAATCAAATGAGCCATTCGTTGTAAATGGGCAATGACTTAAGCATTACCATAGCGTATAAAATAAATATTTCTACATAAGTTACAAACTAGAAGAGCTGCCCGCTCTTTTAAAAGAATAGTTCCTTCCGAAATAATGTCGAGCTCCCGACATTAAATGAAGCGCTACGTGGGAGGCAACCCACGATCGTAGGGTCTAGATTTTTTTTCTCCTTTTCAAATACATTTATGCGGTACCATTCATTGTTCTAACCACTACTAATTTATTATATGTCAACTTTCAGGCTAACGTAGCATAGGATAACTTTATACTAACTATAGAGAATGCAGTCCATTGATGACATGGAGGCTACCTTCAGGAACGAAACCCAGAGGTGGCGTTTCGAAGTTCTAGCTCAGAGAGATGTGGCATTATCTATCTACCCTGACGGACCCACCATGACCACCATAGGTATCTGAGATAGTATGATGTATTTACTCAGTCAGATAATATGGGAGAACTTTGCTGTGAGGAGGTTTGGCACGTATCGTAGGCTAACCC
Organism: Lathyrus tuberosus; assembly: GCA_022829125.1. Taxonomy (NCBI): domain Eukaryota; kingdom Viridiplantae; phylum Streptophyta; class Magnoliopsida; order Fabales; family Fabaceae; genus Lathyrus; species Lathyrus tuberosus. The sequence goes on from JALAZF010000031.1 coordinate 15,702,356, forward strand.
TTGAGTTCTTGAGTTCCTTTTTCTATGATCTTAACAGAGGGTTAAGATTTAATAGAGGCCTGACTACATTTAGAATTTTTGGGACCAAATACCGTTTCACACACCGTGAGATGGCCGACCTATTAGGATTTCCTAGTGGCCCAGATGTGTTTACTGTAGCACAGAAGGATGCCTTCATGGATCTTGACCTTAACTTTTTCTGGGGTAGTATAACCAGAAACCACCATCCTGGACCAAACTCTATGTTTTCTGAAAACATCCACAACCCATCTATTCGTTACTTCCACAAAATCCTAGCCCACACACTCTTTGGGAAAGAGGAAAACATTACCTCGATATCCAGAGACGAGTTGTTTATCATGTTCTGTGCTTCCCAATCTAGAACCGTGAACGTTACAACATTTATGTTAGCGAATTCAGACTGAATTGCCCGAGAGACCCATGGTCCTATCCTTATAGGAGGATTTGTTACTATGATTGTTGCAGCCATTGGCCTTAGATACCCCCTTAACCATTTACATGCTTTAGGAGGTATCCGTCCCATGCATATTAACTTCTGCTTTAACCGAGGCATTATAGGAAATTTAGGACCACAAGAATTTGAGCTGTTAATTGATAATCAAGTGGTGTATAATTTTTATTTGCCAAACCATGAGAGGACGAGTGTGCACAAGAGGAACAATTGGTTATATGATTTAGAGGGCCAAAGTGAGTCACCCACTCCACCTGATACGCCTCAAGCTTATGAGAACCGTAATGCCATTTTCACTAATGTTACTTCACTCGCCTCTGGTATTCACACAGAGCCTCCTATTGGTCACACTGCAGCAATTGACGCCCTCAGGACAGAAATTGCTACTCTTAGAGGAGAGCTCACCACTCCGCGCGTGGACTTCCTTGGTTTTATGGATGTGTCTAATGAGCAATTCGACCACTTGCGCAATTTAAGCAAATGGCGGTCACCAATATGCTAATGGTGTTCGCCATTAGCCTAATTTTGAAAAAGTAACGTTTTAAAGCTAATGGCATTCGCCATTAGCCTAACGGCATTCGCCATATCAGTCAGAACGACGGTTTTAATTTTAAAACTTCCCTTGTGTGTTTTTTAGAAACCTCCCCATTTTTAATACCCATAATCTCTTTCTCTTCCCTTTACTCACTCATCTCCTTATCTACCAATCCTCAAACTTCATTCCATTACCTTAAATTCTCTAAATCCAAACCCCAATCCTACTCACTCTCCGCTTTTCCCTATTCCCTACCCATTCCTTCAAATTCTTCAATCTTCCATTCAACATGCCTCAAAGAGCAGCGAGACCAAGAAGAGAGATAGACTACATGGGTATCAATTTTGGAGAAGGCATAGAGGGCGATAATCAAAGGACAAGGTACCTCAAGCTTTTCAAGAGGGATGTCGCTGCAACAAGGTATCCCGATACTTCTTCCCTTCGTGATTTAGGTTTAATAAGTAGTGTTAACTGGATGCTAGAGAACTTAGGAATGACTTATTTATGTTCATTTACTAGCCCTGCGTATGTTAGGCATACCTACAAATTCCTTAGTTCATTTAGATATGCCACGCATGTGGAAGGATCACGCACTATAGGCACTGCTTAATTTAGAATGTTTAATATGGATTACACTTTTAGCCAATATCAGATTGTTGATTTATTGCAGTTCCCTCATGGGGATGGCTTTTCTTGCGAAGCTCCTTTAGAGAGTGATTGGAAAACTGATGCACTTGGTTTATGGCATCAAATCACTGGCCAAGCCACTGCTTACTGGGAAGGCCTAAAGGCCACCGCTATCCATAACCCGGTCATTCGGTACTTACACCACATTTTAGCTAACACCATTTTTGGTCGGGAAAATAATGGGAAAGTGAATTCTAAGGATTTTTTCTTCTTACACTGCGCACTAACACGGACAACGGTGAATCTTACACCATTCTTACTAGCACATTTTCAGTCTGTTAGTGTTAGAGTAGGCGGTCCCATTTGCGTTGGAGGGATGATTACATCCATAGCCCACGCACTAGACCTAGGCACAGAGTTGTCCACGCTTCAGCCACTTGAGACATCATTCTTATATTTAGAGGCCTGCCATAGTATACGTCTAGTTAAGAATAAACCAGAAGGCAGGTGATGTGCGAGTAAGAAGCAACTAGACATACAATTTGAATGCCCCGGAGCTTGGTTATAATGTTAATGTTCAGGCTGGTGTAGGTAATGACACTGATGATGAGATTGAGCGTATGGAGCATGATGCTCCCAAGACCGACACCCATCCACAAACTAGACATGGTTTTGATGACTCTTTTGCAGGTACCTCAACTGGACATCAGTCCTGTGAGGAGTACGACTACACTGTTATTAGGACCGCTCTTGACGATGTCCTATTTGAGCTAAGACACCGGAACGGTGTCGACGCCGAGTGTGACCTGCTACTTAGGAGCATGCAGACACGGTAGGGGAGATGATGGCCACCATTCATCAGATTCAGGAGCAGCAACATGACTATGCTGAGCGGACTGAGCGTAACATGGGTGACCTCATCGAGTAGATGAATGGATTGCATATGGGGATATCGGACGTGATGGAGTATATGCAGCATATAGGTGTACCACACCCTGTGCACGGTAGAGGCGGTTTTGGACGTCACAGAGACCGAGGCTGACATTGAGCCATCTACTCAGGTTTTTCTACTCCTTTTTCCGCTTTGCACTAAAACATTGGGGACGATGTTTGGTTCAAGTGTGGGGGAGGAGTTTTATCGCTCTATTTTTACTTTTCCTGCTTTATTTTTAAATTTTTATCGCTTTTTAGTTAGTTGTTTATTTTTACTGTTTTTGTCATTGGTCGAGTCATAACATGTGTTGTCGAGTCTTATTGCATGAATTTTTTCACATGTTATGAAATTTCCCTTAACCCAACAAAAAAAAACTATTCTGATTCATGACATGACTGTAGCGAGCGATTTTTGTCGGTGACGCGACCACCTTATCACTGGGTTGAGTTTTCCTCCTCGAGGAGGAAGGGGGTGCTACTTTCTGATTTCTTATTTATCCCATGAAGCTGGAAGGGAAAGGGAAGGTATCTAAAACTAACCTTGCACGCGAATGTTTAACTGAGCAAACGCTTAAAGAGATTGGGGGGGTCCGGAGTCAGGTTATACAATGGGCAGTTATCAGTTACCCATCTTATATGTGGTTATCCACAGGAAGTTAGCTTTAGGTTTCGCTTTATACTTGATGGTGTTTATCCGTTAATGGGTTTGGGAAAGTTTCTTGGGAAATGTGACAGTGAGAATGAGTTTTTGTTGATGTTTTTTTTGGGAATTTGTTGGACCTAAGTTTTGATTGATGTATGAAGGTATTGGACCTTGAGTTTTTTATTAGTATGCTCGCTAAGATTTCGCAATCTTATGCCTACATATTCCCGTTTAAACGAAACAGGGAAATCAGAGCAATCGTAGTTCCTCCTATTCTAAGGGAGGAAAAAGATGTTTTGGTGTCTTGTTCAAAGCCCAAGACAGAGGCTAAACGGAGTATTTGTGTCTTGTTCAAAGCCCAAGATTGAAGCTAAAAGGTCGACTGAAAGAGAATTTGTCATCTCTAAAGAGGGACTGTTGATTTTTGTGTGCCTTGACCAAAGCCCAAGGTTGAAGCTAAGAGGTTGATTGACTCCACTAGGGTAGTCCTTATACAAATCCTAAGAGGAGGCTGTATGAGACCGACTCAGCAAGAGAGTAGATATATTGGCGTCTTATACAAAGCCCAAGACGGAGGAAAAAAAGAAACTGACTCTTTGGGGATATCATTATATGAATCCTAAGAGGAGGCTAACTCCGCTGGGGAGGTATTTATCTGTCTTGTATAAAGCCCAAGATTGAGGCGAAAAGGGTTTAACTCAACAAGAGAGTGCTTTTATCTGTCTTGTACAAAGCCTAGGATTGCGGCTGAACAAGCTGGAAAAATCATTATACAAGGCCTAAGAGGGGGCTAACTTGTGCTAGGGGAAATCTTTATACCAAGTTAAAGGGAGGCTGGAAAGGATTGACACAACAAGAGAGTATTTTTTATCTGTCTCGTACGAAGGCCGAGATGGAGGCTAAAAAGGGTTGACTCAACAAGAGAGTGCTTTTATCTATCTCGTACAAAGCCCGAGACTGAGGCTAAAAGGGTCGACTCAACCAGAGAGTACAAAAAGGTGATTGACTTAACAAGAGAGTCTATGAGAGTGATTGACTCAACAAGAGAGTCTGAAAAGGTGATCGACTCAACAAGAGAGTTTGGGAAGTAATTGATTGACTCAACAAGAGAGTCTGAAAAGGTTAACTCCGATTGGGAGAATCATTGTACAAAGCCCAAGAGGAGGCTGACTTTCCTGGGGAAAGGATCATTATACAAAGCCTAAGAGGAGGCTAATTTATGCTGGGGATTCTTGAGATCCCGAGGCATGTCCAAATGGGGAAACCAACTCTTGCAGGGGAATACAGAAGAGTTGATAGGTCAGATACCTTGAGGTTCTGATTTGAGATAGTGTTATATGATGATAAACTGACCCTGGTTGGGTAGTTTTTAGGAGAGAGACTGGGTTTTAGAACCCACAAGTTTTAACTCAGTTGGAGAGTAATCCAGAATCCGGGGTTTCTCCTATATTTGTAAGGAACTTGAGAATGTCTTTGAGACTCAAGGAGATTTAGACTGTCCAAGTCTATTGGAAAGGTCTATCTTTGTACAACGCCCAAGAGGAGACCGACTCGTTTAAGGGATGAGTATCAACCCTAAAATTGGTCTGAGGGCTTTTGTAACTCCTTTTAGAAAGACAGCTCTAACAAAGGATGACTAAGTTCTGTCCTATACATTTAAGGGGTCGTGAGGGTCCTTGTATGAAGCCCAAGAGAAGGCATGAGAACTTTTAAGAAGCCGATGGGTCGTTGTACAAAGCCTAAGAGGAGGCGGGGATGCTTTTAGGAAGCCTGTGGGCCCCAAACCAAGAAAAGTTCAAGAAATACTATTCATAGAGAATAGATCATTTAGTGAAAGTTCTGAGGTTTGAAGAAATTCAAGAGATGTTATTCACCGAGAATAGATCAACTTCGGGGAGTAGAATTTCTTTGACAATTTCTAGGGCTGACAGTCTGAGAAAAGGTTCACTGAGAATACTGCCTTTCTCTTTGTTCCATATTGTTTAACCCCAAGAGCAGGGAAGACTGTATTTGGAAATCTTATGGGGATCTAGTTTTGTTTGTATTTAAGAGTGACCAAACGGGCTTTACCTAGTTCTAGACCTAGTTGTCGGGGAAAACTCTAAATAACTATACTAGTATATATACAGTTGATATATGACAAGTATTTTAAAAGGGTATGAAAGAAGACTAACCGTGTGCAGCTTCCCACAATACAGTTATATATATTTGACATGTATTTAAAAGAATGAAAGAAGACTAACCATGCGCAGCTTCCCACAATACAGATATATATATTAAAGCAATTAAATGAAAGCGGATAAAACTTACAGATGAGTAAGCTTCCATGCTGTATTGTTAGTCGTTCAAAGAAATTAAAGAAAGTTTTGATAACAACTGTATACTTGAATCTAAATCAAAAGGGAAATTGTTTTGAAAAGATTGTACTGGGGCTTATACAACGTCTGAGGCCCAAAGGTTTTAGTTAAAAAGGGATTGGGTCTTACACTCTAGTAGAGGCCCAAAGATTTGTTTTTGTACAAGTGGTTGGGCTTACAACTCAAGGAGACACCCAAAGTTTATTGTTTAAAAATAGATGACGATCGCGTCGAACTTTTGAAAATGTACAGAGGGACTTATACAATATCTGAGGCCCAAAACAAGTTTGGTTTCAAAAAGGGATTGGGTCTTACACTCTATTAGAGGCCCAAAGATTATTTTGAAAAAGAAAGATGGGACTTACAACACGAGGGTAGGCCCAGATGGTTTGTTTGAAAACGACGATCGCGCCAAGGTTTTTGAAAACACAGTGGGTCTTATACAATATTGAGGCCCAACAAGGTATCTTATTTACAAGGAATGGGTCTTACACTCTATTAGAGGCCCAAAAAGTGTTTGAAAAAGATTTGTTAGGGTGAAATCAATCAAAACCCTAATTTTGTTTAACATGGAATTAAATTTGATTAAAAATTAATAAAAATCATTGAAAACATATGAAAAATGAGTGATTATCCACAAAATGATTGAAAATCATTCAAGTTTAGAAAGTCAAGAGAAAGAACATTTTCAAAATGTTGAAAAACAAATAAAAATTAATTCTTTGCAAAAATATCAAATATATGAAATAAATAATATTTTTTTGAATTTTTTGTAAAATAAAATATTTTAACATTTTTGTGAATTATTAAAAAAAGAATCAACTCAAAATCATTAAAATTCAGAGAGAAATTAATTTTTGAATCAATTAAATAAAATCACAAAATTCAAATATTTGAATATCGAAAAAGGGCGTTAAGAACACCTTGGTTTTGCCCGCGTGCCCTGTTCTTGGCTGATTTGTATTTTCTCATAAATCTCACTAAATACTTGATGAAATCACACAAACCACATATCAATCTGCTCGTTTTCAACTCACGATCATGTCTATGGTCTTTAATTTCATTTATTTTAAGCATGGAATAAGAAATCAAAGAGAAACCTCAAGAACCCTAAATTCTGCATGAAGGTTCAGAAATTCCATACACGATTCATACAAAGCAATTGATTGAGGGTAAACACTCTATACATGATTATGAACACATGGCAAAATTATTGTGCGAGGAAATATGCATGAATCATGAGATGACCAAGTTGAGGCTTACCTCTTGTAGCTGATGATCGTGTTTTGAGTTGGAGGTGTTATAAGCTGGTTCCAATGATCTGAACAGCTTCCCTAGGTGACAAGTGATGTGTCTGAATGCTTGGAATAATTTGAAATGAACTGGAACTTGAGATGGTTCCTCAACTGCAAATCTGTCAAAGGCTTGTGCAGATGACATGTGATTTTGTGATTCTGATGTTCCAGATGTTATGTGAGAGTTTGTATCACTTCTATATGTTATATGTGAGGTGTGTGAACCATTGGTTTGGTTGGAATTGCTCTCAAACTCAAAACCCGATAGTGACTTGCTTTAGAAGGCAAAATTGGAGTGAAAATGGAGATTTTGAGGAAAGCATCAGTTTGGGTACTTTAGTGTACTCAAATTGATCATAATTGAGCTCTATTTATAGTAGAGCAAGTTTGTTTTGCAAGGAATGGGGAATGGCAACTGCAGCAGGTCTGTGACCAATTGTGATCAAATGGAATCTTTAGTCTCCTCTAGCCATTGACTTGAGGTTAGAGCACAGGCCTATGGTTCTTTGATTCAAGGATAAGGCTTTACTGAAGTGTGCATTCTTGCTCTGATACATGCCACCTCTAAGCATCCATTAAATGTTCCAAAATAAAATTGGAGTCTTGAAGCATCTTTACCCTTTTTAGGTTTGGCATGCTACTTGTAGATTTTGGGGCTTTGGAGGCTGATGAATCAGTGCTTGTACCTTGGTTGTTCCCCCTTGAGGTGTGCAGATCGATAACCATGCTTGTTATTGCACAATTTGGACAAATCGAGCTCTTGTGCACAAATCTGCCTTGCCAAGACAGTTTGCAGCAAGGCATGTTGCAGATGTCACAACTCCTAGCTCAGGTGGAGTTTGATGGAGTTCTTGGGCATTTTGGAAAGCCCTTATATTACACAACACATGTGTGATCATAGTTTGTCTTGACACTTTTTGGATCCAAGTGAAAAATGCCCCTACATTTGGAAAAAAAGCAAGACAGGTTCTGACTTAGTGAAAATTTCACTGTGTTGGAAAAAGTGACATTTCATGTTTTTAGCCATTTTGATCACTCCATAACTAAAAATCCATGAGGAATTGGAATGAGTTGTAGTTGTCACTTTTAAAGTATGCCATGAGAGCTACAAATCCATCTTTGGATCATCCAAAATGGTTCCTTGGATCTCAAGTTATGATCCTTGAAAGTTAGTACCCTAGCCACTTTGTTCCATAACTTAGAAAAATTCTAAGTTTTTTATGGTTACCCCTTTTACAATTTAACTCATTTTCTTTAGTTTTTCTTGATGAATGATGATTCAAATCACATATCAACATTGTTTTAGGGTTAAGAAACTTTGGTTGGCCAAAAAATCCAAAAGTCAAACTTTGACTTTTTGTACAGTTGACTTTTTATCAGATGAATTTTAAACTGTGCGATCCTCTATGAAATCAAGTCCTTGACCTAAATAAAACTTAATAGATGGATTCCATAGATGTTGTAGGGTGTATTGAATCGTGTCCCAAGGTTTGGGAGCATGCCTTGGTCAAAAGTCAGAGGCACAATTGACTTTTTCTTCAAAACCCTAATTGTGGTCCAGATAAAATTGAAACTTGTAGATCAAGCTTCTGAGATTAATCCATTGTTGTAAATGGATCAACATAGTGTGTTAGAGACCCTCAAATCATGTCTTGAGGTCTTGGCTCATGTTTTGTCCCAAAAGTCAACTTAGGGGTGAATTAGGTCAAGAAACCCTAATTCCTGATTTTTGATAAATGCATCCCCTGAGGTTAAATTGACTTGATGATTGGGTCCATGAGGTCCCATGGAGTATCTTAGGTTATGCTTTGAAGCATTGGCTCATGCCCAGATGAAAATTTTATCTGGAGGCCTCAGTCGACCAAAACCCTAATTTGGTGACACTGGCGATCTTGAGGCTTAATCCACTTGGAATTTTGAAACCTTGTGCTTGATTCTTGATGTGGGAGTCCTCTTGATCCTCTATGGGTGTTTGAGAGGTTAGACAAGTTGAAATCATGTCATTCCTTGATTGATCCTTTGTCTAAGTGCTCTGATAGGGCTCAAAACCCTAATTCTTGTTTGTAGTGAATGCTCAACAATTCCTTGAGGAGATTGATGAGGCATGATGGTTCATCCATATTGTGATAATGATTTTCACAATGATAGGAAATCTTAGTGGTCAAAATTTGGGGTATGACAGATGCCCCTATTTAATCTTCTTGGACCCGAAGGTGTGAATGGCGAAGGTATTCAGGCATTCAGGGTGCAAGAGGATTAAATATCAGAATACCCAAAATTTTGATGGTGGTTATGAATGGTAGTTTGCTCATCCATCTTCTTTTGCTAAGCAATGATACTTAGAAAAGGTAAAAACTTCCCCTCAATCCTGGTCTTCAGCCAAGGAACTGGTCTAAGTTTCTGAAATAAACTTCCCCTCGATCCTGGTTTCCTACCAAGGAACTGGTCTAAGTTTCTGATATAAACTTCCCCTCGATCCTGGTTTCCTACCAAGGAATTGGTCTCAGTTTCTGATATAAACTTCCCCTCAATCCTGGTTTCCTACCAAGGAACTGGTCTTAGTTTCTTTTGTCAATAAACTTTCTTGACAAGGGACGCTATGTGTAGCGGTTTTCATCAAACTTCTCGCCAAATTTTCCTGGGGAGATGCCATTTGATAGGACAAAGTTTAGACATCAAACTTGCTGGGGAACCCATCCGTATGCAGTAGAGGTGTACAAACTTCTCTGTTGGAGACGCCATTTGTCGACTCTAGTGGGGAAAATGAGCCTCTTGAGAGACTGCTTTCTGCTTGGGGATACTACATCATACTTTTCTTCGAGATCCTTTTAGAGAAATGCCATGTGATGTAATCCCATTTGGAGGTGCTGATGACCTCATTTGATAGCAAATTTTCAGAGAGAAACTGCTGTGTTGCCGAATCTCCGGTTGCGAGGCTTTCTCTGGGGATTTTCCTTAATTCGGGAAAGCAAAGATATCATCTTCAATGGTAAGAGTGACATTTGTCGAAGGTCTTCTTGTTTTTCAGAGGTTCAAGTTATCAAAGCGGTTAAGGACCAACTTCATCCCAGAAATAAACTGGGGAGAGATTGCTTAGCTGATTCGCTTCCTAACGAGGAAAGAACTAACGACTCGATTGACAAGAGGACTTTTATCACTAGGGGATAAGATCGACTAGAGTGATAGTGATGCAGTATGAATGTGAATGCAAATCAATAATGCATGATGTATGTATGTATATGCTGACAAAACTGACGCGACATACAAACTAACGGATGAACACGACTAGATACTCGGCCACTGTGGGGGACGAAGAAGCACCATTCGTTCATGATAGCAATTTTGCCTTGTTTAGGAGAGATAATTTCTATGGGGAACAACCTTTGTCGGGCTTATGAGGTAAGAACTCTGTCGGGGATGTCAGATGAAACGTGGTCTCTGACACAGCTGATCCTTCACTCAGGCGTACTGGTTTAGAAGGAGTACTTTGATACTGCACTTTGAAACTTAATCGCCTTTGGGAGTAGCGATCGATGTCCTTTTGATGTTCAACAATCAAAAGAATTGCCATCTTTATTTTAAAAGCAGAAAAATTTTGCAAGTAAATTCATTTTTGTTTTATTTCAAGAATCGTTAATCATGTTAAAATTTCGTTCTGTAAAGCTAAAACAAATAAGAATTGCAAACAAAAGCACTAGAGCTCAAATTTTATTGATAGGATGGAAATCAGCCAAGCGCGTGATTCCATGGAGTATTTACAAAGTTTAGAAAATGGTAATTTAAGGGAAAAGGGCTACATTGAAACATAACGACCGTTGTCCTTCTACCAACTTTGAATCCTGGACATCCTGAGCTTCCGTCGAAGATGGCCTTGACTGGAGTTTCTTCTGATGGATGGCATTACTGCTGAGGAGTTGAACTGATCAGACGTAGTTACTTGCCATTAATCCCTTACTTTTGCCTAGATTGTACTTTGAGATTTCCAATCCACCGGGATGACTTTTGATTATGTCTCTAATTTTTTCCTGGACCGCCCTTTCGGGTTTTCAATCCACCAAGACGTTTTTTTTTATTTAGGCGAAGTATTTCTTAACTACGTCAACATTTTTGGGGTAGGCAAACTCTTCTCCATCCATGGTTGCGAGTCTCAAGGCACCGCCCGAGAAAGCTTTCTTGACCACATAGGGGCCGTCATAATTCGGAGTCCATTTGCCCCGGGAATCAGTGAGAAATGATTGTATCTTTTTTAGCACAAGGTCTCCTTTTCTGAAGACACGGGGTCGGATCTTTTTGTCAAACGCCTTCTTCATTCTTTGCTAATACAACTGGCCATGGCATATTGTCGTCATTCGCTTTTCTTCTATCAGATTGAGTTCGTCGTGTCTGCTTTGACACCATTCAGCTTCTGTTAGCTTAGCTTCCATCAATACCCGGATTGATGGGATCTCTACTTCGATGGGAAGCACTGCTTCTATGCCATATACTAGAGAGAAAGGGGTTGCCCCTGTTGAAGTGCGGATAGATGTGCGATAACTGTGAAGAGCAAAGGGTAGCATCTCATGCCAATCTTTGTAGGTTACAACCATCTTCTGAACAATCTTCTTGACGTTCTTGTTAGCCGCTTCTACCGTTCCATTCATCTTGGGTCGGTAGGGAGATGAGTTATGGTGTTTGATCTTGAACTCAACGCACAACTCTTTCATAATCTTATTATTCAAGTTGGATCCATTGTCAGTAATGATCTGGCTCGGAACACCATAACGGCATATGAGATTGTTTTTGATAAAACAGACCATGACTTGTCTGGTTACATTGGCGTATGACGCTGCTTAGACCCACTTGGTGAAGTAATCAATGGCTACTAGGATGAAGCGATGTCCGTTTGAAGCTTTGGGTTCAATCATGCCAATCATGTCGATTCCCCATATGGAAAAAGGCCATGGGGAAGAGAGAACTTTGAGATGCGTTGGCGGTACATGGGTCTTGTCCTTGTATATCTGACACTTGTGACATCTTCTCATGTACTTTTAGCAATCGGATTCCATGGTCAACCAATAGTACCCAGCTCTCAGAATTTTTCTCTCCATTGTGTGTCTGTTGGCATGAGTGCCAAAGGACCCTTCGTGAATTTCTTTTATTAGTATGTCTGCTTCTGGTCTGTCTACGCATCGAAGCAAGACCATGTCAAAGTTTCTCTTATAGAGTGTATCATCGCTCAGAAAGAATCTGCCTGCCAATCTTCTGAGGGTCTTTCTGTCTTTTCTGGATGCCCCAAGCGGGTATTCTTGTTTCTGAAGGAAGCATTTGATATCATGATACCAAGGTTTGTCGTCTATGACTGCTTCAATCGTGAAGATGTAAGCGAGCCGTTCAAGGCGCATTATGTCAATCTTAGGTACGTCATTCCATTGACCTACACTAATCATGGAAGAGAGAGTGGCTAATGCATCAGCCATGTGATTTTCTTCACGAGGGATGTGATAAAACTCGATTCTGTTGAAGAATGGTAACAACCTTCTCGCATAGTCTTTGTAAGGAATCAGTCCTGATTGGTATGTGTTCTAATCTCCTTTGATCTGATTGATAACCAAGGTTGAGTCTCCATACACATCCAAGTTCTTGGTCCTTAAGTCGATCGCTTCTTCGAGACCCATGATACAAGCTTCGTATTCGGCCTCGTTGTTTGTACACTTGAATGTTAGTCGGGCGGTAAAAGGAATGTGGGTACCCTGGGGTGTTATGATGATTGCCCAAATTTTGTTTCCGTAATGATTGACAGCTCCGTCAAAGATTAGTCCACATTGGGATCCTGGTTCTAGCCCTTCACTGGGTAGCGGTTCATCGCAATCTTTCATTTTTAAATACATGACATCTTCGTCAGGGAAGTCAAACCCGATTGGTTCCTGATCGTCAATTGGTTGATGAGATAAATGATCGGCTAAAATACTTCCTTTAACGGCTTTTTGAGTGTGGTATTCGATGTCGTATTCTGATAACAACATCTGTCAACGGGCAATCCTTCCCGTGAGAGCAGGCTTTTCAAAGACATACTTGATTGGTTCCATTTCGGATATTAACCAAGTAGTGTGACGAATCATATACTGGCGAAGACGTTTGCCTGCCCAAGCCATAGCGCATCAAGTTTTCTCAAGCATAGTGTATCGAGTCTCACAGTCGGTAAATTTCTTACTCAAATAGTAGATGGCAGACTCCTTCCTTTTCGTTTCGTCTTGTTGGCCAAGTACACAACCCATTGAGTCTTCCAAGACTGTTAAGTATATGATCAGTGGCCTTCCTTCCACTGGAGGTGATAGAATCGGTGGATTCAACAGGTATTCCTTAATACTGTCAAAGGCGGTTTGGCAGTCTTCTGTCCAAACGCAGTCCTGGTTCTTTTTGAGTAATTTGAATATTGGCGCACATGTCGTGGTCATGAGGAATATAAATCTGGAAATGTAATTCAAACGTCCCAAGAATCCCCTGACTTGTTTTTCAGTCTTTGGAGAAGGTATTTCTTGAATGGCCTTGACCTTGTCAGGATCAACCTCAATCCCTTTCTGGATGACGATGAACCCTAAGAGTTTCCCTGAACGGACACCGAATGTGCACTTGTTAGGATTCAAGCGGAGTTTGTACTTCCTCAGACGTTCGAATAGCTTTGACAGGTGGGTCACATGCTCCTCTTCTGTTTTGGATTTGGCAATCATATCATCGACATATACCTCTATCTCTTTGTGTATCATGTCATGAAAGAGAGTAGTCATGGCCCTTTGATAGGTTGCCCCGACGTTCTTCAAACCCAACGACATTACCTTGTAACAAAAAGTGCCCCACGGGGTGATGAATGAAGTTTTCTCCATGTCTTTCGGCGCCATTTTTATCAGATTATAGCCCGAGAATCCATCCATGAAGGAGAATACTTTGAACTTTGATGTATTGTCAACCAACATGTCAATGTGTGGTAAAGGAAAGTCGTCCTTTGGACTGGCCTTGTTTAGATCTCTGTAATCCACACACATTCTGACTTTTCCGTCCTTTTTCAGAACTGGTACGATGTTGGCTATCCATTGAGGATATTCTGATGTGGTGAGGAAACCCGCGTCAATCTGTTTTTGTACTTCCTCTTTGATTTTGATGGCCATGTCTGGGTGAGTTCTTCTCAACCTCTGTTTTACTGGCGGACATTCTGATCATAACGGTAGATGATGTTCCACGATGCGGGTATCTAACCCTGACATGTCCTGATAGGACCAAGCGAATACATCGGGGAATTCTTTGAGAGGCTTTATCAAATCTTGTTTGACAGTTGAGCTGAGCAGTGCCCCAATCTTGACTTCTTTTCTCTCTTCTTCTAAACCCAAGTTGACCGTTTCCAACGGTTCTTTGTAAGGTTTAATGGACCTTTCCTCTTGTCTGAGTAATCAGGAGATCTCTTCTGGACTTTCTTCATCATTTTCTTCTTCAGCCTCAAATACCGGGAACTCAAAGTTGGGAGAAGGAATTGGATTGTATGTTTTGATGGGGTTTAAAACAAGCAATCTTCATGACGTGATGATTATTTTTAGAAGAGATAGAGAGAATGCAAGAGTGCGTGTAGTGTATTTTCTAAAAAATGCTTGTTTTTATTATCTGAGTTGTTTTTAGGATTACCATTTTCTGAAAAAGTGAAAAGAGAAAACAATAATTAATACGGAAATTACAGAACGACGTTATTGTATTTATGATTTTGCCGATTCTTGAAACTACAGCCCTATAAAACAAAACTCTATCGCTTTGGGCGAAGCGAAGAGGGACATTTACAGAAAGTGAGCCCTATCAAAACATCTGTTTCACCTGGGCAAGGTGAAAGGTTAAGACAAAGACGGTAATTACTTAGACTTATGAACGACTTTCGGAACATCGACCGCAACCCATTGGCGGCGAACCCCTCGGCAAATCACAAAGTCTGGTACCTTCTTTCTTAATTTGTCTTCAGAAATAACGTTGATTTCTGGCAGAGCAGGATCGTTGGAATCTGTCTCCCAGGCAGAGTTGTCGTAGGAGGATTCTTCAGCTATATCTTGCATAGTGTTTGCACTCCCAAGTAAATCTCCCCATCCAGTTGGCTGGATGTCTTCGATCCTGATACGAGAACTTTCAGGAGCGGTGTATTTGAGCAAGTAGTCGTATTTGCCACTCGGTTATCCTAAGGTATCCCACACTTCTTTGGAACTGGAGGAGTCATCTCTTTCGATGATGTTGACCTCAGGGAAAGCATAGTTGATGAACTCCAGTCCTGCAATCTTTGCAAATTCATCGTCGTGCTGGATGTTTTTTGAATGCCCTGAGTAATGATCCCATAATTTTGTGGGAATGCAGGTATTCTTTTCAATGATGCTCAGCTGATATGCATCGTTCGGCTGACTCTTTTACCCCGAGTCTCCTGGGTACGGCTGCCAGATAGGCAGGCCATCCATTGGGCCATAATAGTCGTGGTCAAAGTTGTCTTTCATCAGAGTGTCCTCCTCTAACGAGTTGGGTGGAGCACGACATCCTTCCAGATCACAATCTCCGTATATCATTTTGACATCTGACCTCGGTATATATCTCGGACTCTGTGCGGGATAGCAAAATGGCGTAGACACCTCTCCCCGAGACATATAACCATCCTCGTTAAGATAGGACTTCAACTCTTCATCTATATCGGAGGAATCACCCTTGTTGATGGTATGTACTTCTTGAGACACTGGGTGAAGGAAACCTCCACTATGGAAGAAGATTTGAATGGGATAAAGTCTTTCATCGTTAGTAGCAGTCTGGGTACAGGTTGAAGAAAAATCAAGACCTTTCTTCGCTTTATTATCAGTAGGAATGATAAGTTGTCCCCATCCCTTTGCATTGTTACTTTTGATCGATTCGAGAGCATCTTTGTACGAGGAAATTGATGTTCCTTTCTCTGATCGGTTGTCATTGCTCATCGAAAGTGCTTGGAACTGAGTTCCAACAACCTCCTCTGGTTCTACAAAAGTGGTCGTTGACAGGTTACTCAAGATCAAGGCTTGTTCTCCATAAACTGTGATTAGTTGGTCGTTCTTGACGACCTTCAGCTTCTGGTGAAGTGTCGAAGTGACTGCCCCAGCCTGGTGTATCCAAGGTCTTCCTAATAAACAGATGTATGCTGCCCGGACGTCCATGACCTGGAAAGTGACTAGAAAAGTGCGAGGACCAATAGTTATTGGAAGGTCCACTTCGCCGATAACTGTTTTCCGGGATCCGTCAAATGCTTTGACGATGACCTCATTGCCTCTCATCGGAGATCCTTTAAATGATAGTTGCATTAATGTAGACTTTGGCATAACATTTAGAGTTGATCTAGTATCTACTAGTACGATGGCTAAAGCATCGTCTTGGCAGCTGACTGTAATATTGAGTGCCATGTTGTGACTTTTGACTTCTTCCGGCAGTTCCTCATCACTGAACCCTAAGTTGTTGCAGGAAGTGATGTTGGAGATGATGCTATCAAATTGTCTTATTGTCGCATCTTGTTCCACAAAGTCTTGCTCTAAGACTCTCTGTAGAGCTTCCCTGTGAGCTTCGGAACTGAGTAAAAGAGATAATGCAGAGATTTTTGAAGGAGTCTGTAACAGCTGATCTACTATGTTGTACTCACTCTTTTGGATGAGCTTCAGCATCTCATCGTTGTTCTCTGAAAGGTCGGGACCATTGGATTGACCGACTGGTTGAACTGGACCTTCTGTTTGAAGTTCCTTTTCTTTGTTGGGTTCTCCAACTCCTCTGTTGAAGATTCGACCACTCTGTGTTACTCGACTGATGTCTACAATATTCACGACGGAGGGTAATGGAGTTTCCTTTCCATTCTCAATTGTTGTCGCACCGTACTTGTAAGGGATCATCTTATCGGATTTGTATGGTACTGGTCCCGGCAGATAGATAACTACAGGAGCCTTTTGGTTTTTCTGCCTATCATAGCTGGCCTCAATTGGTTCTAGATTGAGAATCCTTCCACTATCGAGAGGAACTCTTGATTCACTGAGTAAAGGGATTATGGCGCATACATCTTTGGCCACTTCTCGTTTAGGGATCAAGACAACCTTTTGGTCTCGATCAGGGTGATAGTTTGACATTGAACTAGAACTTGACCAAGGTTGAATCTCTTTGTGGTCCAACTGACTTTGAAGGGCTGCTCGCACAAGGTAGCATCCTTGGTTATCCTCCGAGTAAACTCTACAGTGCTCATAATTGTGCGGTGGCACCTGGCCACATCCATTTTGTATGCAGTGCAACTTCACTAGATCTGTTTCCATTGATCGAACATCCTGACTTTGATGGCTAGTAGGGTTCCCATTAATCATAGTGACTTATTGTGTGTCTTCATCTAGATAGATCGGAAGCCACCAGTGGTTCAACAAGTGTTGCAACGCTCTTTGAACGAGATCACATCCTTGGTTACTCTCACGACACACTTCACAGTTCTGATAGTCATGCGAAGTCAGAAAATCGAGATGGACTTGCTTAGCGTGTAACTCCACTAAGCTAGTATTCATCAAGCGAATATCGAAGATTTGAATCATGTTGACCTGATAGGGATTTCTATCATGGTAGTCCTGGATCCATCCAAGATCCATCTGACGTTGGAGGGTCTCTTGTACAAATGAGCATCCTTGATTATTTACCGAGTAAATTAGACAGGAATTGTAATCGTGTCGTGGCAGATCATGATGTTGGCTTTGCCTTGAGTGTATTTCCACTAAATCGACATTCATCACACGGATGTCGTGGTTCTGAATGATGTTGGAATTTGTATAAGTCATGTTGACCCCACGAATTCTGTGATCCTGGATCCAACTGAGATTCAACTGTTCCTGTAAAGCTGATTACACCACAAAATATCCTTGATTGTCTTTAGAGCAGATATCACACTGGTGATAATTATGAGATGGTACATGCCCATATCCGCTCTGTCTGCGATGCATCTTGACCAGGTTAGCCCTTAATAAGAGTACATCATGAATTTGATAGTTGTGGTTAGACTCTCCTTCTATCAAATTTACCGAAGCCTTCTCGTGTTGAGGCAGCGGGTTTGTCTGAACATTTGGATTCGTATCCTTGAAGGATAAGACCCCGCTCCTGACAAGTTTTTGCACATCGGATTTGAAATTGAGGCAGTTTTCTATGTTATGCCCTGGTCCTCCTTGATGGTAAGGGCAAGTCTGATCCGCTTTGAACCAAAAAGGTGGATTCTCCGGTATTGTAAGAGGTGACCTGGTTTGGACATGCCCCTTGATCAGTAATAATGGAAACAATTCTGCGTACAACATCGGTATAGGGTCAAACCCCGGTGGTCGCATTGTACGGTTGTTGTTGTATTGAGGACGAGCCTACTGAAGAGGCTGTTGTGTCCTTTGCTGATATTGTTGTTGATGCGGTTGGCTTTGAGCAACCTGAGGTTGATACGTTGGAACAGGCGCAGGGTTGATAGCAAGAGTTACAGCTGCTACTGGTTGGTACCGTCGCCTTTGCTTTCCGAGAGAGATATTGCCAATATCTTGCTCTTTTTTCTTAGGGAAAGCACTACCGTATCTTTTGGTACTGCTTGATGGTCCCGTATCTTTGACCAAACGTCCTTCTCGGACTACTTCCTCAAGACGAACGCCTATGCCTACCATCTCGGTGAAATCACTGGGTGCACTGGCGACCATTCGGTCGTAATAAAATGAACTCAAGGTTTTCAAAAAGATCTTTGTCATCTCTTTTTCCTCAAGAGATGGACCAATCTGGGCAAAAATTTCCCGCCATCTTTGAGCATGTTCCTTAAAGGTTTCCTTGTCCTTCTGCGACATAGCTCTGAGTTGATCTCTGTCTGGTGCCATGTCCAGGTTATACTTATACTGTTGAACGAAGGCAGCGCTAAGATCTCTGAAAGTGACGATCTTAGTGCGGTTTAAACCCATGTACCATTTGAGTGCGACACCAGTTAAACTATCTTGGAAATAATGGATCAGTAGCTGTTGGTTCTCTGTCTGAGTTGACATCCTCCGAGCGTACATCACCAAGTGACTTTGAGGGCAAGAGTTACCCTTGTATTTTTCAAATTCGGGCACCTTGAATTTGTGCAGAATTTTCACATTGGGGACCAAACAAAGGTCTGCGGCGTCCTTACCGAATAGATCCTGACCGCGAATGGCATGCAGTTCCTTCTGCATCTCCAAGAATTTCTCCTGGAACTCATTCATTCTCTATGGAATCTGTCCTTCCGGGACAGTGTGTACCACGGGTGGTGGTATAGTCATTATGGCAGTGACTCTTGGTGCTTCCCTATCCCAAAGTTTGTAACCTTCAGGAGTTACTGTTATGCGTCTAGCATCTTCGCTTTCCCGAAGTTTGTAACCTTCAGGCCCAGCGGTTCCTGCTGCAGTTTCTGGATCTTCTATGATCGGAGGAATATATCCTTCCGGGATATAATTGAGTGGCATGCCCCAGGGACGATCTTTTGGCATGTTATATCGAGGATCATACTTTTCCATTATGGACGTAGATGTGATCTCTGAGATCACAGTTCTTTGTTGTTGTATCTGAGCTGCTACCAGAGATTGCATGTCATTGTGAAGTTTTCTCAAATCTTCTTTCAGAGTGTCGATTTCTTCTCTCAACTCTCTGTTCTCTTCCTCGAGATTATCCATTTTCTTTTGAATGTTGGCTCGATTATTATACGAATGAGACAGTTTGACTCTAGAATCGAGACACAAATGTGAGATTCGTAGGTAAGAAGAATGTGTGATGCGAGAATGATGAATGATATGCAATGATTATATGATTAATTTTTGTTATTTTCAAAAGAAACTTCAACAATTGGATTACAAATATCATACAGTGGGGAAACCCCGTTTTATTGAATTTAAAGATTGCGGAAATGGAAATACAGTAATTTACAAAGTGATGTGAAAGGAAATGTCTAGACTTATGGATCCTGAGTTCTCTCTGAGGAGGGATCAGGTGTTGGTTCTGGTATTTTCCTCTTCTTTGACCGGGGCTCTTGAGTCGTTGTCGGGTTTCCATTCCTTTACCAAGTGAAAATTCCTTGGGTCTTCTTGATTTTCTACAGCATGTTGCTCTAAAATCTCAATCAGAGCATCTTTATCTTTTAACAGTTGCTGTATTTGCTTACACTCCACATTGAGAATACGGTACTTGTTCTTCCAAGACCTCCTCTCCTGTTGAACTTTGTTGAGAGTAACCTGAAGTTTTTCCGTATCAGACATAAAATAAAGGACAGATTCCTTTAACAGAAGAGCTTCGTGACGAGGATATGGCATTCTCAGTTTGAGAGCCCTAGCTTGTACCTAGTGGAGATAAGGTTCCACCGAGACACAGTCCGGTTTTCCTAGAGACTCTCTTCCTTTCTTGTGAACATGTTTCCAAGCATGCACTATTTCTGTCTTTAGTGCCCTGTCATTTTCTCCTTCCTTGAAGAAAAGACCTTCCAGATGAACATTACGTGGGATATGTCTCATCGGGTATCCAAATTGACGACGAACTAAAACTGGATGATAGTTGATTCCTCTTTTAATTCCTATGAGGGGTACATTAGGAAAGTTCCCACAATGGTCAATGATCCTTATTCCATCGTAGATACGATTGTACCAATCGATGTCAGAGTTGGTAAGAGACATGATTCTCTGCGACCAACGTAAAGTACTCTTTTGATCCCAAAATGCGGCAGACTTCGGCAAATGGGAAGTAAACCATTTGTATAGTAGGGGTACACAGCATGTGATCATTCCTCCGCTGTACAAATTCCTTAAGTGTACAGAATGATAAGCATCTGCGAGCAAGGTAGGTACAGGGTTTCCAATCAGAAAAATCTTAATGGCATGATATCAACGAAGTTATCAATGTTGGGAAACAGAAATAACCCGTAGGTGAGCAGAACAAAGATGCTTTCGAAAGCAGACACGTTCCCTATACTAGCAAAGTACAGAGCTTTCTTTATCAAAAACTTGGATGATAAACCTTGGATTCCACCCTTAGTGGTCATGTGAGTCCTGACTTCTGACTCATCCAAATAGATTGCTCGTGCAATGGTTTGATCCTTTGGAATTTCTTCCAGTCCAGAAAAAGGAGCTTGGTCAGTGATAGGTAAATCAGTCAGGTGAGAATACTCCTCCAGTGTTTGTGCCAGTTGGTAATCCGGGAATGTGAAATAATGATAGACCGGATCGTAGAACTGGATTAGCGTGGACAAGATTCCTTCGATTACATATACCCTTAACAGAGACAACAGTCCTCCATACTTAGCTCTGAAAGCATCGGGGTTGGTGATCATCCTTGCCAACCCTCTTAAATCCTCTAGTTTTGGAACCTTGAAGGTGTACTTGTGAGTCTTCCTTCTACCGAAATCCATAACGCAATCTTTCTCTCTGACATTTGCAATCATTGTCTTAGTTTAATTTGAAAAAGAGAGACTATAAGAGAAAATTTTTCTTTGTTTAAAGTTTTTTAATGAAATGAATGCATGAATGCAGCACACAAAAACATAGAAAAAACATGGGGTCAAAGGTTCGGTGTCATGAAGTCATGGCTCTACCCATCCCCAAAGGTTGTACTGGTGATTTTTTGTACCTGTCCGCAAAATAATTGACTCCTCTTGGGATAACAATAGCAGGTTGGTTCACCCGAGCGAGCTGCAGTATCTTAGAGTAATCTCAAATTAGGGTAGTATCGCGTGACAACTATTTTTGATAGCTTCTGCACTAAAAAATAGTAACATGGTCTTAGTCTACTAAAATCCTCAGTTTCATGGACAGCCCAATCGAACAATCTGCTTTCAACAACCGAAGTCGTATAGGCATTGAATCCGCAAAGGGTATCTCCACTGATTCGATGGTATACTGGGACCTCTTATTTGGGAGTCACTCCCTGTAAGATTACCTGTCTCATGCCATCACTTATCTTAGGTGGCTCTCAAACTTTCCAGATGCGACATCACCCGCAATCCCATTAGCGGAAAAATAAACAAGGATATCAAGTAGGAAAAGCAATATATATATATATATATATATATATATATATATATATATATATATATATATATATATATATATATATATATATATATATATATATATATATATATATATATTCATTCATTCCTAAAGCTAACATCCTAGACCTCTTAGGAGCTATAATAATCCTAGTCCTAAACAATAAAATGTGTCCCCAGTGAAGTCGCCATTTTACTGTAGCGAGCAATTTTTGTCGGTGACGCGACCACCTTATCGCTGGGTTGGGTTTTCCTCCTCGAGAAGAAAGGGGGTTCTACTTTCTGATTTCTTATTTATCCCATGAAGCTGGAAGGGAAAGGGAAGGTATCTAAAACTAACCTTGCACACGAATGTTTAACTGAACAAACGCTTAAAGAGATTGAGGGGTTCGAGGTCAGGTTATACAATGGGCAGTTGTCAGTTACCCATCCTATATGTGGTTATCCACAGGATGTTAGCTTTAGTTTTGCTTTATACTTGATGGTGTTTATCCGTTAATGGGTTTGGGAAAGTTTCTTGGGAAATGTGACAGGGAGAATGAGTTTTTGTTGATATTTTTTTGTGGGAAGGTGCTGGACCTAAGTTTTGATTGATGTATGAAGGTATTGGACCTAGAGTTTTTTATTAGTATGCTCGCTAAGATTTCGCAATCTTATGCCTACGTATTCCCGTTTAAACGAAACAGGGAAATCAGAGCAATCGTAGTTCCTCCTATTTTAAGGGAGGAAAAAGATGTTTTGGTGTCTTGTTCAAAGCCCAAGACAGAGGCTAAATGGAGTATTTGTGTCTTGTTCAAAGCCCAAAATTGAAGCTAAAAGGTTGACTGAAAGAGAATGTGTCATCTCTAAAGAGGGGTTGTTGATTTTTGTGTTCCTTTATCAAAGCCCGAGGTTGAAGCTAAGAGGTTGATTGACTCCACCAGGGTAGTCCTTATACAAAGCCTAAGAGGAGGTTGTATGAGACCGACTCAGCAAGAGAGTGAATATATTAGTGTCTTGCACAAAGCCCAAGACGGAGGCAAAAAAGAGACTGACTCTTTGGGGATATCATTATATGAAGCCTAAGAGGAGGCTAACTCCGCTGGGGAGGAATTTATCTGTCTTGTATAAAGCCCAAGATTGAGGCAAAAAGGGTTTGACTCAACAAGAGAGTGTTTTTATCTGTCCTGTACAAAGCCCAAGATTGCGGCTGAACAAGCTGGAGAAATCATTATACAAGGCCTAAGAGGGGGATAACTTGTGCTAGGGGAAATCTTTATACCAAACCAAAGGGAGGCTGGAAAAGATTGACTCAACAAGAGAGTATTTTTTATCTATCTCGTACGAAGCTCGAGATGGAGGCTAAAAAGGGTTGACTCAACAAGAGAGTGCTTTTATCTGTCTCGTACAAAGCCCAAGACTGAGGCTAAAAGGGTCAACTCAACCAGAGAGTACAAAAAGGTGATTGACTCAACAAGAGAATCTATGAGAGTGATTGACTCAACAAGAGAGTCTGAAAAGGTGATCGACTCAACAAGAGAGTCTGGGAAGTAATTGATTGACTCAACAAGAGAGTCTGAAAAGGTTAACTCCGATGGGGAGAATCATTATACAAAGCCCAAGAGGAGGCTGACTTTCCTGGGGATAGAATCATTATACAAAGCCTAAGAGGAGGTTAGCTTATGCTGGGGATTCTTGAGATCCCGAGGCATGTCCAAATGGGGAAACCAACTCTTGCAGGGGAATGCAGAAGAGTTGATAGATCAGATACCTTGAGGTTCTGATTTCAGATAGTGTTATATGATGATAAACTGACCCTGGTTGGGGAGTTTTTAGGAGAGAGACTGGGTTTTAGAACCTAAAAGTTTTAACTCAGCTAGAGAGTAATCCAGAATCCGGGGTTTCTCCTACATTTGTAAGGAACTTGAGAATGTCTTTGAGACTCAAGGAGATTTAGACTGTCCAAGTCTATTGGAAAGGTCTATCTTTGTACAACGCCCAAGAGGAGGCTGACTCGTTTAAGGGATGAGTATCAACCCTAAAATTGGTTTGAGGGCTTTTGTAACTCCTTTTAGAAAAACAGCTCTAACAAAGGATGACTAAGTTATGTTCTATACCTTTAAGGGGTCGTGGTCCTTGTATGAAGCCCAAGAGAAGGCATGATAACTTTTAAGAAGCCGACGTGTCCTTGTACAAAGCCCAAGAGGAGGCGGGGATGCTTTTAGGAGGCCTGTGGGTCCCAAACCAAGAAAAGTTCAAGAAATGCTATTCACAGAGAATAGATCATTTAGTGAAAGTTCTGAGGTTTGAAAAAATTCAAGAGATGCTATTCACCGAGAATATATCAACTCCGGGGAGTAGAATTTATTTGACAATTTCTAGGGGTGACAGTCTGAGAAAAGGTTCACCGAGAATACTGCCTTTCTCTTTGTTCCATATTGTTTAACCCCAAGAGAAGGGAAGTCTGTATCTGGAAATCCTATGGGGATCTAGTTTTGTTTGTATTTAAGAGTGACCAAACGGGCTTTACCTAGTTCTAGACCTAGTTGCCGGGGAAAACTCTAAATAACTATACTAGTATATATATAGTTGATATATGACAAATATTTTAAAAGGGTATGAAAGAAGACTAACCGTGCGCAGCTTCCCACAATACAGTTATATATATTTGACATGTATTTAAAAGAATGAAAGAAGACTAACCATGCGCAGCTTCCCATAATACAGATATATATATTAAAGCAAGTAAATGAAAGGGGATAAAACTTACAGGTGAGCAAGCTTCCATGTTGTATTGTTAGTTGTTCAAATAAATTAAAGAAGGTTTTGATAACAACTGTATACTTGAATCTAAATCAAAAGGGAAATTGTTTTGAAAAGATTGTACTGGGACTTATAAAACGTCTGAGGCCCAAAGGTTTTGGTTAAAAAGGGATTGGGTCTTACACTCTAGTAGAGGCCCAAAGATTTGTTTTTGTACAAGTGGTGGGGCTTACAACTCAAGGAGAGGCCCAAAGTTTATTGTTTAAAAAAGACGACGATCGCGTCGAACTTTTGAAAATGTACAGAGGGACTTATACAATGTCTGAGGCCCAAAACAAGTTTGGTTTCAAAAAGGGGTTGGGTCTTACACTCTATTAGAGGCCCAAAGATTATTTTGAAAAAGAAAGATGGGACTTACAACACGAGGGTAGGCCCAGATGGTTTGTTTGAAAACGGCGATCGCGCCGAGGTTTTTGAAAACACAGTGGGTCTTATACAATATCTGAGGCCCAACAATGTATCTTATTTACAAGGAATGGGTCTTACACTCTATTAGAGGCCCAAAAAGTGTTTGAAAAAGATTTGTTAGGGTGAAATCAATCAAAACCCCAATTTTGTTTAACATGGAATTAATTTTGATTAAAAATTAATAAAAATCATTGAAAACATGTGAAAAATGAGTGATGATCTTGGATCAATGTTTCAAAAATCATGTTTTTATCCACAAAATGATTGAAAATATTCAAGTTTAGAAAGTCAAGAGAAAGAACATTTTCAAAATGTTGAAAAACAAATAAATATTAATTCTCTGCAAAAATATCAAATATATGAAATAAATAATATTTTTGGGAAATTTTTGTAAAATAAAATATTTTAACATTTTTGTGAATTATTAAAAAAAGAATCAACTCAAAATCATTAAAATTCATAGAGAAATTAATTTTTGAATCAATTAAATAAAATCACAAAATTCAAATATTTGAATATTTGAAAAAGGGCGCCAAGAACACCTTGGTTTTGCCCGCGTGCCCTGTTCTTGGCTGATTTGCATTTTCTCATCAATCTCACTGAATACTTGATGAAATCACACAAACCACATATCAATCTGCTCGTTTTCAACTCACGGTCATGTCTATGGTCTTTAATTTCATTTATTTTAAGCATGGAATAAGAAATCAAAGAGAAACCTCAAGAACCCTAAATTCTGCATGAAGGTTCAGAAATTCCATACAGGATTCATACAAAGCAATTGATTGAGGGTAAACACTCTATACATGATTATGAACATATGGCAAAATTATTGTGTGAGGAAATATGCATGAATCATGAGATGACCAAGTTGAGGCTTACCTCATGCAGCTGGTGATCGTGTTTTGAGTTAGAGGTGTTACAAGGTGGTTCCATTGATCTGAACAGCTTCCCTAGGTGCCAAGTTATGTGTCTGAATGCTTGGAATGATTTGAAATGAACTGGAACTTGAGATGGTACCTAGACTGCAAATCTGTCAAAGGCTTGTGCAGATGGTTGGTGATTTTGTGATTCTGATGTTCCAGATGTTATGTGAGAGTTTGGATCACTTCTATATGTTATATGTGAGGTGTGTGAACCATTGGTTTGGTTGAAATTGCTCTCAAACTCAAAATCCGATAGTGACTTGCTTTAGAAGGCAAAATTGGAGTGAAAATGGAGATTTTGAGGAAAGCATCAGTTTGGGTGCTTTGGTATACTCAAACTGATCACAATTGAGCTCTATTTATAGTAGAGCAAGTTTGTTTTGCAAGGAATAGGGAATGGCAACTGCAGCAGGTTTATGACCAATTGTGATCAAATGGAATCTTTAGTCTCCTCTAGCCATTAACTTGAGGTTAGAGCACAGGCCTATGGTTCTTTGATTCAAGGATAAGGCTTGACTGAAGTGTGCATTCTTGCTCTGATACATGCCACCTCTAAGCATCCATTAAATGTTCCAAAACAAAATTGGAGTCTTGAAGCATCTTTAGCCTTTTTAGGTTTGGCATGCTACTTGTAGATTTTGGGACTTTGGAGGCTGATGAATCAGTGCTTGTCCATTGGTTGTTCCCCCTTGAGGTGTGCAGATGGATAACCATATTTGTTATTGCATAATTTGGACAAATCGAGCTCTTGTGCACAAATCTGCCTTGCCAAGACAGTTTGCAGCAAGGCATGTTGCAGCTGTCACAACTCCTAGCTCATGTGGAGTTTGATGGAGTTCTTGGGCATTTTGGAAAGCCCTTATATTACACAACACATGTGTGATCATAGTTTGTCTTGACACTTTTTGGATCCAAGTGAAAAATTCCCCTACATTTAGAAAAAAAGCAAGACAGATTCTGACTTAGTGAAAATTTCACTGTGTTGGAAAAAGTGACATTTCATGTTTTCAGCCATTTTGATCACTCCATAACTAAAAATCCATGAGTAATTGGAATGAGCTGTAGTTGTCACTTTTAAAGTATGCCATGAGAGCTATAAATCCATCTTTGGATCATCCAAAATGGTTGCTTGGATCTCAAGTTATGATCCTTGAAAGTTGGTACCCTAGCCACTTTGTTCCATAACTTAGAAAAATTCTAAGTTTTTTATTGTTACCCCTTTTACAAGTTAACTCATTTTCTTTGGTTTTTCTTGATGAATAATGATTCAAATCACATATCAACATTGTTTTAGGGTTAAGGAACCTTGGTTGACCAAAAAATCAAAAAGTCAAACTTTGACTTTTTGTACAGTTGACCTTTTATCAGATGAATTTTAAATTGTGTGATCCTCTATGAAATCAAGTCCTTGACCTAAATAAAACTTAATAGATGGATTCCATAGATGTTGTAGGGTGTATTGAATCGTGTCCCAAGGTTTGGGAGCATGCCTTGGTCAAAAGTCAGAGGCATAATTGACTTTTTCTTCAAAACCCTAATTGTGGTCCAGATGAAATTGAAACTTGTAGATCAAGCTTCTGAGATCAATCCATTGTTTTAAATGGATCAACATAGTGTGTTAGAGACCCTCAATTCATGTCTTGAGGTCTTGGCTCATATTTTGTCCCAAAAGTCAACTTAGGGGTGAATTACGTCAAGAAACCCTAATTCCTGATTTTTGATAAATGCATCCCCTGGGGTTAAATTGACTTGATGATTGGGTCCATGAGGTCCCATGGAGTATCTTAGGTTATGCTTTGAAGCATTGGCTCATGCCCAGATGAAAATTTTATCTGGAGGCCTCAGTCGACCAAAACCCTAATTTGGTGACACTGGCGATCTTGAGGCTTAATCCACTTGAAATTTTGAAACCTTGTGCTTGATTCTTGATGTGGGAGTCCTCTTGATCCTCTATGGGTGTTTGAGAGGTTAGACAAGTTGAAATCATGTCATTCCTTGATTGATCCTTTGTCTAAGTGCTCTGATAGGGCTCAAAACCCTAATTCTTGTTTGTAGTGAATGCTCAACAATTCCTTGAGGAGATTGATGAGGCATTATGGTTCATCCATATTGTGATAATGATTTTCACAATGATGAGAAATCTTAGTGGTCAAAATTTGGCTCATAACACATGTTATTCTATGTTATTTTAGTATGTTTAGTTGCTTTTACATCGTGTTTTGTTTGCTTTTCAAGTCTAAATAAGTTGTGGAGTGATTGCACGAAGAACATGGAAAAGGAGCAAAAGAGCAGAAGAAAGTGCAGAAAATGGAATTTCTGGTGCATGGCGTTCGCCATTACCCTAATGGTGTCCGCCATGTACCCAGTCCATGTCATTTAATGGAGTTCGCCGTTATCATGCAGTAGCAGAAAAACGTGGAATCAGTTTGGACTTCCTCTTCCCACTATCATGTTTCTTCTCAACTTCCCTTGCACGATGGAAGAACAGTTACCAGGCTCAAGATCTCTATATAAGTCTATTTCCTCACATTTCTGAGCATCCAAGTTCGTGCGGAAGCGTTGTTATTTTTGTTTTCTAGTCTTAGGCATAAATTACCAATTAAAAGTGACAATCGCTCACATCGAGAGATTGTCACAATTCTGTTTTTGTTTTATTCTGTACTCTTGGATCAACATCAAGCCTGTCGGCACTAATCGAGCACCTTTATTATTTCCTTAAGTTCCACATTTATTTTATCTTTACAGGTTTTTATTTGCATTAATTTAATTCTTGTTATATTGAATTCTTATACTTTATGATATGCTGTCCTTAAATTCAAATGCCATGTTTACGTTGTTTTTATTCGAAATAATGTCTGGCTAAACGTGTCAGAGACCAGTGTATGAGGACCGTTGTTACCGACGAGACTCGGTAGAAAAAATAGGTGCGAAACGATAATAAAATTCTGTTTTGGTTTTAGTTTCCAAGTCTAATTCTTAGTGTTTTATCACGAGAGTGAAAATCAAATTAAGGTCCGAGCCGATAGC
Organism: Lathyrus tuberosus; assembly: GCA_022829125.1. NCBI lineage: Eukaryota > Viridiplantae > Streptophyta > Magnoliopsida > Fabales > Fabaceae > Lathyrus > Lathyrus tuberosus. The sequence goes on from JALAZF010000031.1 coordinate 15,731,421, forward strand.
GCGAGAGTGTGAGGATTGAACCGGAGAGTGGAAACTATGCATCGATCCTAAAAACATCGAGAGCGCTTTAGGTATCGATTAGGTATCGATTAGGATCTAATTAATTAAAATGGGCGAGCGGGAGCAAAATCTCATGGTTAGGGAGTATGGCTTTAGTCAATAGCGTGAAAGTGTGAGACGAAGTCTTTAAATTGATATTTTCTATGGAATGCATTTTAATTACGATTAGTGCCTATATTTTACAGAGTCCCTGAGGAACACGAAATCCATATTCCGACCCCACTTTATTATTATCTTTCCCAATCATTAGCAATTTACGTTTTACTTCCGTCTAAACTTCTAAATCTCTAGCCTTAGCTTTACATAGCATCAATCGATAACGGTAGATTGATTATTAGTCCCTGTGGGTTCAATATCTTTTAAAACTACACGATATACTGTATACTTGCAGTTAGACCATCCGATAGACTCGTAAGGTTGCGATCACAAAGCTGATTAGAAGATCTTAAATCCGAGAGTTACCTTTTCAGAAGCTGTAGGTAATAGTGTTGCTGAAAGAGTACAAGATGAAGAAATCAGAAGTTGCTCTATCAGAAGTCGTTGCAGTTCTTACTCACCTAAGAAAGCTTAGGTAGAAGTCTTTACTTTCTGAACTACTGATTCTGGGTGATAAGACTAAGCCAGTAAGAACAAGATCAAGTCTCAAACCCTTTGAAGAAATATGTCGTGGTTTGATATTCATATTGGTATCTGCATCTGAAAAAAGAATGTGTCTGATCTAAGATCGTACTCTGATGACACAAGAAGAATTTCAACCAGTTCTCTCAATATACTGCTTCTTGTTTTCTATATCTAGAATTAAGCAGTAGTTGATTGAATCAATTGAATTTCTGGAAACAAGTCATATTGAGGACAAAAGTGGTTGATCATAAGCAGGAAGCTGAATAGATTACTCAGATCCTTCCAATGATATGGATACAACAAACATCAGGAGAGATGTTTTCATCCATCAGAATGAGAAGATCAAAGAAGCTTTGAAGATGTTCTAGCTTATCTTGGCAGAAGAAAAGGATGGAATTCTATGTATCTCATTCAATAAAGGAAAGAAGATGTTGTGGAGATGATTCTAAGAAGAATTTTCTCTAGTGGTCCAGCTGGAGTCATCATCAACAATAATCTCAAAATCAAAATCAAATTGAGCGGTGATTCTAAAGAAGCGCACATTCTCAAAAAGCAGAAGCTGGAAGTCTACCAGATTAATGAGTAATGTTTTTCTAAAGTCTTACCTTTTTAAATTACCTAAGAATCTATTTTTGTATTCTAGTATTAAAATTTTGGGATTATGTTCAGAAAGGAATTATAGTTTTTAAACCTTATAGATACAGTTTTTTCTTATGGCTGTTATTTTTTCAAATTCCTTGCTGAAGATTAAACTTGTTCTCTTTCCCATATGTGAACTCTGTTCTATGTTCTGAATGAAAAGAAGTATATCAAAATACATATATTCTCAAGAATAGAAAAATATTTTTCTGATGCTTGATTTATTATGTTCTACTTCTGAGATGTGAAACTTCTGACAAGTGAAGCTCTCATGTATCTGAAGTATCCATGGTCAGAATGCTCTTTTAAGTTTTTGACTGTTGGAAAATGAAGAGTGTACTTCATTAACACGTTGTCAGGAAAAGTGAAGAGTTATGATTCATTTTAAGTTAGCCATATTTTAATGAACGTCGCTTCACACCTAACATGACACATTGGGTGACGAGACTCCTGGATTCAGGCTGTTAAATCATAACTTTCTTTCTCTTGCTAGAATTTATTTCTTTTACTGTTGTCTGTTCTTATATGTGACAGTTACCTAATATTTTTAGTATCCATTCGTCTATTCTTTATTATTGTATCGAGTGCATTTAATACAATCTTTACTATTTCACTTTAAATTCCTCTCATGCGTTTATGTTTCCTATAAGTACTTTCCTTGGTAATGGTGTTGGTCCATTTTTGTGGTTAAGCATTAATTGCTTTGCGTGTCTTGAGTTTGTTTGTTTTAAATTGTTTTGTCTTATTGCTTTGATTCATCTCAAGTTCCTCTATTTATATTCTTCAGTTTATCTTTTAACAGTCATTCCTCCTTTCCATCCTTACAAATCTTCGCTTCTCCTCTATCCTTCTCAGTTTTCTTTTAACCCTGGCTATCAAAACCTTTTGTGGTAATGAAGATCTTGTGGAAGTTATTTGTGAAAAACGACCTATCTTTCCTCGTCTTGAAGGAACTGATCGCGACATCATCTTGAGCATGCACATACAGGACTGGCCCAAATACTATGCATTGTTGCATGGACCCATTTATCCAAACATGGTGAAGGATTTCTGGAATTATGCCTTAGTAGGCGTGGATGGCACTCCCGTTACCATCACTCCTGCCTCCATTTCAAAAGTTATTGGTTGTACCCAAATTGGTATCATTGTGGACGAGTTTTGCTTTACCTACACCTTTGTTGATAAGCTCAATAGCATTCATGACACCACATTTCCAAGATTTGAACCAGAAAATTCTGAGAAGCTCCTTCCATCAGTAAAAGCATGGTTTAACCTCCTGCTAACTAATTTTCGCCCTCAAGGTGTTGACAAAAATGTTTTATCCCATGCTGACAGACTGTTCATCTACTTTGTCATGAATAACATCCGTGTCAACCTGCCTTAAACCATCTTCAATCATCTAAAAGAATCAGTCACTATCTCAAGAGGTCAGTATAAATCCTTCATACCTTATGGAAGGATTATATCAGAACTTTTCTATAGGGCTAATATCATTAGTTTGGCTAAGAGAAATGGACCTGATGTTGCGGCTGTTGATGTAAGATGTGAAGAAGTTACTAGCTTGCTGGATTGGTAGTTTTCTCTGCTGGTTGGATATTGGTGTCTGGGTGTTTTTTTGGTCTTTTGGTCTCTATGCCTGTAGGTTGTCTGTGGTCGGTTGGCTTTTAATGTCGTTTGTTTTCATGTGGTCTTGGTTTATTTGGTTTTGGTTGTATCTGTCTTTCTCCCTTGCTACTCTCTTTAAAAATGTCTAGCATGTACTCCTCCTTATAATATTAATGAAGTTATCTATTATTTTCTGTTAATTATTTCTTTATCATTCATGTTATTAACTATCTTACAATCTGTTTATTCTTTAAATTTCCTTGTGACTTTATTTCGTATATGTTTTTTGGGAAATTAACTTCATATCTTAAAACTTCTCAAATAGAAATTAGAGGGAGCTTACAAACCTCTTTTCTAAGACTATTTGACACAGGGGGGGCTTACAAACCTCATACCCTGAAAGTTTTTGGTCATGTTGTTATTTTCTTAGTAATTGTATTACTACTATGTTCGCTTCTAATCTCTTCTTGATAATGAATTTCTTGTATAATTATTCTTCTATCTTTTATTAATCTTTCTGATTAAATATGTTTTACCTTTTTAATTTTTGACAAAGGGGGAGAAAGTAAAATGATTTTGATATACCTATTCCAAGTCTCTTGATCCCAAATACATGTTTCAATATGTTTTATCACTAACCTTTGTTTTAATAATTGAGTAGGAACTTTGTAAAAGTTCACTATATGTTAGAACATATCATCAGAAGATATGTTCAAGAAACAAGAAGTATGCTCTAAATGAGTTTGCTCTGATACAATACATGATTCAATTTGGTCTTGGCCATTCATAAATCAGAAGTAAAAGAACAATCTGAAAGAATGTCTGTGAGTGCTCTGATACCTCAGGCTTGTCAGAAGTTGTGAACTTTCTGAAAGCATGGTAGCTAGACTCTAGCACTTCAAGATTGTGGATCTTATGGATAATCTAAATGGTCATTCTGAAAATGTTCAAGTTATGAACTTTCCATTGACATTTTGATTACTGCACCTCTTGGTGATATGCTAAAAATATTAAAAATATCTATCTTAGATACATGATGCGAAGCATCAAGGAACTAAAATTAGGTTCTTATTACGTCAATCACGTTCTGATAGCAAGCCAGGTTCTGAGATGAAGACCAGACAGTTTTAGACAGACTCTGATGAGATGTCTCTGACAAGTATTCCTTCTCTGATCATATGCTCTGTACATCAAATTATTTTGTAAGTCTTGAGATCAGGGGGAGACTCTGAACAAGCATAAATGAATTTTGAGAGTAACAAATTCAGGGGGAGCTGGTGAGCTTAACTCTGATTCTGTAGTTTTATGGTGATTACCCTCTATCAAAATACATTGTTTGTCATCATCAAAAAGGGGGAGATTGTAAGAATAAGAGTGGTTTTGCATCTGGCCTTAAGTTTTGATGATAACTGCACATGTTATCTCAGAGAACAATTAGGTACTTTATGGTTTATATCTAGTGTGTTGCTTTTGCTAAACAGGATATCTATTTGATTTAAAAGGCGTGTGACGTCATCAGATCATTATCTAAACACTCATGGAAGAAAACATATTGTGTACAAGATGTAAATTCATTATTCTGAAATGATTTCTAACACAACGGTTCTGAAGAACATGTGTATCAAAGTTTCTGATTGTGACTTTGTAAGTAAGCCTTGAAAGCTTTCTTAGAAATGTGCTTTTCTAAAGATCAAGTTCTGAAGTTTCTGAAGACAAGGTTATGTTGAAAGAAGTTCTGGAGATTCTAAAGACATCATTTTTGAAGATCAAGATCTGAAGTTTCTGAAGACAAGGTTCTGTTGAATGAAGTTCTGAAGATTCTAAAGAAATCATTTTTTGAAGATCAAGATTTGAATTTTCTAAAGATAAGGTTTTGTTGAACGAAGTCCTGAAGATTCTAAAGATATCATTTCTGAAGATCAAACTCTGAAGACTCTGAAGACTCTGAAGACAAATATGCGCTCAACTAGTTCTGAAGATTCTGAAGACAAGGTTCTGCTAAATAAGTTCTGAAGTCTCTGAAGACATCCTTCTAAAGACCAAGTGCTAAAGACTTTTATGATAGTCCTGCTGAACAAAGATCTGAGATTCTGAAGACTTAGGTTCTGAAGTTCCAAGTATTGATCTCTCTACATGCTTCATCAAATATACATCTGAAGCCTCTGAAGATTAGAAGATAGGAAAATGGTTTTCGTGTTTCAATGAATATAATAGTACAAGTAGTATGTGACCTCTACCCAGATTAGGTGGCGCAAGGACAACTTTTTGTATTATGATGTGATCATTCCTGTAAGTGAACGTTGGGATATTACAATTGGAATATGTTTCCAATTATACCCTCTAACGGGTCTATTCTCAAGTCCTATTTATTGAAGATCTCAAGACTTGAAGAAGTGCTGAAAAAGCCGGAAAAGCAAAGGCTGGTGTTTTTGAGAGAAAAGTGCTTGAAGCGAAAGCCGTGAAAAGCCAAGTTGCTTACAAATGTCGAGTATGCTTGAATTGCTTTCAAAGCTGTTGTAGTTGTTGCTACAAGCTGGGTGAAATACAAAATGCTACAGTGAAAAATGATGCAAGAGCAGGAAAGAAAATCAAGACTGAATAAAGAAGTTCAAGAGCTGAAGAATACACGACAGTATGTGTGCAAGGTGGAAGCAAGAACCAAATTACAAGCTCAAGAAGAAGATGCTCAAGGTCAACAAATTAAAGCGCTTCTCTACAAAAATGAGAGAAGCATAGTCTTGTAAAATAGCAAGGAGTTGTTGCTTATATATTGCTAGAAACACTTTTGTGTTATTGTACTTCAATTGTGTCACCTGCTTATTTAGAAGCAATTTATGTACACACCACTGTAAACACTTTTCAAAGTGTAGATTCTTCAAGTGACTAAGTTGTTAGTTTGGATACTTGAGAGGAATAAGTTGTTATTGAACACTTAGTGGTTGTAATCTGTTGAGATTATTGGATTAAGTCCTTGTCTAAGGTAAAATCACCTTGGTGGGTGGACTGGAGTAACTTTGTTAACAGTGAATCAAAATAAAAATAATTATGTTAATTTATTTTTATTGTCTTGTTAGCATTGATCTTTAATTCCGCAGAAAATACCATTGTTGGTGAAACCAAATCAAACCCCATTTTCTTGTGTTTCTCACCCTTTCAACATAGTATTTCTCCAAGAACTTGAGGAAAATAATGGTATGATGGAAGATGATCCAATCAACTTCCGTCAAGCCATGCAAAATTCTAACTCGGAAAAGTGGATTGAAGAAATGAAGGAGGAGTATAAGTCCATGCAAGACAATAAAGTTTAGGAACTTGTCCTGTTACCAGAAGGTGTGAGACCCATTGGTTGCAAATGGATTTTTAAGACCAAACAAAATTCTCTCGATAATGTGGAAAGGTATAAAGCTCGTCTTGTGGCTAAGGGTTGCACTCAAAAGGAAGGTGTTCTGGACTGAACCAATGGCTAGGCATGGCCCAATCCACTTCTGCTCCCAGAACGACCCAATTGCCTAAGCCCAATCCGCTAAGGGCAGAGTTTACCTTTCTGCCCTCTAACCGGGCAAGGATTACATCGCTCCTCCTCGGTATTGCTGCCCATCACGCACGGCTTCATTAATCCCAGGACAGCTATGGGCAGGTGCCCGGAACTACGCCTTTGCCCGACATAACGGCTAGTTTTAGGCACCATGCCCGATATAACGGCTAGTTTTTTACAGTTACTTATTCTTCGGGAAACAGATATTTCGCCCCGAAAATAGGGACCGCTGGCCACGCATTGGGGGCATTATATAAACCCTCTCACTTGAGAGGGCCAGATATCCAATATTCATCCTAAGAACATACTTTGTACTTGCCCCTTTCTCTCTGACCCTTTCTTACTTGAGTGTCGGAGTGCCTTGCAGGTACACCCCCCCTCCTCTCCTACAAGCATCATCATCTGCCCAACCCGAAGGCCACAACGATCCAGTCTGATCACCTCCGATCAGTGGCGCCGTCTATGGGAACTTAGCTTCCCCGTATTTTGATTCAAGATCCCCTCTTTTTCACTTCGAAGACTAAAGCTCTCTTCAAACCCCTTTCGATCATCATGGCCTCCACCAAGAATGATGTTGTCCGTCAAGAATCTACTGTCGTCGTTATAGCTGATAACGCCGACCACATCCTCGCCGGATCTGTTTTTCCAGAAACTGACCAACGGGACGGGAAGACTACGTCCCCAATCCTCGATGAAGTGAAACCTCAGGCACAGGATACTGACCGTGTTTTCGAGCCTATTCCGGTTCCACAAAACGCAGACTCCAGCACGGCTGCTCTCATAGCCTCCCTCAATAGATCAAACCTCTTGATCTTCCAGCAAGGTGAAAAGATCAACGCTCCCGAGCACGTCCTCCAGGAGCGCCTGTCCTCGGAAATGCCTCGCAGCCTGTCTCCACGTCCTCGGTCTCCCCCTCAGAAACAGAGGCGTGACAGGTCCAGAAGCCTCTCCCCGGAGAGAAGATGATCAAGATCTGAAGAGCCCACTTCTGATCTTTCACGAAGACGACGCCAGTCCCCTCCGCGGAAGTCAAGACGTTCCCCTGTGTCAAAGAAGTCCAGGCCCTCAGAAAAGTACGAGCATCGCCGTTTGCACAGGCATTCTCCATGACGAAGCGGGAGCCGTGGTCATAGCTATTCCTTCTCCCATTCTCCAAGCACAAGCAGTGACGACGATGTCCACGGCCCCCTCTCATAGGAGATCATGGACACCAAAATTCCCCACAGGTTGGAAAAGCCCCCCGCTCTTGCGACCTACGACGGGACCACTGAACCCGGCGAACACATAGAAAACATAGAGGCAATGCTCCACTACCACAACGTGAGTGGGGCCATAAAATGCAGATCGTTCCCAATCACCCTCAGGAAAGGGGCTATGGCTTGGTTCAAGCGCCTTCCCCGAGGGTCGGTCACATCGTGGAGAGATTTGAAGAGCCGGTTCGCCCGGCATTTTACGACTTCCCGACGACATCCCAAGTCGGAGGCCACCTTAAAAGCTATCATACAGGGCAGGGATGAGTCCCTGCGGGCATATATTGAACGATTTACCAAAGAAGTCGTGGAGGTCCGTACTACGGACCATATGAAAAAGTATCTTTTCGAGAAGGGCTTGAGACTAAAAAGCGATTTTCGCAAGGCCGTCGGAATCGAGACTTCTCGAACATTAATGGAACTTCTCCGGAAAGCTGAAGCATACATACAGTACGAAGAGAAGGAGGCCGCATATCATGCCCGGGACGCAAGAGATAGCGAAAATACCCGGACACCAAAAAATATGAGCCGGAGACATCCCGACAAGGAAAAGAGAGGCGACGAGACGATCGCCCCCGAGAAGGGAAAGGGCCTGTTGGCCGATTCACGGAGTATACCCTGCTCACCGCTCCTCGCGAGCGCATTCTCTCCAAATGCATCAATACGGAGTTCAAGCAGAGAGGCGTCGGGTTCCCCAAACCGACGAAGTCCAAAGACAACGTGGATAAAAGTAAATATTGTCGTTTCCACTACAGCCATGGCCACACGATCGAGGACTGCATGCACCTTAAAGATGCTATTGAGATCCTCATCAAGGAGGGTCATTTGAAGTAGTATATCAAGAAAGGTGAGTCTTTAAAATGGGAGGCGTCAGATTCAAAGAAGGAAGCAGAATCATCCCCATCCAGTCCTTCCCCGCAGGTCGATATGTCCATCACACGACCAGAGTGTAGCACCCCAAAATTTGCTCTCCTAGCTTTAGTACTAACTGGCTTGTGTTTCATTTCATTTTGCATTATCATGTGTGCATATCATTGGTTCTTAGCATGGGGTCAAGGTTCCTGAGGCAGTTCAAGAGAAGAAGATGTTCTTCAAGCAAGAGTCCTTATATTGTCCAAGAGAGCTCAAGTGGATCACTCTCTCCTAACCAGTGCAGAAATTAGGGTTTTGAGATTCTTGGGTTTATTGCTCCAATGGGCAAGCTTCTTGGGTTTTTATCATCACCAAATGGCATATCTTATCTTTGTTGGAGAGGATACACATCATATTCAGAGGAATTTGGATTTGGAGACTATGTTATTTCCTCCTAGACTGAGGGTACCAAAATTAGGGTTTGCTATAAAGTTAGTTTATTTCTGATTTTTTGGGCAAGACTTAATTCCATGGTATTCCTTGTGTCCCTGGACATCTAGGAATGGAAGATTGTCCATCAGTTTGGTTCAGGAGAAGTTTAATTGGCCAATGGATTGGGAATCAGGAGAATCAGGAGAAAAGTCAACAGTGGGAGGGGAAGTCAACTGTGGAATTTTGAGGTTCTCTCCAAGGTTTTCAAGGTCTCACATTATCATATGGTCTTCAAGAGTCAAGTTTCATGCCATTTATCAAGAATCAAGGGTTGATACAAAAGTTACTAAATATGGAAATGACCTATAATTTGAAAGTTTCCTTTTTTGGGCAAGTTCTTACATTACTTTCAACTTGACTTTTCATCATCAAGAAAGCTTCAAATGAATTTTCCTCAAACATGAAAGTTGAAGACCTTTTTCTCCTCTTTCCAACAAGTACTAGATGGTCTCCATATCATTTGTGAAACTCAAGTTATGATCAAAAGAAGGAAAAGTGGTTTTTTAGGGTTTTCTCATGGTTCCATTTGCATTTTGGGACATAGTGACCTATAATTGATTCCATTGCTTCATGTCACATTCTAACATCAAAGAACATTCCTTAAGGATCATTTTGGACCTTTGAACCAAGGGATTCCATGAATTATTCATTACTTATTTCACATGGTGCAAAATTGCAAAATCATTGAAAACTCATGAACCAAGACATCTCAAGGCCCAAATCCAATTCAGGTGTGATTAGCAATTGTTAAATAAGTGATCCATCATCAAGGGTTTGGATATACATGCATGGAGGAGGGTGTATTTCACATTATTCAAATTTCCAAAAACACCCAAAACTCATTAAGTGAGGAATTAATAAGGCCCAAGTAGTGATCAGTGGATTAACCCTAAGTATTTAAACCTACTCATGCATTGGTTAGAGGAGAATACACGTGATTTGGAGGAGAAAAAAGTTTGAACCCTAAAACTTGAATCATTAGAATCTCACAATCCAGAAGAGCTTTTCCAAAACTTCTTTCACCATCTGAGTCCTGAGGATCCATAGAGCACAAAGCAATCATCACTTGAAGCTAATAGCAAGGGAATAGGTGGCGTGATCTCAGGTTGGTGGTATTTTTCATGATCTTAAAACTCAGATTTTTGACATGCATAATGTTGTGTGACATTCATTGATCATTCTGGTATATTTTGTTTTGAATTTGGACGTGCAATATGGTTGTATCGTGAGTTTTAAAATTTTGGATCCATCCTTGTTTCATTCGTTTTGACTTATGCATTGGTTATTTGTGATTTTTTATTGCATATTTGAGATCCTCGTGGAATTCTGGTCAAGATAGTGTATTCGCGTGTGTGTTCTGGGTTTCTTTTTGTTGCAGATGGCCGGAAGTGGTGGTCGGAACCCTAGCTCCGGTGACTGGTAAGGGTTCCGGCGAGGTGAAGGGGCTGGAGGTAGGAGATGAAGTTTCCACCGTTGATTTGTTTGATCCCACGGCCCACATGCTGCCACGTTTTATTTTTTTCTGATTTTATTTAATGTTTGTGTGTTTACTAGCTCATGGTTGCTATCGCGTGCCCTTAATCACAGCCTCTTATCCTAATTACTATTTGAAATATTGACTTAATGTGAGACGTTTGATGCATCTAACGGTTGGATTAGTGACAGCGCATTAAAATACCATGTGCTTGTTATGTGCTTTTTTATTTTGTTCTGAGTAATTGTGTGGGTGCGTGTGTTGTTGTTTATGGTGTGCACGCGAATCTGAACTGTTGATCACGTTCACTATGTTGGTTGATTGACTTGGTGTGGTGCGTAGGATTAATCCATTGGCTATGATTGGATCTGAGATTGACTGAAGTCCACGCGTGCATCCTTTTTTTATTTTATTTTTTCTGATGGATTTAATGTTTGGGCCTGCTATTTACACACCCACCTTCCAGCCCATTTCAATTTCCAACGTGGTTGGACTACTGAACACACCCCCCACGCTCATTCCCATTCATTTTATTTTATTTAATTGGCATTAATTCATTTCTAATTTTTAAAAATAGATAATTGCATTAAAAAAATCCCCAAAAAATTCATGAATCATATTTATAATTTTATAAAATTTTCCCAAATTTTATATTTTATTTTTATCATCTGCATTAATTATTTTAATAATTTCTTTTTGAATTTGCCTCATTTTGCACACATTGCATTGTTTATTTTATTTCTCACCATCCATAAAACCTTTTGAACTCATTCTTTTTGAATTGATTCATCAACACAGTGAATTGCATTAAAATATTTTTCTCTCATTTTAAAATCATTTCATATTGCATTTTGGTCCTCCTCTTTTGCATATTGAGTCATGTTTCTTGTCTGAACTTTGCATAATTGTTTGGGTGACCTATCTTATGAATTTTGGCATGAGTTTTTGATATGTTGTTTGTTTCTAGTTGAGAAATGTTGATAATTAATTTGGTGATTTTAGAAGGTGTGTTGCTAATTATGTGATTGCTTTTTGTTTGGGAACTTCTTGTATGCACATCCTTAATCATGTCTGATTATTTGTTTGAGAGGGCACTTGTGCCATTGCTTGAGATTGCTTCTTGGACTTCATAAACCATGCTTGAATTGTTATAGGTCACTTGATTACCATTACATGTCATTGCTTGGGTTTCATTAGTCTTATTATTACTTATATCTGTTTTGTACTAACCTTTTATGCAGGGGCTGAGGTAAGTTATTTAAGGGTGTGGATAAGTATCCATATCCACTCTCATTCTTTCTTTCTCTCATCTTTTCTTTTCTTTAGGCTTAAGTTGTTGTCGAACCTCCCCTTAGGGCCATCTTTGCATGATAACATTAGGACTAGATCCCATAGGATAGTCTCCCTCTAAACCTCCCCTTAGGGCCATCTTTGCATGATAACATTAGGATAGATTTCCCCCTTAGTGTTTTTTTTCTTTTCTTTTGAGTCCCTCTTCTCATCTCTTAACATCTCTAAGATACTTAATAATGTCAACTTGCCTTGCACACGAGCCTTAAACATAGGAAATGAAGATTGAGGGGTCCCCCTTCTCTCTTCTAGACTGTTGAGCATACGTCCCATTAGGGGCGACCATGCGACGCATTCGCTCCCGTGTCATAGACTTTGGTTCAAGTCGAGTTATGAACTAACTCAAGTCACTTCTGTCCTAAAAAAATACAAACAAACTTCAAACCTTTTTATCCCGCGGGATCGTCAAACTAAAGGCTATTTTCAAAAAGGGCACGTTACTTTCCATCTGGGTCGTAAACAGGCATCGACCCTAACTGCCGGACGCGGACTTAATGTCGCTCATAAAAAACACAAAAAGAACTTGGTCCGAACTACGTTGACTTTGAATTTCCCATTGCACAAAGGGAGTACGTAGGCCTAGGACGTCGACGTCCTACCGAGTTTGTCTTTGTCTTCCCCTTCCCCGTTTTAGTGTAGCCATAGATGATAGGATAACTCACCCTTAGATTAGATAACAAGCGTGGATCCCATCGAGTACGATGGACGCGTGGGGTGCTAGCACCTTCCCCTCGCGTAACCGACTCCCGAGCCCAGGCTATGGTTGCGATGGCCATTCCTTTCCCTCTTCCTCAGGTTTATGCGGTGTTTCCTTTCCCTCTCTTGGGATAAATATACATTGTTGGCGACTCTGTGTTTCGCGCCACTTTCGCGTTTGTACCTGGATGAAAATCCTGGGAGCGACAACTGGCGACTCTGCTGGGGAATCTGGTTGACCTATGTTGGTCCATCCCTAAGCGAGTCGATCCTAGCGCTTGCTTGTCTTTGTTTTCTTTGGGTACTTTTGTTTTTTTGTTTTGCTTTATTTGTTGTATTTTATTTTTACCGCATTTTCTGCATTGCATATTATTATCAGCTGCTGCACTGTTTTTCTGTTTGGCGGGTTGGGAGTTCTGAGAGATAAGCCCAATACCCAGGCTTGAGCATACACGTAGGATTAGCGTGGCAAGTAGTGTGACTCGTGTGGCGTTTGGCCAGATGTAGTATACATGAAAACTCCACATCCAGACGAGGTTTTCTTCGGTAATGTTTTATCCTGCGCATTGGTGCAGATGATTGAATGTAACCTGGAAAACTGTCGACTCTGGCGACCATTACCGAGAACTCAGTAACGGCACTCCTCCTGAGACGTGATAATGGCAGACCAGAAATGGCAAACCCATTACACATGTCGATCCGAGGACCCAATACTGGGAACTTGCTATAGGGTGTCCTTTGGAAAAGAATCGGTGGAAGCACTCCTTGTTTGGCGATAGTACTGTACCCCGAGGGATGAATGTACTATTGCTTCTCGACCTCAGTGCCGAAATTGAGGACTTGCCATGGGATATTTTCTTTTTGAGGGGAATCAGTTAAGGCCTCCTCGATTAGTGATGATGCCAAACCAGAAATGGTGAACGTATCATCATCTCTCGACCTGAGAGCCCGTGATATTGAGGATCCTCGGCTTTCTAGTACCCACATGTGAGAGGGCAGGGTGTTTACAGGTTTGCAGGTAACCTTGACCTTCAAAATACCCGGTTTTCTGATCAGCAGTTTTATCAGTGTGACACTATGGTTATTCTGGTATTCTGGGTATTTGGGCCAGACCTTTGAGATTATACAGTGGTTCAGTGCAGCAGTTGTCCAGTCTGTGTGGCATCCTTGATCCCATGTGTGCATTTGCATCATCATTTTGCATCCTAACATGTTTATTCATTTGCAGGGTTGCATCCTAACTTTGATTCTGGTTTTTGAAGACTATTAAGGATGAGTACTCAGAAGAGAAAGAACATTATAGTGTACAAGTTCCCATTACTTTTTCTGGATACTGTTTACAAGATTGTGTCTATGGCAGAACCTGGGGCATTGGCAAACTTTAGAGAAGAGTATGGAAGAATTTTGAATTTTGCTCGCAACATCACTGAATATGAGTATAAGGCTTTGTACACTCTGGTGCAATTCTATGACCCTCACCTGCGTTGTTTTCTATTCACTGATTATCTTTTGGCTCCGACATTGGTGGAATTTTCTCTCATTCTGGATATTGCCATAAAAGAAGAAGCTCCTTTCTATCCTTCTGAAGAACTTCCTGATTTGGAAAAGGTTTCTGAGGCTTTGCATTTGGATCCATCTTTGTTGAAAAATAACATTGCCAGTAAGGGAGGGTGTAAAGGTTTTCATGCGAAATTTTTGATAGAACGGGCTGCTATGTATGCTAAGGCTAGATGTTGGTCAGTTTTCAACGCCATCTTGGCTATGTGTGTTTATGGAACGGTGTTGTTTCCGAATATGAAGGATTTTGTGGACATGCATGTTGTCCGAATATTTACCATGAAGAATCTGGTACCTACTTTGCTTGGATATCTGTATTATTCAGTGCATTATAAGAATGAGAAGAGGAGGGGAGGGCCCCTTTATTTTTGTGCGGCAATCTTCTACAAATGGTTTGTTGATCGTCTTCCCGAATCTGGGGCATTTGTAGATACTCAAGGAACTTTGGAGTGGTCCAAAAGATTGATGGGCTTGAGAGCAAATAATCTAATTTGGGTTAACCGTGACTTGTTGGGCCAAGATATCATGATTAGCTGTGGAGGTCTCCCAAATGTGCCTCTAATAGGAAGGAAAGGGGGAATTAACTACAACCCTATTCTTGCTATTAGGCAATTCGGGTATGCCTTGAAAGAGCCGCCAAGAGACGAGGAGGTCCAAGAATCTTTATATTTGAGTGGGGAAACCAATCCAGAACTGTTAAAAGAAGCTGCAAATACTTGAGGAGATCGTCATAAGAAGGGGAAGGTTTCTTTTGGGAAGAGCAACAACAGAACATTTCCTGCGTATGAAGATTGGATTCAAAAAAGGGTAGAGGAGGAGCTTTTGCCATTCGCCAAAGAACCACCATCTTACCCCTTGCTGATTGAGCCTCCTATCACAGTTGAGATAGAGAAGTTTAACAAGTTGTGGGCTGAAAAAGAAAAGCTGCGGGAAGAAAACAGTGAGCTACAAAGAGAGATTTATCAGTTGAAACATGAGCGGGGTGAAGCTGTTCATATCGCCAAGTTGAAGACAGAGCTTCTTGCTGAGGCAGAAAAGGAGCTAGCTGACAAGGTCGCATCCAGACAAAGGATGAAGCAAGCTCTAGACGGTATCAGTAAGGTTCTCGAGTCTAAGAAGGAGGAGTTGGACAAGGCTTTGTTAAAAATTCACAGGTTCAATGCTCACCGAGAAACTGCAATGGCTGAGAATAAGCAAAAGGAAGACGGTTATCTAGCTCAGATTGATCAATTAAAGTTGAAGCTCAAGAAGAAAGACGCTGAGATCCTATCAGGGGTGTTCCAGAGACAAGCAGTCGAGGGTCGACTCAATGAAGCCATAGCCTCCATAGAGGAACTGAAGATCCGAGCTGAAGTGAAGAGACCTAGAAATGAGGGTCCTAGCATGGACGGTGTTTCTGGAGAAGACGCTTGGGAGTTGCATTGCCGATACTTGGAGGGGATCATGCATAGGAGAGACATTCTCATTCAAGAGCTAATTCAGAGACCGAAGCATCCCGACACCAGAAAG
Organism: Lathyrus tuberosus; assembly: GCA_022829125.1. Classification (NCBI taxonomy): domain Eukaryota; kingdom Viridiplantae; phylum Streptophyta; class Magnoliopsida; order Fabales; family Fabaceae; genus Lathyrus; species Lathyrus tuberosus. The sequence goes on from JALAZF010000031.1 coordinate 15,747,061, forward strand.
CTGTTCAAGGAAATTCAAGACTGGAGCAAAAAGCATAATGGATGGGGGGATTGACACTTGTGGACTTTGATGACATGCCGTAGTTTTCTATTTTTCATTATTTGGACCACTGCCAGGCTTGTTGGTTGGGATCTATGATTATTGTGTTCAGACTTGTTATCTTGGATTTGTGATTGTTGACACTTGGTTTCCCTCTGGTTCTCTTAATATATGAGCAGAAGTTCCGCTCTATCTTGTTGTTAAACTGGAATCAAGGGGTGGATCGCCTTGTGAATATTCAAACATGTTCATTTGCATTTGCATATTCATAATCATTTTGCATAATCATTTTGCATGACAGGTGTTTATCTCCGGTGTTCTTACTTTGTTCTCCTCCGCAGTACAGGATTGATCAGCCAGTTCATCGGTATTCTACTCAGTCTGTGATAACCAGAGGATAGCCATGGAACAACTCCGTGCGGAGATGCTTGAAATGAAGGTTCAGATGGGGCAGCTCATGGGGAATATGCAAACTCTTATGCAAGACCAGAAGATGCTGAGGAAGGAGGTCAATCAGATGAAGACTCAGATGGGTTTGGTCATGGAAATTTTGAATAGGGTGTTAAAGAAGGAAGACAGTCATGTGCTCGCTTCCACAATAGAGGTCCTTACTCCTCCCATCTCTTTGGGATTTGATCTAGATCACGGATTGCCTCGCGAATCTCTTCCACAAATTGAGATTCCAGAGCTTTCCCAACAGCAGCCAGGTCGTGTCTCCCAAGATAAGCCTAAGAATAAAAAGGGTGCACAGAGACCGAAGCAGTCTGAAAGAGTTTTTCATCCACTCCCCATGCCATATTCTCAACTATTGCAGCATCTCCTTCAGTTGTAACTGGTACATAAAAGGACTTTGGCTCCTTTCACTAGTAATCCCCCACTAGGCTACAATGCAAGAGCCCACTGTGATTTCCATTCTGGGGCGCCAGGGTATACTATGGAGAAATGTAGGGCCTTTCAGCACCAAGTCCAGGATTTAATTGATGCAGGGGCAATTGAATTCACGTCGGGCGGCGTGAGTATACAAGGTGATTTTACCCCAATTGTTGCAAAAGAAGAAGAGACTCTTCCCATCTTTGCAGGATCCACCTCATGTCATGGACTTTCTCCACAACCTTTTGTTGCAGAAGCTCTACGTCAGCAACCTTTGTTTGTGCCTCAGCCAAATGTAGCGCTGGTGGGGCGCCCAAATCAGCATCGACAGCAGAGTTATCAGCAGCAGGGGCAACCGAGACCAAGAAGGCCCAAGAGGATATTTGATCCTATTCATATCCCTTATAGTCAGTTGTTTGCTCGTCTACTCAAGAACTCTCTGATTCAAACGAGGAGTACCACGCCGGTACCGTACCCTATTCCTCCGGATTATGACATGACTGCTAGGTGCGAGTTCCACTCGGGAACGTTTAGGCATACAATTGATAAGTGTAATGTATTCCAGCACAAGGTGCAAGACTTGGTCGACTCGAAGGTCATCACGCCAGATGGTACCCCTTTGGATTGAAGCTTCTTTGTCAGAGCAAACACCAGATTGCAAAAGCGTCATCAAAAGCAATAAGTCTAGACGGAGTCAAGCCTTCCTCAGCAATGGCAATCTTCGGCTTCTTTACTGCATTTTCATTTGTAGTTTTTCATTTCTTGTTAAAGCATTGTATGCATGTAAGACTCATTTGTTTTTAAATGACAATCATAATACAATGAGCATGTTTTTCTTGAAGTAATCCATTCGTGTTCACTCTTAAATGTTTATATGCACTGCAATACCAATTTTCTTGTTTAGAACTCTTGAGGGAGGATGACGAAATAAGAGCGCAGATTTCTAACGGTGCGCTTTTGGATAAAACCCTGTTAAGGATGTACAGGCATTGTTCCCAATTCACAAACACTGGAGAGATAAGGAGATAGACCCTCGTTAACCCCTTTGAGCCTTGAAGTAGGAGTTTCTTTCGTACGAAAAAACCCTCATACTTAACCCAGGGGCAGGGTAGGCGTCAGTTAGTTTGACCGAGCGTTCAAATTTCAAGGAGAGTGTGCATCTGAGGAACCATTACCTTCTATCCCACCGTCAAGAGGTCAAGAGATGTGAAACCACAATGGTTATCCATCAACAACTAAGGAGTGAGGCAGTCACAACCCTTTCAAGCAAGTAAGACGACCAGCGTCACACGCTTTGTTCAAAAGGGGGAATAAAATAAAAAAGAAAGCCCGCTAAGTCAAAACTTGAAAACAAGCGACTTAGACAAAAGTTAGGGCATCCCGCTGGACTTAAAAATCGAAAAGCTCAAAAGAGTCAGTCCAGGCAAAAATTAGGGATCAAAAAGCAAAAGAAAGGAGAAGCGAAAAGCATTACAAAAGAAAATCCCCGATAAGAACAAATTCGTGTGATTACAGACACAAAAGATAAAAAGGGGTGACTGTCTTTCCAAAACTCCCTTAGGTGCCAAACCATTAGTGGCATAGGTTCCTTAAAGATCATAAACCTTTTGAAAGACGAGTGTTTGTGTCAGATTAACTGAACATAGGACTGGAGAACATCACGAAGAGTGGGTGGGCATCGATAAATTTTGAGCCATAAATCCTTTTTCTGAAACTGTGAACCAGACCACGTTACAACCCTTAAAAGTCCTAATTGAAACAGGGTTTATTCCGAAAGCGTACTTTAACAGGATAGCGTTCCTGACTCCTATGAGTTGTGCTGATAAGATTTGTTGGTATTGCATGTGCGCATTGCTTTGCCATTCAAAAATCAAGGTCGCATCCCAGCTAGTGATTCGTTCACAAGGCTTGGCGACGCATTTTTAAAACCTCAAGGTTAAGGTGAGTGTTGCATTAGAATTTTCATTCTCATAATAAACATTTTCTGCTTACATGTGCCTAAGCATCAATGCAGCTTACACAATGAACATCAGTCGAGAAGCTTGATCCTGCCAAGGTAGAATGCTTGAAAATTTTGAAGGACAGTCATATCAAGGAGCATGCTGCCAAGAGGCTCAGTGTAGAGTGGGCTCTCCCCAGTAAGTCATGTTAAAGATGTAGCCAATATGGGGAAGTCACGTCGAGAAATCTCTCTGAAATCCAGTTACTCTGGGGCATTCATTCTAAGATCAGAGGCAAAGTCACTTCAAAGCTCATATTGAGGCAGGTCATCCCTAGGGCATGAGAAGTTGTCCTCTCCAGAAGACGGTTAATCAGAAGCACCTCTTCAAGGTTCAAAACACTGAGACCGAGTATTTCAAGTCATCACGAATCCTTTCGAGGTAATGTACTTCATGGATTATGAAGTCCAGTGCAGTTATGTCAAGATCTGATAAATCTCTCCAAGAGTTTGAAGACCCTGGGGCAGTGCGAACGCCCGGTCTCCTGTAAAATCCTCTTGAGATGATTTCTTCCATTAGGCCCGGTGGTCTGGGGCAAGTGGAGATTTCAAAGGGCCGTTTATGAACATAGAGACAGGTCAGGTTGAGTGGCAACAGGATCGTATTTCCTCAGTAGTTTGCTCTCCCCAGCATTGAGATTGCACCTTTCCTCAGCAGAGCAGACTTTCCCCAGCAGGAGACTTGGGGAATATTTTCTCCGGATCAAGACGTTAGTTCCCCACAGAATCAGGGTGTTCAGTTTCCCCATCCAGTCATGAAGCGCGCTTTCACCGACGACGTTATGTTCTAATCCCCAGTAAGGTGGGAGTAAGGTCATTCTCCCCATCAGCAGGCTAAGATCAGCAGTATCCCCAAGCACAATGGTATTATGGATTGTTTTCCCCAAGCAGGATGGTATTATGGGATGGCATCCCCCAGCAGGTTCTAAGCCCATTGGTTATTAGCAATCCTCAGCAACCAACTTCTGGTTCCGTTATCGGCATTCATTCTCAACTCCCCCAGCAGAGGAGGAATCTCAGGTAAAGGACGTGTGTACGTAATCCCCGGTAGTGTGGATGTTCTTTCGGGATTTCATCCCCAGCAGAAGTTATTGATCCAAAGAGTCGATCAGTATGATCCCTCTCAGCAGAGCTCCTGGATTTAGAGGACAATTTATTTTTGTCATCCCCAGCTGAATTGATCTTTTCTCTCCAGCATTTATTTTGCTGGAGGGACCCCTTTTTGCATATCATAAGCATTTGCATTGCATACTCAAACGCGTAGCATTTCCACTTCGTGTGGAGCATTACGGAAAAATTCAAACATTTGCATTCGAAGCATAAGCCATGTTTGATGCTTTCCTCGCCAGTTCTCTTTCCCAGCAGAGATGGCATAACTCAGGAGATTTTGGAGGGATGCGTTCCTCATACTTGTGCTCCCCGGCAGAGTCTTTTATTTAGGCTTCTCCTTTCCCCGACGGAGTCATCTTATCTGTGGATCATGGGTCCGTTAGAAGTTTGTCTTTGTTTGGCCTTTCTCTTTTAGTGAAATCCAGTTCTTGCCTGGTAGTCAGTTCTCGCTTGACTTATTTTGTTTGCCAATTTCCCTTTCTCAGTAGGGTGGTCTAAACCAGAAGCTTTGTTTCATATTATCCCCAGCGAAGTCCAATTTATGTTGGTTATCCTTTGCGGGTGCAATTGAGGTTGTATTCGTTTTTGTGGGTGCAATCGAGGTTGTATTCATGTTTTCTTTGTGGGTAGAGTGATTAAGGTCAGTCTTCCTTTGCGGGTGCAATTGAGGTTGTATTCGTTTTTGTGGGTGCGATTGAGGTCGTATTCATATTTTCCTTGTGGGTAGAGTGATTGAGGTTAGTCTTCCTTTGCGGGTGCAATTGAGATTGTATTCGTTTTGTGGGTGCGATTGAGGTCGTATTCCTATTTTCCTTGTGGGTGGAGTGATTGAGGTCAGTCTTCCTTTGTGGGTACAATTGAGGTTGTATTCGTTTTGTGGGTGCGATTGAGGTCGTATTCCTATTTTCCTTGTGGGTAGAGTGATTGAGGTCAGTCTTCCTTTGCGGGTGCAATTGATGTTGTATTCGTTTTTGTGGGTGCGATTGAGGTCGTATTCATATTTTCCTTGTGGGTAGAGTGATTGAGGTCAGTCTTCCTTTGCGGGTGCAATTGAGGTTGTATTCATTTTTGTGGGTGCGATTGAGGTCGTATTCATATTTTCCTTGTGGGTAGAGTGATTGAGGTCAGTCTTTCTTTGCGGGTGCAATTGAGGTTGTATTCGTTTTGTGGGTGCGATTGAGGTCGTATTCCTATTTTCCTTGTGGGTGGAGTGATTGAGGTCAGTCTTCCTTTGCGGGTGCAATTGAGGTTGTATTCGTTTTGTGGGTGCGATTGAGGTCGTATTCATATTTTCCTTGTGGGTAGAGTGATTGTGGTCAGTCTTCCTTTGTGGGTACAATTGAGGTTGTATTCGTGATTGAGGTCGTATTCCTATTTTCCTTGTGGGTGGAGTGATTGAGGCCAGTCTTCCTTTGCGGGTGCAATTGAGGTTGTATTCGTTTTGTGGGTGCGATTGAGGTCGTATTCGTATTTTCTTTGTGGGTAGAGTGGTTGAGGTCAGTCTTCCTTTGCGGGTGCAATTGAGGTTGTATTTGTTTCGTGGGTGCGATTGAGGTCGTATTCATTTTTTCTTTGTGGGCAGAGTGATTGAGGTCAGTCTTCCTTTGCGGGTGCAATTGAAGTTGTATTCGTTTTGTGGGTGCGATTGAGGTCGTATTCCTATTTTCTTTGTGGGTAGAGTGATCAAGGTCAGTCTTCCTTTGCGGGTGGAATTGAGGTTGTATTCGTTTTGTGGGTGCGATTGAGGTCGTATTCATATTTTCTTTGTGGGTAGATTGATCGAGGTCAGTCTTCCTTTGCGGGTGCAATTGAGGTTGTATTTGTTTTGTGGGTGCGATTGAGGTCGTATTCCTTTTTTCTTTGTGGGTAGAGTGATTGAGGTCAGTCTTCCTTTGCAGGCACGATTGAGGTCGTATTCGTCTTATTTTTGTGGGTATGGTTGAGGTCATACTCCTTGTTTTTCAACACGCTCCATTTCGTTATTCTCACTGTTAGCAAATTTCCGGGGCTCTTTTGGTATTCAATCCCCGTGTATCCTGGAATGTCTGAGAGTCGTCACTATCATACCTTCAGGACCAAGTTGATTGAATAGGGGCAGCTGTAGCACCCCAAAATTTGCTCTCCTTGCTTTAGTACTAACTGGCTTGTGTTTCATTTCATTTTGCATTATCATGTGTGCATATCATTGGTTCTTAGCATGGGGTCAAGGTGCCTGAGGCAGTTTAAGAGGAGAAGATGTTCTTCAAGCAAGAGTCCTTATATTGTCCAAGAGAGCTCAAGTGGATCACTCTCTCCTAACCAGTGCAGAAATTAGGGTTTTGAGATTCTTGGGTTTATTGCTTCAATGGGCAAGCTTCTTGGGTTTTTATCATCACCAAATGGCATATCTTATCTTTGTTGGAGAGGATACACATCATATTCAGAGGAATTTGGATTTGGAGACTGTGTTATTTCCTCCTAAACTGAGGGTACCAAAATTAGGGTTTGCTATAAAGTCAGTTTATTTCTGATTTTTTGGGCAAGACTTGATTCCATGGTATTCCTTGGGTCCCTGAGTATCTAGGAATGGAAGATTGTCCATCAGTTTGGTTCAGGAGAAGTTCAATTGGCCAATGGATTGGGAATCAGGAGAATCAGGAGAAAAGTCAACAGTGGGAGGGGAAGTCAACTGTGGAATTTTGAAGTTCTCTCAAAGGTTTTCAAGGTCTCACATTCTCATATGGTCTTCAAGAGTCAAGTTTCATGCCATTTATCAAGAATCAAGGGTTGATACAAAAGTTACTAAATATGGAAATGACCTATAATTTGAAAGTTTCCTTTTTTGGGCAAGTTCTTACATTACTTTCAACTTGACTTTTCATCATCAAGAAAGCTTCAAATGAATTTTCCTCAAACATGAAAGTTGAAGACCTTTTTCTCCTCTTTCCAACAAGTACTAGATGGTCTCCATATCATTTATGAAACTCAAGTTATGATCAAAAGAAGGCAAAGTGGTTTTTTAGGGTTTTCTCATGGTTCCATTTGCATTTTGGGACATAGTGACCTATAATTGATTTCATTGCTTCATGTCACATTCTAACATCAAAGAACATTCCTTAAGGATCATTTTGGGCCTTTGAACCAAGGGATTCCATGAATTATTCATTACTTATTTCACATGGTGCAAAATTGCAAAATCATTGAAAACTCATGAACCAAGACATCTCAAGGCCCAAATCCAATTCAGGTGTGATTAGCAATTGTTAAATAAGTGATCCATCATCAAGGGTTTGGATATACATGCATGGATGAGGGTGTATTTCACATTATTCAAATTTCCAAAAACACCCAAAACTCATTAAGTGAGGAATTAATAAGGCCCAAGTGGTGATCAGTGGATTAACCCTAAGTATTTAAACCTACTCATGCATTGGTTAGAGGAGAATACATGTGATTTGGAGGAGAAAAAATTTGAACCCTAAAACTTGAATCATTCGAATCTCATAATCCAGAAGAGCTTTTCCAAAACTTCTTTCACCATCTGAGTCCTGAGGATCCATAGAGCACAAAACAATCATCACTTGAAGCTAATAGCAAGGGAATAGGTGGTGTGATCTCAGGTTGGTGGTATTTTTCATGATCTTAAAACTCAGATTTTTGACATGCATAATGTTGTGTGACATTCATTGATCATTCTGGTATATTTTGTTTTGAATTTGGACGTGCAATATGGTTGTATCGTGAGTTTTAAAATGTTGGATCCATCCTTGTTTCATTCGTTTTGACTTATGCACTGGTTATTTGTGATTTTTGATTGCATATTTGAGATCCTTGTGGAATTCTGGTCAAGATAGTGTATTCGCGTGTGTGTCCTGGGTTTCTTTTTGTTGCAGGTGGCCGGAACCCTAGCTCCGGTGACTGGTAAGGGTTACGGCGAGGTGAAGGGGCTGGAGGTAGGAGATGAAGTTTCCACCGTTGATTTGTTTGATCCCACGACCCACATGCTGCCACGTTTTATTTTTTTCTGATTTTATTTAATGTTTGTGTGTTTGCTAGCTCATGGTTGCTATCGTGTGCCATTAATCACAGCCTCTTATCCTAATTACTATTTGAAATATTGACTTAATGTGAGACGTTTGATGCATCTAACGGTTGGATTAGTGACAGCGCATTAAAATACCATGTGCTTGTCATGTGCTTTTTTATTTTGTTCTGAGTAATTGTGTGGGTGTGTGTGTTGTTGTTTATGGTGTGCATGCGAATCTGAACTGTTGATCACGTTCACTATGTTGGTTGATTGACTTGGTGTGGTGCGTAGGATTAATCCATTGGCTATGATTAGATCTGAGATTGACTGAAGTCCACACGTGCATCCTTTTTTTATTTTATTTTTTCTGATGGATTTAATGTTTGGGCCTGCTATTTACACACCCACCTTCCAGCCGATTTCAATTTCCAACGTGGTTGGACTGCTGAACACACCCCCCACGCTCATTCCCATTCATTTTATTTTATTTAATTGGCATTAATTCATTTCTAATTTTAAAAAATAGATAATTGCATTAAAAAATACCCAAAAAATTCATGAATCATATTTATAATTTTATAAAATTTTCCCAAATTTTATATTTTATTTTTATCATCTGTATTAATTATTTTAATAATTTCTTTTTGAATTTGCCTCATTTTGCACACATTGCATTGTTTATTTTATTTCTTACCATCCATAAAACCTTTTGAACTCATTCTTTTTGCATTGATTCATTAACACAGTGAATTACATTAAAATATTTTTCTCTCATTTTAAAATCATTTCATATTGCATTTTGGTCCTCCTCTTTTGCATATTGAGTCATGTTTCTTGTCTGAACTTTACATAATTGTTTGGGTGACCTATCTTGTGAATTTTGGCATGAGTTTTTGATATGTTGTTTGTTTCTGGTTGAGCAATGTTGATAATTAATTTGGTGATTTTAGAAGGTGTGTTGCTAATTATGTGATTGCTTTTTGTTTGGGAACTTCTTGTATGCACATCCTTAATCATGTCTGATTATTTGTTTGAGAGGGCACTTGTGCCATTGCTTGAGATTGCTTCTTGGACTTCATAAACCATGCTTGAATTGTTATAGGTAACTTGATTACCATTACATGTCATTGCTTGGGTTTCATTAGTCTTATTATTACTTATGTCTGTTTTGTACTAACCTTTTATGCAGGGGCTGAGGTAAGTTATTTAAGGGTGTGGATAAGTATCCATATCCACTCTCATTCTTTCTTTCTCTCATCTTTTCTTTTATTTAGGCTTAAGTTGTTGTCGAACCTCCCCTTAGGGCCATCTTTGCATGATAACATTAGGACTAGATCCCATAGGATAGTCTCCCTCTAAACCTCCCCTTAGGGCCATCTTTGCATGATAACATTAGGATAGATTTCCCCCTTAGTGTTTTTTTCTTTTCTTTTGAGTCCCTCTTCTCATCTCTTAACATCTCTAAGATACTTAATAAGGTCAACTTGCCTTGCACACGAGCCTTAAACATAGGAAATGAAGATTGAGGGGTCCCCCTTCTCTCTTCTAGAGTGTTGAGCATACGTCCCATTGGGGGCGACCATGCGACACATTCGCTCCCGTGTCATAGACTTTGGTTCAAGTCGAGTTATGAACTAACTCAAGTCACTTCTGTCTTAAAAAAATACAAACAAACTTCAAACCTTTTTATCCCGCGGGATCGTCAAACTAAAGGCTATTTTCAAAAAGGGCACGTTACTTTCCGTCTGAGTCGCAAACAGGCATCGACCCTAACTATCGGACGCGGACTTAACGTCGCTCATAAAAAACACAAAAAGAACTTGGTCCGAACTACGTTGACTCTGAATTTCCCATTGCACAAAGGGAGTATGTAGGCCTAGGACGTCGACGTCCTACCGAGTCTGTCTTTGTCTTCCCCTTCCCCGTTTTAGTGTGGCCATAGATGATAGGATAACTCACCCTTAGATTAGATAACAAGCGTGGATCCCATCGAGTACGATGGATGCGTGGGGTGCTAGCACCTTCCCCTCGCGTAACTGACTCCCGAGCCCAGGCTATGGTTGTGATGGCCATTCCTTTCCCTCTTCCTCAGGTTTACGCGGTGTTTCCTTTCCCTCTCTTGGGATAAATATACATTGCTGGCGACTCTGTGTTCCGCGCCACTTTCGCGTTTGTACCTGGATGAAAATCCTGGGAGCGACACAGAGGACTTTGTCGTCCAAGATTATTTCGAGGAGCCATCCCAGGTGTTCGCGCTCAGCACTTGGGAAGCATTCCCTGCAGCCATGGTTATCTCATACGAGGGGTACAATGAGCTGACAGTGGGATCTATTAAGCGAAAGTTCGAGCTACTTATTGATTACAGCCCTGACTGGCTATCCACACTTGAGAAGATCATGGGGCGCTCCCATCCGATCACCTTTTACTGTGAAGAGCTGCCTGGAAGCTCTCCCAACTCACACATCCCCTTGCTCGTCAGGACAAGATTGGCAGGCACCGACGTCAGAAGAATCCTGGTCGACCAGGGTAGTTCGGTGTACATAATGTACACCAGCCTGTTTCGGGCCCTCAAGCTGGACCAGAAAAACCTCTCACCATACGTGGGATCCGATTTGTAGGGGTTCAATGGAGCCACGGCCATACCCTGGGGGTACGTGGAGCTCCTAGTCATATTCGGGGAAGAATAGGCGTCCAGGTCAATCAAGGCCCAATTCCTGGTGATCGATTGCCCGTCACTGTACCAATGCATCTTGGGGAGACCGACCCTCGTAGAGTTAGTTGTTGTCCCTTCAACTTTCCACCTCAAGTTGAAGTATTATACGGAGAAGGGTCACATTGTGACATTGCACGGGGACATAGAGGCTGGCCGCAGATGTTTTGAAGCAGTGACCCGGGGACAAAACCAGATCGATGTAGCACCCAAAGCAGCTAAGCGGGCACGGGGGGAAGATCATCCATCCAAAGACGGCCAACCAGACAAGAAACCTGCACTCCCTGTACACACTATCGACCTGGACAACTGAATTTCAGAGGAAGGCGAGAAAGATAGCAGTGAAGGCGCGTCAATAGGGACGACCAGCTCCTCCACATCAGCCCTCATGCGACCAGTTCCAGACGGGGAGTTTGAAGTCATCGCCTTCAGCAGTAACCCCAACAGAGGGGTAAAGATTGGTGATGGACTGCCCGACGAGGTCAAGCAACAGTTGAAGAAGTGCCTGGATGACAACGCTGATCTGTTTGCTTGGAGTGCCACAGACATGCCCGACTTGGACCCTGAGACCGCATGCCACCATTTGACCATCGACCCAACTGCCTGTGCTGTCGCGCAGCGCAGGCGGAAATAATCTGACGAAAAGGCACATGTTGCCGAAAAACTTGTACAAGACCTCTTAGAGGCGAAATTCATTTCAGAGGCCAGGTATACAACCTGGTTGTCCAATATTGTACTTGTTAAAAAGCATAGTGGAAAATGGCGCATGTGCATTGACTATACTGATCTCAATCGGGCTTGCCTGAAAGATGTTTATCCCTTACCGAACATAGATAAGCTCGTAGACAACTCTGCAGGTTTCAAACTTTTGTCCTTCATGGGCGCCTATTCGGGGTACAATCAAATCCCTATGGCCAAAGAGGACAAGAGGTACACCGCATTCATGACCTCCTCGGGGAACTATTACTACAATGTAATGCCCTTCGGTCTGAAAAATGCTGGGGCCACATACAAGCGTATGATGAACAAGGTCTTCCGATTAAAGATCGGAGACATGCTCGAAGTTTACATGGACGATATGATCATGAAATCCCAAGAGGAATCCTACCATACGGCCCACTTACAAAAGGTCTTTGACCAGGCCAGGAAGTGCAAAATGCGCTTCAACCCAGAAAAATGCACCTTCGGAGTACGGGCAGGGAAGTTCCTCGGATTCTACCTCACCGAAAGGGAATAGAGGCAAATCCAGACAAGTGCTGAGCATTCGCGGAGTTCCCCACGCCTAGGTCGAAGAAATTCATACAATCCCTCAACAGGATGCTCGCTTCACTTTCCCGCTTCGTGGCCAAGTCTGCTCAACACGCCCTGCCCTTGTTTAAACTCCTCAGAAAGGAGGCCAATTTCGAATGGACGGAGGAGTGCGAGCAAGCTCTGACCCACCTTAAGCGAGCCCTGTCCGAAACTCACGTGCTTTCTCGACCAGAATGCGGGGAGACCTTGTACCTATATCTCTTTGTTGCCAGCGAAGCCATCAGCGCTGCACTCATCCGCAAAACAACAGACGAGCAGAAGCCCATCTATTTCACCAGCAAGCCCCTGCAAGGGCCAGAAATCAGGTACGTGCAGATAGATAAAGTCGCCCTTGCCCTTGTTACCGCCGCGAGAAGACTCAGACACTACTTCCTAGCCCACACCATAGCAGTACGCACGGACCAACCCATCAGGCAGTTGCTTTGTCGACCAGACATGGCCGGCATGATACTTAAATGGTCCTTGGAGTTATCAAAATTCGACATTCATTATGAGGGCAGGAAGGCCCTCAAGGCACAAGTCCTGGCCGACTTCGTGGTGGAGATGACACCTCCATCTTCCCCGCCAAGCGGAACGCAGAGATGGACCATTTACGTGGACGGGTCATCCAGCCCCTCAGGTAGCGGCGCAGGTATCATCCTTGAAAACGAGGAAGGAATACTAATCGAAGTATCTCTAGTCCGGTCCTTCCCTACGTCTAACAACCTAGCCGAATACGAGGTCATCCTCGCGGGACTACGGCTGGCAAAGGACGTGGGCGCCAAGGAGGTGAAGATTTACACCGATTCCCAGCTCGTAGCATCCCAGCTACGGGGAGAGTTTCAAGCAAAGAATGACCAGCTAGTGGAATATTTGACACTGGTGATGGAGAGAATCACCAAAGTTAGACGCGTGGGAAGTCCAACACATCCCCCGCGAACGAAACATGCTGGAGGACGTCTTGTCCAAACTGGCTAGCACCAGAAAGAAAGGCAGCAATAAATCCGTCATACAAGAGATACTTGCCCGACCAAGTATCGAGAAACCCTCAGAGCTGCCCGACGTCAACGCCATCGGAGACAGTCACTGCTGGATGACTCCTGTGTACAATTAACTCACCAAAGGGGAACTGCCCGAGGACAACAAGGAGGCCAGCGTGACTAAACAACGAGCTTGCTCATACGTGCTGATTGAGGATAAACTCTACCGACGAGGATTTTCCATCCCCCTCCTAAAATGTGTCGAGGAGAGCAAAGTCCCCGAAATCCTCCAAGAGATCCACAAGGGCATCAACGCGCAATATTTGGGAGGGAGATCATTGGCACGAAAAGCCCTGTGAGCAGGATACTATTGGCCGACCATGCAGCACGACACCAAAGAGCACGTCCAAAAATGTGACCGATGCTAGCGCCACGGGGACATGCACCTGGCACCCCCAACGAGTTGAAGACTCTATCCTCGCCTTGGCCCTTCGCCTGGTGGGGGATGGACATACTCTGCCCCTTTACAATGGGGTTTTATCAAAACAAATTTCTGATCGTGGCCGTCGACTACTTTACTAAGTGGATCGAAGCCGAAGCCCTCGTCAATATCACAACCGTCAACATACTCCGCTTCTACAAAAGGAACGTCCTCGCGAGATTTGGGGTGCCCCATACCCTGGTGACTGACAATGGAACACAGTTCACGGACAGAAAGTTCCAAGAATTCATCGCCAAATTAGGCACGAAGCAGCACTTCACCTCCGTCGAGCATCCCCAGACTAACGGGCAAGCGGAGGCCACGAACAAGGTAATCCTTCATGGCTTAAAGCGAAGGCTGGGCGAAGACAAACAGAGATGGGTCTAGGAGCTACATAGCGTGCTCTAGGCCTACAGAACAACACCACACTCCACCACCGGGGAAACCCCTTTCCGACTAGCTTACGGAACTGAGGCGGTGATACCGGTGGAGATCAGGGAACCTTCCAGATGAACGGAGGCTCCCCTCGACGAGGAAATGAACGACGAAGCCTTGAGAGAAGAGCTCGATCTGGTCGAAGAGATACGGTCGGAGACAACTCTCCACGAAGCTTCGCGGAAACAACCAATAACCTTGTGCCACGACGCTAGAGTCATAAAGCGCGACTTCCCCGTTGGTAGCTTAGTCCTGAGCAGAAACCAGAATGATTCGCGCGAAGGAAAGCTGGTCGCGAACTGGGAAGGACCCTACAGGGTCAAGTCCAAAATGGGCACCGGAGCCTACTATTTAGAAACTCTGGACAGAGAACCATTTGCTCGACCATGGAATGCTGAAAAGCTCAAACAATACTACAGTTAGAACCAACTATGAGGTCGGACTAACTGCCAACGAGATCTCCCATAACCAGGGAGACGACTCAGCCACATGATCGTGCCCCAATGTAAGCACGATCTATTTTACAATGCCGGCCAGTTTCTGCTTATGGGACGAGCAGACTCTGCGCATAACGGGGATACCTCAATCGAGCTCTGCCGTTGCCACACCAATTAGGGACACCTAGCTCACGATGGGAACCGTCCAAGCCTATGAGATTAGTACCTCAACCGAGATCCTAGTCTCATCACGGGCAAAACCACTTCCTCGGCCGTTCGACCAGTCCCCCTCACTGTCGAACACATCTACGTCGAGCAATTCTCTAAATCGTAAAACAAATTAGTGATCCCTGTTGCAGGCACAAAAGCTTATCGAGCAACAGTGAAACACTTAGAAAAATAAACAGTGAAAGCCATACATACAAAATCGGCCGTACTGACCGACCACATACATAAATAAGTTAAAGTGACCACAAGGGCCACAAGCTGTGCATGTTACAAAACAAGGGGGTCGTGCCCCCAAAGAAAATAAGATACATCAAAAAGCACTACACGCAGGCCGGATAAATTATAACAAGATAAAAAGAAATCATTCCTCCATCCGCTCCGTCTGATCCTGGACAAATTCTGACTGCTCAGGGATAGGCTGCGGCGAGTGGGTTTCCTCAGGACGGGCGTGCTCAACACCAAGGTTGAGAAACTCAAGGACTACTATCTTGCCATTCTCCACACGGCCGAGAAAGTTGGTACCCTCGTTGGAGATTTGGACGTCGGGGTTCACCAGCCTGAGCTGGGCCACAGCATTCTCGAACGATTCCTCCCCAATGGAAAACACGTCCTCTTCTACCCGAAGCATACGAGCAACTATCTCCACCCTGGTCTTCAACGCCTTTACATCCTCAGGCTCATCCTCGGCTGGAGCACCTACAGATCTTAGTTGCTCGATCAGATCCTCGGCAGATTTCTTCTCAGCAGCCAAAGTCTCGTTCTCCCCCCTTAAACAGACAGCTTCCTCGTCTGATTTCTTCCTCGCAGTGGAAGCAGCATTGGCTTCCTCCTTGGCCTTTTTGAATTTCTCCTCCAGAGCAGTTATCGTCGCCTGGGCCCTCTTTAGCTCAAGTTCGGAGGAGATGTCACCCTCCGCATACACCGCCGCCATCTCCAAAACACGGACCACCGTGGAGGCATCTTCCGCCAACAATGCCCGCTTACCCGGACAATCCATGCCTTCCAACTTGAGAGATTCTGCCCGGGGAACCACCAGAGACGTCCCCTTGAAGTATGTCCTGTCATGGAGGCAAGGAAGAAGTTCGAAGTTGCGTTTTTCGGCCGCCCGACTAAGGTCCACCAGCTCGTTAGCCCTGGTCTGCTTGAACCTTGAAGCCAAAGGCGCTGGGGACCCCTGAGCGAAGGTAGGAATGGCCGAAGAGCTCCCCGTCTGTGGAGGAGGAGGAGGTACCCACTGAGGAAATCGAGACTTTGGAGCGGCCGCACCAGGCTTGTTCCTCGCAACAGCATTTTTCACCATTCTTTCGTGGGCGGAGGGCATATCACCTGTAAAACACAATAAACATATTAGATGATGGCAAAGAAAACATAATTCGGGCAAGTCAAAAAGATAAAACTACCAAGTAGCTTATAAGCATCTGTAGGAGTCTTGTACTCCAAAAGCGCCTTTGTGTTGATGTAACGGTACTCCACCCGTTGGCTACCATCTTCCTCAAAAATTGGGTCACCCTTCTTCGTCCAGCAATCAGCAAGCCAGAAATAATTGACATAGTTCACCAACGTCTCATAGCCGGTCAGGTCCTGCTCGTCAAACATGCTCGGCTGAGCAACATAACCATTGGGCTCCTTAGAGAAATGACTTCCACTCTAATGAAAGGGAAACTTGAACTCTTTGTCCCCGATCAACTTCCTGTTCTCGTCAAGCATGCCATTACCATTCTCGTCAATGGACACTGCCCAAACATACGTGTTGTCTTGGGCTCGCCCTGACACAGGTTCAATAATGTAAAACCTTTCCTTGAATGTCCAGATTGACTTCGAGAAGGGCTTGAACAGCTTCCGGGGTTGCTTCAGCGATACCCAGCCATATCTCTTCCCCATGACCTGCCGCTGAAGATGGAATATTGTGAAGATCAAAGGCAGCATGGCTCCTATCTTCAGGAACTCACAGGTCAACTCGAAGGCGCGGATGAACGCCAACGAGTTGGGATGCAGCTGCGACGGGGCCAGGTCCAGGTGTACGAAAATAGACTGCTAAAAATCAATGAAGGGCAGCCTCAACCCTAGGTCCTTAAAGGCATACTCGTACATAAAGAATTTTCCCCCGTAGTCCGTACATATCTGACCATCTTGGGAGGGGAAATGCACCTTTCATTCCCCCTCTTGTCCAACGTCGATGAAAACGTCCCCAGTGAAAGTCGCAAAGATAGATTCGTGCTCAACAGGCTCAGCCACCGACCACTCCTCAGCATAATTCTCCTCGAGCTCCTCCCCGACTTTGCTGGGGACGGTTGAAGCTTTCATGCTACTGCTCTCCAAGGAGCTCTCCTCGGACAAATCTATTAAAATTTCTCCATCGGGCCCTGTCGCCATCACCTGAAAGCAGAGGACAAAAGTGAATTCGACGCAAAATCAAATCCGCCCTTCCACCGCTGGTCAAGTGAAAGGGCGCGCAAATGGCTGAGGACGGCGTCCACGGCCTAAGCCCTAAATTAAACAAAAATACAAGAGTCTCCCATGAAGAGGCGCTCGAGGCAAATCCCTCACACAACGAGGAGCTTCCTCGAGTCACTTCCCAGTTTCTGTTTGAAGCTTCACCAGAAACTTCAAACATCCACCGGAAACTTCATCAAAGCACCAGAAACTAAGTAGCCACGACAGTTACTTATGCGTCATCATCACAACGACACTAGAAACCGCCTTAATCTTTGTTCTCTAAAGGGCTCCAGCGGCCACGTCAGCAGCAGAGGATGGTCCAGCCACCGTCCGCCACCAACAACCGCCAGGAAAATGCCACTATGTCTCCTAAATCTAACCTAATCACATGCATTCTAAAACGAAAATGAAAAAGCTAGAAGAAAACAAGGAGTTGGATGACTTACGTGGTCGGAGAAGTTGAAGGAAAGTGCTCGAAGCTTTTACGGCGGCCGCGACGGCGGACGAAGACGGCGGCAAGCTAAGTTCTCTGAAGAAGACGAAGAAGAAGAGAGATAAACGAAAGTTTAAAATGACCAGACTCTCTCTCCTTTTATACTGCTGGGGAGCACGTGTAGAGGCACGCCCGGGTAGGTCATAATGGCTACAGACTAGCCATCATTGCCTAGTTACTGCAGCACAGGGCTCGAGGCACACATGGCGCCCCAACGTTTCAGTTCCTCCTAACCGTTGGTCTCTCTATACGACGGGCAAACGAGACACGATTACGGGCGTTACGAACACCAGGGCCCACGGGCACCTAGAAACATCTCCGTCCGTCACCAAACGACGACTCCGTTATAGTTCCCCGGAACAACGGGCTATCCTTAAGTCATCACTCCCATGCTCGGGAGCAACGACTTGGCGGGCTCCTGTTCTGGACTAGACCAATGGCTAGGCATGGCCCAATCCACTTCTGCTCCCAGAACGGCCCAATTGCCTAAGCCCAATCCGCGAAGGGTAGAGTTTACCTTTCTGCCCTCCAACTGGGCAAGGATTACATCGCTCCTCCTCGGTACTGCTGCCCGTCACGCACAGCTTCATTAATCCCATGACAGCTATGGGCGGGAGCTCGAAACTACGCCTTTGCCCGACATAACGGCTAGTTTTTGGAAGTTACCTATTCTTCGGGAAACGGTTATTTCACCTCGAAAATAGGGACCGTTGGCCACGCGCTGGGGGCATTATATAAACCCTCTCACTTGAGAGGGCCAGGTTTCCAATATTCATCCTAAGAACAAACTTTGTACTTTCCCCTTTTTCTCTGACCCTTTCTTACTAGAGCGTTGGATTGCCTTGCAGGTACACCCCCCTCCTCTCCTACAAGCATCATCATCAGCCCTACGCGAAGGCCACGACGATCCAGTCTGATCACCTCCGATCAGAAGGGATTAACTTTAAAGAGACTTTCTCACTGGTTTCATAGAAAGACTTATTTAGGACAATCATGGCTCTTGTTGCACATTATTATTTGGAACTCCATCAAATGGATGTCAAGATGGCTTTCCTCAATGACAACGTTGATGGAACGATCTATATGGTGTAACTAGAAAACTTTGTGTCGGGAGTCTCAAAGGATATGGTTTGCACTTTAACAAAATCCATTTATGGACTAAAACAGGAATCTTGTCAGTGGTACCACAAGTTTCATGAAGTAATTCTCTCATTTGGTTTTGAGGTGAATCTTTTTGAAGATTGTGTGTATCACAAATTCAGTGGGAGCAAGTACATTTTCCTGGTCCTATATGTTGATGACATATTGCTTTCCGCCAATGATATAGGCATAATGCACGAAACCAATAAATTTTTATCGAGAACATTCAAAATGAAAGACCTTGATGACGCCTCCTTTGTATTAGGAATTCAAATACACTGAGACCGATCTCGAGGTATTCTAGGATTATCACAAAGGAGCTATATCAAAAAGGTGCTTAAAAGGTTTGGCATACAGGAATGTAAACTAGGGGATACTCAAATTTCTAAGGGAGATAAATTCAGTCTCAGTCAGTTCTCAAAAGGAAACTTAGAAATTCAAGAAATGCAAAAGATTCCTTACGCGTCAGCTGTAGGGAGTCTAATGTATGCCCATGTGTGTACGCGTCCATACATTGCGTTCATTGTTGGGATGTTAGGCAGATATCTGAGCAATCTAGGAATGGATCATTGGAAAGCAGCCAAAAAGGTTATGAGGTATTTAAAGAGAATAAAAGACAATATACTCACATATAAGAGGTCAGGCCAGTTAGAGATCACTGAATACTCTGACTCAGATTTTACTGGATGCCAAGACAGTAAAAGATTCACTTCAGGATATATATACATGTTGGCTGGTGGTGCAGTTTCTTGGCGTAGTGCCAAGCAAACTCTTACGACTTCATCCACCATGGAAGCAGAGTTATATCATGTTATAAGGCATCCAACCATGGGATTTAGCTGAGGAATCTTGTCTCTGGGCTACAAATTGTGGAAGGAATTGAAAGGCCACTTAAGTTATACTATGACAACAAATCAGCCGTCATGTATTCCAATAATAATAGGAGTTCGACCAAGTTAAAACATATTGACATCAACTTCCTAGTTGTTAAGGAAAATGGTACAAAGTGGACAGATTTCCATAGAACACTTGGGGACAAACTCCATGATAGCGGATCCTCTTACAAAAGGTCTCTCACCCAAGGTCTTTCATGAGCAAACTGCTCGTATGGGTGTTTTACCGTTAGAGGAGTCTTTGGTTTAATGGGGTTAGTCGAATATGAATGTTATGTTATGCGTTTGGTTTTATGTATGCATACTATGATTTTGGATATTTTTCAATTAATAAAGTTTGATATTCAGTAGTTTACATTTTGTACAATAAAGTTATTGAATGATCTCACTAAAGTATAGTAGAACCAGTTGAAAATCGACATATATAGACCAACTTCATGTGATTTTCATGCTGCACATTTCATGACAGATCTATGTCATTTAGTTGTGTCACTATTTGTGATCATTGATGTGTTTAGTTATGATTGATATAACAAAAATCAACTTAATTATGTATATTGGCATGATTAATGGACAAGATAATTTGGATATGCTTGAAGTATGCAATGGCAAATTTTGAGCTCATAAAGTCTAACACGCATGTAAAGTTACATATGTAACCAATGGGAGATTGTTAGAATTTTGGGTCACAAATGTAACTGATCTTAACGGCTGATCAGAACCTGAAGTGGGCCAAAAATGGCGTATGCAATGCTGGGTGTGAGAGATGAGGAGGGGGTGTACCTGTAAGGCACTCCGATGCTAAAGTAAGAATCGGGAGAGAGAGAGAGAGAGAGAGAGAGAGAAAGCAAGTATAAAGTATGTATTTCGTAGGATGATTTTGAATACCTGACAAATGAGAGGGTTTTTATAGTGCCCCCAGCGCTTGGCCAACGATCCCTATTTATGGGGCGAGATAACCGTATCCCGAAGAATAGGTAACTGCCAGAAACTAGCCATTGGGACGGGCAGAGGTGCCTGAAACTAGTCGTTGCCACGGGCAGAGGCGTAGTTGCGGGCATGGGCGTCGTGACTATTTCTGGATGGTGGAACCGTGCGTGACGGGCAGGAACTACTGAGGAGGGGCAGCTGACCCTTGGGGTTATCTGACCAGTCTTGCCCGGTAGAGTGGGAGAAAGGTAAATGATGTCCCAAATTGGCTGGACTTAGGCAATTGGGCCATTCTGGGAGCAGAAGTGGATTGGGCCATGCCTAGTCATTGGGCCAGTCCGGAATAGGAGCCCCCTAAGTCGTTGCTCGTGAGCGTGGGAGTGATGACTTAAGGGCAGTTCACAGTCCCGGGGAGATCCAGAAATGGTCGTCGCTTGTCGATGAGATAAGGTTATCTTACGGTGCCCAAGGGAGTATGTGCCCGCGGAACACGTAACGTTGTTTGGCGTGCCCGACATATAAGGAACCCAATGGTTGATGTGATCTGAAGAGGTGAGGTGCCACGTGTGCCTCGAGTCATGTGTTGCATTTAATGCGTCATGATGGCTAGGTTAAGGTCATGTTGATGCCCCTAGATGCGCGTGCTCGTGCACGTGCCCTCAGATCGCCTATAAATAGAGAGAGAAGCTGCTCATTTGCACTTTTCGCTTCTCTCTCTTCTTTCACTCTTCTGCTATCTGTTCTACCGTTCGTTGCCGTCTAGCCGTCGTTCAACCATCGTCCAGCCGCCATACAAGCACTGGCCAGACTCTTCGACCCTCTAATTTCTTCTTCGACCACGTGAGTTACTTGACTTGATCTTTGTTTTAGGATTTTTCGCTTTATGTTCTCTTAGAATGCATGTTGTTAGGATGAAACTGGGCAGTGTAAGAGCAGTTTCCGGTGATTGTTGATGGTAGGCGATGGTTTGGCCATTTTTGCCGCTGCTGTAGTCGTCGGAACCTTAGGAACTTAGGACTTTAGGATGATTCTGACGCCGTTGTGACGACAGGAGTGTTTGTCGCCGGCAGAACTCATGAATTTTCCAGTGTACTCATGAGTTTTCCGGTAGGCCTTCAAACGTTATTTTGGGTAGCAAACTGGGGAGGATCTCCCACCGTGCGTTGGAGGGGTTGCCCCGGGCATCTCCTCACGCCATTAGTTGTGCCATTTGAGTAGGACTTAGGTCGGGGACGTCGTCCTCAGGCCTTTGTACGCCCTTTCACTTGACTAGCGGTGAAAGGGTGGATTTGATTTTGTCATCGAATTCACTTTTCTCCTCTGCTTTTTAGGTAAAGGAGATGGCCCGCGAAACTGAGGATGAAATTCTTAGAGATTTGTCCGAGGAGAGCACCTCGGAAGATAGCGATATCGAAGACACCGCTACTCCCCACGATGCTGACGAGACTCCTTCCTTGAGGACTTCCATGGAAGAGTGGTCTGTCGCGGAACCTGTGGAGCATGCCTCCATGTTTGCCTCGTACATTGGAGACGTGTTCACGACTGTGGGGGCTGAAGGGGAGTGGAAGGTACATTTCCCCGGAGAAGACGACCGCATCTGCACGGATTACGGGAAGAGGTTCCCAATGTATGAATATATTTTCAAAGTGATTGGGCTAAGGTTGCCCTTTACTGATTTCCAGAGGTCGGTCTTCGTTTATCTGGCTCTGGCTCCCTCATAGCTGCATCCTAACTCGATTGCCTTCATATGGGCATTCGAGCTGACATGCGATTATTTGGAGATAGGAGCTACCCCCCTCTTTTCTTTACAGTCTTCCACCTTCAGCAACAGGTTTCGGGGAGAAAATTCGGTTGGGTCTCCCTGAAGTAGGGGAAGAAGTTATTCAAACCCTTCTCTGAGTCCATTAAGACTTTCAAGGAGAGGTACTATATTATTGCGCCTGTGTCGGCGAGGGCCACTGACTTCAAGTTCGTCTTGGAGGTCTCGACGGATGAAAATGGGGAGGACCTCATCGAGGAGGATGGCAAGATAGTGGGGCAGGGACTGCTGAAGTTCCCTTTTTTCTAGAGCGGGGTTCATTTCTCCATGGGGATGGATGGTTACACGGTCACGCCCGAGATGCTGGATAAGGATGACAAGGTCGGCTATGCGAAGCTGGTGGGTTTTGTCAATAGTTTTACCCCTACTCAGTGTCTGACTAAGAGTGGGGAAATAATTTACGAGGAAGATGGGGAGCTCAAGGTGGAGAGCCGTTTTATCAAAACAAAGGAACTCCTTGAGTGTCGGACTCGGGATGATGGTCTAGCCTTGTTGGGTAGCTTTTATTTTTTATCCTGCTTGGACTGTTATTCTTTCTTTGTGCTAACGTGCTCATTATGTTTTTGTAGGTAAAATGACTTACACCCACGAACGGATGGTCAAGAATTCCCAGGCGAAGGCAATGGTGGAATATCAATCGGGAAGAGCCGGCTCAGCCAACGGGGGCCACCTCTTCAAATGGGATCGGGGACCTCCTCGTCAACTCCCCCACCCGTCCAGACTTCCCCTGTGCCCGTAAACTCGAGGTTCAAGCGCACACGGACGACCGAGCTGGTGGACCTCACCAAGGAGGGGGACAAGAGCAAGTTCGAGCTGCCTCCGTGCCTCCATAACAAAAGGTTCTTCGAGGGTTCCTCCTTGGCGATTCCTTGAGCGGAGTCTCTAAAGCTCGAGGAGATGGATTGCCCGAGTAAGAGGTCAATGTTAGCCCAGGATGCTTCTGCCCTGATTAGGGTTTTTAAAATGGCGGTGGTCTACACCGAGGAGGGTTCCCGCCAGGACTCTGAGCTGAAGAAGACCCAGACCACGATTGCAGAACTAGAGGAGAAGCTAAAGAAATCTAAGGAGGAACAGACTATGGCTGTCGAAGAGGCACTGAAGAAATCCCGGGATGCAATGACCAAAATTAATGGGGAGAAAGATACTCTTGTCGCAGAGAAGAAAGCCGCGGAAGATCTAGTCGAGCAACTGAGAAGTGTTGTTGCTCCTGCTGAAGACGAGCATGAGGAGTTGAAGAAGTTGAAGACTCGGGCTGAGCTGGTTGCCCACAACAACCGGGCGGAGGACGATTGCGAAGTCATGGTCGAGGATTCCTTCAACAATGCCTTGGCTCAGCTGAGGGTCCTGAACCCCGGGGTTGAATTTACCTCTAAGGGGGCTGTGTTCCTCTATAGCGTCGAGGACGGTAAGATCATCGTTCGTGAGTTTCTTCAGATTGGCGAGGAGCATGCACAAACTCTTCAAGACGAGCCTCAGCGCATGGAGGAGTGATTTCTTCTTTGTTGTATCTTCGGCCTGCGAGCCGTATTTATGTAACTTTATTTTTTGTACGGGGCGTGGCCCCTTGTTGATGTAACTGGTACACTCGTGGTCCTCGTGGCCACTTTTATTGTAATATTTTAGTCCCGGCCGATCTGGTCGGTTTTGTATGATTTATTTTTGCACATGACTTTACTTCTCTTTTATTTTTGCTAAGTGTTGAAAATTTGCTCAGTGCGCGCGTGTGCCCTTCATAAGGGTAACTTTGAATAAGTTATTGTTTAGGGGTTTGCTTGACTTAGATGTGTTCGGCGGTGAGGGGGACTGGTCGAACGACCTGGGTAGCTTCCGGGCATGAGAGTGGAGCCCAGGTCGCGTTTGAGGCCTGATTTTGAGGCGTAAACTTCCCATCGCGAGCTGGGTGTTCTGCCTGTCATGGTACTTGGACGACAGCGGGCTCGGCAGAGGAACCGTTGTCGGGCATGGGTTTCGCTCGTTCTTGAGCAAGAGCCTGCCTCGATTCATTTGGTAGTGCAGCGCTTATACCTGAGCGCACACTTTTTGGTCGGGTATTCTACTCGTCGAGTCGACAGAGCATGCTGATAGTTAGGCCTTAGCTATAATATTGTTTTAACTTTTCGGTATTCCATGGTCGAGCAAGTTCTTCCTCGTTGAGCTGTTCTAGGTAGTAGGCCCCATTCTCTGTTCTTGCTCGAACACGATAGGATCCCTCCCAGTTTGCGGCGAGTTTGCCTTCTCGGAAATCTTTGTGATTCCTCCTTAGGACGAGGCTACCTACTTAGAATTCTCGTCGTATAACTTTGGCATTATGCCTAATAGCGATTTTTTGTTTTAGTGAGGCTTCGCAGAGGGCTGCCCCTGACCGGACCTCTTCAACGAGATCGAGTTCCTCCCTCAATGCCTCGCTATTTGCCTCCTCGTCCAGGGGGGATTTAGTCCGCTTGGAGGGCACGTGGGTTTCCCCGGTCACCGCCTCAATTTCGTATGCTAGCCAGAAAGGGGTTTCCCCGATCGAAGAGTGGGGCATAGTACGGTAGGCCCAGAGTACGTTGTCCAACTCCTCGACCCATTATTTATTTGTTTCGTCCATCATTCGTTTGAGGCCTTGCAGGATTACCCTATTTGCTGCCTCGGCTTACCTGTTAGTCTGGGGATGTTTAACGAGCGCGAAGTGCTGCTTGGTGCCCAGTTGGGCGACGAATTCCTGAAACTTTTTATCTGTGAACTGTGTACCGTTATCGGTAACGATTAATTGAGGTATGCCAAGGCGGGCAAGGATGTTCCGCTTATAGAAGCGTAATATGTTGTGGGTCGTTATTTTGTCCAGATCCTCTGCTTTTATCCACTTGGTAAAGTAGTCAACGCCCACTATCAGGTACTTGTTCTAATTTGACCCCACGACGAATGGTTCCAGGATATCCAGGCCCCACCATGTGAAGGGCCACGGGGAGGACATTGCTTTAAGTTCATTGGGCGGTGCCAAATGCATGTCCCCGTGCTGTTGACATTTGTCGCATTTCTTCACATATTCTTTTGCATCCTGCTGCATGGTTGGCCAGTAATATCCAGCTCGTAGATCTTTTCTGGCGAGGGACCTGCCCCCGAGGTGCTGGGCATTGATCCCTTCGTAGATCTCGCTTAGGACGTGGGCGACCATCTCTTCCTCGACACATTTGAGTAGAGGGATGGATAACCCTAGCCTATAGAGCTTATTCTCGACCAGGACGTAGGAGCAGGCTCTGCGCGTGACCATGCTGGCCTCCTTGGGGTCGGACGGTAGTTCGTCCTTGGCGAGGTAGTTGTAGACGGGGGTCATCCAACAGTTACTGTCGAGGATCGCGGAAGCTTTCTCGATGCTGGGTCGAGGAAGTACTTCTTGGATGATGGACTTGTTTCCGCCTTTTTTCTTCGTGCTCTCTAGCTTTGGTAAAACATCTGCTCTAACATTATGTTCGCGGGGAACATGCTTTACTTCTACCGACGTGAATTTTGTCATTTTCTCCTTGACTAGGGTTAGGTATTTGGACAAGTTGTCGTTCTTAGCCTGGTATTCTCCTCGAACCTGGAGGGCCACGAGTTGGGAGTCGGTGCAGATGACGACTTCCTCGGCCCCCAAGTCTTCGGCGAGGCGCGGACCTGGGAGGAAAGCTTCGTATTCGGCCTGATTGTTGGAAGTGGGGAAGGATAAGATAAACGAGACTTCGATGAGGATTCCTTCCTCATTTTCCAAGATGATACCTGCCCCGCTTCTTGCCGAGCTGGATGCCCCGTCGACAAAGATTGTCCATTTGCGCGCCCCGCAAGTGGGGGAGTCGGTGAACGTCATCTCCGTGACAAAGTCGGCCAGCATCTGGGACTTGAGGGCTTTTCTGCTCTCATATTGGGCGTCGAATTTGGGCAGTTCCAACGACCACTTGAGCATTCTGCCGACCATGTCTGGTCGGCCTAACAGTTGCTTCACGGGCTGGTCTGTTCATACCACGATGGTGTGGACTAGAAAGTAGTGCCTTAGTCTCCTCGCGGCGTTGATGAGGGCCATGACTACTTTCTCTATCTGCTGGTATCTCAGTTTCGGTCCCTGTAGCGGTTTTCTCGTGAAGTATATGGGTTTCTTCCCATCGGTCGTTTCACGAATGAGGGCGGCGCTGACGGCCTAGGTAGCAACGGCGTGGTAGAGATACAGGGTTTCACTGTTGAGTGGCCGAGAGAGAACGGACGGTTCTGACAGTGCTCGTTTTAGGTGGAGGAGAGCCTGGTCGCATTCCTCCGTCCATTCGAAAGTTGCCTCCTTGCGGAGGAGTTTAAAAAAGGGCAATGCGTGTTGAGCAGACTTCGCCACAAAATGGGATAACGAAGCGAGCATTCTGGTAAGGGATTAGATGAACTTCTTCGAGTTTGGCGTGGGGAACTCGGAGAAGGCCCTGCACTTGTCGGGGTTAGCTTCGATTCCTTGTTCTGTCAGATAGAAGCTGAGGAACTTGCCCGCTCGTACCCTGAACATGCACTTCTCTGGGTTGAAATGCATTCGGTACTTCCTGGCCTGCTCGAAGACTTTCCTCAAATGGGCCGTGTGATCGGATTCCTCGTGGGAATTCACAATCATGTCATCCATATAGACTTCGAGCATGTCCCCGATTTCTCCCCGAAAGACCTTGTTCATCATTCTTTGGTAGGTAGCGCCAGCGTTTTCAAGCCGAAGGGCATTACGTTGTAGTAATAATTGCCCGATTCGGTCATGAAAGTTGCGTACCTTTTGTCGCCTTTTGCCATGGGTATTTGATTATAGCCAAAATACGCATCCATGAACGATAACAATTTAAAACCAGCAGAATTATCAACTAATTTATCTATGTTGGGGAGGGGATATGCATCTTTAGGGCATGCTCTATTGAGATCGGTATAATCAACACACATGCGCCATTTTCCATTAGACTTTTTAATGATTACAACATTGGACAGCCAAGTAGTGTACTTGGACTCCGAATTTTTTTTGCCTCTAGGAGGTCTTTTACAGCTTTTTCGACAGCCTCTGTTTACTTCAGAGACTGCTTTCACCTATGTTGAGCTACTGCCCTAGCAGCGGGGTCGATTGTGAGCTTGTGGCAGGCGAGGATCTAGGTCGGGCATTTCTGCGGCGCTCCAAGCGAACAAGTCTGCATTCTTCAAGAGACAGGCTTTGAACTGTTTCCTCGCTAAGTCAGGGAGTCCGGTCCCAATCTTCACTCCTCGCTGGGGGTCATCTCCGAGCAGGACAAGTTCGAACTCGCCATCCAGAATTGGGCGCATCGGATGAGAGTTCTCGCCGGTACTGGTTGAAGTTGAGGGGTTGCTTCTTCTTCTGCTTCTTCTGGTCGTCTTCGGAGAAGCGACCGTCAAGGTCGATAGAGTCGACGCGGGGCAGCGGCTTTGCCTCCTCAGAGCTGCTGGGCAGGTCCGGCTTGCTGGAAGTCTTCAGCTTGGCGGCAATAGTGTTCATCCCTTTGGTGACTGCCTTGAAGCATCTCTTTGCTGCTTCGATGTCCCCGTGCAGAGTGACGACCATACCCTTAGAAGTGTAGTACTTCATTTTCAGGTGCACGATTGATGGTACGACCACCAATTCGGCCAAAGTTGGTCGCCAAAAGATGCACTGATAGAGAGAGGGGAAGTCGATAACCAGGAATTAGACTTTAATAGACTTGGCCATCTCTGTGGATACGAAAGTCACGATCAGTTCTACGTATCCCCAGGGCTTTGTGACCGACCCGTTGAAGCCTTGTAGGTCAGAGCCTACGTAGGGCGTTAGGTGTGTCTCATCCAGTTGGAGGGTAGAAAACAGCTGCGAATACATGATGTCGACCAAGCTGCCTTGATCAACTAGGATACGACGAACATCAAAGTTAGCCATTTATGCTCTCACGAGCAGCGGAATGCTTGAGTTGGGAGCCCTACCGAGGAGTTCCTCGCGGTAGAATGTGATGGGGACTAACTCTCCCTGGACTTTTTCGAGCATGGTACTCCTGTTTGAGCTCGTGCCGAGAAGATGCTCGAATTTCCTTTTAACGGAGCCCACAGTAACCTTGTTGAAGCCCCCTCCGTAGATGACCATGGCGGAGGGGAAGGTTTCCCATGGAATGTGTGCAGCGAAGTAGGGAGGAGCATTGAGTCCTTTAGGGATATAGAAATCCTCTGGCCACGATATGCTCATGGCGACCTGAAGGCTCACCTCTTCCGAGGAAGGCACCTCTTCCTCGACCTTCTTGGACTCCTGGGTGTCCTGCCGTGGAGCTTCCCTCTTCTTGGTAAACTGTTTTAGGTGCCTGTCCCTGATCAGTATCTCAATGGCATCCTTCAGATGGATGCAGTCATCGGTTGTATGACCGTGGCTCTTGTGGAACCGACAATATTTCGACTTGCTAGTATTCGGCTTGGCCGGTATCTGTTTAGGGAATCGAACCCCTGCTTGCTTGAACTCTGAGTTGGCACATTCAGAGAGGATCTTCTCCCTGGATATGATCAAGGGAGTATACTCATGGAAGCGGCCAGAGGGTCCTTTGTTGACCCGGGACTCTCGGGGGCGATCCTCGCATCTTCTATCTCCCCGACAAGATGTTGAGGGATCATCATGCTTGGAGGACCGAGCACTCTCTTGGTGCCGTGAGTCCCGGGAAGAGCTGGCAACCTCTTTCTCCTCGTATTGGATATATGCTTGTGCCTTGAGGAGGAAGGCGTCCAGGGTCTGTGGAGTCTCAATGCCAACTACTTTGGCGAATTCTGTACGGGGACGAAGTCCTCGCTTGAGCAAGAACTTCTTCATGTCATCGGTCGTTGAGACCTGGACTGCTTCTTTATTGAACCTCTTGATGTAGGCTCGGAGAGGCTCATCTTTCCCTTAAATTATGGCCTCAAGGGAGGTTTCGGTCTTCGGGTGGCAGCGGGAGGCCGTGAAGTGTCTGGAGAATATTCTCCCCAACTGTCTCCACGAGGTGATGGATTCGTCGGGGAGCTTCTAGTACCAGGTCATCGCTCCCTTTCTGAGCGTGGCCAGGAACAGTCTACATTTGATGGCGCCCCTGACGCCACGATAGTTGAGCCAAGCATCAATATTCTCGATGTGCCCGTTAGGATCCATTGTACCGTCGTAGGTGCCTAGAGGCGATGGTTTCTCCAGCCCCTTGGGGAGGTACATGACCATGATTTCCTGAGACAACGGGTCGCGAGGCTCGTCGTCGCTGCTGCACTGGACCATGATGAGGAGCGGGTTCTTCGCTCAAGAATAGGACGACGATCTCGGCGGGGAGACGGGGTTCGTGCTCGGCCCTTGGATATGAGCAGAGGTGAACGTTGGTCCCTCCTGGTCCTCTTGGTTCTCGAGGAGTACTGGCTCCATGGGGAGATGTGGTCATGCTTCCTGATGGCCTGGGACTCTGGCTCAGGTGGTGCCCGACGGTCTCTTTCACGTCGGGGAGGTGGACTTCGGGATCTTCTGCCCTCTTTCCTCGGCGGAGGGGATCTTGGCCGGTTAGACTCCTCTAGGGATCCAATCCTCGCGTTTTGTTGGAGGATTAGGAGGTTGGTTTGTTAAGGGCTTTAAGAAGGGCCGCCACGGCCGGGTCGGCGTTGGGCGAAACAGGAACAGGCTGGTAGTCCAGGGAGGGCTGGTCCTCAACATGATCAGCGCGAGCAGGGGAGGGAGACGCGGTGGCTCCATCTCTTAGATGATGGGCGTCACCCCCAAGGAAGGGTGCAACTTCGTTAGTATCAGTCTTGTTGATGGGGAGAAAAGCAGAGTTACGAGCATCGTGGACATGATCTTGGCTTGCCATGATCGAAATCTTGGAAAAAGGGTTGTTTTGGTCTTAAATCTACGATGGAAGAAAGACGGGGATAACAAAATTTCCTACAGACGATGCCACTGCTCTTGACGGCTGATCAGAACCTGAAGTGGGCCAAAGATGACGTCTGTGATGCTGGGTGTGAGAGATGAGGATGAGGTGTACCTGCAAGGCACTCCGATGCTAAAGTAAGAATCAGGAGAGAGAGAGAGAGAGAGACAACAAGTACAAAGTATGTATTTCGTAGGATGATTTTGAATACCTGACCCTCTCAAATGAGAGGGTTTTTATAGTGCCCCCAGCGCTTAGCCAATGATCCCTATTTTCGATGCGAGATAACCATTTCCCGAAGAATAGGTAACTGCCATAAACTAGCCGTTGGGACGTGCAGAGGTGCCCGAAACTAGCTATTGCCATGGGCATAAGCGCAGTTGCGGGCACGGGCGTCGTGACTGTTTCTGGATGGTGGAACCGTGTGTGACGGGCAGGAACTACCGAGGAGTGGCAACTGACCCTTGGGGTCATCAGACCAGCCTTGCCCGGTAGAAAGGTAAATGCTGCCCCAAATTGCCTGGACATAGGCAATTGGGTTGTTCTAGTCGTTGGGCCAGTCTGGAACAATAACATTTAAGGTGTTAGTGCCATTATTTTAATTAGTCAAGACTTAAAGGGGTCTAATTAATATAATATTAGGTTTGTGGCTAAACACATAAATGTTATGAAAGGTCAGGTTATTGTGTAGATACCATAAGTCAATATCTAATTTGACGAGGGGCCAAATTAGAATATTGAAAACTAAGAAATAACCCTATGGTAATTTAAATGGGTTATGGTCCCCATTTGTAGAGAACGATAAAAAAATACGGTTTATCATGTTTTCTCTCTTCATCCCCATCAGAGGAGATTCAAGGAACCCTAAGAAACTCTACAAATTGAAAGATCACATACCCGTAACCTTCAACGATTTTAATGGCAAATTCAAGTATGATTCCACCTTCATTATCTAATTAAATTCTGGTATGGGTTTAAGGGTTTAGAGTTTTGTTGTTGATTTCTATATTGATAAAAATTATAAGGTTATAAACAGATCTAACAGAAATATATAAGAGTATTAACTGTAGGTCCCACTGAGTTTACCAAATTTGTTATCGGGCTCTGAAAATTTAGTCGATATTTGACTAATAGCTCCCAATAGTAATTATTTTTTATAAGCAATTACATTGAGTGAGAAACTATGTCCCTAAACTATGAGTTCTTAACTATTCCAAAGAACATTAAGTACGAACGTAAAAAGTTAAACTACTAACTAAAAATGCATAAAGTAAATTAAATAAGATGAAATGTATAAATAACTTAGTTGATTGATTAAATGTCATGAATAAGTTACTATATATTATGAAACATAGAGAGGAAGCTATCTATGGAAAATAACATCATGGAATACAAAAAATGTTACTTCATTTGACTCACAATTGACTGTTTATACTCAACTGACACTACAATCATTAACACTAAATGTCACCGACGACTACCCCTTATGATCATTCATCAACTTCTTCCCTTTCCTATGCTTTTGAACCACCTTCCATGGGCATGCCTCACCTCCACCAACCCAGCTTGTTCCCCTTTCTATGCTTTCTCCATATTATTCCTTTCCATCTGATTATCCATCCTCTCCTTGCTTCTATTCTTGTTCTCCGGACACCCTTCACGATAGTGACCAAATCTTCCACACGCTAAGCAAAGAATGTGGAGACCTTTCGACTTTGTATATTCTACCTTTAATAGCAAACATGGCTAATAATGGATTTGTCAGATCAACTTCTACACATATTCGTGCATATTTTCCTTTTTCCACTTGCAATGTGTTCTTATCCACTTCCACTGTCCTCCCTATTTTATTCCCAATAGCTGCAAGAATCCTTTTATCATAGTATTCTATTGGAAACCCTACTATTCTGATCCAAACCGTGATTTCTTTAATTGTATCACGCTTTGGGTGAAAATCAGGGCTCCAATCTTTCACCGTCAAATAGTGGTCATAAATAAATCAGATACCCTCTGACAATGTTGCATTCTTATCATCTTCATGAGAAAACGCCACCAAATAGTAATCATTTCCCAGATTAATGATGTTAATAATGCCGCTACGCACCCATATTTGCTTCAGCCTAGTCTCCAATGCTTTATAGCCTATCTTCATGCCAATAAGCTTTACTATTACTTCTTTCCTCTAAGGTTGTTGGATACGTT
This sequence comes from Lathyrus tuberosus, assembly GCA_022829125.1. NCBI lineage: Eukaryota > Viridiplantae > Streptophyta > Magnoliopsida > Fabales > Fabaceae > Lathyrus > Lathyrus tuberosus. Next base: position 15,779,424 of record JALAZF010000031.1, read on the forward strand.
TTTCCTCAGCTTTTGATAGGACAAAGATCAGACAGTCGTATCCTCCCACCTACATCTCTTCCACTTTGACACCTAATTTGCTATCATCCTTTTCGATATCTTTATCACTAATCTCTTCATCTCCATCTTTTAGCTTTCCACTAGTATTCCCAACCACAGTTTCTTTATATGATTTTGGACCGCTGCCTGTCAGAATGTTGATGTTCTCATACACTAGATCATCATATACTCTAGGACCGATCGAGGCGGCTGTGAAGCTCTCATTACCTTCTTTGTTTCTTTTTCTAGTCCTCTCCCATGTCTCTCCATCTTCCAATTGTTTTGAGCAGTTCACCAGAGTCTTCTCCGGTGGTGGTCGGTTCATCTCATGATAAAACCCTAGCAGAGCAGAATTATATTAATACTCTAAGTTGCTAAATCTAAAGATAAATATTTATGTAGTGTATATTTACGCTCCATCATTGTTTAAATCTTTTTTATCTTACTAATCAACATTTGACATCATTCCTATTTTAGGTATATATATGTACACTTCTATGTTTCTATTTCTATTTGGTATAAATACCGTTTATGCTAATTCTATCTTCCATGCGTTGTTCCCTTTTAAAGGTAGCTAATAAAAACTATATACCTAATGGTTGTTATCGATTTCCTACATTTTTAAACATATAGTTATTAAGCTAAAACTCGTGATAAATAAGGTAAGGAATATCATCTATAACTGGAACATCAAATAAATAAAAATTTTAGAGTGTGCTCTATGTTCTTCATTTATTTTTTCGTTGTTCTTACCAAGCTTTTGTCTAGTCCATTACGAAAATGAAGGCAATAATCAAGAATAGAGAAAATGACACGCCATTTGTGACTAGTAAAAGAAGAATTACATGGATCATACGAAGAAATTAACCAATGTCACAATACCCAATCCAAATGTCTTATTTGCTGTCAAATCACATAGTTTCCCATTCCATCTAAGATCCTCCTTATACCAAAATAAACAAAATGATTGGAAATATTTTTTAGAAAAACGCATAAAAAGAAAATAAAAATAGTCCATAACTAGAAGACTTAAAATTCTGGTAACAAGAAGACAATGAGCAATACATAACCTTATTCCTGTTTATCTCAACAACCGCATCTAGGTGAGAAATAATGATGAAAAACCCAAGGTGAACATGCATTTAAAAAAAACAAGACAATGAGCAGTACCTAACCATGTTTCTCTTAGACATCTTTATATCTGACTCCAATTAAAAAAACATGGAAAAAAAACTTAAGAACAAATGTAAAGTTAATTAAATAAAATCATTCTCAAATAGGGGTGTGATAAAGCCTTTCAATGTTAACAATGGCAAAACCAATTGGACTCAAATTTAGGTCATACGTATCTAACACTTGAGCTACTTTAAATTTCAATTCAGCCCCCCACTGTTAAAACCTTAAATGGAATTCCCAACCATTCATCAAAAAAGAGAGACTAGTGTCCATTATAAAATTCAAGGACAAGACCATTTAAAAACTCTAGAACCACTCATAAGAAGACCCGTGTTCCAAAACTTCATTAATTCAAACCTAAAAAACATAAAATTTCCTATCTATCTGTTTAATCAACCCAATTTAGGTTAACAACCTATTTCTCCTCCAGAATAAAACAATTTACCAATAAAAATTGCCAATAGTAAAATCCTAAATCAAAGAAGATGAATTCATGTGATGAAATAAATATATTAAGAAAAAAAATATTATCTTGTAATTTGGAGAACGAGATTGAAGCATATCTAGTAGGAGATTTAAGCTATCACACATAAGGATTTGAGAGAGAGAGATGGGGGAGAGAGAAGGTTTGCAAGTGAGAAAGAGAAGGTTTGCGAGCGAGAGGAGGTTTATTGTGCGAGAGATGAATAACCTATTAGGCTATAACTGTTGTTGCATTGAGAGATTGAAATTCAATACGATGAAAGAAGAAAATGACTACGAGTGAAATGGGGAAGAGGAATAACAATTAGGGTTTACAACCCTTAACATTTTTTAGTTCACTAATAATAATAAAATATTAAATCTACAGTGATAAAAAGTATGAGAAAATAATGAAATAACGATCTTTCTATAGTAAAAGAAAACATTATGAAGATAAGAAGAAGATAGGTTGAAATTAGCGAACAATGAAGTAGAAAAACAATTCAATATATATTTCATTGTGATAAAATTATTATTAATTCTTTTTATTTTTTGTATTTATTTAAAGATTTTTTTTACAAAATCATTTAAAAAATATCATAGGCCACATATAATTTAATTGTGTTGTTATTCAATGAGAATATACCGCAATCATTTGTCTAGTCAGAAATGTATGTAGTTTTTAACTGTGACAAACATGTTTTCTATAATATAATAGACTGCGACTTTTTGTTGGAAGTCATAATTGTAATTATATATATATATATATATATATATATATATATATATATATATATATATATATATATATATATATATATATAATTTGAGTAGAACATTTGAAACCCCGGTTTATATCTACTTTTAGCCACACTTTTCAGTCTCAGACATGCTTAGTGTTGCACAAACTTAAAAATGGTGTAGTGGTACAATTTTGCGTGATTAAAAAATAATCCTTATTGAACGATTAACTTTCATGCTCAATTGATTAAATAATTAATGCAACACACATTTGTCACATTAAGAAAGAAAATATGAAAAAATGATCAAATGTGAGCTCAATTAAATGTACAAAATAAATTATACCAAATGATAAGTTTATTTATACTCCAAGCGTTAGTGTTGCCCTTTATGTCAACAGGCGAAGAACTATCATGTAGTGTTTCTTTCTTGGTATTAGACACACTTAATATTTTACTTGATGTTAGTTGACAATACATACCAAACGATTAATTCTCATTGTGACAAACATGTTATGTGTTGTGCTTATTGTCAATAAAATATTAAACAATAAATTTATCTTTGATGGATACAATATAAGCCCTAAAAGGTCTTATCTATATCTTTTCTGACTTTGCTTGATATTATATGAATATCTACACACTTATACAATGTCAGGTGCTAAATTATTCTCTTATATTGCTATCACCAAAAATCTTAAGTAAACAAATTATATACGCACCATCTTGGTTCAAATAAACATGTCTAACATCAATTGGGCTGCTTCATCCCTACATTTCATGCCTCATTATTATGTGAATCAATTTCTAAAATGCAACAACATGCGTCTCGTGAGGGCCTTCTTTGATGTTATCATGGAAATTATGTATTTGGATTTACTTCTCACTTGAGGTTTGTGGTGGGAACAGGATTTTTGAGATTTTATCGCATCCATAAGATAAGTTGGAGTAAAGGTTTATGTATGATAATTTTTTATTGTAATTTTAAGAATGTTGTGAGTTTATTAGATGATGGTTGTTCCATAATTCCTTCATGTTTTTTTTCTTGTGGTCAGGATTAATCATATTCACTTTTCAAAATAAAAACTTGTATAGAGACGTGTTATTTGAGAAGCAAATCAAGCGTCAAATATTCTTGCTAAATATGGTTCTACATAGACATCTTATAACTAAAGAAAAAATCACAAAAATTTAGAATAGGTTCAAAACGAACATTACATATTTGAAATAGAAATAACACGTAATCAATATTTTATACTTCAAAATTTATACTTTCAGATAGTATTTTAAACCTTACATATTTAAGAAGTGCACATTAACAAATATTAGTAACTAACAAGTTGCTAATAAGTTTCGTAGAATTATAATTCTTTTGGTTACACGCAATTTCTTCAAAAAAAAAGGGAAATTCTCTTTCCACCCTTGGTGGTACCTCTGACACCCTTGAAAATTAAAAAAATGTCCTCAGGTGTCTGGAGATGCATCTTCGGACGCACCCAAAATCACTTTTATATTCTCTTTTCTAAGTTTCACCCCAATTTTTGAAAAAAAAATCCGGAGATGCATCTCCGTATCATATTTGAGAGTATCCAGAGATGCATCTCCGAAATACCCTATGAACTTATTTATGGCTTTGTTATTTATAAATAATAACTCAGTGATATTTCCGGAGATGCATCTTCGAAAATGTCCAGTGGAAAAGTTGATAAAACACCACCTTGCATGAGCTTCTTCTTCATGCTAAAAGAAGAAACCGTAGCAAAATCCTTAAAAAGTTTATCTCATTCTCAATCAACTTTTCAACACGAAAACATCATTCTTGTATTTTATCACTTCAAAGCGCAAAATAAGTTGGAATTGCAAGTAAATATCATTCATTTCATCCCTTATTCCTTACATTAATCTCACTTTTCTAATGAAAAAAGAACGTTGAGTCCGAAGATGCATTTCCAGACAAAGTTAGGTGAATTCCAGTGTGCATCTCCGAATTATCCTGATAGTTTAAAATGTAACACTATTTTTCTGTTATTGGTGGTAATAGATATGATGCACCAGATATGTTTACCAAAGTTAATATGAGTGTGGATGTTAAACTTCTCAAGTGAAGCATGATGTTAAGTGGGATGAAGCAAATAATGTTGTTGATCTAGATGAAACGAATGATGATTGTAAACTGGGTTCTCGACTGACCGGTGTAGAGGTAGATGTTTGTGCACAATTTACTAATAAAGAAATGTTTTTTATTCATGAACATATGCTACAATGGGTCCGTATGGAGGCCTAAAAATTGGGGTTTGACGTTGTAATAGGAAGTTTCGACAATAGTTTTGATAGAAGACAAGCATTTGTAACAATGGTATGTGAAAGAAGTGGCACGTACTAACCAAATATTAGGAAGTTGAAACAAGATGACACTGGATCGAGGAAATGTGAGTGTCCGTTTAAATTGCACAGATATCGTTTGGCTGATGAGACATGGAAATTTAATGTGATTTCCGGTATACATAATCGTACCTTGACTGATAAGCTAGTCGGCCATCTCATTGTATGACTGTAGGCTCCTAATTTTGACGCCTGGATTTTATTCAAGGGATTAAGAGTTTGAGATTTGTCAAGATATTTCGACAGAAGTTTAGTTTGGTGAGAAGAGGTTAGTCGAGAAAAAGCGTTTAGTGGAGTGGAATAGTGAAGATTTTTCTAAGTATTGGAGATTTTTGACATAATGCTATGAAGAATGGTCTTCGACGGGTATTTTTGAAATTTAAATCCAGGAGGGAAAGCTGTTTGGAAGCAGGACGCGTGGAATGCATCTAAAGGGATAAATGCATGCAGATTGCCATTTGTCGCCATTAGGAGAAATAGTTGTTGTTGACAGTTATTTCGATTGTATATAAATAGGGAGTCATAGTGTTAGATTTCTGTGTGTGTTCAAAATTTGTACAAGTTACTCAAGAATACTCAAAGTAACCGTGAGAGAGAAAATAGTGGTTACTGAGAAAATGTACGTTTGAAAAACACCAATTTCTTTATTTACATTTCAATGAAGTCTTGAATTATTTACTTACAATTCTTTTACATTTCTTGCAATTACTTTCTCGCATTTACATTACGTTTTTCGCCATTTTACCTTTTAAAGAACAAAACTATTGTTTCGCCTGAATCATATTGACTTATGAAAGTAATGATGAAAGTGATGTACACAAGGTTTGATTTTCATACAAATTGTTAAAATTATTAATGCACATTGTCCTAGGATTTGTTTGATCGGTCCTGCAAGTCAACTAATTTTTCATAAATTAGGAGATCATTTGTTTGCTAATTTTCTAAGCAAACAAATTGGCACGCCCAGTGGGACCTTGTGCTATTGACATTTGAAAACCTTTATTTTACATTTTACTCGTACGAAACTTTCTTCGCTTCTTTGTATGAGACTAAGGAGTGGTAAAATAGCCATAAATAATGAAGAAAGACCTAGAAGAAGGCGAGTAAGCAGAATGGCGAATCAAAATCCACCAAACAATCAGAATTCCACAAATGATGGAGTGCCACCCCCTATTCCTTCGACTGGGGGCAATACAACGTCAATATCAGTATCAGAGGCTATACCATCAACAGCGGGTTCGACACCAGCGCAGTCAATTCCCCAGAGTGCGCCTAGTTTTTTTACTATGGGGCCCCAAATGCCTCAAATGACTTCTCCTCCTTCAGGGAGTATGTACAGGCCTTTTATATCTAGTTTTTCCATGCCCCCACTAAATAGAGAACAACCATAAAGAATGCCAACGTCAGTAAGTGCAAGTTTACATAATGCGTCATCAGCATTTACGGAGCCAACGGTTAACATAACTTCGCCTTTACAAGGATCCGGTTCTGGTGTAAACCACATGGGTAGGATTAGTCAGCCTTTAGGAACGGGATATCAAACATATATGCCAAGCATTACCAATAATTCTGCACAAGTAATTAGGCAACAAATGGATGAGAGCAACCATGATATGGTCCAAATGCTAGCCCAGCAGATAGGGGTTATATTTAACCCTTTGATCCAAAACACTACACAAACAAATCAACAATTGGCAGCGCAGATGACGCGCATTGCCAATTTCTTTGGTGTTCCTCAACCTCCCCAAAGGGAACGTGTAATTCAGAACCCAGGGGTAACCGTCGAAGAAGAACCTACTATAAATCAAAGACAACCAAATATCCCTCAAGCGGAAATTTTGAACCAAGGAGGGGTAGTCGAACCACCAGGGGTCGAAATCCCTGTTCAACAAGAACCAAGGGTGTTGTTAGTAACCCGAAACCAGAATGCTGATAATATTATACAACAAATGCGTTGTAATGATGTGCCAGCAGAAAATAATTTGGCAGCCATGGTCGAAAGGATTATGGCGCGAAATGGGATGAATGTAGGATTACAGAGGCCCAGTTATACTTCCCCCTTATCGGAACATATTTTGCAACAAGAGTTACCCCATAGATGGAAAGTTCCCAAGTTTACAAAATTTTCAGGGGATACTAGTGAATCGACGGTCGAACATGTGGTGCGGTACTTAATTTAAGCAGGCGAAATAGCGCACAATGAGAATTTGAGAATAAAGTATTTCCCTGGTTCCCTAACAAAAAATGCTTTTACTTGGTTTACCACATTACCTGCGAATTCGATACATACTCGGACCCAATTGGAGAGATTATTCCATGAACAATTCTACATGGGATAAACAAAGATAAGTCTGAAAGAATTGGCTAGCGTCAAGAGAAAATTCTCAGAGCCAATTGATGATTACTTGAATAAGTTTAGGTTGCTCAAGGCAAGGTGTTTCACACAAGTTCCTGAACACGAGTTAGTCGAAATGGCCGCCGGTGGCCTTGACTATTCGATTAGAAAGAAATTAGACACCCAGTACTTAAGAGACACGGCCCAATTGGCTGATAGGGTTAGACAGGTCAAATGACTAAAAGCCGAAAAAGCTAGGGCTAATTAAAAAAAAGAAAGGGTAGCATATGTCGAAGTTTGTGAGGATGATGACGAAGATGGATCATCAAATGTCGACGAATAAGAGGTCGACTTGGCAGAATTAAAACAAGGGTCACCATATGCTTGCAAAGTCTTGGCTCCGTCGAATGGGAAAAACTAAACGAGTCGGAAAAGAACGACAAGTTCCCCAAAAGAACTTATACGTTCGACGTCACAAAGTGCGACAAAATATTTGATTTGTTAGTCAAGGATGGCCAAATGACAGTGCCACCTGGTACTAAAGTGCCTCCTTTAGAACAACAAAAAAAGAGAGGTTTTTGCAAATACCATAATTTTTGGGGTCATAAAACGTCTCAATGTTTCCTTTTTAGGGATCTAGTGCAGAATGCAATCAGAGATGGAAAACTTAAATTCAGCGGCAAGTCGAAGTCCCAAGTGAAGGCGGATTCAAACTCTTTGCAAGTAGCGGAGGCCCACTATGTTGAGCCATCCATGGTGAACATGGTCGAGGTTGCTGAAGGCTTCGATGACAACGTGGATATGATCGAGGCTGCTAATGGCTTCGACAACAACGTGAATATGGTGGAGGTAGTTGATGATCCCGCCAACAAATGCGACATGGTCGAAGTTACCACTGACTTCGTGAACCAGCCTGTGATGGTTAAGGTTACAAAAACCTTGACGGAAAGATCATAGAGAACTACATTGCTGAGGCCACTGATGGCGTCAACAACGAAACTACTGAAGGCTTCGCCAGAGTCTACAACAAAACTACTGACGGTTTCGTCCAAATCAACAATGAAGCTACTGAAGGTTTTGCCAAAGCCAATAACGAAACTACTGAGGGTTTCGTACAGATCAATAATGAGACCACTGAGGGTTTCACCCAAGTTAACAAAGGGACCACTGAAGGTTCCTATAAACAGGCTGTTGCTGGCCTCCTCCAGAGAACCATGGAGGATCCAAAGGAGAAGACTGTCGGATTCGTCAACCAACAGATTACCAAGGGTTCATCTCTAAAGGGACCAACAAAGGAAGCCACTGAGGGTCTCAACCGTATCAAGAAGGAACACGAGGTCAATGAGGGCCTAAGTTTGAAGTTGAACAAAATGAGCATTGCCACAGAGACAGCTGCCAATGTAAATATGGTGGAAGTGTCTTAGAACGTTTCAATGCAAATCGACGAAGAGCGTCGACGTGAGGAATACCACAAACTAGCATACCCCAGAGAGGAGGAAAATTTGGCAGATTTCATCCACAGGTGCCAAAGAAAAAGGGCTGAAGTAATGCTCTGTCCTCGTTGTAGTGTCGTCTTCGACAAAAAGGCAGCACAAAACTTAGAGGGAGTGGAGAGAGCAAAAAGAAGGGGAAATTGGAAGCCTTCGCAACCAACAGGAGAAAGATTCGGCCCCAGAATAGGAGACCAAAGCAGGGAGAGGTTTGGAGGAAGGTACCCTAACACATTCAAACCTACAAATAAAGCTCCAGACGACAGGTGGGTTAATCCAATTCGACAAGCCCAAAGACAAGGGAAATGGAAGGATTTCGAAGTACAACGGGGATCTTCCATATCATACAGGAAAGAATTCCAGAAGTCTAAGAAGATGACTTACACCTCTGAAAATTATAAGGACAAGAACCCTATGACGAAGTCACAATGGAGGAGGTACCAACGTCGAAAGAAAGCAGAGAAGGAGGATGAGTCTGCAGGAAAAGCCAAGCCAGAAACCAGCAGTAATGTTCAAACTTCAAATCAGAAGGAAGAATCGAAGGTCGAAAAGCCACCCGTTGCTCCAGCACAAGTGTCGTTAAAGGAGGAAGTAACTAGGGAAGATGAAATGACATACGATTTTAACTCAGAGTCAGAGGCATCCTTCAACGTGATGTGTAACATTGTCTCAGTGCTCCCCAGGGAGTATGACCAGATAATGGAAGTCGAAGATGAAGAAGGGGCTATGGAAGTCGAAACGGCCAGACACATGCCTGTTTGTTATTATATTATGAACAATGGATGCGTAGAAGAACAAAACGCATTTTTTGAAAGGCCAGATGATTCAGTGAGGAGTCACTTGAAACCCTTGTTCATCAAAGGAAAAGTGGGCAACATAGGGGTAAATAAGATTTTGGTCGATGGAGGAGCGGCAGTCAATCTGATGCCGCATTATATGCTTAAGAAGATTGGAAAAGATGATTCCGACACCAAACCTCATAACATGGTGTTGTCGAATTATGAGGGTAAAGTGAGAACCACTATGAGTGCAATACAAGTAGATCTAACTGTCAGAACCATCACAAGGCCGACAATGTTTATGGTAATTGCCTCAAAGGCAAATTATAACATGCTCTTAGGCAGGGAATGGATACACAACATAGGTGTCGTCCCTTCGTCAATGCATCAAAGAATAACAATTTGGCGTGCAGACGGGATTGTCAAAAATATAGAGACTGACCAGAGTTACTTTCTGGCTGAAGTAAACCAGGTTGACAGGCGAAGCTTCGACAAGAATCTGGCTCATATTGATCCTTGTAGTCCAGCAACCTTCGACATGACGCCAACTAACAACGCCTTCTTCTCATTGTAACTTCATCCCACCCATGGGTTTCAGTGGGATAGAGAGGTAGTTGGCGAAGAAGACTATATTTTTGGAACCTCACACATCCAGCCAACTGGTTGGGGCATCGAATTTAGTGACAATGAGTGAGTCACTAGTTCTTAAAAAGATCGCGGCTTACATAGCCGAGAATAAACTCAAAGCGGCCTTAGAGGCCGAAGTAAAATACATGGTTGTCAAAGCCAACGAGATCGAAGCAGATCAACGAGGTCTTGGAAAGCATTTTGATATGGATCCACCTGACAAAGATCTAGGAGATTTGCAAAACTAGAGGCTCGACGCGATTTATGACGATGAGCCATTGGGCTTCGAGAAGGATCCATTAGCAGCGAACATCAAGATGGTGGCACAGGATCCACTCGAAGAAATCGACTCAAGGTCGGTGCAGAAAAAAGACCAACCTACATCAGTGCAAAAGTGAGCCCCCAACTCAAGGTCGAAATAGTCCAGTTGCTGAAAGAATTCAAGGATTGTTTCGCATGGGACTACGACGAAATGCCCGGGCTGGATAGGAATCTGGTCGAATTAAGGCTACCAATAAAACCTGGGAGGAAACCTATTAAGCAAACTCCAAGGAGATTCGCACCAGAGATCCTCTCAAAGATCAAAGAAGAAGTCGAAAGACTCCTCAGATGCAAGTTCATCCGCCCGACCAGGTATGTTGAATGGATTGTTAATATAGTTCCTGTAATAAAGAAAAATGGCAAACTGAGGGTATGTATTGATTTTCGAGATTTGAATTCTGCTACCCTAAAGGATGAATATCCTATGCCAGTGGCAGAAATGCTTGTCGATTCTGCCGCAGGCCATGAGTACCTTAGTATGCTTGATGGGTACTCTGATTATAACCAAATTTTTATTGCTGAGGAAGATGTTCCTAAAACGGCATTTCGATGCCCTGGAGCCTTAGGCACCTACGAATGAGTGGTAATACATTTTGGCTTAAAGAATGTTGGGGCAACATACCAGCGATCAATGAATTCAATTTTTCACGATTTCATTGAGGCTTTTATGCAAATTTATATTGACGATATTGTTATTAAGTCTGTTTCAAGAAAAAGTCGTATAGACCATCTTCGACAGTCCTTTGAAAGGATGAGGAAGTTTGGTCTGAAGATGAATCCTCTCAAATGTGCATTTTGTGTGCAGGCGGGAGACTTCCTAGGCTTTGTGGTTCATAAGAAAGGGATCGAAATCAATCAAAACAAGGCCAAGGCAATAATGGAGGCGAAAGCGCCACCTACAAAGAAGGAATTGCAGTCTCTACTTGGCAAAGTCAACTTTCTTAGAAGGTTCATCTCCAACCTTAGTGGGAAGACGCAAGCCTTTTCCCCTCTACTTCGACTGAAGAAGGAAGACTTCGAATGGGGGCAAGAGCAGCAGGATGCCTTCGACAAGATCAAGGAGTACCTGACGCATCCTCCAATTTTAATGTCACCTTGTAGAAGTAGGAGTATGAGGCTGTACATATCCGCGTCGGACAAGACATTAGGGAACATGTTGGCTCAAGAGGATGAGAATGGTGTCGAAAGAGCCATTTATTACCTCAATAAGGTCTTGAACGATGCGGAAACTAGATATAGTGTAATCGAAAAGTTGTGTTTATGTTTATACTTTTCATGTATGAAATTGAAGCACTATATAAAACTAGTGGATGTTTTTGTATCTTCTCATTTCAATGTTATAAAATACATGTTGTCTAAACTAATTTTGTACACTCGAATTGGAAAGTGGGCATTAGCATTAACTGAGTATTCTTTGACATATTTACCTTTAAAGGTTGTCAAAGGACAAGTAGTGGCTGATTTCATAGTCGACCATGCTATAAATGAAAAGTCTTTGGACTACATTGAACTAGAACCATGGAAGTTATAATTCGAAGGCTCTAGTCATAAAAATGGAACTGGAATAGGAGTTCTTATTATTTCTCCTAACAGAATTCCAACAAAATTAAAGTACAAAGTCGAAGGCCTATGTTCAAATAATGAGGCAGAATATGAGGCTTTGATAGCCGGACTTGAAATTTTGTTGGAATTGGGGGAAACTTGGGTCGAAATAATGGGCGACTCAGATTTAGTCATAAAGCAAATAACGAAGGAGTACAAGTGTGTCAAAGAAAATTTGATTATGTACTTTGTAATAGCCAATCGACTCTTAAAAATATTCGATATGGTAACGATTCGACATATCCCTCGAATAGAAAACCAGGAGGCAAATGACTTAGCACAAATCGCTTATAGTTACAAAATATCAAAAGAAAAATTGCAAAAACCATTGAGGTTAGAGGAAGAGTCGTGTCGGCCAGATTATCCCCATCAGATTTGGAGACGATAAAGCTAGGATATGCTGACGAAGAGAATTTTGAAATTTTTAACATAGATAGTTCGACGATTGGAGACTAGAGGAAGCCCGTAATAGAGTATCTACAAAATCCAACAGGACCGGTCGAACGGAAAATAAAGTATCGAGCTTTAAGTTATGTCATTTTGGGTAACAAACTATTTAAGAAAACTCCTGGAGGGGTATTACTTAAGTGCCTAAGTGAATCCGAAGCATACATAGCTTTGTCAAATTTACATAGTGGGGCATGCGATGCGCATCAAGTAGGCCATAAAATGAAGTGGTTGTTATTCCGACAAGGAATGTATTGGGCAACCATGTTAAAAGATTGCGTCGAATTCGCGAAAGGATACTAAGAATGCCATGTGCACGCAGGGATACCACACATTCCTGCAAGTGAGTTGCACTCTATAGTAAAACCTTGGCCCTTTAGAGGTTGGGCTTTAGATTTGATCGGAGAAATTCGACCAGCATCATCAAAAGGTCAAAGGTTTATTTTGGTGGGTATCGATTATTTTACGAAATGGATCGAAGCTATACCTTTAGTAAATGTGGATCAAGAAGTTGTGATCGAATTTATTCGAAAACACATCATCTATAGGTTTGGGATCCCAGAGACTATAACGACAGATCAAGGATCTATTTTTACTGGTAAAAATATGCAAGTTTTTGCAAAAGAAACGGGGTTCAAACTTCTCACATCAACACCTTACTACGCTCAAGCCAATGGACAAGTCGAAGTGGCAAACAAAGTTGTAATTAGTTTGATAAAGAAGCATATGGGAAGAAAGCCAAAGAATTGGCACAAGACTTTAGACCAAATTTTATGGGCTTGTCGAACCTCCCCTAAGGAATCTACAGATGCTACGCCTTTTCGGCTTACTTACAGACATGATGCAATCTTGTCGGTCGAATTATATTTATAGTCAACAAGAGTCCAAAGGCATCATGAAATTCCATCAGATTCATATTGGAATATGATGATAGATGAGTTGGTTGATTTAGACGAAGAAAGGTTAAATGCGCTGGAGTTATTGAAAAGGCAAAAAGAAATGGTGGAAAAATCCTACAATAAAAGAGTAAAAGGCAAGGTGTTTTCGACTGGGGACCTTGTTTGGAAAGTTATTCTTCCCATGGATCGAAAAGATAAATTTATGGGAAAATGGTCTCCTAAATGGGAAGGACCCTTTCAAATTACTAAAGTGTTTTCGAACGGCGCATATGAAGTTGAAGAGTTGCATAAAGATAAGCGAGTGCTAAAAATAAACGGAAAATATTTGAAAATATATAAGGCCATATTGCAAGAAGTAAAGATAACAGTCGAATAATCATGCATAAAAAAACAATTAACATGGTGGATTGAAATTCTTTTCGCCAAACAAATGGCTTAAGTGTCATTACAAAAATGAGGCCTTAATAGGCCAAATAAAATTACAAATGTTAAACAGGGGAAGATTCTTTCAATTTTTCAAATTTGGACTTCTGAATCTGAAGACGACACTCACAAAGGGCCTTGCTAGTCGAAAGTTCCTCGATTTCTTTGCCAAGTTTCTGAGCCCTTTCGACATGGTGCACCCCAACTTCAAGTTCTTTAGCTATTTCCTCTTGGTTGATTTGTTGCAGTTCTTCCTTGCGCTTTTTAGCCTGAGAAATTTTGTTTTGAAGAACGACAATTTGTTTCTCCTATTTGAGGATGTTTTCGTCACAGCTTGCTGCCTCTTTCCTATTTTGTTCAGAGGCCTTTTCCAGTTGAGTTACTTTGTTAGTGGAACTTGAAGCGACATCCCACTCAGCAAGTTGTGTTTCTGACTTATTTTCAATCTTTTTTGAGTAGTCTCGAAGCCGGTTAAAGTCTGCCACCACAAGGTCAATTAGAGTGGTCAGATCCACAACAACATCAGTCACTTCAGGAGGAGCCTCCAGGATATTGACTTGTTTCAAGATCTTTTTCAGGTCAAATTGAGCAGACGAATCTTTCTCTAGGAATTGAAACAAATCAATGTTGAGGATTTTCTGCTGAATCTGGGTGGGTCCCATCACTTCGTCCATGGATCTTACGCCAGAAATGGTCCCTGAAGTAGTCGAACTGCTGGTGGTGGTGTCAGCAAAGTTGTAACGTGTACTGAGCATGGCCTTCAGATATTCCAATGGTCTTTCAATTTCAAGTTCCTCGTGAGAGAGACGGATCAAAGTCGTGGTGGTTGAAGCAGCTTTGAGATGCTCATCAAGGTTTTTCTTGTCGCTTATTCCTTCTTCATCCGCAACAACCTTTGGAGTTTTTGGCTTTTTGCCTACTTTCTCTTCCTCCTTTTCGTCATCAGTTTCGACCTCCCCATCTTTCTCTTCGTCATCATCTTTTAAATTAATGGGGGAGTTGTCTTCAAAATCGCCTTCTGTGGTGAGTGTTGCGTTGGGCATCACGGTGTCCCCACCAACGTCGACTAAGATATCATCCTCAAGACCAGTTTCTTATTCAACTACATCTTGAAGTCTTTTAGAAACAGCGGTGGGTTGATTCACTTCAGTGGCTGATTCTTTGGTCGAATCCTTAGGGGAAGGCTTGGAGGCGCTTGTTGGCTTGTAAGTGGGATCGCTACTAGTTTTTTGAAGGACTTGGACAAGAGGATGTCTATGAGTGTCGACAAGAACCTGGAGGATAAATAAGTCAAAAACTTTATCATAAGGAAAAAACGGCTTTAACTGTCGAAGTACAGAAGAACATACCTTGGGAATTTCAGTCTTGAGACTAGAGCTCTCACTTTCGACTGGAGCTGGGGTGACTTGCTCGACAGGATTTTTGTGAAGAGTCTTCTCCAATATTCTGGAGGCAGAAGGTTTGGACTGTTGAGGCTTCGGCGGATTCTTCTTCTTTTTTGAAGGCTTGGTTTGGTTGGGTGATTCGTCACCATCATCAGTATCAATAACTTGAACATCAGGTTCTTTTTCCTTTCTTTTCTTTGGCGTCGAAGGAGGTCTCCGACTTCCCTGTAAAACAAAAAGAGAATTCATTAGTATGTCTCAGAAAAATAATAATGTATAAGAATTGTGATCAAGAGAAAGGCGAAACCATACCCTCGCCACGGGTTTCTTGGTAGTGTCTTTTGGGTCTTCCACATCCTCTGCAGTTGACGCCTCGTCGGTAGCTGACTTCTTGACAGGAATATTTATGGCTAAGAAGAAAGAAAAAAAAGAAGTTAAACACAAGTTAAAAGATATATATGTGTAAATGAAAAGAAGTGGTGTCGAGTATCTCCCCATTCCACACCTTCATATATAGGAGTTTCCACGCGAACGTGTTCTATGTCAAAATGAAGGCAGCCTTTGAAATTGTCCAAGGTGTACTTAGTCGAAACCACTCGCTTAGCGCGCTTTTGATATTCTTGGCGAAGAAATTTCATGGAATCCCCACAAGTGAACCAATCTAGAAATTGAGGGCTAAAAGCCACACCAAATTCAGCAGAAGGTAGAGGAGGGGATTTTGGTGGATAGAGGTTAAAAGCTATCTCATAACGTTGATCTGGTTGAACGTATGAAGGTAGTTTTAACTCATCTAGTTTTCTTGTAAATTTCTCTTTCAAAGTTACGGCTACTTCGCTTATGGTTCGACAAAGTTCATTGGGCCTATAGGCAGTTTCAAAGTATTTCTGGAATGATTGGATCTCTTTGATGTGTCTTGAAGTACCTTTCTTCAACTTGTCCTGTACAAGGGCGAAAGCTTTGGCCAGTTGAATAGTAAAGGAAGGCACGTCGAAAAATTGTGAATTATAGTACTCTCTCCACCAGTCATCAAACTCTTGAGTACAGAGGAAGCTGGGTTTAAAAGGCACTGGTTAAATTTCGACCAGATTTGAGTATCTCTCTAGGAGTTTGGTGCACTCAGCTTTGTTATGCGTCATGTTGTAGTGTATCAAAGAGCCTTTCTTCGAAAAGAGGGGTTTGGGTTTTATCTGAATTAACCCAAACTGTCGAGAGACCAGATTGGGTTGGTAATTGACAAGTGAAATTTTCAGCTTTGAGGGGCTGATCCTGGAGGCTAAGAGCCTAGGGGTTAGAAAAGATTCCCAGACATCAAGGAATTCTGTTTCTTGGGTTTTCGACTCTACGGGGAGCTTCCTGGTGAACCATTCAGGTCCAGTTTTTCTGTTGGCGAAAGGGGCCATGTTAGAGGTAAATTTATGACGTTTAGCAAACATCATAACATAGCCAGTAAAGGTTTGTTTGAGGCTCAAACCTTCGTCATTAGGAGTTAGCAACGCCAGTCTAGCTCCTTCGACTCTTCTATCCTTCAGGGCAGCTTCGTCCACAGGGCTTTTGTTGGATAGGGAAGCTTCGAATGTGGCATTGAGCCACAGTTGCAGGAGCCAAAATGGTCCTGATAACATAAGATTGCCCTTATCTTTGATGTTCTTCGGTAAAGTAACCCCTTCGCCAAGGGACTCATACAGATTGGCAAGGATCATCTCGCTGAGACATAGTTGGTGTCCAGCACGGAGTTGGTTCACCATGGTGATATACCTTTTCGCCACTTGGAAAGACCTAGAGCAGAAGACACATCTCGACAACCAGAGTGCTAAGAAGGCCACATGTTCTTGGTCAGAGACTTCTTCAGTTTCCTTATCATGATAATTCGCGATGTAGGAGGTGAAGGTAGCCTTATTGGTGTCAAATCCTATGGAATCATCAGACAAGAGGTTGGGATCATAATCCACCCCAAGTGGGCTAAGGCCATTAATGGCAGCTACGTCGAAAAGGGTATGAGTGATTATACAACAAGGGAGATGAAAATTATTGTAGGTACTGTCCCAGAAGTAAAGAGAAGCCAAAATCATAGATGGGCAATATCCAGGTCCTACCTTCGACAGCTGGATAAGATCAAAAATACCCATGGTTTTCCAATCTTCAGATTTGGCTGCCTCTATTTTTGTTAGCCAAGCTAAATAATCAGATTGGTCTTTCGACAGGGGGCAAGATCTAAAATTCCTAAAATTATTCATGTACCCTAGATTTATGGCTTCCCCGGAGGGTGATCCTTGACCATCTACTTTGGATTTCTCATTTATGGCTTTCTCTTGCTCGGTCCTAGGTCTAACCCCATTGGCTATTGGCTTATAGCGATGATAAGCTGGGAAGAATTCCTTTACTTTTAAGGGATCTAATTTTAAGTCAGGTAAAGGTCCTAATATTGCATGAGATTTACCAGAAATTAAAATGGGAATCAGTACCTGAGACTGGTAAATACGTCTCTTCTCCTATTCATTTGGAGTTTCTGGTATGTATTGTCGGTTCCCCACAACCTTTGGACCAAGGATCTTGTAAACAGGTGGCAAGTTGTTGGACTTTCAGGAATCTTTATTCTTGTTGTCAGTTCCTTGAGGAGCGGTGGAAGAAACCATGACTGATCGTAGAAAGCTCAGAAAGAGAATGAAGAAGATGAAGTTTTGCGTGAAGAAAATTCTTGTTTAAGAGAAAGAAGAGTGAGAAAAGTGAATAGAGAGAAATTTTCACCTATTTATAGATGGTAAAAAGAAGACGGAAACAGTTGAAATTCAAGAAAGTCTCCATTAAATGAAAAGAGTCGTGGGATACGTGGCAGTTATGAATGGATGGATTAGATGATGGCAGTTACTTTTTGATCCACGATTTACTAGGGAATCGAATCATGATGATTAAAAGATCTTACAAACGTGGGCTGAAGAGACGTTTCAGAAAAAGCGTAATAATGACTCTGACGTCACAGATGTCAAGTCATGTGAACAGTCGTTCGTCGAAATATTGAAGGCGTCGAATTATGTTGTTAAAAAAATGCTTTTTCTTCCTTTTTTGAAAATGCATTTTTTAGGGAGCAATTTGTAGGCTCCTAATTTCGACGCCTGGATTTTATTCATGGGATTAAGAGTTTGAGATTTGTCAAGATATTTCGACAGAAGTTTAGTTTGGTGAGAAGAGGTTGGTCGAGAACAAGCATTTAGTGGAGTGGAATAGTGAAGATTTTTCTAAGTATTGGATATTTTCGACATAATCCTATGAAGAATGGTCTTGGACGGGTATTTTTGAAATTTAAATCCAGGAGGGAAAGCTGTTTGGAAGCAGGACGCGTGGAATGCATGCAGATTGCCATTTGTCGCCATTAGGAGAAATATCTGTTGTTGACAGTTATTTCGATTGTATATAAATAGGGAGTCATAGTGTTAGATTTTCGTGTGTGTTCAAAATTTGTACAAGTTACTCAAGAATACTCAAAGTAACCGTGAGAGAGAAAAGAGTAGTTACTGAGAAAATGTACGTTTGAAAAACACTAGTTTCTTTATTTACATTTCAATAAAGTCTTAAATTATTTACTTACAATTTCTTTTACATTTCTTGCAATTCCTTTCTTGCATTTACATTACGTTTTTCGCCATTTTACCTTTTAAAGAACAAAACTATTGTTTCGTCTGAATCATATTGACTTGTGAAAGTAATGATGAAAGTGATGTACAAAAGGTTTGATTTTCATACAAATTGTCAAAATTATTAAAGCACATTGTCCTAGGATTTGTTTGATCGGTCCTGCAAGTAAACTAATTTTTCATAAATTAGGAGATCAGTGGTTGTTTGCTAATTTTCCAGGCAAACAATGACACCTTGTGCTGGAGGAGAAGAAACTTGTTTCAGACATGACATTAAATATGGTGGCTCCGAAAAACATACTCGCGATTTTGAAATGGAAAAGACCTCTAAATGTTTCAAGTATAAAGCAAATATACAATGTGCGTGCTCGAGACAACAAGGCGGTAAAAGAACCAAGATATGAGATGCAAGAACTATTAAAGCTTTTGGAAGATGAAGACTATGTATCGAGGTAAAAAGTATGTGAGGATAAAGTCATTGTTCGAGATATATATTGGAGTCATCTAGATCCCGTGAAGTTGTTCAACACCTTTACCCCGTGCTCATAATTTACTCAACGTACAAAACAAACAAGTATAGACTTCCACTCTTGGAAATTATCGGTGTTACTTCTACGAAGATGACTTATTCAAAACCCCAAAAAGTGTTTTAAAGGGTGGTTGCATTAGCAAACCGTCTCCTCCACCGTAATTACCAAAATTCAAATATATTGAAGAGATGCCATTTTTTATGCACAAATACATCAAACAGATTATAGATGTTGAAGGTGACAACAACTGTGACTTTCGAACTGTTTCGGATTTACTCGGTAAAGGAGAGGAGGACCACCAATTTGTCCGCCATCATATTATACAAGAGATGACGACACATAAGAAATCATACACAAAGCTATACGAGAATAAAGAAAATTACGATACAATTCTCAATGACCCTGTTCATTGTCTTAGTGTTCCGACTCTGTTTCACAAATGGATGCATTTTACGAAAATGAGACATCTTATAGCAAGTGTTTATGATAGGTTGTGCATTGATTTAATATGATATGATTTTTCGGAAACATTCTTTCCACTTCGGAGTAAGTCACCTCATAATTCATCCGAACACATCATGTGTATTGACTGGCTATAAAACACAACATTTTGTTCATGTTTATTTGAAACCGGGATGTCCTAAACCAAAGACATCATCGGAGTGGTTGGCGCATTTCACAGAAGATGTTGAAACATGGCCGAATCACTTTCTTGAAAGGATGGAAGATTTCACCAAGTTGAGCGACATTGAACGAGAAGCAAATAAGGAAAGGCCAAAGATTGAGCCACCAATAGATTTAGGTAGTGACTCAACTTTCAATGCGTTTTAGTTGTAATATAACAACGTAACACATTTTTTTTATAAGTAACAATCTGCATAATGTTATAAAATTGAGTGATATTTTTTGGACATTTTTTTATTTCAAATTTTGCTCTGCATAATTAGCATGGTTCTATTATGCATAATTTTTTGGTGGATTTGGAGATGCATCTCCGGACACACTATTTTAATTAATTAAAAAAATAGTCAGGGGAGCATCCGAAGTTTCTTCTCCGGATAGACCCTTATTTTTTTTTTAAAAAAGGCGGATCTGAAGATGTATCTCCGAAATACCCCAATACAGACATGATCAAATCTGCAAGGTCTTTATTGTTCTCCAACTTCTATAAATAGGGTATCTTAATCCATTTTCTTTATGCAAACCAGAATGACTACATATCATCTTGCATTTTTATATTTCAATGGCACAAAACCCTCATTTCAATTTCGGATCCGAGGACATACTTCACGTCGATTTGAAAACCAAAATGAATACTCTCCTGCGATATTTAGAAAATTAGAGAGTTTTCAAGCTCGAGTATCGTTCACTCTCGATAGATAACGAATGGAAGATACAACTCACAATGCTTAAACTGAAGACAGATGATGATTTGAAGGTGATGTGGAGTACCTTTTACCGTTACTCAATAATGGGTCTGATTGAAGTGGATGAGATAATTCAAAGATCAACAGGAGATATTATAAGAATGTTGTAAAGTCCCGAACAACCTATTTTTAAAGACATGTAATTTTGAATTTATGTAATGTTTTCCTATATAATGTTTATTTTGGAGTAAATTTATGTTTTCCATTATGTCATTGTTTATGTCTATTTTTTTTTAACTAATAGAGCAAAATCTGGAGATGCATCTCTGGAATGCTCACAAACAAATGAACTAGAGGGGGATATGAAGACACATCTCCGAATCAACCTTTTATGCATACGGAGATGCATCTCCGGATTAAATTTAATAGAATAAGGGTTTCTCATCATTTTCTCCTCAGTTGTGTGTGAAAAATGTGTGTCCTAATCTCCGGATGCTAAAGACTTATTAACATTTTCGCGGTGGTGTGGAATAACCCGTAAAACATGTCTCTTCCTCAATTTTTGATTAAGGCATAAGTGTGATTTAACGAAGCTACCTCCCGTATAGTTTCGACTTTCGGATGACACCACATCTCTCGCCGACTTGACGTCCAAGTTGAATGAATTGTTGCCTGATACCGAAAACAGAAAGGTGAGAAAGATCGAGTTTCGTGAAAATTGGATTGATACTGACAGAAGGGTGAAATACAACCTTATTGAGTTGAAAGCGATGAAGATGTGAATGATATGTCGAGATCATTTCGCCGTAGGATGACAAAGGGACCGATCGAGTTAGATTCTAAGATTTCAAGGTCCTCCGATGACATAATTAAGATGAAAAACATCCAGAATCATCTGGTAGTGTATATGTTTTCTAATTTATTATTGTTTTTTAAAGTTATGATTAAGTTATGTAATCCATTATCAAATGTTAAATAATGTTAATGTTGCATCAATGAGAGATCAAAAAATATTATCTAATAAAAAGTTATGATGAAGATGTCTGAGTAATATACAAATAATACAAATAATATATAATATACAAAAGGTGTCTAAATAGGCCTCCCACGGGCTATGTGTGCAACTCGAGATAATCCAGTATAAACCTCACAATCTGGGTTTACCAAACCCATGAGGTTATCCATAATAACTGCAATCATTTGGAGGCACTGCTGGTTATCAACATCAGCTAGAGGAGGCGGGCAACAACGACACGTCATCAACAGGTACCCCAACATCAAAAGAGCCAACATCAGTTGTAGGTGGGATGATGCGAGAGTCTAATACAGTGGGGTACCACTCTAAGTAACCATCCTCACTGTCGCTCTATCAGTAGCTTGACCGACAATAATGTCGTCTCTGCCTCTGTATTTCACTGCCAAAGAAGGAAAAATTAAATAAAAAATAGCAACTACGGGAAATTTCAGAATTTTCGGTAAAAAAAACATAGTTTTTATCACTACCGAAAATTTCAGAATTCCCTATAAAAAACCCAAGTTTTATAACTACCGAAAATTTTAAAATTTCTGAGAATTCCCATGAGATTTTATACCGAAAATTTTGAAATTTCCGATAAAAATGTTATGATTAACACCGAAAATTTTGAAATTTACAGTACAAAATATTGGAAGTTGTACAATTTACGGTAAAAAAACATACTGTTTTGGAAATTTCCGATAGTGTTCTCTAAGTATCTGGTATCGCCTCAGACTTTTGAAATTCACGCGTGGATAGTGTAAATTTGAAAAGTAAGTGAAATAATTTTAAAAGGACAATGTCGTCTTCTACTATCTACCCATTACAAATAGGTTGCACTAACTGGCCAAATTGCCCTTTCCCCAAAATAAAATTACACTAACACAAGGTTATTTCAGTAATTAATAAATGTTACCATTAAAACTCTCTTAAACCTATCTTTACTTGACAAGTGACACACATCCAATTTCTCAAAACTTCTTTCTCACCAAAATACACTTCATCTCTCTGATTCTTTTCCGACACCCATTCTTCAAACCCTCTCTCTCTCCAACCTTACTCCCTCTTCATAACCTTTCTCTCTTTTTGAAAACTTCCCTCATCTTTTTCTTCTTCAATTTCAGCACAAATCTCCTTCAGTTTCTTATTTATCTCTACATGTTTCTTCCTCACCTATCAAATGAATCGTAGATCCTCTGGTTCAAACACAATGTTTTGGGTTTTATTTGATATTGTGGGTTTTATCTCATATTTGTGTTTGTTGGTTTTACCGAGATCTATGTTTTTGTTTGTTGGTTTTACCTAGATTCATATTTTTTTGAATTTGATTTATACTTTATACTATCTCACTTTTTATTGCAATTTGTTTTGAAAAAATTTAGGGTTTTAAAAAAACTACCATGAAATGAAGAAGGTGAACGGGTGAAGAGATGAACCACGGGTTAGAGATGGAAGAGATGGAGGGTTGACTGTTGGATGAAAGGTTTTTTCATTTTTCTCTCCTATTCATTTCAATTTATTTTTCTTCATCTTAAACTTCTATCTCTATCTACTAACCATTCATTTTCAATTTGTTTTTCTCTCTCTCTTTCTCTGCTTTTTCACTTTCTTTCAATTTGTCTAACTTATCATTGATTTATTGCATAATTTTTGGCTAACTTACAGTTGCAGTAACACTTATCACTTCTTACTGAAAGAACAGATGGAAGTAGGCATCTCTGTCGCTTGATCTTGATCATGAGATGTCAGGTATTATTTGGACAGCATGACAGGTACTATTTTCATTTTCATTTGATGCTTTCTTATTATTTTAACAACATAGCAGATATTATTTGGACATCATAACCTATATTATTTGGTCTAAAAATCGAATATGATTCAAGTAGAATGGTATTCTTTTCATTTTCATACGATGCTTTCTTATTATTTGGACATATTTTTAAGGAACCATGTCAATAGTGTTGTGAGCATCTCACTTAAAACAAAGTTTTAGTCAATGAATGCATTGTTTAGTAAATCTGCTTTGATTTTTCCATTTTTTGAATTCTAAATGAAAGAGTGTAATGATTTGTAGACTTGAATCATCCTTTTGAGCAATTGCTTTTCCTATTTCAGTTTTCTGCTGTGTGGGGGCCCTTGCTATAACAGGATCATTAGATCTTATTGACAAGGACCTACTTGGTTGGTGGTTATGTGAGCGACAAGTTAAATCTGGTGGTCTAAATGGGCGTCCAGAGAAAGATCCTGATGTGAGTAAAGCTTTTAAAGTTTAGTTTTATTGTTGTTTTAAGAATTCTTTTAAGAACTTTGTATCTTGGAAGGGGGATCTTTGCTTTTTAATTTGTATCTTGGTTTCTCTTTTCTGTTATGTTAGTAGCAGGTATGGGAGGGGATTTGTAGTGGTGTTGTTAGACGGTATGTTCTGCATTGTTGGTTTTTATTCTGTATTGGTGTTTGTCTTTTGTATTAGTGGCATCTCTTATGCCATTGTCATCAATATAAAAGGTTGTTTTGGCTTTCAAAAAAAACCAGCCGCCACCCTGCCAATCCTTCTATGCTTCCAAAAATCTGCTGAAAACTGCAGATGACATGTATATCTTGGTGACTCCTCAGAATGCTATAGGGAATTGTATTATTGATGTAAGGCGATAGAGTGAAAGTTTGACCGATTTAACAGATATCGCATTCTGAACTTTCTATTCGCCTTGATGGATTTTGTTATATATTTTCTTAACTTTTCCTAGAGCTGCTATATTTTTTTCCTTCGCTTTCTTAATATTTTCCGAGGTTGGATGTATAGGATTTAAAAGCAATGACCACTGCTGCCAAACACAGACCAGTCATCTTAATCAACGCTGGGCTTAAGGTTCATTTCCCATTTTCCTATTATATAGTTCAAGTTTACTTACAAGTTTTTCAGATTTGAAACAATTTTCTTTTACAATCAGTTTATGACTCTTTTAAGTTTTGTCCACCATGTAATCTTTGAAGTGTTATAAGGTTTTCTCTTCGGATTAAAAATAATTTGTGCTGATATGTCTCTTCAAAATTTTCATCGTCAATTAGTACTCGTCAACAGCAGAAGATGAGTTTGTGCTGATATGGCCATGGATTTTGTACACATTCAGTTTGAGTTTGTGCATACATGGATTTTGTACACATTTTGAGTTATTTCTTGCAGCTTGGAAGAAGCCACTGGTATGGCTTTTAGGTTTGTTATTGGTAGAACAAATGATAGGTCGAAGATGTATGCGCTTAAGAGAGAAATAGCTGAATATGATGATTTCATTCAATTGGATATTGAAGAGGAGTACAATAAGCTCCCATACAAAACGTGTGTTTTGAGAATTGATAAACTGATGAGCATGATGTATGTAATGGAAGTGTTTTCATTCAATCCAGTGAATATTGAACTATTGAAGGTAGTTTTCAGTTTTTCTTCATATTTGTTTGTTGTTAGGATATTGCAGGAGTATAACTATCATTTTGTTCATCTATGATCTCCTATGGACTTCTTTGTCTTTTGCAGGAGTTTCCCATCTGCAGTAAATTAGATCCAACTATCTACGACCCTCCTGAATCAGCAATAACCAAGGAACTACTGGAGGAAGAACTTGGTGCAATGAGCTTGGAATAGATTTGCTCCATGTTTTCTTTGTTGCTTTCATTTTTAATGATAGGAAAAGGTTTACACCTTCATGGATGTTTGTTTTGTTGTTTAATTTATTTATCATACAGAAACTCATTTTCTCTACTTGCAATCAATTATTTTTACACTGGTAGGCTATGGAGGAAAAAGACTATTTATTATTGATTACCATGACACACTTTTGCCATTCATCAAGAAGATGAACTCCTTGCCTGGGAGGAAAGCTTATGCCTCGCGGACTATTCTCTTCTATACAAAGACTGGGATTTTGCGTCCAATAGCTATTGAGCTTTCGCTTCCTCGAACACATTCTTCCCCACAAAATAAAAGAGTTTACACAATAGGCCATGATGCCAAAGCACACTGGCGTTGGAAGTTAGCAAAAGCTCATGCTTGCTCAAATAATGCCGGCATCCATCAATTAGTAAATCATTGGTAAGACAATTGGTGTTTGAGTAAATTCAAATTGAGTTCATCGTCATAAATTCAAATTGCTCAAATGGTGCATTTTCTCACATTTGGCTGCGACTAAAGATACAGTGGTACTATGTAATATGCAGGTTAAGCACTCATGCATGCATGGAGCCATATATAATTGCTACTAATAGACAATTAAGCTCAATGCACCCCATTTACAAGTTGCTACATCCTCATTTGCGCTATACAATGGAAATTAATGCACTTGCTAGGCAAAATTTAATTAATGGAGGGGGTGTAATTGAAGCTTGTTTTAGTCCTGGAAAATATGCGATGGAGCTTAGTTCAGCAGCTTACAAGAACATGTGGAGATTTGATATGGAGTCTCTCCCAGCAGATCTTATTCGGAGGTAACTGTGATGTCATGCTTTAAAACCCTGCTTTCACACATTTCCTTGATGTCTATTTTGTTCTTAAATTATTACTACATTTTTTCCCTTAAACATTTGATTCTGTTGTTGACTAAATAGTGCGAATTAAGAAAGTTTGTAGTAGTAGTAGTAATAGTAATAGTATTACATTTGTTGAGAATTGGTATTGTTTTCCAGGGGCATGGTAGTAGAAGACCCTTCAATGCCTTTTGGTGTAAAACTTGTGATTGATGACTACCCTTATGCTGCAGATAGACACACTGTTGACTCATTCGCCTGACGAAGAGTATTTGGGACAAGTGAATCATCTGCATAATCATTGGATCAATGATCATGCAGTACTGAAATTGTTCAGTAAGTTATCTACTAGACTTGAGGAGATAGAGGAAATAATAAATGCAAGCGTGAGATTTGGGTCGAACTCATGCTGTGTTGAAGGAGAAGCTTTCATGTATTTTGACAGGAGGCAAGCATGCAGTCGAAGCTTGTTCACATGCTGATGCCTTATTGTTACATACTGTAGTCGAAGTCTGTTATAATATGTATGTATTGTCGAAATGTTATTCTGTCAAATTGGGCCTTGTATTAAGGATCCAATTATTTAGGTTTCTTGGGCTGCAAGTTACCTAGTTAGTCTATAAATAGGCTAGTACACTCAGCTTATTGAGGGTGGTAAATTATGATATTCACTTGTAATCATTTGTGACTTCAATGAGAAAGTGAATAGTAAACAAAATTTATATTTGCCCAATCCTTGTTGTTCTTCCTTCTTCTTCTTCTTGTTTTTCCTTTTTCCGTTAAACCCTAACCCTTGTTTTGGTTCTTGATTATCAATAAACCGTTTTATACTTTGCTTAAAGATACCGTTTTTCACAATAAATTGGTGCGGTGAGCGTGGAGAAGATGTCTTCAACAAAGTATGAGATCGAGAAGTTCACCAGAGTGAACGACTTCGGTATGTGGCGCTTGAAGATGAAACCCCTACTGGTTCAGCAGGGTTGTTTGGAAGCGTTGAAGGGAATGGCAGCCATGGATGCTGCTTTGACGGAAAGAGAAAAGACAGTAATGATCGAGAAAGCCCACAACGCGATTTTGTTGAGCCTTGGTGATAAGGTTCTCCGGCAGGTATCAAAGGAGACTACAGCGTCAGGATTATGGGTTAAACTTGAAAGTTTGTATATGACCAAATCTCTGGTGAATCGTCTCTACCTGAAGCAAGCCTTGTATTCATTCAAGATGAGTGAAGACAAAGCTTTGACTGAGCAGTTGGATTCATTCAATAAGCTGATTCTTGATCTTGAAAACATTGATGTGAAGGTCGATGATGAAGATCAAGCACTGTTGCTGTTGTGTGCTTTGCCCAGATCGCATGCTCACTTCAAAGAAACACTCTTGTATGGAAGAGAGTCCTTGACCTTTGAAGAAGTTCAAGCAGCGTTGTATTCGAAGGATTTGAACGAAAGAAAGGAGAAGAAACCTTCATCAGTTGGCGAAGGGTTGTCCGGGAAAGGAAGACCGTCAAAGAAAAATGGTAGGTTTGACAAGAAGAAAGGAAAGGCTCAGCAGAAGTCTTATGGTGGTGATATGTCTAATATCAAATGTTATCATTGTAAGAAGGAGGGTTACACAAGAAAGGTGTGCCCTGAGCGCCTGAATAATCATGGAGGTAAGGACAATGGGAATGCAGCTATAGTGCAAGATGGTTATGAATCATCTGATGTCCTTGTGGTGTCGAGCAGCAACTCTTGCGAAGAGTGGATTATGGATTCTGGATGTACTTGGCATATGACTCCAAACAAGAATGTGTTTGAAGAATTGTGTGATCAAGATGGTGGATCAATGTTGTTGGGGAACAATAAAGCTTGCAAGATTGCAGGTATTGAATCTGTTAGATTCAAGCTCCATGATGAGTCAATAAAGCTATTGACTGGGGTTAGGTATGTACCTGATCTTAAGAGGAATTTAATTTCTCTTGGTGAATTCGACAGAAAGGGATATGTTTTCAAAGGAGAGCAAGGTATCCTGAAAGTCATGAAAGGGTCGAAGGAAGTCTTGAGAGGCATGAAAAACCAAGGCTTGTATACCCTTGAGGATGAGGTTGTAAGTGGTTCGACAAATGTTGTATCCACGAAACCTGTGTCGAAGACAAAATTATGGCACATGAGATTGGGCTATGTCAGCGAAAGAGGTCTGGTCGAATTGGGGAAGCAAAACCTGCTAGGAGGTGATAAAGTCGAAAAGCTGGAGCTTTGTGAATCTTGTGTATTTGGTAAATCCTGTAGGGCAAAGTTTAACAAAGGCAAGCAAAGAACACATGGATCCCTTGATTACATTCATGCTGATCTTTGGGGGCCTGCAAGGAATCCTTCACACTCAGGTGCAAGGTATTTTCTATCCATCGTTGATGACTATTCCAGAAAGCTATGGGTATTCATTCAGAAGACGAAGGATGAAACTTTTGAGAATTTCAAAAGTTGGAAGGTTCTGGTCAAAACTCAAACTGGCAGAAAGGTTAAGAGGTTGAGAATCGACAATGGCCTTGAATTCTGCAACGAACCGTTTGACAGTTAATGTGTTGAGTATGGGATTGCAAGGCATAAGACTGTACAGGTACTCCTCGACAAAATGGCTTAGCTGAGAGATTCAATCGAACAATCCTTGAAAGGGTTAGATGCATGTTGGTTAGTGCTGGATTGAAGAAGGTGTTCTGGGCAGAGGCTGTTTCGACAGCAGCCTATCTGATAAATAGATGTCCCTCGACTGCGCTGGGAATGAAGACACCTGAAGAAGTTTGGTCGGGTCATCCACCAGATCTCGACAAACTGAGAGTATTTGGTTGTTTAGCCTATGCTCACATTAGGCAAGACAAGGTCGAACCTAGAGCTCTGAGATGCATGTTCCTTGGATATCCTGAGGGAGTCAAGGGTTATAGGCTGTGGTGCCTAGAACTAGGTCACATAAGATGTATCACAAGTCGTGATGTAGTTTTCAATGAGGTCGAAATGGCTTTCAAGAAAACTGGTGATGTAGGTCGAAGTGCAGAAATCTCTGAAGAGGAGCTGGAACAGGTAGAGATACTTGTTGAGGTGAAGCATAGTGATGCTGAAGTGCATAACCCTGATGAAGTCGAATAGCAAGATGCTGAAGAGGCAGAGGAAACTGTCGATGACTACCTACTGGCAAGAGATAGGTCGAGAAGAGTCATCAAGCCACCTCAGAGACTTGGTTATGCAGATCTTATAGCTTTTGCCTTAATCTCTGCAAGTGAAGTACTTGACGAAGAACCTAGAGATTACAAGGAAGCTATAAGGAGTCGAGACAAGACTGAATGGCAAAAAGCCATGGATGACGAGATGAAATCTTTTCATGATAATAACACTTGGGAGCTGATTGAGAAACCTGCAGGAATAAGGTTAGTCAGTTGTAAGTGGATTTTCAAGGTCAATGAAGGAATAAAAGGAGTGATGTCGAAGTGCTTTAAGGCGAGGCTGGTTATTAGGGGGTTCACTCAGAAAGAAGGAGTCAACTTCAATGATGTGTTCTCACCTATTGTAAAGCATAGATCCATTCGAATCCTGTTGGCCATGGTGGCAAAGTTTGATTTGGAACTTGAGCAAATGGATGTGAAGACATCATTTCTGTATGGTGATCTAGATGAAACGATCCTGATGCGTCAACCTGAAGGGTATGCAGAAAGGGGTAAAGAAGATTATGTGTGCAAGCTGAATAGGTCTTTGTATGGCCTGAAACAATCTCCTCGACAGTGGAATAGGAGATTCGACAAGTTTATGGCACACATTGGTTTCACTAGAAGTCAATTCGATCACTGTGTTTACTTCAGATTTCAACCTGGAAACTCACTTGTTATGTTGTTGTTGTATGTGGATGATATCCTCATATCAAGCAACAATGTTGAGGATGTAACGAAGGTGAAGGCTGAACTCAGTAAGGAGTTCGAAATGAAGGATCTGGGAGCTGCAGCTAGGATTCTTGGGATTGACATCCGGAGAGATAGAAAGCAGTCAAAGTTGTGCTTATCTCAAGAGACATACCTAAGGAAGCTTCTCGACAAGTTTGGTATGTCGAATTCAAAGCTTGTTGTGACACCTACAAATCCTCAGTTTAAGCTTAGTACTACTCAAAGTCCGAGTACTAAAGCTGAAAGAATCTATATGAGTAGCATTCCATATGCTAGTGTAGTGGGTTCTTTGATGTATGCTATGGTCTGTACGAGGCCATACATATCATATGGAGTGAGCCTTGTGAGCAGGTATATGGTCAATCCTGGAAAGGCGCACTGGTAAGCCGTAAAGTGGATTCTCAGGTACATAAATGGGTCTCTGAAAAGAGTCTTGATTTATGGTGGAGCCTGTGATGGTGATAACATAGTCGAAATCGAAGGATTTGTTGACTCTGATTATGCAGGTTGTATGGATTCCAGAAAGTCTATTTCTGGATATGTTTTCACAATGTTTGGAACAACAATCAGTTGGAAAGCGACGCTTTAGAAGGTTGTTGTCTTATCAACCACTGAAGCTGAATATATTGCCATCACTGAAGCTGTGAAGGAAGCATTGTGGCTTGAAGGTTTTGCAAAGGAGCTGAAACTTCAAGGTCGAAGTATCACTGTTAAATGTGATAGTCAAAGTGAAATACACCTGTCGAAGAATTCAGCCTATCATGAGCGAACTAAGCACATTGATGTGAGGCTACACTTCGTCAGAGAGATAATCGAGCGTGGTAAAGTCCAGGTGCTGAAGGTTTCGACTGAAGATAATGCTGCTGATATGATCACCAAGACGTTGCCAAGTTGCAAGTTCTTCCACTATATGCAGTTGATAAAGCTGCATGATGAAAGCTAGTTGACTCTCTTGTTGCTGAGTTAGATCCAAGGTGGAGATTTGTGAGATTTGGGTCGAACTCATGCTGTGTTGAAGGAGAAGCTTTCATGTATTTCGACAAGAGGCAAGCATGCAGTCGAAGCTTGTTCACATGCTGATGCCTTATTGTTACATACTGTAGTCGAAGTCTGTTCTAATATGTATGTATTGTCAAAATGTTATTCTATCGAATTGGGCCTTGTATTAAGAATCTAATTGTTTATTTTTCTTGGGCTGCAAGTTACCTAGTTAGTCTATAAATAGGCTAGTACACTCAGCTTATTGAGTGTGACAAATTGTGATATTCACTTGTAATCATTTGTGACTTCAATGAGAAAGTGAATAGTAAATAGAATTTATATTTGCCCAATCCTTGTTGTTCTTCCTTCTTCTTCTTCTTCTTCTTCTTGTTTTTCCTTTTTCCGCTAAACCCTAACCCTTGTTTTGGTTCTTGATTATCAAGAAACCGTTTTATACTTTGCTTAAAGATATCGTTTTTCACAACAACAAGAAATAAAGATCCACATTTGAAAAGTAGAACCGGTGCAGGTGTTCCTCCATATGAACTGTTGCTTTCTACGTCAGGCCCCGGTGTAACTGGCCGTGGACAACATATCTATATGATTGACCAGTTAGATTACATTGGCATTATCACCAGTTACTTATCATATTTGATCTAATACACTATATAGTGGCTGAAACTATGTATGCGCAGTGTAACCATTCATGTTTTATAGATGGCCATAATTGGTGAATTCGATTCTGCTGGCATTTCTACATGTATATTTTGCACAAAATCACCCCCTTGGAGATACAAGTCCTCTTATCCATCATAACTTAAAATATTTTATTTCTTTTTAAACTTGTATACTTCCTTTTAAGTAGTATCTCTCATTTTTTTTATAATTTTTTTCTTTCAATTAGGCAAAGATGCATCTGATTAGCAAGAATAGATACGCTAATTTGTTAAGAACAAAATGAAACAATTTTGATAAATTGAGCAAGACATAGATAAATAATTCTTTCATGTAGGACTTATGCATTATTTGATACAGTGTAATTAATTTATGTATGTAGTTGTTAACAAAGATTGAGCTTCAATGCAGTTCTAATCCGTTTATTTGTAAAAAATTTGTATATTTTATAATGATTATTCAAATTCTCACGGGTCAGTACCATAATAATACCTATTTGTTTTTAAATATTTATTTTCAAATTTACATATCCATTTAAATAAATTTTATATCATATTAAATAAATTTATCCGTGCAGATGCACATGTATGTTGGATCATTATTATAGCCAAATAACTATTTTTGAGATGATTACTCTTGATATTTTTATAATTTAAAATTTATCAATTATTGTTAATACATGTAAATATGTATTAAAAAAGAGTCACAAACATTTAGATTTTTTATCGAATAATTTAAGCTAAAAATCAACTTACCCGTGCGTCCGCACGGGTCTTCTACTAGTTTCATACGCAATGAGGGTACCAAGTTCAAGTGGGAGATGTCAAGTTAAATGCTCCAACTTAAGTCGGGCTTGGGGCCCAAATGAAAAGCCCGTGCGAGAGCCCAACAAACGAAAAGACCACCCCGCAGTTGCACCAGCATCGTTTATTCTCCTTTTCCTTCTTCTTCTTCTCCTCTCTCTCACTCTCTCTCTCTCTCTCTCTCTCTCTCTGTAAATTCTAAGACTCACCAAGAAAGTTAGAGTGAGAGAATCATCGCCACCGTGTGTTTTATCCCCTCGATGCGCATGCGGTGGTTGCTCCCAAACCCTATCAAAACCCTTCCGATTATCAACAACATCCGTTCAATCTCATTTTCAAGTTTCGTTCCTCAGTCGCCTTCTTTCAGTTCAAGATCGTCGAATACAATCCGAATCCAAATGGCAGCTATTCATCACCATAGCGAAGCTGGACTTGCGAAGCGTTTCTGGATCAAGTTCAACCGTGAATCAATCTTTGCTCTCTTCACTCCTTTTGTCATCTCTTTAGCCTCCGGTAACTTGAAGACCGATTCCTTCCGTCATTACATCGCACAAGATGTTCATTTTCTTCGTTCTTTTGTTAAAGCGTAAGTCTCTTTCATTATTGAAAATATTTTTATATGCTTGCTTATCTCTTAGGTTTCATATTCTTTTCTTGTTTTGGTTGATGAGAAAGTTTACACAAAAACAAAGTAGATAGATAGATGAAATATATAAATGATGCTTGATTTGATCTCTGTAGACAACTATATAGGTATATTAGAATCAATGTTATTAAATAGCTTAGCGGAATGAACAAATTGTTATTGTTCTAAGATACTCTATTTAGTTCAAGATTTAGTTCAAGATAGGGTCAAATTGCGGCCATAGCGGCGTTATAGATGCTACTTAGCAAAATTTGAACTGACTTATATTTTCTGCTATCCACGATTGACAAAGCACTAATTAGAATATGTTTGTTTTCTTGATTGGTGGAAGTGAATTGATCTATCGACTGAAATCTAAAATAAATGCAATTGAACTCGGGGATTTTGGAAATGAGTGCAACTAAAAGATCATGCTATGAAATTTTTATTTATGTCTGAAATACTCTATTTAGTACAAGATATGGTCAAATTGCGGCTATAGCGGCGCTATAGATGCTACATAACGAAATTTTAGCTGACTTCTATTTTCTGCTATCCATGATTGTCAAAACACTAATTAGAATATGTTTGTTTTCTTGGTTGGTGGAAGTGAATTTAAAAAATAAGTGCAATTGAACTTTAGAGATTTTGGAAATGAGTGCAATTAATAGATCATGCTAATGAAATTTTGTTTTATGTCTGAGATACTCTATTTAGTACAAAATATGGTCAAATTGTGGCTATAGCGGCGCTATAGATGCTGCCTAGCGAAATTTTAACCGACTTCTATCTTCTGTTGACGAAAACACTAAATAGAATATGTTTGTTTTCTTGGTTGGTGGAAGTGAATTGTTCTCTTGGCCAGTGTTGTCAAATTGCGGCCATGGCGGATTGCGGTTGCGGAAATTCAAAATAGCGCAATGTAAAAGTTATGGCGTTGCGGATTTTGCATTGCGGCGCCATGGCGTCCGCCACGAGTTTAAGGTTCATGGCGGCATGGCGGAAATTGCGGAAGTCGCATGTTATTTTTTTAAAAAAATCTGAAAATTTGTGTTGTGTATTATTTTACTCAACCCCAATTATAATTATGATTAAATACGAATAACCCTCATTAAATACAAATAATTACTTTAATTAAATATTTATATAATTAAAACATGCTGTAATCTTTCTATTATCCACGTTTCTTCTTTTCCCTATGTGTATTCTTCAGGTTTTTTTCTCTTTTATTTCTCTATCTATTTTACCCTTGTTGTTTTTTTTGTGTTCTACTTGTGTATCCCTTCTTCTCTAATGTTCTTCTTTTTCTTGTTTCGGTTACATGTTATGCTACTGCTGTTTATTTTTTACTTCTAGTTTTTCTCCAGCTCTGTTTTTCTAGTGCTGCATTTTTCTCTCTTTATTAGTGCTCTGTTATTTTTTACTTCTTTTTTCTTGTTTATGTTACATTGTTATTACTATTTTTATTTTTTTTAGTTCTGTTTTTAAGTATTCGAGACATGCACCATCTATTTTATTTACTTTATTAATGTCTATTTTGAAGAACTTGAGATATGAATTCTAGTTTCCTCCATGTATAATTCTGTTTTTTTATGAATTCAGTTTTTTGGTTTTTTTGGTACTGTTACTGTTTTTTGTGTATATATATGTATATAATAATGTTTTTTGT
Organism: Lathyrus tuberosus; assembly: GCA_022829125.1. NCBI lineage: Eukaryota > Viridiplantae > Streptophyta > Magnoliopsida > Fabales > Fabaceae > Lathyrus > Lathyrus tuberosus. Next base: position 15,814,241 of record JALAZF010000031.1, read on the forward strand.
TTGTCCGCCATGCTTCCGCAATTTTCCGTTCCGCCATCCGCCATATTTTTATGGCGGATTTTTGGTTCGCCACAATTTTCCGCAATCCGCCATAGACAACACTGCTCTTGGCTAGAATCATGCGATTTTAAAATAAGTGCAATTGAACTTGGGGATTTTGGAAATGAGTGCAACTAAAAAGATCATGCCTATGAAATTTTATTTTATGTCTGAGATACTCTATGTAGTACAAAATATGGTCAAATTGCGGCTATAGTGGCGCTGTAGATGCTGCTTAGTGAAATTTTGACTTTTATTTTCAGTAGATGCTGCTTAGTGAAATTTTAACTGACTTCTGCTATCTTCGATTGACAAGACACTAACTAGAATATGTTTGTTTTCTTGGTTGGTGGAAGTGAATTGATCTCTTGACTAGAATCATGTGATTTTAAAATAAGTGCAATTGAACTTGGGGAGTTTGGAAATGAGTGCAACTAAAAGATCATGTGTATAAAATTTTATTTTATGTCTGCACCCCCTCCCCCTTGTTTGTCAGTTTTCTTAGCAACCAAAACTGGAGAGTTTGATTATTTGGTGAAATTGTATGTGTACATTTGATTTGATTGAGGTGAGTTTCGGTCTTTAAAATATAGAACACCATGTAAGTCCTATCTCCTCTCCTTTTTTTCAAGAGAATATGAAACTAGTAAAAGGTTGTGGTACGTAACTTGACTGTTTAAGTTTATTCCTTGAATTTTTATGATTTCATAGGTATGAGTTGGCGGAAGAGTGTGCTGACGATGATGATGATAAGCTTGGACTTTCTCAGTTGAGGAAGGAAATCTTAGAGGAGCTGAAGATGCACGACTCTCTGGTAAAGGTAAGACATTTCCTGGTAACACGGGTCTGAGTTGGGCCAGGGCTTTTCATCTTGCTCATTATAATTCTACCATTTTTGTTTTTGAATTGTGACTTGAGTTATGAAGTGTTATTCAAGGGAAGAAGACTATTGTCATAACTTTCAAGCTGTGAATGGGATAGGTCCCAAATAATATTTAGGGGTCACAACTTATAATAAATGAGATAAATTGTTTGCCAAATGCTGATTGGACTCCTTTTCAATTTTTGAAAAATTTGGACCATTTTTATGCATAATAGTGAAGATTTATGTGGTTGAAGGAATATGAATCTGAGGAACATCCATTCCAGTGGAACAATGAAAGAGTACTGAACATTTATTTATCGAGAGGAAAAGTGGGTTTTGCCTAAATCCTATATGCTGTTGTTTTTGTCTTTTATAGTGTTGATTCCATGTTTAAGATGAAGTCAATATTTAAAGTTTTAACGAACAAAATGTCTCATTTCATGCTTCTTCACGGATTTTTCAAACAACACTGCGTGCTTGTAATTTTCTCCCCATTTTCCACCCATACAGCTTATATTATTTTGGTTTTATGCTAATGGTGTATAGGAATGGGGATTGGACCTTGCCAAAGAGCACGGTATTAGTTCTGCAACAGTTAAGTATACCGACTTCCTGTTGGCTACTGCCTCTGGAAAGATTGAAGGATTGAAAAGTTCTGGGAAACTCGCAACACCATTTGAGAAAACCAAAATTGCTGCTTATACTCTAGGTGCCATGAGTCCTTGCATGAGGCTTTATGCCTTTCTTGGTGAAAAGATCAAGAAACTTCCATTCTCCAATGAAAATACTCACCCATATAGCAAATGGATTGACAACTATTCCTCTGATGGTTTCCAGGTTTGTTACATTGACAGTAGAGCCATACCGTATAGCCTTTGTGGTTGCTTTGGATACTATTTTGAATCTTGGTCAAATATACATTTAGTCGTGGTATTCTTGTTCTCCATCTACTCAGTTATTCTTATATTTGAATTTAGGCATCTGCTTTGCAAACCGAAGATTTGCTTGACAAGCTAAGTATCTCTTTGACTGGCGAAGAACTCGACGTCATTGAAAAGCTTTATTATCAGGCAATGAAGCTTGAAATAGACTTCTTCACTGCTCAACCATTCTTTCAGCCAACTATAGTACCATTGACTAAAGGACATAACCCTGAAGAAGACCATCTCATGATTTTTTCCGATTTTGATTTAACATGCACTGTTGTTGATTCATCTGCCATCTTGGCAGAAATTGCTATAGTGACAGCACCAAAATCTGACAATCAGTCTGAAGATCAAACAACTCGAATGTTGTCTTCTGACCTCAGAAATACATGGGGTATTCTATCCAAACAGTATACAGAAGAGTATGAGCAATGTATCGAAAGCATTATGCCGACTGATAGATGTATGCTGGTTTTTTTTATTGTCTTTAATATGGTCTTAACTGCTTTAGGAAGAATGTGTGTTTTGCATAGATTTTGTTAATTTTCTTTGACCTTGTGTGATTTGCAGTGGAAGATTTTGATTATAAAGGACTGTCTAAGGCACTTGAGCAACTCTCGAAATTTGAGAACTCAGCAAATAATAGGGTTGTCGAGTCAGGGGTTCTCAAGGGTATAAATATAGAAGATATAAAGCGTGCTGGAGAGCGTTTAATCCTTCAAGATGGTTGCACTGACTTTTTTAAGAAAGTTGTCAAGAATGAAAATTTGAATGCCAATGTGCATGTTCTTTCATACTGCTGGTGTGGTGACCTCATTAGGTCTGTTTTCTCTTCAGGTACATATTCCTTACCATGAGCTGTGATTTATTTCTCTCTGATCTGATGATACTATATTATTATTTATTTTTAACTTTAGCTTGTAGAATCAAATAATAGGAATAGGATACTTCTATTTGAATCAATTGTGTCCTTTTCGCACTCTTGGAGTCATCCTAGTCTTGGTGGGTGTATAAAAAACCTGTTTGGGGCTTGGATTATTGGTGAACACGTGTCTCCTTTCTCACCTTGGAGCTTTCCATATGATGATTTTTGAAGTTCTGGTAGGAACAAGGCAGCTAATTCTGATGTGACCTTATTTTGAGTTTTTAATCCATAAATTTGTCATGGATAGAATCTTTTAACTTGTTTCTACTCTACCCATGGTTGTTATAATGGGGTTTTAGCTACTGTGATGCAAAAAAAGTTGGGAAACTTATTTTTTAAATTTGAGCCATCATGAGTTCTACATTCATGTTTGTCTTTTTTTTTTATTTTTTTAAGTTTTTAATTTAATTTAATTTTTAAATTTTCTGCTTGGAGCATATCCTGTGATTTTCTGTTAAGTAATTGCTCCATTGTTTCCCAGCTTAGTTGGTCAAATCTATGCTATCAAATTGAGTGAAGTTGTCAATTGATGATATTTTAGTTTTATGTTTTCTTATAATAATTTTTTTTTGGCCAGCTGATTTAAATGAGATGGATATTCATGCTAATGAGTTCTGTTATGAGGGTTCTGTTTCCACTGGTGATATTGTTAAGAAAGTGGAGTCTCCCATTGACAAGGTCCAAGCTTTTCATAATATATTGAAAAGTCGCAACAATGACAAGAAGAAATTAACCATTTACATTGGAGATTCTGTGGGTGATTTACTTTGTCTACTTGAAGCAGATGTAGGAATTGTGGTTGGTTCAAGCTCAAGCCTTAGGACAATAGGGACACAGTTTGGTGTTTCATTTGTCCCGTTGTTTTCTGGCTTGGTTAAGAAACAGAAAGAATATAATGAAGGAAGCTCCTCCAATTGGAAGGGTTTATCTGGCATTCTTTACACAGTCTCTAGTTGGGCTGAAGTGCATGCTTTTGTTTTGGGTTGCTAGTGTTATTTTGTCTCATGCACCCAATTCATGTTAGGTTAAAAGAAAGAAACATATATACAGTGCAATACAAATACACAAGCAGGTGGCTAATTTTATAAGTGGCCACAAATTTTCTGCTGTCTCTTATTTCTTTTTCAGGATGTTGCAATTCAGAGACACCGTGCCATTCTGATTAATGGGTACACTGTAACCAGGGTATCTACAATTTCCTGGAATTTTTTCTAGTGCTTCTTTGACGCATCTGGTTGCAAGTTATTGTTGATATCACCTTTCTCCTTAAATCTTGTCAGGAATGAGAAATTTCAGACAGCAATCTTTCAAATGCTTGTTAGATCAGGACACAATTCAGACTTTGAAGTGTTGTACTGGTAATTAGTAGCCTACTGCTGTTCCATAATTTTAAGGATTCAGCAGAAAGATCCTGTGTATTAGTTAACTCCTTGAAATGCTTATGCATAATTGTTCATTATTTTGGGACACTTCTCATTCTTTTTAAATAATTTTTGACAGCTTTATTAGTATAAATCAATGGTTCTAATCAAGTCCAGTAGATTATGGGACTTTTTTTTAGACATGTTAAACCTTTAGACCGGCTGAGGGAATTTTATGCATGTTCTGAACATAGTATACATTAAAAAATTAATCATGATAAAAGGCTACAAAGAAAATAATGGAATGGTATAAATGAATCAAAATGATAGAACGTGCAATAAAAATTATAAATTCATTAAATTTCAACAATTTAGTGAGTGCTGAATAAAATGTGTTTTTATTGTGACAGTGTGTTGGTATAATTATTACTGTGTATTAATATGGTATCCAAGAAGAAAAGTTGATCCGAAATAAAAAATTGGGTGGGAAAAGAATACCGCAATTATTTATAGATAAGGTCATTCCACTTATATAAACTAAGCGAATCATATCATTTTCTATAAATTTTAATGACAAGGATTTCATTTATATTTTGTCTCCTCTTAGATTTTATCTCTCTACATGTATATACTTAAAAATTGTTTCTCTCTTAAAATGCACAAGAATATAATCATAGCTATAGTTATGATGAAAAAGGTGTACAGTATATAGATTATTATAGCTTATCCAGTTCAAAAAATAGTTATAGTTAATCTTTGAATTAGTTATTGGAAGAGGCAAAAATAATTTTAGATATAGAATTGATTTTGAAATGATTTTGAGATATTTGGAACTTCCATTGATTCTTCCTCTAGATTTGATTTTAATTGAAGCTAAAATTTCTTTTTCCAATGCATCAAGTCAACCAGAACTTTATTTAATTGCTTGTTTGAATGTGGAGCATCAGCATGCTGTATGTAATATACCATCCATCTTCGTAAGTATTTGCATTTTCAGATTTTGAGAGGAAAAAAACTACAGGTAAATGATTCAAGCCAAAGTTTATGGTAAAGTAAAGTCATCATCACAAAGTTTATGGTAAAGTAAAATTGACAAATAATCCATAACTTGATTATAGTTGTACTAATTATTTATAATCATTGATGATGCAACATGTGTTGTTGTCCGTACAGGATTTGTTGTGGCAATGTATGTTGTCCATTTTCTAGTCGCACTAATGGCGCCTCTAGTTTGTGGTGATGACTATAGTTTTATATTTACACGTGTTGAGTGCTCCATATTCAAACAAGCAATAGGCTCACAATAGAGGAAAAGGAAATTGGGATTTGATGCATGTTAGAACACCTGATACACGGTTATTTGACAATTGATTATCCCTGTATCATACATTTTCCACACGCAATAATAATAACAATAATAACAATGGTTCAATGTAAACTAATGAGAATATAAAATTATTACAATTTCACCGATAAAAATGGTGGTTTAATTTTTTTCTCAAAATATTTTCACTCCGATGTTGGCATAAATGAAACAAAGTAAGTTTTTATAGCCAATGCATGCAAGCTGACTAATATAAGGAGAATTTATCTTTTTTTTACTAAAAATTCTCAGATACTCTCTTTAATTTCATTTACTATTTTATTTTATAATGTATTTATCACTCTTTTTCTCTCCAAAAAAATCATCAATCTCCCTCTTCCGATTTAGGTAGAGGGCTAAACAACAACTCTCCTACAAAACTCTTATTTGTCTTTAGGTGTAAGAACTTGGTCATCGTATACAAGCAATTGTCATAACGTATGAATTTTTTTCAAGTTGTAACTACTTGGAATCTAACATATCACGTATCCAGTGAAATACACTTTAACCTCGAGTGAAAACTCAAATTCTTGCTCAAGTGGATTGCACTTTGACTATAACAACACACGACATATATCTGATGTTTATGCCGTAATTCTTAGAACCACTTCATCCATAAATTTCCATGCAAGCTTCTGTCGTTGTAATGAATTCTGCTTATGCGATAGATAAAGTAACACACTTTATAGATTCGATTGCCACGATACAACTCCCCGTGAAAATGTAATTCAGAATCCAAAAGTTAATTTTCTAGAATCAATATAGTCCACCATATATGCATCCATGTAGCCAATCAATTTAGATTTTCTACTTTCAAAGCACAAATTTGTTTTAGAAGTTCCTTTAAGATATCGTAAAATCTATTTCACATCATTCCGACGCTCCTTTCTTGGATTGGCCAAAAATCTGCCAACACAAACTGTGTGTATTATATCTACTTATGTTCATATCATTGCATACATTAAGTTACTAACAACTGAGGCATACGTCACCTTGTGCATCTCCATATTTTCAATGTCACTTGTAGGACTCTGCTTTCAAATAAGATTAAAGTGACTAGCAAGTGAAGTAACAAGTGACTTTGTATTTTCCATGTGAAACCTCTCCGATACCTTCTTGATATATTTTGCTTATGATAATCACAAATTGCATTCCTTCTTATCACAATGAATAGACATAGTAAGAATATTCTTTTTCGGTTCCAACTCTTTCATCAAAAAGTACTTCTTCATTTCATTCTTAAACTTACTTATCTTCTCACTATTTTTGTCCTGTGATCATGATATCATGAACATACAAAAGTAGTATAATAGACTCACCATCAACAAATCTCTTAATGAACATGCAATAATCAAAAGCAGCCATTCGATATCCATGATCAATCATGAAGGAATCAAACTTCTTGTACCATTGGCATGGTGCCTACTTAAGCCCATACAAATTCTTTTTCCGCTGACATACAAAGTCTTATTTTCCTTTGACTTCGAATCCCCTAATTGCTCCATGTAAATTTCTTCTTCTAAATCTCCATGAAGAAATGTAGTTTTTACATCTAGCTACTCCACATCTAGATTCAAGCTTGCCACCAAACCAAGCACTACCTAAATTGATGACATCTTTACCATGGGTGAAAAAATCTCTTCAAAGTCAATGCCTTTTTTTTTATTGAAGCCTTTCACTACTAATATCACCTTGTATCTAGTTCGTGAGTTATTCTCCTTAGTATTTAACGTGTACACCCATTTATTTTTTTATTGCTCTTTTACCTTTCGGTAAATCTACCAACTTATAAGTCAAGTTATCATGCAAGGATTACATTTCTTCTTGCATACCCTTCAACCATTCCTTTTTATGGTTATCCATAATAGCTTATTCATAAGACTTTGGTTTTCCCCCATCAGTGAGTAACACAAATTTTGTTGCACGATATTTGGTTTGTGGTTTAGGCATCCTGGATGACCTTCTCAATTAGGGATCTTGATCTTCATCTTCATAGTCTTCAATCATATTTTCATTATGATCATTGCTTTTATTACTATTTATTATTACTTCAGTTAAATCATTATCCATAGAAGTTTCATTTTATGCATCTCTAATATGTTCTAATTCATCTCCCCCATAATTCTTTAGAGGAGGCATTGGATTTAAGTTGATTGGATATTCTCTAGAAATAACATGTTTGACTCCCTTTTAAATATCTTCAATATTATAGTCTTCAAAGAAGACAACTTCTCTGCTTTTAATAATATTTTTCTCTACAGGATCCCATAACTTGTACCTAAGTTTTTCATTTCTATATCCCAAGAAGATGCATTCCTTCAAATTTGAGTCGAGTTTTGATCTCTCATTTTTTGGAACACGAACAAACGCTCTACAATACCTTCAAAAGGATGTAAAAAGAATCTTTACCTGACCAAAACCTATTTGGATTATATCCATTTAATGAAGTTGAAGGGGATAAGTTAATCAAATCAACTACAGTCATCAAAGCCTCACCCAAAAACTCTTGGGTAACTTGGTATGAGATAACATTGTTCTTACTCTTTCAACAATATTTTTGTTCATTCTCTCAGCCACTCCATTATGCTGAGGCATATTCGCAACAAAATTTTCACTCCTAATACTATTACTCATATAATAATGTTTGAAATCTCCCATGAATTCTCCTTCATTGTTAGCGTGAACACATTTTAACTTCTTGTTACTTTCTCACTCAACACTAGCATGAAGCTGCTTGAATACTACGAGCACATGGTCTTCAATAAAGGTGACAAAATACCTTACACCTCCATGAGTACTAGTGTTCATGGACCACAAATATTGCAATGCACCAAACAATGTCTACAAGGCTTAAGATACATTTTCAATTCTTTCATACATTTCAAGGTACCTATTTTACCTAGAATTTGAAGTCATTTCTGACTTATATGTCTAATCCTTTTAAGCCATAGCTGGAACGAGGAGTCTTCTTCGGAAGCATTAACACACCCATTATTGACTTTGGCTTAAATGACATAAAAAGTGATTACTTTATTTCCTCGGGCTATTACCATGAAAGTTTTTTTAGCTTCCATTTTACATCCTTAACACACTGGTAAAGCCTTCTTTGTCTAGAGTCCTGTGGATATTAGATTGAGACGTGTCAGGAACATATCTCACATCTTTCAATGTTAGGTGACAACCGATGTTTTTTCCCTCTAGGCAACCATCTCATTTTCCTATAATCATGAATCTATTATCATTCCCCATCTCCACATGACCAAAATCACCGCTTGTATAAAAGGAAAATAAATCCCTTCACGAGGTTACATGGAATTATGTCCCAAAATCCATGACCCAACATTTATCTTGGGATGCCAAATTAACATGTACATCATCACAAATGAACATTACCCCATTTTCTTGAAAAATGGTAGAACCTATGTTACTTGCATCACCATTTTCTTGTTGATATCCTTTAAGCTTCCTACACCCTCTCTGCAGGTGATCTTTCATGTGAAAGTAATAACATTCTAAGTATTTTCTTATCCACGGTATTCCTTTGTACTTATCTTTTGATTTGTCCCTTGATTTGTATCTAGCATCAAACTTTTTGTTGATGTTTCTTCCATGATACTCTGCGACAAATGTAACACCCTACTCTACCCATTCGTATAAAAATCAAAAATACGAAAATATTGCAGAAATAAATCAGAGTTATACACGTAGGATGCCACATTACAAAGAAAATTATCATGAAGTATTTAGTTACTTCATATCTTATTCATTAATCAAAACAAATAATTTGGTTAAAGAGCTGAATTAATTCAAATGGTTTTAACATTAAAACTCCAATTACAACAAATCTCCACATAATACGTGGTTCCACAACAATTAAATCAAAACCAGATATGTAACAAATACAAAGTCAAATAATATAAAGAAAATACGAAATCCCCATCCTTCTCGTGTTACGTATTAGAGCGACTCCTAAGACTCGATCAAATAGCAACACATGCTCCAAGCACTACTCAGGTACCTGATCATCTGTACTCCCCAAGGAGCACAGACACAACAAACAAAAAAGGGGTGAGAACTACATTCAATAATACATGGTGAAAATCACATGCTAAGGAGTATTTAATACACAATACACCAATCATACAATTACAACGCACATACGAGTGCCACATCATCATCCAACATAATCAACCCTCATTCAATCACGTCCATATGCAATGCGACTCAACTGACACGACACAATACATGCAGTACCATCACAATCACATACGGTTCATCCTAGAACCCGATTCCCGTCGGAATTCGGATAAGTCGTATACGTTCCTCTGAACTACAACTTATCTCCACTCGACTCCCACATAGAGTCCGGACAAGACTAGGCAGCATCATGGATTCCCACCTAGCTCATCTCCACATCACATGACATGAATGCATGACACAAAATTACCCACAATATAATAATTATTCAATCATAATTCACGATCATCAATGATCGCACGTGAGTCACATACTCACCGTAATTCCTACCGGAATTACCACTACAGCCCAAGACCGTCCACACACGACAATCTTGGCTCACCACATCCAACACGTCTCAACCAGACATTCTCATAAAATCCCATATTTTATCATATTTAATGTTGTTACTAGTTTCCCCTATGTCCAACTATACCATCTTAGCCTTACGGATCAAGAATAATTTCCTTACACGCGAAATCGGGACAAAAATCGCGAAAATGGAAAATTTTCACGACATCCTTGCCCATACGCGTATGACCATGCCCATACGCGTATGGACTCATTTCGCTCGCCCCAAGCCCGCGTATCGTACCCATATGGCTCATCTGTCCAGGCCTCATACGCGTATTGCCTTGGGCCGTACGCGTATCACCAGAGAGTGATTTCTCTCTCAACTCTTCCAAAACTTTCCCTACGCGTATGGACATGCCCCATACGCGTATGACCATTTCTCCATACGCGTCCCATATGCGTTTCAGCAGAGGGTCGTGCTGGCTCTAGGGAAGGGGTGCGTATGCTACGCGTATGCCCCTTGGGAGTGTCCCCCATATGCGTATGGCCCCTTGTCATACACGTATGGCCAGCCAGTCACCCGAAATTCCCAGATTTCACATCAGTGCGGATTTTCCCCCATTAGAGCACTTCTAAGCTCCTAATTCAGACCTAAAACCATCTTTAACTCATTACAATTTCAAAGTGCTAATTCTACTTCATTACTTCATACTTTTGTCAACATTTTGTCATTAAAACCTATTTTCGTTAACCCCCTAAAAATCCCAATTTTCAGATTTGGTTTCATGGTTAACACAACAACAACATACATTCTATGCGAATTTCACAGCAACATCAGCATACAATACAGATTCATAACAGACATTACACAGACAAGAATTTACAATTCTCATCATACAATCATGCAACAAATAAAAAAGGAGAAGAAAATACACAGAAACCTAAGAGGGGAAGGAACCCTCACTTCCCTTTCATGTTATTATCACCATTAAAGAAATCCCATTCTCCCCCCTTACCTGAAATTTTCAAGCTTTTCTTTCTTCAACAATGGTGGAAACCTTAATTCTTCTTGCCCTAGTTCTCTTTCTCTTCCTCTTTTCTCTTTTACGTGAACTGGCTGTAACCCCCACTAATCTATCCTAATTATGTTATATTTCTTTAATTATCTTAATAATAATAATATTCCCAATAATAATTCTAATATTGTTTTATTTCCTTATAGGCTTTCTAGGCGGCGAGCTCGAGTGACCACCTGAGCATCCTCCCCGCCATGTCCGGTCATCCGAGGAGCTGCCTTATAGGCTGTTCAGTTCTCACAACGACGGTGTGGGCGAGGAAGTAGTGGCGTAGCCTCCTGGCCGCGGTGATGAGGCCCAGGGCGACTTTCTCAATCTGCTGATATCTGAGCTCGGGGCCTTGGAGGGCTTTGCTCGTGAAGTAAACTGGCTTCTGCCCGTCCAGGGTTTCCCGAATGAGGACGGCGCTGACTGCTTCACTCGTGATTGCAAGATACAAGAAGAGTGTCTCCCCGTTCTCAGGCCGTGAGAGGACCGAAGGTTGTGATATGACTTATTTTAAGTGGACGAGCGCCTGTTCGCATTCCTCGCTCCACTCAAACTCCGCTTTTTGTAGAAGAAGTTTGAAAAATGGGAGTGCGTACTGTGCGGATTTGGCGACGAAGCGGGAGAGGGCAGTGAACATCCCGTTCAATGATTGTATCGACTTCTTTGAGTCCGGAGTAGGGAGCTCGGAGAAAGCCCTACACTTGTCGGGGTTGGCCTCGATTCCTCGTTCTGTGAGGTAAAATCCGAGGAACTTACCTGCCCGAACGCCGAAGGTGCACTTGTCGGGGTTAAACCTCATGCGGCATCTCTTCGCCGTGTCGAACACCTTCTTGAGGTGCGCGGCGTGATCGACTTCTTCTACGGATTTGACGATCATGTCGTCCATGTAGACCTCGAGCATGTCGCCGATTTCATCCCAGAAAACCTTGTTCATCATCCGTTGGTAGGTCGCACCGGCGTTCTTCAGACCGAAGGGAATTACGTTGTAGTAGTAGTTGCCCGACGCGGTCATGAAGGCCGTGTGTTGTTTGTCGACCTTGTCCATGGGAATTTGATTGTATCCCGAGTAAGCGTCCATGAAGGATAGTAGTTTGTAACCTGCAAAATTGTCGACCAGTTGGTCGATGTTAGGCAAGGGGTAACAGTCTTTCGGGCAAGCCTGGTTAAGATCAGTATAATCAACGCACATTCTCCATTTTCCATTATTCTTTTTAACAAGTACAATGTTGGACAGCCAGGTCGTGTATTTGGCCTCCGAAATAAAATTTGCCTCTAGGAGGTCTTTTACAGCTTTTTCAGCAGCCTCCGCTTTTTCGGGAGACTGCTTACGCCTACGTTGTGCTATGGCCCTAACGGCTGGATCTACTGCGAGCTGATGACAAGCCACCTCGGGGTCGAGGCCAGGCATCTCGGATGCGCTCCACGCGAAAAGATCCGCGTTCTCCCTCAGACATGCCTTCAGCTGCTCCTTTGCCAGGTCGGGGATCCCGGTGCCAATCTTCACGTTACGATCTGGATTTTCCCCGAGGACCACGAGCTCAAAGTCCCCATCTGGGATGGGGCGCGTTGGGTAGAGAGACCGCCCGTTGTTCTCCGCCTGGAGGTCGAGGTCTTCTGTCCCGTCTTCATCGGGTTCGCCTGGGAACCTGCTGTCGAGTTCGACCGCGTTGACGCGCGGGAGGGGTGCCTGTTAGGCGTCCTGGGGTGGGTTGGCCACGATCTTGGGTTTGGGGCCGATGGAACTCAGGCCTTTGATGGCGGCGTCGAAGCATCTTCTGGCCGCGTCGATGTCCCCGTGCATCGTCACTACTCGTCCCCTGGTCGTGTAGTACTTCATTTTGAGGTGGACCGTTGATGGTACCGCCGTAAGTTCAGCCAGGGTGGTCCTCCCGAGGATGCAGTTGTAAAGGGACGGGCATTCGACCACCAGGAAACGGATCTTCACCTGTCGGGCAGTGTCTTCGGCCTCGAATGTAACCATTAGCTCCACGTAACCCCATGGTCTGGTGGTGGTTCCATTGAACCCCTGTAGATTTGAACCGACGTACGGGGTCAGATGCCTTTCGTCGAGCTGAAGGGTTCTGAACAGATGAGCGTACATGATGTCGACCGAACTCCCCTGGTCGACTAGGATCCTTCGAACGTCAAAGTTCGCCATCTGCGCCCTGACCAGGAGGGGAATAATGGCGTTTGGTGCTCCACCAGGGAGTTCCTCGAGGTAGAAGGTGATAGGGTTGGAGTTTCCCCGCACTTTCTCAAGGGTGGTTGCCTTCGCCGACGTTGCGGATTCCAGCTCGTCAAATTTCCGCTTGATCGATCCGACGGATAGCTTCTCTGGACCTCCCCCGGAGATGACCATCGCCCTGGGGAAGCTTTCCCAGGTGCTACGGGCAGCAACGGAGTCCTCGTGGGGGAAGGTCGCCCACATGTTGCGAATTGCTTCTTGGCCTTCAATGATTGGGGGGACAAAGAAGTCTTCGGGTCGGGTGACACTGAGGGCGACTTGAAGGCGACTCTCTTCGGGAGGAGGCGTCGTCTCCTCGACGTTCTGGGCTTCCCGGGAGCTGGGACGAGGAGTATTGTTCTTCTGGGCATATTTCTTCAAGTGCCCCTCCTTGATCAGAATTTCAATCGCATCTTTGAGATGGATGCAGTCCTCGGTGACATGTCCGTGGCTACGGTGGAACCTGCAGTATTTTGACTTGTCAACATTTGATTTGGGGGCAGTGGGCTTCAGAAAGCGGACTCCTCCTTTCACAAATTCTGATTTCAGGCACTCGGAGAGGATATGCGCACGGGGAGCGTTTAGCGGGTGTACTCCATGAACCGGCCAGCTGGTCTGAGCGGTTCACGAGGATTACGGGGGCGATTTTCTTTCTTTCTTTCTCCTCCCTTCCGGGAAGGAGAGTCTTCATCTTTGTGGCAGCGGGGGCCTTCTTTGCGCCTCGACTCAAGGGCGATCTGCGCTGCCTCGGATTCCTCGAGCTTGATATACGAATGAGCTCGTTGGAGGAGGTCCTCGAGACGGCGGGGTCTACGGAGGCCTACGGACTTGGCAAAATCAGATCCGTAACACAGTCCATGGATGATTAAATACTTCTTCATGTCGTCGGTCGTATGGACCTCGACAGCTTCTCTGTTGAATCTCTCGATGTAATTTCGGAGAGGTTCGTTCTACCCCTGGAATATGCTTTCTAAGGCAGCTTCCGTCTTCGGGTGTCGCCGAGACGCAGTAAAGTGTTTGGTGAAGCGTCGTCTTAGCTGCTTCCAGGACATGATCAACCCAGGTTCCAAACCCTTGTACCAAGTCATCGCGCCCTTCCGCAAGGTGGTGGGGAAAAGCCTGCACCTGATGGCTCCTCTGACGTTTTGGAAGTCGAGCATTGCTTTGAAACTCTCGATGTGATCATCGGGGTCGGAGAGACCGTCGCAGGTCCCCAGCGGTGGAGGTTTCTCCATGCCCGCAGGGATTGGGGCATTCATGATCTCCCACGACAGCGGAGTCCTCTGGTCGTCATCGTCACTCCCTGTCGGGGATACCGAAGGAGATCGTTGATGTCGTGGAGGGGAATTCCTTGAGCGGTGCCTCGGCCTCTCTTCGACCTGCTTGGACTTCTTGGTAGTGGTGGAGGCCCTGGGTTCCTTCTGAGGCGGGGAACGAGGGCATTTCTAGGAGATCGTCGGCTGGGGGCGCTCGAGACGTGGTCGACGACCCTCGCGTACCGGCGAGGGGGTCCGAGATTCGTCTGAAGGAGTCCTTCGCGGGGAAGGGGAACGGCGAGGCGACGGTGGACGGCGATGTCTTCGCGGGGAAGATCGTCGTGCCCGCCCTTGCTCCAGCGCTTCAATTCTGGTATTCTAGTGCGCGATCAGGTGATTGGTCTGATTGATCAAGGCGAACAGGGCCACGGTGCTCGCGTCTGCATTGGGTGGAGGAGCAATTGGCTGAAAAATGGTCTGCTGATCGTCTTGGTGGGCGGCGTTGTAAGCCACGTCTTGGGAGTCTGGGGAGGCGGTTTTCCCGTCTCTCACGTCGCCTTCTTCGACGTGGAGGGAAACAACGTCTTTGCGGTGGTTCCTGTTCTCGAGTTGCGCGAGGACGGTGTCCAGAGCTTTGGTAGCGGACGGATTTCCGGCCATGACAGTGATGAATGAGAGTTGCTTTGGTTTAACGGATGAAAAACGGGGAAGCAAAGGGTTCCTACAGACGGCGCCACTGATCATACCTGGATCAGACAGTTTCTGTGGCCAATAACGTCATCTGGGCTTCAGCTCCGGCGCGGTTGAAAGACGGCCGGGGGGGGGGGGGGGGTGTACCTGCAAGGTACTCCGACGCTCAAGTAAGGTAACTATTAGAGAATAACAAGTACAGAGATGAGAGTAAAAGTGAACGTCACCTGACCCTCTCAAGTGAGAGGGTATTTATAGAGAGCCCCCAGCGCGGGGCCAACGGTTACTTGCATTGGGCTGGATCGTCAGGTCCAATCCAAGTAACTGCCAGGGCTTACGTGGCGTAGTGAAGACCAGCACGTGGTCTTCGCCCTGGGATAACCGTTCCTAAATCTCCGGAATTAGGACAGACCGATTCCATCGGGAGTGGGGCGGTTACATGAGAACATGTTCCCGCGGAGAGGAGTCTTGTGTGTCGGGGAGAGACGTGTCCTCACGGGGAGGACTCTTGTGCAAGAAGGAGGCGGTTCCTGTAACAGCCCGCGGCCGCTTGCGCACGAGTCCCGACACTATTACCAACTCATACTTAAACACTAGCCCCCTTTTTTCAACTATACTAGTGTTTTTGCCTCCCGTGGGAATCGAACCGTGTACCTGGGGATAAGTACATAGTTCATTCCATTCCCACTACCAATTGAGCTGTAGCTCAATTGGTAGTGGGAATGGAATGAACTATGTACTTATCCCCAGGTACATGGTTCGATTCCCACGGGAGGCAAAAACACTAGTATAGCTGAAAAAATGGGGCTAGTGATTAAGTCTGAGTTGGTAATAGTGTCGGGACTCGTGCGCGAGCGGCCGCGGTCTATTACAGTTCCTCGCAGGGAGGAGCACCTGAGTGTCGAGGAGGAGGGGCAAGTGCGTGTGCCCGACAACGTGGAGAAGGGCAAGTGCCCGACAGTGGTCGCGCCAGAAGGCCCTTGTTGGGCCATCCCAGGATGTGCAGGTTGGGCCCGCTCGACTGAGGAGCAGACCCATGCCCAGCCCAAAACATTATTATTATTATTATTATTATTATTATTATTATTATTATTATTATTTAATGCTTCCAACATATGAACCATAACATCGCATTCATAATTTTCTTATAGAAGAATACATAAATAAATGTCAAAATAACAATTAAAGTCAAATGTATTTTAATGATACATGCAAATTGTTTTATCATGAATATATGATCCATTTATCGTCCACTTGTATTTATTTATTTTTTAATGCATTAAACATATTAACAACATCTCAATATATTTAATATCAATGTCAACTTGCATAGAAAATAACTAATAATCAACAAAAGTTATTTGCATGAAAGAGTAATCTAATATCACATGATAAATATGTACCTTTCACTATGATTATGAATAAAGAAACATGGATATTTATTTCTCCATAAAAATTGCATCCACAATCACAAAAAATCATAAATTAAAATTTTATAAATTTTGAAATATTATATGAATTAGTTGTGTACATTTCACCATCATAAAGAATTACCATAAAAAAATTGAAAG
Source organism: Lathyrus tuberosus (assembly GCA_022829125.1). Lineage (NCBI taxonomy): Eukaryota > Viridiplantae > Streptophyta > Magnoliopsida > Fabales > Fabaceae > Lathyrus > Lathyrus tuberosus. The sequence goes on from JALAZF010000031.1 coordinate 15,831,055, forward strand.
TAGTAACATTTAATATTAATCACAAATAAAAGAACTTCATGACAATTACGAGGAAGAAGATCTTGTCTAGGTTAATCACTTTGATACTTGAAACATAAGTCTCGGTTGCCATTATATGAACTATTTATAAAATTGTTAGAAAATTATATTATAAATCAATAGATCGAGGTTAGAATTATGAATGAAATCACTTTTCTTAGAGTTTGTAGGCATGAATACCCAGGATAATTGAGCCTATACTAGAGTTTGCACAAGATCAATGAAAACTTGAATGTAGGAAAGATGAAATTTGGAAATTTGTGTGAAGAGAATAGACTTTTGTGTTGTATTTTTCTAAATCTGAAATGCTCAATTTATAGGTCAAAGTATTGTTGTTTCACAAGGTTGCGACCCTTGATGAAACACACTTTTAGCAACACTTTTACCAAATGTTGCACTATTTCTCTTATAGTAACACTTTTACCAAATGTTACACTGTTTTGCCTACAACAACAGTTTTCAAATGTTGCAGAGTTTCGCATTCTGCACCACTCCACGAAGTGTTACCTATTTCTGAATTCAAAATACAAACTTCCTTTTGCAACTCTTCACAAATGTTGCCTATTTCTGAATTAAAAAATAACCTTCATCACTTGCATAATTTTTTGTCATTTTAGAACACACTCAATATGATTAATTATTAATAATTTACAACATCACTACCATAAGTATGCAACACACCACCAAGAAATGAGAGTGCCATTACCCAGAGTACACATGCATGAAACAAAACAAATGGTGAAATGAAAAAAAAAATAGTAAACATACCATTAGAAAATTGTACAACATAGAATGAGTAAGGATACGAGACTTGAAATTAGATAAATGGAAGGACATCAGTAATCTCGAGAAAACTGCTAAGAGAGACAAATAAGTTGCAAAAATTCAAAGCATAAAGTTAAGAGAGGATGAGAGGGTAAAAACAGGGAAATAAAAGGGAATATCTCTTTTTACAAAAGCCTATGGACAAGATTCATTTGATTAAGAAGGACAAATATATATATATATATATATATATATATATATATATATATATATATATATATATTCATAGATAGAGGTGCAAAAAAAACCAAAATTCGACAAGAACACAATGAACGAGAGCCACATGGTAGAACCAATAACAACACTCCCCAAGGTGTAATCTTTATGCCTTAATTTTGGGGAGAACTGTTAAATGTGCACCTCAACCAAGAACTCCTAGACCCCTGGAAGGCATAGAAAATCTATGTTCGGGGAATGACCCCATATGACAAGATATATTGATGTCGTATCGCTGACGTCATGCCAAAAATGACACTCGTTAGAGTAGGTATCCAAAGAGAAAGTTCTAGTATTTAGGAACTTTAAGATGAATCTTTCCTAAAAACATACTTGATGAGAGCTGATAATACCGTGGAGAACATCAAATCATATTCTAAAGAATTTTTGGAGAATTGTTCTATTTTTAACGTATATTTTTGTGGGGCGGGTCAATATTTTAGCCTTGCATCATCTAATGTGGTCGTCCCGTTCTGTCCCGTTTTTTGTTTTATTTTGCGGGTACGAGCATTAACATAAATTTTACATTTTTAAGCTTTAAAGTACAGTGTCTACGGACTTGTCCCACCATACCCTCATTTTTTGTGGGGCAAACTAAGGTTTTAGGCTTGCACCTTCAACAAAGTTTGCCACTCTCCACCCTTTTTTGCGGACTTTTGCAGGACGAGTATTTTTTTTATAATAAAGAAACTTTAATATATGGGAGTACTAGGGGTACTCCAACCCATTTAAAAATTAAAAGCCCCTACAAAAAATCACACGGGGATTTAAACCACTCGTAATAGTTGCATTTGATAGTGCCTCGAGATCCAATCGCTAACCACCACCAAGACCAATATATAATTCTATGAAAAATAGCATCCAGATCGAAAAACTCTTAGTTAAATAATATTTGATTCCTCGAGTGCCAAATACTCCAACAAGTACATAGCCATATGAGATTGGCGTTTTGCAAAGGACACTTGCTTCTAATCCCAGAATACCAAGCCAACAAAAAATCGCTGCAAGCTTCCTCCCACAACAAAGGGGCTTCTAACCAATCCAACACTTTCTTCCACACCAGCCGGGATTTAAGACATGAGCAGAAAATATGGTTTGCGTCTTCCACAACTAAAAAGCAGAAAACACACACCAGTTCATGTTGGTTATGAATGATACCTCTTGATTACAAATTACTCCTAGTCGATAACCTATCCAATAACACCCTCCAACCAAATACTTTCACCTTCAAAGGAATATTAGATTTTCACACCAATTTAATCGCAACTTTTAGATCTAAAGGCAGCTCCAAAATAGAGGAATGGTCATGCATTCTAGAATAAAAAGACGCGACGGAAAATGCCTTATGTGCATTCCAAGGCCAAGTAACTATATCGTCCATTCCAGCCAAAGGATGGACTTCCTAAAGCAATGCGCCAAGTTCTGTATGCCTCTTGGTCCAACAATTGATAATCAAAATTCAGACTTGATAAATCCCATAACCATGTATCATTTGTCCAAAAACCCACCTCCGACACTGCTACTTGTTTCTTACCATCCACTGAAAACAGCTGCGGGAATAAAACTTCCAGCGACACTGGTCCAAACCACCTATCTTTCCAAAAAGAAATGGAATTACCACGACCCAATTTCAAGGAAATAGATTCGTGAAAAGAGCTTTCCGTTCTCTCGTCTGCTAAAACCAATAAATCTCTCCACCACAGTGATTCCCTACCGCTAACCAACTCCTCGTCCTTGAACAAGATTCTTCTATGTAGATCACCATATTTGTGCTATAAAATCCCTACCCAAGCCGCGTCTTTGTCCGTCAACACCCTCCATAACCACTTAGCAATAAGAGCTTTATTAAAGAGACGGATATATCTTATGCCAAGACCTTCATCTTCTTTTGCACTACAAACAATGTCCCAAGACACCCAAGAAATACAATTCGTATCCGCCTTCCCCGCCCACAAGAATTTACGTTGAATAGATATGTTTTCATTCAATACAGTTATAGGAGCTTGGAATAAATAAAAGTAATGGATGGGTAATTTCGTGAGTGCCGAATTTATAACAGTAACCCTACCGCCAATTGACAAAAGCCTCCCTCTCGAAGTTGCAAGCTTTGCCTTAAAAGAATTTATGACAGGCCTCCAAGAAGAGCATCGCCTATGATTCCCGCCTACTGTTACACCCAAAAATTTGAACAGTACAAACCCTATTTTGCACACCAAGAATTGAGAAGCCGCTTTCAAGAATACATCTTCGACACCGACGCCCAGCAGACAGCTTTTCCACGCGTTGATTTTCAAACCCGACACTATTTCAAAACCTCTTAATATTGCTTTGATTCCCCAAAGGTTGTGCCACTCTGCATCACACATCAACATTGTATCATCCGCGAATTGCAAAAGATTATAAGTAACCGAATCATTCAAAGCCACACCAGTTAAAATTCCTTTGTTGCCAGCCTTACGAACAACTGACGCCAACCCTTCGACAGCTAGAGCGAAAAGAAAAGGTGATAATGGATCACCTTGGTGCAAACCCCTCGAAGCTTTAAAGTCTCTCGTGGTACTGCCATTGACCAAAACTAAAATATGACTCGAGAAAACACCACCCTTCATCCAAGCCAACCACTTCTCACCGAAGCCCATGTCAGTCATAATGCTAAGGAGGAAATCCCAGTCGAGACAATCGTATGATTGTTTGAAATCCAATTTGAATAACAAACAACTCCCTCTTTGTCTTTTAATCAAGTCTATTAGCTCATTTAATACTACAATTCCATCATGAATAATTCTGCCAGGAATGAAAGCATTCTGAGATTTTGAGACCAGCTTTCCTATTACCTTGCCCAACCGTTTGGCTAAAATCTTAGAGATAAGCTTGTACACGCAACTGATAAGGCAAACATGCCTATAATCCTTTAATTCTTGAGAATTGTCCATCTTCAGAATAAGCGCAATGAACAAAGATGTCATCTCTTTGGGAAGATAAGCCGAAGAATAGAATTCTTTGATACAGTTGCTAACATCAGTTCCAATTGTTTCCCAATGATTCTTCAAAAATTCAAAATTAAATCCGTCGGGACCGGGACTTTTGTTCCCGTCGCAATCGTTAAGAGCCTCGACGATTTCTTCAAGAGTAAACAAAGTTTCGAGGTTTCTAACGTCCTTCTCATTTAACTTGCCTAAGTCATGCCTCTTCAAGAATTGTCTAATGATCTCTTCTTTTTTGAATTTGTTTTCAAAGAATCCAGAAATGACCTCTTTAATCTGATTGACTTCTTCCATGTACACATTGCCCAGTTTCACTCTGAATATAAAATTTCCTCTGTTTCTGCAATTCAGCATTATGTGATAGTACCTAGTGTTCAAATCTCCATCCAAAACCCAACTCATTCTAGCCTTTTGCTTTAGGATGCTTTCTTGTGTATATAGTTTATTCCACAGCTCCTCTTGACAACGACTTCTCTCCAAAAATAGTTGATTGTAATTCAGACCCACTCAAGTCATCCAAACCACCTTCCAGCACATTTAATTTGTCCACTTTCTCTTTGATGTTCAAATCAATAATTCCAAATTTTTCCTTATTCCACCAGCGCAATCTTGTCTTCATTTTCTTGAATTTCTCTTTCAATGTTGTTGTTGCATTACCACTGCATTTGAAGGCCTTCCATTCATTACTCACAAAATCAGCAAATTGAGGATGATTCAACCATCCATTGAAGACCTTAAATGGATTAGGTCCCCAATTCTTGTCATTTGCTTTAATCCAAATAGGTCTATGATCCGAAACATCTCTATCTCCGACAATTTGTGCCGTCAATTTCCATTTAAGAATTAAACCTTCTGAAATCAAGAACCTGTCTATCTTGCTTCTACAACTACCATTGTCTCTAAACCACGTAAATTTATTCCCGACCAAAGGCAAATCAACAAGGTCCATAGAATCTATGAACGTAGCAAATTCGTCCACTTCTGACCAAACTGTGTTACCTTTACCCCTTCTTTCTTCGGTCGATTTTACCGCATTAAAATCTCCACCCACAAACCACTCCCCATTAGGACTCCTTCTCTTCCATTCAATTAGATCTAGCCACAATTTTCTCTTACTGACCAAATCTCACAGAGAATAAACATTAACGAAATAACAATTAACCTCTTTCCACATAGCATTGATGCCCAAAAAACCTTTGCCTCTGAATGAATAAATAGGTGTTATGAAATTTACCTTCCACACCGTTAAGATGCCTCCGGAGCAACCAATTGCCTCAACGGATGACCAACCTCACTCAACATACCCCCAAATTGATTTCACAATGTCCTCCTTCATTCTTTTAATTTTAGTTTCTTGAACGAAGCATAAGTCAACATTCCCTTCCGAAAGAGTTTTCCTCAACCTTTTTCTTTTGATCGAGCTACCACACCCCCGAATATTGTAAGTCACCACATTCATGGTGCAACCCTAGCTTCCTCCTGCTTATCCTGGAAAGCTCTTATGTCTCTATCTTCCATGTTCCTAACAATACTCTCAAACAATTCATCATCTTCTTCCCCTTCAATACCTAATTCCTCAATTGTGTGCCAAACTTTCCCAGGAATTCCCCCAAGAACTTATTTCACTCTCGAATTACCTTGATTGACGTCAGAATCATTCAAAGAATCGCAACAGAGGATGGAGTCTCCCGAAAATCTTGAATTGGAATCTCCCTCTTCCAAACTACTTCTTCTGTCAACAATGTTGGGTAAAGAAACAGGCGTCTTAGGGGCTTCTTTATTTATGGAATAAATGAGGGTGGAAAAATATGAAGGAGAGAATGGGATCTTCAAATTATCGTATATGTCATTAAGCATTTTCTTTTTCCTAGCTTTGGGCCTCCCACTATGAGCACAAGCTAAGCCCAAAACTAATTGAGATTCTGATATTGGGTCAGGTTCCACAACTTCCAAGCCCACTATTGATTTTTTTTTCCTCTGGTAAACCAAGTGACCTGACCCCACAGCTCCATCCAAACTAGCCTTTGACGTGTTCTCCAATTCCCCCTTGTCGATCTGTCTCGTCTTTCTTACAAAAGGAGGAGTTACTTTCAGTATTTCTGTACATCTTAAATGGCCATTCTCACTTTTGTCATTTTCCTCCATTCCAATGAAATACTTTTCCCCAGGAATTAAGGAATCTTTTGGCACTTCTCTCCTCAGTTCTGCCCTACCACACGTGACAATGACATCGCTGACTTTTTCTGATTTTTCTCTCGCCGTCCTACCTCTGACTTCTCCCTCTTTGAGATTTTCACACAACTCAATACTCTCTATCTCCGTACCCATCTCATATTCTTCCTCGGAACTGCTCCTCTCAACATCTTCTTCGTCTGACTCCGGTATAACAGAAACCGATCTGTTGCATTGAACAACCAAACTCTTTGGGCCATGATGATCTTCTACTAACTTAATATCATAAACACTATTGTTAATGTCCACTTTAAAAGTTTCATTAAGATTCAAACAATACTTGGTCTTCACCAGGAATCTAGCTATATCGAGCCTTTTCAGCATTTCAGTCTCCTTAACACAACAGAGAAATTCCCCGAATGTGCGAGAAACAAACTTGAAGAAGTCCTCCTTCCATGCATGAGGTGGAAGGCCATAGCACCTTACCCATGTGAGCCTTTCGTTATCAATGTCTTCGGGTTCCACGAATTAATCTTTGAAAACCATCTTAAGAACCAGTCTTTGTCTTCCTCGATAATGTTCTTCAGATCACCGTCCTTAATTTCTTCTAACAGACACAAGTTTGCCCCCATAGGGGTAGCCTTAATGTGAAAGTACCCTTCCATGTTCAAAGAATTCTGAATTTTATAAGTAGCGCCTGGTTCCTCCACGACCCCCACGAATGCTTTCTCAAACCTAAGCATCTCTTCCTTTTCAATATTGAATTGTAGGTGAAAAAACTTAGGTTTAATGACTCCTCCTCCTCTAGTCTGCTTATCGCAAAAAGTTCGTTGAGGTTTAGGTATAAACCCTTTTTCTAGGGCCTGAGCATAAGTCTTCCTCAATGGAACAGTCCCTCTTTGGTTGAAGGTTCTAGCTGCTTCCCAATTCACTTTTGCATCTGCATCTTGTTGTTTTTTATTAACCTCCAACGTTGCCTTTCTCTGAAATCTTGGAACATTTGCATGAATTTTCTTCCTCTTGATAGCGATGTTGTCCAACCGCGCCGTCATAATCCTTGCATTCTCTACATTTCTGAGACGAACGAAACCATATCTTCTTCCGTATTTGTCACGTCATTTTCTGTTCTAACTTGTGAGACAACATGGACAAAACAAAGGATCTTAGGTATTTAAAAACAAATAGGATTAATAAATGACAAGCACACAATATTTTAACTTCAAGAATTTTACATTTACCGTTACAGAGCCGACCTAAGAGTAAAGTGACAACAACAAGAGTTTTAGATTTCAAAATTTTGGCTAAAAATTCCTAAAAAAGGCATCATGTAAAGTACAATTTAGTTGTAAATATGTAAAATGAAATATAATTCATTTATATTAACATGGTTAAAAGAAAGATCTTACATAATTTTAGTCTTTAGTTCAATTCTAATCAACAACAAAAATTAATTTTTTAATATACTTTAAAAATCTCATTTTAAAAATAACTTTATACCTCTTAAGAGGTTGGGCTGACCATGTACTGCTATCACCGATTTGAATGTCAGAATATTTATAGATACCACCCCACTCTCTCGATATCAGATCAAAGTATAATTTTTCATTAGAGTCATGAGATTACCAATAACGCCAATAGTCTTAATCAAAACACAGAATGCAATTTTGACTAAAAATTATGGCTAGTCAATTCTGAAACTTGAAATCATCTATCAAAACCAACATCAATCTTACTTTCATATTCATACATTCTTTCTATAAAGCTTTACTTTCTCATGACACAGAAAACCACTTCACTTGAGAAGAAGGATTAGTATATGGTTTTTGTCCAAATTTTTCATTCTTTTTATCAAGGTCCATAAAAGTGACTTTATAAATTACCCTTAAATTTTTTGGGGCATTATGAAAATTCACTCTCAACAGAATTTTCTTGAGTCTAACAGCTGGTGAGTGAGGTCCACCATGTTATAATTGTCTGTCCAACATCCCTGCTCCAAAACAAACTAAATCATTCTTCAACATTAATAATTTGGTTTTTCCTATAATTAACTATAATTATCTCTCACAAAAAAAAAAAAAAAGAATCTATAGAAAGAAAAAAAGAGATTCCAACTAGCTAGCAGTGTAAAAAATGTACATAATAGAATATTCCTTCTATGTTTGTACTAGAATATTCCAATACACATGGAGATCACTACATTACATACACAACAAACAACTCCTTATTTAATATAATAATAACATTTGTATGTGAAAACACACATATACAATATAATTATCTCCATTGTTTCATCCTTATTTCTCTACCTTATATACTCAGCTCTCACAAGCATATCATATCCTTTTTTCTTCTTGTTGATCCAATTAGTGCAGCAGAAAAACATCATGATGATGGTTTTAAGGTTGAGGAGAACAACAAAGCTTTGGTTGAAGATGATGTTGGAGCCATGGCCAGATGATGAAACAAGAAAGAGATGATGACATAGGAAATATGCCCTCTAGGCAAGTCTGATGCTTGGCTTTTCATCTATCTTTGTTGGTTTAATTTGCTGAAAAAATCATATAAGGCATGGAATTGATTAATGTTTATTGTTGTATTGTAGTATATATATATCATGTTATTATAATATGATATTATTATTATTATTATTACTATAAGCTATCTATTTCACTATGTCTTTGAAACAGCAGTTCTACCTTTCACTGTTGGGATGATGATTTATATTTTATGTAGCTTTCTATCTGATTGTTTTGAAGCTGGATAAAGATGTGTGCAAAATTTGCTGTTCAGACATGAATTTGTGGTTCTTGCTTTATAAAAAAAAAAATCAGAAGATATAAAATTGGAGAATGAAAATTGGATCCAACTAGAATCTTGATAGAGAATCTAAACAATCCAATAGAAAATAAAAAAGTAAAAGTAAATCAGTGAAGTTATGTAAGCATTATCATAGGATAACATAACAAAGTCTATAAACATGCTGTCAGATAATGCTTAACTAGAAGTATTTTGATGAATAATATTTTAATTTTTAAGGTAATTTAAAAAAAAAAATTAATTACAAACATATGTCAAGTTTGAATGATTTTATACTTTAAATTTATTACAGAAGAAGTTAATTAAGAGTGCACTAGATTGTTCACGTTTTATGCAACAACCATGGCGTGCTCAAATTGTATTTTACATTTTAAGTTATGGAAATTAATTACTAATGAATTTATTAGAAAAATTGATTATGTTTATCAATATTTTTCTTCTTTTTGAGTGAATATCACTATCACTATCACTATTAATGTGATTATATATATATATATATATATATATATATATATATATATATATATATATATATATATATATATATATATATATATTTATATAAGTGTCATGAGGTTATTTTCTCGACTATGATTGATGAGACTGTTTCAAGGATAGCGTGTTGGATGACTTCCGAGTTTATCTCGAGACGTGTCAACTTCGTTCACGTGCAACACTTATAACCTAAATTGTCTAATCTAAGTTGAGGTCTCTGGTACTCCTCATGTGGAAGTAAGTAATCAGGTTGACTTAGATAACACTAAATGGACTTGAGCTATAATATTTGTGACGGTCCACAACAACTCAAACACAAAGCCGGTAAAGGAAAAGTGGTTAAAGAAAATAATGGTCCACAACCCTCAAACACGAAGCTTGTAAGAGGGGAATGGTTAAAGAGAAAAACAATGACCTACAACCCTCTAAGCATGAAGCTTATAAGGAAAAATGGTTAAAGAGAAACATAACACTCACTCCATAATTCCCCAAACACGAGGCGTAAGGGCTAAGTGGTTAAATAAACTAGGTTGTAGATGTTCACTTTTCACATGTTTAAGGTCAAGATAACCACAACCATATGATTAAGATCCTTTAGACTTCCGAATCTTATGACTCTCGGTGAAAACCTTTTATTTTCCCTTTAAAGCATTTATGAGTGATTAAGCTTCTTGAGAACGCCCATTTTGTCATAGCCCTTCATTGAGTGCATGCTTGTAAGCACATCCCTTAATCTTCTGACACAATAATGATGGTTGTTTGAACCAAGGACTCCTTGGATCCTATAAATCCTTGAACAAACCTTTGCCATTTTCATCAATTCATGTCCCTATCTCATGAACTTTTGTTCAACAACTTTGTTTCCTTGTTCAAACCCACGTCATACATCCCATGACGCCCTTGTACCAATATTTCCTCCTTCTCTTTCTACATTATTTTTTTCCTTTGTCTTAGAGAATGGTTTTACTTGAGGACCTGGTATAAGTCCGATGGAAGTTGTAGGAGCAGGATTGATAGGTTTTTTTTACAGAAGGGTTGATATCCAAATGGGGTGTTAATGTGCAAAGGGTGGGCGACAGAGATATCTCGGATCATAGGCCCATATGGCTTCAGAATATCAAGGTTAATTGGGGTCCAAAACCCTTTAAGGTGTTTAATTGTTGGTTCAATCATCCTACCTTTGATGAGTTTGTTACTTCTACTTGGAAGAATCTCCTGTTTGTTGGCAGCCCTTCGTTTATCGTGGCAGAGAAATTGAAAAAAATTAAGAGAACGAATGAGATGGTGGAATAAGAATATATTTGGGTGGATTGACTTGAATGTAGAGGAAGGGGTTAAGAAATTGAACGAAATTAAGGCAAACTTGGAGCTTATTGATGGGAATTTAGGGGAGGGTGACCTAAGATTGAGGAGCGAAGCGATTGATAAAATCAGGAGCAATTTGAATCTTAAAGAAGCTATGATCAAGCAGAAATCAAGAAGAAATTGGGTTCGGGATGGTGATGCTAATACTAAATATTTTCATTCACTTTTGAAATTGCGAAATAGGAGGAATTATATTGGAGCTTTGAAGTCTGGCAATGAGATATTGGAGGATGTTACTAATATCAAGGGCTTCATCAAAGAATTCTTTGAAGAAAAATTCAAGAAGCAAATTAGTCTTGGAGTGCATCTAGACTTATCTGATGTTCAAACTCTATCTGCTGATGATAACAAGATGCTGGTAGAACCTTTTTTCGGACGAGAAAATTTGAGAGGTTATTTCATCTAGTGATGGAAGCAAAAGCCTAGGCCCAGATGGATTCAACTTTAACTTTTTGAAGCATTGATGAAGTACAATTGGTGGCGACATAATTAATGTTATTAGACATTTTTACAGATATGCATCTTTGCCAAAGGCTTTGGCTTCGTCTTTCATTGCCTTCATTCTAAAAAGGGAGAATCCTATGAATCTCCATGACTTCCGGACTATTAGTTTGGTTAGTTGTGTGCACAAGATCATCTTGAAGTTGTTGGTCAGAAGGTTTAGTAGAGTAATGGATAAGCTGGTATCCAATAATCAAACGACTTTCATCCCAGGCTGCCAAATGTTAGATGGAGTTCTTCTTACTAATGAACTGTTGGACCTAGTGAAGAGAAGTAAAGGAAAATCCTTAATGTTTAAAGTTGATTATGCACAAGCTTATGATTGTGTAAGTTGGGAATTTCTTGAAGAAATCTTGAAGGCCATGAAGTTCTGTCCCAAATGGTTGCAGTGGATCAAAGGTGGCGTTTTAAACTATCTATATATGTATTAATTAATGGTGGTACAACGACTGACTTTAAGGCTTCTAGACGCCTTTGACAAGGTGACCCCTTGTCACATTTCCTCTTTTCACTCATTGCGGAGGGGCTGGCAGTTCTGATGAGAAGGGTAAATTCTAAAGGCATTCTTAAGGGATATAAGCTGCTCGAAAGGGAGTGTTATTAATCTGATATAATATGCTGACGATATTATCCTGGTATGCGAAGGTTCGTGGGGTGATCTGTGGGAGATTAAAGTGATTCTGAGGGCCTTTGAATTGTTGTCTGGTTTACATATTAACTTCCGGAAGAGTAAGATTTTTAGGGTTGGCCTAGAAAAGTCATTCATGACTAGTGCTGTTCATTTTCTTGCCTGCAACATTGGTCACCTCCCGTTTAAGTTTATGGGGATTGAAGTTGGAGGCAACCATCGTAGGCTGGATTTCTGGAAACCTATTTTGGATTGTTTTAGATCGAAGTTAGCTTCTTGGAATGGAAAAATGATCTCTTTTGGGGGAAGGCTTACCCTAATTAATTTCGTCCATACCAATCTTCCATTCCATTATCTATCGTTCTTCAAACTTCCTACTAAGATCTTGAAGGAGCTTATTGAGATTCAACGCAACTTTTTATGGTCTGGTTGTGCAGATACGGGGAACACGACTTGGATTGCGTGCGAGAAACTTTGTTTGCCAAAGAAACTTGGAGGATTTGGTATTAAAGATTTGAAGGTTTTTAATGAATCACTACTGTCCAAATGGCTCTGGTGCTTTGTCAATAACCCTTCTTCAATTTGGACTGACATTCTTGAATTTAGATATGGGGACTTGAGGGCTAGAATAATGCTCAAGAGGAACATTATGGCATTGAGGAATATCTCCTGTTGGTGGGATGGTGTTATAAGGCTATGTTGAATCCTGTTGGGTCTATTTGTTTGGAGATTATACCCAAGACCGCGTTGGAAGTTTTGTGGCAAACTAAGGTCCCTCTTAAAGTTAAAACCTTTGGGTGGAGATTGTGTGGGATAGACTTCCAACTAGATCTAATCTGGCGAACAGGGGTATAATATCTTCTTCTTATGACTTAGTGTGTGTTTTTTGTTTCCACTCCTCCGAGGATAGAAATCACCTATTTTGCACGTGTCCTTGTATTCGTATTATTTGGCGGAAGTTAGCACTATGGGTGGGAATAGATTGGGAGGATGTAGATAATATTTGTGATCATTTGTTTCAATGGTTTATGAAAACGGTAAGGAGTTCCTCTAAGGCCGCTGCTTGTTACATATGGATTGTGGCTTGTTGGACTATATGGTGGGTTTGTAATCAAGTGATTTTTAATGATATGATTGCAAGCCAAGAGGACATCGCACATAGGATGATCATTAATTCGTGGTGGTGGTTAGAGTTTTGTAACCAATCTAAAACTAAATGTATTTTTTATGACTGGTTTAAGTCCCCTTTTGATTTTCTGCTCTAAGTGTATTCGGTTTTAGATGCTTTGGATTGTCGTTGGGGTTAGGTGTTGTTGTTCGACCATTGTAATGGTTGGTGTACTCCCAGTATACCGTTTATTAGTGAATTTCTTTGCCTATAAAAAAAGAAGTACGACGAGAAGGAAATTGTGGTTGAACTAAAGACCCGCGAAGAGGGGTGTGAGTTATGGAATTATTTCATTGAAAAACTTGAGACAAGAAAATCGGAAAGTTAACTAGGACTTAGTTGAGAAGGAAGTATTTTAAAGTGACAGTTGTAGTATTTTGAATAGTAACTCGTCTAGCGATGTAACTTTGGTATCTTATTTCTCAGGACTGGTGAGATGGATCGTGATATAAGTGATGGCCTCTATAAATGCAAGGTTTGGTAATTTATATGATGAAGTGGTGAACGCCAACTCCATATTTATTAATGAAGCAACAATGAAGGTGTTTCACACATTTAACTATCTTTTCTACTGGTAATTAAGAGGAAAATGTAATTAAGCCCTTTGTGGAGGACATAAAATTTTGTATAAGGCTACCATAGGGAGTGGAAGGTGAGTACCTCCTAATATATACCTGCATTTTGTATTATTTGTGGGTACCCCTTTTGAGGCTAAATTTCTAAGAACAATTAACATCCCCCTCACAACTTCACCCTAAAGAATTGAGCCTTAGTGAGGGGATTTGGAATTTTTTAGTGCGGTCTAGGGATTATGCCTACTGTTGGCGGCTTATTTTATTTCTATAAATAAGCGCCACCCAAAAATGGTTATTCTTGTTACACTGCTCGAACTACAATAACTAAAAAAAAGAAGTTCTTTCAAATATATGGTGAGGTTAATTGTCTCAGGGTTATATATTACGATAAATGAGTTCATAGGTTTCCTCTTTATTGAAAGAGTGGCCATGTATTCGTTAGGGTTTTGAGTATAATAGGTTCAATGAGTCTAAGAAAGATGAGATCAATATCTTAGAGAAAATATACGTTACAGATGCTAGAGTTTTAATGGATGTGGATGGAGACCATGAGGGACTTGATAATCTTCTACGTAAGTTTATTTTATGTCTTTATTAACTTCACCTAATTATAATGATTATGGGCTAATTGTTTTTTCTTTCCTAATGCAAAAAGAATTGTTGCAGTTTTGCAAGCGGTAAGGAAAAAAGGAAAAACAAAGGAGAGGTGATGAAGGTTACGTCAACGAGAAGAGTGTACCAACTGGGTGTTTACAAGGCACACCAAAAAGAAACCCGAAGGCAAGAAGAAGATCATATATGTCCATCCTCTTAACAAAATTAATGTTGCGTTGTCTGGCAGAGTTAGGAGCTAGGCAGAAAAAAAAAACAAAATATCGTTTGACAAGGATACTTCGGGTTCTCCCCAAAAAAATGCATCCATGGATGCCTCCCAAAGGTTAGGTGGTTCCTTTGATGCAGTACAAAAAGTTTGACAGAGGCAGTTTCATTCATAGCCACTTCAATATACCAAAGGACACTTAAAAGGCGTGCCAGATGAGATCGCGGCAGATGGGTTAGATGGTGGGGACATATCTGCTGAGGAGTGAGCTACTAGGATAGGTCATCATTCACGATTTTGCCTCAATGTAGGAGAGTGAAAAAAGAATTGAAATCCAAATTTTATTAGTTACAGATAACTTTTAAGTTGTAGGAAGCCTTATTGGAGTCATCAAAAGAGACCTTGTTGTATGTGGAGAAGAAATACCATAAGGCTGAACACTCTCTAGAGGAGGTGGAAGGAGAAAGGAAAAAAGAAAGATGACACCCTCCGAGATATAGTAGAAGAGGTGGCGAAACTGAGGGACGAAGTGAATATTTTGAAGGAGGCCAAATGTACTTGTTGTTAGTATAATATTAGAGATTGTGCATGAGATAAGCCAAACAAAGGTCGTATGTAAGGAAATTTTAAAGAATATGATATGTGTGTGTGTGTGTATATATTTCCCTTCATGGCCTAGTGAGAAGTGTTGAGTCTTAAGGTTATTTCTTTGGCTATGACAAATGCGACCCGCTTCATAGAGTAGCGGGTGGATGACTACTCACTTATGATTTTATCTCATAATGTGGCGACTCCGCCCCCATGCCACACTTGTGACCTAAATTGCCTAACTTAAGTCATGGTCTCCCATACTCCTCACGTGGCCGTAAGTGATTGGGTCGATTTAGATGGTTTTAAATGGGTCTTGGCTATAATATTTGTGACAATCCGCAATCTCCAAAGCACGAGACCTATAAGGATGTGATTAAAGATAGAAATAATGGTTCACATCTCCAAATACAAGACATTTAAGAACAAAGTAGTTAAAGAATACATTGTCATAATAATATTTTTTTAAGTGTTTTGTACTTGTCAGAAAGTACAGGGTGTGCGTGTTCCCTTTGCAAGGGCACAGAGACTCAGAGGTCTTTGTAGGTGTATTATAAATTAGGTAGTGAGGGCTTGCTCACGGCGGTGAAAAGTCCTGTATGGTGGTTTTTTAGACTGTTTAAGGGACTAGCTCACATGAGGTGAGAGACCCTGTTGGTTTCCGATGCTGCGGGGTTGCAGGCGCGTGGTTAGGTTGATGGTGTGTTGAGTTTACTAGGAGCGTAGTGCTCTATGAGTAGTAGTAAATGTATATGAGTTAAGAATCTCCCATATTCCTTGAGAGATACAATATTAATATGAGTCCACTCCGCTTAGAGTTTTTACCTCTTGGACGTGGTCTTAACCGCTCCCCTCTTATTAAGGGGAGGTGCCTATCTTCTCAAGTCAACGAGGACTTTCTCTCCCTTGACTCCCACGTTGGTGGGACCTCTTGGGCGACTCCTTCAGATTCCATATGGGCAGCCTAATTGTTAGGCGAGGGCACCTTAATATAGGGTTTTACCAAATATATCAAACTATTAAAATGCTAACTAGGAGAATATTGTTTTTTAGTTTTCACCACCAGTATCTAATCCATTGAACTGATTAATATGGTTTAGGGGTCAGTTCTAGCCTCAAGTAGTTCCAATCTCTTCCTAATCACAATTACGGAGAATTAAATCGTGGTTTTCTCTTTCAAATCCAACGCAATCACCACTGAACCAATTAACAATTGGTAACTAAAATGTGAAGAAATTTTAACTCACGAGCATTTGTTTGTGGTGGGGAAATGTTAATTAGGCGAGGTGGTACGTTTGCAACATAAAACCAAATTAAGGACATAGATATGTAGTTTTTCCAATAACTTAGTTCTTATCTCCAAAATTTTACTTGAAGATAAGCATAATTTTTTACCCAAATACCCATAATTTTGGAAAAAATTCCCAAAATAACCCATGTTTCAAAAAAATTCCCAAACTGCCCCATTAGGGTTTTGGTTTGAACTGTGTCGCCATTGGAATTGGCGACTTCCCTATAAGGCTATAACCTTGTCGCCAATTGAACTGGAGACATCATTCCAAGTCGCCAGTGCAATTGGCGACATAGTGTAAGGGTATAACCCTGTCGCCAAATGATGTGGAGACAGGCTGTGTGTTGTTTTTTTTAGTTTACATTGATTTTGTTTGCACAATGACATAAAATTTTCATTAATTTAATAAAATATTACATTAATTAATGTTCGTGACCGGGTGGATTCAAATTCATTTCTGCACTAGTGTTGACACGAACCCATCCACGTAGCCGATCAAGTCTCTCGATACTTCGGATTTTCTCCCCTTCCCCAATGTCTCCCTCCAACCACCGATTCAGCTCTCTCTTAAGTTGATTGATACCTTGTATGTTCCAAAACATCATGTCGATCGGTGGCTTGTCTCGCGAAAAAATAACTTTTCCCCAACGACGACGATACATTTTCTGAGTAAAATAAAGTTGTGAGAAGAGATGTGGAACAAACTGAGCATAACACCCCTATTTATAGTGAAAAAATTCAGTTTCTAGGGAGTCTCCACTTGGATTGGTGACTCCCTTTTACCATTACACTATGTCGCCAATTGCACTGGCGACTTGGTCTGCTGTCTCTAGTTCAATTGGCGACAACTTGTTAGTCTTATAGGGAAGTCGCCAATTCCAATGGCGACACAGTTCAAACCAAAACCCTAATGGGGGCAGATTGAGAATTTTTTTGAAACATGGGTTATTTTAGAAATTTTTTCTAAAATTAGGGGTATTTGGATAAAAATTCCTAGCATGATAATTCCATAATATAATTCAACTCTACCACCCATTTGTCCATTATATAATTCATTCACGCTATCATTTATTAAAGATAATAAAACATAGGTTAGAGTTCTAGTGTTCCACCTGGAGGAAAATGATGTTCACCAACAAACATTAGTAAAATATTAATACCCTGGCTTATCACTAAACTAACGTTTATTGTCATGACTCACCAAAAAGAAATAAAGACAAACAAAACATGACGATTAATTTGTTTGATTAGATCAAGAAGAATTCATCAACACTTTAACAAGATCCATAGTCTAATATAAGGGTCCATCATTGTGATCAATGAATTGTTTTGTTTTAACATCAAGTGGCAAACATGGAAAAGATATGTCACTTGTGAACTTTTTAATGATTAATGAGTTGCTTGAATTATGGATATGCCACACATAAGAAATTTAGGTGAAATTTGAAAATAGATTTGATATGGTTAGTCGTCGCAATTATTAATGATCCATGAAGATTAAATGGTTGAGGTAGAAAAAGTATTTTAATGTATTTTAAAGTTATAATTACAATAGAAAAATAAATTAGGTTAAATAGAAATAAATTTAAATTTAATGTATTTATTTTAATAGATCTCAAAGTAATAAAATAAAACAACTACTAATATGTGAAATCTAATATATTACAATACTCCTCTTTAAACGGGTAAATGAATATCAATCATTTTATGTTTGTAAGTAAATTGGTTGAATCGTCTATTGATTAAAACATTTATCAATTGTTGCCCATAAGGTATCTAGGGGTAGTTATCAATCAACTACCCAATTTTTCTTTGATAAAATATTAGTCGATATCAATGTGTTTTGTCCTATCATATTAAACTGAATTATATGCAATATTGATGGTCGATTTATTGTCATAAAACAATTTCATAACGCATTTACGTTGTATCTCCAAATCTTATAGCTCTTGTTTCATCTATAATAGTTCACAAAATCTTAATGCCAAAGCTCTGAATTTTGCTTTAGTACTTTATATAGCCATTACACTTTTTTTTTTTCTCCAAGCAACAAGGTTTTCACTCAAGGTACAGTGGCCTGAAATAGATCTTATATCAATCAATGAACTTGCATAATTAATATTAGTGTAATCCTCCATAGTTAGAAATCTGCCTCTTTTAAACAAGAATCCTCTCCATATAGTGGATTTGAATTAACAACTTACAAGTTATCTTCCCCTTGGATTATGCATGAATTGACTCACCACATTGAAGAATGACTTATATGAAGAACACCACGGGTTTTAGTATCATGGTTCCATATGCTTCTGGTACTAAAACCGAGTGGTATCTCCATATACACTTTCTTCTCTAATTGTCCATGCAAAAACACATTTTTATCGAATTGTTGAAATTCCCATCTAGAATGAGCAATAAGAGATAGTAAGATTCGAACAACATTCATCTTTTTTCTTGGTGCAATTGTCTCTTTTTAAGCAATATCATATGTCAGAGTATAACATTTCTCCACTAGTCTTGTCTTCCAATGATCAAGGATTTGTTCTTAACAGTATAAATCCATGTCCATCCAACTGGCTTCTTACCTCTTTTTATCTCAATAATTTATCAAGTATCATTTTTTTTCAAGAGCTTTCATTTCCTCAGTCATAATTTAAGCTTAATTTTTATATTTCAATGTTTCTTCAACGGACGGTGGGATTCTCACAAAATCAATAGCTGCACTAAAATTGTAATATTGTGTGGAAAGATGTTTAGAAAAGACATATTAAGAAGTAGGATGTCTATACTTGGAGAAATAAGATCTTTTATCTTTTCTTAAAACAATAACAACTCAATCATTCGGATCAATATCACAAATATCTGAAATTTTAGAATCGCTAATAAGAGAAGAGAATTTCTTAACACACCACCCAACCTTCTTAAGCACCTGGCGCGCTGACGAAAATACCTCTGCTTTCCGGATGTACACATCCGGATGCACCGTATTTTTAAAAGTTTTTAGTTTTTTCCGGATGTGCACATCCGGAACAAATTCGTATTTGCAAATCCGGATTAAATCCTGAGACAGAACTCCAAAAATCCAGCAATGACAGTCATAAAATTAAATCGGGATTACATTCAGAAATTCGGCATTACATCGACAGAAATTTAAATAGTACAAGATCAATAGCCCGGTGGACGCTTGCACATCTCTAAGATGCCATCGACCGTTCTTCGAATTTTGATGGTCGCCTCGAACTCGAACGAGAATTATTCTTCGTAACCTAAATAAGTTTGCCACATTGCTCTAACATCGTCTTGATTCTTGAGCTCAACAAGGCTGTAAGCGACGTTCCCTTCGTTGTCAACCGAAGGTGAACGATACTGAAGCTTCGCAACCTTCCGTTTGTCTCCCTAAGGTAGGAGAAGTTCGATGTCGTCAATGATCTGGCCGATGGAGATGTCCCTCGTTAGCGTAAACGTTTGACCGCATGTTTTGCCGTCGGTGAAGGAGACACTAGCGACATACCAACGGGCCTTGATTTGATAAAATTGAGACATTTTGAGCTTGTGTGAAAGATATCAAATGAAACCCCTAATTTATAGAAAAGTGGGGGTAAAGTTATTCTGCCTAAGTTCTTTCCGGATGTGCAGATCCGGACAAATCCTACAAATATGAATTCTGGATGTACACATCCGGAAATTGTCCGGATCTGCAAATCAGAAAGTTTGACTGATACATTTTCAAACACAATTGAATATGTGATGCAGCCACTTGGAATACTTTCAGTGCAATAAAATTCGTAAGTGTATTAAAAAGACATATGGATAAAAATACAATATATTTCACTTCAATAATGTACATTGTGTCGTATGATTATACAAAAGAGTTAAAACAAAAATCTCCGTCTAAATCTATCAGAGCTTGACCTTTCGACTTTTCTACATTTGATGCCTTTTCTATTGCGTTCAATCTTTCGAATTCAAGCATCCTTTCGACAAAACTATCCGGCCAAGACTTGGCAATTGGGGTTGCATGCGTCGCCCGACGGCATATGTCTTATCCGTAGACGTAACGCCAACCATCTCAAACAATGGAAGACGATACTTGTTTGTCTTGTAGGTGCTATCGAGAATGATCACTATCGAGAACGTGTTGAACAACTTGATGGAATTCGGATGAGTCCAAAAAATATCTCAGACCGTAATTCCATCATCGCGATATCTGTACCGAGATACGTAATTGTTGACCTCCAACACTTTCAACAGTTGTTGCATCTCACTCCTATCTCCCCTAATTGCCTTGTTCGTTTGATATCGAATGTTATACACTTGCTTTATGTTTGCAACATTTTCGGGTTCTTTCCGTTTCAACGTCGCAAGTATATTCTTAGGTTGGACAAGGTTCAAGGTCATGTCGGCTATACATCTCTTCTCTTCCGCCTTGAGCCGGCATACACTTGGATGACCTTGAAGCTTTGAGCACATTTCGTGGTTATGTATACCACAACGAACGGTAAATCTCCATTTCTTGGAAACTAACATGTAACCACCAATCTTAAAAGGGCACTCACATCTTCTAATACCGGTCTCGTCTTTCTTTAACTTTCGTAGAGGTGCTTGATATTTGCCGCTTCTTTCGCAACCCAAAATTACAAAAGCTTTTCTTTTATCCGACCCATTATCCGATCTCCCGATATTTACACCGAAACCAAGCTCAATAGCAGTCCTACGAATGTATGCGATCATGCTTTCATGATCATCAAAGTCTTGCTTGTTGTTAAAGTCACCGCCGACATCAACCGACTTTACGAGCATGCCTTCATCTTCCGGGGAAATCGGCGCAACTAATTCTTTTGCCATGTTATCGGGGTGCACCATATCTATTTATAAACAAGAATATAACAATTAATATGTATAAATAAAATATATTCAAAAATGATGAAAATTTAAATTAATTAGCTTCAGGCATTTTTCCGGATGTGCACATCCAGAAATGTTCATGCTGAATTCGTTCCGGATGTGCAGATCCGGAAGCAGCGTACCTTGTTTTTTCAAAAATGTAGATTGATAATGTGAGCAATGTAGTAGATGAAGTTGAATGTTTACCTGAAATTCAGTCTTTCCTTGCTCCCTTTGATTTGTTGCACCAAAAACTTGAACTTTTTGAGTGAGAAATGGGATTGATGAAGTAGGGTTTTTTGAGTTGGTGAGAGTGAGTGTAGTAGGAGAAATGTTGAGAATGGGAAGGGGGAGTGATCATGCAGCTTCAAATATATCACATTTTTTTTCCGGATATATAAATTCGGAGGTATTCCGGATATGCACATCCGGAGAAACTTTTTATTTTTTAAGGATACGGTGCGTCCGGATGTGCACATCCGGAATCAGGGGGCAAAAAAATAATTTCACGTGGTGCCTAAGAAACTTGGGTGGTGCATTAAGAAATCCTCCAAGAGAATCCTTTTGAGTACTTACCTTTGATTTAGACGATTAATGTCTATGGAGAAAATCAAATTTACTTTTTCTTTAATACACCATAATTGATGCTGAAGGTGTTGGTTTCTGTAAAATAGAAGACAATTGAGGAACACAAATAGGACTACATATGGTTTCATAACTATGACCAGGAGTATGATCACCCATAATAGGTGATAACTCAGACTCAAAAGTAGACTTGAGTGCTTTTGGGAAGTTATGGTTGAGGATCAGAAACTCAGTGTCAGAGTCAAAGTCATTAATGTTCTTCCCCTAAGACTAAGAACGAGTTAAGTAAGACACATTTTTGTGAAACATGGTATCCGAGTTAAGTAAGACACATTTTTGTGAAACATGGTATCTTTAGAAATAAAGTACTAACGACTGGTAGGATGATAACATTTGTACCCTTTTTCGTTATGAGGATAACTCATAAAGACACATAAGTGCATGTGTATCCAACTTACTTCGATGTTGCTTATTGACATGGACAAAACTACACAATCAAATACTCGAGATCCAAGACCCTGCAACATAGAAGAAAAAGGAAAATGTGAGATCATATATTGGACAAGACTAATATTACCAATAATATGAGATGACACATGATTAATTAGATAAGTAGTGGTGGCAACTACTTCACCCCAATATGATTTTGGAATAGACATTTGGAAGAGAAGATCTAGAACAACTTCAAGTAAGTGAAAATATTTTCTTTTCGTGACACTATTTCTTTGTGGGGTATCGACACATGTGAATTCATGGGGTGATAACTTGTTTACTAGTAAAGTTGTAAAAAATAAGTTTGACAAGTTCTTTACCATTGTCATAACGTATTCTTTTAAGACATTTCCCAAATTATGTTTATATCATATTATAAAATTGAAAAAATAACTATGATACTTCTTATTTATTATTAATCAAGAAAATCCAAGTTACTCGAGAAAAATAATCAATAAAAGAAACTAATCATCTTGCACCGGAAATGTTAGAAACATGGGTTAGTCCTTAAATATTTGAATGAATAAGATCAAATGGTACACTTTTAGCAAGACTCGAAAGAAAAGTAGCTTGGTTAAGTTTAGAAAATTGAAAAATATCACATTTAAAAGTCTTAATGAATTGTTTTGAAAATAAGGATGGAAACACACATTTTATTATTGATAAAGGAGGATGACCTAGACGCTTATGCTAATCTGGGAAGCAGCTATAAGTTTGAATGAAATTGAAGTGTAGAACACAACACCTTCTAATTAGTTCGTGCACCAGAGAGATAGTGTAATCCTCTATGTTCCTTAGCAACATCGATTGTATTTTTTATTGCAAGATCCTGAAAAATGCAATATAAAATATATCTTTAAAATTAGGGTTAATACCCCTTTTCCCCCCTGGCATATTAGTGAAATCCCAAAAACAACCCTGTAAAAAAAAAAACACAGATTTCATCCCTGTAATTTAAAGATTCTGTCATTTTGGTCCTTCCTTGGATTTGTTGCATAAAAAAGGTGATGTGGCACTGACACGCTGGAAAATTTTTTACGTGGCACTATTAATGTATTATTTCATTTAATTATATAATCTTATTTATTTAATTCATTTATTTATTTATTTCATTTATTTATTTTATTCAATTAGATGAAACATAAATGGATTTATGTTCAGCTTCTTCTTCTAGTCAAGAACCTCAGCAAGTGACCCCCACCTCCATGTCACCTTCAGTCAAGAACCTACATACTTTACCAAACCATCACGCCATGTACCATCCTAACCACCCTCCACTTGCAGCACAAAGCGGATATGTTCAGCTACTTCTTCTGGGTTCGTCGTATCCATCCGATAATTTTTAAAAGCATCTCTACTTCACTCGCTCACCTTCGTCCAGATTCGCGATCTACCCCAAGTTTGCGCTACTGATTTCGTCTCTTGCCTTTATCTCACTCTTCTCAATCGGTTCCGGGTTGTTCTCTCTTACCTCATCTCATTCTATCTTGGATCGATGTGTATGGGTTTGTAGAAGAAGGGTAAACGTTGGGTTTAAAAGGAAATTTGAAGAAATCCTTTTGAGGGAAAAGGTTTATGAATCGTTGCAGGTTGTTCGTTGTTGTTGAATCAATGAAAGGTGGAGGTCGTTGGTGGTTCGAGGTTCGAAGACCTCATATCTGTGGTCGTGGCTGAGTTTTGGAGAAGGCGCGAGTGATTGAAGAGGTTGAGGGTGTTTATGGCTGAGAGAGATTTGACGGTGTTTAAATTGTTGTGTTGTTTTCAATAAAAGAGAATGAGGATTATGTTGTAGGTGGTTCTGTTATGGTCATATGGAAGGGTAACATGTGGCTTATGCAAGATTGTTGTTGATCGGAGATGGAGGTTTGTTAGGTTTTGTGTTGTTGTCTTGAAGGAGTTTTTGGTTACTGTTAAACTTAGGGTGGGAAGAAGATGAAAGGATGGTCTGAAATTTTAATAAAATAAAATAAATAAATAAATGAATTAAATAAATAAGATTATTTAATTAAATGAAATAACAAACCATAATAATGCCACGTTTCAGAACCTGTCAGTGTCACTTCACTTTTTTATTGGATAAATTCATTAAAGGACCAAAATGACAGAATCTTTAAATTACAGGGATGAAATCTGTGTTTTTTTTTACAGGGTTGTTTTTGGGATTTCGCTAATATGGCAGGGGGAAAAAGGGGTATTAACCCTTAAAATTATTATCCTATGTAAGTTTACCAATAAAGATAAGATTTTTTCGATACACCAAAAGCTCAAAGCACGATTTTCAATTTAAAATATTGAAGATCAGGGTCTCCACAATCACCGTTCAAAGTATGAGAAACATCTCCAATAATCATATATGAAATATCGAAAGGAAAATATTCTTTAAAAAATGTTGAGAATCAAATGTCATGTGATGAGTGTCACTCTAATCAAGGTTTCAAGCACTCTTTGAGTCAATATTAGTAACATTAAAGACGGAAATCACAATAGATCATATTGATTGATACTTATAAAAATGTCTTCTCAAGATAAAAAAAATATATATATATATTCATAAAATAGTAGTAAAGAGAAACACTAACTCCATTCCAATTTTTTTCTTTTCCTTTTTTCAGGTTTTTTCAAATGAATGAACAATATCAAGCGTGAACAGTGTCGCTAGAATGAACAGTTTCTTAGGAGTGACATAATGAGCGTGGATGAACAATGCCTCATAATTTCAAACAACACGTGATTAAGACTAAAACAAAACAAACCGCAATGACGATGTCTAAGGCACCAAGACCATTTTAAAATTCTCATACTACATGCAAAGTTGTGGAAAATATTGTGGCAAAGGGACTTTTTGGAATTTTTATAAGATTTTTGAGAAATATATGTATATATTGAGCACCTCTCCAAAAAAAAAACTGAATATTATACGTTGAAATTCTCAATTTTAGATTTGACGAAACCAATAATGATATAAATTATTGATTATGATGAATAACCATTAATGGTATAAATTATTGATTATGATGAATACGAGTTTGTGGTATTTCTCCCTAATTTAGGAACAAAAATGTTGTTTTTCCTTGGATACTATACCTATTCTGGTCAAGCATAGTTTTTTGCTCGATATTAAATTTTTAGTAGTTGTCAAAAAAATTTTAGTGTATAAAAAAACTATGGTATAAAAAGATATTTTAACATGTTTTTAAATGCAAAAAATTGTGACACTCAATCTTCACATCGCATAAAAGTGGATCCCATGCTGAAGACATGAACCAAAAGGAAAAGAAAAAGTATAGTGAAAGATACAAATCAACTTTCTTTGTTGAGAAAAACAAAGATGAAAAGGAAGGAAATGACAAAAGAAGAACTTTATATCACTTTCATTTTTATATTGTCCAAGATATTTGGATATATAAAAATGAATTACAAGGTTATTTTTGGCTTATAACAAATGCCCACCATTCATTGCCTGGTCAAAGCATTAACATTGTCATCTTTGAACTGATTTTGTTCTGCCAAAAATAACTCTAGCCATAGGCATCATTGTCATTGATCAAAGAAACTCAACATCCAACTAAAAAGATAACTCAGTTGGAAGACCAAATCTTCTGTAAACATCAAATAAACTTTACATAAACAAAATTTACCAGCTGTGGAAGAGTTCAAAATTAAATTGAAGCTTTACAAAAAAAAAATTAATAATAATAACCACATGAAAAGTGCATAATTTTAATTGGGCAAATATTAAATAATGAACAAATAAAAAATAGTTCAATTTATATTGTTAAGTATTAAAAGTTTTTTCCTGTATAATATTACTACCAAACAAGACAATTATTTCAATCAAAATCAATTATAAAAAAGTCTTTTAAGAACCTGTCACTCTAGTGTTCCTTCAATGGAGGAATTCTTTTAAAACTAATAACAGTGTTGTAATATAAACTATAAAAAAATACAGTATGTGTAATAGACAAATTTTAACATTACAATTTCAGCTAGATTAATGGTACAAGTAAGTTGAATACAATAACAACTACCTCCAAGTCTCTGTCTAAGGGTTAAGTTACAAGAATCGAATATTCATTGAAGTTTTCTTCGGTCAATCTTTGCTTATCCAGTCGAAGCCTGGATCACAAGGGTTGTGTATGGAACTTTAATAGAATACTTAAATGGATCCGTGAAAAAATAAAGGTAATGGGACAATAAAGTATCATAAGTTACACAACTTCAGAAAAAATCAATCAACAAGAGAAACAGAAGTTCCCATTTCGTGCAATATCTCTCTCTTCAAGGCCTTTCAGAAATGATTTCATAGCTAGATGTTCAGAGGCGTATGTCATGAACGATGTTAATATTATACCACCAAAAATCATCAAACCTAACCTGTTAAAAATATAAATGCAATTATGTGTAATTTTGAATAGAAAGATTTGAGGTATGTATGCATGCACATGCACGTGTAGATCATAGTTCTTTTAAATTTAATTTTGAAATTCAATAGTTGACTAAAGCCAATGATAACAAAAACATACTGAAAACTGAGTTATTTTTTAAACCAAAAATAAATATGGAGTATTTAACAGACAAACCATAATGGCAACTGTGCATCTTTCAATATGATTTTATATACCAATAACTTATAATGAAAATTACCGTATAAACAAAGCAGTAATTCCAAAAAGACAAGGCAAAGATGGAGCAACAATGGCCAAGAAGGCCATCCCTAATCCATAGAACCATGTAGTAGCATCACAAGATGATATCTGACGCGGATGGCCTGTTAAAAAGACAGTATACAATTAATGAACTAAAAAAATAATAGGGGCTTTGAGGACACAGGTATGTGAAAAACACGTAAAGCTCTATTTCTAGAGAACTTACGTTTTCCTGAATCATCATCAGAAGATTCAGGCTGAGAGAATGAGGAAGGAGCCCGTGATGCCGTGATCTTTCCCCAATGATAAATCAAGCTGAGGTAACCTCCAAATAATATATAGAAGATTGTGAATACCCATTCATACATCAAAAGCAAACCGGTCCATGGAGTCACTTGCCGAGGAACTATCACGAGAGTTAGTCCAAAAGACACCACCGCAGCCATAAGACATACACACACAGAAACACCGCCCAAATATGCAGGCATCTTGTATTGAGAACTGTTTAAGAGCTGTTTAATATCATAAAGAATACTTTTAGCATCTTGAAAATATATAAGCATGCGCAGTATGCATATCCAACCACAGGATTTGCATCCTCTTGTGCGAGGCCATCACGTGACCCAATCATCTAGTAAAAAAGATACATTATTGAGCTTGGTTTTTTTTGGTGCCAGTGCCACTTTACGTTGAGGATTGTGTCCACCTCCTTTGTCGAATGAATTGGTTGTCCACGTGCAAGCCTCGCATAAGATAATTCAAATCCCAAAACTAGAAGATTAAGATATCAAAAACTGACCTGATGGGTGGAACCAACTGTAGAAGTAGAAATGGCAGTATAAGAAAGTGAGCCACCTGATTTAATCCTATAATAAAGGTGTCGGACATGATCACACATTGAGCTTCTACAACAGGGACCAAAGTACCCTTGATTCTACAGAAACACAATATGATGAGAATCATGTGAATCCTTAATACTTCTAGAATAATATTAGTCCACAATAGCTGACCTTTTGAAATGAACGATAACAGCAGAAGAGTACAGCACAAAGTGGTAGCAGAAAAAGAAACTTCACAAGAAAACCATCTTTAGGGTTTTGTCCCCCTCTAGTTCCAGGAAGGGATTCCGGCAACTGTTCCCTTACATTCTAAAGCACCAACAATGTAAGAAAAATAAGTCAAGACATAATATGTTTTCCACAAATATCAACTAGACAACATGGTTAATTAAACAGTATAGACTTTTTAAAATATTAGCAAAACAAATCTTTTTCTGACATTTCAAAACATAGAATAATAAGTTGCACAAATACCTGCCAAACATCAACAGGTTTCAAAAGCCAAGATGTCCACCAGTCCCAAGGCTTAAGAGGGCCTAGAGTATAATGAATCACACGGAGTTCTTTCTCATCTACCATCCACTAGATAAGTCAGCACGTATGTTAGATACTTGAATTGGAACATTAAGAAAATGAAACGCATGTTTGGTATGTATAGAGTGTAAGTGTATGAACTAAGAAATATTCTTGCAGCTAACTCCAACTATGACGAAAAAATGAGAAAGATTCAGAGTTGCTCAACTGTTATTGAAAATATCAATTTGTTCATCCATCTCTCACCACTCTAAAAGTCAGAAAGAACACTTTGAACCAATTAGCAAAGGCTTCCAGCACATGCGTGATAAAACAACAGTTTTTAGATTGAAGTAAAGTAATATGGAAATGCTGAGATGATTTTAAAATTTCATCCAGCATGGCACTTTTCCCCATCCATATAGTGAGATAAAAAGTGCTGATTCTAACTGTTATAATTGCCAAGTTACCAGCAGTAAAATTTGAATCTAATACCAGCACTAAAGAATTCTTTTATCAATATTAACATCGCCGTAATGCCATAGCTGGTAAAGAGCTGCTTCAGCACTTACTCTAATTTCTATTTTCTACCATAAGCTAACCAAAACAAAAGGAAACCATCTCAAGACAGAATTTTTGTCATTTTAGACGTGGTAGTTTTACCCTCCTAGTCATTGCATCCATCTACATCCAATTATTGAAAAAGATTCATTTTTAACAAAAAAGCAAGCATGCAGGACTCTAGGACAAGTCAAACAACATAAGGCAAGTTGATTTAACATGCATTCATCTGAGCTTAAAAAACAAGATTGGGCGTGATTTAGTTCAAAAAAGAAGAAACAGAAGGGGGGTGTATCACTCAAGGATTGCCCCTATTTGCTTAAAAGGAAAGAACCATACTCTTAAAAGTTATTACCTATATTCCAGTACCTTGTTAGCCAGCATGTAGAGACCAACATCCGCATTATATAGGGTGGAAAGCCGCTCCATTTCAGGAACTGGTCTAGTATTCAAAATTTCCGGGCTCAAATTTGGCTCAAAAACACGTGCATTAGGAAATCCCGAGTAATATGAATTAAGAAATCCCTGATCCCCTGAGAAAGAAACAAGACCCAATTGTTCTCAAACTAATCAAACTCAAATAAAGGAATTCATAATATTTATAAATAAAAACAACAGCACCCAATCTTAACATGCAAAAATCACCATACCTCCAGTATAAGATGGCAGAGTTTTGACTTTGCTCACCATATCATTAAAAAGTTCCGTAGATGGTTCCACAACCATGACTCCTGAATTCAACCTCTCAGAATGCTTCAAATTAGCACAAAATCTTCCACACTTGAAAAGCTCTTCAATATTTCTAACAACGATAGTATCGGCATCAAGGTATACAACTGCACACATACATATACATAAACATAGTCAATAACTTGTACAACAAGATACCAAAAAAAACGTTACAATTCCATTTTTAAAAAGTACCTTTCTTGTAGTCAGTCATGTTAAATATTTTGAGCTTGGTATAAACACCCCAAAATCTCTTTGGATGAACTTGATTAGGATTTTCCAGTAAACTAATTTTCTCAACTATCCACCCATCAGCCTACAACAACAACAACAACAAATCAATTAATCCATTCATAAACCCTAATTAGGTTATTAATGGTGAAGAGAAAACGAAATTGAATGAAAATGGAAATGAGAGTGAACCTTGAGGAGGTTATTGGCGTAATCAGAAACACCATCTGAAACCAAAACAACCATATCTTTACTGGATCGAGTGTCGCGTATCGATTTGCCGAGAACTCTAACGCCTAACAAGAATTCATCTCCGTATAACAGACTCGCGTATGCGACGTCCGTTCTCTTTGATTCAGATCCCAATGAGTTAACCGAGAGGGACAAAATGATCAACCATAACCGTACTTTCATTGTAACTTAAGTTGATTGTGAAAATTCGTGTTCTCCAGAAAAATGGATTTTGAAATTTCGCAATCGTCTTCGTCGCTGAACTGAAAGTGGAAACTCTCACTCTCTCTTTGTGATCGTGTGTAGCGTAGCGTACAGGAAAAACCGATGCATCTTCCACTTGATTTTAAGTTTCAGTTACATTACATCAGGGCCTTTGAGAAGGAAAAAACAAGGAAAAAAAAAAAGGAGGATAATTAAATAGTACAATTACAGCATCTGATTAATTCTTGTAAAATAAATCTTTATTTATTTATTTATTTATTTATACTATTACGTAATTTTATAAATTTCTATTATTTTTTCACTCCAAATTTTTTTGAAGTCAAATCATATTTTATAAATTTTTTTTATCTCTACTATACCTCAATTTTTTTTCTTTATAAGAAATGAGAATATAAGAGTTTTTCTCATTCGCTTTCATATACTTTTTGTTTATAAATTTAGTTATAGATTTTTTTTTATAAGCAACAATATATTCAACGAAGCACTAGTAGTACTTCAATCCGTATACAAAATGACATCAAATGATTTTCAACAAAAATAGGGATAGCAACCACTTATCTATCCAAAAAATGGATCGGATTTTTGAACCAATTGTAATACGAACATTTCCTTTTGGAAAGGACCCAAACATCTAACCAAACCCAAGAAATGTGGGTTATTCTAATAAATATGTCCTCAATGTCCGGGATATAATCATTGAACAATATTTGGTTTCTACTCCACCATATAACCCAGCACGACGAAATCCAAATAAAACACGCTGAATCTTTGTCACAGAGCCTAATAAGGACTAAAAACCAGGACAGCAAAGAATTGCAAACAGAATGTTGCACCTATCAATCAATACCTAACCATACCGCCACCCTCTGCCACAGTTTTCGAATACTTGGACAGTCACAGAAAAGATGATTAATATCTTCTACTACTCTAAAGCAAAAAACACAAACTGTCTCTTGTATATTCGAGATTACATCCCTGGCGGCCAGAAGTTGCCTCGTTGGTAATCTATGAAGTAGCAACCTCCAAGAGAAGACTTTCGCTTTCACCGGAATTTTGGAATTCCAAATTAACTCTAAAGCCGTCTTGGACGGAATCTCTATATCACTTGAATTGTCAGCATGAGTGAGGCACAAATAAGATGAAGCAACAGAGAATGAATTATTGTTTTCAATTTCCCACATGTACCTGTCAGTTGCACCAAGAACATGTATGGTATTAGACAAAATTGAGAGAAGTGAATACCAAGAGGAACTGGACGCAGTACCTGGAGAAGAATGTTGCTCGCAAATCAACTCTTTGTTACATCTCCAATTTTCCTCCACCCACAAACCCATCTCGCTCACAGCAGCTTGTTTATGGGTACAGGCTTCAAACAGTTCAGGGAATCGGAAGCATAGCGGTCTTGAATCTACCAAGTTTGAATGCCAAAAAGCTGTCGTTTCACCATTTCCTATTTTGCACCAGATATTATTTCTAAAACCAATACCATCTTTACAAAGATTTACCTTGATAATATCTCTCCACCATAAAGATTGTAGGGCTTCTTTACCCCACTCTTTGCATAGCATCACCCTACTTCTCAAGCACCCATATTTTTCCTCAAGTACTGGTCTTCACACAGCATTCTTAACCACCAGAAATTTCCACAACCATTTTGACAAAAGTGTTGTGTTGAATTCCATTAAATCTTTCACCCCTAATCTGCCATTTTGTTTTGGTTTGCAAATATCCTTCCAGTTGATCCATGGAGTACTTGCCTTATCCACATTACCTGACCAAAAGTATCTCCTTTGAATTGAAGTTAATTTCCTTGCTACTGCAGCAGGTAGTTTGAAAAATGAGAGATAATGTATTGGCAGGTTCGAAAGTACTGAATTTATTACTGTGAGCCTCCATCTCATTAATAACATATAACCCTTCATACACGAAAGTTTCTTTCTGAATTTGTCTATTATAGGATTCCATAACTCTAACCTTCGATGATTACCCCCTAGTACCAAGCCAAGGAATTTGGTTGGCACCGTGCGTCTTCTACACATCAGGAATTGAGAAGCAGCCTCCAAAAAGTCTTCATGAAGCCCAACACCTATAATACAGCTTTTTAAGTAATTGAGAGTTAATCCAGATACCAATTCAAATCCACGTAGAATTGTTTTCAAACCCCAAAGATCAGTCCAGGATCCATTGCAAAGGATTAATGTGTCGTCCGCAAACTGTACCAAACTACATGTTTCAGTGTTGTTTATATTAAAACTTCCCAACAATGAATTCAGTTTAGCTCGCCTAACCAAAAATGTCAATCCTTCTGCTACCAAAACAAATAGCAGGGGTGATAGAGGGTCACCCTGTCTGAGCCCACATGAAACTTTGAAATCCTTTTTCGTTCCACCATTTAACATGATAGATAGCCAACAATTCATCACCGTCCCACGCATCCACAATATCCATTTTTCGTTGAAGTTCATTGCCTGTACAGTTTGAATGAGGAAGGTGTAGCGCGGCTTTTGTGACCACCCACATCCTGCCTGCAGATGGAATTGGGTGCTACTTTCTGATTTCTTATTTATCCTATGAAGCTGGAAAGGAAAGGGAAGCTATCTTAAACTAACCTTGCACGTAAATGTTTTCTTTAACAAATGCTAAGAGATTGGGGAGTTCGGGGTCAGGTTATACAATGGGGAGTGGTCAACTACCCATCCTATACATGGTTATCGATGGGTTATTAGCAATTCTCCTTACTGCTTTCTACTTACTGGTGTTTATCTGTCGTAAATGGGAAAGTTTCTCCTTTGGGAATGTTGAGAGATGTTGAAAAGATATTTTTGTTGTTTTCAGGTTTTTCGATGTTTTTGGTAAGGTACTGGACCTAAGGTTTTTTGTTTAGTGTGCTCGCTAAGATTTCGCAATCTTATGCCTACGTATTCCCGTTAAAGAGTGCTCGCTAAGATTTCGCAATCTTATGCCTACGTATTCCCGTTAAAGAAAACAGGGAAATCAGAGCAATCGTAGTTCCTCTTATTCTAAGGGAGGAAAAAAATATTTGGTGTCTTGTTCAAAGCCCAAGATTGAAGCTAAAAGGTGTGTTTGTGGGAATTGATATGAAAGAGTGAAAAGATTAAGGATTGAGATATAAATATCCGAAAAAAAACATCGGATGTAAAGAAAAGTAATATCCTGGAAAGCGTCGGATGTAATAAAGAGGAAAGGGATTTTCCTGTATTTAAGGAGATAAAAAGGGTTCTTTGAAATCCAAGAGGAAATGAGACTGTCCGAGTCTACTGGGTTTATCTTTGTACGATGCCCAAGAGGAGGCTGGTGTTTTAAGGGATGAGAATCAACCCTAAATTGGTTTGATATTTTGACTCTAGAAAGACTGCTCTAGAAAAGGATGACTATGTTCTGTTCCTATACCTTTAAGAGGTCACCGGGTCCTTGTACTAAGCCCAAGAGAAGGCATGAGAACTTCTAAGAAGCCGGAGGGTCCTTGTACAACGCCCAAGAGGAGGCGGGGATGCTTTTAGGAAGCCTGTGGGTCCCTAAACCAAGAGAAGTTCAAGAAATGCAATTCACAGAGAAGAGATCATTCCAGGAAAGTTCAAGGATTTAGAAGAAACTCAAGAGATGCTATTCACGGAGAATAGATCAACTCTGGGGAGTAGAATTTCTTTGACAATTTTTATGGGTGACAGTCTGAGAAAAGGTTCACCGAGAATACTGCCTTTCTCTTTGTTCCATATTGATTAACCCCAAGAGAAGGGAAGACTGTATCTGGAAATCCTAAGGGGATCTAGTTTTGTTTGTATTTAAAGAGTGGCCAACAGGGCTTTACCTAGTTCTAGACGTAGTTGCCGGGGAAAACTCTAAGCAGATACAAGTATATATACAGGGGATATATGACAAGTATTTAAAAAGGGTATGAAAGAAGACTAACCATGTGCAGCTTCCCACAATACAATTATATATATGAAAGCAGTAAATGAAAGCGGATAAACACTTACCCGTTGTAGAGCTTTCATGATATTTTGTTAGTTGTTCAACAAAGAAATTAAAGAAAGTTTTGATAACAAATATGTATTTGAATTTAAATCACAAGGAAAGTTGTTTTGAAAAGAAACGATATGAATATCCGGGAAAACATCGGATATAAAGAGACGATGAAAAAAAAGGAAAAGGTTGGAAATTTTTGGGAAAACATCGGATTTGAAAGAGATAAAAAATAAAAAGGTCGCTCGCTAAGACTTTGCAGTCTTATACCTACGTATTCTCAAACGGGATCTTGAGAAATTAGAGCAGTCGTAGTTCGCCCTATCGGGGCACGAACTACAGAAAATAAAGTTTAAATCGCACGACGGCGAGAGGGGAAATTTAACCTAAAGTTATCATGCTTGGTTGAATATTCTAATGCCTGTCTCTAATCGAAAATTAAGTTTGAACTAAGAGATCCTAAGGGAACATGCATACGTGGCAAAACATCACGGAATAAATGAATACACAGCAAAGCATTGTGGAATAAATGAATACACGGCAAAGCATCGTGACAGATAAAATATACACGGAAAAACACCCTGGTAACTAACAGATATAATATACACGGAAAAACATTCGGAGATTAAAAGCATATACACAGCAAAACATCGTGTGTGAAACCGAATACATGGAAAAACATCATGTGGTAAAATATACACGGCAAAACATCGTGATATCATGACAATTAAAAATATACACAGAAAAGCATCATGTGAATAAAACATGGATAATGAGTTCAAGAAAACTTACCTATTGGAGCAAGGTCCAATGCCTCTTCTCAAGCTTCTAGAAGCGAGATAATGATCCCCAAAGTATATAAGAACTCATGCGTCAGGTAAAAGACAAAGCAGAGAAAACCAGAGATCATAGAGAAATTCCCTAAGTCTTATCAAGTGGTTAGAATCGAATTTGAACATTTAATTAATTATTTACAAAAGTTTTACTTGAAAATAATCCTAAGAATGAATTATCAAATAATTGAATAAAACAATTTAAACAATTAAATGATTAATTACAAATTAATTAAAGCAAATTTAATAACTTAGAAATTATTAACATGTTTTAGAATATTTAATCAAGATTAACTAAACAAAAAAAAAAGTTGTATTAAAAAGAAAAAATGGACCACAAGAAGAATTATCAATTAATTTAAATATTAATATTTAATAAGATTAATTAATAATTTAATTAATCAATATTAAATAAAAATATCTAAATTAATTAATAATTAAACAATATTTTTTTACATTTTTAAATATTTATTAACCTAATTAAAACTAGAAATAAGAAAATTAAAAATAAATAATGAAAGAGAGAAATATATGTGGGAGAGAATTGAGAAAACAATGTGAAGAAATTGTTTTGGTGTTAGAATTATGTGAAGATCTCTTGTCTATTTATAGTAAAATTTTAGCTTAAAAACTAAGCAATGGTGATGTATGCAATGACATATAACAAGCTTAAAAATTAAGCTAACTTAGTTTTTAAGCTAACTTAATTTTTAAGCTAAATTAAATATCTATATAATAGAATAATATAAAAACAAAATATATAAAAAACAAAAATTCATAAAAAACAAAATTTGTATAAAAAAACAAAATATATAAATTTTAAAAATAATTCAAATATATATTTATATATATATATATATATATATATATATATATATATATATATATATATATATATTTTCTATATATTTATATATATATATATATATATATATATATATATATATATATATATACATATAAAAAATATGAAAAATATATAAAAAATATATAAAAAATAAAAACAATATATATATATATATATATATATATATAATATATATATATACATATAAAAAATCTGAAAAATATATAAAAAATAAAAACAATATATATATATATATATATATATATATATATATATATATATATATATATATATATATATATATATATATACGTAAATTTATATATATATTATTATTTATTTTTTTTAATTTTCATTTTTATTTTATATATGTAAAAATAAAATAAAAATGAGAAATCGATTAAATCGTGTGAAAGATAGATGAATAATGAACATTTGCAAGTTTAAACGAAAAATACGTCCGTTCATCGATTTTTCGCATAATTAACCAAAAAAAGACAGAGATTTCAGCGGGTATATCTCGACTGAAAATTCAAACAATATGCATGACAAAAACAGATGATATGATATGGAGCTGACACGAAGTGAAAACACAGTCGGGTTTTATCAATGGGTGGTCAAAATTTAGGGTATGACAGATGCCCCTATTTAATCTTCTTAGACCTGAAGGTATGAATAGCAAAGAGTTTTAGACATTTGAGGTATAAGAGGATTAAATATCAGAGTACCTAGAATTTTGACCGTAGATGCAGGTGAAATGATATGTAATGAATGTAATGACTTTGAACACTGTGGGGAATGATGTCACAGGAGACAGACCAACAGAATTTTCTTGGGGAAGTAAGATATTGTGGAAATTTGCCGAGGTGACAAAGAGTATTCAGTAGTATTTGGAAAGAGAGGGATAAACCCTGAAAAAAAGATACAGACATTCGGAAAAGCATCAGATGCGAAAACAGTATCGTACTCTAGAAAATATATCTGCAACATCTAGAAAAGCGTTAGATGTATTAAAAATAACTTTGAGGGTAAATCCGAAACACTTAGAAAAACGTTAAATGTACTGGAATTTTTTTTTTAGAAGACCGACTGAATGATGGACATATCCGGAAAAATATCAGATAAGCACATCAGAACAAAAGTTACATCTGGAAAAACATCAGATGAGAAAAAGTCATATCCGGGAGAGCATCAGATAAACATGTAAAGAGTTTCTGGAAGAGCATCAGAATAAAAGATACATATCCGGAAGAGCATCGGAGGAACACAAAGAAAGTTCTGGAAAAGCATCAGAACAGACAGACATATCCAGAAGAGCATCGGATAGAAACAAAGAAAGTTTTAGAAAAACGTCAGAACGGGTTTTGGAAAAACTTCAAAACCAAAAGATACATTCGGAAGAACATTGGGTAGACACAGAGAAACGTTCTAGAAAAGCATCAGAACAGATAGACATATCCGGAAGAACATCGAATAGAAACAAAGTTATATCTGAAAGAACATCAGATAAGACATAAAAGTATAGGTGCCAGATAAGTTGGATTTTGTAGAAAGGTAAGATGTTGATAATAACACGACCACTGATGAATGCAAATGAGGATTAAAACACTCTTGAATGCATAGTATATGAAAAATGTTATGATGTATGTAATGCAAATGAAAATGCTGAAAACAAGTTTAGACTCTTTGAGGAGTGACAACCAACAAGTTTATACTCTTTTGGGGAGTGGAAATCAACAAGTTTATACTCTTTTGGGGAGTGGAAATCAACAAGTTTATACTCTTTTAAGGAGTGGAAATCAACAAGTTTATACTCTTTTGGGGAGTGGAAATCAAAAAGTTTATACTCTTTTGGGGAGTGACAAACAAGACTGATTCCTCAACACGGAGATCACTGTCATTGCCCAGGGGACTGAAAATGCTGTTTGTTAAACATCTCTTTGTCAAAATGGTAAACTTTATCAAGTTTATAATCCTTGGAGGAAGGCTGGATAGCTTGCTTGGGAATTTTTCCAAATAAATTGCCCCAGACCTACTGACTGTTGTAGATGAACTGATTATTGCTTCATCTTGAATGATAATGACTGTATGTTGTATACTAGGAAGGTTTGCCCCAGTAATGAGTCTTGAAAGTTTTTCTGAATAAACCAATTCTGAGAAGGATTTGCACTGAACGAATCTTAAACTGATTCTTAACAGGCTCTGGAAAGAACTTGCCCCTGATAGGATCACTGACCAAATTTCTAAACTGTTTTGAAAATTCCTTGAGAGGAAAACTAGTTTGCAATAAAAAATGTTTATTTAAACATGGCAAATTTAATGCAAAGTTCATGCAAATTTTTTGAAAACATAATCATTGCTTTAGAAAAAGCACAGTAATATGAATTATTGATTAAAAACACGGTGGTTTAAAACATTTTGAATGAAAAGTAAAACAGAGGTATGATACCAAAACAAATGATTTGCAAGAAAATGATTTTGGAGTCAGTTTACGCAACCTTGTTGTAGTATGCTCTCAAAATAACCTTACTTCAATTAGGTCTTTTGAGGGTTATAACGTGGCCTGGTTCACGGTTTATGAAAGAAAGATAAAGGCTCAAAATTTGCTTGTGCCCACCCCAACTTCGTGATGCTCTCCAGTCCTATGCTCAGTTAAACTTAAATTGTGCATTCAGGTTCCAAAAGGTTTCGGAATTGTACTGATGATAATGATGACAATGGTCCAGAAGTCTTGAGACGGCAGCTACTGCTTCTTTATAGCATTTAGTTAGTTTTTGTCTTTGTGGACTTTTTGAAAATCGAGGATTTAAGGACCTCTTCTCTGTATTATCCCTAACTTTTGCCTGACCAATATTTTTGAAATTCATAGTCAGCGGGATGCCCTAGTTTTTTTTTCCTAAGCTTTTTGACTTAGCGGACTTTTTCTTTTTTATTTCTTCTTAGAAAGAAAGTGACTGCAAGATTTGATGATTACGATGGACCATCACTGGTTTTTGATTTGAAAGACGTTTTCAGCATCTGCTTGTTGTATGTAAACTTTTTGAACTCGAATACACAACCCAAATTAAACTGAGAACTACCCTGCCCCTGGTTAAAATTGCGGGTTTTTTATAAAGAAAGAAACTCCTACTTCAAGGCTCAAAAGGGGTTAACGAGGGATTATCTTCCTTATATCTCCAGTGTTTAGGAATTGAAAAAAATGCCTTACATCCTCAGCAAAGTTTTTTATTCGAAAGCATACCGACAGCAATTATGGGTATTATGTTTTTATCATCCTCCCACAAATATTTGTATAGTCAAAAATTTGAAAAAGAGGTGTATTTTTTTTTTGTTGAAAGTTTTTGTTTTTTGAAAGAGAAAGCATAAAGATGCAAATAAACAGATGATTTGAATCAAAATACTATACATGCTCATTTCATTAAACCTGACATTTAATGATAAACAAGCTGAAAGCAAATATGATACAAACAAGAAAAATGCAAAATAGACAGAAACAAGGCCAGTGACTAATCAAACACAAGGATGAGCTGTCCTGTCTTTGGGAAGTAACTGAGTTGAAGTTGATTGAAGTTTCAGTTCTGTATCGGTGATGAGGAATCAGTTTGACGACTTACAGATGACTGAAAGACAGAAGGTTGGAATGAATTGACGATGACCCGGACATATGTATGAAATATGCAAGGGATGCAAATGCAATACATGGATGCAGCACACAAAAACATAGAAAAAACATGGGGTCAAAGGTTCGTTGTCATGAAGTCATGGCTCTACCCATCCCCAAAGGTTTATACTGGTGATTTTTGTACCTGTCCTCAAAATCACTGACCCCTCTTGGGATAACAACAGCAGGCTGTAATCACCCGAGCGAGCTGATATATCTTAGAGTAATCTCAAATGAGGGTAGTATCGTGTGACAACTATTTCCGATAGCTTCTGCACTACAAAATAGTAACATAGTTTCAGTCTACTAAAATCCTCAGCTTCTCAAATAACCCAATGGAACAATCTGCTTTCAATAACCAAAGTCGTATAGGCATTGAATCTGCAAGGGTATCTCCACTGATTCGATGGTCGACGGGACCTCTTATTTGGGAGTCACTCCCTGTAAGATTACCTGTATAGTGCCATCACTTATCTTAGGTATCACTTAAACTTTCCAGATGCGGCATCACTCGCAGTCCCATTAGTAGAAAAATAAACACGGATATCAAGTAGGAAAAGCGGTATATATATTATATAGTATATAGTATATAATATGATTTCTAACAACCTAGACCTCTTAGGAATTCTAATCCTAGTTTGCATCCCCAGCAGAGTCTCCATTTTTCTGTAGCGCGGTTTCGTGACCGCCCACATCCTGCCTGCGGATGGGATTGGGTGCTACTTTCTGATTTCTTATTTATCCTATGAAGCTGGAAAGGAAAGGGAAGCTATCTCAAACTAACCTTGCACGTAAATGTTTTCTTTAACAAATGCTAAGAGATTGGGGAGTTCGGGGTCAGGTTATACAATGGGGAGTGGTCAACTACCCATCCTATACATGGTTATCCATTGGTTATTAGCAATTCTCCTTACTGCTTTCTACTTACTAGTGTTTATTTGTCGTAAATGGGAAAGTTTCTCCTTTGGGAATGTTGAGAGTTGTTGAAAAGATATTTTTGTTGTTTTTGGGTTTTTCGATGTTTTTGGTAAGGCACTGGACCTAAGGTTTTTTGTTTAGTGTGCTCGCTAAGATTTCGCAATCTTATGCCTACGTATTCTTGTTAAAGAAAACAGGGAAATCAGAGCAATCGTAGTTCCTCCTATTCTAAGGGAGGAAAAAGATATTTGGTGTCTTGTTCAAAGCCCAAGATTAAAGCTAAAAGGTGTGTTTGTGGGAATTGATTTGAAAAAGTGAAAAAAGTAAGGATTGAGATATAAATATCCGGAAAAAAAAAACATCGGATGAAAATAGAAGGAATATCCGGAAAAGCGTCGGATGTAAAGAAAAGTAATATCCGGGAAATCGTCGGATGTAATAAAGAGGAAAGGGTTTTTCCTGTATTTAAGGAGATAAAAAGGGTTCTTTGAAATCCAAGAGGAAATGAGACTGTCCGAGTCTACTAGGTTTATCTATGTACGATGCCCAAGAGGAGGCTGATGTTTTAAGGGATGAGAATCAACCCTAAATTAGTTTGATGTTTTGACTCTAGAAAGACTGCTATAGTAAAGGATGACTAGGTTCTCTTCCTATACCTTTAAGAGGTCGTCGGGTCCATGTACTAAGCCCAAGAGAAGGTGTAACACCCCACTTTCCCATTTTTCAAAATGCGTAAATTATAAGAAAATAATCAGAGTTTACAACACAACAGGATGTCACATCAACTAAAACCCACAAAGAAGTCTCAATTACTTTATTCACTTTATTATTCATAAAAATAGTTTTTACAGCGAAATCATAATCCAATTCAATCCATGGCACTAAGGCCTTCACTACAATACTCTCCACATAATCAAGTGGTCTCATAAAAGGTTAATAAATAAGATACGTAACAAAATACAATGGTATACAACATAATAATCCCCAATATCCCGTGTTACGTATCAGAGCGACTCCTACGACTCGATCGAGCAACTCAAGCTCCACGTACTACTCAGGTACCTGCTTATCTGTACTCCCCAAGGAGCATAGACGCCACAAAACAACAAAGGGGTGAGAATTATGTTCAATAATTTAACGGTGAAAAATACATGTTAAGGAGTAGTACAACACACCAATCAGCATAACAACACACAGTCACGACGCTACTTGTCATTTCCAATCACCCATTAATCAACATACATAAATGCAATGTGACTCAACAACTGACACAATGCATGTGGTACCAATACAACATGGTTCATTCAATTGAACCCGATTCATAATAGAATCCAGATAAATCACATACACCCCTACTTGGCAATGATCTATCTCTACCACACTCCATATTAGAGTTCGGATGAATCACATACACTCCTACTGAGCAATGATTCATCTCCACCAGACACACCATGAATGCATGACAATAAATATGCATACAATACATGTATAATAACAATTATACATCTTCACGATGCTCCTGATCACACGTGAGTTACACTCACCGTAATTCTCACTGGAATTACCCACCTGTAATACAATATTAATACACACCAAAATATACACCAGATACTATTATCAATCATAATGTACGATCCTCCTGATCTCACGTGAACCGAACGTTCCCCGTAATTCCTATTGGAATTACTATTCCTGCATCAACAGAAGTTATCTCATAATCACCATTCAGCATACAAGTATCAATCATGCCTGGGGAAAACAACCCTAATGCCTCACCACAATTATTACACACGATTAACCTATCACGCGGTATTAATCAATTATAACAGGACTAATCCACAATAACTATAATTCATCCTATCACCCGCCAACGCTGGCCAACCCTGCTCAATTAAATCCTACTGCGACTGTCACCTTGTACCAAGATTACCACACGATCCGTAACAACACGCCAAATGGCCTCAATTGCCTACTTATATACTTGATATGTTAAACTCTCCTTTTTTTCATTCGTACTACTATTACTAGTCTCAACATGTTCAATTACATTCCTACTAGTCTCACAAACCACAAGAAATTACATCAGACGCGAAATCGGGAGGAAATCGCAAAACAGCAAAATTCTACACTCTCGCTGGTCATACGCGTATTGCCTTGTGCCGTACTCGTATTGCCCAGCTCGCTCGCCCACCCAGCTGCGTACCTGACGCGTAAGGCCTCTCCTCCCGCCCTGCCATACGCGTAAGGCCTGGCCGTTACGCGTAAGGGCATAAACCAATTTTCAGCAAAAATCCATTTTTCAGATCCCTTACGCATACTGCCTCACTATTACGCGTATTGCCCACGTATTTACCCAGCATTACGCGTAACACCTTGCCTGTTACGCATATTGCTAGATCTGTTACGCAAATTAAAGTTCTTCACACCAGTCAATGTTCTGCTACGGGATCCTCACTTTTTCACTCCAATTCAGTCATAAACTTATTTCTACATCAGTTTTAGGTCTTATTTTTCATCTTACCTCTTTCACCTATCATTGCTAATCAAAATTACAGGTCTTAGGTCTACTTCCGTTCTCTTAACCTACACAAAAACCAGTTCTACAACATATACATTCATACAGCAGCAACAACATCAAGATATCACACAATTCAGAACCACAACAATTCGATTCACACAATTTTTATCACAGATTCATTTATGCACAACAGATTCATAAAACAACATATATTCATACGAGTTCTTACGGGGTTAAGGACTCCCCACTACCCTCTCATGATCATATCACCAATATTAAACCCATTCTCCCCCCTTACCTCGAAATTTCTCAGAAAATTCCTGCGAAATTGGTTCTTCAAAGTCCTAGTTCTTCCTCTCTCTAGCCCTTCTTTTTGTGAAAATTTGATTATGACTAACCCTACTCACTGGTTCTTACTAATCTCAGCTGAATGACCAAACTGTCCTTATTTTTCTCCACTAACCCATATTATTATTAAATCTGACTTTTAATTATTAAAAATAATAATAAAAATGATATTAATAATATTTGATACTTAGGATAGTAATATTAATAAGGAAAAATAGTCATACTAATATTAGTAACCATGATAATACTAAAAATAACAACAATAATAATAATAAAATATATTACTA
This sequence comes from Lathyrus tuberosus, assembly GCA_022829125.1. NCBI lineage: Eukaryota > Viridiplantae > Streptophyta > Magnoliopsida > Fabales > Fabaceae > Lathyrus > Lathyrus tuberosus. Next base: position 15,874,868 of record JALAZF010000031.1, read on the forward strand.
TTACTACCCCAAGAATTACTTCCGACATTTCTAATCTACCCGTCCCACTAAGGACCACACGCCTACGCGCTCAACCACACACTCCCTTAACAAGGCCAAATAAGTAAAATAACACACGACGATTTAATAAATTAAAAAAAATGGGGTGTTACATAAGGCATAAGAACTTCTAAGAAGCCAGAGGGTCCTTGTACAACGCCCAAGAGGAGGCGGGGATGCTTTTAGGAAGCCTGTGGGTCCCCAAACTAAGAGAAGTTCAAGAAATGCAATTCACAGAGAAGAGATCATTCCAGGAAAGTTCGAGGATTTGGAAGAAACTCAAGAGATGCTATTCACTGAGAATAGATAAACTCTGGGGAGTAGAATTTCTTTGACAATTTCTATGGGTGACAGTCTGAGAAAAAGTTCACCGAGAATACTGCCTTTCTCTTTGTTCCATATTGATTAACCCCAAGAGAAGGGAAGACTGTATCTGGAAATCCTATGGGGATCTAGTTTTGTTTGTATTTAAAGAGTGACCAACAGTGCTTTACCTAGTTCTAGACGTAGTTGCCGGGGAAAACTCTAAGCAGATACAAGTATATATACAGGGATATATGACAAGTATTTAAAGAGGGTATAAAAGAAGACTAACCATGCGCAGCTTCCCACAATACAGTTATATATATGAAAGCAGTAAATGAAAGCAGACAAACACTTACCCGTTGTAGAGCTTCCATGCTGTTTTGTTAGTTGTTCAACAAAGAAATTAAAGAAAGTTTTGATAACAAATATGTATTTGAATTTAAATCACAAGGAAAGTTGTTTTGAAAAGAAACGATATGAATATCTGGGAAAACATCGAATATAAATAGACGATGAAAAAAAAGGAAAAGGTTGAAAATATCCGGGAAAACGTCGGATTTGAAAGAGATAAAAAATAAAAAGGTCGCTCGCTAAGAATTTGCAGTCTTATGCCTACGTATTCTCAAACGGGATCTTGAGAAATTAGAGCGGTCGTAGTTCGCCCTATCGGGACACGAACTACAGAAAATAAAGTTTAAATTGCACGGCGGCGAGAGGGGAAATTTAACCTAAAGTTATCATGCTTGGTTGAATATTCTAATGTCTGTCTCTAATCAAAAATTAAGTTTGAATTAAGAGATCCTAAGGGAACATGCATACGTGGCAAAACATCATGGAATAAATGAATACACAGCAAAGCATTGTGGAATAAATGAATACACGACAAAGCATCGTGACAGATAAAATATACACGAAAAAACATCCTGGTAACTAACAGATATAATATACCCGGAAAAACATCCGGAGATTAAAAGCATATACACGGCAAAACATCGTGTGTGAAACTGAATACATGGAAAAACATCATGTGATAAAATATACACGGCAAAACATCGTGATATCATGGCAATTGAAAATATACACGAAAAAGCATCGTGTGAATAAAACATGGATAATGAGTTCAAGAAAACTTACCTATTGGAGCAAGGTCCAATGCCTCTTCTCAAGCTTCCAGAAGCGAGATAATGATCCCCAAAGTATATAAGAACTCATGCGTCAGGTAAAAGACAAAGCAGAGAAAACCAGAGATCATAGAGAAATTCCCTAAGTCTTATCAAGTGGTTAGAATCGAATTTGAACATTTAATTAATTATTTACAAAAGTTTTACTTGAAAATAATCCTAAGAATGAATTACCAAATAATTGAATAAAACAATTTAAACAATTAAATGATTAATTACAAATTAATTAAAGCAAATTTAATAACTTCGAAATTATTAACATGTTTTAGAATATTTAATCAAGATTAACTAAACAAAAAAAATAAAGTTGTATTAAAAAGAAAAAATGGGCCACAAGAAGAATTATCAATTAATTTAAATATTAATATTTAATAAGATTAATTAATAATTTAATTAATCAATATCTAATAAAAATATCTAAATTAATTAATAATTAAACAATATTTTTTTAGATTTTTAAATATTTATTAACCTAATTAAAACTAGAAATAAGAAAATTAAAAATAAATAATGAAAGAGAGAAATATATGTGGGAGAGAATTGAGAAAAAAATGTGAAGAAATTGTTTTGGTTTGAGAATTATGTGAAGATCTCTTGTCTATTTATAGCAAAATTTTAGCTTAAAAACTAAGCAATGGTGATGTATGCAATGACATATAACAAGCTTAAAAATTAAGCTAACTTAGTTTTTAAGCTAACGTAATTTTTAAGCTAAATTAAATATCTATATAATAGAATAATATAAAAACAAAATATATAAAAAACAAAAATTCATAAAAAAACAAAATTTGTATAAAAAAACAAAATATATTAATTTTAAAAATAATTTAAATATATATTTAAATATTTATATTATATATATATATATATATATATGTATATATATATATATATATATATATATATATATATATATATATATATATATATATATATATATATATATATATATATATATATATATATAATATACATATAAAAAATATGATAAATATATAAAAAATATATAAAAAATAAAAAGAAAAAAACAAATATATATATATATATATATATATATATATATATATATATATATATATATATATATATATATATATATATATATATATATATATATACACGGAAATTTATATATATATTATTATTATTATATTATTTTTTTATTTTTTTATTTTCATTTTTATTTTATATATGTAAAAATAAAATAAAAATGAGAAATCGATTAAATCGTGCGAAAGATAGATAAATAATGAACATTTGCAAGTTTAATCGAAAAACACGTCCGTTCATTGATTTTTCGCATAATTAACCAAAAAAGACAGAGATTTCAGCGGGTATATCTCGACTGAAAATTCAAACAATATGCATGACAAAAATAGATGATATGATATGCAGATGACACGAAGTGAAAACACAGTCGGGTTTTATCAATGGGTGGTGATCGTACCTAGATCAGACAGTTATTTAGTGGCCAGCAACGTCGTATGGACTTCAGCTCCGGTGAGGTTGAAAGACGGCCGGGGGGGGCCTGCAAGGTACTCCGACGCTCAAGTAAGGCAAAGGTCACAAGTAAAAGTAAGTACAGAAAAAGGTTAGAGTGTATGAGATTGTGTAACCTGACCCTCTCAAGTGAGAGGGTATTTATAGAGAGCCCCCAGCGCGGGGCCAACGGTTACTTGCACTGGGCTGGATTGCCAGACCCAATCCAAGTAACTGCCAGGGCTTATATGGCGTAGTGAAGACTAGCACGTGGTCTTCGCCCTGGGGTAACCGTTCCTAGATCTTCGGAGTTAGGGTATACCGATTCCCTCGGGAGTAGGTGGTTACATGAGACCGTGTCCTCACGGGGAGGAGTCCTGCGTGTCGGGGAGAGACGTGTCCTCGCGGGGAGGACTCTTATGTGTAGAAGGAGATGGCTCCTCGTGGGGAGGAGCACCTGAGTGTCGAGGAGGAGCGAGCCCGGAGAGGCTTAGCGCCTCTACCCGATGCTCTATGTCGTGCGTGCCCGAACACCGCCGAGGTGTGGCGCGTGCCCGACACTGTTGAGGTGGACATGTGCTTGACATTGGTCGCGCTAAGAGGCCTTTGCTGGGCCATCCCAGGACGTGTAGGTTGGGCCTGCTCGATTGAGGGGCAGACCCCGGCCCAGTCCAGAACAGGTGGTCAAAATTTGGGGTATGACAGAAGGCCCAGTTAACAGTGTCGTATGCACTAGAAAAATCGACTTTAAACATTAAAAAGGGTGATTTTATTCATTTTGCCAGATCAAGAATCTCATTAGTCAAAAGGACTCCATCCAATAATTGTCTGTCAGGAATGAAGGCAGATTGCGAACTTGAAACTAGTTTCCCAATATACTTTGATAATCTGTTAGCAAGAAGTTTAGAAATTATCTTGTAGATACTTCCAACCAAACTTATAGGTCTGTAGTCTTCAATAATCATAGGCTGCTCCTTTTTAGGTATAAGTGCTATGAATGCAGACACCATTTCTTTTGGCAAGTTTCCATAACTATGAAAGTGTCATATAGCAGCTATCACTTCCCCTCCAATAGTATTCCAACACCTTTTAAAGAATTCAAGGTTAAATCCATTGGGTCCGGGACTTTTGTTCCCATCACAGCTTTTAATTATATCAACTATCTCAATTTCAGAAAATTCCTTTGTTAAGCATTTGTTCTCTTCTTCAGACAGTTTTGGAAGGTCATCCATTCTCAGAATTGGTTTGGCACCCCTACTTTGATTGAACTTTGCTGCAAAAGACTCTATAACCACTCTTTTTATATTGTCTACTCCCTCCACTTGTTCATCTCCCTTCCCAATCGTTACAATAACATTTCTACTCATTCTTTGCCTAATAGACATATGGAACATCCTCGAGTTACAATCTCCAAACAAAGTCCAATTAGACCTTGATTTTTGACTGATTATGCTTTCTTTGTACTTGAGCTTCTTCCATATTTCAGAAATGGTACTTCTTCTTGTTCTATGTTATTCCTCGGACAAAGGATCCTCTTGAAACTCCACTATGGTTTCAATCTCATTTAAATTTTTAACGCCATCCTCTATTTTCGTATCAATCCAACCAAACACATGCTTGTTCCACCATTTCAATTTTGTTCTAATTTCCTTAAGCTTACTGACCAAACCAAAAGTTGGGCTACCTGCAATAGACATACCTTTCCATTCAGAATCAACAAATCTCAAAAAATCTGGATGATTCAGCCAACAGTTGAAGAATTTGAACGGCTTCGGGCCCCAATTGGTTGTGTTTGGTTTCAACCATACTGGTTTATGATCAGATATATCTCTGATACCTACGTGTTGAGAAACAATCCTCCATTTTAAACATAGTTCCTCAGTCAACAAAAATCTATCCAGTCTACTACTGCAAGAGCCACTGGAGTTTATCCAAGTAAATTTACTTCCCCCCGTTGGAACATCAATTAGATCCATTGCCTCAATAAAGCTTGAAAATTCTTCCATCTCTCTTTGAATAGGCTTACCTATATATTTCCTCTCAGACCTTGTTTTTACTGCATTAAACTCTCCAGAAACTAGCCAATCTCCTTTAGGGTACTTGGTTTTAGCCTCTAATAAATCTGTCCATAACAATCTTTTTTCTGCTAAGATGCAAGGCGCGTAAACATTTACCATGTAGCATAGATTTCCTTTCCAGAGCCCTGCAACTCCTAGAAATCCTCTGCCTGTAAAACTGAACATAGAGTTGAAATAATCTTCATTCCACACGGTTAATAGTCCACCTGCGTGGGCAGATTTAGTTATAGATAATATTTCATTTAAAAAATGATCATTGTATATTAAAATGTGTTTTAATTTTTTTATGAATTTTTTTATAAAAAAAAAAGATGTATGAGTGTAAAACAATAACATATTATAGCTTATATAATATTTATAAATATAATTGTTTCGGACCGACAACAAAGGTCCTCAACCGATCATTTTGGAGAAGCTGAATTTCTTCCAAATTTTTCTCAGCACACGAGAGCTACACTGCGATTAATATAGCGGATTTAAATTTCAAATACATCCAACAACTCTTCGTGACTCACTCCTAACAAATATCATGCAGTTATTTCCTCTCCATTATATATAGAAAGGGCGTCAGTTTCAGGTACTGAATTTTAACTCACTCTTCTCCCTCATATACTGACTTGAGCGTTGTAGTATTAACTTTGCAAGTCACCCTCTTCTCCATCGTACTAAAATCTCATATACACTGCAATTCTCCATACTCGCCAATCCTTACTCCATCTCTCGTTCCACAACGAAACAGTGTCACCGTCTGTAGAAACCAATTTCTAATTCTCGCATTTTCCATGATCTTATGTTAGTTCTTCGATTCAACAGTTCGAAACCTTTTTCAGTTCATCAGATAAAAAACTCTCGAAATTGAACATGGAGATCCATCGACATTGATCCAATCAAACAACATACCATATTTAGTCTCTTGAATTTCCAGATTTTTGAATTCCGCACTTCTCGAAAATGGTTGGGTTCAAAACTACTCGTTCTGCCACTATCGTCGCTGCTACTTAAGCGATGGTCAATCATCTACTTCCATCTCCTCAGCAAGGTGTTGACACAGTAGCAAAAACTCTCTTACATCCAGATCTACTCCAAGCTCCTTAGATCGTTGGATCTACTCTAGTGCATCTGATTGGACCTTCAATCCTGCCACCAGCCTCCCACCAGAAGCCTTACCTCATTTCGAACTATTATGAGCTAACCTTGGGCTACAAGGCGCCAACGAATTGTTGAATAACACATACAACGTCGTTCGGCAACAGAATTCACGAGCAATAAAGGAAAGGTTGCTTCGTCTCGAAGAAATCTTGCACAACATGCATCCACGAGGAAACACCACTCAAGAGGCTATGTCAAAGAGAAATAAAATTCTCGTCCATGAGCCGACTGCAATGAGGAAAGATGAAGCTCCTAAATCGCAAAATCAGTAGAGGAGCGAGAATTGTCAGAGTCCTCCCTAGAGTCCCGAGGGAAATTGAGGCTGCCAGGCTCCTCCACAAGACCAGGTGGAAAAGTATCCGCCAAAGAATCCACATAACCATCCTCTATGCACACGCATTTTGGATATCAGAATGCCTAAATCGATATAGAATCCTCCTAAGCTAAGTGAGTATAAAAAAAGGAGATCCGGACGAGAACATGCAACTCGTCTACGAGCGGTTGAATTACTTTAATGCGAATGAGGCTTCCAAGTGTAAATTGTTCGCGCTCACTCTGGTCGGACCGGCCAGGCTATGGTTAACCGCTCACGTTTATGCGTGAAAAAGACAGTTAGTGACAATGGCTGCTTTGAGAGGGATCTTCCAAGGAAATAAGGATAGTCTACAATGTTACATTGACAAATTTATGCATATAGTTGTGGAAATAGACAGAGCTGAGGAAGATTTCAAGTGTTGGATATTTGAGAACAAACTTCTGCGGAATCACGCCTTTAAGCTAAAGTTATGAAGGAAATAAGTATGAATTGTAACAACTCAAATATACCCCGTGCAATTTAAATATAAATCAGAGTATTTTCATCAAAATATATTCAGGATGTCACACAAATCATACTACAGTTGCTCATATAACTAGATATGTAACACATGCAATTTATTTAAAAATTATTTATATTAACTATAAAAACTCAACATGTCTGAAATCTCAAAACTTTATTGAAACAACGGAAGTATCAACATAAACAATTATTCGTGGAATAATTATTTCTTCAAAACAACATAAACAACGAATATTCTAGAGATATCCAAAAATCTATATCAAGCACATCAAAACACAACGTTCCCTGACCTCGATGTTACACATCAGAGCAAATGCCGACACTAAAAGGAAAACAAAAGACTTCGTCTTCATCTCACTTCAACTCCTCTACTGTGAATTATCTACACGATGCCCGTGTAAAGACAACATTCAAACAGAAGGTGTGGGATATCATAATTATATAAAGGAAAGCATGATAATTAAACAAACATTAGATTATTCATACACAAACACCCATTCAACAACATACAACTATACAACAACAGTTACAACCAACATGTCAACAAATCCAACACAATGAAAATGCAATGCATTAAGACTCGTAACTTGACTCAATGCATGTGGTACCATCGATTCCTATCTCAGAACCTGATCCCTATTTCAGGATCACAATTCCCGTGGAAATTTCCATAATGTCGCTCACACCCAACATGGGCACATAACTTCCATGATCGCTCACACCCCACCTGGGCACACGATCACTATGACCGCTCACACCCCACATGGGCACACGATCACCTCAATAACAACAACAACAACAACAATGAAACGATTCCGCAATCGGAATCCAGATAAGACGCTCACACCCTACAAGGGCACACGGCTTATCTCACAACTCATGAAACCATGAAATGCATGACAACAAGAACGAAAATGACAATCTAATAATACAACATGCCACTACAGGCCAGCAACAGCAAAATGTCATACAATCCAACAACAACGACATACAACATATCAAGAATCCACAAGGCATTTAGAACCAAATCACACCACAACAAAATGATAATAATGCGTTTAATATAACTGTTCTGGACTGGGCCTGGGTCTGCCCATCAATCGAGCAGGCCCAACCCACTCGTCTGGGGATGGCCCAACAGGGGGGCCTCTTATCACAACCAATGTCGAGCGCAGGCTCGAACCAACTATGTCGGGCACATACCACACCCAACTCGGCGGTGCTCGGGCGCAGGCAGCATAGGACGCCGGGCAGAGGCACTAAGCCTCTCCGAGCTCGCCTCCCCTCGGCAACCACGTGCTCCCCAAGATTCTCATCCATGCCCGCACATGAGTCCTCCCCGCGAGGACACGTCTCTCCCCACGAGGACACGTTCTCGAGTAACTGCCCACTCCCGATGGAATCGGTCTGCCCTAATTCCGGAAATCTAGGAGCAGTTACCCCAGAGCGAAGACCACGTGCTGGTCTTCACTACGCCACGTAAGCCCTGGCAGTTACTTGGATTGGGCCTAGCAATCCAGCCCAGTGCTAGTGATCGTTGGCCCCGCATTGGGGGTTCTCTATAAATACCCTCTCACTTGAGAGGGTCAGGTTACGTTCACTTCTACTCTCATCTCTGTACTTGCCATTCTCTGACAGTTATCTTACTTGAGCGTCGGAGTACCTTACATGTACACCCCCCTCGCCATCTTTCAACCTCACTGGAGCTGGAGCCCAGACGACGTCGTTGGCCACTAGAAACTGTCTGATCCAGGTACGATCAGTGGCGCCGTCTGTGGGAACACTTTGCTCCCCCGTTTTTCCTTCGTTAAACCAAAGTAACTCTCATTCATCACCAACATGGCCAATCCGTCAGTTGCCCAGGCTCTAGACACCGTGCTCGCACAACTCGAGAACGGGAACCACCGTGAGGACGCCGTCATCCTCAACGACGACGAAGACGACATAAGAGACGGGCAGACCGCCTCCCCGGACTCCCAAGATGTGGCTTACAACGCCGCCCGCTAAGACGATCAGCAAGCCATTTTTCAACCAGTTGCTCCTCCGCCCAATGCGGACCCGAGCACCGTGGCCCTATTTGCCTTGATCAATCAGACCAATCAGCTGATCGCACACCAAAACACTAGAATTGAAGTGTTTGAGCAAGGACGGGCACAAAGATCTTCCCCGTGAAGACATCGTCATCCGCCGTCACCTCGACGTTCTCCTTCCCCGCGAAGGACTCCTTCTAAAGAATCTCGAACCCCCTCGCCGGTGCGCGGGGGCCGTCGCCCGCATCTCGAGCGTCCCCAGCCGACGATCTCCCAGAAACGCCCGCGTTCACCGCCTCAGAAAGAACCCAGGGCCCCCATATCCACCAAGAAGACCAAACAGACTGAGGAGAGACCGAAGAACCGCTCGAGGAACTCCCCTCCACAGCATCATCGATCACCTTCGAGATCCCCGGCTGGTATCGACGACGAGGACCAGAGGACCCCTCTGTCGTGGGAAATCATGAACGCCCCAATCCCTGCGGGCATGGAGAAACCCCCACCATTAGGGACCTATGACGGCCTGACCGACCCCGACGATCACGTCGAGAGTTTCGAAGCAATGCTCGACTTCTGAAATGTCAGGGGAGCCATCAGGTGCAGGCTGTTCCCCACCACCTTGCAGAAGGGAGCCATGACTTGGTATAAGGGTCTGGCACATGGGTCGATCACATCCTAGAAGCAACTTAGGAAACGCTTCACCAAACACTTCACCGTGTCTCGTCGGCACCCGAAGACGGAGGCTGCCCTAGAAAGCATCTTCCAAGGGAAGAACGAATCTCTCCGAAACTACATCGAGAGATTCAACAAAGAAGCTGTCGAGGTCCATACGACCGACGACATGAAGAAATATTTAATTCTCCATGGACTGCGTGCCGGATCTAACTTTGCCAAATCCATAGGCCTCTGAAGACCCCGAAGTCTCGAGGACCTTCTCGCTCGAGCTCAGAAGTACATCAAACTCGAGGAGACGGAGGCAGCTCAGATCGCCCTTGAGGCGAGACACAGAGAAGGCCCCCACGGCCACAAAGATGAAGACTCTTCTCCCCGACGAGGAGGAGAAAGAAAGAAAGAGAACCGCAACCGTGATCCTCGGGAACCGTGCGGACCAGCTTGCCGATTCACGGAGTACACCCCGCTCAATGCTCCCCGGGCTCGAATCCTCTCTGAATGCCAGAATTCCGAGTTTGTGAAAGGGGGAGGTCGCTTCTCGAAGCCAACTGCTCCCAAATCAAATGTTGACAAATCAAAGTACTGCCGGTTCCACCGGAGCCACGGGCATGTGACGGAAGACTGCATCCATCTCAAAGATGCGATCGAAATCCTGATCAAGGAGGGGCACTTGAAGAAATACGCCCAGAAGAACGATACTCCTCGTCCCAGCTCGCGGGAAGCCCAGAACGTCGAGGAGGCAACTCCTCCTCCCGACGAGAGCCGGCTACAGGTTGCCCTCAGCGTCACTCGACCGGAGGACTTCTTTGTCCCCCCAATCATTGAGGGCCAAGAAGCAATCCACAACAAGTGGGCAACCTTCCCCCACGAGGATCCCGTCGCTGCCCGTAGCACCTAGGAAGGCTTCCCAAAGGCGATGGTCATCTCCGGAGGTGGTCTTGAGAAGTTGTCCGTCGGGTCGATCAAGCGGAAATTTGACGAACTGGAATCCGCAACATCGGCGAAGGCAACCACCCTCGAGAAAGTGCGGGGAAACTCCAACCCCATCACCTTCTACCTCGAGGAACTTCCCAGGGGAGCACCAAACGCCACATTCCCCTCCTGGTCAGGGCGCATATGGCGAACTTTGACGTTCAAAGGATCCTAGTCGACCAGGGGAGTTCGGTCGACATCATGTATGCTCATCTGTTCGGGACCCTTTCGCTCGACGAGAGACATCTAACCCCATACGTCGGTTCAGATCTACAGGGGTTCAATGGAACCACCGCCAGACCATGGGGTTACGTGGAGCTAATGGTTACATTCGGAGCCGAAGACACTGCCCGACAGGTGAAGATCCGTTTCCTGGTGGTCGAATGCCCTTCCCTTTACAACTGCATCCTCGGGAGGACCACCCTGGCTGAACTTGCGGCGGTACCATCAATGGTCCACCTTAAAATGAAGTACTATATGACCAGGGGACGAGTAGTGACGATGCACGGGGACATCGACGCGACCAGAAGGTGCTTCGACGCCGCCATCAAAGGCCTGAGTTCCATCGGCCCCAAACCCAAGACCGTGGCCAAGCCACCCCAAGACGCCGAACAGGTACCTCTCTCGTGCGTCAACGCGGTCGATCTCGACAGCAGGTTCCTGGGCAGACCCGATGAAGATGGGGCAAAAGACCTCGACCTCCAGGCAGATAACAACGGGCAGCTTCTCTACCCAACACGCCCCATCCCAGACGGGGACTTTGAGCTCATGGTCCTCGGGGACGATCCAGATCGCAGTGTGAAGATTGGCACCGGGATCCCCGACCTGGCAAATGTCCAGCTGAAAGCATGTCTAAGGGAGAACGCTGATCTCTTCACGTGGAGTGCGTCCGAGATGCCTGGCCTTGACCCCGAGGTGGCTTATCATCAGCTCGCAGTAGATCCGGCCGCTAGGGCCATAGCACAACGTAGGCGTAAGCAGTCTCCCGAAAAAGCGGAGGCTGCTGAAAAAGCTGTAAAAGACCTCCTAGAGGTAAATTTTATTTTGGAGGCCAAATACACGACTTGGCTGTCCAACGTTGTACTTGTTAAAAAGAATAATGGAAAATGGAGAATGTGCGTTGATTATACTGACCTTAACTGGGCTTTCCCGAAAGACTGTTATCCCTTGCCTAACATCGACCAACTGGTCGACAATTCTGCAGGTTACAAACTACTGTCCTTCATGGACGCTTACTCGGGATACAATCAAATTCCCATGGACAAGGTCGACAAACAACACACGGCCTTCATGACCGCGTCAGGCAATTACTACTACAACGTGATGCCCTTCGGTCTGAAGAACGCAAGTGCGACTTACCAACGGATGATGAACAAGGTTTTCCGGGCTGAAATTGGTGACATGCTCAAGGTCTACATGGACGACATGATCGTCAAATCCACAGAAGAAGTCGACCACGCCGCACACCTCAAGAAGGTGTTCGACACGGCGAGGAGATACCGCATGAGGTTTAACCCTGACAAGTGCACCTTCGGCGTTCGGGCAGGTAAGTTCCTCGGGTTTTACCTTACAGAACGAGGAATCGAGGCCAACCCCGACAAGTGTAGGGCCTTCTCCGAGCTCCCTACCCCAGACTCAAAGAAGTCGATACAATCATTGAACGGGATGCTCACCGTCCTTTCCCGCTTCGTCGGCAAATCCGCATAGTACGCACTCCCATTTTTCAAACTTCTTCGACAAAAAGCGGAGTTTGATTGGAGCGAGGAATGCGAGCAGGCACTCGTCCACTTAAAACAAGTCCTATCACAACCCCCGGTCCTCTCACGGTCTGAGAACGGGGAGACACTCTTCTTGTACCTTGCGATCACGAGTGAAGCAGTCAGCGCCGTCCTCATTCGGGAAACCCCGGACGGGCAGAAGCCAGTTTACTTCACGAGCAAAGCCCTCCAAGGCCTCGAGCTCAAATATCAACAGATTGAGAAAGTCTCCCTGGGCCTCGTCACCGCGGCCAGGAGGCTACGCCACTACTTCCTCTCCCACACCGTCGTCGTAAGGACCAAACAACCTATAAGGCAGCTCCTCGGGCGGCCTGACATGGCGGGGAGGATGCTCAGGTGGTCACTTGAGCTCGCCGAGTTTGACATCCAATACGAAGGGAGGAAAACCCTGAAGGCACAGGTACTGGCCGACTTCGTAGCAGAGATGACCGTCCCGGAACCTTCGACCAACGGATCACAGAAATGGACGATCTATGTCGGCGGAGCGTCCAGCCCAAAGGGAAGCGGGGCGGGCATCATCCTTAAAAACGAGGAAGGCATCTTGATCGAGGTATCCCTCGAACTGTCCTTCCCGACATCGAACAACCAGGCTGAATACGAGGCCTTCCTCGCAGGACTCCGGCTGGCCGAAGACCTCGGCGCCAAGGAGGTCAAACTTTTCACCGACTCCCAGCTCGTAGCCTCGCAAGTCCGAGGAGAGTACCAAGCCAAGAACGACAGCCTCATAGAATACTTGACCTTGGTAAAAGAAAAGATAAAAAAGTTCACCTCCGCGAAAGTAACTCACATCCCCGGCGAGCACAATGCTCGAGCAGATGTCTTGTCCAAATTGGCGAGCACAAAGAAGAAAGGCGGGAACAAATCCGTCATACAAGAAGTGCTTTTCCACCCGAGCATCGACAAACCGACTATGGTTTCGAACATCAACGCCATCGGGGACAACAACTGCTGGATGACCCCGGTATACGAATACCTCATGACAGGCAAACTGCCCGAAGATCCCAAAGAGGCAGGAATGGTCAAGAGGCGGGCGTGCTCGTACACTATAGTCGAGGATAAGCTATACTGGCGAGGGTTCTCTATTTCCCTTCTCAGGTGTGTCGAGGAGACCAAGGTCCCCAGCATACTCCAGGAGATCCATGAGGGAATCAATGCACAGCACCTCGACGGGCGATCGTTAGCCCGTAAGGCGCTTCGAGCAGGGTACTACTAGCCCACCATGCAACAAGATGCCAAGGAACACGTCAAGAAGTGCGATAGATGCCAGCGACACGGGGACATGCACCTCGCTCCTCCTAGCGAACTCAAAACGCTATCCTCCCCGTGGTCGTTCGCATGGTGGGGAATGGACATCCTTGGACCCTTCGTCGTAGGATTATATCAAAACAAATACCTCATCGTCGGGGTGGATTACTTCACGAAGTGGATCGAGGCGGAAGCATTGGCCAAAATCACAGCCTTTAACATACCGCGTTTTTACAAAAGAAACATCCTCGCCCGATTTGGTGTGCCTCAAGCCATTGTCACCGACAACGGGACACAGTTCACCGACAAGAACTTCCAAGACTTTGTCACCAAACTAGGCACGAAGCAGCACTTCACGTCGGTCGAGCACCCCCAAACGAACGGGCAGGCTGAGGCGGCGAACAGAGTAATCCTCCGAGGATTGAGACGCCGATTAGGCGACGTCAAACAACTGTGGGTCGAGGAGCTACACAACGTCCTCTGGGCCTACCGAACGACCCCACACTCCACGACCGGGGAGACCCCTTTCCGTTTGAACTACGGAATAGAAGCGGTGATCCCCGTGGAGATCAGGGAACCCTCGAGGAGGATAGAAGCCCCCCTCGAGGGGGACACGAACAACGAAGCCTTGAGGGAAGAGCTCGACTTCGTCGAAGAAACACGCTCGGGCGCTTCTCTCCGAGAAGCTTCACTTAAACAAAAAATAACACTACGTTATAATGACAAAGTTATCAAACGTGATTTTCAGGCAGGCACCCTCATCCTACGCAGGAACCTGAAAGACTCGCGAGAAGGCAAACTCGCCACGAACTGGGAGGGCCCGTACCGCGTCCGCGCGAAAACAGGGACAAGAGCCTACTTCCTCGAAAGTCTGCACGGGGAAGAACTTGCTCGACCATGGAATGCTGAGAAGCTTAAACAGTACTACAGTTAAGCACTGCCCGTGGCTCACTAGCACCACGATCACGGGGACACGCTAAGGTACGAGCGCAACACCCCTATACAGAACACGATGATCGGAGACTGCGTTGTGTATGCACGAGGACCTTTGATCCGATGGGGATACCTCGATCGAGGCCCACCGTCGTTGTACCAATCGGGCAGAACACCCAGCTCGCGATGGGAAGTTCATGCCACGAAGCTAAGACCTCGACCGAGCTCTTAGCCTTGTTAAAGGTCGGAATACGCCTCCGGTCGCTCGACCAGCTCTCCACGCGGTCAGGGACTATCAAGGTCGAGCAAATCCCAAAGTCTTATTACTTAGACAAAAATAAAGTATAACAAATGCACCACACACATTCAAAACCATATAAGCAACGACAATACCGGATAAACAAAAATGCTTAGAAGCGGGCAGAAGCCCAGTGTACAAATATTACAAAAATGTCAAAAAGCCCCTGGCACATATGCTGGGCACAAATCATTACAAAGAAAGTGGCACGCAGGCCAAACAATCAAAAGAACTACACGGCGATCTCATCCTCGACCCGCCTTCCCTCTTCCTCTTCCTCCTCCTCTGGTAAGTCCAGCTTGCCATCGACCACGCGAAGGAACGGGCTGATCC
The DNA here is from genome assembly GCA_022829125.1 of Lathyrus tuberosus. Lineage (NCBI taxonomy): Eukaryota > Viridiplantae > Streptophyta > Magnoliopsida > Fabales > Fabaceae > Lathyrus > Lathyrus tuberosus. The sequence goes on from JALAZF010000031.1 coordinate 15,890,199, forward strand.
CGTCGAGCACCAACTAAGCACCTGGATTCTTGGCGCCGATCTGCTCCACGGCATTCTTGAAACCTATCTCCAGAGCCTCCAGACTATCTTGCTGAAGCTCCCGAAGTTTGGTAATCAAGGCTGCGCGGTCGACAAGATTTTTCTCCCCGACAGATTTGTCCTCCGTGGGATGGACAACGGCTTCCAACTCTCCGACCCTTTTTCGAGAGCGATCAAGCTCCTCTTGAGTCGCCTTTAGGGCAGCCTTGGCCTCGTTCAGCTCGCGGAGGGTGTTGGCGTGGTCCTCGCACTGGGCCTGGGCCTTCTGCAGATCAGTCGCGACCTTGTCCTTCTCCTTCTCAAGGACAGTGTAGTCGTCCTTCAGCTTCTGTAGCTCGGAGGCAGAGGGGGCCCCATCATTCAATATCAAGGCAGTCTCGAAGACCCGCATCATGGCCGTAAGGTCCTCGATAAGTGCCTCTCTCCTGGCCACCCCGTCTATACCCAGAACTGCCTTCACCTCGGCATCAGCAATGACAGGGGGGCTTCCCCCGAAGAAATTCCGCTGGAGGTGGCAAGCGGGCATCAGAAACTTCTCCGACGAGACAGGGTCCACGAGATCCATGAGGACAGGCCCCTCGGTCCTCGCTTTCTTGGCAGGGGTGCTCTTCGGAGGAGGAGACTGGCTGCACTGTGGCGAGGCGGAGCCACTCGTCATCCCAACCGACGTCGCAGTCTGAATAATTTCTCGGACACGGCTCTTGGTTCGCTTTGGTGCCCGCTCGACGGCCAACTTCATGATACGCTCGGTGGCGTTAGACATTTGAGCTGCAAGAGAAAACATGGAAAAAGTTAGCACAAAGAGACAAAGCTAAATGAAGGCCCGTACGAGGAGATCCCACCTAAGAACCTCTTGGCCTCGTTGGGAGACTTGCATTCGAGGAGACCCCGGGTGTTTATATAACGAGCCGCGGTCACGACCCTCCCTTGGGAGTCACGGAGGTAATTTCCATCCCTACCAACGCAGTCTGCCCAGTTGACACCATTGACATACGCGACCAATGTGGCGTACACCCCCCTGTCATCCTCCGACAGCTCGCTATGCTTCACGAGGTAATCCTCCGTACCGAGCGTGAAGTGTGCATCCTCCCACTCCAGGGGACACTTGGACACGAACCTCTCTCCCCCGGCTCCGTCGGGCACAATGTCATAGAGCGTACCCACAGCCGAGTGCGTTGCGAGCATGACGTAGAAGAACCTACTCTTGAAATCCCTTATTGAGTCAGAGTATGCCTTGAATAACTTCCTGGGCTGTTTGAAAGAGACCCAACTATGTCGCCCGTTGTCCGTTGAACGTTGCAAATGGAAGACGCAGAAGAAGAGCTCGAGGGTGATCCCGATCTGGAGATAGTCACAGACGATTTCAAATGCCCGCATGAAAGCGAGCGCGTTAGGATGAAGCTGCGACGGTGCCAAGTGCAGACGGTTGAAAACCCCCAGTTGAAAGCTATTGCAGGGGAGGCGAATACCGGCCTCTTTAAAGGCGAACTCATACATGGGAAACCGCAGCCCGCGATAGTTTGAGCAAATGCGATGGTGTGCCCGGGGCTGGTAAGCCGTCCACGTGGTCTCCTCTTCTTCAGGGACGTTCTAAACAAAGGCGAAAGCGTCTGTGTCATCGACGGAGAAACACGACCCTATATGCAGAGGCTCTTCCCCGGCCCATTCGTCGGCCGGACACACGAGCGCCTCCCCGGGGATCTGAGAGGGTTCATCCACGTCGGGCTCGGTGTCTATTTGGAGAATTCCCGGAATCCTCGCGGCCATTTTTTACCTGAAAAGCAGAGGAAATAGGTGAATTCGTGGCCGCAACCAAATCCACCCTTCCAAAGTCGATCAAGTGAAAGGGCAGCGAGCAAGAAAACATTCGGGGACACGACGAACTGCCCGAGTCCGTTACCCCGTCTTTTCATCTTTCGTTCTCCAATCCTCCCATCTCACTTCCCCGTGACATTCATCACATGTCCTCGGGATGTTCATGGAATCATCGGGACATTCATCGAGTCCTCGGGATATTTATCCCAAACCTCCGTCGAATCCTGCCGGAACCCCAGGAACGCCCCACCGTTCTCGGCCGGAACCGTAACGGAGTACCGGAAACTTCCTCAACTCGCCGAAAAACTACTAAAAAGGAAAAAAGGAACCATAAGGGGTTAAGAGCTTACTTGAGTGGTGGCGGAGAGCGGACTGGAACAGCAAAAACGGTAATACACGGCGGTGTACGGCGGCGGAGCGGCAACGGTGAATAGAAGAAATACGAAGCGAGAAAGGTGGGAACGTGCAAATGGCACGAACTCGCCCCCTTTATAGGCCCCTCACGAGCCTCGAGGATTTCCTAGGCAATAGATTACGCTACCCTAGGGTAGCCGCCTTATGCAATGATGAGGTGTGACGCGTGGCACACGCTTCCCCAGGCACGTCTTTTCATTTCCCCTACACGTCTCTTCATTCACCTCGGTCCTGACTCCTCGTGTCCCCGCGACTTCGCCCGCGTGCGGCCGGTCTAGCGCGAGCAGATCTATCCATTCTGCTCGGTTTACCAACTGTTCCTTGTTTTGAGTCCCTTCCCAGACTGGGCAAGTCCTCGACCTAGCTGGCCCTTAAGTCATTACTCCGACACCTCGGAGCAACGACTTGGGGGATTTATGTTCTGGACTGGGTCGGGGTCTGCCTATCAATCGAGCAGGCCCAACCCACTCGTCTGGGGATGGCCTAACAGGGGGTCTCTTATCACAACCAACGTCGAGCGCAGGCTCGAACCAACTATGTCGGGCACATACCACACCCAACTTGGCGGTGCTCGGGCGCAGGCAGCATAGGACGCCGGGCAGAGGCACTAAGCCTCTCCGAGCTCGCCTCCCCTCGGCAACCACGTGCTCCCCAAGATTCTCATCCATGCTCGCACATGAGTCCTCCCCGCGAGGACACGTCTCTCCCCGCGAGGACACGTTCTCGCGTAACTGCCCACTCCCGATTGAATCGGTCTGCCCTAATTCCGGAAATCTAGGAGCAGTTACCCCAGGGCGAAGACCACGTGCTGGTCTTCACTATGCCACGTAAGCCCTGGAAGTTGCTTGGATTGGGCCTAGCAATCCAGCCCAGTGCTAGTGATCGTTGGCCCCGCGCTGGGGGCTCTCTATAAATACCCTCTCACTTGAGAGGGTCAGGTTACGTTCACTTCTACTCTCATCTCTGTACTTGCCATTCTCTGACAGTTATCTTACTTGAGCGTCGAAGTACCTTGTAGGTACACCCCCCGGTCATCTTTCAACCTCACCCGAGCTGGGGCCCAGACGACGTCGTTGGCCACTAGAAACTGTCTGATCCAGGTACGATCAATAACCAACTACAAAATTATTCAACTAATGTCACCGAAACTATTTTTAAATTAAATTTAGACACGTCAGCTTCCTGACACTTCAAACGACACTTGAATCGGACTCCGGGAACAAAAGTTACGAATTTTAGAAAATTTTTCAAAAAACAATAGTGTAACCGGTTACGCAAAATGTGGTAACCGGTTACACCTGCGTAACCGGCCATTGCCATTGGCGTAATCGATTACCACAAATACCGCAATTGGTTACGCCTTCAAAAAAGCAAATATACAGTTTTTAAGCAGTGTAACCGATTACACCCACAACGGTAATCGATTACACTGCGCCCATAAGCACTTTTCTGCAACTTATTATACGAAAATCACTTTTGATCCCTCCCAAAACTTTATTTTTCTTATAAATATTTTGGAACATATTTTAACACGAAAAAACACTTTTCTAAAGTCCCAAACCCCAAATCCTTTTCATCAAAAAGGCTCATGACTTTGTTCCGACTCTGACTCGCGATCACAACAACCAACAACATCAACAACATTCAACAATCACATATATGATTCCAACGACAGAAATTACAACGATTCATCATTCTAACATCAATCAAAACATCAACATCATACATAATCCATCAAGAATTCATTATACCACAAACAACATCAACAAAATACAACAATCACTTATATGAATCCAACAATAAAATTTGCAACGATACACCATTCTATCATCTATCACAATATCAACAACATTCATAATTCATCAAGAATTTCATCAAACATTCAATACCAATGCATCAAAATCAGGAATAGAGAAAGAAACACAAAACCTACATGGCATAATCTACCCATCAATCATCATGTTATCCCTTAGATAATTAGAACCTCACCCTTACCTTAGAGTTCTTGCGACGATTTCCTTTTTCTCAACAATGGAGTTTCTTCTCTCTTCTCCTAAGCCCTAGCCTTCCTCTTTCTCTTTTTTCTCAGTTTTCACAATCTGACAACAAATTCCTCTCAACTCCCCATTTTCTATTATTATATTATTATTATTATTATTATTATTATTATTATTATTATTATTATTATTATTATTAGTAGTAGTAGTAGTAGTAGTAGTAGTAGTAGTAGTAGTAATAATAATTCCACAAATTAAATAATGATAATAATAATAATAATAATAATAATAATAATAATAATATTCACTAATTATTTAAATTAATAATATTCAAGTAATAGTAGTAGTAGTAGCAATAATTCCACAAATTAAATAATGATAATAATAATAATAATAATAATAATAATAATATTCACTAATCATTTAAATTAATAATATTCAACTAATATTATTATTATTAGTAGTAGTAGTAGTAATAATTCCACAAATTAAATAATGATAATAATAATAATAATAATAATAATAATAATAATAATAATAATAATAATAATAATAATAATAATAATAATATTCACTAATTATTTAAATTAATAATATTCAACTAATATTACTAATATTAATTAATTAGCCACTCTCACCACACCACCAAGTTCTAAGCAATTGGGCATAAACCCCTCACCCTTAGGGTCTATAATTCTAAGGTCACTACCCTCTACCACAGGGTACCCCAACATAATAAAACACACATAATCATATACATACGCACATCATCACATAATTTTAATTACGAAAAATAATTAAAATAAAACGGGGCATTACAACTCTCCCCCACTTGGAATATTTTCATCCTCGAAAATTTACCTGATCCAAACAACTCAAGATATGCTTCATGCATCCTACTCTCCAACTCATAAGTCATACTTCTACCGGCAGCGCCTCCCCACACCACCTTCACAAGAGCAATCTCTTTGTTTCTTGGCTACTTCACAATCACATGGATATAAATCTCTGCCAACTTATGCAAAAAAAAAACTGATGTTAATCGGAATAAAATGCGCCAACTTTGTCAGTCTATCAACAATCACCCAAATGGCATCATGCCCTCTCTGAGTATTCGGTAACCCAGTCACGAAATCCATAGAAATATTGTCCCACTTCAACTCTGGAATGTCCAATGGTTGCATTAACCTGCAGGTTTCTGATGCTCAACTTTCGACTTCTGACAAGTCAAACAAGCATACGCAAACTGAGCCACATGCCACCAAAATATCTTCTTCAAATCCTGATACATTTTTGTAGCTCCTGGATGAATACTCGAGCTAATCTTATGACTTTCCTCTAGAATCATTCTTTTCAACTCAGAATCATCCGGAATATAAATCAAGGCACGAAACCTCAGTACACCTTGCTCATCCACTTTAAAGTTACCATTAACTTCACATCCAACTTCTACTCTCTTTGATATTATTAAGAAAATCATTGTTGATCTTCAACATTCCCTACATAACACTATGCGGCGTCGGTTCACAAACCAAACTTAAGTCTCTGAACTGCTCAATCAATTCCAACTCTTTCACCATCATAGCAGACATATGCAAAGACTTCCGGCTCAAAGCATCAGCCACAACATTAGCTTTACCGGGATGATAGTTCAAGCCAAATTCATAATCCTTCAAAAATTCTAACCATTTTATCTGCCTCATATTCAACTCATCCTGATCAAATACATACTTCAAGCTCTTATAATCAATATATACCTCAAATCTGGAACCATAGAGATAATGCCTCCAAATCTTCAACACAAAAACCATTGTAGCCAACTCTAAATCATGAGTAGGATAGTTTCTCTCATGAACCCTCAGTTGTCGCGAAGTATAAGCTACAACCTTTCCATCTTGCATTAGCTCACCACATAAAACCATCAAAGAAGCATAACAATACACCGCTAACGGTTCATTCGGTTCAGCTAGAATTAAAATCGGAGTTGTAGTCAACCTTTTTTTTAGCTCAATAAATCTCTTCTCACAGTGAATATCCCACACAAACGCTTTACCTTTGCAAGTCAACTGAGTCAACGGAAGTGCTAACTTAGAAAATCCTTCAATAAACCTACGATAATAACCAGCCAAGCCCAAAAGGCTTCTAATCTCTGTAACTGACTTCGGAGCCTCCCATTGTTGAATTGCATCTACTTTGGATAGATCCACGATAATACCATCGCCTGAAATAACATGACTAAGAAAGCTTACCTCTTTCAACCAGAATTCACACTTCCACAATTTAGCATAAAGCTTCTTCTCTTTCAATACTTGCAATACAATCCGTAAATGCTCAACATGCTCTTCTTTCAACTTAGAATATATCAGAATGTCATCAATGAAAACCACTACAAACTGATTCAGATAAGTGTGAAAGATTCGGTTCATATATTCCATAAACACACCAGGTGCATTAGAAACGCTGAACGGCATTACCAAATACTCATAATGTCCATACTGAGTTCTGAAAGCCGTCTTCTAAATATCTCCATCCTTTACTCAAATCTGGTGATAACCCAACCTCAAGTTAATTTTGCTAAACACACGTGCACCCACCAACTGATCCATCAAGTCATCTATTCTTGGAAGCATATACTTGTTCTTAATTATTACTTTATTCAATTGCTTGTAATCCACACACAACCTTATACTACCATCTTTCTTATTTACCAACAACACCGGAGCTCCCCAAGGCGATACACTTGGTCTTACAACTTTCTTTTCCAACAACTCTTCTAATTGCTTCTTCAACTTTGCTAACTCCGATGCTGACATCCTGTATGGCGCCATAGAAATAGGTCTGGTACCAGGGACAAGATCAATAGGTCTACCTCTCTCTCTGGTGCTACATCTGAAATATCATCTAGAAACACATCTGGAAATTTACACACAACTTGCAACTCACAATCGTTGCTTGACTCTCCACAAATAAGGATGCAAACAACACAAGCACTTGAGCTTCCTCTTCCAAAAGCTCCTTTAACTCTCTAGTACACAGAAAACCAGTTTCCTTCTCATCATCAAGAGCAAGAAACTACAGTGACTTGCTATAACAATTGATATGAACGTGATTGAACTCCAACTAGTTCATTCCCAAGATAACATCAAGATTTCCCAACGGCAAGCAAATAAGATCAACACCAAAATCACTATCAAAGATCGACAGAGGACAATTCAAACACACCAGAGAAGTAGTCACCAATCCCATAGCAGGAGTTTCGATAACCATTTCTCCCTTCATAGAAGAAACAACAAGGCCAAGCCTTTTCACACAATCAGCAGCAATAAAAGAATGAGTAGCACCAGTATCAATAATTACAATCAAAGGCTTATTATTAATATAACATATACCTCTGATTAACCTGTCATCACTGAAAGTTTGGGTTCTTGACAAAGCAAACACCTTCCCTTCAGTCGAAACTTGCTTCGGCTTTTGGCAATGGGTACTGATATGTCCAAGTTCTCCATAGTTGTAGCAAGCCACCACATTAACTTTGTAGTCAATAATCAGCTGTCCGGACTGCCCACACTTGTAACACTTCTTCACATCACTCTTGCACTCACTAACACGATGACCCAATTCGCCACATATATAGTACTTAAGAGGAGTATGAGCACCTCCCCCACTTGGCCTTTTACCATCAACAACTTTCTGTTTACCCTTATCGACTGGAGCACTGTAAGGTTTCCCACTGTTCACATTTTGCTTTCCTCTCTTCTCACTCAAACTCTTATAATGAGTTGACCGAGCTTTGCTATCCTCCTCATAAATTCTACAACTATCAACCAACTCTAGAAATCTCCTAATCCGTCGATATCCAACCGCCTTCTTGATCTCATGACGCAAATCATTCTCAAATTTGACACACTTTGATAACTCAGCAATTGCCTCACTATAATGCGAATAGAATTTAGAAAGTTTCACAAATCTGGAAGCATACTCAGTAACAGTCAAATTACCCTGCTTTAGCTCCAGGAACTCAATCTCTTTCTTACCACGAACATCCTCAGGAAAGTACTTCCTCAGGAACTACCTACGAAACACAGCCTAGGTAACAACTTCACCTGAAGTTCCCAACACCTGACGAGTGTTGAGCCACCAGTCATCAGCCTCCTCAGCTAGCATATGAGTACCAAATCGTACCTTCCACTCTTCAAAATAATTCATCACTCGAAAGATCCTTTCAATCTCCTTGAGCCACGCCTGTGCTCCATTCGGATCATACCTACCCTTGAAAATAGGCGTATTGTTCTTCTGGAACTTTCCCAAGTGACGGAACTCATCATTTTCACCAGTATTAGGCTGATTCTGAACAACCTGCAAAGTAGCAGCAATATTATCATCATTTTTCCATCCATTTCTATTTTTCCCACCATAAATAACAACTATGGTTAGAAGACAACAAAGACAGTATTCAACTGTCACAACAATATGACTCAACAACTTGACCGGACATACCAACCTGCTCTGATACCACTAATGTAACACCCCAAATATATCCTGGGTAATTTAAATATAAATCAGAGTATTTTCATCAAAATATATTCAAGATGTCACACAAATCATACCACAGCTGCTCATATAACTAGATATGTAACACATACAATTTATTTAAAAATTATTTATATTAACTATAAGAACTCAACATGTCTGAAATCTTAAAACTTTATTGAAACAGCGGAAGCATCAACATAAACAATTATTCATGGCATAATTATTTCTTCAAAACAACATAAATAACGAATATTCTAGAGATATCCAAAAATCTCTATTAAACACATCAAAACACAACGTTCCTTGACCCCGATGTTACACATCAGAGCAGACGCCGACACTAATAGGAAAACAGAAGACTTCATATTCTACTCACTTCAACTCCTCTATTATGAGTTATCTGCATGATATCCATGTAAAGGTAACATTCAAACAGAAGGGGTGAGATATCATAATTATAAAAAGGAAAGCATGATAATTAAGCAAGCATTAGATTATTCATGCATAAACTCCCATTCGACAACATACAACCATACAACAACAGTTACATCCAACATGTCAACAAATCCAACACAACAGCCAAAATGAAATGCATTACGACTCACAACTCGACTCAATGCATGTGGTACCATCGGTTCCTATTTCAGAACCCAATCCCTATTTCAGGATCACAATTCCTGTCAAAATTTGCATAATGTCGCTCACACTCCACATGGGAACACGACATCCGTTATCGCTCATACCCCACCTGGGCACATGATCACCGTGACCGCTCACACCCCACATGGGTACACAATCACCTCAACAACAACAATAACAACAACAAGGATACGATTCCGCAATTGGAATTCGGATAAGACACTCACACCCCACATGGGCACACGGCTTATCTCACAACTTATGCAATCATGAAATGCATGACAACAACAACGACAACAACCATCTAACAATGCAACATGCCACTACAGGCCAGGAACAATGAAATGTCATACAGTCCAGCAACAACGACATACAACATAGCAAGCATCCACAAGACATTTAGAATCATATAAAACTACAACATAATGATAATAATGCGTTTAATACAACCAACCATATAATTATTCAACTTCTGCCACCGAAACTATTTTTAAATTAAAGTTAGACACGTCATCTTCCTGACGCTTTGAATGGCACTCGAATTGGACTCCTGGAACAAAAGTTACGAATTTTAGAAGATTTAAAAAAACAACAGTGTAACCGGTTACGCAAAATGTGTTAACCGGTTACGCCTGCGTAACCATCCACCAGCGCCACTGCCATTGGCGTAATCGATTACCACAAATACCGTAATCAGTTATGCCTTCGAAAAAGCTAAAAATGAAGTTTTTAGGCATTGTAACTGATTACACCCAGAACAGTAATCGTTCACACTGCGTCTAGAAGCACTTTTTCTACAACGTATTATACGAAAATCACTTTTAGCCCTCCCAAAACATCTTTTTTCTTATAAATCGTTTGGAACATATTTTAACATGAAAAAAATACTTTTCTAAAGTCCTAAACCCCAAATCCTTTTCATCAAAAATGCGCGACTTTGTACCGACTCTGACTCGTGATCACAACAACCAACAACATCAACAAGATTCAACAATCACATATATGATTCTAACGATAGAAATTACAACGATTAAGCATTCTAACATCAATCGAAACATCAACATCACACATAATCCATCAAGAATTCATTATACCACAAACAACATCAACAACATACAACAATCACTTATATGAATCCAACAACAGAATTTGCAGCGATACATCATTCTATCATTTATCACAACATCAGCAACATTCACAATTCATCAAGAATTTCATCAAACATACAATACTGATTCTTCAAAATCATGAAGAGAGAAAGAAACACAAAACCTACATGGCATACTCTACCCACTAATCATCATGTTATCCCTTAGATAATTAGAACCCCACCCTTACCTTAGAGTTCTTGCGACGATTTCCTCTTTCTCAACAATGGAGTTTCCTCTCTCTTTACCTAAGACCTAGCCTTCCTCTTTCTCTTTTTTCTCAGTTTTCATGATCTAAAAACAAACTCCTCTCAATTCCCCTTTTTTCTATTATTATTATTATTATTATTATTATTATTATTATATTATTATTATTATTATTATTAGTAACAATTCCACAAATTAAATAATAATAATATTCACTAATTATTTAAATTAATAATATTAAAATAATTATACTAATATTAATTAATTAGCCACTCTCACCACACCACTAAGTTCTAAGCAATCAGTCATACACCCCTCACCCTTAGGATATATTATTCCAAGGTCACTACCCTCTACCACAGGTTACCCCAACACAATAAAACATATATAATCACATACATACACACAACATCACATAATTTTAATTATGAAAAATAATTAAAATAAAACGGGGAGTTACATGAATCACGCATGAGATGTTGTGCATGACTCAATCTTACATCAACCTGTTAGAACAAGATTTGGTTATGCATCTATACCTTTGAGTTTTGATGATAACAAAGTAATATTTGTGTGAGAACAATTTTTTTACCCTAACGGTTTGTTATTGTGTAGCTTTAACAGCCAGTTTTGATTCTGAGAATATGACGTGCAACGTCATAAGTTTCTGAACTTTGTGTTCCAAAATGCGCTTCGTTGCTGATTCACTTCTAAGAAGCTTCTGAGAAGACGCCATGTTGTTGCTGCAATGTTCTCTTGGTTTCTTTTTCTAGATGTGACTCTGATCATCAAACTTATGAAGAATGGCAAGCTTCCGAAGTTTCTAGCTAAAGATTTTGAAGTTTCTAAAGATCTCAAGTCAGACGCTGATGTTATCAAGGTTCTGATTGATGATTTTGAAGATTCTGATTTCAAGCTATGTGATTCCTCTGTTCATGCTTCATTAACTTTTCATCAAAAGCCAATGAATTTAAAGATAAGGATAAAGGATACGTGATCAAAATAGTACATAGTATAAAATGAAATTGTTCCACCACTACCTGATTTTGTGGGCGAATGGACTGTACTATTTTTAAGACTTGTCACTATTCCGTTAGTGGACAGCTACATTTTTGTATTCTTGATTTGACCTCCAACGGTTCCTTTTTCATGCAATATATACAAAACTTGGAGACTCGAAGAAAGTTGTCGAATTTACAAGATTGTTTCTACGTGAAAAACTTTCAACTTTGTGCAAACTTTTCTTTAAGTATTTTTTGTGTATTTCATTTGTGTAAAATCTGCCTGTGTAGAAGCAACTTGTAAACACACAATCTTTATTCAAACTATTTGTTTGTAGTTCCTTGAGGGACCAATTAGGTCAATATCCTTGAGAAGACATTGATTGTTTATCTTTGTGGTTTGTTAGTCACCAACTGTTGCTAGTACATTTATAATCAGATGATTATAATGGATTAAGTATTTGTGTATAAGATGAAATCACCTTGGCGGGTGGACTAGATTAGCTTTGATTTTCAAGCGAACTAGGATAAAAATCCTTGTGTCTCTCTCATTGTTCAATCTTTTGATTGTTGAGTTTTTTAGTTGGTAAAAAACTTTTGTTTTTAAAAACGCAATTCAAACCCCACTTTCTTGTGTTTTTTGCACCTTCAATTGGCATCAGAGCACTGATTCTGATTGTGATAAAAAGCTTTATTAACACTTCACAGTGTTCAGTACCTATTCAGCTTGTGTGAGAAACAATGGCTGCTCCAGCTGCTGTTAACAATGAGAAAGATCACTACAGTGCCAAACCACCAGTCTTTGATGGTGATAAGTTTGACTACTGGAAAGATAAAATCAAAAGCTTCTTTCTTGGCTATGATGTAGATATTTAGGATCTTGTAGTTGATGGCTACACTCACCCAGTTGATGTTACAGGTAACAAAGTAGCAAGAAGTGTTATGACTGATCAACAAAAGAAGGACTATAAGAATCATCATAAGGCAAAAACTATATTGCTTAATGTTATCTCTTATACTGAGTATAAGAAGATAACAAATAGAGATGTTATCAAGTCCATCTTTGATTCATTAAGGATTACTCATGAAGGGAACACTCAAGTAAAGGAGACAAAGGCTTTAGCCCTAATCTAGAAATATTAGGCATTCAGAATGGAGGATGATGAAATAGATGAGACTATGTTCTCAAGGTTTCAGATGCTGGTTGTAGGACTTAAAGTTCTGGACAAAGGTTATTCAACTGTTGACCATGTCAAGAAAATCATCAGAAGTTTCCCCAAAAAATGGAGACGTATGGTAACTGCCTTAAAGTTATCTAAAGATCTGAATAGTATCAATCTTTAAGCACTTGTTAGTTCTTTAATAAGTCATGAGATAGAGCTCGAGGGAGATGAACCTCAAAAGCGAGGAAATTTGTTTGCCTTAAAGTCCAAACCTGAAAAGGCAAGAGCTTATCAAGCTGAGGAAGAATCCAAAGATTCTGATGAAGACTCAGAAGATGATGATGATGAGCTGTCATTGATTTCCAGAAGGGTCAACAAACTCTGGAAACATAGGAAGAATGGTCAAGGGAAGCTCATTGGAGCAAGGAAGATCGTTGGTCGTTCTGACTCGTCGTCTTGACAGAAAAAGCATGGTTTTGAAAAAGAGGTTATTTGATATGAGTGCAAGGAGCTAGGTCACTACAAGAATGAGTGTCCTAAGCTCAAGAAGGACAAGAGGCCTAAGAATAAATTCCCCAAAGGCAAGAAGGGGCTCATGGCTACATGGGATGACTCAGATTCAGAAGAAAAAGATTCAGAATAGGAACAAGCCAACGTTGCATTAATGGCAGTTGTAGCTGATCCTGAAAGTATTGAAGCACCAGAAACTGAGGAGCTATCAGAATCGGAATCTGACTCCGATTCTGAAGAGGTATTTCTAAACTATCTCGTTCCGATTTATAATCATGTCTCTCGAAAATGCTGGAAAAGTACCAAAATCTTCAAAGTAAATACAAGGACCTTAAACAAGTCCGAGTAGTTGCTTCTGAAGCTTGTGATGAGCTTGAACATAATATTTCTTCTCTCTATGAAAACAATTCTTTAGAAAGTACTAATTCAGCTTTGAAAAGTAAAATTTCAAAACTAGAGGAAGAAATAGTCTCGGAAGCTTCTGGTACTGATTGCGTCATTAGATATGATATATCATTCCAACACTTTCTAGCTAAAAGCATAGATAGAAGCAAAATGGCTTCCATGATCTATGGAGTTAGCAGAAATGGCAAGAAATGTTTAGGTTATACAGAAACTTCTAAAGTTGACGAAAGTCAGATTGTAAAACCAAAACCTCTCTATGAGCATTTCGTGCCTGCTGGAACTGAGCTTGATTGTTCTGAGCTTGCACAGAAACCTTCACAAACACAAAACTCTGTTCTAAAACCCAATTATCATGCACGAATTCCACTTGATTATCCTGCTGCACAGAAACCCAAGTTTGTGAGAAAATCTGGGAAAACTAACAAAAAAGGACCCAGAAAGTGGGTACCTAAGGATAAGATCATTTATGTTGCAGACATCCTTAGTAGCTCAATTAAAACACCAGTCACGGTACCTGAACAGTGGTTGCTCGTGACACATGACGGGAAGAAGGCATGTGTTCTAAGATTTGGAACTTAAGCCTGGAGGCTTCGTCAATTTCAGAGGAAACCAGAAGGGAAAAATCATTGGCTCTAGAACTATTGGTAATGGTAAACCTCCTTCTATTACTAATGTTCTTCTTGTCGATGGTTTGATGCATAACTTATTTTCTATTACTCAACTTAGTGACAATGGTTATGTTATCATTTTCAATCAAAAGTCCAGTAAGGTTGTTAGTTAGAAAGATGGCTCAATCCTTTTTAACGAAAAGAGGAAAAACAACATTTTTAAAATTACACATTTTGATCTTAAGGACCAGAATGTAACTTGTTTAATGTCTGTTAATGAGGAGAAATGGGTATGTCATAGACGTTTGGGCCATGTTAGCATGAGGAGGATTTCTCAGCTAAATAAGCTTGGATTAGTTAGAGGCTTACCCAACCTGAAATTCGCTTCAGATGCTCTTTGTGAAGCATGTCAGAAAGACAAGTTTTCCAAAACTTATTTCAAAGCTAAAAATGTTGTTTCTACCTCCAGACAGTTAAAGCTTCTGCACATTGATTTGTTTGGTCCAGTGAAAACTGCATCCATCAGTGGTAAGAAGTATAGATTGGTCATTATTTATGACTATAGTCGTTGGACATGGGTAAAGTTTTTGAAACACAAGGATGAGTAACGTTTTATGTTCTCTACCTTCTGCTCACAAGTGGAAACAGAGAAGGATTGCAAAATAGTCCAAAGCGATCATGGTGGCGAATTTGAGAACAAATACTTTGAGAATCTTTTTTATTCTTATGGCATTTTCCATGATTTCTCCTGTCTTAGAACTCCATAACATAATGGGGTTGTAGAAAGGAAGAATGTGACTTTGTAAGAGATGGCTCGCACCATGATCCAATAAACTGACATGGCTAAGCATTTCTGGAAAGAGGCAGTAAACACATCGTGTTTTATTTATAACAAGATTTCTATTTGACCTATTTTCGGTAAGACTCCTTATGAATTGTGGAAGAAGAGAAAGCCCAACATTTCTTATTTCCATCCTTTTGGTTGTATTTGTTTTATGTTGAACACTAAAGAGAATCTTGGCAAGTTTAATTCTAAGGCTCGGAAGTGTTTGTTGTTAGGATATTCTGAATGCTCAAAAGGCTACAGAATCTATAACACAGAAATACAAATTGTTGAGGAATCAATTCATGTTAGATTTAATGATAAGCTTGACCCTGAAAAGTCAAAGCTAATTGAGAAACTTGCAGATTTGAAGATTACTTTCTCAGAATCCAAGGACAAAGATTCTGGAGACATAGACTCAGAAGGCAAAGACAAGGATGCTGAAGCTAAAGACTCAGAAATGACTCAACCAGAAACTATCGTTGGTTCATCTCATCAGAAGAAAAATAGACCAAGAAATTCTCATTTTGAAGAATTGATTCTGGGAGATAAAGACGCACCAGTCAGAACTCGCTCTTCATTTAAACCTTCTAAAGAAACTCTTCTGAGTTTGGTATCTTTGATAGAGCCAACATATATAGATGAAGCTCTTCTGGATAATGAATGAATTCTGGCTATGCAAGAAGAACTTAATTAATTCACCAGAAATGCTGTTTGGGATCTTGTTCAGAAACCAAAGGATGTCCATGTTATTGGAATCAGATGGCTGTTCAGAAACAAGCTCAATGAGAAAGGTGAAGTCGTCAGAAGCAAGGCTCGACTGGTAGCACAAAGTTATAGTCAACAAGAGAAGATAAACTATACAAAAATCTTTGCACCAGTTGCCAGGTTAGAATCTATTCGTCTTTTAGTTTCTTTTGAAGTCAATCATAACATTATTCTATATCAGATGGATGTTAAGAGTGCATTCTTAAATGGGTACATTTCTGAAGAAGTGTATGTGCACCAACCCTCTGGCTTAGAGAGTTCTGAAAACCTTGATTTTGTTTTCAAACTTAAAAAGTCGTTATATGGTATGAAAAACTAAGTAACTTCCTTTTGGAAAACGACTTCACCAGAGGAAAAGTGGACACAACACTCTTTTGCAAAACCTTTAAAAATGATATTCAGGTTGTACAAATTTATGTTGATGATATTATATTTGGTTCTGCTAATGCTTCATTGTGCAAGGAATTTTCTAAGTTTATGCAGGCATAATTTGAAATGAGTCTAATGGGAGAACTCAAGTTCTTTCTGGGGATTCAAATTGATCACCATTTAGAAGGAACGTACATTCTCCAAAGCAGGTATACAAGAGAACTTCTGAAGAAGTTTAACTTGTCAGAATGTAAGCTAGCAAAGACTCCAATGCATCCCACATGCATTCTGGAAAAGGAAGAGGTAAGTGGTAAGGTAGATTAGAAGCTATTCAGAGGTATGATAAGCTCTCTCCTTTATCTAACTACTTCTAGACCTAATATTTTATTCAGTGTTTGTTTGTGTGCTCGCTTCCAATCAGATCCTAGGAAGACTTACTTACTTGCTGTTAAGAGAATCTTTAAGTATCTGAAAGGTAATACTATTCTTGGTTTGTTTTATATAAAATCAAGTGAATACAAATTAGAAGGCTATGGTGATGCTGACTATGCTGGAGACAAAATAGAAATATAAAGTACTTCTGGAAGTTGTCAATTTATGGGAGACAATCTAATCTCGTGGTCTAGCAAAAGACAGACAACAATTGCACTTTCAACAGCTGAAGCTGAATATATTGCTGCTTTTGGATGTAGCACTCAAATACTCTAGATAAAGAGTCAGCTGGAAGATTATTAGATTTCTGAGAGAAACATTCCTATCTTCTGTGATAACACCTCTGCTGTTCTTTTAATCAAGAATCCTATCTTGCATTCTAGGGCTAAACATATTGAAATTAAACATCAGTTTTTACGTGACTATGTTCAAAAGGGTATTTTTCATTTAAAATTTGTTGATACAAACCACCAGTGGGTTGATATCTTCACAAAACCCCTTGATGAAGATAAATTCGTTTTCATTATGAAAAATCTATTTATAAAACCATGTCTAGAATGAAATGATGTTATCAAAATGTTAAGCTTTTAGAATTTTTTATTAAGATTATGAGGTTATGTTGTTGTTTGTTTGTTTCTGAAACATGAGCTTTCTGAAGTGAGGAAGTTTCATGAACCAGAAAGGTTTTGTTCAAAAGGAAATCCTATCGATTTGTCTTCTGGATTCTGAACAGTTACAACATTAATGGTTGTCTTTTCGTTTGATTATGTATGGTCCTTAGTGGAGACAGTTGCCCCACTTCCTGAACATGTGTTTTGATGACATGACATATTGGGGTTCGTATTTTTCTTGGAAATAGGTTAAATCTTTACGCATTCCTCTTATGTCTACGTATTTACTATTTGTAATTATGTTTAATTATTGTAATTATTACTTAAACATTTATATAAACCCACTATGCTCACATTTCTCCCACACTTTTATCTCTTTCAAACCCTAAACCATTCTCTGCAACTGTTCATCTTCATCATTCATCTTCAATGCTCAACCTTCAACTCTCAATTGTCTACAATGGATGAATCTTCTCAATGCTCTCAACAACCTCGACAACAAGTTCCTTCATTTTTCATTCCTGAAAAGCCAGTCATCACTCCCGACACTCCAACTGAAGACCTCTCCGTGCTCTGCGAGACTATTGTTCATTTCGATAATATGAAAGATAATGGTTTTGATCTTACTGGAATGCTTGAATTCGAAGGCTGGAATACTTTCTTCGAAAGATTGAAAGGTCCTATTTTTCTAGTCCTTGTTGAAGATTTTTTGAATCATGTTGTGGCTGAAAAGGAAAAGGTTACCTCTTACTTCCTTAGGAAAAACTTGAGATTACATAGAAGACCATCGTTGATTTCATCTCTCATGTTAATAAAGGGAATCGAGTGGCCTTTATCAAAACTAAACCTAAATGAGATGCAATGGTAACTTTGGCATCGAACTTCAAAGAGATTGAAGATATCTTGAGAGTATGGTTCAAAATTGTCATCGGAAGCATGTATCACCGATCAAGCACTAAGACGGGTGATTACATTAATACTTCCCACAAGTTCATGTTATTCTTTTGAGAAGAGGGTGTCGAGCTATTGCTACCAACTCTTCTATTTAGACTTCTCATGGATTCGGTAGTTTTTATGGGGAAAGAATCTCAAAAGTATGGGTCTTATTTCCAAACTTACTCGACCACACAACATGCCTACCATAGATGAAATTTATGCTATGAGGATTCCAGTTAATGGCTTTCCATTGTTCTCTAGAACTGATCTACCAGAAGTGCTAGCACGCTACATTGCTAGCTATCATGATTAAGGAATAAGTATATGGGTTGATGTTGCTAACCTTCCAGTCACTTTACCTGAACTACCTAGGAGGAAGAGGAAATGAAAGAAGAAGTCAAATGATGATGAAGAAGGTTAGTCCAAACCAACAAAGAAGAAGAAGAAAAAGAAGAAGGTGATTTCATTTCTGGATGAAGATGGTGCCTCTCTAAGTGAACGGCAGAAAGCCTTGCTTCTGGGTAATGTTTCCGATTCTGCTCCGTAATCTCCTCAGGATCCTGATGCTCTTATTCAACATAAATCTTCTAGAATTGTACCTTCTTTTGTTTCTGATTTTGTTATTTCTGATGATGTCTTACCAACATAACCACCCCCATCTCCACCTCATATCACCCTCATGGCTCATACTCCTACTCCACCTCCACCAGTACCATCTCCAATTCAAATTGCTTCCGAACTTGATAAAGAAATTATTTCTATGAATCTTTTATCTGAACAACATACTAGTGAACAACAAATCCAACTTGGTCACATAACTCCTATAGATCACCACCCATCACCTCTACCATCATCCACCATATCACCACCATTTAATGCCCCCCACACTGAAAACCCAAATGAACAAATGTCTGAGGGCACTCCCGATGACATGTTTAACCCTGAACCTAATCATATTATTTTTGATGCTGAAACATATGAAGATCTTCCCTTTCTTATCATTTCAAGTATTTATGGCCCTGATCTCAACCCCAATCTTTGTGATATAACCAACAAATTCCCCAACATAACTAGACCTAAAGAACCCAATGTTAGTAAGATGCTGAGGAAATTTAAAATAGATTCAAAGAAGTGTCTTCATGCTGCTATGCGGACCAGTTTTCAATCTGTTTGTCCAGCAGAAAGCGATTCGGCTTGAGAGGCTTACAGGGAATGAGTGAATTCCAAAATCTCGAGGCTGAAGAACTTTGGATATAGAGTTTCTAAGAAGAATTTCCATTCATGTCTTGTACCTGCTATGGAAATCCTGAAGTTAAGATTTTCTCCATTGTGTCTTCCTGCACCTGAGATTGAGGAAGAAAAGGAAACTGCAGATGCTTATGGGGATCCAGATGTCATCATGGAAGATGCTGCTGGTCAAGCTGATCGAGGAAAGCAAGTCGTCTTTAAAGAGCAACATGAAACTAGAGATCTTGTCTCAAGATAACAAATTGTTGTTTCTAAAACTTTGGATGTTGCTGTTGTTGGAACTTCATCTTCTGGGGTGATTCTAGAAATTCTGAAGACTCTTGCTAAGCTGAAGGAAGACAAAGACCTGGTCAACCAGCATTTGGATAGGAAGAAAAATATATTTGAGTTTATCCTTTCCAGACTTCCCCCGCAGAACCCAAACCCTTAGCTTTTCAAAAAATTTATGCACTTTTGTTTGTGTTATTTTAGATTAAGTGTTGTGTTTGTTCTTTTTTTGTTCTATACTTCTGCTTCTTCTGGCGTTTTTATTTAATGAAGTTTTTTCCTTTTCTTTTTATTTTATCTATGTCTTTTTTATTGCTGACAAAAAAGGGGAGAAACGTATTGATTTTGATATATCTATATTCATGAATCAGAACCCAAACATTTCTAATGTTTCTGCTAACAATTACTTCGAGAATATTCTGTTAGCTGTTTCAGGGAAAGTAATGAACTATCAGAAGCTCCTAAATTTTTAAGATCAGATCCTAAGACAACCAATTTCTGAAGAAATGGTTTACTTTCTGAGTTTGAAGAATAAACTTCAAAGGTTGAGAAAGACTTTTAACCAGGCGTTAAGTTTGTAAAACTTTAACCAGGATCTGAAGATCTTTCAATAAGATTTCAAATCAGGCTAAGTTTTCAATCCAGGCTTCTGAAGTGAAAAAGCAAAGTTCATCAGAAGTGTTGACTCTGATAACCAGTATTCTGGATAAGTTCAAGGAACTTTTGAAGAAAACCAGATTCTGACAGAAGATCATTCTAGCTCTGCAAAAAGGTTAATCAGGAAAGTTCTCTTTCATTATGATTTTATCTTTTTGGGACTGTACATCTCCAGGGGAGCTTTGTGCTTATTTATGATATGTTTTTCTATGATTACCCTATATGAATTGTTCATCAAAATACATTGTTTTGTCATCATAAAAAAGGGGGAGATTGTTAGAAGAATATTTGGTTCTGCATCTATACCTTTGAGTTTTGATGATAACAAGGTAGTATTTGTGTGAGAATAATTTTGGTACCCTAACGGTTTATTATTGTGTAGCTTTAACAACCAGTTTTGATTATGAGAATATGACGTGCAACGTCATCAGTTTCTGAACTTTGTGTTCCAAAATGCGCTTCTACGCTGATTCACTTCTAAGAAGCTTCTGAGAAGACACCATGTTGCTGCTCCAATGTTCTCTTGGTTTCTGCTTCTGGATGTGACTCTGATCATCAAACTTCTGAAGAATACCAAGTTTCCGAAGTTTCTAGCTGAAGATTATGAAGTTTCTGAAGATCTCAAGTTAGACGCTGATGTTATCAAGGTTCTAATTGATGATTCTAAAGATTCTGATTTTAAGCTATGTGATTCTTCTGTTCATGCTTTATCAACTTTTCATCAAAAGTCAATGAATTTGAAGATAAGGATAAAGGATATGTGATCAAAATAGTACACAGTACAAAACAAAATTGTTCCTCCACTACCTGATTTTGTGGGCGAAAGGACTGTACTATTTTTCACACCTGTCACTATTCCGTTAGTAGACAACTACATTTTTGTATTCCTGATTTGCCCTCCAACGGTTCCTTTTTCATGCTATATATAGAGGACTTGGAGGGTCGAAGAAAGTTTCCAAATTTACAAGACTGTTTCTACGTGAAAAGCTTTCAACTTTGTGCAAACTTTTCTTTAAGTATTTTTTGTGTATTTCATTTGTGTAAAATCTACTTGTGTAGAAGCAGCTTATAAACACACAATCTTTATTCAAACTGTTTGTTTGTAGTTTCTTGAGGGACCAGTTAGGTCAGTATCCTTGAGAAGACATTGACTGTTTGTCTTTGTATTTCGTTAGTCACTAGTTGTTGCTAGTGCATTTGTAATTAGTTGATTATAGTGGATTAAGTCCTTGTGTATAAGGCAAAATCACCTTGGCGGGTGGACTGGATTAGCTTTAAGTTTCAAGCGAACCAGGATAAAAATCCTTGTGTCTCTCTCATTGTTCAATCTTTTGATTGTTGAGTTTTTGAGTTGGTAAAAAACTTTTATTTTTAAACACCCAATTCACCCCCTCCCCTTTCTTATGTTTTTCGCACCTTCATAACCTGGAGGAAGAGCTGAATACCTGGTTCGACAACCCGGTCTCTGTCGAATCCAACTCTAGTCACTCAGTAGGGAAGGATTCCCACCAATGAAATGATGAATTTGATCGGAGAATGCATGGTCGGTACGATAAATAGACGCCAATGAATGTGTGACGAGAAAATATCTATTAAGAGAGTCCCAACACAGAGTTTTGGAAGGGATGAATCAAAGTCCCCTTTCCCATCAGAGAGTCATCTTGGGCCGACAAAACAAAGTGTTTCCATTTCCACAAGGGCTACAACCACAACACGCACAACTGCATACAGCTAAAAGATGATATTGAGGTGATGGTTAAGAGAGGCTGATTATCTAAATACGTGAAGGGAGGAAATAGAGAAAGAGAAGAGTCACCAAAGACACTGTCCCCCTCAAAATCAGCAAACGTTAGGACTAGTGGCGGAGATAGATAGACTAGTATGGGGAAACGTCCATACATTACCACTATGACGAGAGGAGCACCCCCTACAAAATATCTCATCCAAGGGATCAATAAAAAGGAAGATTGTCAAGATGTTGACCGTCCATAACAAGGATGGAGGTGCATCGATGAAAGCCCCTGACCGACCAATGTTAAAGTTCTGGGACTCGAAAAAGGTTGAAGGATCTTTAAACGGAATATTTCTCTTGGTAATTGCAATATCGGCTAGGCAATTTGATGCCTCTTAAATACTGATCAACGACATTAACTCCACGCGATATCATGTATTATGAACTTTTAGAGAAGATGGGCTTCAAAAAGGGAAGCTTATGGTCGTACGAAGGATCATACCTACATGCATTCAACCGAACGACAACCTATCCCCGGGGATACCTCGAAATAATGTCCGGTCTGTTAGCTCATAATTCTTCATAGTTCCCTGCACGAGCATTTACAATTGCATTCTCGGAAGGCCATTCGTAGAAACCTTGGACACTGTAGCCTCACAGGTTCACCTCAAGCACAAAATAACACAATCTCTAAAGAAAGCCAGTCACCATCAATGATGATCTCGATGGAGCCAAGAGAATCTATCAAGCACTCAAACAAGGAGGAGACAAAGCGATGGAAATCAACGTGACATACCTGGTCAACCAGCTTAGAAGCATGAACATGCATCCCCTTAAAATTTATTGATCTAACTAAAGAAAAATATAGAGGATAAGCGATTGCCATTCCACCTGGTTATGTTTTCTTTATTATTCGTATTAAAAGATATGCTTGTATAATCAACTTCCTCAAATGTAGGATTAGTTCTCATATATGAATGAAATGTTGTAAGTTCTAAAATATTATTTTTCTTTTTTATTGTGTAAGGTTACACAGAGTTTAAGGTATAACCGAAGGGATCGAGGCCCCAACATAAAGACTCGCGGGTGCTATTGCAAATGTCATACACATGCGACTATAACAATCAATTCCTCACAGCACAAAGCACACACACAAATAAGTTCAAGGGTGATGTCACAAACGCCACGTGCGTGTGACTACAACAATGAATTCCCCGTATAATAAAGCACTAACAATAGCGGTCCACCCCCTTTAACAGCTAGCAACTCAAAAGGCTGCGATGAGTTGGCCACACATCGACCTCAAACTAAGTTTTTAGTTAGTCAAGGGAAAGGGACCCGACCTTTGGCTGAGAACGGCCCCATAGCATTCCAATAAACTTTGAGGGAATACCTCGTAAGTTTGCATAAAATCTAGAGTCGAGTACTCGGGATCATGCAAAAAACCTCTAACATGTAAAATATTTCATTACAAATATACACTCATCTATTTTTCTATTACAAGTGTACTTTACACACATGATGTGAACAAAAAAAGAGGAAGGGAATGCTACCCCAATAGGGAAACAACCTTCCCATCCTTAAGAATTTGGTTTGGGCGAACCTGGTCCCTCGTGACACACAGAGGATTGTGAAAATGCTCCACTTACTGTAAAGCTTTCTCAAAAAAATTTGGAACGACCTCAAGACTATCATTTAAACAATGAGGCAAAAAAACATTCTTGAGGTTCAGAGCTTCTAGTTCTCTTTGGGCCATCGAAAGAGACGCCTAATAGACTTCAAAGTAACCCTGATAGAAACTAGGGACTTGTCCTTCCTTGCTACACTTCTCACCGAAAAAGCCACCTGGTCGGTAAGAGATACAGGGAGATTAAGGAGGTGTAAAGCCTTTCTTATCTTGGCAAGAGAAGTGAAAGTTGTATATATTTCTTGCAGGTATGCATCCCGCTAGAGTGCCAAGCTACAAATATTTTCCTATATTTGGTGCATCTTTTTGTGTTCTTGGTCGGACCAAGGGGCATCCTAGTGGCTGGATCACTTGATAGCCAAGGCAATTGATGCTCTCAGAGTGTAATGCGACAAATTCTCTAGATTTTCCTCCAGGAAGTGCCCTGACAGGTTGGCTAAGTACGAGCATACCTATTTCGAATGAGGAACCTAAAGTTCCTTAGAAAGGCGTGGATCTGAACGCATTAATAACATAAGAGTCAGAGGATCCAATGTACACAGCGATTACGGAGGGGCATTCAAAATAGTAGCACCTCCATAAGGCTCATAAATTATAGAAATCCCCGCTACAATTCTTCCTGGCCAAACTCCCCTCCAAAGGAGCCGAAGCGATTCCTTATCCTAAATTGAATCTACATGTAGTCATTACTAAGATAAATACATCATTAGCAAGCAAGTTGAATATGAACTAAGATCTATCAAGAATTGCCAAAAATAATCTTCCTTTCTTCCCTGGTACGGGCGCCCATCAGTAAGAGGGTGTCAATGAGGAATTTCAAGCGTTTACAAGAAGCTTCATCTAGAGGGATAACCCCTCTGGCATAACCCAAATTTTTGATAAAACTCACCAGCTATTTTTTATAAATGACACTCTTTTTGAGAAAGGTCTTCCCCTTTGTAAACATACAACCTATTTGCATTAGTAAATGTCCCTCATTCCTGTACTTGGGGAACAATTTGGCACACCTGCCCCCTACTCCATCTCCTACAACGCACTGCGTCGCATGAGCCTTTGGGGTGATGAAGGACACCAAGAAGAATTCATTTTCAAATTGTCATAAGCCCTCCCCAAAAGCCACGAAGCTACTGACGGTCAGTACCAAGGAAATTAAGTCATTACCCCATGCCTAAGTCGCTGGGCCACATTGGACTTTGAAGAGATAAACAAAAAGGGTTAGAGAATGCCTCTCATTTAAGTATTCACACCAATCCTGGAAAACTTTCACATGCGTCTAATTCATTGGATGAAGTTGTGACGAAACCATTATAAGATGCTTTAGAACTTCCATCTCAAAAACATTGATAGGTAGGCAAGACCCAAAATCGATAAGGTACATTTATAAAAAGGGATTGTGCAATCACCATATTCGCTGCATATTTTGTCATTTTTTCTAGGGGTCAAGACACCTTAATCCGAAGATGGACCAACATGGATAAAGGACCCATCAAAGTTTCCCTCTTAGGAAAATACATAAGCGGTTGAAGAATAAACATAACTCACCCATGAAGTGTGAGCATCTTCCTTCGACTTTTGACTCATGATGGGTATTATTTTTCCTATAAGCAGAAAAATGAAATATCAAAGGAAGTAAGGTAACAACAAACTGGAAAAGATAACTCATAGATATTGGAAGCTGGTATTCTAGTATGCGAACATGCAATGGAAAATAGACTATATCAAAGCTTCAAGTCAATTACACGCAACACTCACGTGTACCGGTTCCCAAGATTCATTATGAGTGTACCTCTAGAAAGACGTTTGAAGCATGAGACACGTTAAAGGTGTGAGTCCCAAAATCATAACGCCTTTTCTTGACTTGAAAATGTCATTGAGGCATATAGGAAAAAACCTTGCACTGTCGTACAGAGACAAGGGCTTGAGGGGACTCTGTTTTGGGTCGACCACAAAGGTCCACGACCGACCACTCTGAAGAAGTTTTGATCCTTCTAAAACCTTCTTAGCACATGAAAGTGTAAGTATATAATGTAATCTAAGAGAGGTGAATTAGATTTACCATATTTTTCTCGTATTTGAAATATGGTTCTTATGTACTTATTTTTATAGAAATATTTTGATGAATGTATGAAGTAAAATGAAGAATTTAAAATTCAGAAAAATAAGGAACACAACGATGTATATTACTTCCCCTTTTCAATTAAGGGTATGTCTAGTCCCCTCATACCCCATGAGCGATTTCACTATGTTAGAAATTGTACAACCTCACCCAAAGACTCTCTTTACACTCTTCTAACAAGTTTAAAAAAGCAAACCACTTTCTTATCTTACAGCACATAAGAGAAAGCACACCACACTCTCTAAATTACACATAACTTATCATAACACAGTTTAATGATTAATTTAGAAGTAATATTGTCTTATTTTCAAATTTGAAACTTTATCCTTGGATCTTCTCTTTCACTAAGTTACAATTCAAATTATGACAAGTTAAGTGCTTAAGATGATGTATGAAAAACTTTGGATGATTTTAAAATAATGCACATAATTTTTAATGAATGAGTACTTGAGAAAATATTTGAATTGATATGAGAATTTTGAAAAGTGCATCTTATATACACTATGAAACATTGTCATGAAGAGATTAGAGATCATTCATGAAGCATTACTTGAATTTTGAATATTAAAAATTAATGTAACACAACTTTTCATATTTAATCAAACTATGAATCAATGCAAAGTTTGGAGTATAATTTGAATTAAAAAAATTACACTTTTTTGGGTTGGTATTCGGATACCATAATGCAGTATTTGAATACCACATAAAAATATATGTTATTTTTCAAATGGCACTTGGTATTCGGATACCATATATGGTATTTGAATACCATATTGAAAATCTAACAAAAATATGAAGTTTGTTCCTGTGGTATTCGGACACCATATACCAATTTTCTAAAATGCTTAAAAACAACAATTTAAAAAGTTTTTTGATGCATTCACATGTATGATTATGTAAGAGAGATGTAGATGAATAGAATTAAGATTTCTTGAGCATTGAAATATCCGAGAATGAATTGCAAGAAATACCTTTAGAATGACTCCATTTAAAAAATACTTGATTTTCTTCACTTGATACATATGTTCTAGGTTTTTGGAATCTGGTTAAGTATTTTACTTCTCATTTTGAAATTCAGTGGCAAATATGGTAGAGAAATCCTGGGATTAAAAAGTTTTCTCTGATTGGTTTTAAAAATGGAGCATGGAGAATGGAGAAGGGTGTCTAATAGAAGGAGACAGAATGTCAACGTTTCTGGAAAGTGGGATTGTCATTCAAGCTTAGGAGCCAATCGAAGAAACGAAACTTCTGAAATCTACTCGTTTTATTTTTCAGAGTTTCCGCCAAAGATGAAGGCGGAGGAACTTTTCACTCTTTTTTCTGATTATGGGAAAGTGGTGGAAGTGGTTATCCCACCAAAGAGAAACAAATTTGGTAAACGGTTTGGTTTTACGAGATTCTCGGATGTTGATGATCCTAGGATATTTGCGATTCATCTTGACATCATTTTTATTGATAAGGTGAAGCTTCGTGTTAATGTCCCAAGGTTTAATAGAATGGAGAGGAACAGTGGGAGATCATTCAACAACCAACATAAAGGTAGCCATCTTCGAAAGGAGTCAGAAGGTACTTGCAGAAGAAACATGTATCAGGGAGAAGGCAGGGTAGATAGAAGATCTTTTGCCGATGCTGTTACAGGTGGCTGTGGTTTTAAGCAACCGTTTCTCAAATATGATCTCGAGCCTGCAGATTTGGCTAGATGGAGGCGGAGTTGTTGTTCAACCAGGGATGACTTACAATATTAGAACGAGTTTTGAGATGGAGGGCTACTTCACGATCAAAGTTTCACCTTTGGGGTCTAATTTTTGTCTTTTGGAAGAATCGGAACCGGGAGAGATTCTAGACTTAATCAGAGAAGTTGAAACATGGTGGAAGCAATGGTTCTCGGAGATCAAGGAATGGAATGAAGAAGTGGTGGATAAAGAAAGGGTTACTTGGCTCAGATGCTACGAGATTCCTTGTCAAGCTTGGAACTTCTCTTTTTTTGAAATCCTGGCGAAAACGGTTGGTAGTTATGTCTGTGCAGACGAGAATACCTTAAAGGGAGAATGCATGGACGTTGCCAGATTTATGGTTAGAACTCATTGTGCAGTGGTTATCAACGAAATGTTTAAGACCCAAATCAACGGGAAGATTTTCAACATTAAAATGTGTGAGGATTTCCATGGTCTGCTTCGTATCGTGCTTCAAAATAACAAAAATCCTGTTAAGAAAGTTTCTTCTTCCTCTGAGACGGAGTCTAGCTGGGGTGTTAATGAAGGCAACTTAGAGGGAAGTGTTGAAAGGGACCTCAATAATGTGGAGGACGATACTGCCCATTTTCCGGCGATTTCTACGACGAAGGATAAGCTTTCCCAGGTGTTCGGCACTTCGTTGAATTCTGATAGTGTCCTAGCTTGGTCAGAACAGGTGATAGCTGACTCTACGGGTAGGCTTAAGGTTGATGAGGGTGGAGGTATAGCAGCTTTTAGTCACCTTTTTACTGAGAAGACGTGTGAGGAAAGGCAATCCCTTGTTATTTTTGAGGAAACAACTGACTTTTCTCAGCCTGGTGTGGGACCCTCTGTTAAGGTTGTTGAAGATTCCAACGTGAAGGTAATTAAGAAGGCTTTTCAGAAAAAGGTTAAACTTAAAAAGGTGTCTGAGGTTATTGGGCCATTGATTCGAAAGCCCAAGTCTAAAAAAAGGCCCTCAAGGAAGGTGGATCGGGTAGGAGCAAATAGAGTGGAGTTATTGGAGGATCCGATTGAACAATTCTCAAATCCCTATTTCTTTGAGATTTTGAGCAAAATCCCTAACCCTCATTCCAACTCTGAAAAAAGGGGAGTTTCTCCTACAACGTTAACTGATTCTGATAATTTCTCTAGAGGTGCCATTCTCTACTGTGAACAAACGACGGACTCAGACATGAGATGTTGTAATCAGAAATTTTGGAACAATATCGAATCTAAGGTGGGAGATAGATTGAAAGGGGCAATTTCTGACCTTGGGATCAAGACGGGGGAGGGGGGTTCGAAAAGCTCTAGCGACATCATTAAACTCATTGAAGACATGGAAGAGGAAGATAGAAGGCGGTTCGTGGGACAGAGGGATATTTTGACAACTTTCCAATGATTATTGGATCGTTAAACGTCAGAGGGTGTGGTTCGTTAACTAAAAGAAGACGAATTAATCAAATTATATCTAAAGGTATGGCTGATATCTTTTTTATTCAAGAATCCAAAACTTCCTCAGTGGAGGATTCGTTTGTTAGAAGTCTTTGGAACTATAGTGAGGTGGGTTGGTCTTTCAGTGGTTCGATTGGCCAGTCAGGAGGTTTAATCACTCTGTGGAATCAGGGTACGATCAGAGCCTTAGGATCTTTCAAAGGTTCTGGTTTCTTAGGTATCAAGATTTTGTGGAACAATGATGTCTATTACGATGTCAATGTTTACTCAGGGTGTGGCCTTTGTGATAAGAGAAAACTGTGGGGAGATTTGATTAGATTAAAGTCGTCTCTCTCTGATGGGCTGTGGATTGTGGGGGGCGACTTCAATGCCACGACTGTTGCTGCGGAAAGAAGAGGTTTATCTAGTTCTGTTAGATATTCTGAGATGAGAGATTTCGACGAGTTTATAGTGGCTCTCGGGGTGATCGATCTTCCAATTTCCGGCAAAAAGTTTACCTGGTATAGTGGAGACGGTCGCGCTATGAGTAGTCTTGATCGTTTTTTATTCGAGGACGCTATCATTCAGAAGTGGGGCATGGTGGATCAATCTATATGTAACAGAGACATTTCGGACCACTGTCCGATTTAGGTGAAGGTTAAATCTGTTAACTGGGGTCACAAACCATTCAAAAGCAATGATAGATGGTTTGAACATCCTGATTTTCTCAGTTTTGTGGAGAAAGAGTGGAATACTATGAAGATCGTGGGCAGAAGTGAGTTTGTTCTAAAGGAAAAATTTAGGTTATTGAAGCAGAAACTCAAAGTTTGGAAGAACCAAGTCTTTGGATGGATAGATATTTCAATTGAAGAAGAAATCGATGAGATGAATGAAGCTGACTGGTTGCTCTCTAATGCTTACAACAATGAGATAGAGGGGATTGTGGCTGATCGAGCTGCTAAGTGTACATCTTTCTGGAGAAAGCTCCATTTAAAGGATAATCTGTTGCTACAAAAGTCGAGAAGAAATTGGTTCAAGGACGGGGATTCCAATTCCAAGTTTTTTCATAATTGGATTAGAGGGAGGCAAAGGAGGAAATTCATTGGGAGGGTTGAGACTATGTAGGGAATGGTGGAATAATGGAAACGCTCTTTATAGGGCAGGGAACTTGGAGTAATTTATGGAGCATTAAAACTGTTTTGAGAGGTTTTCAGTTGATATCTGGACTGAAAGTTAACTTCAATAAAAGCAGGCTCATTGGTTTAAACGTCAGCCCCCATTTTCTTCTTGCTGCCTCTACTTTCCTCTCTTGCAAGGTTAAAAAAGCTTCTTTTACTTTTTTAGGAATCCCTATTGGATTCAATCCTAGGAGAATTGCTGGTTGGAATCCTATCATCGTGAAAATCAAAAGGAAGCTTAATTCTTGGAATGCCAAAAACCTTTCTTTGGCAGGAAGGGTTACACTCATCAATTTAGTCCTCTCGAGCTTTCCAACATTTTGGTTTTCGTTCTATAAAGCTCCAAAGTCGGTTCATAAGAAAGTTGATTCGTTAAGGAGTAATTTCCTTTGGGGAGGAGTGGAGGAGAAGAATAAAATTCATTGGCTTAGTTGGGATGTTTGTTGCTCCCCAAAGTCCAAAGGAGGTCTTGGTATAAGGAAAATGGAAGAATTTAATTATGCTCTGATTACCAAATGGAAGTGGAGAATTGTGGCAGAAAAACCTTCTCTTTGGAAGGATTTATTGAAGGCTAGATATGGAGCATTACAACATCACATTCTTTCAGACAACTTGGAGAATTCTTATTCTTCTTCCCAGTGGTGGAAAGATCTCATCAAAAGCGGGAAATTTCTCTCTAACAAAAGTTTTTATTTTGCAGATAAAGTCCTTTTTCATCTTGGTGACGGATCCAACATTCCTTTTTGGTCGGCGAACTGGAGGAACAGGACATGTATTTCTAAAGTTTTCGCTGATCTTTTCTGTATCAGTACGAAAAAGGAGGCGAAAGTCAGTGACCTGGGAGCAGCAGAAACTGATGGGTGGAACTGGATTTCGGTAGGTCTAACCCCTTCGGATCAGATTGAAAACAGAGCTTGAATTTTGGAATTGAAGAGTTTTGTTGGAGATTTGACCCTAGGCCATGGAGGAAACCAAGACACTGTCAGCTGGCTGGAACAAGGGGAGAAAACTTTCTCTGTTAAGGAAGTTTACAAGATGCTGGTGAATTCTTCTCTGATTCTAAATTACCCCTCTTCTAATCTTTCTTGTGTTTTAGCTTTTGACACTTTATGGAAACTAAAAGCTGTCCCTAAACTGCTTTTTTTTTTTATGGAGAGTTCTATGGGGCAGGCTGGCTGTTAAAATTGAATTAGTTAAATGTGGTATTGATCTGAATCCTTTTTGTGCTATATGTGAATTGGAAGAAGAAGATGTTGGGCATCTATGTTTTGCTCGTGGTCCGATTATGGCTGTTTGGGAAAGAATCGGGGATTGGTGTGGGTCTGAAAGTTTTTACGAAGGAAATAAAATAGACTTTTTCTTGGAATGGTGTGGTATGGGTAATTCATCTGAAGGAAATCTGAAGCTGGGGTGATTTGGTTAATAACAGTTTGGAGCATTTGGTTATGTAGAAATCGTATCATTTTCGAAAACGGTGTATTCAACTTGGATAATCTGTGCTGGGACATCAAGATTAGGGCGTGGAATTGGTGTAAGGCGGGTGATATTTGTAAACCCAACTTAGATTTTTTAGCTTTTTGTATGGACCCTCTAAGAGGGTAGCTAGGTTCGAGTTGGTTGGAAATCTCGCACTGTATCTTTTCTTGTATTTCCTTTTATAGAATAGTGTTCGTGTTCTTCTTTTAATCCCATTGGCTTGATGAAAAAAAAAACACATCTTTTGGAACATTTTTTTTTCATCAAAATTACTTCTTTGATGAGATGAATTCACAGAGAGCTACCCTACGGATAGGCATAGGGGATCCAATTAAATTTCAGATACAACCAACGACTTTCTGTGACTTACATTTAACAAATAACATGTTAATTACTATCCATTATATACAGAAAGTGCGTTAGTTTCAATAAATATATTATATTGACTGAAATCCTCCATACTCACCAATCTTTACTCCACCTCTGGTTCCGTAACAGAACAATAAATATATTATATTTATATTATTTTTAAGAGATCACTTAAATTCAAATATATAATTTAGAGATTCAAAATTTCATTTTCTTTATCATACATAAAAATTTAAAATTTAAACTAATATTAACATAAAAAATATATCAAATTATTTGTTAAATAATAATAATTAATATAAATTTATTTTATAGTGTCGACGCGTGTATCGCATGAACAAACTATAAATACAAAATTAAATTTAATATTTTGAATTATAGTAAGAATAATATTTTAATCAGATTTGAAAAATTCTTGACTTTAGATGCTAGCAGCAAAGACATTGTTGCTCAATGCTGGAACAACTCCATAGAAAACCAAAACCAGAGGCTGGAATGTACTCTCCATCATCTCTCTAAGTGAAGGAGAGAAAAATTGGCAACCTATCCAGGAAAGTAAAACAGGCTCAATGGAACCTGTACAAAATTAGAGGAAATTAAAACTTGATCACTTTGGGAAGCTGAGCAAGTCCTAGATGAAGCCATCAAGGAAGAATGATAATATTGGAGCCAAATGGCTAAAAGTTTATGGCTCAGAGAAGGGGAAAAAATACTAAATACTTTCATCTCAAGGCTCTTCAAAGAAATAAAAGGAATATAATTTCTTAAATTAAAGACACTAATGATGTTACGCACAAAATAGACAAAGATATATTCATTATCTTCATAAACCACATTACCAATATTTTCACATCTAACAGGAAGTCAGACAGCTAAACCATTTACAAAGTTGTGGAAAACAGAATCAGTCCTATAATATTCTCAACCATCAAGGTAATGTTTTTGATCTTAATAAAACTCTTATATGCATTATTCCCAAGATTGCTTCTCCTATGCACCCCTCTGATTTTCATCTTATCTCGCTTTGTAATGTGACTCTCAAATTTGTTACTAAAACTATATCTAATAGAGTCATTCCCCACCTTAATAACATTGTTAGTCCAACCCAAATTTCTTTCATACCCAATAGATTAATCACTGATAACATTAGTCTATCTTATGAATCTTTCTATACCCTTAATAAGAAGAAAAGAAAAAGTAAAGGATGTGTAGGGTTAAAGCTTGACATGGCCAAAGCTTATGATATGTTAGAGTGGAATTTCATTGAGATGACTTTAACCTCCGTCGGCTTCCCTAATAATTTTATTAATATTATCATGAGTTGGTTAGAAACGTGTCATTCTCTATTCTTATAAACAACAATTATTCCAATTGGTTCAAACGCACTAAAGGTATTAGATAGGGAGATGATATTTCTCATTACCTTTTTATTATTTGCGGAGGCCCTCTTGGGTTTTCTTACTAATATCCAAAAAAAGGTAATATTAAAGTGATGGCCTTAGCCATGAATTCCCTTGAAATTTCTCACATTTTCTTTGCTGATGACAGCCTTATCTTTTTCAAAGCAGCTGAACAAGAAGCAAAAGAGATCCACACCATTTTTCAGACTTTCCAGAATAGCTCTGGCCAGCATATTAACTATGACAAATTCGCTATGGTCTTTAGCAGTAGTATTTCTAAAGAGATCAAGGACAAGATCAAGTTTTGGCTTCCTATCAAAGTTACCAATGACATTGGTAAGTACTTAGGCCTCCCTTCTCATCTTGGTAAATCCAAAAGGAAATATTTCAGCTACACTCTAGATAGAATTAAATCCAAAAGGAAATATTTCAGCTACACTCTAGATAGAATTAGGAACAAGCTTAATGGTTGGAAGGAAAAACATATCTCTTATGTCGGGAAGACTACACTTATAAAGGCTATCACACAAGCCATACCCACCTATGCTATGAGTGTTTCAAACTTCCAACCTATTTTTGCATATATATGAACATTATACAAGTAAGGCTTTACAAATCCTCTATTTTAAAAGTAAACAAAAGAAGTCGAAAAGAAGGCCTTGGAAGAAATTTGTGAAGGCTCTATAATACAACACCTAGAAATATGAGAATTAGCCAAGTAAAACTTTCACGGTCGGCTATTATAGGCTGACGATGAACGAAAATTCTGATACACGTGTTTAGAAATACCATAAGTGTCAAATCAAGACGACCCACACATCGCTCAACCAGCATAAATGATAATGTATTCTCCCCTTGGCCGTTCTCCTAGTGGGTGACATACATCTTAGGCCTTTTATATATCGTGCATGGACATTTAAGATATTTAATTATCTCAATTAATTACTTTATAAACTAGATTGAGGCAAACTTGTTAAGAAATATTATGGGTAACTGTTCAATATTTCTTTAAAAGTAATGTATTCACTTAATTCAATATCCCCTAGGCCAAGGTAACTGTTCTAGACTGGGTCGGAGCTGGCCCACCGTCGGGCACGACCCAACCCAGCTCCACGTCGAGGAGGGCCCAACACAGGCCCAACCCATCATTACCGCGGAAGGAAACGTTCCTCACACGTCTTCCCCACATTCTCCACGTGCTCCTCACGCGGGGACATGTCATCAACCAACTACCCACGACTATCGGGCGAAGGTTTCGCTCTTGAGAACAGGTCCTCCACTTCCCGAAGTTCATGGGGCAGTTGACCCAGGACGAAAACCATGTTCTGGTCTTCCATACTGCCATGTAGGATCCTGGAAGTCATTCGTAATGGGCCTGATGATCCAGCCCAAAACAGATGACCGTTGGCCCAGCGCTTGGGGCACATTATAAATACCATCCTCCACAGGAGGGTCAGGTATTCTAATTCACACTAGTTTTCTGTACTTGCACTCTTTTTCCTTCACTCTGAACCTTACTTTAGCATCGAAGTGTCTTGCAGGTACACCCCCTCCTCTTCTCCACTGTCGTTGAACTTGGAGCTCACGACGTGTTGCTGGCCACTGATATTCTTCTGATCCCGATAAGATCAGTAACCAACAATGGGACAAAGTTCACATATAGGAGGTTCAGGGAATTTCTAGACAATTTACAGATAACTCAATATTTCATCTCTAGGGAGTTTATTAAAGTTTCATTGCCTTTGACTTCTAAGGTTTTATGTTTTGATTGTTTTTTCATTAGATTTTGGTTTTGCTTATCGTTATTGAGTCTCCTCACATGATTGTGAACCTTAGGATTGAGTTCTAAATTCATTTTTTATGCATGCATAAATCAAACTATTTGATTATAATTCCAGCAATATGCTTCTATTCAATTTGTTGAGTTTTTGAATCAAATACCACATTTGAGAATTGTTTAAGTCATGACAAGGTTGGAATCACAAAGACACTTCACATTTTGCAAAAACTGATATTCTGGAAGTGTGATTCTAACCACACACTTCCATGACTCGGATCATTACTATAGAATCCCTAGGAATTATTCACATGCTGTCATGATTTGAATCACAACATCTATGACTCGAATCACAAAGGTTTTATTCAAGTTAGACACAATATTCATATTTTAGAATTTGACTCTATACATGTGATTCAAATCACACACTTTCATGACTTGAATCACATGACTCAAATCACAAGAAGCATGACTCGGATCACATAGTTGGTGTTTCTTGTTTCTTTGGTCTTGATTCAAATCACTTGATCTCTTGACTCGTCTTCATACTATTTGCTCGTGACTCGAATCAAAAAGCATCTTTTGCTCATTTTTGTGCTAGACCTCCAGCACATATAAAAATCTTTTTCTCAAAACCCATTCACAATGTTGAAATAAATACACATACAAGTTTGATTTAGAATTCACAACACATTTGTTCTCTAAACATTCAAAAGAGTTTTGAATATTTTTTTTGTTTCTGAAACGAAATCTTTCATCTTCTGTGGAACCATGTTTTGCAAGTAATCAAAGAAGCTCTCAATAATATTATTTTGATGATGACAACTAAAAGGAATGTTTGATAATGCGAACTGTATGGAAACTTGTATAACAACCTCTATAACCTATGAGGATTCAAATATCACAAGCGGTCCAAGATGCAAGTAGACAACTTAGGGTTTGATGATCATTAAAAACATCTTTTGATGATGGTACTCAACGAGAATAAATCTCAAACCTCATCTCCAAAAAGATTCAAGAAAGTGTCTATATGATTGGTTTAATTGACAAGTTTTAAAGCTTCAAAGTATGAAAGAGAGGAAGTGTGAAAGCTCGCCCTGTTGCGTCTGAGTGAACTATGTGTTGTAAACACACAAGGGATTTTTCATAAAGTTATACGGCTAAAATTACACACACACACACACACACACACTAAAATAAGTTTTTAAGCCTCTATTTCTTAAGAAAAAAATACTTAAATATGTCTTTGTGTCGTGCATGTTGAATTGAGAACTGTCATAATAGTTTTGGACGAATTTTTGTATTGTCCAATCGATTGACACTTATACTCAATCGATTGGGTTAGTGGAAAAGTTGTCGTTAAATAATTGTGAAAGCGTCTTAATGAAGGGAAACATCTCAGTATATTTTCTTTCCTTTTAAGCCTTCATAATCGTTTATTTTTAAGGCTTCCAATCGATTCTAACAAGGTGCCAATCGATTGGCACATTAATTTTGGGATTGATCAGCCATCATGGCTTCTTCAATCAAGTCGCCATATTCATCTATTGATTGATCTAGGAATCTCTCATTGAGTTCTTGCTATAGTTGATCTCCTTACCTCCTGTTCTTGCTCATCTTCCTCTACTTAATCTTCTTGCAATATAGTTCTAATGTTGCTTGAGTTTTCACCATTCTGCATTGGACTGTTTAAAACTTTCATCCAGTTCCATCCTTTGCTTTTATATAACTACACATCCATGCTTATTATCATCTTATTCTTATTAGATAAGAATAATTTATATATGCATGTTGAGTGATAACCTATGTAGATCATTGCTTAACTTTTATCATCCAAATTCCTGCTTAATTACTCAAGTACATGCATGGAGCAAAGTGGGCCAAAAATTCCGAAGTGACCAAGACTTGGCAACAAACTTGTCCAAGATTCATATAGTTTCTTGATAATTAGCTTCTTTGTTAGTCATCTATGGATGATATATACTGCTTTTGAGGGTGTTTTTCCCCATAAGTGATTTGGCAATTGTTTATTCTTAAGCATTCTTCTTGTCATGTTTAATATGCTTCTATTCATTTTTCAGCAATGTCACTGTGCTGAAGTATGTAGGGAGTTATTACCTCATGTTGAATTCCTTATTTCTCACAAAATTGTGCAATCTAAGTTGAAGTATATTCACCTCCTCCATTAGTTCTAAATTTTTATTCAGTTTGGTTTTCAACTAACAACTTAAATTTCTTGAACTGTGTGAATACTTCACTTTCTTTCTCCGTCAAGTAAATACACCTATACCTAGTGAATTCATCTATGAAGGTTAGAAAATAGCAGTTACCTTCAATCAGAATGAGCAATCTCCAACTTCTGCTTTGACTTTATAATGTTCTCATTTGAACATTGGTATATTTGTAGATAACTTATTAAAGGTTGCACTTCCATTTTCCATTATTATACTTTTATATCGAACTGAAGCTCTTAATACCAATTTGTTGGGATTACTTATTTTGTAAGGTATTGAGCATTTTGTGTGTGGGGGGAGGGGAGATGGGGAGAGGGAGAGAGAGGGGAGAGAGAGAGAGAGAGAGATGTTCTCATTAATCTAGCATGATTAAAAAGAAGGGTTAAATATATGTCACCCCTGACAATGTAGCAAGTTTTGATTTCACCCCCAATAAGATTTTTTTTGTGTTCCCCCCTTGCCAAATCCAGATTTCCTCAATAAAGACACTAGGGTCACATTTTTGCTTAGAATTAGAAAATATGTCCTACGTGGCACTGGGCAACTTGCTGACTATGTATTTAGTATTTTATTTAAAAGAAAAAAAGCTTACAATTTAATCAGTTTCTTATTTACCCCCCGTGAAAACCTAGGGCTCACGATTGTTCATTTCACCCAAAATAGAAATCGGAGAAGACGAAGAAATCGGAGAAGACAAAGTTACAGTGCAGTTGTAATACCCTAATTTTTACCTCTAAGATCCCACATATCATTTTGCATCTCATGCCACAAACAAGATCACAATCTTTGTTTCTCCTGAGCATCTGTATATTATTCTTACCTGTTTTTGATTATGTTTACTAACCTCTAACCAAAATACCAAAAAAAATTGCTGCAGTTTCTCTCTTAGTGTGTTGTGCAGGTTGGTCAAAGACAATTAAGAGATTTCAGGTCAAATGTGGATGTTCGTTCATGATCCAGTCCAGATGGATGTTTGACCTAATCTTGGTCAAACTATCAAGCAATTGTTTCAAGTGCAAGTTATCTGTTTCAGTGGTCTATTTCTCAAGCAGTGACTGTCAAGTTGTTGTGTGGTGATATTCATTAGATTCAAATGGTTGTTGTTCAGTTGTGGTTTGTTCAGTCGTGGTTTGTTCGGTGATAGCTGTGTGCACTTTATCAGAGGCTTGTGGAAACAAATTTAAGACTGTTTTTGGGCTAAAATCGAGATTTGCTACCCATGATCCTTTTTCATATCTAGCTTGATTATCCACCATTCTAAACCATTTCTTATCCATTTTTTGTCCAAATTCTCATGTGAAACCATTTCTCTAAATTTCCATATCCATATTCACAATCCATTTATAATCCATTTCTAATCCATTTTTTGTTTACATTATCCAATATCCATTTCCAATCATCCACTTCCATAAAAATTTCTATTTCTAAACCATTTGCCATTTTCAACAAAAATCCAATAAACCAATATCCATTTAAATGTCCATAACCATTTCCACTTTTTTTTTATCAGTTTTTATCTATTGATAACCATTATCCATTCCAAACCATTTACCTTTTTTTTTTACAAAATCCAATTATCCACAAAAATCTATATTTTTCAATTACCATTTATGTCCATTCTAATAGCCGCATTTTTTCCCCAATATTCATTTTTAGAACAATTCATTTAAACCCATTTCATATTAGCCAATTTACTACTTTTAAAAAAAATAACAAAAAATACAACAAGGCTCTCATGAAGCCTTCACGCCAGCCCCTCCAAACTGCTACTTTCCAACACCAAAATCAATGTCAAGTCGTGCTAATAAGCAAATGAGCTACCACAAAACGTAAGACTTCACAAGCAGCTACATAAAAACTACTACAAGTCATCAAGCCATCACGAACAAGTTACTTCCACAATATATTGCGCAAGCCACATAAGGCTACAAACAAAGCCATCACGCAACACTCAAGCTGCAACGTCACCCACTGCACATTAAACTGGTATCAACAAAAATCCAAACCATACGTTTCCACTACAAAACGACTTGCAAATAGATTGAAACGCAGCGCAGCAACAAATTGAAACGGCAGCAAAAACAAGTTGTTCAGAAACAAAACGCAGGGACTTGAATCAATATACGAAACGACCCTGCAAGCCGAGCAAAACGCAGCACCAAGGTCACGCATAATGCAATATCAAAATGCGGAAAAAATAATTACAAAATTGCATCGCATCAAGAACCAAAACGCAGGCAACACAAACTTGAAACGCAGCAAATATTTCAAAAAATTCAGATTTCAATTCAAATTCTCACCTCACTTGTTCTATAAATAAGAGCCTTTCTTCCTTCATTTTGGCAAGCTTTGAAGCCAGAAAAACTATGCTATTTTTTCCTCAACTTCCATTTACGAAATCAATTCACGCTTCATTCCTTCTTCAATTTTTTCCACCAATTCATTTTCAAGTTAAACCAAATCCCAGCCAGAACAATAGAAAGAGGAAGAAGAAGATTCAACTCATCTGTACCTGAACATTGAAGGTAGTTTGAGAGGTTTTCACATTTTTTGATCCGCTTCCGTTGTTGCTCGTTTCTTGAAATTGTTGATACCATTGTGTTCATCTCTTAATTTCAATCACAATGTGCGTATATCGCTTCACGTCGCTCCGCCGTGATGATTTCGAAGCTCTTCCATGGCCGCCGTGAATAGTGACGGCGAGATGAGGAAGAAGAGATACCTTCACGTTTTCTTCTGATTTTGTTTTTTTTTATTCTTTTATTTCCTTTTAATTATTTTTTTAAATAAAAAAGGATTTTCAATTACAACTTTGAGCTAGGCCCGTTTCAATTCCCACACCACCACATTTCTACAAAAGCCTCCCTCTCTTTTTCTTTAAAAAATTTTCTTTAATTTTTTTTTTATAATGTCTTCTTAATCCTTTTTATTTTAAATTTGGATTTACTACTGTTTTTTTGAATTTTGTTTAGAAAACTTTCTTGTAAAAAATCATAAAAAAATATTTTGATTTTGATTTTTCTTGTATTTTCATTTTGATTAATTGTTGTTGGTTGTTTGGATCTTGAATTTTGATAAGATCTCATCAATATCAATGGACTTTGGGTGTCGATTTTATCCACCAAGAGAGGTGATTGATATTGATGATGATTTAATCGATTTAAGATTCAATTTGTTGTTTCTTTTCATCTTGACCTCTTTCTTCTTCTTCCTTTTTTTATTTTGATCGATGAAAGTCTTATGGATCTTAGAATTTCTTTGTTGAATTCTTGATCAAGACTAGATCGTTACCTATTTTCTTTTCGTGCGGTATTGCTTTCGGATGACGATCTACATATTGTTCATCTAGCATGCATTAGCACAAATATCTATTGAACGGCCTCATTGTAGGGTAATTACTCCGTAAATTACTCGGCGATTGGTTAACATAGCGCAACATTTGTCCCTCTTTATCCAATTCAGAATTTGAACTTTTGTGGCCCGGACCTTGATTGGCCGCGTCAACCCAATGTTGATTAATTTTTTGCATTAGGTCCATAATCTTTGAAACTTGGCGTTGTAGAGGCTTTGGTTCTACCAATCTTCTGTCAAGTTCATCAATCTTGGCCTAAGTGCATTGTTTAATCATTATAGTTCAAAACGCGAAACGGAATAATCGGTGAAGGCTTATGGCACTAGAGCCTTGTGCTACTAACCATTAACTCCTAAATTCTTTACATTTCTTTCTCGCTCCCTATCTCTCTTTATTTTTTTGCTTTATACCATTTTATCATATCATGTTTATGTTTATGTCATTTTTCTTTTGTCCATTTGGACCATATTATCTTGTGCTTTTGTTTTTTTCTTTTGTCCATTTGGACTTAAAACATTAATAAAGGATTAAACCACTAAAAGACTTGTGCTCTTAATTGTTGGACTATGGCCACTATCCTTTGCATTGGAGGACCTATGCTCTTGATTATGGATTTATGGACTTAGACTTAGGATTCTCTCCCTTGTGCTTTGGACCATTATGGAGTTTGGTATCCTAGCCTTTATTTGGTTTGCTTATTGGCTCAAGAGGATGGAATTCTATTCTTATTATGCTTTGAAGAGTGTCTCCATGTGGTTAGATCTTTCTTACCTTAGCTTTTATTTTATGCACTAGGATAGTCACTTCTTCTCCACCCCTTCTTCAATTTTCAAAACTTCCTCTCTTTTTCAAAACCTTCTTGTTTTCAAACTTAAAACCTCTTTCATAATAAAACCTTGACTTTGGTCAAGCGATTTTTAAACTTTATTTTTCTCTAATAAATGTCAATCCATGTTAATCATATTTTGACCATCTCAAAAAGACTTTAAAAAACACCAAACTCATCAATCTCTTTTTGTGCTTTGTGCACTTTTTCCTTTAAAACTTTTTCATAAGTCTAGACATGATTCATTTCTTTAAGCGGAATTATTCGCTTGGAAATTACGACTTTTCTTTACACTTAAAATCAACCAAAACAAACAAATTTTTGTTCTTTGTACCACGAACTACGAGGTTTTGATCCTACAGTGCACATCGTGGGTACGTAGGCATGAGGCGATAAGTCTCTCCAAACACAAAAATCTTTAAAAAAATACTTCTCTTCTCATCTCCCCAATCTCTTTTCAAGCAAACCATTTTCAGACCAAAAAGCGGTAGACATTTCAAAGGGTTCCTATAGAGTACTATAGACGTTTTGGGTGCTAACACCTTCCCATTGCGTAACCAACCCCCCTTACCCATTCTCTGTTTGTTCTTGTTTTTTAGAACTCTTTAGGTTTTGTTCGCTCTTTTTCCTTTCCTTTTTTGGATAAAATAAAAGTGCGGTGACGACTCTTGTTTTCCTTGAGTTAAGTTAATTAATAGCTTATACTCACAAATTTCCCCGCTACAGCAGTCATAGTGGAGCAAAGTGAAGGACGGTCTACATCCTGAAGAAGACGCAGACGAATCGTAAATGTCACAGGTTTATTTGGAAGGTTCGTTTAAACGTTTCTCTTAACTATTTTCACATTGTACTTTGGTTTAAAGTTTTTTGTTATCTGTAATTTCAGAAAATGAAAGTGTTTAATGTTGTATTTCACCATGGAGGGGAATTCATAAGATTGATTGATGGTGATACGATATACAGGGGTGGTGTTTCGACCATAGTGTCTAGGAAACTCATTGATAAATGGTAAATGGTTAACATTCATAAGTTGGTGAATGGGTGGGGTTACATAGAAGGGACGTGCAGAACGTGGACAAAAGTTCTTGACATAGAAGATAACTTTTTCCAGATTAGGAATAATGATTATGCTTACGATTTTGCTGCACACGCTTGTGCGACCCAAGTAGATGGGGAAATGTTTGTGGAGCATGATGTCACTGGAATAGAAGTCACGGTAAAGAGTCCTAGGTGTGTGAATGAGATGGTAGATTTAGATGGATGTGATGATGAAGGAGTTGAAGGGTTTAATGATAGTGAGGATGAAAGAACCGCTGTTATGGAAGATGGATTTGATGGAATTGATGTTTCTCTACCCATTAATGAGGGTACTATATTTGATGGATTGTTAACTGGTTCCAAAAAAAAGAAATAGGGAGATGATGAATATGTTAGTGATGAGCTAGACAACCCTGATCCAGATGTTTCTGATGATGATTGGCGAAAAAGATAATTGAATGAGATGCAGACAAGTTATAATGCTCCGGTTGGTTTAATTTATATTTCCGTAATTAAATTATGTGCATATATGGGTTAATTGGTGTTTTGGTGTGTTAGGGATACCCTTGGTGTGTGGGGTAGTGGCCTTAAAGAGTATAATTAAGGTGTTGAGGGTGTGTGAGTAATACTGTAGAGATAGGTGGTGTTGTGAGTAATATTAATTAAATTAGATTAGTTAATATTTAGTTAATTATAATATTAGGTGAATATTAATTAAATTAAAGTTTGGTGGAAATTATTATTTTTATTTTAATTAGTTGGAATAAGTAATAATAATAATAATATTATAATAAAATAAGGAAAAAGGGGATTAGAGAAAGGGAAGTTGTCAGATAAGTAAAAGTTTGGAGAAAAGAGAAGAGTGAAGGCTAGGGCAAGAAGAATGAGCCCATTGTTGAGGAATTTTGCAAGAACTCTAAGGTAAGGGTGGGGTTCTGATTATTTAAGAATTTGTATAATGATTTATGGGTGAGGATTGATTGCTCTGTTATAAATTATTCTTCTCATATGCTTTAAATATTGCAATTGTATAATTGTGTTTTGTTGATATGTTTTGGTTGTAATTGGATTATGAGGAATTGTATGAACATGATATATGTTGGTGTGTTGGATTAATTTGTGTGGATCATGTAATTGTGTGTTTTTTTGATAATTTAGAAGTGTTAGAGTGTTCTTGATGATGTATGTGATTAGGAGTTGAACTCTAGAAGGTGAAAATATGCATTGTGTGAGAGTTAAGGGTGTTGGGGTAATTGAAAAAGTGATTTTCGTGTCAAAAAGTAGTAGAAAAGTGATTCTGCTACACGTGTAATCAGCTATCAGGAATGGGGTAGCTGGCTACACCATTGAAAAATGTGTTTCTGGGCAAGTTTGAGAGGGTGTAACTGGTTACCTTAATTGTTGTATCTGATTATACTTAGTGGGAATTGTGGGGCAGTGGCGTGGTTACAGGGGTGTAACCGGTTACCTCATATGGGGTAACTAGTTACAACTGGAACAATTTTTGAAAAACTTCGAGAAATCATATCTTGAGCTCTGAGTGTCCGATTTGGGTTCCGTTCAAAGTGTCGGGAAGCTGGTTTAGTGTACTTTAACTAAAAATTAGTTTCTGTACCTGGGAATATATTAAAATTTGTGTGATGTTGTTAAATGCATTAGTGTTTATGTTGTGGTGTGACATATTTGTAAATGCAATTGTTGTTGCTTGCTATATCGTTGTGTTGCTGTTGTTGAATGTTAAAGCATGTGTTTGGTGCATGGTGGCTAGTATTGGCGTAGTTCCTTGACTAATGTGATGTCATTGTACTTTTTGT
This sequence comes from Lathyrus tuberosus, assembly GCA_022829125.1. Taxonomy (NCBI): domain Eukaryota; kingdom Viridiplantae; phylum Streptophyta; class Magnoliopsida; order Fabales; family Fabaceae; genus Lathyrus; species Lathyrus tuberosus. The sequence continues at coordinate 15,934,934 of JALAZF010000031.1, forward strand.
TGGTCTTTCATGTCTGTTATATATGTCATGCATCATGGTGTGGGATCCTAGTTTGTGAGCCTCAATCATATGGTGAAGGATTGGGCGCGAGTAGCTAATTCCTATGGTGATGGAATTAGTGAAGCGTTACCTATGGTGATGATAATGAGTTTTTGGTGAGTCTCAGTCCCATTGTGTGGATTGGGTGCGAGTAGCTAATTCCTATGGTGGTGGAATTAGTGAAGGGTTGCCTATGGTGACCATTTTGGTGGGCTCTGATCCTAGGTGGGGATCGGAGCGGTGAACCTGAGAGTTCACGAATTGGTACCACATGCATTGAGTCAAGTTGTGGAGTCTCATTGCATTGCATATATGTTGTGTGTTGTGTTTGGTTGTATGGAAGTATGATTGGTGGAATGGGTGATTGTGCATGAATAATCTGATGCTTACTTATTATTATGCTTTTCTTTATATAATCATGATATCTCACCCCTTATGTTTGAATGTTGCCTTTGCATGGGCATCGTACAGATAATCCACAATAGAGCGTGAATGTGATTGGAAGATGGTGTCTTCCTTTTATTTTTAGAGTCAGTGTCTGATCTGATGTGTAACACTGTGGGTTGGCATTTGTGTGTTGTTTTCGTTGGTGGAGACTTATGTTTATCTCCTATGTGGATGTTTCCTTGATGATCACACTTTTCTATTTTATGTTTTAAACAATACTAATTATTTGATGTTGATGTTTCCATTACTTATAAAAAATGAAGTCCAGACATGGTAAATGTTTTATTATTATTATTAGTATCATTAATAATTTTTAGAAAGTAGTATGTGTTACATATCTGATTACATGAGCAGATGTTTGTTGGAAAGTAGCATCCTAAATGCATGTTGTTTTAATTTACTCTGATAATTTTATTTAAATTACACGGGGGATATTTAGGGTGTTACATAGTGGTATCAGAGTCTGGTTGGTCTGTCCGGCCAAGTTGTCGAGTCGGTGTAGTGTTACAGTTGAATATTGTTGTTGTAGTCTTCTGACCTTTGGTGTTGTTATTGCTGGAAAACAGAAATGGCTAGAAGAAATAATGTTGCGATCGCTGCTGCTTTGTAGGTTGTTGCTCAGGCTGTTCAGAATCAGCCTAATATTGGTGGGAACGATGAGTTCCGTCATTTGGGGAGGTTTTAGAGGAATAATCTGCCTACTTTCAAGGGTAGGTATGATCCTGATGGAGCACAGGTGTGGCTCAAAAAGATTGAGAGGATCTTTTGGGTGATGGACTGCTCCGAGGCAAAGAAGGTATGGTTTGGTACTCATATGCTGGCTGAGGAGGCTGATGACTGGTGGATCAACACTCGTCAGGATCTAGAAGCTGCAGGTGAGGTGGTCATTTGGCCTATGTTTCGCAGGGAGTTTCTGAGGAAGTATTTTCCTGAAGATGTTTGTAGGAAGAAGGAGATTGAGTTTCTGAAGCTGAAGCAGGGTAATTTAACTGTTACTGAGTACGCTGCCAGATTCATGGAACTTGCAAAGTTATATCCTCATTACAGTGAGGCAACTACTGAGTTCTCAAAGTGTATTAAGTTTGAGAATGGTTTGCGGCCTGAGATTAAGGAGTCGATTGGATACCAATAGATACGAAGGTTTCCAGAGTTGGTGAACAGCTGTAGGATTTTTGGAAGATGACAAGTAAAGCTCAGTCAGCTCATTATAAGAGTCTGGGTGAGAATAGAGGAAAACGGAATTTGAACCGTGGGAAGTCATATAGTGCTCCAACTGAGAAGGGTAAGGAGAGGGTCACTAATGGTAAGAGGCCAAGTGAGGGAGGTGCTCTTACTCCTCTTAAGTGCTTTAGGTGTGGTGAGTTGGGTCATCGTGTCAGTGAATGCAAGAGTGATGTGAAGAAGTGTTTTCGTTGTGGGCAGACTAGACATCTGATGGCCGATTGCAAGAGCAATGTGGTGACTTTCTACAACTGTAGTGAACCAGGACATATCAATACTCGTCAGAATCCAAAGCAAGCTTCAACTGGAGGAAAGGTGTTTGCTCTGTTGGGGACTCAGACTTCAAGTGATAACCGGTTGGTCAGAGGTATATGTTACATTAATAATACATATTTGATCACTATTATTGATACATGTACTACTCATTCTATTATTATTGCTGATTGTGTGAGAAGGCTAGGCCTTGTTGTGTCTTCCATGAAGCGATAGATGGTTGTTGATACTCCATCTAGGGATCGATAACTACTTCTTTGGTGTGTTTGAGTTATCCTCTGTCAATTTTTGATAAGGATTTTGGTGTTGATATTATTTGTTTTCTGCTTAGGGATCTTGATGTGATCTTGGGCATGAACTAGTTGGATTTCAATCACGTTCATATCAATTGCTATAACAAGTCGGTGTTATTTCTTACTTTTGATGATGAGGAAGAAGTTGGTTTCTTATCGGCTATGTTGTTGAAAGAGATTTTAGAAGCGGAAACTCAGGTGCTTGTGTTGTTCGTGTCATTGTCTGTGAAAAGTCAAGTTGTGATTGATGAATTGCAGGTGGTGTGTGAATCCCAAGATGTGTTTCCTGATGATTTTTCAGATGTGCCGCCAGAGAGAGAGGTGGAGTTTTCTATTGATCTTGTCCCTGGTACCAAATTTGTTTCTATGGCACCATACAGGATGTCAGCATCGGAGTTAGCAGATTTGAAGAAACAATTAGAAGATTTGCTGGAAAATAAGTTTGTGAGACCAAGTGTGTCACCTTGGGGAGCTCCGGTGTTGTTAGTAAAGAAGAAAAATGGTAGTATGAGGTTGTGTGTGAATTACCGAAAGTTGAATAAAGTGACGATCAAGAACAAGTATCCACTTCCAAGAATAGATTATTAGATGGATCAGTTGGTGGGTGCACGTGTGTTTAGCAAAGTTGACTTGAGGTCGGGTTACCACCAGATTCGATTGAAGGATGAAGATGTTCAAAAGACGACTTTTAGAACTCGCTATGAACACTATAAATATTTGGTGATGCATTCGGCGTTTCTAATGCATCTGGAGTATTTATGGAATATATGAATCGTATATTTCACACTTATCTAGATTAGTTTGTGGTGGTTTTTATTGATTATATTTTGATCTATTCTAATTCGGAAGAAGAGCATGTTGAGCATTTGTGAATTGTGCTACAAGTGTTGAAAGAAAAGAAGTTTTATGCCAAGTTGTCAAAGTGTGAGTTCTAGTTACAAAAAGTTAGTTTTCTTGGTCATGTTATTTCAGGTGATGGTATTGCTGTGGATTCGTTCAAGGTAGATGCAGTTCTACAATGGGAGGCTCCGAAGTCAGTTACTAAGATTAGAAACTTTTTGGGCTTGGGTGGTTATTACCGCAAATTTATTGAAGGCTTTTCCAAGTTAGCACTTCCGTTAACTCAGTTGACTTGTAAAGGTAAAGCGTTTGTGTGGGATATTCATTGTAAGAAGAGTTTCATTGAGCTGAAGAAGAGATTGACTATAGCTCCAGTTTCGATTTTGCCTTAACCAAATGAACCGTTTGTGGTGTATTGTGATGCGTCGATGATGGGTTTAGGTGGTGTGTTGATGCAAAATGGCAAGGTTGTGGCTTATGCTTCACGACATCTGGGGGTTCATGAGAGAAACTATCCTACTCATGATTTAGATTTGGCTGCAGTGGTGTTTGTTTTGAAGATTTGGAGGCATTATCTTTATGGTTCCAGATTTAAGGTGTTCAGTGATCATAAGAGTTTGAAATATCTGTTTGATCAAAAGGAATTAAACATGAGGCAGCGTAGATGGTCGGAATTCTTGAAGGATTACGACTTTGGCTTGAATTATCATCCGAGTAAGGCAAATGATGTAGTTGATGCTTTAAGTCGGAAGTCTTTGCATATGTCTGCTATGATGGTTAGAGAGTTGGAACTTATTGAACAGTTCAGAGACTTGAGTTTGGTCTATGAGATAACGCCACAAAGTGTGATGTTGGGTATGTTGAAGATCAACAACGATTTTCTTAATAATATTAAAGAGTCAGAAGTTGGATGTGAAGTTGATGGACTTGATGGTTGGGAGTAATCAGACTGAGGATAGTGACTTTAAATTTGATGAGCAATGTGTGCTGTGATTTTGTGACAAAATTTGCATTCTTGATGATTCTGAATTTAAGAAGATGATTTTAAAGGAAAGTTATAGGAGTAGCTTGAGTATCCATCCAGGAGCTACAAAAATGTATCAGGATCTAAAGAAGATATTTCGGTGGCTTGGATCGAAGCTTGATGTGGCTCTGTTTGTGTATGCTTGTTTGACCTGTGAGAAGTCAAAAGTTGAGCATCCGAAGCTTGCAGGGTTGATGCAAGTGTTGGACATTCCAGAGTGGAAATGGGATATCATTTCGATGGATTTTGTGACTGGGTTGCCGAATACTCCGAGTGGGCATGATGCGATTTGGGTGATTGTTGATAAATTGACGAAGTCAGCACATTTTATTTCGATTAACATCCATTTTTCTTTGCACAAGTTGGCAGAGATTTACATTCGTGTGATTGTGAAGTTGCATGGAATTCCGTTAAGTATTGTTTCAGATAGAGATCTGAGGTTCACTTCTAGATTTTGGGAAATTTTACAGGAGGCCTTGGGTTCGAAGCTGAGGTTGAGTTCAGCTTATCATCCACTGACAGATGGTCAGACAGAGAGGAATATTCAGTCATTGAAGGATTTGTTAAGAGCTTGTGTTCTTGAGCAAGTAGGTGCTTGGGATAGTCATTTTCCATTAATAGAGTTCACTTATAATAACAGTTGCCATTTTAGCATTGGAATGATACCTTTTGAGGCATTGTATGGTTGGAGGTGTATGACACCTTTGTGTTGGCATAAATCTGGTGAGAGTGTGGTGCTTATACCGGAGATTGTCCAACACACTACTGAGAAGGTGAAGCTGATTTGGGAGAAGATGAGAGCTTTACATAATAGGCAGAAGAGTTACCATGATAAGAGGAGGAAGGATCTTAAGTTCCAAGAGGGATGCCATGTATTCTTGATAGTCACTATGGTGACCGGCGTTCGACGTGCTTTGAAGTCGAGGAAGCTTATTCCTCGGTTTATTAGTCCGTATCAAATATCAGAAAGGGTTGGAATTGTGGCTTATAGAGTGGCGTTGCCACCAAATTTTTCAAATTTACATGAGGTATTCCATGTTTCACAGCTTCGGAAGTATGTTTCGGATCCGTCCTATGTGATTCCGATGGATGATGTACAGGTGAGGGATAACCTCACAGTTGAGGTTTTACTTGTAAGGATTAATGATCGTGAGTTGAAGCAGTTGCGAGGCAAGAAGATTGCTCTCGTGAAGGTAGTGTGAGGAGGCACTGCCAGAGGGAATATGACTTGGAAGTTGGAGAGTAGGATGCGAGAGTTGTATCCAGAGTTGTTCGCATCAGGTAAATTTTCGAGACGAAAATGTTCTAAGTGGGGGAGAGTTGTAATGCCCCGATTGATTTAATTTATATTTCCGTAATTAAATTGTGTGCATATATGTGTTGATTGGTGTTTTGGTGTGTTTGGGATACCCTTGGTATGTGGGGTAGTGGCCTTAAAGAGTAGAACTAAGGTGTTGAGGGTGTGTGAGTAATAGTGTAGAGATGGGTGAACTTGTGAATAAAATTAATTAAATTAGATTAGTTAACATTTATTTAATTATAATATTAGGTGAATATTAATTAAATTAAAGTTTGGTGGAAAGTATTATTATTATTTTAATTAGTGTGAATAAGTAATAATAATATTAATATTATAATAAAATAAGGAAAATGAGATTAGAGAAAGGGAAGTTGTCAGATACGTAAAAGTTTGGAGAAAAGAGAAAAATGAAGGCTAGGACAAGAAGAATGAACCCATTGTTGAGGAATTTTTCAAGAACTCTAAAGTAAAGGTAGGGTGATTATCTAAGGGTTTGTATTTTGTGTCAAAAAGTAGCAGAAAAGTGATTCTGCTACAGGTGTAATCATTTACCAGGATTGGGGTAATTGGTTACACCATTGAAAAATGCGTTTCTAACCAAGTATGAGAGGGTGTAACCGATTACCTTAATTGTGGTAACCAATTACACTGAGTGGGAAATATGGGGCAGTGGTGTGGTTACAGGGGTATAACTGGTTACCTCATATGGTGTAACCGGTTAAACTGGGAACAATTTTTGAAAAACTTCAAAAAATTATATCATGAGCTTCAAAAAATTACCTTTCGATGTGTCGCGAAACTAGTGTAATGTACTTTAACTAAAAATTAGTTTATGTACCTGGGAAACTAGTGTGATGGTGTTAAATGCATTGTAGTATTTATGTTATGGTGTGACATATTCGTAAATGCAATTGTTGTTGCTTTCTATATCGTTGTGTTGATGTTGTTGAATGTTATAGCATGTGTTTGGTGCATGGTGGCCAGTATTTGCCTAGTACCTTGACTAAGGTGATGTCATTATATTTGTTGTTGTTGCATGTCTGTTATATATGTCATGCATCATGGTGTGGGATGGTGGTCCGTGAGCCTCAATCCTATGGTGATGGATTGGGTGCGAGTAGATAATTCCTATGGTGATAGAATTAGTGAACCGTTACCTATGGTGATGGTAACGAGTTTTTGGTGAGTCTCAATCCCATTGTGTGGATTGGGTGCGAGTAGCTAATTCCTATGGTGATGGAATTAGTGAAGTGTTGCCTATGGTGACGATTTTGGTGGGCTCTGATCCTAGATATCCGATTACGTGAGCAGGTGCTTGTTGGAAATAGCATCCTAATTGCATGTTGTTTTAATTTACTATTATAATTTTATTTAAATTATACGGGGGATATTTAGGGTGTTACATAATAATATGCAAATTTATGGGGATATGCTGCTGAGTTGCAAATGGTAAATGATGGGAATACTATGAAGATCAACGTTAACAGCAAAATACTATGAATACTATGAATGACAACAAAATGAAACATTTCATTAATGCAAATGCATTTTACACTGTCTGCATAATCTTCAAAATACAATACTGCATTTTCTGCATAAACTTCAAAATATATCAAGCTACAACAAATTTCAATAAGATGAAAATTACATAAACTTATACAACATTGCAAACATAAACCACGAGATCATAAGTGTCATCTTCAGATTGAAATATTTCTTCTTCTGAACATCAATCTTCATATTTGTTTTTTCTAACTTCTTTGCTGTGATTTCTAACTTCACATTTGTCATCTCACAGTTTTTTAAAACAGGTCACAGTTATTCCCATTCTACAAACACAAACAACATTTACACACAAATATCACAGACTGGATTTTATGATGTGCAACATTATTAATTTTCTTACCCCTGTGTTACGACATCTCCAAAATTTCCTATTATAGTTTTAAATAGTGTTGGCGACCCAAATATTTATTGCACGATCGCATCCACACCTAGGTAAAGATGAAAATCCAATAGAAGGTGTGTTGCTGCTTCCAATTGTGTTGCTTCCAACCATGTTATCTTCTAAGCAAATTCGTACCAGGGAGAAGAAGAAGAACGTATATGCGAATGGAAGAAGAAGATAACGAAAACACAAATTGGATTTGTGATCCCTACATTTCACGGGGGTAAATCAAAAACTGATGCAATGTGTGAAAATTTACACAGTCGGTAGGTTGCCCAATGCCACGTAGGACATATTTTCAGATTTTGAGCGAAAATATGACTTCATGGTCTTTATTGAGGGAATTTGAATTTAGTAAGGGAGGAATTAAAAAAATCTTATAGGGGTGAAATCAAAACTCGCTATAATGGCAGAGGGGTGATTAACCCTAAAAAGAATGACGAGTGTTTTTATAATTAGAGAATCAACTAACTAACTAATTACTAAATATGTCACACAGTTAGTTGATAACACGAAATTATATCGTATATTTGACTTGACTTGCATGGATTTTAGTTGCGATTTCTTTTATTTACCATGATTTATGTCTTGTTATGCTGGTATTATTGTCTTTTCAGGTACCTTGAGTAGTAAGTGGATTAGATTACAAAAGAAAGAAAAAAGAAGGGAAATGAAGAAATAATGAAGAAAAGAATATATAAATGTGAAAGAAGGTTAAGTGGGGCCCACCACATTTCAAGAGGGTGGCGCCTACCACACCAAATGAAGGGTGGCGCCCACCACTAATATATGTAGCACCTGCCACTTTAAAAAAGGGAGAAGAATGTGGCGCCTGCCACACTTGAAATTAGGTGAAAGTGGCGCATGCCACTATACGTGGCAACTGCCACAGATCAAATGGAAAAAAAAACCATTTTCTCCTATATTGTCTCCACGTCCGGAGTTTTCCTCGTTCAACCGAGTCGTCAGAATTTCACGAAAATCATCCAAATCTCACGAAACCAGTTGAGTATAAAAGAGAAGGTTGGTTTCCAGATTAAGGGTCGTAGAATTTCAGCCAGAATTTTGTTTCTTAGAATTTTAAGCAGAGAATTTACTTGTAAAAGTAATAGTTCTTCCACATCGGGAGGCTATTGTAATTCTAGTTTTAGGATTTGTTTCTTTGATTTCATTTCTGCATTTGAATACCAAGCGTGTCGGCATATTTCCGAATTCAAGTTTCAACAGTGTTTCCAGTTTTATTTTAATTCCAGGTTCTATTTTACTTGCTTATTTTTACTGTTTATGGTTTCAACTTAGAATAGATTAATTGTTGAATCATGCCGTGCCTTATGTTTAATTATCGTAATAGCATATTTATGTTGCAAACCATGTCTGGCTAAATCCATTGATATCGGTATGTAGATACAGTCATCCGGACGGGATTCGGTAATAATTGGCGTAAACGTTTAACAACTATTTTTCTGGTCTTAGTTTCTTGTTCTAAAATTAAAATAGCTTTTATACGAGAGTAAAAAGAAAACAAAGGTTACGGTCAATACAGCGAGAGCTTGAGATTTTAACCGGATAGTAGAAACTAGACATTAATTCTAAACACAGTGAGAGCACTTTAGAATTAATTAGAATTTATCGATTTCCAAAAAGTACTTTTAAATTCAAATGAGACAGCGAGAGCAAAGCATTCTTATTTAAGAGTATAATCGGAGTCAACAAACACGAGAGTGTGAGATAAAGTCTTTTAAATCAGTATTTTCCACTGAAGAATATTTTTACATTTTAATTACGCCAACGATTTATTGAATCCTCGAAGTTTGATGAGTTACATACCGATATCCCGTTATATCTCTATTAAAGTTTAGTTTTCGTTTACATTAATTTCTTGTTGACCCTTAAACTTTAGAAATTCATTTGCCTTAGATTTACGTAGTAACATTAGATAACGGTAAGTTCGATTTTTGGTCCTTTGGGTTCGATAATCTTTAAAATTACGCGATACGACTGTGCACTTGCAGTCACGAATCCTATAGACATACTAAGTCGCGATCATTAGTTTATGTTACAAATCACTCACTTGCAACACAAATGAACGGCCACTAAAAGTGAATTACATAAAGTTTTCAATTGATCACTAATAAAAAAAAGGTTAAATATGTTTTAGTCCGCCTAAATATCTCAAATTTCGTTTTTAGTTTCTCAAAATATTTCATTTAAAGAATGGACCTCTTAAAATTTTTCATCCACACTTTTGGTCCCTAATACTAAAATTGTCGCTAAAATTGTTGTTAATTCAGTCGCTAAATAATAAATCGTCGTTAAAACCGTTACTGATTTTGTCGCTAAGCTGTAAAAATCGTCGCTAAATTGTAGGAGAGACCAAAAGTATGGATGAAAAATTTTAAAAAGACTATTTTTTGAAGAAAATATTTTGAGGGACTAAAAACTAAATTTAAAATGTTTAGAAGGACCACAAACATACATAACATTAAAAAAAAAATTCAAAAACAATGCCTTCATATTTTACTCTATCTTAAATGAATTTATAATAAATTTATAAACAAATATTAAACAGAATAAATATAGTAAAATATAATAAGAGGAGTGGGGAATTTGATTACTTGTAGAAAACAAAGATTTCTTGGATTTGTTTTCTTCCGCTATTTTAAGGAATGATTTTTCCAATTTGAAGAACACCAAAGGTTAATTCAATGATTAAATTATAAGTATCCTACTGTTTGGGTATCAAAAGTCCACATATTAACGATGTTGTTTTGGAAGGAAAGTAATTGTAATGATTTTTCATACCATCGAATGTGTTGCCATTGCGAGGGGTGAACGTGACCTTTCTTCCCCGGTGAACAAGTACTACGAAATCTATGATGATAGCCAAAACGTGTTTTTTCTTCTTACGCCGTGCAGAAGTCTTGTGCATGTTGGTGTGTAGCAAGACCGAAGAGAAACGATGGTGAATTTTTACATGGATAAGAAAAGGGGATGAAGACATGACATTGAGCTAAACGGTTATCAACCATCAAGATTCATAGTTTCTTCTTTCCGGCGAACTAAAGCGTTCATTAGGAGACAAGTGACAGATTTGTGATTTATTGGATTCAAAATCTTATAAGCTACTCTCGAATCAATAATGAAAATCACAAATGTAAAAATGTTGAAAGGCTTGATTGAGAAGACGGGAATGTAATTGGAAGACATGTTTGTAAAAAAATCATTAGTAATATTGTTTGGTTAGGAAATAGAAATGAAAGATGAAGTTGTAAAGTTGTGTCTTGTTGAGATGGAGCGGTACTTTCGTTGTGATGGAGAGAGAGTACCTTCAACAATAAATACTCTAAGGTTTAAGTTAGTGAAAAATATTAGAAATAATGTGTGAGTGAGAATAAATTTGAATATTTGAAATGACGTGTTTTACACTTTTATATATCAAAAGCAGTTGAAATCATTCACGTGTGATGCAGCATGTTGTGCGGACAGTTGTCTGATTGAATCAGACAATGATTGATACACCAAAGTGCATAATTGTCTGCTTGTGGTCAAGTCAAGATTTACCTATGTTGTTCATCCTTTTAATTTACGGTTCGCACTTGGACTTTTTGTCACAGTCTTGGCTGGGAATTTCGACGCCAGACATTTGTTTAAAGATACAAAGTAAAAATCAAGTGTTTCTTGAGTTGTTGTTGAATTCGACAGGAGCTTGTGCAAAAATCCTGGTCGAAGAGGTCTTCATAAAGAGGACATGCTGGAAAAACACTTAGAAATATTTTCTAAGTATGGATAGCAACTTCGACGGTGGTGTATGTGGCTCTCCTTCGACAGAAGTTTTGAATTTCAAAATACGGATAATAACTGTCTTTTGTCCTTACCCGTTTCTCAGAAAAGATGCGTGGAGAGCTATGGCAAAATGAAGGCATGTAGAGCAAAACGTGTCAATTTTTGGAGGAATATCCATTGAAGACGGTTATTTTTGACATGTTATAAATAGGAGTCTTAGTGTTAGGATTTATGTGTGTTCAATTGTTGTACAATACTAAAAAAATCACTCAAAGTATCTAAGTAAAGTGAGAAAAGTGTTATCATTTAGAATGTACGTTTGAAACACCACATTATTTCATTTCAATAGAAATTTATTTTCATTTATCAATTGCTTCTTTTACTGCACTTTTACTTTGAAGTTTTCTTCATTGCACTTTTTTTATGAATTTCTGCAAAGTTTATCTTTTCAAAAACTTTAAAACAACCTTTTTACGAACATGAATGTTGTCGAAGTGTTCTTCAAATTTCCCGGAAGAAATTAAACAATAAATATGTCCTTAGGATTCACTGGTTGATCCTGTAAGTAAACCATTTTTGAAAGACTAGCGGTTGTTTACCAATTTTCACGGTAAACAAATTGGCACGCCTAGTGGGATATTGCTATTGTTTCAAAAAAAAAATTCTTTTTCTAGAAATTTTTTGTATTAAGCTCATCATTTTTACTATCTCTCTAAACTTCATTGCATGAGAGTTAGGAGTGGTAGAATAGCCACAAACAACAAAGAGAGACCAAGGAGAAGATACGTAAGGAGGATGGTGAATCAAAATCCACCAAATGATGGAGAACCACCCCCTTCTTCTTCGACAGGGGGAAATACAATTCCAACGTCAGTGTCTGAAACCATACCATCCACGGCAAGTTCGACGTCTTTGCACTCAATTGCCCAAAGTGGTCCCGTTCTGTCTTATGTGGGAACACAGGGTCCACCAGCGACCCCCCTTCAGTGGGAAACAATTTATTCAGGCCTTAAATGCATGGATTCTCAATGCCTTCAATAGGACGCAAACAGCCTTATGGCATGCCAACATCAAAATGGCAAGCTTGCACAATACAACATCAGCATTTACAGACCCAGTGGTGAATGTAACATCGCCATTGCAAGGATATGGTTCAAGCATCAATAACATGGGTTGAATTAGTCAGCCCTAAGGAACAAGATTTCCTATCTAGATGCCTAATATCACCAACAATTCTGCAGCAGTGATAATGCAACAGATGGACGAAAGTAATCACGAGATGGTCCAAATGCTTGCCCAATAAATCGGTGTCATGTTAAACCCCTTAATCCAAAATACTACCCAAACAAACCAACAATTGGCAGTGCAAATGATGCGCATTGCTGATTTCTTTGGTGTTCCACAACCCCCTCGACAGCCCTAGAGAGAATGGATGGTAGAGAACCTAGGGGTAGTCTTAGAAGAAGACCCCACAATCAACCAAGTTTAACGAAATGTACCCCAGGCAAACGTATTAAACCAGGGGGCAGCAGTCGAACCTCCTATAATTGAACAACCAATCCCAAGATAACCAAGGGTAGTAATGGTGAATAGGAACCAGAATGTTGATGAAGTCATAAATCAGGTTCGACGCGATGATATGGCAATAGACAATAACCTAGCAGCCATGGTCGAAAGAATTATGGCAAGGAATGCGGTGAATATTGGCATTCATAGGCCAAATTATACATTATCGTTGTTTGAGTATATTCTGCAAACAGAATTACCTCCTAGATGGAAAGTCCCTACGTTCACTAAGTTTTCTGGGGATACTAGTGAGTCCACATTCGAACATGTGGCTAGATACCTAATAGGGGCAGGCGAGATTGCTAATAATGAGAACCCAAGGATGAAATATTTCCCAAGTTCACTTACCAAGAATGCCTTTACATGGTTCACCACATTACCAGCAAATTCGATCCACAATTGAACTCAATTGGAGAGATTGTTCCATGAACAGTTTTATATGGGACAGACGAAGATAAGCTTGAAAGAATTGGCCAGCATTAAGAGGAAATTCTCTGAGCCAATAGACGATTACTTGAATAGGTTTCGATTGCTTAAGGCCATGTGTTTTACACAAGTGCCTGAGCATGAGTTAGTCGAAATGGCCGTTGGTAGCCTTGACTACTCAATTAGGAAGAAATTGGATACCCAATACCTGAGAGACATGGCCCAGTTGGCTTAAAGAGTTCGACAAGTAGAACGACTGAAGGCTGAGAAAGCTATGGCAAACAAGAACAAAAAGGAAAGGGTTGCCTACGTCGAATTCGACGAAGACGGATAAGAAACTAGTACCGATCCCTTTTTCGACGAGAGTGAAATCAACCTTGTTGAACTAAAGCAAGGCCCACTTCATTCCTGTAAAGTCTTAACACCGTCGAATGGAAAAAATCCAGCCAAATCAGAGAAGAATGATAGGTTCCCTAAGATAACTTATACGCTATCAAGGAGGGAAGACTCAGGTTCGCTGACAAATCAAAGAATCAAATGAAGATAGACTCTGATCCTCTTCTAGTGGCGGATGAACATTACTCTGAACCATTTATGGTCAACATGGTGGAAGTTGTTGAGGACTTCGCCAATGACGCTGTAATGTTCAAAGTTGCTGATGGCTTCGCTAGAGGAGTCATTGAAGGATCCAACAAAGAAACCACTGAGGGTTTCACCCAGGAAGTTACTGAGAACTTCAACCAAGAAGTCACTAGTGATTTCGACAAAGAAGCTACCGAGGGCTTCGCCAAGGATGTCACTGAGGACTTCAAAATAAAAACCACTGAGGGTTTCGTCAAGGAAGCTACTGAAGGCTTCGACAAAGAGATCACTGAAGGTTCCAACCAAATAATTACAACACATGAAATTGATGATGGTTTCATACAAGTTAACAACGAAACTAAGGCTACTGAAGGCCTTAGAATAAAATTACAAGAGTTAGACATCACAGAAGGTGCCAGCCTTGGAGTCAATATGGTCGAAATGACCCATGAATCTGCGATAGAGGTGGACGAACACAACCTCAAGCAGGAAGAATATGTCAAGGTGGCATCTCCAAAGCAGGAAGAGAATTTGGTCGAATTCCTCCATAGATGACAAAGAAAGAACTCTGAAGTAATGTTGTGCCCAAGGTGCAACGTAGTCTTTGATTGGAAAGCTACAGAGAACATACAGGGAGTTCGATAAGCAAGAAACAAAAACAATTAGAGGGATTCTAATAACCGTGGGGCTTTCGATAGGAAGGGAGCGCCCAGGAGACATGACCAAGGTGAACTAGGGCTATGTGGAAATAAGCCATCCACATTCAAACCCACTGCTGACGCCCCTAGGGGCAAGTGGGTGAAGCCAGTCGAGAAGAGGGAACAAGTCCAGAACAAATTACAGAAATTTGAAGTGGAAAGAGGTTCGTCAATAGCATACCGGAGAGAGTTTCAAGCCTCCAAAGAGTCAGATGGCGCTCTGAGAATTATAAGGGAAAAACCCAATGTCAAGGTCTCATTGGAGAAGACAACAGAGAAAGCGCAAAGCTGAAAGGGAGGCTGCAGAGAAGGAAAAGGTTGAGTCAAGTAGCAACGTGTCAATCAAGAAGGATAGCAACAAAGACAGGAAGTCAGTCGAGAGAAAATTGTTTGCTGACCTGAAGGAGGAAGTAGGAGAAAAATATGACCAAGTTATTGTAGATGATGACATGATGATAGATGATTTCGAGTCAGGATCAGAGTCGTCGTTAGATATCATCTGCAACATAGTTTCCGTACTGCCCAAAGAATATAATAGGGTTACAGAGATGGATGAACCAGAGGACGAAGTCGAATTGGAGGTGGTCAGTCACTGGCCAGTCTGTTATTATATACTAAATAATAGTTGCGTCGAAGAACAAAATGCCTTCTTTGAAAGGCCTGACGAGACCATGAAAAACCATCTAAAGCCTCTATTTATTAGAGTCAAAATAGAAAGTGTGGGAATAAATAAGATACTAGTTGACGGCGGAGCAGCTGTAAACTTAATGTCGCACTACATGCTGAAGAAAATTAGGAAAAATGACTCTAATACAAAGCCCTACAACATGGTCCTCTCAAACTATGAAGGGAAAGTGGGCACCACTATGGGGGTCATAAAAGTGGATCTAACAAGTGGCACGATCACAAGGCCAATAATGTTCATAGTTGCGTCAAAGGCGAACTATAATATGCTCTTTGGTCGAGAGTGGTTTCATGGAGTAGACACAGTTCCATCTTCATTTCACCAACGGATATCCATCTGGAAAAGTGGTGTGATTGTGGAAAACATAGAGGCGGACCTAAGCTACTGTGGTAAGCGAAGAAGACTACGTGTTTAGAATAGTAGGAATCCAACCAACTGGTTGGGGTAGCGAGTTTGGTGACGATGACTGAGTCATTGACACTTAGAAAGATTTCGGCTTACATAGCCAAAAATAAATTAAAAGCGGCCCTAGAGGCTGAAGTAAAATACATGGCTGTCAAAGCCAAAAATGAAGAAGAGCAATTTAAAGGTCATGGGAAGGACTTAGATCCGAAGCCACCAGACAAGGATCAAGTCAAAGTGCAAAGCCAAAGGCTGGACCCCATCTATGATGACGAGCCTTTGGGTTTTGAAAAGGATCCGCTAGCAAACAATATCAAGATGATGGCGCAAGACCCTTTGGAAGAAATCGACCAGGGAGAATGTGCAACCAAAAGGCCAATATACATCAGTGGTAACATTTACCTATAACTCATAGTCGAAGTAATTGAACTGCTGAAGGAGTTTAAAAACTGCTTCGTGTGGGATTACAATGAAATGCATGGTTTAAGTAGAGATCTGGTCGAACTGAAACTTCCAATAAAGCCTAGGAAGAAGCCCATCAAGCAGACTCCAATGCGCTTTGCACCTGAAGTTCTCTAAAAGATCAAAGAGGAGGTCGAAAGACTTCTAAGATGGAAATTCATACGTACGACCAAGTATGTCGAATGGATTGTCAGTATTGTTCCAGTTATTAAGAAAAATAGAACTCTGAGGGTTTGCATAGATTTCAGAGACTTAAATGTTGCAACCCCAAAAGATGAGTACCCAATGCCTGTGGCGAGCGATTCTGATGCAGGACATGAGTATCTAAGTATGCTCGACGGGTATTCTGGATACAATCAGATTTTCATTGCTAAGGAAGATGTGTCAAAAATGGCATTTCGATGCCCTGGAGCCTTAGGCACCTACGAATGGGTGATAATGCCCTTTGGCCTAAAGAATGTTGGGGAAACTTATCAAAGAGCAATGAATTCTGTTTTTCATGACTTTATTGAAAATTTTATGCAGATTTATAATGATGACATTGTGGTTAAGTCATTTTAAGGAAAAAGTCATATAGACCATCTTCGACAATTATTTGAAAGAATGAGGAAGCATGGTCTCAAGATGAATCCTCTTAAGTGTGCTTTCTGTATGCAGACGGGGGATTTTCTAGGCTTTGTGGTCCATAATAAAGGAATTGAAATTAACCAGAACAAGACCTAGGCCATCATGGAAGCGAAAGCTCCTTCGACGAAGAAGGAGTTGCAGTCATTGTTAGGAAAGATCAACTTCCTGAGGAGGTTCATCTCCAACTTAAGTGGCAAGACTCAAGCCTTCTCACCTCTACTTTGACTCGAGCAAGAAATATTTGAATGAGGGCAATCACAGCAAGAGGCTTTCGACAAGATTAAAGAATAACTTGCTCACCCTCCAATTCTGGCGCCTCCTTGTAGAGATAGGAGTATGAGATTGTACATATTTGCGTCTGACAAGATTTTAGGGAGCATGTTATCTCAAAAGGATGAAAATGGCGTTGAAAGAGCCATTTATTACCTTAGTAGAGTCTTGAATGATGCAAAAACTAGATATACTATAGTCAAAAAATTATGTCTATGTCTATACTTCTCTTGTACAAAATTAAAGCATTATATAAAGCCAGTTGAAGTTTATGTTTCATCTCATTTTGACATTATTAAACATATATTTTCTAAATCTATTTTACATAGTCAAATTGGCAAATGGGCACTGACCTTAACTAAATATTCATTAACTTATATGCCTTTAAAGGCTATTAAAGGACAAGTGGTAGCAGACTTTATAGTCGACCACTCTATAGTCGAAAACTCCCTAAACTATGTGGAGCTTGAACCATGGAAGTTATACTTCGACGGTTCTAGTCATAAGGATGGAACAGGAGTGGGAGTATTAATTGTTTCTCCTAACAAAATTCCAACAAAATTCAAGTACAAGGTCGAAGGCCTTTGTTCAAACAACAAGGATGAGTATGAAGCTTTAATTGTTGGACTTGAAATCTTGTTGGAATTGGGGGCAACTCGAGTCGAAATAATGGGTGACTTAGAGTTGGTCATAAAGCAAATTATAAAGGAGTATAAATGTGTTAAGGAAAATATTATCATGTACTTTGTGATAGCCAATAGGTTGTTACGAAGATTCGAAATGGTAAGTATTCGACACATACCTCGACTTGAGAATCAAGAGGCCAATGACTTGGCCCAGATTGCTTCTGGAAACAAAATTTCGAAAGAAAAATTACAATATGCAATCGAAGTCAGAGGAAGAGTTGTAGCAACTGGATTATCCCCAACAGACTTGGAAACGATGAAGCAAGGATATGTTGACGAAGAGGGTTTTGAGATATTGGCCATAGATAGTTTGACAGACGAAGATTGGAGAAAGCCAATAATAGACTACTTGCAAAACCCAACAGCATATGTCGAACGAAAGGTCAAATATCGTGCTTTAAGCTATGTTCTGATGGGGAAGGAACTATTCAAGAAGACGCCTGAAGGTGTCTTACTCAAATGCCTTAGTGAATCTGAGGTATACTTGGCTCTTTCAAATATCCATAGTGGGGCATGTAGAGCGCATCAGGTGGGCCATAAAATGAAATGGTTATTATTTTGACAAGGGGTGTATTGACCTACCATGCTTAAAAATTGTATTGAATTCGCCAAAGGATGTCAAGAAGGCAAAATACATGAAGGTATTCAACATGTCCCTGCAAGCGAATTACATTCCATAGTGAAGCCTTGGCCCTTCAGAGGGTGGGCTTTGGATTTAGTTGGGGAAATTCGACTAGCGTCATCCAAGAGTCAAAGATACATTCTAGTGGGAATAGACTATTTCATTAAATGGATTGAGGCTATACCATTGGTAAATGTTGACCAAGATGCAGTGATCGAATTCATCCAAAAACATATCATTATAGGTTTGGAATCCCAAAAACCATTACAACGGATCAAGGATCAGTTTTCACTAGTCGAAAGATTCAAGAATTTGCTAAAGAAATGGGGTTCAAACTATTGACATCCACACCATACTATGCTTAAGCTAATGGTTAAGTCAAAGCAGCAAATAAGGTAGTGATTGGTTTAATTAAGAAGCATGTGGGGAAGAAGCCAAGGAATTGGCATAAGACATTGGACCAGGTTGTATTGGCATGTCGATTCTCCCCTAAAGATGCTACACACACTACACCCTTTCGACTAACATATGGTCATGATGCAGTGTTACCAGTCGAAATCTACCTACAGTCAACCTGAATTTAGAGACAACATGACATCCCATCTAAATCCTATTGGAAAATGATGTTAGAGGAATTAGTTGACTTAGATAAAGAAAGACTGAATGCCTAAGAGTTATTAAAGAGGCAGAAGAAAAAAAGTAGAGAAGTCATATAATAAAAAGGTGAAAGTTAAGTTATTTTTTACTGGGTATTTAGTTTGGAAAGTAATTTTGCCCATGGATCAAAAAGATAGAACTTTGGGTAAGTGGTCTCCTAAGTGGGAAGACCCTTTTCAAATTATTCAAGTTTTTTCCAATGGCGCATATCAAGTCGAAGAGTTAAATGAGGATAGAAGAATCTTGAAAGTAAATGGTAAATATTTGAAGAAATATAAGCCTGCACTTCAAGAAGTAAAAATAAGTGAGGAGTAATTCATACATAAATAGTCGAAGCCAAAATGGTGGATCAAAATAAAAAGTTGCCAAAATGGCTAAGTCATTATATCAAATGCCACGAAGGGCTTAACATCATTACAACTAAGAAACAAGTTCATCAATTACAACCAAATCAAAAAGGAAGAGAATTCTTCATATTCTGATATTTTGACCTTTGGAATATCAAGTGTCGCTCGCAAACAATTTGATGGTCAAAATTTCTTTAATTTCTTTCCCAAGTTTTTGAGGTCGTTCGACGTGGTGCATGCCTACTGTAATTTCTTTAGCCACTTCATTATGATCAAATTTCAGGAGTTCGTCCTTGCGCTCCTTGGCCTTGGAAATTTTTTCATGCAACTCTTTCATATGTTGCTCCCAAGCTTTGACATTGTTGTCGCAGGTTTCGATCTCTTTTTTATTTTGTTCAGAACCTTTTTCCAACTCTGCAACTTTTGTAGTGGATTCAGTGGATGCATATCATTCATCCATTTGGGTTTCTAAATTCTTTTGAATTTTATTCAAAGCCTCTTTGATGTGATTAAGATCTGCAGCTATATGGTTAATCAACAAGCCCAAGTTCATTATGACATCTGCAACTTCTGGAGAAACCTCCAAAACATTGACTTGCTTTAGGAGATTTTTTATCCAAAAACAAGTCGAAGTATCTTTCTCCAAAAGTTGAAATAAGTCAGCGTCGAAGACCTTTTCCTTAATCTTGAGGAGTAAGTCATCCCCAGGTTTGTTGGCAGATTGATCACCTGATGCAGTCGAGGTGCTGGCACTTTTTTCAGTCGAATTGCACCTGGCGTTAATCATAACCTTCAAATACTCAAGGGGTCTTTGTATCTTTAGTGACTCTAGCTCCTCATGAGAAAGGCTAGTAGTGGTTATTCCATCCGAAGCATCAAGTTTTGGGTCAGCCTTGGGTTGGTCATCTTGTTGCTCTTTATCCTCCTCATTGTTATCCTTATCATCTTTTTCTTCCACAATAATTTTTGTATCACAGTCAAACCTCGAGCGATCTTCTTCCTCCTCCTCTTCCACTTCCTCTTCGCCCTTTTGACCACCAATGCCTTATTGTGCGTTGATTGTGGAGTCATCTCCAAACTTGTCTTCGACAATTTTTTGTGCAGATGGCATCTCTGTGTCGCCTTCTACATCAACTAAGGAATCTTCCTTTGGTGGGATCTTGTCATAATTAGAGTCACTAGTTTGGGAAAGCTCAGTTGTGACCTTTGGTGGCGATTTATTTTGATGTTCGGCAGCCATTTGACTCACTTCGTCTGTGGATTCTTTGGTGGAATCCTTAGGAGAAATTTGTTGGTGAGAGTAAGCACTCGTAGGATGGTAAAAAGGATCACTGCTAGTTATAGGAAGAATTTGTTGAATGAGGGGTTGTCTTGTCATCTTTAACACCCTGAAAAAATCAAGAGAAAAGAATCAGAAATGAGTAAATCGAAGTAAGAAGAGAATTATAAATTCCAGAGATTAAGGAAGGATTTATTTACCTTAGGACCCTCGGCCCCAGGGCTGGATTTGTAACACCCCATTTTTAATTATTTAATCGTCTGGTTTTATTTTAATTGTTGGCCTTGTTTAGGGTGCGTGTCTGAGTGCGTGGGGGTGATGTTAGTTATATGGAATTATGATTATTATTATTATTATTATTATTATTATTATTATTATTATTATTATTATTATTTTATTAATAGTATATTTCATAATATTATTATTAGTATGGTTAGTATTATTTAGTAAAATAAAATCTGATATAATTAAGTAAATAATGGGAAAATAGAATTAATGAGGACAGTTTAGTAATTAGAGATTAATTAGTGGAAATTGGTAAGGGTCTATCATAATCAGAAATTTAGAGATAGAAAGAGAAAGGCTAAGGAGAGGAAGAACAAGAGTGTGCTAGGGCAAAGATCTTCATCAATTTTCGCAGAAATTAATCAAGGATTAGAGGTAGATAGTATAAGGGTAGTGGGGAGTCCTTAACCCCGTAAGAAATTATTTGATTATATGTTGTTGTATGATTGAGGTGTATACTTGTGAATCTATGTTGAAATTCGTGTTGTTGAACAGTCGAATCGTTGATATATTGATGTTGTTGATGCTGTTTGATCTTGACTGTTGTAGACCCTAGTTTTGGTACAGTTTAGGGAGAGGAAATTAACTCTAAGGCCTGTAATTCTTGATTAGTAATAATAAGTATAAGAGATAAGATGAACAATAGGACCTAAAATCAATGTAGATTCAATTTTAGGACTGGTTTGGAGTGAAAACTAGTGAAATTCGTAGCAGAACATAATCTGGTGTGGAGAAAACAGGTTTGCGTAATAGATCTGGTCGTACGCGTATTGGGGAGGGCGTTACGCGTAAGGCTAGGCAGGATGGGAGGCGTTACGCGTACGGAAAGGGCACAAGGAAGAATTGGCATGGCCCTCTGCCCATACGCGTAAGGGTACGCGTATGGTGGCAAGGCAATACGCGTATGAGAGTAGCCGTACGCGTAAGCAGATCTTGAAGTTGGATTTTGGAGGAAAAATGGGTCTCTGCCCATACACGTATGAAGCGGGTCAGTACGCGTATGGTGGGGCAAAGCAGGACGCCTTACGCGTCCGGTACGCGCAGGAAGGGCGAGGGAGCTGGTCATTACGCGTATGACCCAGGTCAATACGCGTATGGACAGCGTGAGTACAGAAATTCCCCATTTTGCGATTTCTTTCCCGTTTTCGCATTGGAATTGGTTTCTCTTGGATTGATAGGTTGAGGATAGATGCCAGATGTGGAGGGATGTAACAATGGTTATGAAATTAATTAATTTAATAATTTTTTTAGGATTAATTAATAATTAAGTGGATTAGGTGATGTGAAATAATCTTATGGTGTTGAATGATGATAGTGTGTTTGATGGTGTGATCAGGAGGATCGTGAGCATGTATCCATGTTATAATACATGTGTTTTAATATGCATTTTGTGTCATGCATTTCATGGTGATGGTGGGATGAATCATTGCTCAGGAGGAGTGTATGTGATTCATCCGTACTCCGAAATGGAGAATGGTGAGGATAGATCATTGCCAAGTAGAGGTGTATGTGATCTATCCAGGTTCGATTGAATGAACCATGTTGTTGGTACCACATGCATTGTGTCCGTGTCGTGTCGCATTGTACTTGTTATTTGTCGATGGATGGTGATTGAATGTGACAGTAGGTCGTGGATGCATGTTGTTGATTTATGTGAGATACTACTTCTTATATGTATTATTCACCTTTTTATATTGAATGTAGCTCTCACCCCTCTGTTGTTGTTGTGTCTGTGCTTCTTCGGAAGTACAGATAATCCAGGTACTTAGGATGCATGGATATGCGTGTTGCTTGTTCGAGTCTTAGGAGTGCTCTGATACGTAACACGGGGATATTTTGGGAGATTTTGTTATTTATCAATTTACTTGAGATTTTGTTACGTATCTTTATTATGTTGAACCTTCCTGGTGAACCACTAGTTGATGTGGAATTTTATTTTTTGTTGGCATGTGGTCGTGATTCAATTAAATGAATTATTTCCGCTATTTTATTTCGATTAATAAAAGAAGTTTCGATGTTGGTTTTGTAAATGTGGCATCCTACTTTATTTTGGTGTAAAAACTCTGATTATTTTCATAGAATTTTATGTATTTTCATAAATGGGAAAGTGGGGTGTTACAATTGGTATCAGAGCAGGTTAGTCCGTCCGACCAGGTGTTATAGTTGAGTATGTCCTTAGAATAGGAGTTGATTTGGTGTTCTGACCTTATGTTGATTGTTGAATAGTATGGCAGGAAGGAATGATGTTGCTCTTGCTGCTGCTATGCAAGCCCTGGCACAGGCTGTAGAGAACGCCAATCAGGCTGGAGGTGCTCAATTTCGCGACTTAGCACAGTTCCAGAGCAATAAGCCGCCTACTTATGAGGGAGGTATCTTAGATCCAGAAGCTGTACAGAAATGGCTGAAGGCTGTGGAGAAGATCTTCAGGACCATGGGATGCAGCGATGCTCAGAAGGTACGGTTTGGTACGCATATGCTGGAAGGAGAGGCTGAGGCTTGGTGGGACAATAGTCGTCAGAGATTGGAAGCTGCAGGTACTGAGATTACTTGGGCTGTGTTTCAAGCGGAGTTTCTGGAAAAGTATTTTCCGGAATACATTCGTAGTGCAAAAGAGGTTGAATTTTTGGAGCTGAAACAGGGTGATAAGACAGTTACAGAGTATGCCGCTAAGTTTGAGGAGCTGGTTCAATATTGTGCTCATTACAATACTGAAGAAGCTATGACTTCGAAGTGTTTGAAGTTTGAGAACGGGCTGCGTCCCGAGATCAAATTGGGTATTGCTTGTCAGAAGATAAGAAACTATCCAGAGCTGGTGAGCAGAAGCAGAATTTATGATAATGATAACAGAGCCAGAATTGCTCATTACAAGGCTGTGAATGAGAAGAAGGGTAAGCAGAGATTTGGAGGTACTCCTTACAGTGCTTCAGCTGATAAGGGGAAACAGAAAATTGATGTGGCAAAGAAACCAAAGGAGAAGGGAGCAGGTACTGATACTCTCAAGTGCTTCAGATGTGGTGGCGCGGGTCACCGTGCTAACAACTGCCAGAATGAGGTGAAGAAGTGTTTCAAATGTGGCAAAGCAGGGCATGTTATAGCTGACTGCAGAGCCATTATGCCTACTTGTTATAATTGTGGAGAGAAGGATCACATCAGCACCCACTGTGAGAAACCGAAGAAGTCTCAGGCATCTCAAACTGGTGGGAAAGTTTTTGCCTTGGTGGGAGCCCAATCCACTGAGGAGGAGCATTCCGTAAAAGGTACTTGCTTTATTAATGATGTTCCTTTGATTGCTATCATTGACACGGGTGCAATGCACTCGTTTATTTCTGTTGACTGTGTGAAGAGATTAGGGATTGTGCCATCTACTCTAGAGCAAAGGATGACGATTGAAACTCCATCTATTGGTTCCGTGGTTACTTCTTTGGTGTGTTTGAAGTGTCCGCTGACCATGTTTGGTAGAGATTTCAGAGTGGACTTGATTTGTTTGCCACTCGGTAATCTTGATGTTATTTTGGGAATGAACTGGTTGGAGTTCAACCGAGTGTATATTGATTGCTTCAGGAAGACGTTACTGTTTCTTACTCCTGAAGAGGAAGCATTAGCAGATTCGCTATCTATCAAGGAGTTGAGGGCGTTATTGGAGGACGAAGCGAAGCTGTTTGCGGTGTTTGCCTCGTTATCTATTGAAAGCAAGACTTCAGTTAATGAATTACCAGTAGTGAATGAATTTCCTGAAGTGTTTCCATATGACATCACAGAATTGCCTCCGACAAGGGAAGTTGAATTCGCTATTGATCTTGTACCGGGTACCAGACCTATCTCTAGGCACCGTACAGGATGTCTGCATCAGAATTGGCAGAGTTGAAATCTCAGGTCGGGGAATTGCTCGATAAGAAGTTTATCAGACCAAGTGTGTCGCCGTGGGGAGCCCCAGTGTTGCTGGTGAAAAAGAAGGATGGTAGTATACGTCTGTGCATTGATTACCGTCAGTTGAATAAAGTAACCATTAAGAATAAGTATTCACTTCTGAGGATTGATGACTTAATGGATCAGCTAGTAGGAGCTCGTGTTTTCAGCAAAATTGATCTGAGGTCGGGTTACCATCAGATTAGAGTAAAGGAAGGTGATATTCAGAAGACTGCTTTCAGAACTCGCTACGGACATTACGAATATGCAGTGATGCCTTTCGGAGTATCTAACGCATCGGGTGTATTTATGGAATATATAAATCATATTTTCCATTCTTATCTGGATCAGTTTATTGTGGTATTTATTGATGATATACTGATTTATTTTAAGTCTGACGAAAAGCATGCAGGTCACTTGAGACTTGCATTGCAGGTGTTGAAAGATAATAAACTGTTTGCAAAGTTCTCGAAGTGTGAATTTTGGTTGAAGACTGTGAGTTTCTTGGGTCATGTGATTTCTGGTGATGGTATAGCGGTGGATCCCTCTAAAGTAAGTGCAGTACTTCAGTGGGAAACTCCGAAGACCGCAAAGGAGATTAGAAGCTTTTTTAGTTTGGCAGGTTACTATAGAAGATTCATTCAAGGGTTTTCTAAATTAGCGTTGCCATTGACTCAGTTGACCAGGAAGAATCAAGCTTTTGTCCGGGATGCTGCCTGTGAGGAGAGTTTTGAGGAACTGAAGAAGAAATTGACTACAGCACCAGTATTAATTTTACCAAGTCCAAATGATTCTTTCGTAGTATATTGTGATGCGTCTAAGATGGGATTAGGCGGTGTGTTGATGCAAGGTGGCAAGGTAGTGGCTTATGCTTCAAGAAAGTTGAGGGTGCATGAGAGAAATTATCCTACTCATGATCTGGAATTAGCTGCAGTGGTGTTCGTGTTAAAAATCTGGAGACATTATTTGTATGGATCAAGATTTGAAATATTTAGTGATCACAAAAGTTTGAAATATTTGTTCGACCAGAAATAATTGAATATAAGGCAGAGAAGGTGGTTAGAGTTCTTAAAGGATTATGATTTCAATTTGAGTTACCATCCGGGAAAAGCTAATGTTGTGGCAGATGCTCTGAGTCGGAAGACAATCCATATGTCTGCGTTAATGGTGAAGGAAATGGAATTGATTGAACAGTTCAGAGATTTGAGTATGGTTTGTGAAACTACACTGGGAAGTATCAGATTGGGTATGTTGAAGGTGAATAATGACTTTTTGGATGTAATTAAGGAAAATCAGAAACTATATGTGAAATTAGTGGACTTGATGCCTGCAGGAGGAGATGATCCTGATAGTGACTTTAAAGTGGATAATGTTGGTGTATTGAGATTCCGGGGCAGGATTTGTGTACCGGATAATGAGGAATTGAAAAAGGCAATCTTGGAGGAAAGTCATCAGAGTAGCTTGAGTATTCATCCGGGAGCTACAAAGATGTACCATGATTTGAAGAAGTTGTTTTGGTGGTCCGGTATGAAGAGGGACATAGCTCAGTTTGTCTACGCTTGTTTGACACGTTAGAAGTCAAAAGTAGAGCACCAGAAGCCTTCGGGATTGATGCAACCATTAGAGATTCCTGAATGGAAATGGGACAGTATTGCTATGGATTTTGTGACTGGTTTGCCAAATACGGCAAGAGGCTTTGATGCTATTTGGGTAGTGGTGGATCGACTTACGAAGTCCGCACATTTTATACCAATTAACATCAGTTTTCCGCTGTCGAAGCTGACGGAGATTTATATCGGGATAATTGTGAAGTTACATGGTGTTCCGTCGAGCATAGTGTCGGATAGAGATCCGAGGTTTACTTCATAATTTTGGAGGAGTCTGCAGGAAGCCCTGGGTTCTAAGTTAAAGTTGAGCTCGGCTTACCATCCACAGACCGATGGTCAGTCAGAGAGGACCATTCATTCGTTGGAGGATTTGCGGAAAGCCTGTGTATTGGAAAAAGGTGGTGCGTGGGATACTCATTTGCCATTGATTGAGTTCACGTATAATAACAGTCACCATTCTAGCATTGGAATGGCGCCTTTCGAAGCTTTGTATGGTAGGAGGTGTAGGACACCTCTGTGTTGGTATGAAACAGGTGAGAATGTGGTGCTTGGACCAGAAATTGTGCAACAGACTACTGAGACGATTCAAATGATCCGTGAAAAGATGAAGGCGTCTCAGAGTAGGCAGAAAAGTTATCATGATAATCGGAAGAAAGATTTGGAATTCAGTGAAGGTGATCATGTGTTCCTGAGGGTTAACCCAGTGACCGGTGTGGGTCGTGCTTTGAAATCTAAGAAGTTGGATCCTAAGTTTATTGGATTGTATCAGATCTTGCAGAGAGTTGGTGCAGTTGCCTACAGAGTGGTGTTGCCACCGGAACTTTCGAACTTGCATGATGTGTTTCACATGTCGTAACTTCGAAAGTATGTTTCAGATCCGTCTCATGTTATTCAGAGGGATGAAGTACAAATCAGGGAGAATCTTACAGTGGAGACGATGCCTTTAAGGATCGAGGATCGCAAGATGAAGCAACTCAGAGGAAAGGAGATACCTCTGGTGAGAGTAGCTTGGGGAGGAGCTGCTGGCGGAAGTGTGACTTGGGAATTGGAGATGCGGGAGTCGTATCCAGAACTGTTTCCATCAGGTACATTTTCGAGGACGAAAATAATTTAAGTGGGGGAGAGTTGTAACACCCCATTTTTAATTATTTAATCGTCTGGTTTTATTTTAATTGTTGGCCTTGTTTAGGGTGCGTGGGGGGTGGTGTTAGTTATATGGAATTATTATTATTATTATTATTATTATTATTATTATTATTATTATTATTATTAATAGTATATTTCATAATATTATTATTAGTATGGTTAGTATTATTTAGTAAAATAAAATCTGATATAATTAAGTAAATAATGGGAAAATAGAATTAATGAGGGCAGTTTAGTAATTAGAGATTAATTAGTGGAAATTGGTAAGGGTCTAGCATAATCAGAATTTTAGAGATAGAAAGAGAAAGTCTAAGGAGAGGAAGAACAAGGGTGTGCTAGGCAAAGATCTTCATCAATTTTCGCAGAAATTAATCAAGGATTCGAGGTAAGGGGGGAGAATTGTTTAATATTTGGTGAATTGATCGTATAAGGGTAGTGGGGAGTCCTTAACCCCATAAGAAATTATTTGATTATATGTTGTTGTATGATTGAGGTGTATACTTGTAAATCTATGTTGAAATTCGTGTTGTTGAACTGTCGAATCGTTGATATATTGATGTTGTTGATGTTGTTTGATCTTGACTGTTGTAGACCCTAGTTTTGGTACAGTTTAGGGAGAGGAAATTAACTCTAACGCCTGTAATTCTTGATTAGTAATAATAAGTATAAGAGATAAGATGAACAATAGGACCTAAAATCAATGTAGATTCAATTTTAGGACTGGTTTGGAGTGAAAACTAGTGAAATTCGTAGCAGAACATAATCTGGTGTGGAGAAAATAGGTTTGCGTAATAGATATGGCCGTACGCGTATTGGGGAGGGCTTACGTGTGAGGCTAGGCAAGATGGGAGGCGTTACGCGTACGGGAAGGGCACAAGGAAGAATTGACACGGCCCTCTGCCCATACGCGTAAGGGTACGCGTATGGTGGCAAGGCAATACGCGAATGAGAGTAGCCGTACGCGTAAGTAGATCTGGAAGTTGGATTTTGGAGGAAAAATGGGTCTCTGCCCATACGCGTATGAAGCGGGTCAGTACGCGTATGGTGGGGTGAGGCAGGACGCCTTACGCGTCCGGTACGCGCAGGAAGGGCGAGGGAGCTAGTCATTACGTGTATGACCCAGGTCAATACGCGTATGGACAGCATGAGTACAAAAATTCCCCGTTTTGCGATTTCTTTCCCGTTTTCGCATCAGAATTGGTTTCTCTTGGATTAATGGGTTGAGGATAGATGCCAGATGTGGAGGGATGTAACAATGGATGAAATTAATTAATTTAATAATTTTTTTAGGATTAATTAATAATTAAGTGGATTAGGTGATGTGAAATAATCTTATGGTGTTGAATGATGATAGTGTGTTTGATGGTGTGATCAGGAGGATCGTGAGCATATATCCATGTTATAATATATGTGTTTTAATATACATTCTGTGTCATGCATTTCATGGTGATGGTGGGATGAATCATTGCTCAGGAGGAGTGTATGTGATTCATCCGTACTCCGAAATGGAGAATGGTGGGGATAGATCATTGCCAAGTAGAGGTGTATGTGATCTATCCGGGTTCGATTGAATGAACCGTGTTGTTGGTACCACATGCATTGTGTCCGTGTCGTGTCGCATTGCATTTGTTATTTGTCGATGGATGGTGATTGAATGTGACAGTAGGTCGTGGTTGCATGTTGTTAATTTATGTGAGATACTACTTCTTATATGTATTATTTACCTTTTTATATTGAATGTAGTTCTCACCCCTCTGTTGTTGTTGTGTCTGTGCTTCTTCGAAAGTACAGATAATCCAGGTACTTAGGATGCGTGGATATGCGTGTTGCTTGTTCGAGTCTTAGGAGTGCTCTGATACGTAACACGGGGATATTTTGGGAGATTTTGTTATTTATCAATTTACTTGAGATTTTGTTACGTATCTTTATTTTGTTGAACCTTCCTGGTGAACCACTAGTTGATGTGGAATTTTATTTGTTGTTGGCATGTGGCAGTGATTCAATTAAATGAATTATTTTCGCTGTTTTATTTCGATTAATAAAAGGAGTTTCGATGTTGGTTTTGTAAATGTGGCATCCTACTTTATTTTGGTGTAAAAACTCTGATTATTTTCATAGAATTTTATGTATTTTCATAAATGGGAAAGTGGGGTGTTACAGGATTTGTCACTCTCGACTTGGTCAGGGTTCATTTTGGCATTATTTTTAGTTGCTGGGTTGGCATCAGTTTCGACCACTTTTGGAGTGGAAGGTTTCTTCACAAGAGGTTTTATTGCTTTTGGTTTGGGTTGAGAACTGGCATCAGATGTTTTTTTCTTGTTTCTTCTTTTTCTTTGGTTGCTTGGAAGTGTCTGGAGAAAGATCCCCATCATCAGATTCAATTATTTGAACCTCGGGTTCTTTTTGTTTCCTCTTTTTAGGTGTCGGAGGCGGTCTTTGACTCCCTTGAATGAAATATATTTTAAATGTTAGAATAAGAAGACAGTATATGAAAAAGAACAATAATCACAAAGTTTACCTTTGTTGTTGTTCTCATGATGTTGTCTTCGCCTTCTTCTTCGACGACATCCTTCTCAATAGTGGCAGGTTTCTTAGCGGGAATCCTTGCAGCTGTAAGAAAATTAATGCAATTAGTACAAGTAAAGAAAGAAAAATAAATAAACAAAAATGGATAAGAGACGTGGTGTCGAAGAACCTCTCATTCTACACCTTCATATATTGGGGACTCCACACGAATGTGTTATATGCCAATACAAAGGTGGCATTTGAAATTGTCCAGAGTATACTTAGTCGGAACCACTCGTTTAGCACGTTTTTATATTTTTTGTCTAAGGATTTTCACAAAATCCCCACAGAAGAACCAGTCAGGAAATGGAGGGCTAAAAGTCACACCAAAATCAGTGTTTGGCAGTCGAGGGAATTTTGGAGGATATAAATTAAAATCTAGCTTGTACCGTTGATTAGGTCTAACGTATGAAGGTAGTTTTAAATCCTCTAATTTCTTTGTAAATTTTTCTTTCAAAGTGACTGCTGCCTCGCGAATGGTTCGACTAAGATCATCAGGTCTGTAAGAAGTTTCAAAGTACTTATGGAATGCTTGGATCTCTTTGATATGTGTCGAAGTACCTTTCTTCACTTTTTCCTGCACAAGGGAAAAGGCGCGAGTTAGATGCTTATTGAAAGCAGCTACATCAAAAACGTATGTATTGTAGTAATATTTCCACCAAGTGTCAAACTCCTTGGTGCAAAGGAAAGATGGTTTGAAAGCTACAAGGGTGAATTGTGTAAGGCCAGTATATTTAGCCACTAATTTGTTGCACTCCGCTTCAGTGTGGATCATGTTGTAATGAATCAAGGATCCTTTCTTTGGGAAAAGTTGTTTTGGTTTGATTTGGATAAAACCAAACTGTTGAGCGACAAGGTTTGGTTGGTAGATAACGAGGCTAAATCGAAGCTTTAAGGGATTGAGTCTTGTGGTTAGCAATCTTGGGGTAAGGAGAGCTTCCCAGATATCAAGAGTATCTTCTTCTTGGTCTTTCGACTGAGTAAGGAATCTTATGGTGAACCACTCAGGGCAAACCTTTCTATCTGCAAAGGGAGCTATATTGGGTGAGAAGTTGTAGCATTTGGCAAACATCATCACATAACTAGTGAAGGTTTGCTAAAGGTTTAACCCTTCATCACTTGGGGTTAATATATCAAGTTTTGTCCCTTCGAATCTCCTGTTCTTCACTTCGACGGATTCTGCATTGATAGGATTACGAACAAGGAGAGATGCTTCAAACGTGGCATTTAGTCATAACTGTAGTAGCTAAAAGGGGCTAGAAAGCATTAGGTTTCCTTTGGACTTGAGGGTTTTCAGTACTGTAACGCCTTCCCCTAGAGATTCATAAATGTTGACTAGAATCATTTTGCCAAGACAAAGATTGTCTCCAGCGTGTAATTGATTATCCATTATTAGGTATCTCTTTGCCACCTGAAGGGATCTTGAACAGGTGACACAACGGGAAAGCCATAGAGCAAGAAATGTAACATGCTCTTGATCAGATACTTCCTCAGAATTCTTATCATGATAGTAAGCGATATAAGTGGTGAAAGTTGCTTTGGTTGTGTCGAAGCCTATGGAATCTTCATCTAAAAAGTTAGGATCATAGGTTTCTCCAATTGGTTTAAGCTCGGTGATGGCAGAAACGTCGAATAAGGTTGGAGTCACCATTACACAAGGAAGATGAAATTTATTGTCAGTGTTATCCCAGAAATATAGAGAAGCATTTAGTATGGACGACCAATATCCAGGTCCCACCTTCGACATCTGGATCATGTTGAAGATGCCCATGTCTTTCTAGACTTAGGATTTTGCTTTCTCTACTTTCTTTAGCCAAGCAAGATAGTCAGATGGATCTTTGAACAAGGGGCATGACCTAAAGACCCTAAAGTTATTGCTCATGTACTCTAAGTTAATTGGGTCTCTGGAAGCTTCAGTCGAAGGAGAACCTTGACCATCAACTCTTAATTTTTCATCAGCCTTAATTACCTCACTAGTCCTAGGTTTTTTACCATTGACTATATGCTTATAACGATGAAAAGCAGGAAAGAATTCCTTAATCTTAGCAGGATCAACAAAAAGGTTGGGAAGAGGAGCTAACATGGCATGGGTTTTGCTAGAGACAGAGACGGGAATGAGTACCTCGGATTGGTAGATTATGTGTTTCTCTTCTTCAAGAGGTGACTCAGGAATGTATTGTTGATTACCTATTGCTGTGAGACCCAAAAGTTTGTGAACAGGAGCGAGCTCTCCAAATTTCTTGGACTCCTTAATGGTCTTGTCTGAATCTTTGGAGATCTTAGTTGAAGATGCCATTGATGAAGTAGATTTGAAGAAAAAGAAAAAGGGTTTGCAAGAGATTAAGAGTTGAAAGAGTGCGCTCAAAGAAGTTTAAAGAGTGAAAAGTTTGAAAAATGGTGGTTTCCACTATTTTATAGATGGATGAAGTGGAAACGGTTTACTGTACACATTAATGGTGAAAGAAATTATGGGACGCGTGTCATGCAGAGGTTGCGTGATGAGACTGTAGCAATTAATCTGACCCACAATCTCCTATGGATTATATGTGTGATGATTGAAAAAATTCACGCATGGGTTTTTGAGGAGACGTTTGGAAAAAGTTGTCATGATGATGATGACGTCATAGTAGACAAAGGGTTTCTGGCGTCGAATGTAAACTTCAAAAAATGCCATTTTCTCCATTTAGTCGAATATGACATTTTTGGGGGACAATTTGTTGGCTAGGAATTT
The DNA here is from genome assembly GCA_022829125.1 of Lathyrus tuberosus. Classification (NCBI taxonomy): domain Eukaryota; kingdom Viridiplantae; phylum Streptophyta; class Magnoliopsida; order Fabales; family Fabaceae; genus Lathyrus; species Lathyrus tuberosus. Next base: position 15,967,651 of record JALAZF010000031.1, read on the forward strand.
CTACGCCAGGCTTTTGTTTAAAGATATTAAGTAAAAATCAAGTGTTTCTTGAGTTGTTGTTGAATTCGACAGGAGCTTGTGCAAAAATCCTGGTCGAAGAGGTCTTCATGAAGAGGACATGCTGGAAAAACACTTAGAAATATTTTCTAAGTATGGATAGCAACTTCGACGGAGGGTGTATGTGGCTCTCATTCGAGAGAAGTTTTGAATTTCAAAATACGGATAATAACAGTCTTTTGTCTTTATCTGTTTCTTAGAAAAGACATGCGGAGAGTTATGGCAAAATGAAGGCATGCAGAGTAAAACGTGTCAATTTTTAGAGCAATATCCGTTGAAGACAGTTATTTTCGACATATTATAAATAGGAGTCTTAGTGTTAGGATTTTCGTGTGTTCAATTGTTGTACAATACTCAAAAAAATCACTCAAAATATCTGAGTCAAGTGAGAAAAGAGTTATCATCGAGAATGTACGTCTGAAACACCACATTATTTCATTTCAATAGAAAATTATTTTCAATTATCAATTGCTTCTTTTACTGCACTTTTACTTTGAAGTTTTCTTTATTGCATTTTCTTTATCAATTTCTGCAAAGTTTATCTTTTCTAAAACTTTAAAACAACCTTTTTACGAACATGAATGTTGTCAAAGTGTTCTTCAAATTTCCAGAAAGAAATTAAACATAGATCTGTCCTTAGGATTCACTGGTTTATCCTGCAAGTAACCCATTTTTAGAAGACCAACGGTTGTTTACCAATTTCACGGTAAACACGCGGGTCTTGCGAACAGGTAAGAACAGTTGCCCATCAGGCCCTTATTTCTATGTAGAATGAGGGTTTCACCATGTTCACCTTTAGACTGGATGCTAACAAGAGTAAGTGAAAAGTCTTTATGGAACGTCACTAGCATTGAGAACAAATGCATTAATGATTTTTATCTTGATTAATGATGTCTTAAAGGGAATTTATGATGTGTATCCCTTTATCTGACGATAATGATACCCTCCTTTCTTAGGATACTCAGGTACTTTAAACAGTTCACGATGAGATCTTAACCAATGGTGACTCGGTTCATATTTTTCAATGTGGTAGATTGCATTATTCACCGTAGCAGAAATATTTATAAGAAGTTCATGGACTATTAATCTTATATTTTTTTGCTGCTTGTAGATTTGAGAAACCCTTTTTCTTCTTCGTTTGTGATTTCTTCCATTGTTGCCAGCAAATTTCTTCTTCATTTCTAACCACTTCGCACTCATTCTTTCAACGTGTGAGCCTTCAAATTTATCTTTTTAAGGTAATACCCATATCTATTTTTCTTTCAACCTTGATTTCTTTATTATGGTATATGGAGAAGAGGGACAAAGGGCTCTTGGTCTATCTGTTTTTCATTTCGGCGAACCTCCATTACCAAAGATGTACTTAGATAGGATTGTTGTATTTACCTTTAAGTCTTTCTTGGGAAGATGTTTCTATTTATTGGTTTTTATGTGCTGGCAGAACCTTTACAATGGAAGGCCTTCAACCTGAAATTCGTAAGGCGACAAGGAATAACTCGTTAGCGTGGGAGAACTGAGAGACATTGGATAATACATGTGATTTTTCTCTTTATGAGGGTTTAGACCATACCTTCCTGACAGTGAGACCTTATAAAGACTAGTGGTGGTTCTCCTTGAGGAAGAAGACAAGAGGATCAGCAATAAATTCAACGGGCATCTTTTTATTCTCATTAATAGGTTTATGCCTCAACGAGTGTCTTTTTTAATGCCTAAGTCACCATGGTCCTTAGACATAAAACAAACCTCATAACTGATGAGAAGAGACTTTTCAGACATCTCTATGTCTCCCCAAATAAACCTTATTCATAACTTTTTCAAATCCTAACAAATAGTGATGGGAAATTTAGCGTACAACATATGAAAGTACATGATATAACTAGCATTGATTTACAATGTTTAATTCTTCCTGCCAAGCTTAATCATTTATGCTTCCACCCACTCGAGGTTCTACCATGGGTAATGTTTTCCCCCAAATACTTTCTCATGCTCTAGACTTCTCTGAAACCTACATGTTGCATAATTTTCTTGCAAAGCTGGAAATTTATATTTTTTGAGAAATAAATTTGAGTCATATTTGAATTAATCTTTTGGCGTGATACTTGACTTGATTGATCCACACAATGCTGGATGCAATAAGTCTGCTCTATAGTGGCTTCTACAAAAAGAAGAGGGTCGTTTGCTAATAGGAGGTGAGAAACTTGAGGTCCCTCCCACCTTGCACGCATAGACATTCAATATCCTGCACAACTGGTCAGCAATAATATGCGACAAATGATCCTTACAAATAATAAAAAGATAAGAGAGAAGAGGTCATCTTAACAAATACCTTTGAAGGGAGAAAATATATCAAGTTTGTTCATATTCCACAAAATGTTGAAGGAATAAAAAGAAATACAATGATAAACTAAATTAATCGATTCTTTGAAAAACTTACAATCCTAAAGACAATGGGTGGCAATCTTCCAATTCAATGTGTCATAGTAACATTATGATGGATATTCCTCCATGGGATAAAGCTAGATTGACGCTGTAAAATAATAGTATTAAACAGAGACTTCACATGATTTACCATAATTTTAGTATCAAGTTTACAGATCACATTAAAAAAGACAATGAGACACAATTTTAGTAACATGTTTATAGTTCACACTGAAAAAGACAATGGGACAAAATTATGTGAAAAACTCTGATTGGTCGATTTTTAAAATAAGAACAAGAAATATATTTTGTGTCGAACCAATCAAAGAGAGGTCACTTTAAACTCTAATAACAAAATGATATGAGGATTTCTTAATACACCCCATGGGTTTCTTAGGCACCGTGCGAAATTTCTTTTTTGCCCCCTGATTCTGGATGTGCACATCCGGACGCACCATTTTTTTTAAAAACGTTGATTTGTTCCAGATGTGCATATCCGGAATAATTCCTGATGTACAAATTTGGAAGAAATTCTTATAACTTCACGCCAGACCCTTCTCCCCCCTCATTCTTTAGCTTTTCACATTCCAAACAATCAAACTCTCTCAAACTCTCAATTTCTCATTCCCACAAATTTCGACTTTTTTCACTCGAGTTTGGCACAAAGCAACTTCTACAACGATCAAGACACTCCAAATCCTCTGTATCTCAATTTAATCGGTAAGTTTTTAAATTTTAGAGTTTCAGAGTTATTTTCGAATAATCGATTTAGAGTAAAAATTTAGGTGTAGAAATTGTTAGGTAGTATGAATAACATAAGTTAGAGACAATGTAGGTACTGTTTGCTACTTCAAACGGACGATCAGGGCATTAAAATACCTTTTTCTATGGTACAGTAGCCATTATTGCGTTTTTTAGAACTTGAAATACGTACCGGATGTGCAAATCAGGAAAAATTTTAACGTTGATTGTTTTCCTGATGTGCACATCCGGAAAAATCCAACGTTAAATATTCTAAGTACTTACGGATGTGCATCCACGGAAGTTTTCCTGATGTGCAAATCCAGAAGAAACTTGCTTTCTATTTGTTTTTATTGTTTATTGTTTTTTTTAATTATTTTTAAAAAATTCTAATTTATTTATTATGCTTTGCAGATTACATGGCTGCTAGAGACGATCGAATGATACATGGACGGACAGCTCAGCATGCATGTGTCCGACGTGAGCGGACGCAGTCTAGAGTCGAGGGTTTCGGCGCAGAGGCAGTTCCAGCAGCCCCTATAGTCGAGGGTTCTGGCTAGTACAGATAACTTTTCTCGGTTTATTTATAGAATTGTCTTTGTTGAAAATATTTTCATTTGTAACATTGTTTTATTTGGAAATTTTCAAGAGAAGGATTCCCATAATTTCTATAACCATGGGGGGCAAGGTTATAGACATGATTGCGGAGCTACCAGAGGATGAGTGGTTTCAGTCTGCACTTGCTACCTCTGGTCTCGGAGGCCTTTCTAGGATTGGGTATCCTCACGATCACACTCGTCTGTCACTGTAAGATGTCTAAGGTGGAAGCGATAGAGATGCTGACTGAGGAGCTTGGGGCTACCCCAAATGATGCACTTGCGGAGGTGACCCAGTTTAGAGGCGCATACGTCCGATTCTCCTTTCTGACAGGTAGATTTCGTGAGAAACTTGCAGAGGCAGGACGGGCAGCAGGTGATCCAGCTGAGGTAGAGATCCATAGGCAGCGTGCCCTAAGATGCTATTATCTGTTTTTGCTCGGCACGCAGCTGTTTGTGGACACCCGTGCCACTAACGTTGATATCATTTACCTCAGGTACCTTTTGGATCCCACAGAGATCCATGGGTACAAATGGGGGGCGGCTACGCTAGCATACACCTATTCTAGGCTCTCAGATGGTTGCCTCTGGGCAGCCAAGACTGTGGCAGGCAGTTGTACATTATATGTGGTAACAATCTTATATTCTAAGTCTTTTTTTCATTTCTTTTCTTTCTATATTCATTATAATGTTTGACACCGATGTTATGTTTTCTATTTCAGGCATGGATTTTACAGCACTTTCCCAAGATTACTGGTTGGGGGAGTGTCGGGGGGTACACTGAGGATATGTCGCGTGCTGCTGCATTTCTCTTGCTCATCGGGAACCAAGCGCCCGAGCCCTACAGAGTTTATCTTGATCGGATGGCTGCTGAGGACATTTTTTATGACGCCTGTGCCGATCACTGTGTGACGCGCCCGTTCGATGAGGTTTCGCTGTTCTCAGGATGGTTGGCATGCAGTTCGACCATTACTGCTTGATACCTGCCGGAGCCCGTCTTACGTCAGTTCGGTTACACGCAGACGATCTCCAGGATGCCTCATGAGTCTGCTCCTCTAGGCTTGACTCGCACGCAGATAGGTGAGACATATGCTGACTTCCAGTCCCACTTGGTACCGGAAGAGGCTCGGGCGACCAGAGCGCCGAGAGACTGGAGCGTTGCTGTCGGGTACATCATGTGGTTCTATACCGTCTCACACCCATGCATGGTGCCCACTGTTGAGGGATCGCCACCCAGACCTGCTCATCAGGAGATATTAGAGGAGCAGCGGTCTCAGCTGAACCATACTCATGATGTCCTACCTCGCTGTCGTGAGATAGAGGAGATAGCGCGGGCGACCATTGCGGCCGGTCACCTCCTTAAGGGCTCTGATGGCAGACTTGCCATGGATAGGATTATTGAGATTGCTCGCGGGGCACTTTAGTACCGCAGACATCGAGCCAGGACGGCGGGTAGGGGCAGAGGAGCAGGGGAGCCAGGAGAGATCCTTCGGCATACACAGTAGTTTTTTGTTTGATGTATTTTATTTTTATTACATTTATGTACTGTATTTTGACAGGAGTATTATTATGTATATATATATATATATATATAGAGAGAGAGAGAGATGTTTTCGAATGTATATTAAGTTGCGACGATATATTAACATCTGCGACCAACCAACAAAACTGATTTTTTTTTTTAAAATAAAGTTTTGTTATTTTTCCGGATCTGCAGATCAGGAATTATTCCTGATATGCACATCCGGAACAAATCAACGTTTTTTAAAAAAATGGTGCGTTCGGATGTGCACATCTAAAAACTGAGAGTAAAAACAAAAATTCGCGTGGTGCCTAAAAAAACTATGGAATGTATTAAGAAATGGTCAAATAATATATGGCCGACGCCACAATATCCTAACAATGAGCTAGTAAAAAGAAGTCGATAAGAAAATAATATATTTATTTTGCAATGATTCTTTTCATTCCGACAAAATAAATTTCTATCAAAGATATTTTTGTGAAATATATAATTATTTAATTAGATTAAGATAATCAATAACTGTTAACTAAAATTATTATAAATATATGTAAATTATATTTCTTATAATCGATATTAAACCCAACAATATTTTACCAAGACAATTATGTGATAAACTAAGTGAAGTAGCCCTCTTGACTCCTCAACAGGTACATCACCAAGTCAAGATGATCCAACACACAATTAAAAAATATATGTAGCCTATTTCAATTTACTATATATTGAGAGCTTACACTATTCTGTGTTGTCCACATTCTCTACTTCATTCCCTTTTTCTATCTCTTCTCAAAATATGTATTTGATGGAACGTTTATGGCTTTTGAGTTGTTATGAGGTTCATTTCAAAGAGAAATATCATCCACACTTGATATAAACCAGGCAAGTAAAGTAAATGGTGGATTATACACACGGCAAGTCTATATCTTGGCTCTTTTTATTCACTCCTTCATGTTTCTTTGACAATGTTTCTTTAAATAAACTCAGAATGATGATGAAGTAAAGACAATGTTCATACTCTCCATTGTTATGAAACTAAATGATCAATCGAGATAGACACAAGTAAGATCTATACATGATATTTTAGTAAGTTTGAATTGTTCCATGAGTTGACAAGATTATAGGGTCCCTTGGTGAACTTGATGAATTTGTCACTAGTTTGACTAAGCCATAACGACCTACCATAAAATTCTTATGCGTTTTCAAATTTTAGTTTCTGTCATATTGTAATTGTAATGTATGCTTGATTGTTATGATTATTATGTTTGCATTTTTAAAATTGTATCTATTTTGTAATCGGTGTGTTATAATCATATGTTAAACAACAAAATCATATTAAATAATTGTTCTTGTATAACCAACACGCAGAAAAAAAACATGTCCAAAAATAAGTGATAAGTCCAAAAATAAACTATATAGATTCACGTCTCGCAATATACAGTGCTATAATGAAGTACTCATATGGTTCATAACTAGTTGTATCCTCTCTATACCATACTGAAGCAAGTCGTGTATCGTCTACATTCGGCTTTTATTCCCATTCGATGTCCAAAGAAGGAGCAAAGGTTTCATGGGTTAAGTGGGAGGATGTTTGTAAAGCCAAAAGATAAGGTGGTTTAGAGGTGAAGGATTCTAGATTCGTTAATCTTGTCTTCCTATGTAAGTGAAGGTGATTGATTCTTATGGATTTCCCTTCGCTTTGGAGAGACATTAGCTTGACGATGTATGGTTCTCAGGTTTTGATTCTCTTTTGGATGGTAGGGAAGAAGATCATAGGAGGGCGTCTCATTGGTGGAGAGGGTTTCCCTCTTTAGGTCTCCACCTAATCAGGAGACTAACTGGTTTGCTTCATCTTGTGTTAAGTTGGTTGGGAACGGTCAGGAGATCAGATTTTGGCATGATGTCTGGGTGGGGAGTACCCCCTCTGTGTGTCTCTTTTGAGAGACTTTTTCTTATATTGGATCAAAAGCCCCAAATAGTGAGTTCATGAAAAAGGAATGTTTGGGTTTAGAGTTTTAGATGAAGGTTGATTTTCTGATTTAGGAGGAAGGATTTTTGGGGCTTTGCTTAACCTTATTTCGAGAGTGGTTAGGCATAGAGGGTTGAATCTTGGGTTTAGAAACCATATTCAAATTGGGGATTTTGGTTAGATCGTTTTATGATAATCTCTTGGTTTTGGTTAGTGGTAGTAAAGGTAGGTCTGAGAGGGTCTTAAGAGTACCTTCTAGGGTTTATAAGAGTTGAGAATCTTGTAAATGAGTAATGTTCTTGTGGTGGTGGTTGTTTCCTGACAGGTTGTCGACTAGATATAATCTCCTAAGGCGTTAAATTTTGTCTGGTTCTAGTAGTGTACGGGTGTGTTGTCTGCGTGGAGCAGGTGGAGTGGTTCAACCATCTCTTTCTTGTGTGTGAGGTTGTTTTACTTATTTGGTATACACTTTTTAGGTGGGTGGGCGGCCTAGGTCTCTGCTACATTCGATTTTAGAGGTGTTTGATTTGTTTTACAGACAGGTCCTAGGAAACATGTGTCTTTAGGGTTGGTCTGAATCTGACATTCTACGGTCTAGACGATTTAAAAAATGCGTAATAAAATTATTTTTTATCAGGAAACCTTGATGGTTAATCCTTAAATGTGTACCATTATTAGTCTAGCGTGGAAATGAGTTTGTGCCCATGCTTTAGGTTTTACTACTTCTTTAATTGATTGGGAGTGGGATTTGTTCAAGTGGCTAGACATTTAGTGGTGTGTTGGGTGGTCAATTGCCCTCCTTTTATTTTGTACAAATGGTTGCGTTTATCTCCCTCCAACTTGCTCTTTTAAGAGGTCTATTATATTTGAATATTCAAGATATATTGAATTGTTGGACTAGCTGGCTTGTGTTTCTTTTTCTCGTTGTTTTGTTGTTTTTTCTTTGTAATTTGTTCTTCAAAATTATTTAAAAATAAAATAAATGAATGATTTTATGAAAGAACTAAAATGAAAGAAAAAAAATTATTTTTATATTTTAAATGATGTTATGTATGATCTAACTATCAACATGTATAAAATATCTAGAAAACTTTTAAAAATTTTGAGTTTAATTTCATAAATAGCTTATTTTTATAATTTAATTGACATATCTACATAATTTTACAGATTATCAAAATGTATGTCATATATTTAAGTTTTCTTATTATTATTTTTAATTTTAAAATAGGAAGTTGAATGAAACCATAACCAGATGATTCTAAAAAAATACAAATTATGCAAGTGCATTAAAATAAGAATATAAAAATGAATTTATATCTATTTATTTTAAATTTGATAATAGTACTTAAAATATATTCTTTAGTTACCACCTTATCTTTAGCAACCAATGTAAACTATTAAACAAATAAATGATGAAGGTGGTGGTGGACTCAATTCCTTGTTAAGTTAAGTCTATAGAGGATTCTTATGGATTTTCCTTCGTCTTGGAGAGTCATTAGCTTGACGAGGTATGGCTCTTAGGATTTTGATTCCCTTTTGGATGGTAGGAAAGAATATCATAGGAGAGCGTCTCATTGGCGGAGAGGGTTTCCCTCTTTAGGTCTCCACCTAATCAGGAGACTAACTGGTTTACTTCATCTTCTGTTAAGTTGGTTGGAAACGGTCAGGAGACTAGATTTTGGCATGATGTCTGGGTGGGGAGTACCCCTTCTGTGTGTCTCTTTTGAGAGACTTTTTCTTATATTAGATTAAAAGTCCCAAATAGTGGGTTCGTGGGAAAGGAATGTTCGAGTTTGGAGTTTTAGATGGAGACGAATTTTTTGATTTAGGAGGGGGCTTTTGAGGGCTTTGCTCTACCTTATTTCGAGAGTGGTTAGGCATGGAGGGTTGAATCTTGGGTTTAGAAACCATATTCGACTTGAGGCTTTTGTTTAGATCATTTTATGATAATCTTTTGGTTTTGGTTGGGGTAGTAAGGGTAGGTCTGAGAGGGTCTTAAGGGTGCCTTCTAGGGGGGAACCTTGTAAATGAGTAATGTTCTTGTGACAGTTGCTTCCTGACAGGTTGTCGATCAGACATAATCCCCTAAGGCGCCAAATTTTGTCTGTTTCTGATAGTGTGGGGTGTGTTGTGTGTGTGGGGCAAGTGGAGTGGTTTGACCATCTCTTTCTTTTGTGTGAGGTTGCTTTACTTATTTGATATACACTTTTTAGGTGGGTGGGTGGCCTAGGTCTCTGCTACATTCGATTTTAGGAGTGTTTGATTTGTTTTAGGGTTTAGGTGGTGTGAAACATGTGTCGTTAGGTTTGGTCTCAATCTAACATTCTGCGGTCTAGACGATTTAAAAAATGCGTAATAAAGTTATTTTTTATCGGGAAAGCTTAATGGTTATTCCTTAAATGTTTACCATTATTAGTCTAGCGTGGAAATGAGTTCGAGCACATGCTTTAAGTTTTGCCATTTCTTTTATTGATTGGGAGTGGGATTCGCTTAAGTGGTTAGGCATTTAGGGATGTGTTGGATGGTCAATTGTCCTCCTTTTGTTTTGTACAAATGGTTGTATCTACCTCCCTCCAATTTGCTCTTTTAAGAGGTCTTTTACATTTGAATATTCAAGATATATTGGCTTGTATTTCTTTTTCTCGTTGTTATTTTTCCTTTGTAATTTATTTTCTAAAATTATTTAAAAATAAAATAAATGACTGATTTTATGAATGAACTGAAATGAGAGAGAAAAAATATAATTTATCTCTATATTTTAAATGATGTTATGTATGATCTAACTAATCAACATGAATAAAATATCAAGAAAACTTTTTAAAAATTTGAGTTTAATTTCATAAATAATTTATTTTTATAATTTAATTAATATATCCATATAATTTCACAGATTATCAAAATGTATGTCATATATTTAAGTTTTCTTATTATTACTTTCAATTTTAAAATAGGAAGTTGAATGAAGCCATAACCAGATAGTTCTGGATTAAAATAAGGATAAAAAAATGAATTTATATCTATTTTATTTTAATTTTAAATTTGATAATAGTACTTAAAATATATTCTCTAGTTACCACCTTATCTTTAGCAGCGAATGTATAGTATTAAACAAAGAAATTATGAATGGCGGTGGTGGACCCAATTCCTTGTTAAGTTGTTATAGAACCATGTGAAGAAGCTATTTTTTCAGCCTTTTGTTGAGAAAGAAAATAATACTAGCATATCTCAAAGTCGTTAGCATGAGGCCGTTTCCTTTTTCTTTTCATGATGAAAGTACTTGCCTACAAACTCTACCATTCATTCCTCTTTCTCTTTCACATGGCTTCCACCCTTTCACTTTCATTATTTATGTACGGGCCCAATCATTAATCTCTCATTTCCAAAACTAGAACAATCTATAATACATTAATCTTCCATGTTATGCCTTCATATAATTGTAAAGAGCCAGATGTACCCATGTGGTGGCCACATTTAGTTTATCATGAGGAATGGGTTTGGTAGGTACAAACAATGATTGTCCAAAACACATTCCCTCATCTCTTTTACACTTCATTGGAAAAAGTTACAAACACTTCCATTTTTTCACTTAAGTTGACCTTATCATAACACATTCTCTGCATGTTATCAGGTCTGTCAGGTTTCAAATATCTCCAAATTATCACACTCATCATTACCTGCTTCAGATCCCAAGTACTCACGTATATCCAATAAATAATCATCACCTTTCACTATTTTTCCTATAACTTTCAAACTCATAACAGAACAAACAGAATCACCAAAAAATGCTACCTCATTTGTTTCTCTTCTATTCTTACATTTTTGTCTCTCTCTTTTTTATTGAGGGAACTCAAATTACAACATATGATGAACTCTCAACTCTTCTCACCATCAAATCTAGTTTTAGTGATCCAATGAAACATCTCAAGGATTGGCAAACACCGAGCAATGCGGCGCAACGGCTCCACTGTAACTGGACTGGAGTCGGTTGCAACACGAAAGGCTTTGTAGAGAGTCTAGAACTCTACAACATGAACTTAAGTGGCATTGTTTCAAGCCATATTCAATCTCTTTCAAGTTTATCTTATTTCAATATAAGTTGTAACAACTTTGCTTCGATGCTTCCGGAATCACTTGCTAACCTCACTTTTCTAAAGAGCTTTGATGTGAGCCAAAACTACTTCACCGGCGGGTTTCCATTTGGATTCGGAAGATCTGCTGAGTTGAGATCAATCAATGCATCAAGCAATGAATTTTCGGGCCTTCTTCCTGAGGATATTGGAAATGCAACATTGCTCGAAAGCCTCGATTTTCGAGGAAATTACTTTGTAAGTCCAATTCCAAAGAGTTTTACAAATTTGCAAAATCTTAAATTTCTAGGCCTTTCGGGCAATAACTTCACAGGAAAGATTCCGGAATATCTTGGCGAACTAAATTCTCTAGAGACATTGATTATGGGATACAATGAGTTTGAAGGGGAGATTCCTGCAGAATTTGGTAACATGACAAATCTTCAATATCTTGATTTGGCTGTAGGAACTCTCAGTGGACAAATTCCACCTGAATTAGGTAACCTCAAGAAACTCGCTACGATTTACTTATACCGAAACAAATTCACCGCGAAAATTCCACCTCAACTTGGCAATATTATGTCATTAGTATTTCTAGATTTCTCTGATAATCAGATCACAGGAGAAATACCTGAAGAACTAGCTAAATTGGAAAATTTGCAGCTTTTGAATTTAATGAGTAATAAACTAACTGGTCATGTACCAGAAAAGCTTGGTGAATTGAAAAACTTAAAAGTTCTTGAATTATGGAAAAATTCTTTAGAAGGTTCTTTGCCGATGAACCTCGGAAGAAATTCTCCTTTGCAGTGGTTAGATGTGTCATCTAACTCATTGTCTGGTGAGATTCCTCCAAGTTTATGTACAACAGGCAATCTCACAAAACTGATTCTCTTTAACAATTCGTTCTCTGGTAACATTCCGACCGAACTTTCAAACTGTTCGTCGTTGGTGCGAGTTCGGATTCAAAACAATGTTATTTCAGGAACTATTCCGGTTGGATTCGGCAATCTTCCGAGCCTTCAACGCCTGGAATTGGCGAAGAACAATCTCACCGGGCAAATTCCTGTAGATTTAACCTCTTCCACATCACTTTCTTTCATTGATGTATCTTGGAATCACCTTGAGTCATCATTACCTTCAGAAATTCTTTCTATTCCATCTCTTCAAACCTTCATTGCCTCTCACAACAACTTTGGAGGTACTGTCCCTGATGAGTTTCAGGGATGTCCATCTCTGTCTGTGCTTGATCTTTCAAGTGCAAATATCCACGGCGCAATCCCGGAAAGTATAGCTTCTTGTACAAAACTAGTTAACCTTAACCTTAGAAACAATCACTTGACAGGTGGAATACCGAAATCAATCACAAACATGCCTACCTTATCTGTTCTTGACTTGTCCAACAATTCACTGACTGGTCGGATACCTGAAAACTTCGGAAGCTCCCCGGCTCTAGAAACGATGAACCTGTCCTATAACAAACTGGAAGGGTCAGTACCCTCAAATGGGATTCTAATGACCATGAATTCTAATAATTTTATCGGAAATGCTGGTCTTTGCGGAGGCATTCTCCCTTCATGTTCCCGGAGTTCGACCGTGACAAACCAGAAAAGGAGCTCACACATTAGTCCTGTTGTTATTGGTTTTTTTACCGGAATTTTGGTCATTCTATCTCTTGCTGCAGCATATTTTGGAGGCAAATGGTTATACAATAGATGTTATTTGCGTAACAATTTCATCTATGATTGGTTCAAACAAGGCAATGAAGATTGGCCTTGGAGGTTAGTAGCATTTCAAAGGATCAGTTTTACAAGTAGTGAGATACTGACTTGCATAAAGGAATCAAATGTAATAGGTATGGGAGGTGCTGGCATTGTTTACAAAGCTGAAATCCATAAACCTCAGATAACAGTAGCAGTGAAGAAACTATGGAGGTCAAGCACAGACATAGAAAATGGTGGGAATGATGTATTAAGAGAAGTGGAACTGCTGGGGAGATTGAGGCATAGGAATATTGTAAGGCTATTAGGGTATGTTCACAATGAAAGAGATGTGATAATGGTTTATGAGTACATGCCTAATGGAAACCTTGGAACAGCACTGCATGGTGAAGAATCTGCAAGGTTGCTTGTAGATTGGGTTTCAAGGTATAACATAGCTCTTGGAGTTGCACAGGGGATGAACTATCTACACCATGATTGTCATCCATCAGTTATTCACAGGGATATCAAGTCTAATAACATACTCCTTGACGCGAATTTGGAGGCAAGAATAGCAGATTTCGGGTTGGCAAGGATGATGGTTCAAAAGAATGAGACTGTTACAATGGTGGCTGGATCTTATGGTTACATTGCACCAGGTTAGTACTTTGTAGCCAATAGTTTATTATTCACCATGATATTCAAATGATTAACATGATTTTTCTTCTGGTTTTAGAATATGGATACACTCTGAAGGTAGATGAGAAGATTGACATATACAGTTATGGAGTGGTACTTTTGGAGCTGCTAACTGGTAAGATGCCATTAGACCCAACATTTGAAGAAGCTGTGGACATAGTCGAATGGATACGAAAGAAGAGAAACAATAAAGCCTTGTTAGAAGCACTAGATCCTTCCATAGCTGGTGAGTGCAAATATGTTCAAGAAGAGATGCTTCTTGTGCTCCGGATTGCACTTCTATGTACTGCAAAACTTCCCAAGGAAAGACCATCCATGAGAGACATCATCACAATGCTTGGAGAAGCAAAGCCAAGAAGGAAAAGCATTCGTGGTAATGGAAGACAAGAGAGTAGCATGGAAAAGGGAACAGTCTTTACCACATCCCCAGTAGCAAGCCTTTTGTAGCACCAAGTTGTTTAGTTTAATATGTTGAATTCCCTTGGCCTCAAAATTCAGCTGTATGTTTTAGTTACTGCCAAATTTATAGCAGATGGTAATTACATGTACTTCTACAAGATTTTCATTTCAAATTTTCTTTATCGATTGCAGTTATCGAGATTTCAGAACCACGATCAATTCAAAACAAAACAAAAAATGTAGGTAAAATGCACATGAAGGTCGTATAGACTGCCAATATTGTCATTTAATTTTAAGTATTGTCTTCTAACTTAGCAAAACAAAAAATGCAGGTGTTTTATCAACCGTCATCAATTGACTACTGTCTCCGTCCTTTCCAAACCCAAAATTCACTGCAGTGATTCCTTTTAGTTTAAAATCTTATAGAAGTTTCAAAATTAAAGAAAATTGTAAAATTGCATAACTTTTTGTTTTAGTTTTTCCAGATTGAATGTGCCAAAATAGATATTCCAAGTTAATCTAAACAATACAAAATGAATGCAACCACAAGGAGTACATATATATCTCCGTACGTGAGTGGTCAAACTGACAATGAAATGTTAACAAAGTTGAAGTGTTTAAAAAAAAAAAGTCCAATAACTATACAACAACAGCAACAGTCAAGCTTTGTCCCGCTAAAAGGGGTCGGTTACGTAGATCAACTTTCGTCGCAATGTTCTATCTATGACCATTACTCTATCCAATAACTATAATAAAGAATTTAAGTTACAATCCAAGACGTTGGGATATTGCTCTCGCTCTTATCCCAACGAACACAGGCATGATAGCCATATAAGTGTTACATTATAAACTATACAGGCTTATCCAAGTACAAATGAAAATTCTGAACTCACCTCCCCAAAAAAATATATCACCTCAAAATGTACAACTCCCAATAGATTTATCTAGGATGCTAGCAAAGCACCTCCTGATGCATTTCCTCTTTCAAGGAGGCTGCCGGACGTTGGCTGGAAAACAAAAACGAAAATAGTTAGATTTGTCTCAGATAGATGTACTGGGTTACAGCGTCCATCACAAATGGTATACATCTAAGAGACAAACATTCAGCATCACAATATATGCGTATGTCGGTTTGCAAACTCAGGTTGACATGTAATTCAATCCATAAAAGCTTGAGAGAAGTAAAATATTGACTCCCCTTAAGTGATGGGGTAAATTTTAAAAAAAAAAAAAAGCATGTGTTCTTTTAAGATTGGCAGAATATATAATTGAAAAACCCAGAGCATTCAGAATATAATTCTTAAAAATGTCTTTTGAAATTTTATTAAATTCTCCCAAATTTTATTTAAACATAACAATCATATACCTCACTAGCTTGAACTTCAAAAAGAGTAAACGGCTCCTTCTCCTTGATTCCACCATTATCTTTGGTAATTCTTTCCAAACCCTGCTAGAAGGTGAGTAATTATGTTACGAAGAACATAGAATTTTGTCAAGCCCAATATAAAACAGATTGCAAGAGAACCATGTGGGAGAAAACAGCAGAAGGCGCCATCTTTACTTGGACAACAACAAATGAGCTCACTGGACTGGCAATTCAATGTAATACTGGAATTTTATAGGATATAATACTGCTACTTTAGTATTCCAAGCACGAGAACATAATGAATATCAAATTAACTTTATCAAGAAATGCTGTGAAATTTGGAGATGACTAAACAAATGCAACCGGCTAAGTTCATTATACAAATTTTAAAGCATCTTGTGTAGTTATTGTTATTAAAAATACTGACTAAATAAACAAAAATAACTCATATGATAATAATACAGGGATTGATTAATACTATCAATCCACCAAAATATAAACAAATCGTATTTAGCAAAACATAAAATCAAACAAAAATACCATACAATATTTGCAAGCTCTATAAATGGAAACAGGATAAGAGAATGCAATGCAAAAGCACAGGAGATCAAGAGACTAGGTTTCTATACGGGTAAATTCTCTTGAGATATAGAATTTCCAACAAAAAATAGAAAATACATACTCACGTTCCATTAGATGTTAAAAGAATTTATATTACATGTGCACCTAAATGTTTAAGAAAAGTAGCAAGCAAGTAGACAAATACCAAACTTAACATCTTACACACTAATTATGTACCTTTCCAGTCAAAATTTCAAATTCAAGTAATTCCTCTACAGTCTTTTCTAGTACCCGACGATTTCTCTGCAGCATTTCTCTTGCTTTGAGATATGCCGAATCAAAGATCTAGAAACATTACAAGAGATCACATTAGATTAGATGTTTTTTTGAAGAAGTTAAAATTTTACTAAAATGTGGCTACCTTTTCAACTTTAGCGGCCATCACATATTCATGGTCACCTGCCATGCTTAATGTAGATGCCTATGACAGCAAACATAAAATAGGCATGCATTACAATATACTCACATATTAACATTAAATAAAAAACGATAAACATTTTGTCTTATGCAGTTATGACAGATATCTTCCATTATTTCATTGATAATAAAGTGAGTCCCTAGTATCGGATTTGTTAATATTTGTAAATATATATAGTGTTAAGAATATTTGTATATAAAATAGTTCCACATCGACTATATCATGTAATTAGTTGTAATCTATCTATATATAATAATGTCTCCGTAGTGTTTTTCAAAACACACGGTTTATTCATGTCTCTTAGTCTCTTGTATTTCAACATGGTATCAGAGTCTGGTTAAGAGGCAATTCTTTTTTCGTCGTGTTTTACCTAGTTGACCCACTGTCTTTCGGTGAGAAATTTTTTTATTTTGTTTTTGCAAACCGTATTGTCACTCTGGTTTGCCTCTCACTTTTCAAAATTCTCCGGTGACAGCACGTTCGGCAGCCGATCGCGTGATATTTTCTCTCTTCAGATACTCATGACTACTCCTCAGAACTTTACGCCAAACTACGAAGATTTCCTCATGTGGTATCAGAATTATCAGACCTTGATTCTGGTGCGTCTGATCATGTTACTGGTAATAAAAAAATCTTTTATCTTCCTTCTCTACCTCTAGTTTGTTACCTACCATAACTTCTGCCAATGGTTCTCAAACCCGATCCGAAGGGATTGATATTGTTCAAATTCTTCCTTCTCTCTCTGTTACTTCTGTCCTCTATGTACCTAATTGTCCATTTAATTTACTTTCAGTCACTCGTCCGGACATTTCTTTTGCAGTCAGTGTGGTAAGCCAGTTCTTAAATTCCCCTTGTCAGGAACACATGGATGTTGTTATCCGAATTCTGAGATACATCAAATGTGCTCCAAGAAAAGGTCGTGTGAATGAGGATAAAGGACATACCCAGATAGTTGGATACTCTGATGTTGATTGGGCAGGGTCACCCATTGATAGACGATCCACCTCTGGGTATTGTGTACTTGTTGGAGGAAACCTTATATCCTGGAAAAGTAAAAAACAAAATGTAGTTGCAAGATCAAGCGCCGAGGCAGAGTAGAGGGCCATGGCAATGGCAACATGTGAACTTATTTGGTTAAAACAGTTGCTCAAGGAACTTCAAATTGAAGAAGCAAGACCAATGACGCTTATTTGTGATAATCAAGCTGCATTGCACATTGCTTCAAATCCAGTCTTTCATGAGAGGACCAAACATATTGAGATAGACTGTCACTTTGTCAGAGAGAAGATCGAGTCAGGCGACATCGTCACTAGCTTTGTCAACTCTAATGATCAACTGGCAGATGTGTTTACAAAATCCCTACGAAGCCCCAGAACTAACTATATATGTAACAAGCTTGGTGCATTTGACTTATATGCTCAAGCTTGAGGGGGAGTGTTGATATTTGTAAATATATATAGTATTAAGAATATTTGTATATAGAATAGTCCCACATCGACTATATCATGTAATTAGTTGTAATCTATCTATATATAATAATGTCTCCGTAGTGCTTTTCAAAACACACGGTTTATTCATATGTCTCTTAGTCTCTTGTATTTCAACAAGATTCAAAAAGTAGAAAGTAGTACTCCTTTTTTTAAAAGAAAAGGGTAAAATGCAACCGATAGAAAAAATATGAAAGAATGTATTTATGGGAGATTTTGAAAGCATGTAATGCTTGACACATATTTTACACAGTTAAATCAAGCACAGAGCACATTTTACTTGGAACTTAAAACCTTAAGTTCAACTCACTTGTAGTCTTTTGGGAGATTGCCTAATCTACCATTTTATGTTATTTCTCCTTGTTAGTGAGTACTAGCTCAATTAACAATTCAGTAAATTATTTTTGCTAAAAAAATCACCTTAACCATAATGGTCCATTTTTAGAACTGCAGACATTAATATTGTTGTGCTATGTCAAAAATAAGCTTCAAGTACCCTAATAAATAATTCAATCTGATTTGAATTGTTACATGTCAGAATCAAAATCAAATCCTAATAATAAGTATTAGGATTAAAATTTACAACTCAAATCAATTACGCTCTCCGTCCACAATATTCATCGCATTTGACCATTTCACACAGATTAATAAAAGTTGATAAATGAATGAACGAGAATGGTGATACACAATTATCCATGTTAACTATTGCTATATTTCAATTGTCATGAATGCAAAGTGGAAAATATTGATGTTTATAGTATTAATTAGAGGGTACTATTGAAGGGAAAAAAAAACTAATGAGGCATTGGAAACTAAAAATGACAATCTTTTTGGGACACTTTTCTTTTGCAAATGTGACAATTATTATGGGACAGAGGGGGGTGACATTTATTTTACGTGCTATTATAAATAAAGGTGAATGTTGTCTCGTTGAGACAATGAAATCACAAATTCAACACTGCACGACCTATATGCATTACAACCAAATCAAATGACAGTTGAGAAGCATGTAAGAAAGGTTTATACCGCATTTTTACAGTAATATATTGCAGGACTATCATCAGGTCCCCATCCATATTGAATGACCATTCGTGTAGCTATCTGTTATAAAAAAAAAACAATCAGAGACTTCATAGTCACAATACTTTGTAACGAGTAATAATATTATTTCCAAAGCAATTAAACGAAAAACAAGAAAATATTTGAGTTGCACCAAGTAAAATATTAGCCAACCTCTTGTGCCTTCTGTATCTCAGATGAAGACAGTAAGTTTTCTTCCCCAAAAGGAAATAACATTTGGGATGCAACATAAGAACCAAAACAAAATACAAGCTTCTTTTCAAGATAAGATCTTGATTCTATATTCTCTTTGATGTAACCATCATTTCTTGCTTTCGTGATTTTCGTACATCCAATTCCCTGTATAAGAAAATATTATAAACTACCAGTTATTCAAGGGAACAAGATAAGTCAGTTTTTTTTTTTTTTTTTTGCTAATAAAAAGACTTGGTTGTAATTCCTGTAGAAAGTAGTGGGGAAAATACATTCATGTTTGTTGATATTTGTAAAAATAGTATTAAAAATATTTGTAAATATATAGTGTTAAAAATATTTGTATATAGAATAGTCTCACACTGACTAGATCATGTAATTAGTTGTAATCTATCTATATATAATAATGTCTCCGTAGTGCTTTTCAAAAACACACGGTTTAATCTAAATGTCTCTTAGTCTCGCTTATTTCAACATGGTATCAGAGCCTCGTTTAAGATCCGGTGGGCCACCTGCTATCAGGTTTCCGCTATCGGGCTATCCGCCATTTATTTCCACGCTCCAGATGTCCAGTCCTGGGCGTGAGGGGGTGTGTTAAGAGTCCCACATCGAACAATATATGGCCTGAACATGAGTTTATAAGTGGGGGGTAATCCTCACTCTACCAACCGGTTTGAACCAGTTTTGTAGGGTTGAGTTAGGCCTAACCTCATTTCTTAACATGGTACCAGAGCCTCGTTTAAGATCTAGTGGGTCACTTGCTATCAGGTTTCCGCTATCGGGTCACCCGCAATTTATTTCCACGCTTCAGATTTCCAGTTTACTGACAGTAAATTAAATGGGCAATTAGGTACATATAGGACAGAAATAACAAAGGATACACTCAAATTTTTGGGTTGGATTATAGTGATACCTTTTCCCCTATAGCCAAGATGGCATCTGTTAGACTTCTTCTAGTCATTGCAGCCATTCGACATTGGCCTCTTCATCAACTTGACATCAAAAATGCATTCTTACATAGTGATCTTGAAGAGGAAGTATATATGGAGCAACCACCTGGGTTTGTTGCTCAAGGGGAGTCATCGAATATGGTTTATAGGCTACACAGGTCTATTTATGGTCTTAAGCAATCTCCGAGAGCTTGGCTTGGCAGATTCAGCACTGTAGTACAACAGTTTGGTATGGTCCGTAGTGAAGCTGACCATTCTGTTTTTTATCGTCACTCACCCCAAGGGTGTATTTATCTTATTGTGTACTTGTTGGAGAAAACCTTATATCCTGGAAAAGTAAGAAACAAAATGTAGTTGCAAGATCAAGCGTCGAGGCAGAGTATAGGGTCATGGCAATGGCAACATGTGAACTTATTTTGTTAAAACAGTTGCTCAAGGAACTTCAAATTGAAAAAGCAAGACCAATGACACTTATTTGTGATAATCAAGTTGCATTGCACATTGTTTTAAATTCAGTCTTTCATGAGAGGACCAAACATATTGAGATAGACTGTCACTTTGTCAGAGAGAAGATCGAATCAGGCAACATCGTCACCATCTTTGTCAACTCTAATGATCAATTGGCAGATGTGTTTACAAAATCTCTACGAAGCCCCATAACTAACTATATATTCAACAAGCTTGGTGCATTTGACTTATATGCTCAAGCTTGAGGGGAGTGTTGATATTTGTAAATATATATAGTGTTAAGAATATTTGTATATAGAATAGTCTCACATTGATTATATCATGTAACTAGTTGTAATCTATCTATATATAATAATGTCTCCGTAGTGCTTTTAAAAAACACACGGTTTAATCTAAATGTCTCTTAATCTCTCGCTTATTTCA
The DNA here is from genome assembly GCA_022829125.1 of Lathyrus tuberosus. Taxonomy (NCBI): domain Eukaryota; kingdom Viridiplantae; phylum Streptophyta; class Magnoliopsida; order Fabales; family Fabaceae; genus Lathyrus; species Lathyrus tuberosus. The sequence continues at coordinate 15,988,815 of JALAZF010000031.1, forward strand.
ACATGTTAACTATTGTAGTCTAGAACTGTTTATATGTGACAAATTACAATAATTGCAGTTTCAATAATTAAGACTACTAATGGAAGGAGATAAACACAAATCAAATCAGACTGGATTCAAATCAAACAACATAAAATAAAATCCGGAAGAAGAGAATCAAATCTCCTAGTGATTCTCTTACGATTTCCTGAAATGGCCCTAGACAAAAAGAACTGTCACAACCATGATGATGTCGGATAGTCGTTGGGGCAAGATGTGTGTCCAAAAGTTTGCTATGAAGGAAAATTATAACAGAATGAAGACTGGTGACATTTCAGAGGGAGTGGGAGAACATACATAGTATTGGAACTTCCGCTTTCATAGCAGTCCGCCCCTAGTCGCTTAACTACAACACTTGGTTTGTCTTCATTGCAGCCTCCAACGCCTTCAATGTGTTGGGTTTGAAGGGGCGAATTTAGTCTCACAATGCTTAGAGATATGCCATGTGTAGTGTTTATAAAGTTTGGGTTGCTCTCACCTTACAAGTCGGTTTTGTAGCGATGAGTTGGCCCAACCCACACATTATAAAATGGTATCAGAGTCTATCCTAGTTTTGTTGGGCTTCCCGCATCGTCCACGCTTCAAGCTCATTGGAAATTCCGTCTTCATTGTGCTCCGCCCCTAGTCGCCTAATTGCAGCACTTGGCTTGTCTTCATTGCCACCTCCAAGGGTTGGATTTAGTCCCACATTACTTAAATATATGGCTTGTGTAGCTTTTTATAAAGCTTGGCAGCCTTAACCTTATAGCTCGGTTTTCTAGGGATGAGTTATGCCCAACCCACACATTCTAAGATTGTAACATGGTATCAAGAGCATATTGATTTGAGGCCACCCACCATTTATATATGCGCACTGTATTGGAAAAACCAAGTCTCACATATCGACAATTTGAGCCATCCGCCATTCATATTCACGCATCAAGCCTAATAATGACGGACGTAAGAGGTGTATAGGGAAAAACTCAAATCTCACATTGGTTAAAAATAGAGCATAAAAAGGATTTATAGAAAGTGGGACCCCACATCCCGTTTTGTAGGGATGAGTTAGGCTCAACTATCTAACATATAGGAATGAGAAAATTGGTGGAGGGGTGTAGCCTGCAGGATCAACAAGATGGGTGACAGTCATATTTTTCTTTTCTTATCTCTAAGATTTGTTTTAAGAAGTTTTTCCTATGCTGCTAGGTGCCCATCTCCCTTTCTTTTCAACCTTATGGCATTAAACTTCATAGTAAAAATATCATTTTTGCCACACAAACAAAAACACATTCAAGATCCAATACATTAGACATTCAACAATTACAAGAGACAATTAAAGTAAAGGTGAAAGCTATTGCATTTCTTGTTCATCTAGGAATGGGAGCAAAATTGAAGTTCTCATTAGTGCATTTTCAAACACACAATTAACATTTAATACAGGCCCCTATTTTTTTTAGAGTGGTGAAAAACATTAAATGACCGTCCTACTTGTAGATTATACAGTACACTCAAAAGTTATACGAGGTACATGAAGTTTTCGATAGCACATAATTTTCAACAATCAAGCAGAGCATTGGAAGGTTATACAAAGCAGGCCGGGAATGGAATAAGACTAACCTGCCAAGATTGAGGTTCAAGCCAAAGATTTTCAACAACGTCAAAATTTGGCAATAAATGAGCAATAAGACCGCGACCAGCAGCCCAGACAGCATGTGGAAATTTAGTTTCCCTCGTCCACTAACAACAAAGAAACTTTACCCGTTATTTTTTTTTTTTTTGGTAGCAACAGATGAAATTATATTGCAATTATGTTCAATTAAAAAATGTAAGAAGAAAGTCAGTGATAACACTAAAGGATACTGTACAAGGAAAGTTAACCACATAATAAACATTATGGAGATGATAGTTTCTTACATCATGAGGAGGACTCAAAAGCTCTATCCCATTGCTTATCTGGCCATATGGTTCCATTATATCAACAACATTTTGAAGATCTTCTTTTGCTAATGTCAATCCCAGGTGATTCACCAACATTTTGTTTACTTTCTTGACAATTTTGGTTTTCCTCAGCCATTGGGGCATCACGGAACTGAAAGTCTAAGCAAAGGTAATAAGTATATTTCATTTCCTACACATAAACTACATGAAAAATAGATATAAAACATGTTGCAAAAGAAAGATCTGTAATATATGAGGAAAAATAAAAAGTAGAAAGAACAATAATGCAACAGTGTTCTTCAGTCTGCTTATTCATTAACTCTTGTTAAATGAAAAGCAAAGTAAACAGAAAAAAGTAACTTGACAAATGATATATGTGAGTCGTTATCTCATTGCTATATGACAAACTCAAGAGCCGTTTCCTTTAACAGGAGAAAGCATTTTACGGAAAATTTTATTCTTTTGTTGAAGGCAGGTCACCTAGCATACATTTAAGGCTATTTTTTCAAGCATAAGTACAAAGTAATATAAACAAATATGAACATTGTATGTATTAGTTATTAGTTAGGTGTGTCAGCTGGCTTGATTTGTAAAGTGAGGCCATTTGCAATTGACAGCACAAAAACCTAGAACCATATCCAGCTTTTAGCTAGGGAGAGGAGGATTAGAGGGAAAGGATAGAAAAAATCAACACATGGTGATGACTGAATGACAAAAAATCAATATTTTCCTATTTTATGTTAATGTGAAAATAAAGAACACAATTCTTACTGCAAAGAAACTACAGTAGCTCATTAGTTCATCTGTGTCAAGAACTTTGCTCCGGAAGGCACTTCCTTCTAGAGCCACAGGAACAAGTTTTAACTCGGTAGGTCGTAAAAGAGATGTCTTCTCAGCAACCTGAAAATGAGTGTCTTTTTTAGTCCAGAGGTAGGAGCAAACATTAGTCGTAATCAAGTACCAACAAACTAGTCAACAGCAATTAAGGATTATATTTTGATGGATTGATCTCTCTTTTATTAAGTTAGACTATTAAAATGTCAGTTATCAGTTATGAACCCAGCCAAGTTCTTTTGTTTCATCATTCTTAATTTCTTACTGTCCTCCATTCTCATCATTGTTCATTTGCTTTTAATCCTTGTGTTCATGGGATCAAATGAAGTATTCTCATTCTATAAGCTATCCACATATGGGATGTGGGGAAAATTGCTTAATCAAATGCCTTAGTCAATAAGCATCTATTATCATATGAAAACTTATGCCACAGGCACTTAAAATAATATGTCATGTGTTTGGATAAGCATGTCGAAAAGCTATCGCGTTCTGAATATTTATTTTCATCTTAAAAATAGAACTTGAGTGTGAATAGGAATCAAAGACAGCAAACCACTCGTGTTTTTACGTTGTACTCCCTCTACTTTGGAGCAGTTTTGTCATAAAGGTAACAAGTTTATGCAGTTCATAAGTGTATTTAGTTGGAGCAAAATTGCTTGATCAAATGCCTTAGTCAATAAGCATCTATTATCATATGAAAACTTATGCCACAGGCACTTAAAATAATATGTTATGTGTTTGGATAAGCATGTCGAAAAGCTATTGACGTTCTGAATATTTATTTTCATCTTAAAAATAGAACTTGAGTGTGGATAGGAATCAAAGACAGTAAACCACTCGTGTTTTTACGTTGTACTCCCTCTACTTTGGAGCAGTTTTGTCATAAAGGTAAGTTTATGCAGTTCATAAGTGTATTTAGTTGGAGCAAAATGCTCACACATATGGTTGTAACTTGTTCAGCAAAGGGCTTTATTTATTGCTTCTCTCCGAAATGCTCACTCACCTGGTTGTCACTTGTTGTTCGGCATAGGATTTTATTTATTGCTTCTCTTAGTTGCTTTACTTAGAGCTGTTTAAGTAGAGTCACCATTTCCAATATGAAGAGACCGGGTAGTCTGGCAGCATTCAACATTTTTCTTGTTCTTTGTTGTATCTCACCTTTCTGTTTTGCTGGGTATCTTATAATGCCCATAGTTGAATGTTTCAAGTTGTTTGTTAAAAATATGTATGTTACTATTAAAAAAAAATTGTTATAAACCTTTTTCCAGTCTACATAATCAATCAGCTGATCATCCATGGTTTCCTTCGCTGCAGAGTACAATATGTTTTCTCTCTCCGCCTGTGTTGGTCTTTGAAGATGAAATATTCTATCCATGCGACCTGGCCTCTTCAGGGCCTCGTCAATTTGCTTGAGATCGGTTGTAGTAGCCATCAAAACAACCCCATCTTGTTTCTCAAATCTGCATAGTATAACAAACAATGGTCAGCAAATATGTACATACAAGCATATCATCATTCTCAACTAGTCCAAAGAACTATAGATACCCATCAAGTTCCACAAGCAGTTGATTAATGAAAGCTTCGTGGTCTTGATTTTCGGTGTGGATAAATTTGCCGCGAACACCAGCAAACAGGTCAAAATCCTCTATGAACAATATTACAGGAGCCTACAAGTAGCTACAAACAAATCAGGAAAAGAGATCATCTCGGACTAAAGATTAAGAAACTCATGCAACCTGCGTGCATAAATCAAAACCAAGTTAAGAAAACAACAGGATATTAAACCACAGAGAATTGATTGATATTCTAAATAGTTTGGCCACAAGTCTAGAGCTCAAACCAGAAAAATAGATGAACAGTATTAGAACATTATTGTAAAAATATATTTTATATTTCTTTGTATCTAATGAGAATTACAGATGCTGTATTTATAGAATACAGCAGGCAGAATTTGAAAGAGAGATCTGTCCTAAGAATCAGGGGAATTAATTTCCCATAACTGCTAATTCTAATTACAGAAAAAACAGGAAATAATAGCTAATTAATTACATTAATCCTAATCCTAATGGACTGTACAAACAGAAACAGAATCATTTGATTATGAATTGATTGTTCCACACTCCCCCTCAATCTGGGTGGTAGATGTCTATCATACCCAGATTGGATCTGATATTCTCGTATATGTTCCTTGGAAGGGCTTTTGTTAGAATGTCTGCAGTTTGCTGGCATGATGGAATATGGTTAACACTTATAATTTCATGATCAATTTTCTCTTTGATGAAGTGTCGGTCTATCTCTACATGCTTTGTTCTATCATGCTGTACCGGGTTCTTCGCAATGCTAATAGCAGCCTTGTTATCACATAATATCTTCATGGGGTGATTGGTAGGAATTTTGATCTCATCTAGCATTCTCTTGAGCCAAATTCCTTCACAAATACCTTGTGACATAGCTCTGAATTCCGCTTCTGCGCTACTCCTAGCCACAACAGATTGTTTCTTGCTTCTCCAAGTTACCATATTACCCCATACAAATGTGCAATAGCCTGTAGTCGATTTTCTGTCAGATAAACATCCTGCCCAATCAGAATCAGTGTAGACTTCAATACCTCTGTTTGAGTTCTTTTGAAAATAAAGTCCTCGGCCTGGCGTACCTTTCAGGTACTGGAGAATTCTGTTCACATTTCTCATGTCAGTTTCAGTTGGATTTGACATATAACGACTAGCCATGCTTACAGCAAAAACAATGTCTGGTCTGGTGTGAGTTAGATAGATTAATTTTCCGACTAGACTTTGATATCTATCTTTATTAGCTAGTACATTTTCATCTTCACTCCTTTTTACTTGCTCTATGGGAGTATTGGCAGCTTTGCATCCAAGCATACCTGTTTCTTGAAGTAAATCCAGCGTGTACTTCCTTTGTGAAACTGAAATACCATTCTTTGTTCGTGCAATTTCCATCCCTAGAAAATACTTGAGTTGTCCTAAGTCTTTGACTTCAAATTCTTTTGCTAGAAGTTTCTTTAACTGGTTGACTTGTTCATCATCATCTCCCGTAATTACGATATCATCAACATAGACAATAAACAAAGCTATCTTCCCATCCAAAGAGTGCTTGACAAACATAGTATGATCTGTTTGACATTGAACAAAACCATCTTGCTTGACAACTTTTGTTAGTCTGTCAAACCATGCCCTTGGTGATTGTTTGAGGCCATATAGAGATTTTCGAAGTCGACACACCATGTTGGAGGTTCCAGGTGATTCAAGTCCCGGAGGAATTTGCATATATACCTCTTCTTGTAACTCCCCATTTAGAAATGCATTCTTTATGTCTAGTTGGTATAGGGGCCAATCTAGATTTGCTGCCAGAGATAGTAGAACCCGGACAGAATTGAGCTTCGCAACAGGTGCAAAAGTCTCCTCATAATCCACCCCATATGATTGTGTGAACCCCTTAGCAACCAACCGAGCTTTGTACCTGTTTATACTCCCATCAGCATTGTGCTTAATTGAAAATATCCACTTGCATCCTACTACCTTCTTCCCTTCTGGTATGGCAGTGATTTCCCATGTGCAATTTCTTACGAGTGCTTGAACTTCTTCTGTTACAGCTGCTGCCCATTCAGGTTTCTGCAATGCTTCTTGAATATTATTTGGAATTTCTATGTTGTCAACAGCTGCTACAAAAGACCTGTAACTTTGTGATAGTTTTCCATAGGAGATATATTTTTCAATAGGGTGTTTAGTGCAAGATCTAACCCCTTTTCTCACAGCAATAGGAATATCAATATCTGCTGTATTTATATCAACATGTTCAGAGTTAGGAAGAATATTACCGGCGGGAACTTCATTTTCTAGAGTCTGGTCTGACTCATGGCCTTGCATCGGAGCTATACTTGACTCTACTTCCTTCCTCTTCTTTTTATAACAAAAACCCTTCCACTTGCCTGTTTTTAAATCACAATTCTGTTGAGATGTGGTTGGGACTATAATTGGTCCTGTTTCCGTCAAAGCTTCTGCTGTCCTTTCACTCGGTTGAATGTTAGAGGTTTGGTTTGGTAATTTTTCAACTGGTTTAGGCATAGGTTCGGCTGATTGAGTGTTACCGGTTTGGTCTGGTAAGATTTTGTCATGTTCAGTTAGTTCAAGAGGCAAAAGTTGGTATTCTGAATTTTCGATGTATGATTGCTCCCCCTGAATACCAGTTTTGGTGTAATAGGGCTGATTTTCAAAGAAGGTTACATCCATAGTGTGGTAAAAAATTTTGGTATGGGGAGAGTAACACCTATATCCCTTTTGGTGAGGAGAGTAACCAAGAAAAATGCATTTGATGGATTTTGGGTCTAATTTGCTTCGGTGAGGGTTGAGGTTATGGACAAAAGTGGAGCATCCAAATATTTTTAATGGAATGGAGGAAAAGATTTTGCTGGTTGGAAATAGGTTTTGAAGTGTGGAGATTGGGGTCTTAAAGTTAAGGATACGGGAGGGCGTTCGATTTATAAGGTGAGTTGCTGAAAGGACAGCTTCTCCCCAAAAGTGTTGTGGGACATTTGTGGCCAACATAATTGATCTAGTCACTTCCAAAAGGTGTCTATTTTTCCTTTCTGCTACCCCATTTTGTTGGGGAGTGTCCACACACGAGCTTTGGTGAACAATTCCAACCTTTTGAAGATAGGAATTTAGAGCAAGGTTGTAATACTCACGACCATTGTCGGTTCTAAGTATTTGAATATTGCTTTGGAATTGTGTTTGTACCATCTTATGATAAATTTCAAATATTCTCCCTACTTCTGATTTTTCCTTCATTAGAAACACCCAGGTAACACGTGTGTGATCATCAATAAAGGTGACAAACCATCTCGAGCCTGTAATGTTGTGGACTCGTGATGGTCCCCATACATCACTATGAATTAATGAAAAAGGTTTGGAGGGTTTATAAGATTGGGGTGAGTAATGGTTTCGGGTATGTTTAGACAATTGGCAAATTTCACACTGAAAATGTTCCTTGTTTTTATTGAATAAAGAGGGAAACATTTTTTCCAAGTATAAGAAATTTGGGTGGCCTAATCTATAGTGCCACATCATTACAGGATTATTATCATTTGAAGCTGCAGCTGCAACATGATAATTATTCTTGAGTTTTTTTTCTGATTTTTCCACTTGAAGGAAGTAGAGTCCAGCACACTCTTCAGCATTGCCAATCGTCTTCCCCGACTCCAAAATCTGAAATTCACACAAGTTAGGGAAGAATTTAGTAACACATTTCAAATCTCTTGTAATCTTGCTAATAGACAGCAAGTTACAATCCAGTTTGGGCACATACAAAACAGAGGGAAGTGTAATATTTGGTGAAATGATAATTGATCCTTTACCCATGACCTTAGAAAGTGTACCATCAGCTATTCGAACATTATAGTTATAAGGACATGGAGAATAACTACTAAACAAAGTAAAGTCTCCAGTCATGTGATCTGAAGCCCCTGAGTCAACAATCCATGATTTTGTTTTTTCCTTACTAGTGTTTAGAGCATGTAAGTAATTACCTCTTTGAGCAACTACAGCAGTACCACCTTTTTCTGCAGTTAACATGGTTTGCTGAAAGAGTTTTTGAAGAGCCTCCATTTGTTCTTTGCTAAAACAGGATGAGTTAGAGTATACCTCACTTTCTTGATTGTTACATGCTGTGTTACCTCTGCCCTCCTTGCCTTTGAACAATTTGGCCTCTGAAGGTTTTCCATGTATAATCCAACATGTTTCCTTTGTGTGGCCCGGTCTCTTGCAGTGATCACACCAGGGGCGAGTTTTCCTTTGTGGTGGCCGGGGCTGATTCCCTCTTGCTGCCATTGCAGAGCTCTCGCCGTACGGAACTGAGTTGGGTGTCCCCAACATGATTTTCCTCCTGCTTTCTTCCCTTCTCACTTCTGAAAAGGCTTCTCGAATTTTGAGAAGTGGTTTGGTTCCAAGAATCCTTCCACGAACTTCATCTAGGTCCTTGTTTAATCCCAATAGGAATTTGTAAATCCTATCTTTTTCCACCAATTCCTTATACTTCTTTTGATCTTCTGTACAACACCATGTAACCTCTTCGTATATGTCGAGTTGCTGCCAGTGTTTGTTAAGTATGTTAAAATACTCAGTAACAGAAGATTCTCCCTGTCGAAGGTCATGAAGAATGCTTTTTATCTCAAATACGACAGATGTATTGTCAACATTTGAGTATGTTTCCTTCACTGCATCCCATATTTCTTTTGCAGTGTCATAGAACATGAAATTTTCACCAATTTCATTTGTCATGGTATTGAGCAGCCATGACATGACTTGGCTGTTCTCAAGTTTCCATTTCTGAAAGTTTTTTTCTCCTTTCTCAGGACATTTAGAATCTCCTGTGGTGTAGCCTTCCTTTCCTTTTCCTTCGAGGAAGATCTTGACTGACCTTACCCATTGGGTATAGTTTTGACCATTTAATTTATGGCCTGTGATGAGGTGAGTGAGCCCTTCGTGTGAACTGGTCGGAAATGATCCAGTCTCCACTTTGAGCGATTCATCAGATTTGGGATCCTCCATAGTTTGGCGGCGCTAGGTTAGGGATGGTTCAGATCGTGCTTTGATACCATGTAAAAATATATTTTATATTTCTTTGTATCTAATGAGAATTACAGATGCTGTATTTATAGAATACAGCAGGCAGAATTTGAAAGAGAGATCTGCCCTAAGAATCAGGGGAATTAATTTCCCATAACTGCTAATTCTAATTACAGAAAAAACAGGAAATAATAGCTAATTAATTACATTAATCCTAATCCTAATGGACTGTACAAACAGAAACAGAATCATTTGATTATGAATTGATTGTTCCACAATTATCATACTTGTCTAATATCCAAATAAATACTCCCTCCTTCCCAAATTATAAGTCATTTTTGCCATTTCACACGGATTAAGGAGTATAATTAATTTTGTATTGGAAATAGAAATTATGTATGTTTTACAATATTGTCATTCATTAATTATATAGGAAAGAGAAATTAAAATAATTGGAAGGAGAGAGAGTAATAAATAGCAGAAGGTATAGTAAGAAAAAAATCATTAATGTTGCATTGGAATCGTAAAGCAACTTATAATTTGGGACAGATTTTTTTTTTTTGCAAAATGACTTATAATTTGAGACGGAGGGAGTACATTTTATAATGTTCTTTCAACCTAGCAAAATTATATTTTAATAATAAACCTGACACACATGATATCAGATGGAATCTAAAAAACAGAATATATTTTTAGTGTATCTAGGGCAACCTGGCCTTGACTGGGTTTTGACCCATTTCAGTTTTTGGGGGGCAACCAAAGCAGAAGTAGGACTCATTAATCATTGGACTAGCTTGTCCAGTTCCAAAAGTAATGGTACAAACATACATATACACATGACTTACATAACTATCAGAACACATGAATAATAAATTAATTGAGCAGATTTTTTAGATCAACAATTCGTAACACCAAAACCCAAATGAAACTTGCTAATACAAAGTAAAAATATTAACAGACATTTAGACCAAAATATTTTCTTGTGAGCAATATATCTACTTCTGACTAGTTACTTTTATTAATAAAAGATTATTGGGAAGAGAGGAACTATTATTAGTATATTAATTAAAGTGGCTCAAATTGTCATTTTACAGTTGTCTCCGGGGGGATTTGAACTATTTGCCTTGAGGTTACAAGGTCAAACTCTAACCACTGAATTGACACCCCATGGGCAACTTCTGATTAATTACTTATTTGATTCAAATAAAATAAATGTAAAAATCTAAACAATAAAAGGTAAGAACTGAGAAGACTGTAATAATAGTAGATATTATGGTGGTTTAAAGAGTATAACCAAATCTCTAGCTGTTTGAAACAATTCGCGAACATTGGATGCACTTTGTCCAACCCACATTCCAGCTTCCAATTGTTCGGCCTTAATTTTAACAACAGGCACCTTAGCCTCAGCAGCTATAGCCAATGCTAGAGACGTCTTGCCAGTACCCCTCTCACCTACAATAAGTACACCCTGCAATATAAAAAGTTCCCAAATGTGGATCTTAGCGATTAATAGACATCTGCTAACCATAGTGCATTTAACAATTATTAAATTATGAGAGCGTTTGAAATGACACTAAACCACGAGTTTACTTTGATATGAAATGATTAGAATTGAGAATAGGTCTGGCCTAACTCAACCCTAAAAGCTAAGTCAAGGGGAAAGGATTGTTTAAGCTATTATACGGAGCATTTTGGCAATGTATCTACCCAATGTGAGATCTTACCACACTCCCCAAACTTAGATTGGACGTCCAGAATGTAAAGATTGTGAGACGAGAGATATGCGGGTGGCCTAACATCAAGGCTGGTATTGATGGACTCAAAATGGCGAGAAAATTAAGAGCTTAATGGAATTGATTGAAAGAAGGGAACCTCTGAATGAAATGATATACAATCTGTGTTGTCTTACATTTCACTTTATCTTATATGAATAATAATAAATGATTAATCACGAAATTCATCGGAAAACACAAGAAACAAATGTTGTGTATGATGAAGCATACAACAAAGAATGGAAGAAGGTACTTCAATTTTTTCAGTTTTTAAGAAGAATAATTGACGTAAGACCCCATAGCTTTTCTTACTCTTAATGGAACCAAAAAACAGGGTTCACTTTAGCATTTTTGAGTAATGTCTTAGTTTCTTTAATTGAAAAAAAAAAACTGTGCACCAAACTATAGTGGAACAGGAAGAATGAAAGTTGATAAACAAAATGTTTAGGTCCCGACTTTGCTGCTAAAATAGAGAAAAAGGACAATAATGCTGGTCATATTGAAAAACCTTCATGCTACATCATACCCGAGGTGCCCGCGCTCCCATTTCTTGAAATGCCCTTGGATTTTGCAAAAATCTTACAACTTCACTGATTTCCTCTTTCATAGACTCAATGCTAGAAAAGTTCTTCAATGGTATTGGTGGTTTCTTCACCCTCTGCAGAACAGCTATAAGTCTTACAGTTTTTCATAGATGAATAGTTAACAGTACTAAGACAGAAAATAATTAATTGCCATGTTCTAACCTTCATGTGCTCAAAAGCTATTTTTATGGGATCGACACCATCCCTTCTCTTACTCCTCATGGCTCTCCATCTTTTTTGAAAGTAATACGCCTGAAAAAGAGCAACAAAAATTATAATTATAATGCCTAATTATAAGTTGCAAAGTGGTCTCTTAAGCTCTATCATCTATTTATTTATCTACCGATCTATCTATCTATCCCATCTTCGCGAAGAAGCAATACAAATGGATGCAAAGTGATTATATCCCAAAAGATTTATATTTACATATTTTAGGATAAACATTTAGAGTTGGAGGAAAACAAGAAATATATATATTTACACAATACTATACAACCATAATTACCCTATTTACATTCTTTCTAATAACATTTATGATGATATCTTCAAATTTGAGTTAAGTCTAACTCAACCCTATGAAATCGGCTTGTAAGGTCAATGATGTCTCCCACTTATGGATGGCCCAAGAGATCTTAGATAGGCTATAATACCATCTTAAGATTTGGGTTATGATTAATTCAATCCTATAAAATCAACTTGTAAGGTGAGGAATGCTGTCAGCTTATAAACACAATTTTAACTGATATCCTATCCAATGTGAGACTCAGCATGTAAATAGAAATTTAGGAATTTAGTTAAGTGATAAATCTTTGGCAGAAAATTTGCCATTAGCCAATCCATAACAGGTATTAAAATAGTGGATATGATAAATGGCAAGTATTCTAATGGTAATGATGAGCCTAAAAACTAGTTTGAGACATTAATTGTGACGGTGGTCAATTGAGAAGCTAGAGAAAAGTTGAGGAGGTAACTGGATGAGGGAGTTTGAACACGTGAAGACCCAGATGAAGAGAAGCACATATGAAAAAGTCTAAGACCAAAAAATGATTCCAAGGGAGGAGAGCTCACTTAGTCCACGCACTAACCTACACTAGCCCCCATTTGACTCTGCCAGACTGCCATTACTGGTCGTGGTGGCAACAAAAATTAAATTTGCACCGATCTATTTCAAGCCCACAACAAAACTACAAACATGTAGTTACAATGACCCTTTGTTTGAATAAAAGAAAATGTTAAAGATGACAATAAAGGAACGCTATAGCCAATATGTTAAGCATGCGCTGGTTGCAACCATTATGGTTGGAGGGCCCTAACTCAGGTCAAAGAGGATGAAGCAGAAGCAACATTGATTGGGACTTGTGATAGGGGGTGGCATGATAATGAGGAGGTTTTGAGATAATTCAAGAATCATGCAATGCACACAAAAGTAAAATCCACATTCTTATCATAACAAACTCAAATGAACACAAATTGCTGAACAGTCTATGGAGCTAAACTGAAAGAGCATCCTGTATCCAAAGAGAATGCAGCTTTTGCAAGCTATCAGTTTAAATTGAGTAGAACACTAATACAGCATAATACCACAGCACAACATCAAACTTGAAATAAGTGGTACGTACACAAATATAGAATAGGATTGTAGATGATAACAATCAGAAAATTAGGTAGAAATTGAACACATGCTAAATGCAAGAACAAACTTATACCACTCGCCCAAGTTTCCTCTTATTAGGATTTTTTCGCACAGACTCAGGACCATAACCAAGAAGTCTTGAAATTTTTCCCCTCATAAATTTGAACACGTGAAATATAACAAATCCTGAAATAGCAGTTCTTGTGATAAACAAAATGAACCATTGAATTTCCCTTCCTGTTCGCCTGGTGTTAGTCCTTGTTTCTGCACTTAATTGCCATTTCAAGAACCATGTAGTGTCCATTGTCCCTTCCTCTGACCAAGCCATCCCCAATTTTACCCTCACCTGAATCATAAATACAACAAATGTTTCAAAAACGTGTAATTCAAAGTCAATTGTCAGAATTAGCCAATGGCATGTTTTGAGCTCAAAGATACCTGGTTAGGGAGTATTAATTCCACAACAGGAAACCCTATAACCGTCATTAGGTCATCAGTTAAGTCCTTAATCGTGTCAAAGAACCAACTTCTTGCAGTCAAGGCAGCTTCGGAATTCCACTGGTCGCTCAAAAACAAACGAGAGGGCCTTAATATCACAGAAAACTGTTGGCGCAATTTTAATTCTGATAAAGGAATCCACATTAGATGAACAGCTGTTGGAATATCACAGGCTATCATTTTCCTATATAGCCCGTCAAAACCCCCAATATCTTTAAAAAGTATTTCGAATTCCTGAAATATGAAAGCAAACAAAAGAATCACCAGACAAGAAATCAAAAAAAAAATAAATAAATAAAAAAAAATTAAGAAATAGAATATACACAGATGCATACACAGCTATACCTTTATGTCGACATAAAATTCTTCGTCCTCCCCCTTCAATGCAATATACATGGCACCCCAGTCAGCCCTAATCCGGACATGTTCTATTAGCTTTTTTGTGACAGCATAAGGAACAGCCACTGGATCCATCTCCCATCTATTTTTCTCTTCATTGTACCAAGTCTTCGATATTACTCTATCTCGGTCCAAAAGAATCATTTCCTGCAATGGATAAGTAGTAAGTAGTGAAAGGAACGCGGTAATGCTTGATGCACAATTAAAGGATCTGTTAAGAATCAAATATATGTTAAAAATTCAACTTCATGCACAAAAACATATGTTAAAAATAATATATCTGCCATCAACATGTCATCGTTGATGTCTAGAGAAAAACACATGAGAATCAAATATAATGTATAGGATATTTAATTAACGACAAATTTGCATCACAATTTGACCAGCCTAATGACCCGTTCAAGTGAGTTAGCGGCATTAAAGGTATTTTGTTTCTTTTATTCCAAAGAATAATTCATACAACATAAAAATAAGTAGACCCTTAACCACCTCCTCTTCTGGTGAGTAAACAATACTACGCTTTTCCTTGTCATACTTCATATTTTTGCCTATCTGGGTCACCAAATTCTCCTGCTGCTCCTTTGAGTCTTCAAGACTTCTTTTTAAACGCTGGGCAAAATCAACAGAGTCTTGATGAAAGAATGGTCCAAGATCATCAACATCCACAATGCTAGGAAGAATAGTTTGTTCTAAATGTTTTCTTTGCACAGTTTCCAAATCTTTCTGAACAACGGGTTTGGAGAGCCCATTGACTGAGCTTGCAAGTGAACTGCAACCACATTACAAATGTTTGCACAATCATATACAGTTTCAAAGGAATAATACCGAAACTAACTAGCATGACAGTACATTATTAAACCAATAAAGATTTTGCGTCCAACACTGACGACAAATTTTGTAATTGTGATGTGAGTCAAATTGATTAAATTAACGATACCAACAGTACTTCCTGACCTTAATTCTAAGATTTTCCAATTCAAAAACAATTTCAAGAGATAAGATCCAATCTCAGTCAATATGCAAAGTCAACTTCCTCTTCAAGACTTCAATTAAGCCCTTCCTCTTCAAGATTTCAATTAAGCCATTCGCCTATGTAAATAAATTATAGCAAGAAGATACAGCAAGTATCCCAAAATCTTTAAAGGGCGGAGAAGCCGCTGCCTAAATATTTTAACATCCATCCTTAACTATTGGAACACAAAAGCCTTCATATCAAATCTTACAGAGAGAAAATTACAAGATAAAACTAGAATCATAAGTAACAAATATCCACACGCAGAAACAAACATGATAATGTAAAGAATGCATTAACAAGTTATCAAAGCAAGTGACCCAACCTTTCGAATTCCTTCTGTTTCACTTCTTGTTTGAATTTTTCCACAAGTTTCTCACATTCCCTCTCAATAAACAGGACTTCCAACACCCCATAACTCAAAGCCACTGTCTCCTTCCTTGAAATCACATCCTCCATCTCACCTATTTTCTTCAAATTCTCATTGTAATTCTTCACCAGCTCAACCATTCTCTGCTCCAACATCGTCTTCTCCACCTCATTCACCACCTTCTCCACGTCTAACTCATTCCCTGGCAACCTATCGTACTCCCACTTCACCGCATCTATCTGCTCCGAAATCTCCATTCCGTGTAACTCCAATTTCTGCAACTCTACCTTCAAATCCATCAATTGCGGATGCATCCTCTCCAAAATCTCTCTCTCCGATTTTTCCTTCTCCATTCTCACAACATCCAATGCTCGCTTCACATCCTTCATATCACCATTCCCTTTCCTAGCCTCTTCTATACTCTTCAACAAACCCGGCACAGTATCCATCACTCTCTGAGTACAATCAGAAAACTCATGACTATTCCTCTTCACTTTTTTCTTATGAGAAAAAACAGCCCAGGGCATAGTTGGAAATGCCAACGCAGGCGCAATTCGGAACGCTCCGAGCGCGGAAACTCCGACGGCGAAACAAAATAGAGAGCGAACAAGCTCTTTCGTTAAGCATTTCGATATAGTTGTTCGCTCCTGGTTTTGGCGAGTAACTGCCGAAACGGTTTCGTTTCGTTGCTTTGCGGCGAAAGTGATTGAAGTGCGTGAGGTTAGGTTTCGAGGTTTTTGATTTGGAAAGGGACGAAAGGATGTGAAAGGTAAGCGCGGTGAAAATCGAGAACGGAGTAGTTGTAGTGAATGAAGTGAAGAAGAAGAAGAAGAAGAGGGGATTGAGTCCATGTGAATTGTGAGAAGAAGGAATGAGTTTAGATATGCATTGAGGATGAACTGAATTGAAGTGGAAGCATTGAAGTAGAAGCAACTGAATTGTTGCACTTGCAGTAAAAGCACCGTTATCCTCCTGATGGGTTTTAGCGAGAGACACGGGACGAAAGATTTGCTTAAACCACTCCTCCGCACCCAACCTCAACAAGTTACTATTTCACTTTTTTCTAACCCGTGGATATCCGCACGGATACTAGTATACGTAATTGATAAAGAAAAGAAGATAAAAATGAAGAGAAAAAATGGAAATAAAAAATAAATAAATGGAGAGTAATATAAAAATTGTTGGAAGAATGGAGTTAAAATAGTTAGAATAGTATGAAGTAATATCAAATATTAAAATAATAGTAGAATTCAAAAGAAAAATGAAAAAAAGAAAATAGAAAAATAAATGAAATGAGTTGGAGAAGGAAGAAAGGTTTAGGTTTAAATAAGACAAAATAAAAAGAAAAAATTGGGTCATTTAGAGTTGTGATGAAAGTGGGTCATGGGACATTAAGGATATTTATGTGTGTATCAGTTGAAGAAAGAAGAGAATAAGTCAATTTGTAGACCAAATGTTTTGCTTCAGTTATAAAGTGATTTCTGAAATATTTTTCTTAAAGTCTCAAGCGTTCACTTTTCCTACTTTCAGCGAAGGTGTCTATTCATCGCATCGGAAAGCAGAAAATGGCGTCATCGAAAAATGGTGCAGACAAAATTAGATATGAAATGTTTTATAATCGTGTTGTAATATGAATTGTAATGGTTTGTCACTGATGTATTGGTTTTGTTTAAATGTGTTGCATGTAGAGTTTGAAAGTTGTATTGTGGTTCTGATAGATTTTATTGCGTTCTCTATTTTGCGGCATGGCTTCAAGGGAAAAATCTGGAGATCCAAAGTGGAACAGAAAAACGCTGGATGAAATGCATGCGGATGACAAAGGAAAAGCATTAATGGGTTCTACAAAGAAGGTGTTATAGATTTCTCGAAAAAATGACACAACTAAGGAAGCGGCTCAATTCAAAAACTCAATGTCAACTAAAAGTAACTGGTAAGATATTGAAGTCCATGTTAAAGTTGATGTAGCTTTATAATCTTAAAGTAACATATGAAAATAATGTATTGTGCCTATTTATGTTGCAATTGGGAAGACAGCTTTGGAAGTGACGTATCTGATAGTGAGATTCAAGAGATGATCAGGATCCTTGAAAGGGTTATAGCGGCATTAGATGATCCAAATTTGGATATTCGCACCAATCCTTCAGAAGACGATAAAGACTCAGAAAAAGAGGACGGGTATTCATGGGAAAAGGTTGTTAGTTTTGGATACAAAGTGGGAAAATGTTATGGTATGTTGGTGTATTAGACAATGTTGTATGAAGCGACATGTATTTTATTTGCTGATAAATGTATTTGATTGTATAATTTGTTTCATGCAACATTTTCCTAGGTATGTAACAAATAATTATTTGTGGTGGAACCAGAAGGCGGTCGATATTATTGACTATGATAATGGAGATAAGTATTACGGGGAAGTTCATTATGCGAAAAAAAAATAAGGTGGTAAAGGTGGAGAAATTCATCGGCAAAGGTTAGTACGAGTACGCGAAGAAGAAGAGGCTATGTGGAGAAGACAAGGTGGGTTTTACGATTCGTAGTCCTCCAAACCTTTTATTTGTGTATATTTTTAACAGTGGAAGAAAAGGTGTTTACGGTTGTTGTGAAGACAATGGAAGTTATTTAGGATTTAGACTATGTTGTGTTGATGTCGGTTGGTTTAATTTATTTTGATGGTGTTTACCGTGAAAATTGGTAAGCAACCGCTAGTCTCCAAATATTGGTTAACTTACAGGATCAACCAGTGAATCCTAGAATATGTGTTAATGATCTTTGAATTAAAGTTTGAGGGATAATGAACACTTCGACAGTATTCATGGTTGAAAAATAGTTCACTTCGAAAATATAAAAGAAATGGTGTTGCAGAAAGTAATGGAAAGTGCAGTAAATTACATTAAAAATAACTTGTGCAAAATAAAGAAGATAAATTTCTGGGCAAAAAGCACAAAATGAATTTTAATAAAACTGCAATAAAATGATGTTTCATCAAACGTACATTTCTCAATAACTCTTTTCTCTACACACTGGATACTTTGAGTAATTTGAGTGACTTGTACAAACTTGACCACACACGAAATCCTATCACTAAGACCTCTTATTTATATTAAATTGAATTAACTGTCTCTAACGGCCTTTCTACTAAATCAAGACAAGTGGCGCTCGGCATGTCTTTCCTTCTTCAATATGTTCCACGTGTCTTCTCTTGAAAACTGGATAAGAATAAAGTTCCCTCCTTTATTCAAATTTAAAACTTTAAATCGAAGACACAATTATTGTCATCTCCGTCAAAAATACCATCAATAGTGTTTCTGTCGAATTGCATTTATAAACTTAGAAAAAACTTCCTAAGTCCAGCCAATAATTCCTCATTACACAAGGGTAACTTCGACTAGACTTCTATGATTGCACTGTTCTATCGAAGCTCATCATAACTTCAAAGAAATTACAATTTATCTATTTATTCCATAAATCCAAACCAGGCGTCGAAATTACAAGCCAACAAATTGCCCCATAAAAATGTCATCTTCGACATCACATGAAGAAAAAGGCATTTTTTGACAACATAATTCGACGCCACAAGTAATTAGACATCACAAACTATTCATATACTTCATCGCAATTATGGCGTCAAGGTCATCATGACACCTTTTTTTGAAACGTCTCCTCAATCCCACGCGAGAATCTTTTATAATCATCACGTTTCATAACTGACACGCGTCCCACTCACTTCTTAACCATAAATGTTGATTTAAAAACCGCTTCCACTTCAGCCCTTATAAATAATTCAGCCCTCTTTATTTTTCACTTTTTCACCTCTCTGCATTTTCAAATACTCTCCAACTATTTCATCTCCTCCACTCCAAAACACATATTCTCAAATCTCAAGCTTTCAACAACAATGGCATCATCAACCAAAGCTGTCAGAGAATCTGCCAAGCACGTGAAGGATTCCAAGAAGCTCTCAAATCTTCCTTTTGACACGATTCCAGGTCCATCCATGATGGGGAATCAATAGTACATTTCAGAACCACTTTCTGAAGAACAACGCAGGGTCTATAAATCTCAAGTATTGATCCCTGTTACTGTAACGGGTAAGCCTTATGATTTGTTAGGACCCCTATGTGATCCTAATGCTGACCCCAATAAACTTAAGGAATTCTTTCATACTTACCATAAGTACAAACCCATAGTTCATGCTAGAAAACCTAGGGCTAGTAATGAAGACCCTAATCCTGCTAATCAAAGCAACCCTCCGACTGAGGAAGTCATTGACATTAGATACATGAACAACGGATTCAGAGTCTTTCGACCCAGTCTTTCGTTTAAGGATCCCTCTAATTACTTAGGCTGGTTAGCGAAGTTATAGAAAACCAAGTCCCAAGTCTGGAAAGACATGGGCATCTTAGACTTAATCCAGCTGTCAAAAGTAGGTCCTGAATACTGTTCAACTATGCTAGTATCCTCCTTGTACTTCTGGGACAGTACTCACCATAGCTTTCATCTTCCTTGCGAAATGATGTCACCAACTCTCTTCGACATAGCCGTCATTACGGGGCTTAAACCAACTGGAAACACTTATGACCCAGACTACCAAGCTGATGACACCATAGGTTTTTCGACATCTAGAGCTGCCTACTCCACCCATATCGTACACTATTACAACAAAATAACGGATGAATTTTTGAAGTAGTACATATAGCTTTCCTTACTTTGTGTTTATCCCGTTGTGTCTTCTGCTCGAAGTCACTTCAGGTGGCCAAAAAATATCTGACTATGGCCAACCAACTTCATTCTGGTCACGACTTGTGCTTAAGTGAGATGATTATGGCGAATTTGTATGAGTATTTGGGCGAAGGTGTCACCCAACTCAAATGCCTTTGAGACAAAGTGAACTGCATTCTTTCTGGCCCATTCTGGTTGCTGCAGCTATGGTTGAATGTCTCCTTTGAAACATGTCTTCCCGTCAAGAATCCTATCAATGAGGACGCTGATGAAGTGAAAAATAAGAGAGTCGAAGGGACGAGTTTAGCCATGTTGACTCCTAGCGACGAATGATGTCATTTACAACAGACATTCACTAACTATGTAATGGTGTTCGCTAAACGTTATGATTTTACATCGAACATGGCTCCTTTTGTCGCACGAAGACATGGTCTTGAGTGGTTTACCAGGCTATTCCCAGCTCCATCGGAAGCCCATGAAACATAATGCATTGCTATCTGGGAAGCCTTTCTGACTCCTAAGGTGCTAACTCTCAGGCTCAATCTATCGAAAAGCCAGGTCACCCTCATTGCCTATCAACCAAATCTTGTCGCTCGATAGTTTGGCTTGGTTCAGATTCTACCCAAACCCATCTATGAAAGAAAGAACGCCCTTCTTCTTTATAATGCAATTCATATTGAGGCTACAACCATCAAACAGATAGCTCGCTACGCTGGCCAGTCACAACTTACTCATGTTGCCTTCGAGCCAAATTTCCTCTGCACCCCACAGTTCGACAAGTTGTGGAAAAAATATTATGGTGAGGAATTCCTTAATGTGGCTGCCTTTACTCAACATCTTAACAAGGTTTTTCTCTCTGTGCAGGAGAAAATCAATAAAGGTACTTCGACTCATATTAAGGAAATTCAAGCATTCCAAAAATACTTCGAAACTGCCTATAGGCCTGGTGATCTTAGTCTAACCGTCCGCGAAGCAGCCGCTACTTTAAAAGAATTTTTTTAAAGAAAATGGAGAACTTAAAGCTACCTTCGTACATTCATCTTGAGAAACGAGACGAAACAGCTTTTAACATGTATCCTTCTATATTCCTTCGACTGCCAAGTGATGACTTTGGTGTGGCTTTTAGCCCTTCATTCCTATACTAGTTCGTCTGTGGGGGAATTTGTAAAAATTCTTCGTCAGGAATCACAAAAACTTGTCCAGTGGGTGGTTGCGACTAAGCATACTTTAGACAGTTTCAAAGGACACCTTCATATTGGCATCGAAGACATTCGCATCGAGTCTGAAATATATGAAGATATGGAATGGGAGGTGTTTCGACCCAACCTTTTTCGATTATTTATTTTGCTTTACTTGTAATAATTGTTTCAACTTTATTTCAACCATGAAGATTCCACCCAAAAAACCTACAGCCAAAAAGCCAATCGAAGCAAAGGAAGAAGGAGGTAGCAGGACAATAACAACAAGGGTAATTTCATTGTATTCATCATTCCTTTGTCGTGTATTGTTTATGCTTCTAATGCTTTGAACTATTTCCTTAGGGAAGTCGAAAACCACCACCAACTCCACAAAAACGCAAGCTCCAAGAACCTGAAGTCCAAGTAATTGAGTCTGATAATGACGATCTGTCTCCCATCACAGAACAACCCCTCAAACTAAAGAAAAGGCCATTGAAGATGCCTAAGGCTTTAGCCCAAACTCAGACGAAGGTTTCCAAAGTTTCGACAAAGAAGCCTACCGCTCTCAAAATATTGGAACCCAATCCTGAGTTGGAGTTGAGGGTTCCAAGGTACAAAAAATATACCTATTTAGTATTTTATTCAGTTACATTATCTCTTTGACTTACTAACTTTCGACGCTATTTTCAGGATGTTGCAGGTGCTTCTAAGCAACCAACGACTAAGTCGACTGACACCCCAGTCATTCTTAACAACGAAGGTGAACCCACTTATCATCCTACCTCTGCCAAGGATTCAGAAAAGAGCTCGATGAGTGAAATCAATCAACAGGTCGAGGAACAGCGCGAGACTTTGCCACTTAAGACTAACACTCAACATTCCCATACTAGTGGATCCGAGCATGAAGATAAACAAGACAAGGAAACCCAGGCAGAGGTGACCAAGGATGATGTGATGATGAAACATGCTGAAGGCAACGTCGAAGAGGAAATTGAGGATGGCTCCCCCAGAATAAAAAATCTAGATGATGCTAAGGAAGAACAAGACGATGACATGGAAGAAGAGGAAGATCACTCTTTGTTCCAATACTTCTCTGTACCTGTTATTGATGAATTTGAGGATGAAGATGATAATGCTGAAGAGGATAAAGGGACAGGTTAAAAAGAGAAAGAACAGGCACAATATCAACTGGACAATAATCCAACACTTGATACTGCCCTTGCAAACCCAAAGATTTCGACTGGAATAACTGCGGCTCCTTCTTCAGAGGAACTAACTGCCTTAAAAAAGAGCAACACTCTCGACTACTTGAAAGCTATGATCAGTTTTAGAGGGAGTTCGTCTGAGAAAAGTCCCTGTTCTTCTTCAGTGTCGGGCGACCAGTCTTCGAGCAAATCTGTTGATGACGCGCTTTTAAAGATTAAAGAGAAATCTTTGGAGTAGATTTGTTTCAGATCCTAGAAGGCGGTCCTACTGCTCAATTTGCCCTAAAATTCCCCCTTAAACAATCAAAATTATAATTGCCTCTCCTAAAGTTGCAAATATCATTATAGAGCTCAATTCAATTATCGAACACGTCATTGCTGATTTGAACAGAATCAAGCATGCTTCGAGTGAGATTGAAGACGTGGCTAAAACTATAGCAGGTGTATGGGATGCTGTTATTGAGTCCATCGCCAGAGTTGCAGAATTTGACAAGAACCAGGAGCAAAACAAAGCGAGGGTCGAAAGCTATGATCAAAACATCGCATCTTGGGAGGCACAGATAAAGGAGTTGCAGACTAAAATCTCAAAGGCTAAGGAGGAGAAAGCTGAACTTCTAAAATTTGATGACTCTGAATTGACCAAATAGATCGAAGTTGGGCTGGCACATGTTAACAAGGCTCAGAAACTGGAGGCCAAAATTGAAAATCTCATATCAAACAAATCCGTTTGTGAAAAACGTCTGGCGCTTCAAAAGTCTAAGTATCTCAGCATGAAGGTTTCACTTCCCTTTTAATCCTAGTTTCTTCATTTTGGTTTCAAGATTTCATCCTTTAATGTAATAACTCCGAGCCCTTTGTGGCCTTTACTATATGACTTAAGCCATTTTGGCAATATATGTTTGATTTACCATGTTGGCTTCGGCCATTTTGCATGCAATTACTCTGTTATTTTTACTTCTTGAAGTGCATGTTTGTATTTTTTCAAATACTTCCCATTCATTCTCAGGGTCCTTTTATCTTCAATTAACTCTTCAATTTCGTATGCGCCATTTGAAAAAACTTGTATAATCTGGAAGGGACCTTCCCACTTATGGGACCATTTTCCCAAAGTTTTATCCTTTTGATCCATGGGAATGATCACTTTCCAAACCAAGTCTCCAGGCGAAAATGCTTTAACTTTGACCCTTTTGTTGTAAGATTTCTCTACTCTCTTTTTCTGTCTTTTCAACAATTATAAGGCATTTAGTCTCTCTTCGTCCAAATCAACCAACTCGTCCAACATCATGTTCCAATATAATTCAGATGAAATCTCATGGTGTCTTTGGATTCTTGTTGATTGTAAGTAGATTTCAACTGGTAGGACCGCGTCAAGACCGTACGTCAGTCGAAAAGGAGTAGTGTGAGTAGCTTCCTTAGGGGAGGTTTGACATGCCTAGAGAATCTGGTCTAATGTCTTATGCCAATTCTTTGGCTTTTCCCCGCATGTTTCTTTATTAAACTAATCACGACCTTATTTACTGCCTCGACTTTACCATTGGCTTGTGCATAATAAGGTGTAGATGTCAACAATTTGAAACTCATTTCCTTAGCAAATTCTTGCATTTTTCAACCAGTAAAGACAGGTCCTTGATCCGTTGTAATGGTCTTTGGGATTCCAACTTGTAGATGATATGTTTCTCGACGAATTCGATTACAGCGTCTTGATCCACATTCGCCAATGGTATAACTTCAATCCATTTTGTAAAATAATCGATGCCAACCAAAATGTATTTTTGACTTTTGGATGATGTTGGTCGAATCTCTCTAATCAAATCCAAAGCCCAACCTCGAAAGAGCCAAGGTTTCACTATAGAATGCAGTTTGCTGGGAGGAACATGTTGTATACCTGCGTGCACTTGGCACTCTCGACATCCTTTCGCGAACTCAATACAATCTTTCAACATGGTAGGCCAATACATCCCTTGTCGAAACAATAACCATTTCATTTTATGGCCTACCTGATGTGCCCCACGTGCCCCACTATGGACATTCGAAATGGCTAAATATGCCTCAGATTCACTAAGACATTTGAGCAAAACTCCCTCAGGAGTATTTTTAAATAATTTATTTCCCAAAAGAACGTAACTTAAAGCTCGATGCCTGGTTTTTTGCTCAGCGGATGTTGTTGGATTTTGTAAGTACTCTATTATTGGATTGCTCTCATCTTCATCCATCGGGCTGTCTATATTCAGTATTTCGAAGTTTTCTTCGTCAGCGTATCCTAGCTTCGTTATTTCCAAATCTGATGGGGATAGTTTGGCTGACACAATCCTTCCTATGACTTCGATTGCTTCTTGCAATTTTTCTTTTGAAATTTTATACCCAGAGGCAATCTGTGTCTAATCATTTGCCTCTTGATTCTCTAATTGAGGGATGTGTCGAATACTAACCATCTCGAACCTTTTTAAGAGTCGATTGGCTATCACGAAGTACATGAAAAGATTTTTCTTAACGCGTTTATAATCTTTTGTAATTTGTTTAATGACTAACTCTGAGTCACCCATTATTTCGACTCGAGTTGCCCCCAATTCCAACAATATCCTAAGTCCGGCTATTAAAGCCTTATATTCAGCCTCATTGTTCGAACACAGACCTTCGAATTTATACTTGAATTTTGTTGGAATTTTGTTAGAAGAAATAATTAGGACTCCTATACTGGTTCCATCTTTATGAATAGAGTTGTCGAAATACAACTTCCAAGGCTCAATTTCAAGGTAGTTTAATGAATTCTCAGTTATAGAGTGTCGACTATAAAATCGGCTACCATTTGTCCTTCAACAATCTTTAAAGGCATATAGGTTAACGAATATTCAGTTAAAGCTAATGCCCATTTACCAATTCGACTGTGCAAGATTGGTTTAGACAACATATGTTTTATAACATCAAAATGAGATGAAACGAAAACATCCACTGGTTTTATATAATGCTTCAACTTCATACATGAGAAATATAAACATAAGCATAACTTGTTGACTATGATATACCTAGTTTCTGCATTGTTCAAGACCTTACTAAGGAAGTAAATGGCTCTTTTGACGCCATTTTCATTCTCTTGATCCAACATGCTCCCTAAAGTCTTGTCTGACGCTGATATATACAACCTCATACTTCTATTCCTACAAGGTGGCATCAGAATTGGAGGGTGGACCAGGTATTCCTTGATCTTAATGAAGGCTTTTTGTTGAGTTTGCCCCTATTTAAAATCTTCCCTCTTGAGTCGAAGCAGAGGTGAGAAGGCTTGAGACTTGCCACTAAGGTTCGAGATAAACCCCCTTAAGAAATTAATCTTGCCAAGCAGTGACTACAACTCCTTCTTGGTTGATGGCGTTTTCGCTTCCATTATGGATTTGACCATGTTCTGGTTTATTTTGATTCCCTTTTTGTGGACCACTAAGCCTAAGAAATCTCCTGCCTGTATACAAAAAGCACATTTGAGAGGGTTCATTTTCAGACCGTGTCTCCTCATCCATTCAAAGGACTATCGAAGATGGTCTATATGACTCTTCCCTGAAATAGACTTAACAACAATATCATCAATATAGATTTGCATAAAAGTCTCGATAAAATCATGGAAGATCAAATTCATCGCTCTTTGTTTTGGTATGTTATTGTCGTACCTCGAAAAATGAGAACGACCTCGCGAAGCGCAGTTGTACGCCTGCGGGATGGACTTAATAGAGTCACCACCGATCTTTATTTATTCCCATAGAGGGAAAGGAAAAATATCGAATAAAACCCCTAAAAGAAAAGGATAAGATATGGTCATCGCAACCAATGTCTGAGTTCGGGAGTTGGTTACACGAGGGGAAGATATTAACACCCTCTCACGTCCGTTGTACTCAACCAGAACCATTTAGTTAAGGTTAAATGAATGTTAGCTCAAGGTTTGTTTCTAATCTTCTACGTATTGAATGAGGAAATGAAGGGAGAGAAATGTTTTTGGAATTTTATATTAAAGGGGAAGAGAACTTAAAGAGGTTTTTATTATTAGGGTGCTCGCAAAGACTTCGTGGTTCCGTGCCTACGTATCCTTACAAGGATAGAATCAGATCAATCGTAGTTCGGGTAAACTTTGTTGGTTAATTTTAGCGAAACCTAAATTGTATTAATCAACGTAAGAATTTTGTTTAACCCAAAACAAGTGAGGAGCATACGTTTTCACCATATTGAACGGATTTACAAATCTCGTTCACGTCACTTATCTCAACTCAATGGTTGTAGGCAAAAAATTGCCCTAGTGTTTATTAAGACAACCTATCTTTCATTTTGAAAAGGAATCTTTGGCCTTGTATATGTCTTAAAGATTTGTCTAAGAAAATACACTTGATGACGACCAAAGTTTGTTCATAACTATGAAGGTATTTTGGTATCTTGATGATAATCAAGGTTTGTCCATGAAAATAGAGATATTAAGTGTTACTTGGATATATTTTAAGAATGACGAACATTTGATGATGATCAAATTCTCAAAGAGTTTATGCTAAAGTGTTGAACTCTAACACTCTCTATCATTCAATATTGGTTTGAGAAAATTGTTTATTGGACAACGAACATTGATAATGATCAATGGTTTAAAGAGTTGTGCTAGAATGCTAGATTTCAATGTCTCTTGATCCAAGTTATTTATTAAGTGTTTTAAGGATGAAAGAAAGAAATAATTGGTTACCTCAATGTGCAAGACTTGAGACCAATCTTTCAAGGGTTTTGCTAGAATGCTAGATTCTAACAATCCTTTTCTTTCAAGTTTATTTCAAAAGAGTATGATGTACTTTGAAGTATTTTAGCTATCCTTAAAGAAGGAAAGAGTCTTGAGATGGAACTTGATGAAATGACAAAGTTTGAGAGGGCACTACGGTGAAAAAGAAAAGGGTTGAAAAGAAAAAGGTAAGAGGTGGCTCGCCAAGGATTAGGGTCCTTGTGCCTACACATTCTCATTAATAAATGAGAAATCAGAGCGTCTGTAGTTCTGGGTCTATAGGTTATTAGTTCGTTATATGGAACAAATGTTTAGGTTGCAATCTAAGGGCGAAACATTAGCTTTTCTACTCTCGGTGGAGGCTTAAAAATTTAGTTTACAAGCGAATTAGAAGGAACTAAAAATTGTTATTTTGAGAAAAAGTTTTAATCGCACGGCCGCAAGAGAAATAGAGTTTGATGGTTGCAGTATATTAAGTGAATGACGAACATTTGATCAAATGTTCAAAGAGTTATGCCAGAGTGCTAGACTCTAACAACTATTATTCATTTAAGTTGATAGTGAAAGTTGTTTGATGGACACCAAACACTTGATGATAATCATTTGTTCAAAGAGTTGTGTCAAGATGCTAGATCTTGACGGCTCATATTCGTCCAATTTGATTAAGATTATTTCAGACGACAAACACTTGATGATAATCAATTGCTCAAAAGGGTTATGTCAAGATGCTAGATCTTAACGACCCTTATTCGTCCAATTTGTTATGAAAATTATCCGATGGACAACGAACTCTTGATGATAATTAATTGCTCAAAGAGATGTGCCAAGATTCTAGATCTCGACGACTCCTATCCCTTCAAATATAATTGAGAAAAATGTTTGAGGGAGCGAAAGAATGAATGAACAATTATCCGTAAGTGCGAGACTTGAGACCAATCATTTGAGGGTTATGCTAGAATGCTAGATTCTAACAGTCCTATTATTTCGTGTTCTTGTTTAAAATAGGTCACTCGATATGAGGTTTGATTTGTGAAACTATTGAGAAAGAAATGTATTTATCTTAAGGTTAAATTCGAAAAGGTTTGAATCGATGATGAGATGTTAGTGAAGTTAACGAATATGATTATTTACAAGTAATGATATGGACAATGATTAAAAATTATCCAATCGAATGACTAAGTACACATAAAACCCAAATAAACAAATGAAAGAAGAGAAAGATTTCAATTTAATCAGTCACATTAACATAAATTAAGGTTTAAAAGCCCAAGATCAATTAACAAGTTTAAATCAACATCTAATGACTAATAAAAACTCAATTAGTTAAATAAGTACTAAATTAAAATTAACCAAAAAAAAAAAGAAAAATAAATAAGCAAATGAACATGGGGTGTAGATATTAGTATGACTTAGGCCCAACCCGACAAACCACAAAACCCTAATTTATCCTAATTGAATTTTATTAAACGAGATAAATAAAATAAAATAAATCTTAAAAAACATGTTGAATGGGGAAGGAAAGGCACCTCATTTAACAAAAACTTGGAAGTAAAAACCATTTGATTTATTCAAATAAAAAATAAAAAAGAAATTAAATATAAACAGAGAAAAGAAAAAGGAAATAACAACTCATCATTTACTTTCTCTCTCTCGTACGCTAGCAGGAGTTAAAAGAGGAAGAAAAAAAACTCTTCAGACTCTCTTTCTCTCACGAACACTCTCTCGGTCCACTTTCTTCCAAATCTCACTTCTTTCTCTTTTTCTCTCTCGCGTGCGTCCAAACAAAAGGGGGTGAAACACGGCAACGCGTCGTGATTCCGACAGCGTCGTAGATTTGACGGCATCACAATGAGTTGTTATTGTTAATATTGTGCAGGGCGGAGCCTCAACAGTAGCGAAACACACACAGATATGAAATCAAAATGAACACGAGCTAAATCACAAAGTAAACTCCAAGTTGTTGAAGGTGAAGCTGCATTGTTGTGTGAGGCTGTTATGGGTGAACGACAGTGAGTTTGGAGAAAGGCATTTGAAATTACTGAAGCTTATGGTGTGATGAATAAAAAAGGTTTGTGAGTTAGAGGTGGATAAGGTGTGAAAGAGCGGCTAAGGAAGGTGAGTATTTTCTGTAGAGGTCTTGTTTTAGCTTCTCTATTTACAGTAGAAACTCTTTAAATTAATATTCGGTAAATTAATAAATTCTCTAAAATAATAAATTTGTCTGGTCCCGACTTGGGCCAATGTAAAAAATTGAAAAACTCGATAAAATAATAAGATAATAATTTTTCGAGAGATCCCTTTATAATTTTCGGTCCCAAGAAAATCATAAATTAATAATTCATAGAAACTGAAAAAAATGTATTACACTCTATTGAAATATGGTTTGAATACTCTAACACATTCATGTAATTTATATACAGTATGTCAAACTTGCTTAAGAATACATTGAACATATTTGTTTCTCTTGTTTACATTTACTGTACTTCAAAAGTCATTATTGATTTCCAATGCATATGAACATAGTAGTTATTAATTTACGTCGAGTCCCAAGGTTCGCTGCAACATAATTCTAAGAGGCATAGACTAATTTGCCTTTTTGTTTGGTATGTGCAGTATAATTACTTAAAAATTCTTTAAATTAATAATTATTAATTTATCAATAAATTAATAACTCTCTAAATTAATAAATTTCTCCGGTCCTGACATTATTAATTTATAGAGTTTTAACTGTATATTGAATGGATTAGGGTCTATGGTGATGTCTTGATACAGAATGATGTTATATTCATTTTTTGATGTTCAGAAATTTTTATGATAATCTGATGAAAAAACTGCTATACTTCTTAAACTGATGATAGTCAAACTTGCTTTCCTCTACTCAAATTTTTGGTTAGTTTTTAAAGTTTAATATCATATTAAAATAGGTAATTGCAAGCTCTGTCGCAACAGGACAAACTTCAGCTGAAAAAACTCAGAGGCAAAACAAGACAAATTGATGCACAGAGATGGTATAGGACAGGTTGAGGGGTTCAGACATATTTTTTTGAAAATTTCTGATACTAATGTAAAAATGTAAATTTATATTATTACTATATTATATTATTTTTTTAAATTGTATTTCTCTTATGTAATAAACAAATAAATAAGTAAAATATAACAAATGTACACAAAACAAAATACTTATTTAAAAAAACTAACAAATTTTGATCTATCTAATTCAAATTTTGTAGAATCAAAACAAATACTATTATAAACAATATCAATTTTAGATTCTTAGTTCAAATTTGAATTTGTAAATAAAGTACTAATATTATTATTATAATAAAAATAAAACTCTAAGAGCCAAACCAAACACAAACTGAATAGAACTCAAAATAAGAATGCAACAATATAACCCTGAATAAACTATCAAATATGGATGATAAATAATATGTATAAATGAGTAATGATACAGTTTTACTTGATTAAAAATAAACTAACATCCAAGATGATGAATCATAACAAAAACCTAGAGTTATCAACCTACCGGAGACTATCATGAACGGGAAAAATGCGGGAACTGGTTAGAACAAAACAAATCACTCCCTTATGACCATAAGGAAATAAACCGAGTAATGAGATACAGGTGGATGGAGTGACTTAGAATGATATGCAAATGATCGAAAAATCTAAGGGTAAAATTTTGGGTATTACAGTTGCCTAATGCTCTAGAGCATCTAAACGCCGTTTTTTGGACGTCTTCTTCAGCAATGAAGATTTGATTATAACTAGAATACCCGTCGAGCATACTAAGGAATTCATGTCCTGCGGCAGAATCGACTAACATTTCCTCCACAGGCATATGATATTCATCTTTCGGTGTTGCGGAATTTAAATCTCTAAAATCTATGCACCCCCTTAACTTGCTGTTTTTCTTAATAACTGGAACAATATTGGCAAGCCATTCGAGATACCTGGTCTTGCGGATGAATTTGCATCTAAGAAGTCTTTCGACCTCCTCTTTAATCTTTGAGAGAACTTCAGGTGTGAATCGCCTTGGAGTCTGCTTGACAGGCTTCTTCCCAAGCTTTATCGGCAGCTTTAATTCGACTAACTCTCTGCTCAAACCAGGCATTTTGTCGTAATCCCATGCAAATCAGTCTTTAAACTCCTTCAGCAATTGGACTACTTTGACTTTGAGTTGTGGGCTAGCGTTAGCGCTGATGTATGTCAACCACTTATCTACCCCCTCTCCCAGGTCAATCTCTTCAAGTGGATCTTGTGCCAACATTTTAATGTTGCTTGCTAGCGGATCCTTCTCGAAACTCAAAGGCTCATCGTCATAGATTGCGTCGAGCCTCTGGCCTTGTACCTCATCCCGAACCTTATCAGGTGGTTCTGGATCGAAATCCTTACTAGGACCTACTTGATTTGCTTCATTTTTCTTAGCTTCGACGACCGTAAATTTTACCTCGGCCTCTAAATCCGCTTTTAGTTTATTTTCGGCTATATAAGCTTAAATCCTTTCAAGGGTCAATGACTCACTCATCATCACCGAATTTGCTTCCACATCCAGTTGGCTAGATGTGTGTTGTCCGAAGACATAGTCTTCTTTGCCAAGGACTTTTCTATCCCACTGGAACCCATGGGTTAGGTGTAGATAGAGAGAACAGAAGGCGTAGTTTGTTGGCGTCATGTTAAATTCTGCAGGATTACATGGACCAATGCGGGCCATATTTTGGTCGATACTCCTTCTGTCAACTTGATTTACTTCGGCCATGAAATAACTCTGATCTACCTCGATGTTCTCGACGATTCCATCGTTGCGCCAAATAGTGATCCTTTGGTGCATTAAGGAGGGGACGACACCGATGTCGTGAATCTACTCTCTACCAAGTAATAGATTATAATTAGCCTTCGAGGCTATCACCATAAACATCGTCGGCCTAATTATAGTGCCGACAGTCAAGTCCACCTGTATAACTCCCATAGTGGTTCCTATCTTGCCCTCATAATTCGACAACACCATATTATGAGGCTTTGTATATGTGTCGTATTTCCTGATATTCTTTTGCATCTGATACGACATTAGTTGGCTGTCGCAGCGCCGTTTACCAGGATCTTATTTATTCTGACATTTCCTTTTTTGCCTCTGATAAACAGAGGTTTTAAATGGCTCTTTATTGATTCATCAGGCCTTTCGAAAAGGCATTTTATTCCTCTACACAACCATTATTCATAATGTAGTAACAGACAGGCTTGTGTCGAGTCGTCTCTGTTTCCATCGCATCTTCTGGTTCTTCTACTTCCATCACTTGATCATATTCTCTAGGGAGTACTGACACCATAATACACACGATGTCTAGTGAGGCCTCCGACCCAAAGTTAAAATCGTCAGTCATTACGTCGTCCTCGTGGTCAGACTTTTTTGAAGACGCCTCATTCCGAGGAGAGAACAATTTCCTCTCGACAAATTTTTTTCCTTCTTTCTTCGCCTGTATGTTACTACTAGATTCTGGCTTCGCCTTCTCCATGGCTTCCTTTTCAGCTTCTCTTCGTCTTTGCTGCCTCCCCCACTAGGATCTTGACATTGGATTATTTCCTTTATAATTCTCTGAAGGGTATGTCTTCCACTTCGATGCCTGGAATTCTTTTCGGTAATTCAAAGAGGAACCTCTCTGAACTTCGAAAATTTTCTATTTCCTTTGGCTCTGCTCTTAATTTCCAACTGGCTTGACCCATTTGTCTTTGGGAGCCTCCATCGTAGGTTTAAAAGTAGTGGGTTTGTTACCACTGAATCTTTGCCTCGTCTGCTCCTGTCTCCTACGGTCACTTATGTTGTCGAAAGTTTGACGGCCATGAGATGTTTTCCAATTTATTCTACTCATTGCTTTATTAACCTTTTCGAGATTCTGAGTCACCTTCTTGTCGAAGATCGCGCTACATCAAGGGCATATCATAACTTCAGATTTCTTTTTCTGACATATATGAAGGAAATTAGTCAGGCTCTCTTCCTCCTTTGGGTAAGCCAACTTATTATATTCTTTCTGATGAAGGTCCTCATCCACCTCCATCGAAGTTTCCTCAGAGACTTTAACCATGTTCACACCTGCGCTGGTCTTTTCAGCAATGTCCAGCTTTTCCACTTTCACCCTAAGGCCCTCAGTAGCCTCAGTGCCATTATCAATTTTCACGAAACCTTTAGTGATTTCTTTTGTTGTTATCTTTGAGTTAGGATCTTCAGTGATTCCTTCACTATAACCTTCAGTAACTCCTCTGTTAGAGCCCTCAATGACTCCATGAGTGATACTATCAATAGTTTCTTTCTCGAAACCTTCAGTGGTTCCATCAGTGAAGCCTTTAGTGACTTCACAGATGTAATTCTTAATGATTTCTTTGTCGAGATCCTCAGTAACATTGACAATGACTGCTTCATTTACGAAGTCATCAGTAACTTCGATCATGTCAGCTTTATTGGCGAAGTCTTCAGTAACTTCGACCATGCTGATTACAAATGGCTCAGTGTAGTAGGCATCAGCCACCTGAAGAGGGTCGGAATCAATCTTCATTTGGGCTTTCGACTTCTCTCCAAATTTGAGCCTTCCATCCTTAATTGCATTCTGAACAAGATCCCTGAAAAGAAAACATTGAGATGTTTTATGACCCAAGAAATTGTGATACTTACAAAAGCCTATTTTTTTCCTTTGCTCTAAATGAGGCATTTTAGCACCCCGAAGGCACTATTATTTGGCCATCCTTAACTAACAAATCAAAGATTTCGTCACATTTTGTGACGTCGAAAGTGTAAGTCTTCTAAGGAAATCTATCGTTCTTTTTTGGTTCGATTGGGTTTTTTCCATTCGAATGGGCCAAGACCTTACAAGAGTAAGGTGGCCATTGCTTTAGTTCAGCAAGGTCATCTTCGTTCTCTTCGAAGTCTAAGGGCTTGTTATATATTCCTTAGTCGTCTTCATTGAATTCGGCGTAGGCTATACTCTTCTATTATTTTTATTTGCCCTAGAATTTTCCTCCTTTAGGCGTTCTAACTGTCGAACCCTATCAGCCAACTGGGCCATATCCCTCAAGTACTAGGTGTCCAATTTCTTCCTAATAGAGAAGTCAAGGCCCCCGACGGCTATTTCAACCAACTTATGTTCTGGCACCTAAGTGAAATACCTGGCTTTAAGTAGGCTAACTCTGTTCAGATAATCATCTATTGGCTCGGTAAACTTTCATTTAATACTAGCCAATTCTTTTAGACTAATCTTGGGTTGTCCCATGTAAAATTGTTCATGGAACAATCTCTCCAATTGAGTCCATGTATGGATTGAGTTTGCTGGCAAGGTTGTGAACCATGTGAAAGCGTTTTTAGTGAGAGAACTTGGGAAATATTTAATTCTAAGGTTTTCGTTATTTGAAATCTCTCCTGCCTCTAATAAATACCTAGCCACATGTTCGACAGTAGACTCATTGGTATCCCCCGAAAATTTAGTGAATTTTGGGACTTTCCATCTGGCAGATAAATCTAATTGCAAAATATATTTTGATAATGGTGATGTGTAGTTTGGTCTTCGCAGGCCAAAACTTACCCCATTTCGCGCCATAATCCTTTTGACCATGGCTGCTAGATTGTTATTCGCTGCCAAATCATCACGTCGAATTTGTTGTATAACATTGTCAACGTTTTGGTTTATATTCACCATCACTACCTTTGGTTCCTCCTCTAATGGAATTTGTGGTTGATTCCTAGGGGGTTCGACTCTAGTCTGTTCGACTACCTCTCCTGGGTTCACCACATTCGCTCGGGGTGTGTTCTTTTGGTTTTGTTGGACTTGGTTAATAGTAACATCCTCTCCAAAGGATAACCCTTGATTTTCAACCATATACTCCCTCTGTGGGTGTCGAGGAGGTTGTGGTACACCAAAAAAGTCCGCAATACGCGTCATTTGCCCGACCATTTGTTGGTTAGTTTGGGTAGTGTTTTAGATTAGAGGATTAAAGATTGTCCCTATTGTTTGGGCAAGCATTTGGACCATTTCATGGTTACTCTCATCCATTTGCTGCCTAATAACTACTGCAGAACTATTGGTTTTGCTTGG
The DNA here is from genome assembly GCA_022829125.1 of Lathyrus tuberosus. NCBI lineage: Eukaryota > Viridiplantae > Streptophyta > Magnoliopsida > Fabales > Fabaceae > Lathyrus > Lathyrus tuberosus. Next base: position 16,024,372 of record JALAZF010000031.1, read on the forward strand.
CATTTGGGTGGAAACACCTATCCCTAAGGGTTGGACATTTTGACCCATATTATTAATCCCAAACATTGATCCTTGTAATGGTGAAGTCACATTTATTACGGGTTCTGAGAATGTCGACCCAACGTTATGTAAGTTCGCCATTATGGATGTTGGCATTCCATAAGGCTGTTCTCGACTGCTTAGAGGCATAAAGAAGCCTGGAGGCATAAAACGTCAGTTCGAAACGTTCCCTATTGGTGAAGGGGTCACTGGAGGACCTCGTGGCACAATGTAAGTTAAAATGGGCTCATTGTGGGCAATCGACTGCGTCGGTGTCGAACTTGTCGTGGTCTGTATTGGTTCAAAAATAGGTGTTGAAACCATTGTTCCCCCCGTCGAAGATGCTGGAGTAGGCTCTCCATTATTACTGGATGTATTTTGTGAATTTGAATTGTTTGGCTTATTTTGGCCTGCCATTCTCCTCGTGTATCTTCTCCTTGGTCTATCTTCGTTAGTAGTGTCTACTTTACCACTTCTTAATAACATACAATGAAGTTTCGAAAAGGAGAGACGAAAACATGAAGAATTGGTAAAAAATTCAAAAGAAAATTTGTAAAAATATGTCACTAGCATTGTCCCACTAGGCGCGTACCAATTTATTTACCGTGAAAATTGGTAAACAACTGCTGGTCTTCAACTATTGGTTAAATTACAGGATCAACCAGTAAATCCTAGGACATGTGCTAATGATCTTTAAATTAAAGTTTAAGGGACAATGACCACTTCGACAGTTTTCATGGTTGAAAAATATTTCACTTCGAAAATATAAAAGAAATGACATTGCAGAAAGTAATTGAAAATGCAGTAAATTACATTAAAAATAACTTGTGCAAAATAAAGAAGATAAATGTTTAGGCGAAAAACATAAACTGAATTTTGATAAAACTGCAAGAAAATGGCGTGTCATCAAACGTACATTTCTCAATGACTATTTTCTCTATACACTGGGTACTTTGAGTAATTTGAGTGACTTGTACAAACTTGACCACACACGAAATCCTATCACTAAAACCTCTTATTTATATTGAATTGAATTAACTGCCTCTAACGGCCTTTCTACTAAATCAAGACAAGTGGCGCTCGGCATGTCTTTCCTTCTTCAATATGTTCCACGTGTCTTCTCTTGAAAACCAGATAAGAACAAAGTTCCCTCCTTTATTCCAATTTAAAACTTCAAATTGAAGACACCATTATTGGCATCTCCGTCAAAAACACCATTAATAGTGTTTCTGTCGAATTGCATTTGTAAGCTTAGAAAAAACTTCCTAAGTCCAACCAACAATTCCTCATTACACAAGGGTAACTTCGACTAGACTTCTATGATTGCACTGTTCTATCAAAGCTCATCATAACTTCAAAGAAATTACAATTTACCTATTTATTCCATAAATCCAAACCAGGCGTCAAAATTACGAGCCAACAAATTGCCCCATAAAAATGTCATTTTCGACATCACATGAAGAAAAAGGCATTTTTTGACAACATAATTCGACACCACAAGCAATTAGACATCACAAACTATTGATATACTTCACCGCAATTATGGCGTCAAGGTCATCATGACACCTTTTTTTGAAACGTCTCCTCAATCCCACGCGAGAATCTTTTATAATCATAACGTTTCATAACTCACATGCGTCCCACTCACTTCTTAACCATAAATATTGATTTAAAAACCGCTTCCATTTCAGCCCTTATAAATAATTCAACCCTCTTTCTTTTTCACTTTTTCACCTCTCTGCATTTTCAAATACTCTCCAACTTCTTCATCTCCTTCACTCCAAAACACATTTTCTCAAATCTCAAGCTTTCAACAACAATGGCATCATCAACCAAAGTTGTCAAAGAATTTTCCAAGCACGTGAAGGATTCCAAGAAGCTTTCAAATCTTCCTTTTAACACGATTCCAGGTCCATCCATGATGGGGAATCAACAGTACATTCCAGAACCACTTTCTAAAGAACAACGCAGGGTCTACAAATCTCAGGTATTGATCCCTGTTACTGTAACGGGTAAGCCTTATGATTTGTTAGGACCCCTATGTGATCCTAATGTTAACCCCAATAAACTTAAGGAATTCTTTCATACTTACCATAAGTACAAACCTATAGTTTATGCTCGAAAACCTAGGGCTAGTAATGAAGACCCTAATCCTGCTAATCAAAGCAACCCTCCGACTGAGGAAGTCATTGACATTAGATACATGAACAACGAATTCAGAGTCTTTCGACCCAGTCTTTCGTTTAAGGATCCCTCTGATTACTTAGGCTGGTTAGGGAAGTTAGAGAAAACCAAGTCCCAAGTCTAGAAAGACATGGGCATCTTAGACTTAATCCAGCTGTCGAAAGTAGGTCCTGAATACTGTTTAACTATGCTAGTCTCCTCCTTGTACTTCTGGCACAATACTCACCATAGCTTTCATCTTCCTTGCGGAATGATGTCACCAACTCTCTTCGACATAGCCGCCTTTACGGGGCTTAAACCAACTGGCAACACTTATGACCCAGACTACCAAGCTGATGACATAATAGGTTTTTCGACATCTAGAGCTGTCTACTCCACCCATATCGCACACTATTACAACAAAACAATGGATGAATTTCTGAAGTAGAACATATAGCTTTCCTTGCTTTGTGGTTACCCCGTTGTGTCTTCTGTTCTAAGTCACTTTAGATGGCAAAAATATATATGACTATGGCCTAACAACTTCATTCTGGTCACGACTTGTGCTTATGTGAGATGATTCTGGCGAATCTGTATGAGTCATTGGGCAAAGGTGTCACCTAACTCAAATGCCTTGCAGACAAAGGGAACTGCCTTCTTTCGGGCCCATTCTGGTTGCTACAACTATCATTGAATGCCTCTTTCGAAACATGTCTTCCCATCAAGAATCTTAACAACGAGGATGCTGATGAAGTGAAAAATGGGGAGAGTTGAAGGGACACGTTTAGCCATGTTGACTCCTAGCGACGAAGGATGTCATTTACAACAGACCTTCACCAACTATGTAATGATGTTCGCTAAACTTTATGATTTTACGTCGAACATGTCTCCTTTTGCCGCACGAAGACATGGTCCTGAGTGGTTTACCAGGTCGTTCCCAACTCTATCGAAAGCCCATGAAACAGAATCCCTTGCTATCTGGGAAGCCTTTCTGACTCCTAGGGTGATAACTCTCAGGCTCAATCCATCAAAATTTCAGGTCACCCTCATTGCCTATCAACCAAATCTTGTCGCTCAACAGTTTGGCTTGGTTCAGATTCTACCCAAACCCATCTATGAAAGAAAGAACACATTTATTCTTTATAATGCAATTCATACTGAGGCTACAACCATCAAACAAATAGCTCGCTACGTTGGCTAGACACAACTTACTCCTATTGCCTTCGAGCCAAATTTCTTATGCACCCCACAGTTTGACAAGTGATGGAAAGAATATTATGGTGAAGAATTCTTCGATGTGGCTGCCTTTACTCAACATCTTAACAAGGATTTTCTCTCCGTGTAGGAGAAAATTAAGAAAGGTACTTCGACTCATATTAAGGAAATCCAAGCATTCCAAAAATACTTCGAAACTGCCTATAGACCTGATGATCTTAGTCGAACCGTCCGCGAAGCAGCTGTTACTTTAAAAGAAATATTTTAAAAGAAAATGGAGAACTTAAAGCTACCTTCGTATATTCCTTTCGAGAAACGGTACGAAACAACTTTTAACATGTATCCTCCTAGATTCCCTCTACTGCCAAGTGGTGACTTTGGTGTGGCTTTTAGCCCTCCATTCTAAGATTGGTTCATCTGTGGGGATTTTGTAAAGATTCTTCGCCAGGAATCACAAATTTCCTTCAAGCTAAGCAATTTAGTCCATCTAAATTTGGATTGACATTAACAGTATTTGGACTTTCACTAAGATGAACATAACACGTAATTTCAATGTTAATTTGTTCTTGTGGAGGTGTTATGTGTAACACCCGAGGCTGAAGAGGACGGAGATTGGTTACATGTAACACTCGAGGGCGGGAGACTGGTTGTCGGTGCACTAGGCATGACAATGAGACACTCCTATCAACTTTTAGGGAAAAACCGAATTCACATCGGAATGAGAGGGCTTATACGGACTGATTGAGACTATATGGTTGAAGGAAGGCTTATACAGATTGATTAATATTATCTATACCAACAAGATGTATCTTCTTTTCGGCAGCCTAACCAATAAGAACTTCATAGTTAAGTGTGCTTGACTTGAAGTAGTATTGGGATGGGTGACCTTCTGGGAAGTTTCCTATAAAGTGTGTGAGTGAGGACAAAGCAAGTTGAAAAGACTAGTATTGGTTTGTGGGGTCAATCGGTAATCCTGAAAGCAGTTTAGGGCATTACAAATGGTATTAGTACAAACCTTTCCCAGTATGATGTGGTTCGGGGATGAACCAAGCCGAAGCTGGTGGGCATTATACTATGCACAAAGGAATTTTGGATTAATGAGGAAGATGAATCAAAGCTTGCATAAAAAGTTTAACAATATGAGAGAATAAATGAAAACCACTGCAAATAGAGTTGCAGAACAATAAAATATATATATATAAAAGAATAATGGTGAACGAGAAGATGATGAAGTTCATTGGTTTTTCATGATACCATATTAAGAAACCAAAATTGACTTGATAATAGAAGAGTTCTCATTATATGGATCAATAACATTGGATAAATATATACATAAATCTAATTGCTTTCAATAAATGTTATTGTGATGACGATGCATTATATAGTTGTTTAGTTAGCAAGTAACTAACCCAATTGAACATTCAAATTGAATAATAACATAATTCTACAGTTGGTTAACAAACTATAACTTATTAACTAACTTCAATGGCTTTAATATGTTGTTCTTCTACATGTTTCAATATGTATAATTAAAACAATCTTATTTTCGTCACATATTTGTAGGCTTTATTTAGATTCAGTTGACTCAAAATGTTGAAAACAATATAAATATAATAATTAATTAATATTATTAAGTATGATATAATGTAATTATGCGTTTTAATTTAACATTTGAATTTAGTAGGGCAGTGGTAATGTTGTCCTCGATACCATTATTGTTCCATGTTGGCCAAAGGCGTAGTACTATTGGCTCAATTATTGAGGCCCAATTCATAATTTCTTCAAGTGGGACAGATGGATAAGTGGAGCTTACTTGATATATAAGAAACTTGATCCAAATAACTCCCAAAGCATCCCATACCATTAGATATGATCAAGCATCTCCTTGTGTCATGTGTTAGTTTAGACGGGGGCAATATTAACCAAATTATGTATATAAGCCTTATCACACATTTAACACATGTATTAATTCATTCTCACTTTCAAATTACATTTCTTAAGCTTCACTAACTTGAGGGTTGGCGTGCTGGTGATGAGTGCAAAATTGTTGTGACTTTGTGTGTGAATAATTAACACTCATCAGCTTAATTCATTCGTTTTATACCAATAAACCTCAATTTTTGTGTATATTTTGTATACTTTATGTTATAGCGTATATATTGCGTTATCATGTAAATATCATTGACTTTAATTGTTTTATCTCATTTTTGTAGGTAATCAAGCAATGATATTTAGTCATTATCTTTTAAAACATTGAATAAGCTTTCCAACGCTTCCGACCGTGCGTAAATCGGAGTTACGGTTCTCAAGTTATAGTCGAAATAAGAGCTGATTTTTCTCTCATGGTCGCTAGAAGAGCTTACCGTGTGAGCTTAGGCGAGTGAAAAGCGACCCAGATGTGTGGAAAAACACTATAGAGTCAGAAACTAAGCCTGATATGGTCGTTGGGCGACCTGGAGCTCGCTGGTGAGCGCATAAATTCATTTTTGCCTATATAGTCACTTTTTTCAGTATTTTTTAGGTGATGTTTTTGGGATCTTTTAACCCCAACTTCATTACCAAAATATTTTTTAGTAGAGAGGCTTAGACACAACATTAGAGTGTATATCTTGATGATCCGGAGTTGGATTTGCTTTAATCGGTGTTGACAAATCGAGAGATTCTTGTTCATCTTCTTTCTTCTCTTTGTACCCTATATTTGTTGGGGGTGTTGTATGTAAGTTTATCTTGATTGTATATATTTATTGATCATTGTATAAGATCTCTTTTATAAATATTTATCGATTTTATCTTTGATTTTAATATTTATCTTAATGGGTTTGGATTGTTATAGACATATACGGTTTAAAATCGATCTAAGAAGAACATCTGTTAGATTCTAAGCTCTAGACATAGATTTAGGTATAATATTCGCGTGAGTATTGGTTCTTACTGCTCTGTGGTGTTGAGTTACGTTAGACATAACCTCTGTTGTGAGCGATACTTTATGATATTAACGAGTGATTTAGGTTGCGTACAATTGATTGATAGATTTTTTAGTATTTTATGGGTAGATGAAATACAATTTCCTACGAGTTCTCTCCCCTCTAAAGAATGCATTATTTACTTGTTAATATCTTTTACTTTCCGCATTTTACTCATTCAAACCATTTAAACCCGAGCTTGTAGAGATAAAGATTGTTAAACGACATTCTTTCCCTCACACCAATCTCTATGGACACGATAAAACCCGAAGGGAATTCTTCCAAATCTTTTCCTTATTGCCGCTATGTTGTAACTCGAACAAAATGACGTCGTTGCTGGGGATTGGTGTTAATATATTAAAAACACTGCAATAGTTTTTATATTTCCAAGCTTTGTACATAATTATCTATATTGTATATATGCTTGTATAGATACTTGTTTTGCTTTTGTTTTCCGTTATGTTTGTTCAAGTGTTGTGTATATTTTGTTTCCATAATGTTTGCTCAAGTGTTTGATTAGGTCTTTGCTGGATGCCCCAGGCGAGTACTCTTGACTTTTAAGGAAGCGCTTGATATCATAGAACCATTGTTTATCATCTGACATTTCTTCAGCTGCAGAAACAAAAGCAGGTCTGTCGAAGCGCATAATCCTGATTACCGAGACCTCATTCCACAAATTCACCTTATACATGGATGCCAACATTGCCAATGCATCTACCATCTGGTTTTCAGCCCGGGGTACATGATGAAATTCGACCATATCAAAGAAAGGTAGCAACCTTCTGGCATAATCTTTGTAGGGCACCAAGTTGGACTGACGAGTCTCTCATTCTCCTTTGATTTGGTTGATCACTAAAGCGTAATCATCGTACACATCAAGATTCTTGATCCTCAGATCAATGGCCTCGTCCAACCCCATATACACGCTTCATATTATGCTTCATTGTTGGTACAATCGAACGTCAATCGGGCAATCAAAGGGATATGAAAACCCTTAGGAGTGGTGATAATTGCCCTGATTCCATTGCCATACACATTAACAACTCCATCAAAAATCAACCCCTAATGGGATCCAGTTTCAGGTCTTTCATCGGGAAACGGTTCGTCATAATCCTTGGCCTTCAAATACATAATGTCCTCATCAAGAAATTCAAACTCAATCGACTGATAATCACCAATTGGTTGTTGAGCAAGATATTCTGACAGAACACTTCCCTTGATGGCTTTTTGGGAAACATATTGGATATCGTACTTTGTCAAAACCATTTGCCAACGGGTAATCCTTCCGATGAGATCTTGCTTCTCAAACATATACTTGATCAGATCCATCTTCAATATCAACAGGGTTGTGTAATTTAACATATATTGCCTCAGGCGCGTAGCTACCCAGGCGAGTGCACAACATGTTTTCTCCAACATTAAGTACCTCGACTCACAATCAGTAAATTTCTTACTCGGGTAGTAGATGACATGTTCTTTTCTACCTGTCTCGTCGTGTTGACCGAGAACACACCCCATTGAATTCTCAAGAACCGTCGAGTACATAATTAATGGTCTCCCTACTTCTCGAGGCATGAGGATCGAAGGTTCCTGCAAATATTCTTTTATTCTTTCGAAGGCTCTTTGACAGTTCTCGTTCCACCTGACCGCTTGATATTTTCTTAATAACTTGAATATCAGTTCACACGTGGCTGTAAGATGAGAGATGAATCTAGCTATATAGTTCAACCTCCCCAAGAAACCATGAACCTCTTTTTCTGTTCTCAGCTCAGGCATTTCTTATATTGCTTTAATTTTGGCAGGATCAACCTCGATACCTCGTTCATTGACAATAAAGCCCAATAACTTACCAAACCTCACCCCGAAGGTGCACTTGTTCAGATTCAACCTCAGCTTAAACTTTCTTTTCCTTTTAAACAACTTCTGCAAATTAACCAGATGTTCCTCCTCAGTTTGGGACTTCGCGATCATGTCATTAACATAGAGTTTGATCTCTTTGTGAATCATATCATGAAAGAGAGTCAACATATCCCGCTGATAAGTTGCCCCAGCTTTTTTCAATCCAAAGGGCATTACTTTATAACAAAAAGTCCCCCACGATGTTATGAAAGTTTTTTTCTCCATATCTTCTGGGGCCATCTTGATTTGGTTATACCCAGAGAAGCCATCCATGAAGGAAAACACTGAAAACTGGGCAGTGTTGTCTACCAATACATCAATGCGAGGAAGCGGGAAATTGTCTTTTGGGCTTGCTCTATTCAGATCTCTATAATCAACACACATCCTGACCTTACCATCATTCTTATGTACAAGCACGATATTAGCAACCCGCAGAGGATAACTGGTAACAGCAAGAAAATTGACGTCCAACCTCTTATGTGATCTTGACTGCCATGTTTGGTCGAGTTTTTCTAAGCTTCTGCTTGACTAGAGGACAACTCTTTTTGAGAGGCAGACGATGCACAACAATGTCTGTATCAAGCCCAGACATATCCTGGTAAGACCAAGTAAAGATGTCGACATACTCTTGCAGCATTTCAATCAATCTTCTCTGAACACTCTCTTCCAAATCGGCCCCAATTCTGATCTCTTTCTTTGCGTCCTTAGTACCCAGATTAACAATCTTAATAGCCTCCTGATGTGGCTGAATGACCATTTCCTCCTGTTTCAATAGTCTGGCCAGTTCTTCCAAAAGTTCACAGTCTTCTCCAACCTCCTATTTAGCTTGGTAGATTGGATTGTCAAAATAATACTGAGCCATAGCAAAATCATTATCGATGGAATCTGGGATGATTAATCTGCATAATTGATGTTTTATGCTTTATAAAGAATGAGAAAGCAAACAAAAACATAAAAACACATTGTCATTTTAAAATGAGAAAACAAACAAAAACCCAAAAACACATTGCCATTTAAAGGCAGGTTTTGTTGAACAAGTTCTAATAATTCTAAAGACATCATTTCTAGTGACTTAGATTCTGAAGACTTAATTTTTATCCTTTTGCAACATGTTTCATCAACATATATCAGAAGCCTCTGAATATTAGAAGTTAAATATCAAAAATGATTTGTGTGAAAGGATAAACATAAAAGCACAAAGTACATTGTCCACTATCCTGCTAAAGTGACGCAAAGACAGTCCTTTGATACGATGTTGTCTGACACTTCTACAATGACCGTTGGGGACAAAACAACTGAATTTCTATTTCCTATTCTTTCCTTCAATGAATCTATTTTCAACTATAAAACGAAGACTTGGGAGATTTGGATAGCTAGCAATCTGTTCTACAAAACTCATACTAAAACGCTGCATAAAAATCTCTTGTGAGATATATTCAATATAGTTTTGTAAATTAGCAAGGAACTTTTGTGCATATATTGCTATTAACACTGTTGTGTTATTAAGTTTAAATATTGTGTAATCTACTTGTGTAGAAGCATTCTTGTATACACACCTGTAATCACTTTGGATATATGTTTCCTCAAGCGACTAAGTGATAGTCTGAATACTTGAGTAGGCTAAGGAGTTTTTCCAAACACTTAGACGAAATTGTTGTAATCTTTCAAGATTAGTGGATTAAGTCCTTTTTGAAGGCGAAATTACCTTGCCGGGTGGATAGAAGTAACTTAGTTAACAGTGAACCAGGAAAAAAACTTTGATCAAAGAATAATTTTTTTATAGAAAATATTAAAATGAACTGACACATTCTTTTTGATATTCATGTTGACCACATCCATTTTTTATTGAATGGCTAAAGTGAAAAACTTTAGGAATTTGATAATTTTGTTGAGATATGAGAACATGGTCATCACTGATCCTTCTAAAATTGCGTGTCATGCAACAAGCTACTCCACTAACATTTTTTTTTGTTTTGTACGTGTTACTCAAGATAACTCTTTGATAAAGGATGTTACTCCATATTTGGTGATGATATTATGAATAATTTGTTGACCATGCTTCCCTCAATGAAAAGGGGTCGCTAATGTTATCTTTAGACTCAATAAGAATAATGCACCCAAACCAGATTGTTTTGAAGGATTGTTTTTTCATACTTATTGGAGCTCAATCAAAAAATATGTTTGTAATGTTGTCATACAGTTCACTATATCTAAATGGATACTCCCGAATATAATGCTAACATTATCATTTTGTTGCCTAAGTTTAAGGAGGATGATGTAACACCGCATTTCTACCCGACGGATAAGTAATAAAATCAGAGTTTTCATTTTAAAAATTCTTCAACATAAACAGGATGTCACATTTTCAACAGAAAACAACTTCATATTAATCACAAATAATTCAGATACATAACACTGATTCGGATGGACTGATAACAACCTGAATTATCCTTTTGAAAACAAAACAACTTTTATTAATAAGCGGCTTCACATAATTCAACTTATAATGACATAACCTCATGTCCAACTCAAAACAACTTTGAAACAACAATTCTTTAATAACAACAATTTAAGATTCAACTACTAAGACAATAACAACAAATAAACAACAATCGTTCATCCCCCCGAGTGCTACGTATCAGAGCAAGACCAACTCGAGCTAACAGCATCTAAGACTTCACATTATACCTCAACTTCTGCAGCTATTCTTGAGTACCTGCTCAGTTACCCATAATAGGTAACATCATTACAGAAGGGGTGAGATATCGAATATTATAAACAAAATATGATAATTAATATGCTAGATTAGAATCATATAAATTTCACCGCTTCATACGACAGTCATGCAACAACTAGAAATAAACAACTTAATAGCAACCACCACATATAACACCCAGCAACTCATAACCACAACTTGTATCGACAGCAACTTATAGTAATAACAACATATAACAACAACTTATATAAAAGATGCAAATTATAGTAAGAACAACACATATAACAACAGCTCACGACATTAGTAATTTTATATCAAGCAACAAGACATAGCAATAACAACTTATAACAAGCAACAACTTCACAACAACGACAACTTCACCACAACGGCAACTTCACAACAACAACGAATCAAGAACAACAACAACTTCACAACGACTCAAAATGTGACACAACTATGCACATGCATGTGGTACCATCGGAGTAAAACTCCCAACTTAAACATATGCCAGGTTATCGAGGCATTTCAACAAGGCATAAGCCTTTAACATGGTGCCATCAAGGCCAACTTAATCAATGCCATCAATGCCAACGTGGTGTGAGCATACAACCCTGACTCATGAATGCAATGTATGCGACAATTATCAAAGGCATACAATCAACTACATCATCAACAAGAACAACCAGAACAACAACAACGAAAACAACAACTCAAACATGCATCAATAGCATCAACTTAATCCAACATTGGTCATTCGACCTACAACTTAATCAACAACAACACAACTCAAACAACATTGGTCATTCGACCTACAACTTAATCAACAACAACACAACTCAAACAACATTGGTCATAAGACCTGCAACTTAAATACTTCGCCCGTAAATCGGGACAATACAACTTATCCAACTGTACCTGCAATTCCACGCGTTCAACTTAATTCAACAAAACAAACCGACTAAAATCACCTACTAATTATTACGAACTACCTCGACAATTTTCGTTAAATTCCGGACAACTAAGTTTCTCGCCTAAAGCGGCTAAACCGACTGAAACTACCCTGTTTTTAACTTCTGTTACTACTACCAGTTTATTTTTCTGCTACTTAACCTTTGCTGTCAACAACATTCCAAGACTGCTTTATAATACCAAGGTCTGCTACTTCCTTAAAATCTGCTGCTAATACTACGTTGGGTTCCTGCTATTAATCATACTGCTCCATTATTAATTATGCTACTTATATACGTATATCAATTGTATACCAGACCTCTGCAACTTACTCCTCGAACCTGCTATTTGCTACTACAAAATAACCACACCTGCTGCTAATTGATTCTGCTACTGCTATATACCCATACTGAAATTAATTAACTATTTTATCTCTAGTAATCGTATGCTGCTACTAATTACTCTGTTAGATACAAATACCACAACTCTGTTACTAAATTATCCATTAACCATTATTACTATCATAATTAATATTATATATATATATATATATATATATATATATATATATATATATATATATATATATATATATATATCAACATATTGTAAAATGGTTCAATACATATGTATACGTGCCAGCAAATATCATAAAGGAAAGCAAAACATGTGGTTTACTGGAACAAACTTAGTGGCCCTCACCATAAAAAGGAGACGCCCATCTCAATACTTGGAGGCCCTCGCCTCCATCCTTTAATTAAATGGGGGTGCTCACCTCCATTACTTTGAGGCCCCCGCCTCCAATTCCTACAACTTTGGCTCACGATTTTCCAGATTATACTCAATATCAATTTAACCAATTACGACATATAACACCTCAACCCATCAACATATTATCAACAATCACAGACCACTAAAATCCACCGAACCAACAATTTTCACAAAATCAAAATATGACAGAATCAACAAATAATTCATGGTACAAATTTATACAACCCAACCCACATAACATTCATCATAACCCGGTTATAATAGTCGAACCCACCCTTACCTGGATTTTAACGGCAGTTCGAATTCTCCGGTTCCGGCTGCGCACTTCTCGTAATTCCTCTTCTCCAATCTTGTGCTTCCAAACCCTCGTTCCCTTTTTAACTGCAACTTTGTTTCACGATCTCTTTTGCCTCCATTCCAAAACTCTTATTATTCCAACAAAACCTAATTCTTTATTAAAATAAAATCTTATTTTTCTTTTTAATCCAAATAACTCCTATAACTCTTATTGGGCCAATTATTCACACTTCCTCATTGCTATTTACCACGCAATAATCCAATCCAATTCACTTAAATAAAATAGTCCAATAAATAAATCATATTATTCCTACTATTATTCCTCCGGTTTAACCGACTAAAATTCGGCTTTAACTTAATAATTCAGATACGCCTCTTAAAATAATATTGACAAATCCAACTACTCCGATTAATTCTCGAACTTCATCTAAATCCAATAATTAAATCCTTCAATAATTTAATTAACTAATTAATTAAATTCAGGCGTTACAACTCTCCCCCACTTAGAATATTTTCGTCCTCGAAAATCTATCCGACACCACCGTCCTCATCCCAACTCTCGTATTTAATCTTCCAGTCCAACAACAACTCAATCACGGTTTTAAACCCAATATGTATACTCCAATACTTCAGTTACTCTTACAACATGATCGTTACTATTCGCCAACCATTTTAGTAATACCTTGGAAACAATCACCTTGCAACATAGTAACAACCTTCACTTGCCTATACTCGACCATACAACATTGCATCATTACCGCAGCAACGTAAACAACACCAAAACACATATACGATCCTTATCTCCATACTCTGAAGGAAACCCACGTATAACACAAACAACGGTTCTTAACCTCAACGGCGACAACAACGCGAATACTACCCAAGTGATGCAACTGACAACTAACATCGCAACACAAGAAGTAACCAACTTAAGAATTTACCGGTTTAAGAACCAGAACACAACAACTTAAGAATACCAACTTAAACACAACATCAACGTAATCAAATATCAACATCGGTACAATTCACGTCTGAACAACCGCAATACACTACGCGTTCGCTGCGCACTCTGATTACTTTCAAGGTACTAACTCTACTCAGTTGACCTCCAACTTCCAATCATCAAAATCGACATAATACCAAGGCTTTCGACTTAACTCTTCGGGATCTCCCCGTTAACACCACACATAAATTACAACTTTACTATCTTTTATCAACATAGTTCCCAAAATCACCTTAGGCGCATAACAACATTACAACAACATTTGACACCTGAGTCCACTTAAATTCAACAAGATCAATCATCTTTACCAACCAAAACTCCACTTTTACAAATCAACTTATAATTTAACTTCTTTTAATAATCACAACTCAACCTTCAAATATTCTACGCGTTCTTCCTCTGATTTTACAACAGCTCAAAACATTCGCAACAAACACCAGTTCCAACTCATCCAAACAAATATGGAAGATACGCTTCATACTCCATACATACACCTTAAGGCATACTAGCCATTCGCTTCATCACAAACAACGACTCAAGTTATCTAGAACTCGACTGTGAGTCTCCATACTACTCATAAATCAAACACAGCTTCGTGCTGTCATCCTTAAATTCAACTAATATTCTAACATATGAACTTGTATCAGCAAAACAAACAACCTTCAAGCACTTGGCTTGACTTCGACTAATTCAACGTACATACTATACTAGTTGGCACGACACATCTATCCATCAATTATGATTCCGTCTACTATCAACAATAGATTAAGGGTGATTAGTTCCTCAATTTGTCAATAGACAGCCGACAACCATAACGGTGAAATAAATCATCAGTACCCAACACAATAGCGTGTGCCCAAAGTCCGTAAGCATAATGCTCCGCCAACTTTCTAAGGCTTACCAATGCCACTCTTAGTTTCTTTAGTTGCAACTTCGTCAACGATGTAAAAACGTTCAAAATCCATTACGCATCCTCTTATGCACGTTCATGGTACAACACGACTTTAAATATTTTTCCAACACCGAAATCGCTACAACATTGAGAACGATCCAATTCAGTTTGCTCCAATTACAACTTTCAACCAAGGTGAAAATTCTTAGCAACACAAATCAACTTTCGCATTTCTCTCAACATTACCTTTACTTAGCATCATCGTCTTAATCATCCTCATTCAACATAAGTTGCATCTCCAAGCATTCTCCGATACAGTCACATCTTACAAATACCAACACTTTATTCTTAATAATATTCCACACTTGTTTTCATCCTTCCAAATTTTTTTAGCAAATGTCGCTCAACTTCAACCATATATATCTCCTTCAATACAGATCTCTCAATCACAAAATCATATTCCAAAATGAAGAGAATTTTGTGTAGATTTCAGAACTTCAAGAATCGCGTAAATCCGACTTACGAGTAAAAAGTTATCAGCTACACAACGGGACTGGTCCAGAATTTCCGTATGCAGAATTTTCCAAAAATCAGCACCAGACCCAAATATTAAAACACACTTTTCTCCCTCCTCACAAACTTCCTGAAGACAAATCTTATATGCAAACTGTAGGGAATTTCGTAAGCTTTCCAAAAAGTCCATAACCGCTTCCATCCGAATCACGAGTCAATAGTTATGCCTCTTCTACCGACAGCTGCTCCAAACTTGCAAAAATCAGAATTTGAGATTGATGAACATAAGTTCCATCTTTCTCTCTTGCTTCCAAAATTCACCAACAACCCTTTCCTTTCATCCAACTACGAAAATCACTCAACTTTAATCCAACTATACTCAAGATATACAACTTACCGAATTAATCCACCAACTTATCATTCCATTCGGAATAATTCCTTAATTTCAATCATCTTCGATTCACCGTCCAGACTCTACGCGCATCTCCAACTTGACTGATACGGATTCGCGAGTCCAAACTCTCGCTGGTCCGCAATAACATCGCTCCAACATATGCACTCTTGCAAGCAACATCACCTTGAAATAACTTCTATATACCAACAACACGTATGGGAACAAACATCTCCCCCACTTAATTCAAAACAACCTTGTAGACAACTACTAGAAACTACTAACAAACAAGCACCGACAGTGTTCCACACACATGTCGAGTACTAAGGAAGAAACAACATTAGGCAACATTGGCCGGACAGACCGACCTGCTCTGATACCACTAATGTAACACCCCATTTCTACCCGGCGGATAAGTAATAAAATCAGAGTTTTCATTTTAAAAATTCTTCAACATAAACAGGATGTCACATTTTCAACAGAAAACAACTTCATATTAATCACAAATAACTCAGATACATAACACTGATTCGGATGAACTGATAACAACCTGAATTATCCTTTTGAAAACAAAACAACTTTTATTAATAAGCGGCTTCACATAATTCAACTTATAATGACATAACCTCATGTCAAACTCAAAACAACTTTGAAACAACAATTCTTTAATAACAACAATTTAAGATTCAACTACTAAGACAATAACAACAAATAAACAACAATCGTTCATCCCCCCGAGTGCTACATATCAGAGCAAGACCAACTCGAGCTAACAGCATCTAAGACTTCACATTATACCTCAACTTCTGCAGCTATTCTTGAGTACCTGCTCAGTTACCCATAATAGGTAACATCATTACAGAAGGGGTGAGATATCGAATATTATAAACAAAATATGATAATTAATATGCTAGATTAAAATCATATAAATTTCACCGCTTCGTACGACAGTCATGCAACAACTAGAAATAAACAACTTAATAGCAACCACCACTTATAACACCCAGCAACTCATAACCACAACTTGTATCGACAACAACTTATAGTAATAACAACATATAACAACAACTTATATAAAAGATGCAAATTATAGTAAGAACAACACATATAACAACAGCTCACAACATTAGTAATTTTATATCAAGCAACAAGACATAGCAATAACAACTTATAACAAGCAACAACTTCACAACAACGGCAACTTCACCACAACGGCAACTTCACAACAACAACAAATCAAGAACAACAACAACTTCACAACGACTCAAAATGTGACACAACTATGCACATGCATGTGGTACCATCGGAGTAAAACTCCCAACTTAAACATATGCCAGGTTATCGAGGCATTTCAACAAGGCATAAGCCTTCAACGTGGTGCCATCAAGGCCAACTTAATCAATGCCATCAAGGCCAACGTGGTGTGAGCATACAGCCCCGACTCATGAATGCAATGTATGCGACAATTATCAAAGGTATACAATTAACTACATCATCAACAAGAACAACCAGAACAACAACAACAAAAACAACAACTCAAACATGTATCAATAGCATCAACTTAATCCAACATTGGTCATTTGACCTACAACTTAATCAACAATAACACAACTCAAACAACATTGGTCATTCGACCTACAACTTAATCAACAACAACACAACTCAAACAACATTGGTCATTCGACCTACAACTTAATCAACAACAACACAACTCAAACAACATTGGTCATAAGACCTGCAACTTAAATACTTCGCCCGTAAATCGGGACAATACAACTTATCCAATTGTACCTGCAATTCCACGCGTTCAACTTAATTCAACAAAACAAACCGACTAAAATCACCTACTAATTATTACGAACTACCTCGACAATTTTTGTTAAATTCCGGACAACTAAGTTTCTCGCCTAAAGCGGATAAACCGACTGAAACTACCCTGTTTTTAACTTCTGTTACTACTACCAGTTTATTTTTCTGCTACTTAACCTTTGCTGTCAACAACATTCCAAGACTGCTTTATAATACCAAGGTCTGCTACTTCCTTAAAATCTGCTGCTAATACTACGTTGGGTTCCTGCTATTAATCATACTGCTCCATTATTAATTTTGCTACTTATATACGTATATCAATTGTATACCAGACCTCTGCAACTTACTCCTCGAACCTGCTATTTGCTACTACAAAATAACCACACCTGCTGCTAATTGATTCTGCTACTGCTATATACCCATACTGAAATTAATTAACTGTTTTATCTCTAATAATCGTATGCTACTACTAATTACTCTGTTAGATACAAATACCACAACTCTGTTACTAAATTATCCATTAACCATTATTACTATCATAATTAATATTATATATATATATATATATATATATATATATATCAACATATTGTAAAATGGTTCAATACATATGTATACGTGCCAGCAAATATCATAAAGGAAAGCAAAACATGTGGTTTACTGGAACAAACTTAGTGGCCCTCACCATAAAAAGGAGGCGCCCATCTCAATACTTGGAGGCCCTCGCCTCCATCCTTTAATTAAATGGGGGTGCTTACCTCCATTACTTTGAGGCCCCCGCCTCCAATTCCTACAACTTTGGCTCACGATTTTCCAGATTCCACTCAATATCAATTTAACCAATTACGACATATAACACCTCAACCCATCAACATATTATCAACAATCACAGACCACTAAAATCCACCGAACCAACAATTTTCACAAAATCAAAATATGACAGAATCAACAAATAATTCATGGTACAAATTTATACAACCCAACCCACATAACATTCATCATAACCTGGTTATAATAGTCGAACCCACCCTTACCTGGATTTTAACGGCAGTTCGAATTCTCCGGTTCCGACTGCGCACTTCTCGTAATTCCTCTTCTCCAATCTTGTGCTTCCAAACCCTCGTTCCCTTTTTAACTGCAACTTTGTTTCACGATCTCTTTTGCCTCCATTCCAAAACTCTTATTATTCCAACAAAACCTAATTCTTTATTAAAATAAAATCTTATTTTTCTTTTTAATCCAGATAACTCCTATAACTCTTATTGGGCCAATTATTCACACTTCCTCATTGCTATTTACCACGCAATAATCCAATCCAATTCACTTAAATAAAATAGTCCAATAAATAAATCATATTATTCCTACTATTATTCCTCCGGTTTAACCGACTAAAATTCGGCTTTAACTTAATAATTCAGATACGCCTCTTAAAATAATATTGACAAATCCAACTACTCCGATTAATTCTCAAACTTCATCTAAATCCAATAATTAAATCCTTCAATAATTTAATTAACTAATTAATTAAATTCAGGCGTTACAGATGACACTATGGAAATGTTTAGGCCAATTCCTTTGGCAAACTTTAAATTCAAAAATCATTACAAAAAATATTGCTGACATACATGCCACTCACATGCCTTAACTAGTTTACAATGAGAAAAAAGGATTTATTAAAGGAAAAGGTTTAAAGGATTGGATTTGTTTAGCTTCAGAAGCAGTAAACCTCCTTGACAATAAATATCACGGGGATAATTTAACCCAGAAGGTTAATGTTACCAAAGCTTTTGACATAATTAACTATGATTTCCTTCTTAATGTTATTAGGCTATTTGGATTCAATTTCAATTTTTGTCATTAGATTCAAGTAATCCTTTCATATGTTCATCTTCGTGTGTCCATCAATGGTTCTCAATATGGATTCTTAAAGTGAACAAGAGTAGTTAGGTAAGGTGATCCCTTATCACCCCTCCTTTTTTTCTTGGCATAAGTATCTCTAAGCTTGTCTTGGGGGGTCAAATTTCTTTAATGACTTGTACAAGAGTTGTTAGTGTCCTATCCCACGTCCTTTATGCATATGACATTCTCATTTATATGCATTAACTCATTTGTTCATAAATATTCTCACGCTTCAGGGAACATTTTTAGTGCCTCGAAATTTATTATTTAACATGGTTCAATGCCTAAAAGTAGATTAAACCACATCTTTGGTATAACTGGATTTTATGAAGGTAATTTACCTTTTAACTATCTAAGAGTTTCCATTTTAAAAGGAAAGGTAAAATCTATACTTCTTCAACCTATTAGTGACAATACAATGGCTAAGTTATCTGATTGGAAATATTCATTATTGTTTATGGCAGGTAGGGTCTTGCTTGTTAACTATATCATCCATGGAATGATTTAATCATTCCATGAGTGTTTGCTTTTGACATGTGGATCTTCTCAAAACCATTGAAAAAACTTGTATGAACTTAATATGGACTGGGGATGTAAATAAAAGGAAACTTGTAATAGTGGCTTGGAAGATGTGTGTAAATTAAAGTTTCATGGTGGTATTGGAATTAGATAATTGATAAGTCTGAATGAAGCTCACAATCAAAAGTTGGGATGAGATGTAATGAATAACATGAAATCTTGGGATTTTCTTCTAAAGTCTCGAGTTCTTAGATCTTTTGGCACCATCAATCACCATATTTTCTCCAATATATGGTACAATCTCAAATATTATTAATTATTCTTTTGGACAAAACAACTTGGCTTCTTGGAAATGGAGTTTCTATAAAGTTTTAAGGGACTATTGGTGTAATATTCCTTTAATTCAGAAAATAAGTTGTATTGTTCTTAAGGCTCATTCCATATATGTTAACTTTATTGTAGTATAGTTTATTCAGAACACTTAGTAGTTTTATTCCACCAAATTGGCTCAACATATTTCCTTTTGTTATTAATAAAGTCATGGAGACGACTATTCTAGGTTTTCAGCTTCATGGTAGTCTTATATTGTAGGAACGAACGACAAATGTCCTTACAATTAAGGAAGCTTTTGCGTTCAAATCTCATCCTTCTCAATCTGTTGACTGGTTAAGACCACAAGGATTGAGTAAATCTTTCCCTCAAACCTACGATGGTGCAAGGGCTAATGCACCAAAAAGTTCTTACAAATGATATGCTACAAGATAGAGGTTGCTAAATGGATTTTTCTTACAATTTGTGCAATTATCATTCTTAAACCACCATATATCTTTTTTTATTGTGTTTTCGCACCCAAGTTGCTGAGGTGGATTAGTAGAACCGTTGGCATAAATCTTATGTTCAATTCCATGGAGGATATATGGCAATTTCGTGTAACGGGCAGAACTCCTCAGAGTGCCTTAGTGCTCAATTATGTCATAATTTATTTGATAAACTCCATTTGGTCGGCCAGAAACTTGGCAAGATTCAACAACAAAGTTCATTCTTTCCATGCCACAGTTACTCATATTTTTGCTCAAGTAAAGCTCATTTGTAATAGATCTTTTTCCACAACTTCATTGTCTATGTATGACTTCACTATTATCAAAACTTTCAATGTTACAATTCGGCCTTCCTTGCTCCAACAATTAAGGAGGACATATGACATCCTCCCATTCTCAATTGGATCAAATGCAATTGTGATGATTCTTATATTAAGTACCCCCCTGCTGCTAGTTGTGCGTGTATTTTTAGGGATAACAAGGGTGATTTTAGGTCTATTTATTCTAGCTTTAAAAAATAGATTTTTTTTTGTATTTTCAAAAATGAATTTTATAAAAACGTTTTTCAAAAATTGAAAGACAAAATTTGAAATTCTATATCATAATTTTTTCAAAAAGTTGTATCTTAAAAATAATTTTTATTAAAAACTATTTGAAATAATTTCAAAATTAAGTGATTATTTGATATCTTGTAATTTAAAAAAGATTTCAATAAAATGATAAAATACCTAAAATAACATTTTAAGAATAAAACAAAATTACAACAGAGGTCCTTTAAGTTATTTTTGTGTAACATGTTGGTTCTTTAAGTTGTTTTTAACAACTTGGGCCTTTAATTTTATAAACGTGTACATCGTTACTCTTTATTAATAGAGTGAAAATACTAATTATGGATGCAATTGTTTTAAGTGTAATGAAAATGATAAATTGCACCAAGAAATACAACAATCATACATTTTTAAATGTTCAAAATGTGAGAAAAATGATATAGAATTCACCCTAAAGGATCAAGTTGTCAAAAAAAAACTTAAAGGATCAACCTATTACAAAAAATAATTTAAAGGATCTTGGATGTAATATTGCATAAGAATATGAAACTTTTATGAAAATTTTATTTTCTTTGTAAATTTTTTTTTACACAAAAATATGTAACATTATAAAAACCATTTTAAAAAAAGTTAAGACAAACATGCTCTTTGTTATGTCGTTTGCTAAATGTTTGAGTTTGAAATACTTCATCCATGTTAAATTTTGTGTAGTTTTAAAAGTAATTAAATTTGGGCATAATTAGTCCCTGGGTCTCTTAAGTTTGAGCGAAGTTTTACTTTGGTCCCCGAACTAAAAAACGTTACATAATGATCCTTTAACTTAAGTTCCGTTAAACCATTTGGTCCCTTCCGTTAGTTTGTGTCAAAAAACGTTAGCATTATGTGAGCTGACATGCCAAGTAAGCAAATTTTTAATTCCACATCAGCACATGGTTATATTACGTTACATAGGGTTCCATCATCTTCCATTTGCAGGTTCAGTCTTCTTCTATATTTCCAACTTCTTCCATTTTCTTCTTCAAATCAGGGTTAAATCCTCTTCTTCCATCTTCCATTTTCTTCTCCAAATTAGGGAATTAGGGTTCAATCTCAAAAATTGCAAGCAATGCCTCAACTTCAAACAACCAAAGTTGTAGTACACCTGGATCTGTGATTCGTAAAAACAAGAGAATCGAGTGCTTTTGCCAAGATGAAAATGTTTTTAGAACAATGAATGATGTGAACAGTGTCAACAAGTGGAGAAAATTATGGGGTTGTAGAAATTTCAAAAATCACATTGAAAAGGGCTGTAATTTCTTTAAGTGGTTAAGTGATGAGTTTGTTGATGAAAGTGATTTGAAGCTTGAAAGACAAAGGAAGAAAATTAACAAATTGAATAATGAAGTTATCAACACTAGAGGGTGGCTGAAAATGTCCACTATGGTTGGGAATGTAAGCTTAGGATTGAACCTTATGTTTGTAACAATGTATTTCAATTAGTTTTAGGGTAGTTCAAAGTTATGTTTTCACATTTTCAATGTTTTGTTAAGTTTGTTTAATGAATAATGTATTGTTATGTTGGTTCAATGAATAATGTATGTGTGTATTTCAATGTAACTATATATACTACATTACTGGTACAATTTTGTGAGACTTAACTGGTACAAATTTGTCTCAATATTCAACCTGTAAAAAATGTAGCCCAAGGACCAATATTTATGGAAACAAACAGTAGTATAACTTGGCATTATAAGCCATTCCAATTTTCATTAACATATTTGAAGTTTGATATATAATTGGTTCAATAACAAAAAGCCATTATAAGGCATTAATATGAGAGTCTAAAATGTGGTACAACTACAAAACATATGGGCCATTGTAAATTGAACAAAATGTGCCTTACATAATGACATTTCAAAATGTGCCTTACAAAAACAAAACAGTCAGGCCATTAAAAGACATTACAAAATAACATTACAAACTCTTAGCACACATAATAAAAATGATCAAGGTTGGCTTGAAATAGGCTTGCCACACCTATGAAGTTTTTTTTTTTAGTTTTGGGTGGTGGTTGACTTATAACAATAGGTGGTGGTGGTTGACTTGTAACAACTTATGGTGGTGGCTGACTTGTAACAACTTGTGGTGGTGGCTGACTTGTAACAATAGGTGGTGGTTATTGACATGTAACATGTTGTGGTGGTAGCTGACTTGTTGCTTCTTGTACTTGACTTGAATCAACTGTTGGTGGCTGTGTTGTTGCTTCTTGTACCTGACTTGGAGGAGCTTGTGGTTGTGGTAGTTTACAAGTGGTCTTGTTGTGACCATCCTTGTGGTAACTACTACACTTGATACCATATATTGCCCTCTTCATGCGTGTCCTATCCCTCACCATTCTCCAACTTCCCTATTCCTTTTTTTTTTGCCTTCCAGACTGCCTCTTTATTGATGGTGGTTGAAGATCAACAACACTAGTTTTTGCCCGCAAGGCTTCTCTATTAAGTGGATATATAACAGGTGCATAGCAAGCAACATATTGTTCCTTCTTGTAACATTCAGGTACAAAGTCATCAATCTCTAAATGTCGATCCTTCATGCAATACATTGCATGACAACAAGGAAGTCTAGTCAGTATCCATATTCTACATGAGCATTATTTCTTGTAAAGGTTGACAGCATATTTTTCTCCATTGAGTGAAGTATGCCTTATCTCATAGTCATATTCACTTGCACGCCTGTAAACAAGTTGCCATTTTAATGTTAGTCTATGTAAACAATTATCCATTTGAAAGTAATATTAAACAAATCAACCATGTTACCTCACAATCCAATGATTGGTTTTTTGTGACTCCTTTTCCATCCTCTTCTTGATGTTAGGTAGTATGATGTTCTCGTATTTGGTAATCTTTTGCCTATTGGATTCCCATCTCTGCATTCGATAAACTCTAATTTCTTCAAGCATTATCACAACGGGATTGGATCTAGTAGCTACAAAGACAGAATTGAAGGCCTTTGACATATTGTTAACTAAAGTGTCACAACCTGAACTTGGCTGGAACCTTGATTTGCTCCATAATCTTGGTGAAATTTTGATGAGATGTTTGAAGGCCTCTTCATTAACTCCCTTGATTTCAAGCATTATTTTCTCCCAAGCATTTACATAACTTGCACATGCAGCACTCCACATCAATTCCTTTAATTTCAGGCCAGGGAACTTCTTCCTGAAGTTGCTATATAAATGTTTGCAATATAAAGTAAGTGTAAATCAAGTAGGTCATGCAAGTAATTCAGGAGAACTAAGTATGTCATATGCAACATGTAAGTAAACATAATACCTGTTCTGGACTGGGCCGGGGTCTGCTCCTCAATCGAGCTGGCCCAACCCACACGTCCTGGAGTGGCCCAACAAAGGCCTATTATCACAACCAACGTCGAGCACAGGCCCTCAACAGTGTCGGCCACACGCCACACCTCGGCGGTGTTTGGGCACACGCGGCATAGAGCGTCGGGCAGAGGCACTAAGTCTCTCCGAGCTCGCCCCTCCTCGACACTCAGGTGCTCCTTCCCGCGAGGAGCCATCTCCTTCTACACATAAGAGTCCTCCCCGCGAGGACACGTTCTCATGCAACCGCCCACTCCCGATGGAATCGGTCTGCCCTAATTCCGGAGATCTAGGAGCGGTTACCCCAGGGCGAAGACCACGTGCTGGTCTTCACTACGCCACGTAAGCCCTGACAGTTACTTGGATTGGGCCTGGCAATCAAGCCCAGTGCTAGTGACCGTTGGCCCCGCGCTGGGGGCTCTCTATAAATACCCTCTCACTTGAGAGGGTCAGGTTACACACTCTTTTACACTCTAACCTTGTACTTGCTTTTACTTGAGCGTCGGAGTACCTTGCAGGTACACCCCCGGTCGTCTTTCAACCTCACCGGAGCTGAAGTCCACAAGACGTTGCTGGCAACCAAATACTATCTAATCCAGGTACGATCAGTGGCACCGTCTGTGGGAACCCTTGCTTTCCCATTTTCCCCCGATAAACCAAAGTAATCTTCTCGTTCATCACCAGCATGGCCAACAACCCGTCTGCTAACAAAGTTCTGGACACCGTCCTTGCGCAACTCGAGAACGGGAACCACCGCGAAGACGCTGCTGCCCTCCACGTCAAAGAAGGTGACATGAAAGACGGGCAGACCGCCTCCCCAGACTCCCAAGACGCAGCTTACGACGCTGCCCGACAGGACGACCAACAAGCCGTCTTTTAGCCAGTTGCTCCTCCTTCCAATGTAGATGCGAGCACCGTGGCCCTATTTGCCTTGATCAATCAGACCAATCAGCTGATAGCACACCAAAATACTAGAATTGAAGCACTAGAGCAAGGGCGGACACGACGATCTTCCCCGCGAAGACATCATCGTCCACCCTCACCTCGTCGCTTCCCTTCTCTGCGGAGGACTTCATCCGAAGAATCTCGAACCCCTCGCCGGTGCACGAGGGCCATCGTCCACGCCTTGAACGCCCCCAACCGGCGATCTCCCAGAAGCGCCATCGCTCCCTGCCTCAGAAGGAATCCAGGCCCTCCGCAACCACCAAAAAGTCTGAAACCACCGAGGAGAGACCGAGGAACCGTTCGAGGAATTCCCCTCCACGGCATCATCGATCCCCTTCGAGGTCCCCGACCGGAACCGACGACGACGGCCAGAGGACCCCTTTGTCATGGGAGATCATGAACGTCCCAATTCCTGCGGGCATGGAGAAACCCCCGCCACTGGGGACCTACGACGGTCTGGCCGACCACGACGATCACGTCAAAAGTTTCGAAGCCATGCTCGACTTCAAAAACGTCAGGGGAGCCATTAAGTGCAGGCTTTTCCCCACCACCTTGCGGAAGGGGGCCATGACATGGTACAAGGGTCTGGCACCCGGGTCGATCACATCCTAGAAGCAACTAAGACAACGCTTCACCAAACACTTTACTGCGTCTCGTCGACACCCGAAAATGGAGGTTGCCCTAGAGAGCATCTTCAAGGGGAAGAATGAATCTCTCCGAAACTACATTGAGAGATTCAACAGAGAAGCTGTCGAGGTTCATACGACCGACGACATGAAGAAATATTTGATCATCCATGGACTATGTTTTGGATCTGATTTTGCCAAGTCTGTGGGCCTCCGCAGACCCCGCCGTCTGGAGGACCTCTTCCAGCGAGCTCAGTCGTACATCGAGCTCGAGGAGTCGGAGGCAACGCAGATCGCCCTTGAGTCGAGACGCAAGGAAAGCCCCCGCGGCCACAAAGATGAAGACTCTCCTCCCCGACGAGAAGGAGAAAGAAAGAAAGAAAATCTCCCCCGTGATCCTCGTGAAACGCTCCCCGCGCGCGAATCTTCTCCGAGTGCCAGAACTCGGAATTTCTAAAAGGAGGCGTCCGTTTTCCAAAGCCGACTACTCCCAAATCAAACACTGACAAGTCAAAGTACTGCAGGTTCCACCGGAGCCACGGGCATGTCACAGAAGACTGCATCCATCTCAAGGATGCAATTGAAATCCTCATCAAGGAAGAGCACTTGAAGAAATACGCCCAGAAGAATGATACTCCTCGTCCCAGCTCCCGGGAAGCCCAGAACGTCGAGGAGACGACACCTCCTCCCGACGAGAGTCGGCTTCAGATCGCCCTCAGTGTCACCCGACCCGAAGATTTTTTTGTCCCCGTAATCATTGAGGGCTAAGAAGCAATTCGCAACATGTTGGCACCCTTCCCCCACGAGGACCCCGTCGCTGCCCGTAGCACCTGGGAAGGCTTCCCCAAGGCAATGGTCATCTCCGGGGGTGGTTACGAGAAGTTGTCTGTCGGGTCGATCAAGAGGAAATTTGACGAACTGGAATCAGCAACGTCGGCGAAGACAACCACTCTCGAGAAGGTGCAAGGGAACTCAAACCCTATCACCTTCTATCTCGAGGAGCTCCCCGACAAAGCACCCAACGCCACTATCCCCCTCCTGGCCAGGGCACAGATGGCGAATTTTGACATCCGAAGGATCCTTGTCAACCAGGGCAGTTCGTTCGACATCATGTACGCTCATCTTTTCGGGACTCTCCAACTCTACAAGAGACATCTGACCCCATACGTCGGCTCAGACCTGCAGGGATTCAACGGAACCACCACTAGACCCTAGGGCTACGTTGAGTTAATGGTCACATTCGGGGCCGAAGACACTTCCCGACAGGTGAAGACCCACTTTCTGGTGGTCGAATGTCCATCCCTTTACAACTGCATCCTCGGGAAGACCACCCTGGCCGAGCTTACGGTGGTACCATCAATGGTCCACCTCAAAATAAAGTACTACACGGCCAGGGGATGAGTAGTGAGGATGCACGGGGACATAGACGCGGGCAGAAGATGCTTCTACGCCGCTATCAAAGGCATGAGTTCCATCGGTACCAAACCCAAGACCACGGCAAAGCCACCCCCGGACACCGAATAGGTACCTCTCCCGCGCATCAACACGGTCGAACTCAACAGCAGGTTCCCGGGCGAATCCGACGAAGACGGAGCGGAAGACCTCGACCTCCAGGTGGACAACAACGGGAGAACGCTGATCCAGGGACGATCCAGACCGTAACGTGAAGATTGGCACCGGGATTCCCGACTTGGCGAAGGAGCAACTGAAGGCATGTCTCCAGGAGAACGCTGATCTGTTTGCATGGAGCGCTTCCGAGATGCCTGGCCTTGACCCCGAGGTGGCTTTCCATCAGCTTGCAGTAGATCTGGCCGCTAGGGCCATAGCTCAACGTAGGCGTAAGCAGTCTCCCGAAAAAATGGAGGCTGCTGAAAAAGCTGTAAAAGACCTCCTAGAGGCAAATTTTATTTCAGAAGCCAGGTACACAACCTGGCTATCCAACGTTGTACTCGTCAAAAAGAATAATGGAAAATGGAGGATGTGTGTTGATTATACTAATCTTAACAGGGCTTGCCCGAAAGACTGCTATCCTTTACCTAACATCGACCAGCTGGTCGACAATTCTGCAGGTTACATACTATTATCCTTCATGGACGCATACTCGGGATACAACCAAATTCCCATGGACAAGATCGACAAACAACATACGGCTTTCATGAAAGAGTCGGGCAATTACTACTACAACATGATGCCATTCGGTCTGAAGAATGCCGGTGCGACCTACCAACAGATGATGAATAAGGTTTTCTGGGCTGAAATCGGCGACATACTCGAGGTCTACATGGACGACATGATCATCAAATCTCCGGAAGAAGTCGACCATGCCGCACACCTCAAGAAGGTGTTCGACACGACGAGGAGGTATCGCATGAGGTTCAATCCCGACAAATGCACCTTCGGCGTTCGGGCAGGTAAGTTCCTCGGTTACTACCTCCCTGAGCGAGGAATCGAAGCCAACCCCGACAAGTGTAGAGCTTTTTCTGAGATCCATACTCCGGACTCAAAGAAGTCAATACAGTCATTGAACGGGATGCTCACCGCCCTCTCCCGCTTCGTCGCCAAGTCTGCGCAGTACGCACTCCCATTTTTTAAACTTCTTCGACAAAAAGCAGAGTTTGAATGAAGCGAAAAATGCGAGCAAGCGCTCTTCCACCTAAAACAAGTCTTATCACAACCCCCTTTCCTCTCACGGCCAGAGAGCGGGGAGACACTTTTCTTGTATCTCGCAATCATGAGTGAAGCAGTCAGCGTCGTCCTCATTCGGGAAACCCTGGACGGACAGAAACCAATTTACTTCATGACCAAAGCCCTTCAAGGCCCCGAGCTCAGGTATCAGCAGATAGAGAAAGTCGCCCTGGCCCTCGTCACCGCAGTGAGGAGGCTACGCCACTACTTCCTCGCCCACACTGTCGTCGTCAGGACCGAATAACCTATAAGGCAACTCCTTGGACGGCCGGATATGGCGGGGAGGATGCTCAGGTGGTCGCTCGAACTCGCCGAGTTTGACATCCAATACGAGTGAAGGAAAGCCCTGAAGGGCCATGTATTGGCCGACTTTGTGGCAGAGATGACCGTCTCGGAAACTTCGACCAACGGATCCCAAAAATGGACGATCTAAGTCGACGGAGCATCCAGCCCGAAGGGAAGCGGGGCGGGCATCATCCTCGAAAACGAGGAAGGCATCCTGATCGAGGTATCCCTCGAACTATCCTTCCCGACGTCGAACAACCAAGCGGAGTACGAGGCTTTCCTCGCCGGACTTCAGCTGGCCGAGAACCTCGGCGCCAAGGAGGTCAAAATCTTCACCGACTCCCAGCTCGTTGCCTCGTAAGTCCGAGGAGAGTACCAGGCCAAGAACGAAAACCTCGTCGAATACTTGACCTTGGTGAAAGAAAAGATGAAAAAGTTCACCTCTGCAGAAGTAACTAACATCCCCCGCGAGCACAATACCCGAGCAGATGTCTTGTCCAAATTGGCAACCACAAAGAAGAAAGGCGGGAACAAATCCATCATATAAGAAGTGCTTTCCCGGCCGAGCATCGACAAACCCGCTCCTGTGGCGAACGTAAACGCCATTGGTGACAGCAATTGCTGGATGACCCCTGTGTACGAGTACCTTACGACGGGAAAACTGCCTGAAGATCCCAAGGAAGCAGCAATGGTCAAGCGGCGGGAATGCTCATACACGATAGTCGAGGACAATCTATACCGGCGAGGGTTCTCTATCCCCCTCCTCAGGTGAGTCGAGGAGACCAAGGTCCCTGGCATCCTCCAGGAAATCCACGAGGGAATCAATGCACAGCACCTCGGCGGGCGATCGTTAGCCCGTAAGGCGCTTCAAGCAGGGTATTACTGGCCCACCATGTAACAGGATGCCAAGGAACACGTCAAGAAGTGCGATAGATGCCAACGACACTGGGACATGCACCTCGTTCCTCCTAACGAGCTCAAAACATTGTCCTCCCCGTGGTCGTTTGCGTGGTGGGGGATGGATATCCTCGGACCTTTCGTCCAGGGGTCGTATCAAAACAAATACCTCATCGTCGGGGTGAACTACTTCACGAAGTGGATTGAGGCGGAAGCATTGGCCAAAATCACGGCCTTCAACATACTGCATTTTTACAAAAGAAACATCCTTGCCCGATTCGGCATCCCTCAAGCTATTGTCACCGACAACGGAACACAGTTCACCGACAGGAACTTCCAAGACTTCGTCTCCAAACTAGGCACGAAGCAGCACTTCACATCGGTCGAGCACCCTCAAACAAACGGACAGGCTGAGGCGGCGAACAGAGTAATCCTCCGAGGATTGAAACGTCGATTAGGCAACGCCAAACAATGGTGAGTCGAGGAGCTACACTACATCCTCTGGGCCTTCCGAACGACCCCACATTCCACGACCGAGGAGACCCCCTTTCGTCTGACCTACGGAACGGAAGCAGTGATCCCTGTGGAAATCAGGGAACCCTCGAGGAAGACAGAAGCCCCCCTCGACGGGGACGCGAACGAAAAAGCCCTGAAGGAAGAACTCGATTTCGTCAAGGAGACACGTTCGGGCGCTTCACTCCGAGAAGCCTCACTTAAGCAGAAAATAACACTATGTTATAACGACAAAGTTATCAAACGTGATTTTCAGGTGGGCACCCTCGTCCTACGAAGGAACCAGAAAGACTCGCGAGAAGGCAAACTCGCCGCGAACTGGGAGGGCCCGTAACGCATCCGCACGAAAATGGGGACAGGAGTCTACTTCCTCGAAAACCTGCACGGGGAAGAACTTGCTCGACCATGGAATGCTGAGAAGCTCAAACAGTACTACAGTTAAGCACTGCCCGTGACTCACTAGCACCGCGATCACGGGGACGCACTAAGGTACGAGCGCGACACCCTTATACAAAACACGATGATTAAAGGCCGCGCTGTGTGTGCGCGAGGACTTCTGATCCGACGGGGATACCTCAATCGAGCTCCGCCGTCATTGTACCAATTAGGCAGAACACCCAGCTCGCGATGGGAAGTTCGCGCCACGAAGCTAAGACCTCGACCGAACTCTTAGCCTCGTTGAAGGTCGTAACACATCTCCGACCACCCGACCAGCTCTCCACGCGGTCAGGGGCTATCAAAGTTAAGCAAGTCCCCAAAGTCTATTACTTAGACAAAAACAAACAAAGTACAGCAAATACAATAACATCACACACAATTAAAACCATACAAACAGCACACTAGCAGATAAACAAAAATGCATTAAAGCGGGCAGAGGCCTAGTGTACAGGTATTACAAAGGTATCAAAAGCCCTTGGCACACAGGCCGGGCACAAATCATTACAAAGAGAAAATGGCACGCAGGCCAAACAAGCAAAAGAGCTAGACGGTGATCTCATCCTCGACCCGGCTTCCATCTTCCTCTTCCTCCTACTCTGGCAGGTCCAACTTGCCATCGACCACACGAAGGAACGGGCTGATTCTTTCGAGCACAAGCTGAACACCTGGATTCTTGGCACCGACCTGCTCCACTACATTCTTAAAGCCTATCTCCAGGGCCTCCAGACTATCTTGCTGAAGTTCCCGAAGTATGGTGACCAAGGCCACGCGGTCGGCGAGATTTTTCTCTGCGGCGAATTCGCTCTCTGCGGGACGGACAACAGCTTCCAATTCTCCAACCCTAGTCCGAAAGCGATCACGCTCTTCTTGAGTCGCCTTCAGCGAAGCCTTGGCCTCATTCAGCTCACGGAGGGTGTTGGCGTAGTCCTCGCACTTAGCCTGGGCCTTTTACAGATCAGCCACGACCTCGTCCTTCTCCCTCTTAAGGGCAGTGCATTCATCCTTCAGCTTCTATAGCTCGGAGGCAAGGGGGTCTCCTCGTTCAAAATCAGGGTAGTCTCGAAGACTCGCATCATAGTCGCAAGGTCTTCGACAAGTGCCTCTCTCCTTGCCGCACCGTCCATTCCCAAAACTGCCTTCACCTCGGCCTCAGCAATGACAGGGGGGTTTCCCCCGAAGAAATTCCGCTGAAGGTGACAGGCGGGCATCAGAAACTTCTCCGGGGAGGCAGGGTCCACGAGATCCACGAGGACAGGTCCCTCGATCCTCGCTTTCTTGGCAGGGGTGCCCTCCGGAGGGGGAGAGTGGCTACACTGTGGAGAGGCGGAGCCACTCGTTATCCCAGCCGACACCGCGGTCTGAATAACTTCTCGAACGCGGCTCTTGGTTCGCTTGGGTGCCCGTTCGGTGGCCAACTTCATGATACGCTCGGTGGCGTTCGACATTTGAGCTGCAAGAGAAAACATGGAAAAAGTTAGCGTAAAGAAACAAAACTAAATGGATGCCCGAACAGGATAAGGAGCTCCTACCTAAGAACCTCTTGGCCTCCTCGGGGGACTTGCACTCAAGGAGACCCCGGGTGTTTATGTAACGGGCCACGGTCACAACCCTTCCTCGAGAGTCGAGGAGGTATTTTCCATCCCTACCAACGCACTCTGCCCGGTTAAAACCATTGACATACTCGACCAGCATGGCGTATGCTCCTTTGTCCTCCTCCGATAGCTCGCCAGGCTTCACGAGGTAGTCCTCTGTACCGAGCGCGAAGTGCGCATCCTCCCACTCCAGGGGACACTTGGACACAAACCTTTCCACCCCGGAACTGTCGGGCACGATGTCGTAGAGCGTACCCACAGCCTCGTGCGTCGCGGGTATGACATAGTAGAACCTATCCTTGAAATTCCTAATCAAATCCGAGTACGCCTTGAACAGCTTCCTCGGTTGTTTGAAAGATACCTAACTATGTCGCCCATGGTCCGTTGAACGTTGGAGATGGAAGACGCGGAAGAAGAGCGTGAGGGTGGTCCCGATCTTGAGATAGTCACACACGATCTCAAATGCCCGCATAAAGGCTTGCGCGTTAGGGTGAAGCTAGGACGGCGCCAAGTGCAGACGGTTGAAAACCCCTAATTGAAAGCTTTTGAAGGGGAGACGAATACCGACCTCTTTAAAGGCAAACTCGTACATAGGGAACCTCAACCCACGGTAATTTGAACATATGCGGTGGTGTGCCCGAGGTTAAAAATCGTCCACTTCGCCTCTTCGCCCTCAGGGACGTTCTCGACGAAAGCGAAAGCGTCCGTGTCGTCGGCAGCGAAACGCGACTTTATGCGTAGAGGCTCCTCCCCGGCCCATTCGGCGGCCGGACGCACGAGCTCCTCCCCCGGGATCTGAGCGGGTCCACCCACATCGGGTTCAGTGTCTATCTGGAGAATCACCGAAAACCTCACGACCATTTTTTACCTGAAAAGCAGAGGAAATAGGTGAATTCATTGGCCGCGACCAAACCCACCCTTCCACCGCCAATCAAGTGAAAGAGCAGTGAGAGCAAAGAAAATGCTCGGGGACATGGCGAACTGCCCGAGGCCGTTACCCCCTCCCTTCTTCGGGTCTCCAACCTTCCCATATCGTTTCCCCGTGACATTCATCGCATGTCCTCGGGGTATTCATCGGGTCCTCAGGATATTCATCCCAAGCCTCCGCCAATCCTACCGTAACCCTAGGAACGTCTCGCCGTTCCTAGCCGGAACTCAAGGGATTACCAGGAACTTCATCAGTTCACCGAAAAACCACAGACAAAAAGTAAAACGGAAAAGAAAGGGATCAGAAGCTTACTTGGAACGGTGGTGGAAACTTGACCGGAGCAGAAGATACGGTGACGTACAACGGTGAACGACGGATATAGAAAGAAGAGGGGAACGAAAAAGGTGGAAACGTGCAACTGGAATGAACTCAACCCTTTTTATAGGCTCCTCACGAGACTCGAGGATTTCCTAGGCATTCGATTACGCTACCCTAGCGTAGCCGGCCTAGACAATGATGATGGGTGACATGTGGCACACGTTTCCCCAGGCACGCCTTTTCATCCCCCAACACGTCTTTACGTTCACCTCGGTTCAGACTCCTCGTACCACCGCGACTTTGCCCATCTGCGGCCAGTCTAGCGTGAGCAGATCTATTTGTTCCTGCCCCGTTTACCAACTGTTCCTCATTTAGGGTCCCTTCCTCGGTTGGACACGTCCTCGGCATTGTGCTGACCCTAAAGTCATTACCCTGATACCTCAGAGCAACGACTTGGGGGGCTCCTGTTCTGGACTGGGTCGGGGTCTGCTCCTCAATCGAGCAGGTCCAACCCACACGTCCTGTGGTGGCCTAACAAAGGCCTCTTATCATAACCAACGTCGAGCACAGGCTCACCTCAACAGTGTCGGGCACACGCCACACCTCAGCGGTGTTTAGGCACACGCGACATAGAGTGTCGGGCAGAGGCACTAAGTCTCTCCGAGCTCGCCCCTCCTCGACACTCAGGTGCTCTTTCCCGCGAGGAGTCATCTCCTTCTGCACATAAGAGTCTCCCCGCGAGGACACGTCTCTCCCCGACTCGCAAGACTCCTCCCCACGAGGACACGTTCTCATGCAACCGCTCACTCCCGATGGAATCGGTCTGCCCTAATTCCGGAGATCTAGGAGCGGTTATCCCAGGGAGAAGACCACGTGCTGGTCTTCACTATGCCACGTAAGCCCTGACAGTTACTTGGATTGGGCCTGGCAATCCAGCCCAGTGCTAGTGATCGTTGGCCCCGCGCTGGGGGACTTCTATAAATACCCTCTCACTTGAGAGGGTTAGGGATGGCAAACAAACCCAGACCCGCCCGCACCCGCCCGGCCCTGCCCCGAAATTAACGGAGAAAACTCGATTTAATTGGGTGCGGGTGCGGGTGAAACCCGGTTCTTAACTACGGGTGCGGGCGCGGGGGCGGGTAGACACTAAGACTCGCCCACACCCCCCCCCCCCCGCCCCACCCCCGGATAATGCATTTTATTTTAATTCCCTTATTTTACTTATTTTAATATTCATTTATTAATTATATTTTTAATTAAATTATGAATACCCCTATTGCAATTAAAATAATCAAATTTATCAAGTTAATATTTATTTACTAATTAATATTTTAATTAAATAATTAATTAATTTATTAAAATAATCTATTTTTTAATTAAAATTATTAATTTTTATTGCAATTAAAAAGAAATTATTTTTTTGCGGGTGGGGGCGGGTCGGGTGCGGGTGCATCCGTTCACTACTGGGGGCGGGTCTGGGTGGTAAATTTTTACCCCCGGTTGGGTTTGGGGGCGGGGGCGGGTGTGTTGCATGTAGGGGTGGCAAATGGGCATGCTTGCCCCGTTTAGGCCCGCCCCGCAAATGCCCGTAAAAAAAGGGGCGGGGCGGGGCGGTCATAGTTGATGATGTGAGCCTAAAACCTATGCCCACCCCGCAAAAACGTGAGGGCGGGGCGGAGAAAGCCCGCGGGCACTGCACCTTTTAAGCCTAAAAATGCAAGATTTTATGTAAATGCTCGTGCCCGCAAAAGCCCGCGAAGAAAATGTGGCGGGGCAGGGCGGACACATTATTGGGTGAGGGCCTAAACCTTTGGCCCACCCCGCACTAAAGTGCGGGTAAACCGGACATGCCCAACGGGCCGGACCCATTTTGCCACCCCTAGTTGCATGGAGGCGGGTGCAGGTATAGTTAAACCCGCCCCCGCCCCACCCCGTTGCAATCCCTAGAGAGGGTCAGGTTACACACTCTTTTACACTCTAACCTTGTACTTGATTTTACTTGACCTTTGCCTTACTTGAGCGTCGGAGTACCTTGCAGGTACACCCCCCCCCCCGACCGTCTTTCAACCTCACCGGAGCTGAAGTTGCTATATAAATGTTTGCAATATAAAGTAAGTGTAAACCAAGTTGGTCATGCAAGTAATTCAGGAGAACTAAGTATGTCATATGCAACATGTAAGTAAACATAATACCTAACACAAAATCTCTGGTCAACATTACCAAGTAATTCATCAAGAGCTGGCAGCAAACCATGCATTCATAATTAAGTAAGACTGGGGGTGAAAATAAAACAATTGGCTAACATTTAAAATTTAGGGTGAGAGGTTAAAACCTTTTGTTGATCACTAATGAAGGTATAAGTTTTGCACAACATGACTCATCCCAAATCAAGTATCAAATAATTCTAGAAACCAGCTCCATGAGTCTTTAGTTTCACCCTTAACAATAACATATGCAATTGGTATCATTTGGTCATTTGGGTCCCTCCCAATAGCAGTTAGTATTTGTCCTCCATAGTATCCCTTTAAGAAACAACCATTTAATCCTATAATAGGCATGTACTTAAAAATACTGTCCTTGCAAGCTTTGAGACATACATACATCCTCTGAAAGTTAGGATTCAATTGCCTCTTGAAACACCCCAGTTGGAGAAAAATATGTACCAAGTTCCCATTTGTAGTCTTCCATTATTTTTGGAAGCTTAAATGTTACAAAATCATCTTTTACAACCTCATCATTCTCGCTGTCATACTCAATAGGCAATTTATCACTGTAATACTCCTTAATGTCACTTAAACCTCTCAAATTGTCCAGATTGACCTCACCATCATTATCAGCACCTTCATTCCTAACAATGACCTCCCCTTACCTTTCCCATTCCCTTTCCCCTTCCTTTTCCCTTTCCCTTTCCCCTTACCTTTCCCCTTGCCTTTTCCCTTCTCCTTACTTGTTGTATTCACTTCATCCTCATGAATTGCTATATCTCCATCAATACCTATACCATTCTCCGAGTCTTCAAAATTAACATTCAAAGCACTGTCATCACTTCCATCTTCTCGCACATCTCTTTGGTTACAGATAACTACCTCATCTTGTTCTTGGTTACAGTTTTGTCCTTCATTGTTTTCATCAATTTCAACATTCATCCCTACACCCATATTCTCCTTAATTTCACAGGTGGTCCCCCCATCATCCATATTGTTACAGTTTGTCTCCTCTTGACCCACATTCTCCTCAATTTCATAGTTGGTCCCCAAATGACCCACATTTTCCTCAATTCTAACATTCTCCTCAACTTCATCAATTATTGTCCCCTCTTCCACCACATCTCCACCCAGTGTGGTCCCACCTTCATTACTTCCCCTCTCATGTACTTCACCAACCACATCTTCAACCATTGTGGTCCCATCTAAATTATTAACTATATAAGACCCTTCTCCAAACATATCTTCACCAAATATGCTCCTATCTGGTAGTGATAGTATGGGCTCCTCAATAACATCAGGTTCAGATACAGGATGTGTAACATACAAATGGCATTCCCCAATTAACACTGCAATTGTTCTCATCCTAGCAGCCCCCTTATCGTTTTCTAACTGAACTATATCATTAGCAAACATGTCATCATAATACCAAAGCCTATATATAGTAGGGTAACCTAACTCTTTTAGCTTGTCCAATATTTCAAAGTAACTCCAATAATCACGATCAACATCCCATATCTCCTCTAACCCTACATAACCTGACTTGGTAAAGTTTGCAAGCTCCATAGAAAACTCACCAGAATGATGAACAACACACTTAAACATACTCTCCATGACCTAATCAACCTACATATAGTATTAGAAGTACTAAGTAAGTTAGGTAAAGAAGAAAGTTAACATTTTTAGTAACGTATTTGTGCAAGTTCGTACCTTAGGGTTTTTTCTGCAAACGATTAAATAACGAAGTTTTTCTTTAATGGAGGTTTGTTGTCAACAATGTCGCTATCATCGTCTTCAATGAACTTCGTCTTCAAAGAAGTGTTGTTGTCAACAGTGTCAACAATGTCGCTGCTATCATCCTCTCTCAGGCTGAGCTTTCATCCAACAATGTTCCCATTCCCTAATATGTTTCATCTTCTTCAAATGGATGTTAAGTTTAATATAAATTCCACCTCATCTATTAAAATAAATACAGAAATTCCACCTTAGCCATTTAAAGTCCCGCAATGCAGATTTTAACGTCTTTCCAACAAAAACTAACAGAAAGGACTAAAATATGTAACAGAGTATAAGTTAGTGGACCATAATGTAATGATTTTTTCTTAAGGGACCAAACCGAAACAATGACTAAAGTTAAGGGACTAAAAGATGTATTAAGCCTTAAATTTGACATGAAGAACAAAAGTTATGAATCAAAATAGATTCTGGTTGATGGTGCATGCTTTCTCCAGTTAGTAAATTTAATTTAAACAAAAAAGACTGAGGTTAGAATCGTGAACGAAATCACTTTCCTTAAAAGTATTTCAAGCACTCTCAAATATGTCTTAGAGTTAGAACGCAAGAATACCCAGGATAATTCAACCTTATATCGAATTTGCGTAAGACTGACGAAACTCGATTATGTAGTGAAGAGTGTCTGGAATTTTATACAAAAGTATATTTGGTTTGTGGTGTGTTTTCTGAATTCCAGAATGATGTATTTATAGCCCATGTATGTGTTGTTTCACAAGGTTGCGACCCTTGATGAAACAACACCTTTTCAACATAAGATTACAATGATTCACCTATAATTATATTATGCACCACTTCATGAAGTGTTGTATATTTTGAATTCGAAATTCAAACTTTCAGTAGCCCGAGACAAATTTAAAGGCAACTTCCACTGGTGGATGTTTAGTGCAAAAACTGACCAAAATTCCTTCAGACAGATGTGAAGGCAAATTTCATTGGTGGATGTTTAGCGCAAAAACTGACCAAAATTCCTTCAGACATATTTGAAGGCAATTTATACTTTTTGTCTATGGGGCACTTTTATACTCTTTAACTTTGTCATATTTGAACACACCCATGGGCATTAATTGTTCATTAATTTCCAATAATCCCCCACTTGTTCTAATAATGACAAGATCAATTCCAAAAATAAAAGGAAACAAAAGAATATTAATATAGTTAAGTATCTTTCGATTTAAAATTTAACCTTAGTAAAGACAACACAAAGTCTAATCGGAATGTTAGATAACAATGCTTTTAACCCATTAATCCATGTGGATAGAATGACGTTACCTTACACACATTCTTTAAGGGTTCTTCACCTACATTTCTAGCCTAGCACTTATTTATGGCCATATGCTTTCATGTTTCATGAATTTTTCATGAGAGAAACTCCAACTTTCACTTTGAGACGACACCATCTTAAAATTCACATAGGTGAAGTTCAAATTATATCCTTTCCACGGGACACATACCCTCGGTATTGAAATTCATTAAGAGTTTAAATAAAAACTCAACCCTCATTTTAAAGGTTAACATTATCACAAAATGTTCGACAGACATCCAAATTAACAACTTGTTGTTACCCATTAAATCTTGAGGTTAATGTTCTATTAACGTAAGATTGGGTTGCCGTCGTTGTCGGAACTCTTACTCAAGAAGTTTCAACTTCATGCCTCTCGAGGTTGTTTTTACTAAGTTTATGGCCAGTGGATTAGTAAATAGATCAAGAAAATTATAGCTCGATCGTATGTATGTAAATGATTACATCCTTAATCAATCTTCTCACGAAAGAATGTCTAAGTCCTACTTGCCTGAACTTTCTGTTATACATTTTTTGCATGCTTCAATTAAAGTGGTTTGACTACCGCAATGTATAAACACCTTTGAACCATTATCTTTAGCCAATGAAACTTCCAACAGAGGGTCCCTCAACCATTCAACTTCTTCACAAGTGAAAGCAAGAGCCTCGAACTCCGATTCTATGGTTGAGAGAGTGATCCACATTTGTTTCTTGCTCTTCCAAGAAATTGCACCCTCTGTTAGTGTAAATATCCACCCAAATGCATATTTTTGATATTCAACACTCGATATCCAACTTGCATCAGTATATCCTTCTAACATGGCATGAAATCTACCATAATGGAGACCAAGATTTTTGTTTTTCATAAGATATCTGAAATAATTCTAATGATGGTCTTCTAGTGCTCACCATTTGGATTACTAGTAAAATATACTCATTTTACTAATTGCAAATGCTATGTTCGGTCTAGTACATTGTATGCACTTGCATATTCCAATTGAGCCATAACTCTTCCATCATTCTTTTGAAGATTGACACTATAATCAAATAGGGTGGTCACTTCCTTAAAGCGTAGGTGTTTTAACTTATCAAAGACTTTCTCAACATATATTGTTTGACTAAGTTCATAACCCCCACTATTTTGCTTTACTTTGATCCCCAAAAGTGTGTCAACTAGTCCAAAATCATCCATCTTGAATGTGGAAGTTAGAAACTTCTTTGTTTCTAAAATTTCACTCATCTCATTGATAATGATCAATTATATAGTCAACATGGAGACAAATGAATATCACAATGTTCTCACACAACTTTGTGTACAAACACTTGTAACAAGAATCAGGTAAACACTACTACGAAAAACCCATTTAACGACGCCAGACTTACCATGGATTCGTATCCCAACGTTGTAATACGTTAAAAAATTTATAACGCCGTATTTAACGACGGTTGTAATAAAGAACCGTTGTAATACAAGTTATGTAACAAGCTTCGATTCCCAGCTACTACATTTTTTTTCCATATTTTTACATTTTAAACACGGTTGTATTAAAACACCGTTGTAATACATATAACAAGCTTCGATTCCCAACAACTATATTTTTTCATGTTTTTGTATTTTAAACATATATTTATTTCTTTTGTTAGTTTTACGGGGATTTAACCTCAAAACTCAAAATTCATCATTGTTTTTCTTTTAAACATATATTTTATTTCTTTTGTTAGCGTTTTAAGTGCAACAGAATAGTATATATAACTTTAAAAATAAAATTGTAAGAGACAGGCATATATAAAATAACATTTTATTAAGATTCCATTAAAAAGAGTACATTGATAATCATATTACATATATTAATCAATGTCAGAGCCCATTGCTGCAAATGCATCTTCATAATTCAGCCATCTCTCCTCACTCCCCTCATCGGAATTAATAAACTGTTCTCCTTTTCTTCTTTATCTTTTTCTTCTTTAGCTTCTTCTTCTTCTTCTTCTTATCCTTCCTCACCCTTAAGGCATCCCCGGCCGCTGGTTGGACCTCCTCTATTGGCGTCTGACGTTCCTCATTGGTGATTCTAGCATTCTCATTTGTAGAACTCATTGTTACGAAGAATATATTATGAACAAATTTAAAGTTGTCTATTTATAGATGAGGTTGAAGATGAAAAGTATGATAGTTTAATGATTGCAATGATGATAACTTGTAAATGGTTGATATTCTGGAACGATATTTTTTGAAAACCGGAGAAAATTTTAAATCATTATGGCCAGAGTGTTCTCTACTCCGAGAAAAGCAAGGGTTATAATATTACAACGGTTAGTAATAATAACCGTAGCGATACCCCTTATACTAGGCAACAACATTTTTCTATTTTACGTAATTATAGAAAAATGTTGTTGCCTGGAGTCGAACCTTGTACCAATTAGAAGGGTTATCGCTACGGTTAATATAACTAACCGTTGTGATATTATTAAAATAATATATACTTATCATTACGGTTATTTTGGAAAACTGTTGTGAAATATTTACCTATATAAAGGAATTAACTTTCTATTTTTGACAGTAGCGCCGTTTCCTTCACAGCGAAACCCTAGCCCCCATTTTTGGCAGCAAATTCATCGTTTTATAGAATCCGCGAAAAGAAATACAAGAAGTATGAAGCTTTTGATTTAAGCTTTTCCCTCCTTGTATTTCTTCTTGCAGAATCTAAAACTAGATGAACATGGTGATGATGCTGGCGGTAGCAAGCGTAATGTACATATTGTTTATGGAAAATAAGGTAGT
Source organism: Lathyrus tuberosus (assembly GCA_022829125.1). Classification (NCBI taxonomy): domain Eukaryota; kingdom Viridiplantae; phylum Streptophyta; class Magnoliopsida; order Fabales; family Fabaceae; genus Lathyrus; species Lathyrus tuberosus. The sequence goes on from JALAZF010000031.1 coordinate 16,066,419, forward strand.
CTTATACTTCAATCTTTTTGTTAGATAGTTCCCATTATCTCGTTTGCTTCATGTTGTTTTTGTTGATAGTTCTCATTTTGTGCAGATTCGACTTCAATGCTTCACAGGCAAGGTGAACTTCATTGTAATGGTACAATCCCACTTCTTAGGGTTTTGTTTCAACTTTTGGTTGTTTTGTTTTAAATACTAACTAATTTTCTTCATTTCTTCCCACTTCTTAAGGTTTGTTTCACATGATGATGATGGTGGTGGTATATATATATATATATATATATATATATATATATATATATATATATATATATATATATATATATATATATATATATATATATATATATATATATATATATATATATGAATTCATTCTGATAAGGTACATATATATGAATTCATTCTTATATTATATATGAAATTTAGTTTATTATATACTATGTGTATTGTTTGTTTCACTATCCTTTTATTGAAAATGCAATCAGTTAAATTGATATAGAACATTAGTTTATTATATATATACTATGTATATTGTATATAGTTAAATTGAATACTAACTAATTTTCTTCATTGTTTCCCACTTCTTAGGGTTTGTTTCACATGGTGATGATGATGGTGGTACATACATATGAATTCATTCTGATAAGGTATATATATGAATTCATTATGATATTGTATATGAATTTTAGTTTATTATATACTATGTATATTGTTTGTTTCACTATCCTTTTATTGAAAATGCAATCAGTTAAATTGATATAGAAATTTATAATCTGAAAATTAGGATGTATTTGAAAACCAACCTTTATCATGTCAATGTTTTCCGAATTGCATCCATTTCATTCAACACATTTAATGTTCCTTAACATAAAATTTATGGTCCAATGGTCCGTTTGCTTCAATTCATCGATATCTTTTCTTATAGTTTACCTCATCGTCGTCACTAATCATCGTGGTTGTTAAGATCATGATTGTTATGATGATAAAATCGCGATGATTTTTGGCGATGATGAGGTAAACTATAATAAAAGATATCGATGGATTGAAGGAAACCGACCATTGAACCATCAATTTTATGTTAAGGAACATAAAATGTGCCGAATGAAATGGATGCAATTCGGAAAACAGTGGTGTGTTTAAGTTGGTTTTCAAGACCAGTTTAATTTTCAGATTATATAGTTTTTTTTACCAATTTTAATGGTTGTATTTCTTTAATTAGGTGGATGCTAAAACAAGCAATATACATTTGTATTTAATAAACTAAGGGTACATTCCACAACGGTTGAGACACATAACCGTTGTGATAGTTAATATATATGACAACGGTTGATACTCATAACCGTTGTGATAGTTAATTTATATTACAACGGTTGAAATACCTAACCGTTGCAATATAACACGCGTTTCTAGAATACAACAACGGTTTCCAGACCGTTGTAGAAACAACGAACTTACAACAACAATCTACATAACAACGTCTTCGCCCGCGTCATTATATGTCATTCCCAACCGTTGCAAAATGGGGTTTTCGTAGTAGTGAAAGAAGGTTTTTCGATAGTCATGCATGATGATGCAAAAAGGTTTCAGATAAAGTGAGAGATGCAATTATAAGCAATTTAAAGTAATCTAATATAGATTGCAGTGAGCACCTTATTATGTTCTCTTATCTCAAATCTTTATTTGAGTTTTGATGTTAAACCTTCTTGATCGACTTCATCGTTGATGTGCATGACACTTTTGAACCTTGTCTTTGATAATATTTGCCTTCATCAAAGTTGATCTAGATATAAGATGTATTCCTCGCAATCTCTCCCTTTTGATAATGACAATCCTCACAATCTCTCCCTAAGTTGCGTGTCCCCCCATTAATTAGTGGATCTTGCAACGACAAAGTCAAACTTTTGATGTCATTGTTCCAGTGCTTATTTTAATCCATACAAGAATTCGACAAGCTTCCACACTTTTTTCATTACCAAGAAGCACATAACCTTCTAACTGCTCCATTTAAATCTCCTCATCGAGATCTATATTTAAGAATGTTATTTTGACATCGTTTTAGAAATTATAAGGTTATGCAAAGAAGCTAATGCAAACGATGCTCTAATGTTTGTTGTGCTTGTTACTAGTGCATATGTGTTAAATGATAAACACCTTTTTTAATTAAAACACCCTTGGTCATTAATCTAGACTTGTAGGTGTTTAGTGTCCCATCACTATGATACTTCCTTTTAGATACCTACTTGTATCTGGTGCGTCATTATTGAATCCATTTCGTCTTGGATAACATCCTTCTATATGATGAGTCCTTTGAAGCCATTGTTTCCTTATAAGTCTTAAAATCACCTTCCACTTGAAGAATAATAGGGATTTCACGAACAAAATTCTCACTATTTCCTTCCATTAGATAAAGGAAGTAAATTGACTATCAACTTTGTTCAGTCCTAGATCCTTACTTAGCATTTCAGACTCTCTTGCTTATTCTAAGTTCTTGTTGTTTTTCAACAATTAGTGACGAACTTTCGGTTTGTGTTTCAATAATCCATTGAAAATACTTCTCACAAAATTTTTAATTGTGGGAATCTTGAACTCCTTATTCTCCGTAATAAGGTTCTCAAGAAATTTCATATCTCAAAATTCAATATTTACATTATGCTTCACAATTACAATTTTATATACTTTACTGATATCTGCATAAGGCTTCAAAATTAAAAATTTATACACTTTATTGATATGTGCATTGTAACATGTACATGTTTTTAGCAGTTAATTAACATAAATTAAAATTGTATATAAATTAATCATACTAAAATATTAAGCTTTCTATTGTAAATAAAGAAAACAGTTTCCAGATAAAAGTTAAATACATGTATAAAACTAAACATGCTTATACTTAGGTCCGCGACAAACATATTTACACCCTAAGAAGCATTATAGTTATCAACAGTGGACATCCACGACAACTTTTTTTGCCTTACCGGTAAGTTATCACTTGGAACCATAATTTATTATTATAACAAAACAATCATTAGAATACGACAACATTCATGATAACAAAATATTCACGTGATACAACACATTTGAATTTTAATGATTGAAAACCAAAAAGCAGAATAAAGAGTAAAAGCAAAATTACCAATTTAGAAACATTACTTACCTTTTATTTTAACCAACAATCAATTTTGATTCTAAACCACCCCCCCCCCCCCCCCCACACACACACACACACATATATATATATATATATATATAAAAGAACATTGGAACACTTTCATGAGGTATGCCTCTTATTCGTTGCATCATTGTCCGTGGCGGCAACGATCCCTTTCTTCAACAACAACATCTTCGTAAATTGGATTTTTCTTTCCTTCATTTTTTGATGACTGAAAAATTCATCATCACCCGAGCACGCCTTCCACGTGAGATTTGTAAACTTTATTGCTTCAAACTTGATAGTCATTATTTGACAATACTTTTAAGATTGTTAGTAAATTTAATTTAAACCAAAAAGACCAAGGCTAGAATCGTGAACGAAATCACTTTTCTTAAAAGTATTTCAAGCACTCTCAAATATGTCTTAGAGTTGGAACGCAAAAATACCCAGGATAATTCAACCTTATATCGAATTTGCGTAAGACCGACGAAACTCGATTATGTAGTAAAGAGTGTCTGAAATTTTGTACAAGAGGATATCTGGTTTGTGGTGTGTTTTCTGAATTCCAGAATGATGTATTTATAGGCCATGTATGTTTTGTTTCACAAGGTTGCGACCCTTGATGAAATAACACATTTTCAGCATAAGATTACAATGATTCGCTTATAGTTACATTATGCACCACTTCATGAAGTGTTGTATATTTTGAATTCGAAATTCGAAATTCAAACTTTCAGTAGCCCGGGACAAATTTAACGGCAACTTCCACTGGTGGCTGTTTAGTGCAAAAACTGACCAAAATTCCTTCAGACAGATGTGAAGGCCAATTCCACTAGTGGATGTTTAGTGCAAAAACAAGCCAAAATTTCTTCAGACAGATTTAAAGGCAATTTCCACTTTTTGTCTATATGACACTTTTATCCTCTTTAACTTTATTATATTTGAACACACCCATAGACATTAATTGTTCATTAATTTCCAATATCTCCGACCATAAAACGGTTCCTTAGCAGTTAAGAAACATCAAACCTTTTCTCTTAAGATTATTGTAAATATGACATTTTTTTTTTACATTTCTTACATTTATAAAGAAGATAATAGTTATACGATTTTTTTTTACTAATATAAGTCTCACAACTAATTCTATTACACATTTTATGTTTTATTTTTGACTTATCTTTAACCATTAAAAATAATTTTGTAAAAAATATCCTCACTTTACTTTTTTTTTTTCTTTTTCTTTTTCTTTTTAAGGTTCTCTCATTTTTTAGTGGGTCTTCGCCAAGTCCCCACTTTTATGCATCTTTTCTTTTTCACCGTCACGTGCTTTATAAGAAAAATTAAAATGAAAAAAAAAAAAAAAAATATATATATATATATATATATATATATATATATATATATATATATATATTATTTTTTTTAAAAAATTACTATATATTTTTTATACAAATTTAAAACCCTAAAATAAAAAAACTCAACCTTGCTCATTTCTCACGTAGCAGAATCAAATTTGATTGCACTGAACTCACCCGCCGGAAAACGCTAACAGACTTGATCGTCCTCCGCCATAAACAGTGAGAAAACCATCCATTTTTTTTCTATTCTTATTTACATTTCTTCAGATTTCGATTTCCATATTCTGTAGCGCGCAAGGAAGCGATTCCAGCGCAATTTTTTGCTTCCGGCCACTGTAAAGTGCAACACATCACATAATCGCGTTCTTGCAATGCGATTAACATTACAAGATGTATATTATAGTAGTTTATCATTCACCATTCATTTGTTTCTTTAATTTTGCTTGTTAGTATTGTTTTGAGTTCCAATCCATGGAACTCTCTTATCATAATTTTATTCAATTTTACTCGATTAGTATATTTTTGGTTTGTATAATTACTCTTAGAATTCGGGCTTAGGGCAAGGGTATGTTTGGGTCGGCGGTATTAAGTGAAATAGTGTAGTTAGATTTTGAAAAAGGAATGTTAAGCATTAAACTGTTATATATTATTATTATTCCGCCCATTCGACTTATATCGGCAATCCAAACATAGTCTAAATCTATCCCGCGAAATTGGTTTGTAAGGCGCGAACTGCTAAGCTTTATAAGCAATACAAAGGTAATATTTCTAGGCGATGTGAGACTAAACCCACGCGGAAATCCAGCACACTAGAGGCGCTGTATTGCAGCAATGAAAGTGCAATGTGGTTCGATAATAGGCTGTAAGGGTGGCCCCCTATTAAGTTGGGTTTCGCAACAACTGTTTCTGGCATGTCTTGATTGTAGTTAAGTGTCGTTTTATTACTAGTTGATACTTGATTGCCCTTTCGCTCTGAGTCCTAGATATTGTTTCATTGTTTGGATGAGACTGCATCGTGGAGATCAGGCTTCTCTGCATTGCGTTTTTAAAAATGTGCCTGGCTGTATAATCTATCTAATTCCTAATATAAGTCCTTGTTTTTGCGCTGCTTGGATGTTTGTTGTACTCCAGGGTTTGGCGTCTTTTTCTGCCCAATTTACGAGTTTTTTGAATTTTAAAAAGTTGATGAATTGTTCACTTGACTATTAATCCTAAGATATGGTGTGCAGTTCGCATAATTTCTAAAATTTAAAATTGGGATTTCATGTTTGTCTATCTTCTACTTTGTAAATTTTTTTTGACAAGTTCTAATTTGTAAATTATCTCTTGTCGGGCCAACCAAGTTAACATGTAATCTTGTATGTTTGTTTGTCGTGTTCATTAGCTTTTACCAGAAATGGAGGGAATAACTGAAGATGAAGTGATAGATGTTGAGAGTGCTTCTGATGGTTCTGTAAATGACGATTCAGACAATGAGGGATCTTTGCCTTCTGAAGTTGATGACGAACTGCATCTTGAGGTCAGTCACATATATGTTTCGTCTTGTTTTTCTCTAAACTTTTTGATGACAAAATTTGGTATGCTCATGTTGAAACTTGGCTGTCTGTGTTTTCTTTCCTGTTGTAAATTTTAATGTTTCTTATTTTCCATATTTTATACCATGCAGGAACCTCTAACTGAGGCGGAAATAGAAGACCTTATTTCTGAGCTGTTAGAAGTGGAGAGTAAGGTATTACAATTCATTACATCATAGGAACATGTGATGTTACTAGCTGGACACTTCACACAAATGCACACTTTTTAAGCCTTTCTCAATCTTTTTCATTGGTAATGTTCTGTATCCTAAGTTGTGTGTTGTTGGCTTAATGTTCGGGTATAATTGGTTACAATTTCTTTTCCATTTTTACAATAAATGCCTCATTGCAATCATCTCTAGTTTAGGGAAACTTACAAATCATTAATTTATTTTAGGGACAACTAATCACTTGCGTGGTTACTCATTTACTACTCTTTGAGCATTACATAGTTGAAGTAGATTACTTCCCGGGGAAGGGGGGGGGGGGGGGGGGTTGTATTGGGTATTTTAAAATACAATTTTGGCATAAAAAGTCTTGTGTGAATTTTAAAAGAACATGTACGAACATAACAACTTAATACTTTTTTCAAACTTGGGGGGGGGGGGGGGGGGGGGGGGGGTGGGGTTGTATTGGGTATTTTAAAATACAATTTTGGCATAAAAAGTCTTGTGTGAATTTTAAAAGAACATGTACGAACATAACAACTTAATACTTTTTTCAAACTTTTATAATCATGATTTTGTAGTTTGGATTTATAGCATATTAGTTTATAGAATTTGAAATGAATTCATGGGTTTATAAGGCCCTGTTTACTTTTAAGTGTTCTCTGTTTTAATTTTCATAAAATACACTTAAAAAATGACCTAAGATTTCAAAGACCCAAAGGAATTTTAGCAAACATTGCAAAGGAATGCTAGCAACACACTTTTTTTATTGGTTAAAACTTAAACAGATCACATATTAAAAACTATATCAGCCATCGCCATCCTCTCGATCACATTCCTCCTTAAGGAAGCATGATGGAAATCAACAACTCATTTTCATTGAGGGTCATATATACCTTGAAGTGGAACTAAAAATTAATGTTATTTAAAAATCTGACAATCCATTAGGAAACATTTACCCTATTAATATTGCAGAATATATATAAAATGCGTATAAAAATAATAATAGAATAATTTGAAGTAATTTATACAATTTTATCACCTATAGTAATAAATATATATCACATATAAAATGCGTATAAAAATAATAATAGAATAATTTGAAGTAATTTATACAATTTTATCAGCTATAGTAATGATTATATATCACATAAAATGCGTAGAAAAATAATAAGAGAATAATTTGAAGTAATTTATACAATTTTATCACCTATAGTAATAATTATATATCACAGTTATTAATAGCGGCCGCTCCAGGCGCTATCCCGGGATTCTCTCATGGTGCGGAAACCCTCCGCTACAGAGGAGCGGCGCACATCCCAGTTTTGGATAGCGGTCGGGAAAGTTGGGATAGCGGGTTGCAGGAGTGGAGCGCTTCCTGACCTGGAGCAGTTTCCTATTTTTAGGGCTTTTTTGGAGCGCAAAAAGATCTTTTTACCCTTAAAAAGTTTTAAAATTGGAAAATTTATTATAGTCGTTCGTGTTTTCTCCTATCTCATTCGCATTTTCACTTTTCTCCATCGCGTTTCTTCTGTTCGCTGCTTCTCGCGTTTTTCGCTCGCTGCTTATCTTGCCCTAACTTCTCCTCCGCCTCAAATGCTTCAAGCTTCTCTCCATTCTTCTATTATTCTTCTTCTCTACTTCTGTTATCTACTTTTCTATTTCTATTCATTTTCAGGTTGTTTTTTCTTTCATTTCATTGTGTTTTGTCCTTTCTTTTAAAATATATTGATTCTGGGATTAATATATGTAGATTATTCATATAATTAGTCCAAAAAGTTATTTAATCTACATTAAATATATAGGTAGATTATTCATATAATTAGTCCAAAAAGTTATGCTGCTATCCGCTATCCCATTTTTAGGGTTGACCGCTCCGCTCCGCTATCTGGGTTAATAACTCCATTATGTATAACAAATTAATTTATAATTTAAAAAATAAAACATATTTTCATGTATTTTGAATTTGATTATTTAATTTGGTTAGATGAACATTAATTAATTCTATCGTTCACTTTTAATAAGTAAAGAAAAAACTGTTTTGATCCTTTGAAAAAAAATAAAAAACTGTTTTGATTTTGAGATTGAACATGTAAAACTTTTCATGGAAAATTGACAGTCACGGGCAAGGATTGGGGAAGTGTATGATCCATGATCCCCTGGTTTACCTTTCATGTTGCCGTGGATCTTTGGTGCAACATAGATGGATGGTCAGCATCGTGATTCCCCAGTTTATGAGCTATCCTGACAACATTGGTCCTAATAATTGAAATAAGTGAAATCAGTTATACAAATTATAGGAAATAAAAATATACAAACAAATCGAAATAATGAAAAATTCCTCTATAACACAATACTTCCCTTCCTTTCTATCATTTCCAATTCACAAGTATGACGATGCAATTGCTCTTTGGAAAGTCTCTTTTGGTGAATATATCTTCAAATTGAAGCCGCAAACAAATTTACTGCCTAGCTTTATTAAGATCATTATGCAATTTCTTATTCATGAAGTGTCGATATAAAGATCATTATGCAATTTCTTATTCATGAAGTGCCGATCTATCTTTATATGCATCACCGTATCAAGTCAAACATGGTTGTGTGAAATGCTAATGTGCGGTGAAGTTGCTAGTGATTGGTAGGAGAAAACTCAGAACAAAGCTGTGACTACAATGAGAAATAGCAGAAAAGGTATACACAGATACAGAAGGAAAATCATCAGAGAGGGCGATGCAGTGCCTGCTTTGCTGTGGCTTAAGCCACCCAAAATAAACCCCAATAATGACCCATACTCACCACCCTTCATTCCTTTCAAGTTCAAGCCCCCCTTCAACCTTCATGATTACTGTATCATATCATTCTTTCCAATTGCTAGCTGCCACCCTTCTTGTTTGTTAGAGCCATGCATAACAGACTCTTGCACACCATTTTCCAAATTGTCTGGTAGGGACCCAAGAATTGAATTGAAATGGGTGAACAATTGTATGAAGAAAATAGGAAAGAATAGGAGAGAAACCTCTCCTCACATGGTTTCCCTTTCACAATAGTCACTTACCTATTCTCTGTTGTTACAATATCAATAATGTCCTCTCTAATTCGTTATCCTCCCTGTTTATACATGATAAACCTAACTACCCCATTAACTAACAACCATAACAAACTCCTTAGCTCAAATCCTAATAAACGCCCCTTTATTCTAAGTCCTAACATTTCCTTCATAACTCCTCTCCCTTCTACGGTAGAATTACCTAAGAGGCACCCCCCATCACTCCACCTTTTGAGGCCTTTGAAATGACTTAAAATTGTTCCAGATACTATGTCATCCAAATTTTCACAAACTCTCTAGAGTTTACACCGATATATCTAGCAACTTGTTTCTTTTTTTTTTCCTCCAGTAAATCGAGAAAATCTGGTAGCTATAAAGTCTAAGAATAAACTAATAAATGGCTCTCAGAATAGCATTTAACTTAAATATTTGCAGTGTTTTTTGTGGTATGTAAATCCATAATTATTAATCATGTATGTTTTTTTAATTTTTAATTTTGAATATTTATTAAGAGCTCAAACAAAGGTTCTCCAATGTTTTTTTAGGCTGCGGAGGCCCAAGAAACTCTTGAAGAAGAATCTCTTGCTAAAGTGGAGAGTGAAGTTAGACAAGAATTGAAGCAAACTCTACAGGGGGATGATGTTGGTTTCTCTCTTTGTCCTTTGCTTTATCATCTTTCAGTTTTTTTGCTTATGACTCACTTGTCCTTACTTGTCTTTAAGCTGGAAACTGCTGTTGCTGATGAGATGGCTACTTTTAAAGACGAGTGGGAAGCTGTTCTGGATGACCTTGAAACTGAAAGTTCCCACTTACTGGTTTGATTCTATATTCAACTTTAATTTAAGTGCTATGATTTATACAGTTTTCTTCAAAAGTCGAATGTTTCTTTCTACTGTTGCACACTTTTTTTTTTTTGAAACAACCAATGTTAATTTTGTTAGTATTATAGCGGGGATCAAATGCTCGAACTTCTTACCAGTTACCACTCTACTCCTTAACTTGTCTGCTCCAGCCACCACACCGATGCTATATGATATCCCCTTTTCTGTTTTACACGTTGTTATCAGTCTTTAGAAATTGGCCTCATCTGCCATGAGCTGCTTCTAATGCTACTGATTTGGGTTTTGTCTTTCACTTCTTGTGGGCTATAATATTTAAATAATGAATTAGTCTTTGAAAGTAAGTTTTCACTGAACTTAATTAAAGCATTCAACTAAATTAACTGAGTGACCAAAATCACCGGGAAAAGCTTTAGCAGTGAACTTAAACCCGCCAGATCCACATTTTATTTGATTTAGGGGTAGCAGCACTCTCAAAGTTTACACTTGATTGTAATTTGAGCATCAACACCTTTGTACTCTTGCATATAAATACCATGTTTAAAATAGACGTTTCCATAGATCTAAAAATTTGGAGGGTTCAGCTGTGTTCTACGATTTGGAAACTTAAGTTGCTTATAGTAATTAGTGAATTTGTGCTCACCCTGTTCTTTATGCTGGTGCTTTATGCCTTCTGTGTTTTGTGAGAAATAGAAATGTTTTCTACCGTGCTCTACAAGCTTCAACTCTTTTAGCTTACCTAGCTTGCTTCAGCATGGTCAGCTGTTAGTTTCTTCTCTGCCAGCCTTGCACAGTTAGTTAAAATGCTCTTCCAGCTGATACCGGCAGTTACAGACTCCCCTAAAGTTAGTTCAGTTAGTGTAGGATACTCTAATCTAAGTGAAGGATAAGCCATGTATAAATTCTGTAATCTGAGATTACAATTCTCTCTAATTTTCCCTTTTCTATTATGTGATGTTGAACAAGATTAAATGAAATGCCGCATGTTGAAATTCTTTCATCACCATAATATTTATTGTTATTTAGCTTTTTACCACAGTAGAGTTTTGCTTCATTGTGGAATGTTAGTCCCAGATACAGAAATAGTCAGTCCATTGACCATCCACCAGATCACAGTGGTCGCAATCTTGTGCAACTATCCTACCCTTTATATGTGTATTTTAAAATCACACTAGAGCCTAATGTGGCTAGGTGTTGGCATTTTTGTTTGATTTACAAGAATTGCAGTTTTCTTTAGATAATAAGTTCTTCCTTTGTTGAAACGTGATTATATTTTTCTTTTGCTATTTGATGATATTATTTTGAACAGGAACAACTTGATGGGGCTGGAATTGAGCTCCCAAGCCTTTATAAGTTGATTGAAAGAGACGCTCCAAATGTTTGTCGCACTGAAGCATGGAAAAGCCGGAATCATTGGGTTGGGTCTCAGGCTACTACTGAAATTGCTACATCAGTTTCTGACGCTGAGAAATATCTACAAATAAACAGACCTGTTAGAAGGTACGGTTCTTATTTGGCGTTTGATCTGGCAAAAATCAATATAAACTCATATAAAGTTGTGCGGTTGGTTCAGGCGCCATGGAAAATTATTGGAAGAGGGTGCTAGTGGCTTTCTCCAAAAAAAAATTTCTCCGGAAACCCAGGAACCTGGAAAAAAAGAAACTGGGGGGGACTGGGATGCGTTCAATAAAATAATTTCTGATGGGAGTCGTATTGATTCTTCATTTGGAAGTAAGACCTGGGCTTCTGTTTACTTGGCCAGTACTCCACAGCAAGCTGCCTTAATGGGACTCAAATTTCCTGGAGTTCATGAGGTATCAATTTATTTTTGACCGTTTATTGTTTTTCTATTGGATGTATATGTCAAAGAAATTAAAGGTAGTGAAAGAAGAAATAATTACTGGAGCTAGCTGATGTTATTATTTATTAGTTTGTTCTGTCAATACATTTTTAATTTCCAGTTTTATTCATGTTTTAATGCATTTTGGCAGCCATTTGTTATAGCATATTCTCTCAAGTCTCAAGTGTTCACTATCTTAGTTACTTTTTTTGGGAAACTTTTTTGTTTAGGTGGAGGAAATTGATGATGTTGATGGCAATTCTACGGATCCATTTGTTGCAGCAGCCGTTGCAAATGAAAGAGAATTAGAACTTTCTGAAGAGCAAACTCGACATTTTAAAAAGGTCTATTCTTATTGCATTATTGGTTGTCTATTGAGAACTAAATTGAAATATTGGTCCTTGAAAATATACCAAACTGTCCTTGATCATGATGAAGTGTGTGATTTAATCTTTAAATTATGCAAAATTATTTCTTGTTACTCTTTGCTTTTAATTTTCCGTTTTTATGCATTGCATCAAGTAATTTTGTAACTTTCAGTTTTTATGCTAACCTTAATAATTAACTAATTATTAAATATTAAATGCCATACACTTACAAGATCAATATATTAGTACAGTACCTGTCAGTTGTTGGTTATTGTCAGATACATTAATTATTTAATGTATCTAAAAAGTAACTTTTGCTTATAATATGGGACGGAGTAGTATATTGTTTGGCAGCCTTGTTAGTGTTATTAAACTAATAATTCTTCATCGCATGCAGCCTTTTTATTTTTTGAATGACAAATGTTGTTATTTTTTCTCCTTTGCCAGGGATTGAACCCCGGATCTCCAACTCCTTTAACCCTTTAGCCCAACTAGTTCAAACCAGTTGAGCTACCCTTTCCCCCATTCACCGCGTGCAGTCTGTTTGCCCTAATATTAATAATGAGATGGGAACCCAAAGTGGAATATCCCATATTCATTTTTTGCTGTTTCTGTAGTTATAGTGCTTATTAGGGACAGAAGGAGGAAAGTGAATGCCCAGAATAATAAAATTATATTGATGAACTAATTAACTAGATTCCAATTCATAGTTAAACAACTGAATCTTAATCATACTTTAATTAACTTCAGCTGAAAATTGGACTGTACTATATATGCCACAAGTCTCACAATATATGTACGCATCTTGTCCTTCTTTTACAAATTTGTTAAAATTATCAGTTGTTAGGAATCGAAACAGATTGGAGTGAAGGAAAGATAGAGTGAATCAAAAGAATAGAAATGTATTATTGAAAAATTAACAGAAAATAGACAATAGAATTCTCCCCAAGGGTTTCCCTTCACATAAGATCTCTCATTTCATTCACAATTCAAATACTCACAACGGTCCCCTCCATTTCTCCACACCATATTGAATTATCTCCTTTTACTAACCAATTTCCATGACTAATTATCCCTTCTCTCCAAGCCCTAATAACCTACTACTCTATTTGTTCCTACTCCGTACTTTCTTTTTTCCTATCTATCATTTCTCAACAATACCCTAAGAATACCACCCCCGTAAATCATCCTTATCCTCATGGTGCGATCTAAAAGATGGTACATAGGGTACCCTTCTGTCCTCAACCATGTTTTTCCCATTTTAATCTACATTGCTATATGAACACTAAGTTAATGGGTGCACATATTCATTGAATATTATTGGTCCGGGTTTGATCCATTATTTCCTAAACAGTGCTTGGCTAGAAGAACTTTCCATTTACTCTTTCTTCATTATTCTCAATACCGACTTATTTGGGCCGGGTCCATTAGGTCATACACTAGACCAGTGTAGAATGCCCATTCTTTGCTCCCTCTTTATCCTTCATTATATTGCCCATCAGGTCAACCACCACAAGATGTATGTTGCTGGTGGTGTCTTTGTTGGTTACAACCTTGTGGATTAGCGTCCTATGGTTTTGATGTTCAGTGCATTGTTCGATGCATAACTGGAATCTCCTTTGCTGTCGTTCGGAGTTCCCAATCTGGCCAGACGGAACCAGCTTCACCCAGTAGGGAAATATTTTTCCTGTGATTGAAGATTACTTGTTTGGAATGAACTAATTAATTTGTTTACCTATTTGCATGGTTTAACTGTCCTTGTTCAATGCAAGTATTTATGGCACAATTTTTTGTGAGGTTTCCGAGTTCTTCCGCTCTTTGTTTTTCTTCTTTATCAATAGTCTTCTATATAAAAGCCGCCATTCTTATTATTACTTCAGGTGCCCGTGCTCCTTATGTTCTCCAATCTGTTTTTATGGTGCAAGCCCAATACTATAAATTTATCATAATTTGTTTCAGTTACCTTACCCTCTTAATTGTCAAGTTGGTTTTGATTTTTGAAAATTTGTAGCTTGTTTAGTGAGAGGTTTTGAAAGCCAAAGATCTAACAAATGAGGGTCATGATTTTTTAAATAAAAAATATTAGAGTAAAAAACCATCATAATGTATGATGCATAGGTACGGGTATGGTACCCGGTGCGGGTACCGGTACTGGTTATAAAAATTAAGGTACAGGTTCGTTAATAAAAAAGTTTTCTATAAAATGTATGATTCACAACAAAATATCACTATGAAAGCTTTTAGAAAATTAAAAAGTGTTAAAATGCAATAACAGAAATTAAATACATAAATATACTAGATTGATATATGAGAAAACTACAAATTTCACTCAAAACCAAATAATGAGAAAAAAGGAGTATCACGAGTACCACACGTGTACCTGGTACCGGCAATTCACCATTTTAGAAGTACCCATGCTTCACAGATCATAATCTTTTTGACAAAAATTTAAAAATTTATTTAAATAATATATGATAGTGTGTATATATACATAATAGTTAAATAATATACTAATTCATTTATAATTGCAACAGTATAGTATATGGTCTGTGTGTACTAGTATATATGTTGATTGGGGTAGGTGGGTTGGATCCAGCTGCCACACATTCTATCCGTCACTGCATTATGGTCAAAACAAGAAAAACTTGTTTTTGGTAATAAACAACTGTGTCGGGAAGCATACGTGTTTCAATGAATCTAATTTTTTTTAAACCAAACATGCTCTTGGCCTTTTGAATTATGAATTTGAACCAAAAACAATAACAAACTAAGCCTATTTCCCCTAGGTGAACTCAGCTACATGGATTAAATCACGCATAACGTGAACATATCTGCATAATCAATAAATAAGCACACACTGATGTTTGAACTTGTACCCAACCGATGTATTATATACATCATGTAAAATAGAGGCATTCCTTGTTAATTAATGTTTACATATCTGTATATTTTCAAATTCATGCTTAGGAAGCTTATCATATTTTCTTCTGTTTTTTCTATGACAGGTCAATGAAGAGGATGATGCAATTGTTGATAGGAAGCTTCAAATACGTTTGAAACATAGGAGGCATCAAAAGAAAAGTAAACTGGTGAGTTTTAGGACTTTGATTCTCATGTTCCATTTGCTTGATCCAGAAGCTGTAAGATAATATTCTATGTCCTTAACAGAGGATGTTGTCATTTGTAGTTTTATTTACACTCTCATGCAAATGATTATTTGGGTGTTAAAAACACCAATCAATAGTAGGTCTTGATGTTCATAATTTGGTATCAGCACCAAATTATAGGAATCCATTTAACTTCTTGACTGAGTCAATTTGGTTAATTTATTTATACATAAGCATATCCTGTGATTACGTTTAAATGTAATTCAGCGTGAAACAAGCACACCTATCCAGTTGATGGAGAGCCATGTACAGAAGCCTTCATCCGTCAATCAATTTAATCCTGATACGAAGGAAGGATCTCGAGTTGAAGGGGAAGTTGTGTATGACAATAACAAGGTTGAACATTTGAATATGGAGGCTGATAAAATAAAAGGTTTTGATGCCAGCATTCATCTTGACAATGAAACGCGTATGGGAGATGATAATTTGTCAGATCCTCCCAAATCTTCATTGGGTGATGTTATTGAACAGAGAGGAACCAAGCGTCCAAATGATGGTGAGCTTGATGCTGATAACAAGAAGTACCGGACTGATATCATCATCAGTGACGATGATACACCCGTTTCCAGTTCTGGCAGTAGTGATTCAGATAGTTCAGACGATTCAGATGATTCAGATTCAGATTCAGATTCAGAGATAGCGCCGGTTACAATAAGGTGAAGTAATTGTTAGAAAATTTATTGCTGCACCCAATGTTAATCTTTTAATTCAAATTCCTATAGCTTGGATAAAATTCCTTCAACATTTTTTGCGTAGTAAACATGATCTACACGTCATCCTGATACTTTTCATATTGAGGTAGCTGATGATCTTGTAGTTCTATGATTTTTCTATTAAGTGCTTGTAAATTGTGGTTCTTGACATTCTTATAGCTGATATGTAGCACTAGATGGTACTGGCTGATTGACAGTGAGGCTTACATGTATACATTTTTATTTCTTGAATCATTCTGGAACTTTCTCATTTAAATGAAATCTTGCAAATAAGATCTTGAGGTTTACATGTTTTCTTGCTGTGCTAATTTAAACTTGTTTTTGCACAGACTAACTTAAATCACCAATAATCTCCATGGTTGAGTTGTATTCTTTATCACACCTTGTCATTTTTTTCCAGTACTAAACGAAGACGCAAAAAAAAGATTAGGAGGATACTTGATGACACTGAATTAGGAGAAGAGACAAAAAAGAAAATAGCCATTGAAAAGGTAACATTTTCAATGAGGTATTTGTTTTGTCAAAACTGGATTTACCAGTCCACGTTATTCATTACTCTACTTCTGTAGGAACGTCAAGAACGCCTGAAATCTTTGAGAGTACTGTTTTCTGCTTCATCATTTGACAAAAGCTCGGCTGGCTGTAATGGAAGTTCATCTGAAGGTGCAAGTGTTGAAATTCTTGGTGATGCACTGGCAGGTTATATAGTCAATGTTGTGAGAGAAAAAGGTGAAGAAGCGGTTAGAATACCACCGAGCATTTCAGCTAAGCTGAAGACCCATCAGGTTATTTAACTCATGGACTGTTGCTTTTTCTTTCCCCGTGATTTAAATATAATTTCCCTTTCTTTCTTGATATTTTCACCGTACGTAATGTTGCTAAATAGTGGCTATAGCGACACTCTAGCGTAATTTAAACAAATCGCTATTATTCCATGATACTGTATTTAGTACAAATTATTATCAAATGGCGGCTATCCTTTAATTAAAGAAAGATATGATCAATATAAGAGATACAGCTGTCATGCCTAACTAGATGTATCTCTAACAGTAAACAATAATGAGGGGGAAATAAAGATGTGAACTGATCTTAATGATAATAGTAAATATTCTATCAGATATTTTCTACATGGAATTAGCGTACATAATAAATAGGAAGATGCATGGGTTGAGGGGGAGCCTTCAGAATTTTAAATATTCAGCAAATAGAGCAGTGGCTCTATTCTCTCCTATTCTTGTTTTTTCACTAAAATTTTGTTATTCTTTTTATTTCTTTCTATCAATTTTTCCAATTCTTTTCCTGGGTTCTTAACAGTTTTATATCTGCAGATTGCTGGAATAAGATTCATGTGGGAAAATATAATACAGTCGATCAGAAAAGTTAAGTCTGGAGATAAAGGTCTAGGGTGTATTCTAGCTCATACCATGGGTCTTGGTAAAACATTTCAGGTATTGCACTCGTTCTCTGAGATTTTAATATGTGCATATAATTGAATTATGAATTCTTGTTTTTAGAAAATATACGTTGCAGATCTACGGATCTTCTGTGAAATTGATGATAATGTACAGTTTTTGCTTGAGTATGCATTTTCTTGTTTATTTTTTCTTCTTATTTGTTATTTTATATTATTTAAATCATCATGTCAACCTTTTGTAACTCATGAATCATGATAATCTGTATTTTATGGATTGAGCTTTAGATTAAGTTGAACAAATATTATCCAACAATGTCAATTATGTTCAGAATCTTGTTCTGGCTGGAATATACCAGCCACACGTTTCTATTTTGCACAGGTTCATGTCTAAGTACAGTTTTTGCCGTGATGGGCAGCAATGATAGTGGATATGTTGAGACCAAAATTTGGAAAAACCTCAAGAGTCTTAAGGGGTTGACTCACTTATATAAAATCAGGGAATTGTCTTCTGTGATTCAATCAATCCAGCTCTCAAATTACCAGAACCAAAATCTGTCATTTTTTTTCATTTTTACTGTCTTCTCTATTTCTATCACATAAACCGTATATAGTTTATATAGAGCCTAGTTCGTTGGCAACCATGTCTTTGGAAATTTTCTTCTACCAGCAACAGGATTACTGCTTGTACCAGCAATCCATGACCCAGTACCACCAACCATGAATCACCAAAAACAGAGGCAACAGAAAGAGCTGCTACTTACGAGTGACATAACTGCAGTGAGAGAGAAGAGAGGGTGGGTGACATTTTTCTTGCTTTGTGGCTGTGTTTTAGGGGTTTTAAACCGACTGAGCCGCAAAATGCCGACTCAGACCCGGCGCCAAGAAAAAGACAATATCAGAGCAAAATTGCAAAATTGTAGGAGTGACAGAACTGTAGTGAGAGAGAAGAGAGAGAGAGGGTGGTTAGGTACCATTTTTCTTGCTTTGTGGATGTGTTTTAGGGGTTAGGGGTTTTAAACCATCTGAGCCGCCAAATCCTGATCCAGATCCGGTGCCAAATAAAAAGACTACCAGAAAAATTGCAAAATTGTATGATTTTAGTGTCCAGATCATGAACTCACAAGATTGTGCTTCTGCATACGGTCTTACTCACTTCAGGGGAACATGGTCATACAAGTGCGATTTCCAGATTTGAATCGTGTTTTAATAACATATCATATCCCCCTATTATTCTGCGTTACCTTCCAGCTTTTGTCCTCAATTCACTGGTCTAGATGTCTCTTTTGAGGAGAGACATTGCCATCAATCAGCAATTAGACTAGCATGCTTATTGATATGCCTTTTTTTTCTTCTGCCATGACCCCTATTAAGAAAATAAAGAGTGTTTGGTGAGAAGTTGCATAGAATTTGAAGTTAATTGCAATTGTAGGATAAGAAGTATATATAATTTAATATTTGCCAGTGGACCTGCTCTCTGAACAGGGGAATCCATGGAGCTTTACTTCTAATGCTATATCATAGATGGACTGATTCACAGTTTGGACATCTAGTTTTTGAACTATTTTTCAAGCCTCATTGTAGGAAAGAATACTCTACTCTAATTAAGCATCTAAAGAATAACTAAAATAATAAAGAGTTAAAATGAGAAATATATCCTATTATAAATTTAAAGGCAAATGATTTTTTGTTCTAGTTCTTTGCATTTTTTTAAAAAAATTATTTAGGATACTTTTTCTTTCTGATTTTTCCTTTTTACTGTTTGACGATTTTGTTCTGATTACTGGTTGTGGTAAAACTTCTAGGTCATAGCTTTCTTGTATACGGCAATGAGAGGTGTTGATTTGGGTTTAAGAACTGCACTTATAGTCACACCTGTCAATGTGCTACACAATTGGCGGATGGAGTTCATCAAATGGGCACCATCAGAATTAAAGCGACTCAAGGTCTTCATGCTGGAAGATGTATCAAGGTTTGTTTGTTATTTTGTTTTGATATGATTATGTCATCTTTAAGAGCTGTAACAATACACTAGCCAAGCCAAGTTATAATATTTGGTTCATAACTAGATATTACGACACTTCGATTTATTGTAAATAATTATACAGAACAAACAATTTTAACATGCATAAGGTCTGGTTCATGTATTTTCTGCATTTTATTATCTTGATTTTTTCCATCAACTACTCAGTTTCAAATTTTGATAATTGTTGAAAAGATAGTTATAGTCATACTAGTTTTTATTAATTTCAGAGACTTAAATCTGTTGGACTGTTAGTTTGTTGGTCTATGAGGGATCGCTCCTGTTATGACAATTTGATTAGTTATTGTTTTCTGATTCTGTTATGATCAACTGCAACAGTTTTTCATCGATAATAATTGACTTATTAAGAGCTCATTACTGAGTTCATCACTTTTTGACTGTTTAGTTATGGCTCTGTCTCTCACTGTTTCCCACCTGTTCCTTAATAACTGGGAGCAGTACATAGCTTGTCCCGAATTTGATCCAAAGACTCAAGACTGTTTTTGCTCTTGAGCAACCGGGTTTTCTGAAGTACTTAATTGGATTGAAATGGCGGTTTGCTGCACACTCAGGGAAAGTATGTTGAGGATTAGCTGGCTGAGGTTGAAATGGGGGGAAACCAACGGTTTCTTAGTTCTAATCCTTCAAGGTTGCAAACTCTTCAAGTGTATCATGGAGATTACATGTCAGATCAGTAGTTAATAAATTTAGTGGCCCATTCAAAACAGTCCCTTGTTGGGATTAAATGTGAAGCATATTTTAGTTGTGTTTGTCTCTTGAAATTTTCAGGACCTGTCAGTAAACAAATTTTGTGAGACTGTTTTATTTGCACTCTAGTCCTGTATGAATAGACATAACACTGTTTATTTCCTTGAAAATTCTGGATGACTTCAGGCCAGAGTGAGTTGATGGATATCTTTGTTATAGCCAATTTCTGCCTCCATTATTTGAGATCTCTGGATTTGTCTCGTCACTTATATGATTTTTTCAGCGAACAACTTATACACCCAACATCTTGCTGATACAATTTCCTTTTCCCAGAGATAGGAGGGCACAATTGCTTGCAAAATGGAGAGCAAAAGGTGGTGTATTCTTAATTGGCTATACCGCTTTCCGGAATTTGTCTTTTGGAAAGAACGCGAAAGACCGGGAGACAGCCAGAGAAATTTGCCATGCTTTGCAGGTAAAATGATTGAAATAGTATATCTATTCGTGTAGTTAGATGATATTTCTTATCCTGTGATGCTGTTTTTTTTCTAATTTGCAAAGGCACATTGATGATTGTTGTCACAACTCTTGATAATGATATTTACTTAGAGGGCTTAAAAATATTGGGAACAAAGTGTGCTTTTGAGAGAAATTCATTTTGTAACTTATGCACATCTCATTTATCGCACAAGCATGTCAAATATAAGAGCTAATCAATGTTTGATTAGAGATCTGGTTTCCACATATTAACGACTGCCATAGTTGTTGTAATCTATGAATATCCCTACATGTGTTGTGAGACATATGCTAGTGAATCTAGGACCTCTCATTTCTATAAAACTCCTGCTGTGGCAGAGGGTCGGACCTAATATTGGTTTATGACTTATTAATCGAATGACTGCGAGTTGACAACTTAAACTATTGCACCTAGGTAACTCGAAAGAGTAAATTCTAAAACAATGGCTGTGTCGTCCTTTTCTTGTTGGTTTATCAAAGTAAAGCCCCTAGATAGTGTTGAATACAAACATTTCTTTTAACATTGCAACAACAAAAGCCTTTTCCCAATAGATGGTGTAGGTTACATAAATAAAATCAAATGACTCAAAAAACGCCCTTATTAATAGTTAAACCTATGTTTTTCTTAATTTTCTCTTTCTCCAAATATTGAACTGATCCTTCATTTGATCTATCCTCCTATTTGGATTGTGTACATTGTACAAGTCTTCACCAAGAGAGTTGTTAAACATCGACTATATTGTAGCTAAATTTGAACTTGTTATTCTTAGAATTTGGATTGAGTCTAACTCATGTCCACTAAATCGGCTTATAAGGTGTGGGCTGTCCAAACTTTATAAACACCTCACACACCATATCTCTAAGCAATGTGTGTAAACCCAACAACAACAACCAAGCCTTATCCCACTAAGTGGAGTCGGCTACATGGATCAACTTCTGTCATAATGTTCTATCCAAGACCATGGTTTTATCTAAATTGTTAAGTTCGAGATCTTTCCTAATAATTTCTCTTATAGTTTTCCTAGGTCTTCCTCTACCTCTAACTATTTGACCCCTCTCCGTCATATCTACTATACTTACCATAGAATCTAAAGGTCTTCTCTCTACATGTCCAAACCATAGAAGCCTATTCTCCACCATTTTTTCTACTATAGGTGCTATCCCAACACACTCTCTAATATTGTCATTTCTAATTTTATTATGTCTAGTCTTACCACACATCCAACACAATATCCTCATCTCTGCTTACGCTTATTTTATTCTCGCGCTGATTCTTAAGCGCCCAACATTCTGTTCCATACAACTCTGCTGGTCTTACCGCAGTTTGATAAAACTTTTCCTTCAACTTGAGCAGTACCTTTCTATCACATAAAATGCCTGAAGCCCTCCTCCATTTCAACCACCCAACTTGAATTCGATGATTTACATCCTCGTCTATTTCTCCATCGTATATGGTCTCGAACTTTCACCTCTAGGTTAGAAACGCTTCTCCTTTTGCTAAACTTACATTCCATATATTCCATCGTACTTCTGCTTATGCGAAAGCCATGCATTTCTAAAGCTCGCCTCCAAGTCTCCAACCTCTCGATTAAATCTTCTTTCGACTCTCCCAGTAAGACTATATCGTCTGCAAAAAACATGCATATCGGTGCCAGCTCTTGGATGTGCTCCATGAGTACATCCAAAATTAAAGTAAAAAGGTAGGATTGGATTGCCAATCAGACATGGATGGAAATAGAGCCTTTCTAACATTTTTTGTTGCTTATTTTGGAAACTCAGAAGTATAATATTGACTTTATTAAAACTGCTAAAATTTTTATTCTACTCTGTTATTTGCTATTGCATTTTTTAAAGTTTGTTTACATGTTACTGCAGGACGGCCCGGACATTCTTGTGTGTGACGAAGCCCATATCATAAAAAATACCAAGGCTGAAGTTACTCATGCCTTAAAACAAGTAAAGTGCCAGAGAAGAATTGCGCTTACAGGATCACCTCTTCAAAATAATCTCATGGAATATTATTGTGTAAGTTTGCATAAAAGTTAAATTCAGAGATCAATGTTATTGCATACAATCTTTGACTCATCATCATTATATCTGAAATAGATGGTTGATTTTGTACGAGAAGGTTTTCTTGGAAGCAGTCATGAATTTAGAAATCGGTAAGGCTTTGATTACTCTCTCTGTTCTGATTTTTACTTTGGTTTATATTATGTACTTTTGAAAATATTTCCCTGTGTGTGCAGCTTCCAAAATCCTATAGAGAATGGTCAACACACTAATTCCACTCTGACTGATGTAAAAATTATGAACCAAAGGTCTCACATCCTTTATGAAGAATTAAAAGGCTTTGTCCAAAGAATGGACATGAATGTTGTGAAGAAAGACCTACCGCCCAAAACTGTTTTCGTGCTAACAGTCAAGCTTTCTCCCTTACAAAGAAAATTGTACAAGAGATTCCTTGATGTGCACGGGTTCACTGACGTCAGGGAAAATCATGAAAAGTTAAGAAAGAGGAGTTTTTTTGCTGGGTACCAGGCATTGGCTCGGGTAAGTACACCTTTGGAAAACTTGCTTAACAATTTCGTTATCTGAGAAAATTCATTAGATACAATGATTTGATGAGAAAAAAGAGGCGATTCCAAGTAGGAGCAATTTGATAACAGGGAAACTATAGGAGTTAAAGAAACTAGGGTAATAAATTGGGGAAAATTGTGAAAAGTTGATTTGGGTTAAGAATTGGTTAAATATAAATGTTTGCATAGGCTAGCATTAGATTTCCCAACACTCCCTCTAACATCAGCACTTTGGGCTTGATGTGGATAATTTGGTTGGTGGCCCCCGTGGATATGCTCTCATACCATGTTAGATTTTTATATTTGGTCTAATCCATTCTTACAAAACCGGTTTGTAAGGTGATATAATTTTCAATTCTTTTTTAATGTGGGACTTGGATTTTTCTCAGTAGTTTTGTAGTGTGGAGTCAAAGCTGTATTAAATATCATTTAGTTAGTGCAGATTTGGTTTAGCATTCGTCTTAGCCAAATATTTTATATCCTCTCACTTGTCTGTTTGTATTCTAGAACCTTCGGCCTCTAACTATCTAAGCTACCTCCAGTTAGTTCCATTTATTGAGTTACTTTAATTGGCTAATTATTGGGACTCTAAGTATCTCTAGCTTGATCCAGCTATATTGTAATCAGTTAATCATTCAATTGTTAAATGCATTTCTGTTCACTCTCAGTTATCATATTTCTAATATTTCCCCCATTAGATGAAAGATGGTCTGAATATATTTTTATAAGTGAGGGCAATCCTCACTTTACAAGTTGATTTAGTAAGGTTGAGATTTTTTATAAATGTTTTAACTTTTGAACTCAAAATGAATGGCAAGTGATTATTGTGTTTTTGTTAAATTATTATGTCAGCTTCCTATCTGTCAATATATATCATGATGATAAAGAAATTTATTGTTTGTAGTAGATATGGAACCACCCTGGGATCTTGCAATTGACAAAAGAAGACAAGGACTGTGTAAGACCTGAAGATGCTGTTGAGAATTTCCTTGTTGATGATATCTCAAGTGATGAAAATTCCGATTCTAATGTACTTGCTGGAGGTAGCTATATGTTCTGGTAGTTTTTAACAAATAAAACATCAAATCTCGGCTGTCTGTTCGATGAAAGTCGTCAGCTGGCTATGAAACATGTTACTTTTTCTCTTATTACATAACAATCCATTGATTATTATTTTGAGCTTTCATTATTTTTATGTTATCTGTTCTTCATATATCTATTATTTTTGACAATTCATTACGTTACAGAGAAATTGAAGCAAACAAATGATTTGCTGCAAAAGAAGGATGGTGATGGCTTCTTCATAAAGGTACTCATAGAAACAGGTTAAGTTGATAAGTGTTGTTCTGTAATTGATCCTGAACTAGTTAATTAGATTATTTGAGTTGGTTGAGAGAAATACTATTATTTATAACTAAAAATACATTCAAATCATTAATGAAATCCTTTGACTATACGAAAGAATAAGCTACCTATCCTAATAGTTAGAAACAGGTTAAGTTGAATAGTGTTGTTCTGTAATTGATAGTTAGAAACAGGTTAAGTTGAATAGTGTTGTTCTGTAATTGATCCTGAACCAGTTAATTAGATTATGAGTTGCTTGAGAGAAATACTATCAGCTTTTGTTGTTTATAACTAAGAATACGTTCAAATCATTAATGAAATCCTTTGACCATAGGAATGAATAAGCTAACTATCCGAAACGTATAGAGATATTTTCTCAACAAAACATAACTTAAATCTATACATATCTTAACAAAACCTTTCAATTTGATGAAAGAAAGCGATGAGAAGGGATTACAAAAGAAACAGATGAGAGGTTGCTGTATAATTTCATAACCAACTGAATTTACAATACGAAGTATTAATGTGAAGGAAGTAATGCCTAACTGCTTCTGTAGCTATTTACTAACAGTGCTAAAAGAAAGTCAGTATACTAACCAAAACAGAAGCTTCTAGGCTAGTGTCACATATTCTAAAACGGGGTTTGATTTAGAATACACTTATGTTGCCCGCTTTGGTAGTTAACTTGTTATTTCTTGATATTCTTATATTTCTCTACATGGATATTAAGCTTTATCACACTTGGTAAGTTATGCTTTTATCTTATCGCTCCTAGATTTTTAGTGATTGATATTAACTGACGGTTTTTCAGGGCTGGTGGAAAGATATTCTTCATGGAAAAATTTATAAAGAGCTTGATCAAAGTGGCAAAATGGTTTTGCTAATTGATATACTTACGATGAGTTCTGATGTGGGTGATAAGGTGCTGGTTTTTAGTCAGAGCATACCAACCCTAGACCTCATAGAACTTTATCTCTCAAGACTACCACGACGTGGCAAACGAGGGAAGTTGTGGAAGAAGGGAAAAGATTGGTATAGGTCAGTTCATATTTTTTAAATTAGTACAACCTTCTGCTACTCTTTATAACTTTCTGTTTTGATTTTATTTCGCTGATCATATTTATATTTGTAAATTGTACTTTGTTTCTGGGAATGTATGTTTTTTTTCCTTGAATACTTCCATCTGTGGGCATTGTTATTTGATTAGTTTGATGATTAAAGGTCTCTTTCCCGCTGCGAGTTTTGCTTCTTAGATGTCTTTAAATGATTCAGATTAATGTTTTATCATTTTAACACCCTTCTGTATTATTTTATATATTGGCAGGCCCAAATTATTAATGTATGGAAATTTTCTCTTTTTTTATTTTCTGGCACATAATTTGTAGATGCCTTTCAGAGTGGTGGAAAGATTTTGATAATATCCCAAAATATGAAACTTTTCACTGTATAATGTGTTTGCATATATATTATTGCCATCCTTCTAATTCTAAACTCATAAAAAATAAGTAATAGGACATGCTGATGCGTTTGGATTTTGCGATCCTTATAAAATTTTATTTGTCTAATTAGGACTTCTCTAATTTGTATGTTTTTAATGATTTCATTTATTTGAAAATGCACATCTGGTTCTCCAGGCTGGATGGAAGAACAGAGAGCTCAGAAAGACAGAAGCTTGTTGAGAGATTTAATGAGCCTTTAAATAAAAGGGTAAAATGCACATTAATTTCAACCAGAGCAGGCTCTTTGGGTATTAATCTTCATGCAGCTAACCGCGTTGTTATAGTTGATGGTTCTTGGAATCCAACATATGATCTTCAGGCTATATATCGAGCTTGGAGGTATGATCCTGCTAATTTTTTCCCTTAACTAAAATGAGATTTCTTTTGAGGAAGCACCACATAGTAGGAATAAATTTTTGGAGGAATGTCGGTGAAGTTATGATTTTCTATGGATGCAATATTGAAAATTTCTTTGGGTGAGCAATGTTTTTGTGAAAAGATGTTTGACTTCTATTTGGTGCAAAGCTCATTGCCTTTTTGGAAGAGTTTCCCTTTCAAAATTATTAAAGGGACTGAATAGAATTGCTCAGTTAAATTTTTGTTCTCATTTGTGTGCATATTTCATATTTTTTTAGAAAGATATCTTATCCCATTTTTTGTTTTATCTTCTTTTTATCATAATAGGATTCTGCTTTTATCCTAAAAAATAAAAGAACAAGTAATTAAATAAATAAAAAGATTGTCAAGTAGAGTTCTTGTCTCTGTTAATTGCTAACTGTCATAAACCAACCCTTTTAAAAGTTTAAACTGTACGTGGGAGATACATGAACAATATTTTTATTACATTTCTAGATAGCACAACCCTCATTCAAGATTTTTTTAGACCTGAAACATGGACAATGCTTAATGTACAGATCCACCCGCCATATGTTAGAATTCTTTTTTTATTTAGAAAATTGATGAGCGATAACAATGTACTCTAGACCATTTTGTCTTAAGAGAATCAAATACTATTTCAAGAACCAACTCTTTAAAGCTCAAGCCATAAAGGGATGCGCTTTTATGGTTTTTATTAACACTAAGCCATTATGATATTATCCGAGAGTCATGAACCTTCCACTTTGTATTATGATCACATATATTTTACAATTCTGGTAAATGCATTTGCTCTTGGTTTGAAGTAGTTTAATTGGTTTCTCTCTGGAAAGATCTTTAAAAGTTAGAAGAATACACATTTTGTAGTTGACGATTTACAAAGTATGATTTGTTTCTAAAGGCAAATAATGTTGAAATCTAAATATCGTTTCACGTTTGCAGGTATGGGCAGAAAAAGCCTGTGTTTGCTTATAGGTTGCTGGCTCATGGAACTATGGAAGAGAAAATATACAAGCGCCAGGTAATACAATATGATCGCTTCTATTCATCATGTTTTAACTACTTAATTTCTCTGATGTATGGAATTGGTTTCAAATTTCAATAGGTTACAAAAGAAGGGCTTGCTGCTAGAGTGGTAGATCGACAACAGGTGCATAGGACCATATCTAAAGAAGAAATGCTGCATCTCTTTGAGTTTGGTGATGACGAGAATCCTGAGACTTTGGCTGAACTAAGTAAATATGATGGGCTTACTTGTGAACAAAATAATCCGATTTTGGCTGGGGATTCACTGAAACATACCGTACCACATTCAAATGGAAACGGTTATTCTGACAAGTTAATGGAAAGCTTACTGGGCAAGCATCATCCCCGGTATGTTATCTACTTTCAGCTGTTATTTGAATTAAGTCTTCTTTCATGATGATGATGACGTTTTCTTCAGTTTGCCTTTTATGCTAGTATCATGCATGTTATGATCCCCATTTTTCTTCAGTTTGCCTTTTATGGTATCATGCAAGTTATGATCCCCATTTTTCTTCTTCCATTTTTAACTCTAACTGGTTTTCGTAGTGAATCAGTGTGTAAAAATCAAGTTATTAACAGAGAGTGATAAGTTGGCCCGGTGGTTTGAGGGAGGGACACGGGTTGGAAACTTGGAATGATAAAGAAGTCATGTGTTCAACTCTCTGCATACTAATAAAATGACAACTAATAATTAACATTTGTCATTCAAAATAAAGCAGACAGAAAGGTATTGAATTTGATTCAATCTGTAGTCTTTCATTGTAGGTCATCTTTAGGGTTATTGGCCTGACAAGATTTAACCTTCAACATTATCACATTATTCTAAGAGACTGAGACTAGTACCTCTTGAACTTTGCTTACAAAATATTATATAGATATTAATTATTAGGGTCAGTTTCAATTTTAATGTATCATAAATGGAATAATTTTTTGAATTACATTCTTAATTGCGACAAGTAACTTCTACTGTTTTTTATGACTTGGCCGATCGATATCATTAGATTTTTAAAAATGGCTTAGATATGTTTTTCCTATATTTTTCTCTCAAAATGGTCCTTGTAATTTTTTGGAAAAAAGTTGACTCCCATTATTGATTAGAGAGATAAACCCCTGAAAAATTTATAAAAACTGGACATCTTTCACCTCAAAATTAGGTTTTGTGGGGTTAAGTTAGACCTAAATTGATTTGAGAGCCTATCCTAAATCGATTAGACCACACACCAAGCCCAGTAGTGCTGGGTGTGACCAAGCCCAGTAGTGCTGGATGTGAGGCGATATATCGAAAAAGATCTAATTTCCATCTTTACGAGAGATTAATCGGAGAAGGTTAAGAAAAAATGAGTGCTCTCCTCACCATGCAAACCATTTTTGTGGAGTTGAGTTTGACCCGAAATCTAAGAATTGGTGTTACATTTTTGTGGAGAAGGTTATGAAAAAATGAGTACTCCTTATTATGCAAACCATTTTTGGGTCGTGTAATTCTGAGCCTATGGTTTGTACATAATGAATAGGCTGGGATGCATGACCTGGTTATGAAATCGGAATTGGATGGAAATTGTTAAATAATTTCCAGCAAAGAGTTCCAAGTGAGATTATTGAAAGAGCACAGTTCTATGTTTGGTCCCTACTCTTGTGTTTGGATTGGATCCATTTGTTTTTTTGCCTCAATCCAACATCCTGTCTCCCTTTCCCAAGGCTCTGTTATTCTCCTGTTTTGCCTCCCTTGTCCTTTTTGATACAGTGCTCTTTCTTCCCACATCTCCACACTTCAGGATGTGTTATTTTGCAGTGGTATTACGGGTCAGACGAAGAAGAAAAATAAGATTGATGTTACATGAAAACACTGCAAGTGTTTCACCCCAAATAAGCTCTTAATTAAGTGCAATTATTGTTCCATTTCAACATTACTTGTTTAGAAGGGAAAATCTATCTCACTCAGTCTAAAAGTGAAGACATAGTAGATGTGGTGGATGAGCAAGAGCAATGTATCAAACAATATCCATCACTCCGCCTTTTTTCTCTTTTTTTTCACCCCTCTAAAATGAAAACTTACAACTTCAACATGGTATAATAGTCTAGACAATTTACATTTGTTCACACGATTTGGGAACTGGTTGATCTGGATCTAGTAGCTAGATTTCTGCTGTGCTAGTGGCAGTAGTATGCATCAATAAAAGGTTTTGAAGTATAGTGTGTATTCTATCATATGGATGCTTTTTATTTAGTTTCTCTCAATATCAGCTGATGTAGTTTTTCTTAACAGGTGGATTGCCAATTATCATTTACATGAATCCCTGTTACAAGAAAACGAAGAGGAAAAACTGTCGAAAGAAGAGCAAGATATGGCTTGGGAGGTGTATCGCAAATCGCTGGAGTGGGAAGAAGTTCAGAGAGTACCACTTGGTGAGTCTGTGCCTGATCAAAAGGAAGAAGTGCCAAAGGAAGAAGAACACAATGAGTCTGAAGATTTCTGCATTTCAACTAAGCTGAGGAATCGTTTCACAACACGGCAATGCACCAATCTTGCACACTTGCTGACACTTAGAAGTCAGGGAATAAGATTTGGGAGCAGCACAGTCTGCGGCGAATGTGCCCGGGAGATAAGGTGGGATAACTTAAAGAAGAAATAGGAATGTTACTGGTGGGATAACTTAAAAGAAGAAATAGGAATGTAGTAACATAAGGGATGACATAATCTGAATGTTCATATAATACTTTTGTGTTCTGTAAATTGATTAGGCCAATGTCTATAATATTTTGTTGATCAAATAGAAATGTTTCTTTTGTATTTGGATTTATTAACGTTTTTCCCGAGGTATGAGGAATTTTTGATCAGGTATATGTTGCAGGACCCCGACAAGTTTCAATATACTGAATTTTGGTCACCTACATTTATAATTACCAAATTTGGATCAGATTTGTTTCTCTATTGATATTACTGTAAATTACTAATCTGTCTAATAATAAATGTCTTATTTAAGCTCCACACAATTTTTAAGAATCTTAAAAAAATTAGATGCGTAGATTTTAATGATAAAATAAGTATTGTTTATTAATATATCTTTATTTATTACTCCTTCCGTCTCATAAAAAATGTCCTATTTGAGCAATGCGCGGTTCTTAAGAAAATGATTAGATGTGTTGGTTGTAGTGAAAAAGTTAATGTTATTTATTAAAATACCCCTATTAAATGTAGTTGATAAAGTAGTTGAATAAAGTAAAATTTAATGAATAGGGGTATAATAGTGGAAAAATAATAATAATTACAACATTGGTAATGTAAATGAACAATTATTTTGAGACAAAGAAAAAGTGCAAATGAGACACTTTTTATGAGACGGAGGGAGTATATAGTTAGTGGAGTAGTTGAAAAACGTAAAAGTTACTGTCCTAAGTTATAAGTCACTTTACAAAAAAATATTTATACGGAATTATAAACCTAAAAATATTTGTCCTAAATTATAAACCACTTTAGAAAACTAATACATCATTAATGATTTTTTTTTCCTAATATGCCATTTATCATTTATTTCTCTTCTTATTCTTTTAGTCCGTTTTTCAATATAATTAATGAATGACAGTTTTGTAAAGACATATATCAATTCACTTTTCTATAAAGTAATAACTGTATTTTTTAAGTTGTGTGAAATATCCAAAATGTATTTATTTTGAGACGTAGAAAAAGTGCAAGATACTTTTTATGAGATAGAGTACCAACTTTGTATTATACAATTGATATTGTGAGTTTAAAACTATATGGACATTGAGAATTGCAAATAGTATAAAAAAAAGAAAATTTTTAACGCATCCTATATATTAGCGTACTACATGAAAATACTAAAATGTTCTCAAATTTTGGAGATGTATATTCGGCCGTATCTAATATACACACAACTCAGGTCATTCTTAGTAACATCCTAGAAGTTGGGGTTGTTTTTACGGAGATGCATTTTCAGGATGCTTTCGTTGATGCATTTCGTAACATATGCGTATATAGAAACCAAAAACTTGTAATTTGACAAAACAAAATTACCATTCATAATATAAAATCAACATTACATAGATGATTTTAACATAAAACGCAACATTACACTTCAATATTCATATTCAAGTGGACGCTTCAACATCTTCACAATATCTTCGATCAATATTGAAATTACCCTTTCCAACTCAAGCGAAATTTTTGTTTTGAAACGGAAAAAAATATTTTTGATAGCCATTACATCTACATTTGTCATTGATCTCAAAGTTGCTGAACTCAATATTCCACCCGTTATCAATCGACGTGGAACGATTCTCGAGCTTCATAATTTTCCGATTGTCTCAGTAAGGTAGGAGATTATAGACTTCGTATTTCAGATCTGCAAAAGAGATGTACTCGTTGAGCTTAAACTTTCACCTGAGTGTTGCGCTAGAGAAGAAGACATTTGCTACAAATCAGATGATGTTTATTTGTGACCTTTTCTGTTTCCGTGAAATAAGAAACTAGAGCAACTAAATTTATAGAAGTTGTAGACAAATGTGGACCACAAAAATTCTATCAAGCATCAATGCTGGATTCGGAGATACATCTCCGGTGCCGCACTATTGACTTATTTCAAAGTTACATCTCCGAAACCTCTCATAAACCAGGCAGAAAACAAAACCTAATTGATTGATGACTCTGTTTGGCAAATGAACAATTGTATTTACAAAGATAAAAATATATATTAAAATATTAAGAAATTGAATATATTACACTTCATTAATATTCAGACACAATTACATACACTTATTTGCCTGGCTAAACAAAACATTAAAACGAATCAAAATATTTGTTGCCGGCTAAATCTATGGGTGATACCCCCTTTGAATTTTGTGCATTTGATTCTTTTTAATGTTGCTTAATTTCTCGAACTTTTGCATCTCCACAAAATGGTCCGGTCAAGTCTCGACTTTTGTTGTTGAATGAGCTGTCCACTTAGGTGATGTAAGTGGTATAGGGCATCCACGTTTCAAGTAAACTTGAACAAAATATCGTGATTTGAAAGCAATCCAATACATAATGTGATCTTTTGAATTTTTAGATGGGGTGGTGCGCAATGGGAAAAAGGTTTCTGAAAAACAGTATCATGTGATCAATACTCTATCATGCGCACATGCTATGAGGTGACCCATTTCAGGGAAATGCATTCATTTTGCCTTCGGTGCCGGTCCACTATGGCAAGGAACAAGAGACTCATCAATTGCATCAAAGTTTTCTTTCTTTCTGTAAATTCGTGTGCATGATTCTTTATGAGTCCCTAACTCATGGATAAGTTGATGGTAAACAAATGTATGATTATCTTCTCTTTTACCGAGTAAAGCCGAAACAACTCAATAATCGCAATTATCGTCACGCTCAACATTGGCGATCCACTTGATGTAGTTGTGCATAAAAATTAGCATCTCGTCAATGAATGAAATCTTTGGTGGAGGCGACGAAGGAGGTGGTTTGCTAATGCGAGCTCATTTGAAAACATTTTTTTGAGATTTTGGAAATGGTGAGTCCGAAAAAACTTTGTCAACATGTTCAAAATACGAAGAAGACCATAACATTGAATTGTCACTCGGTGTAGGCTTGAGCTTCTTCAGAGCACCTTTTGTTTTTACCGATTATGAGGGTGATTTCAAGTCGGTGGTTTCCGGATAAGCAACCTTTCTAAATTGTTCTTTGGTGTGGAGTTTCATATTGTCATCGACTTTCAAAAATCTCTCTTGTATCATTTTCCATTTGGTCAAGATAGAGATATTCAATTTTATGTCTTTCATGACACCATCATCATCATCATCAAACCTAAGCCTCTTCCAGTGAGCGCAAACCTCATCCATTCTTATTGGGCTACCAAGTTTCACCTCTTTTGCAATAAAAAAACATATGGAAGACGATATGTTTTCACAATTGTGCATCCACACTTTTCGCTATCGGTGTAACGCCCCGATAATTATAATTTGTTTGATTGATGATTAAATGTGTTTAATCTCGTGTATTTGTGAATTACGTGATATGTGGTGTGTTTTGGTATGTTCATGTGTTGGGTAGTGTAGGACTATAGGAGTCTTGTGACATACTCTTAATTTAAATAATTTAAATTAGATTATTTAGATTTAAAAACAATTAATTGGAATTTTAGTAATAATAATTGGATAATTATTTTATTTAAATAATTTAGTTGGAATTAGTAGATTTAAATCATTAGTTATAATTATTTTTTAATTTAAAAGTGGATAATATGAGTAGAGAAATAGTAAGGGCAAAGTGGACCATTCACGATGTTTAGTAAGGGTAAGGAAGGAAGACCATATTAAGGGTCTAAGGGTTATAGTAGGAAAAAAGAAAATTAGAAAAGGGGAGAGTCATTTGTGAACGACCGTGTTTTGGAGAAAAGAGGAACAGAAGAGAGGAGCAGAGCTAGGGCTTAGAGAAAATTTGAAGAATCATCACTAAGGTAAGGGTGGGGTTCTTTGATCACTTACGGGATGAATAATATATGTATGAGGGTGGGTAAATCGTTAGGTTCATCTCTATGCATCTCTCTGATTGTTTTGGTTGTTTTGGTTGTTTTCGGTTGCGTGTTGGTGTCAGTGATAACATTTAAATGGTGTACATTGACTGTTGGATTATGGTTTTTGTGTTATAGGAGGTTCTAATTGATGTTTGTTGTTGTTGTATGATAATCATGTGATTTATGTGCATTCTGGATTATATGGTATTGAACTCGCAAGAAATTTTGGGGTCTAGACTATGCAGAATCGCAACTGCAAGGTTGCTGATTCACACATTTTTGTCGGGCGAATGGGGTGTCTTGCCGGTCGAAGCGATCTCGCTTGGAGGTCGCCGAGCAAACTGAGAGGCAAGCGAAGGGTGGAAAATAGGTGCTACTGGAATTTGTATGGGGGAGGAATTTCGCTTCTGCTTCGCCGGGAGAACCTTGGGCGAAAGGGAAATTTTGCCGGGCGAATGGGGATTTCATCGGGCGAAGGTGAGTTCGCTGGCGTCTCACTGAGCGAACATCAGGCGAGCAAAAACAGTATTTGGCTGCCACTGGAACGAACAGAATTTTCTAAAACTTTAGAAATTTATATCTTTTGATCCGTAGGTCCGTTTCAGTCGCCTTTCGAATCGTTGGAAAGATGATTTCGTGCATTTTCTGTTAAAATTATCTTCAATGCCAGAAATTTAACTATTCAACGCGTTAATTGTGTTTTCGTGCACGTTGTGATGTGTTGAACGTTGAAATGTTGAGTTCAGTTGTGTGAATGTGTGTTGTAGTTGTGGATTGCAATTGTTGCATGCTTGGCAGGTATATGCTGCATGTTGGACAGTCGTGGTGTGATGTATTGGCTGTATGATAGCCATATGCATTGGTCATCGTTGTTTATTGTCGTTGAATGCATATCATGTTTCATAAGTTGCATGGTAAGTTGTGTGCCCATGTGGGGTGTGAGCGCCTTATCCGGATTCCTTGAAATGGAATCGTGTTGTTGTTGTTGAGGTAATCCTATGCCCATGTGGGGTGAGAGAGATTACTGGTGTTCGTGTGTCTATGTGGTGTGTGAGCGATCACGAATGTCGTGTGCCCTTGTGGGGTGTAAGCGACTCATATGGAAATTCCGACGGGAATTATGATTATGAAAAAGGGATCGAATTGGTACCACATGCATTGAGCCGAATTGTGAGTCTCATTGCATTGTGTTGTGTTGTGTTGTGGATTATATGATTGTCTGCTTGTGTGGGAAATTGTAATCGTGTTGATGATTTGATGATAGGGTGAATGGTATAATGATTTTATGCTTTTTATATTTATATTATGCATTTCTTTTGTTGATTGAGAATCTCACCCTTATGTTGGAATGATTCTTTATACGACATTGTTCAGATAATCAAGGATAATGCAGAGTCGAAGTTAGTGAAGATGAAGTCTTCTACTTTATTTTATTTGAGTCAGCGTCTGCTCTGATGTGTAACACCGGGGATATGGAACGCTTGTTGTTATTTACTTCATTAGCCGTTATTACTTTTGTTAATTAATGTTGGTTACGTGGCTTAAACATATTATGTTTTTAGTCATTATTTCGAAGAAGTTTTCCGCTGCTTATTGAGAAGATTTTTTAATAAATATTTCGTAGTACCGTTTATAATGATAAGTATGTGTTACATGTCGTATGCATGAGTAGGTGTATGTTGGAGAGTAACATCCTATGTGCTGAATTTTTGTGAAATTTACTCTGATAATTGGATTATTTTACGTGGGGGTTCAGGGTGTTACATAATGGTATCAGAGCAGGTCGGTCTGTCTGGCCAAGTTGTCGAGTCGTTGTTGTGTGATAGTTGATTAGTGTCGATGTTATTTCCTTGACCATCGTGTTCTGTCGTTGGTGCGTAACAGATTTAGAATAACTGGAAGGAACAATGCTGCTATTGTTGCTGCTTTGCAGGCTGTTGCTCAGGCGGTATATAACCCACCTCATGCTGGTGAGAATGATGAGTTTCGGAAGAATAGACTGCCTACCTTCAAGGGAAGATATGATCTGGATGGAGCGCAAGCTTGGCTCAAGGAGATCGAGATAATCTTATGGGTTATGGAACGTTCTGAGGCACAGAAGGTACAGTTCGGTACTCACATGTTGGCTGAGGAGGTAGATGACTGGTGGGTTAGGACTCATCAATTATTGGGGGCAACAGGAGAGGTAATTACTTGGGTTGTGTATAGTAGGGAGTTCTTGAGAAAGTATTTTCCTGAAGATGTCCAAGGAAAGAAAGAGATTGATTTTCTGGAATTGAAGCAGGGTAACATGTCGGTTACGGAGTATACTGCCAAATTCTCAGATCTGGCTAAGTTTTACCCTCACTACAGTGCGGCAACTGCTGAGTTTTCAAAGTGTGTCAAGTTTGAGAATGGATTGAGACCTGAGATCAAACAGGTGGTTGGTTATCAACAAATCAGAAGGTTTCCAGATTTAGTGGATTGTTGTAGGATCTTTGCGGATGATAGCAAGGCTCGATCGGCTCATTATAAAGGGTTGGCCGAGACGAGGGGAAAACAACCGATGAACCGTGGGAAGCCTTATGCAGCTCCAGCTGAGAAGGGTAAACATAAATACGCTTATGGAAATAAGCCGAGTGGGGGAGGTGCCCCTGCTCCTCTTAAGTGTTACAGGTGTGGTGATCTTGGTCATCATGTTCATGAGTGCACGACTGATGTGAATAAATGCTTCAAGTGTGGACAGGCAGGACATCTGATTGCTGACTGCAAGGTTAAGGTGGTGACTTGGTACAATTGTGGAGAACGTGGCCATATTAGTACTTGTTACCAGAAGCCAAAGCAAGCTTGAACTGAAGGAAAGGTGTTCACTTTGACAGGGACTCAGACTTCCAGTGATGACAGACTGATCAGAGGTATATGTTACATTAATAATACGCCGTTGATTTCTATTATTGATACTGGTGTTACTCATTCTTTTATTGCTGCTGATTGTGTGATAAAGCTAGGCCTTGTTGTTTCGTCTATGAAGGGAGAGATGGTTGTCGAAACTTCTGCTAAGGGATCGGTGACCACTTCCCTGGTTTGTTTGAATTGTCCACTATCAATCTTTGGTAAGGACTTTGGGGTGGATCTTGTTTGCTTGCCGTTGGGAAATTTTGATGTGATCTTGGGTATGAACTGGTTAGAGTGCAATCATGTTCATATTAACTGTTTTAACAAGTCGGTCCGATTTTTTACTCCTGAGGAAGAGGAAGAAGATGGTTTTCTATTCGCTAGAGAGTTAAGAGAGCTATTAGAAGATGAAGCTAAGTGCTTGCATTGTTAGCATCCTTGTCAGTGGAGAGTGAGTCGGTGATTAATGAATTGCAAGTAGTGCGTGAATTTCTAGAAGCGTTTCCGAATGATATTGCTGATGTACCGCCAGAGAGAGAAGTGGAGTTTACTATTGATCTTGTCCCTGGTACTAGACCTATTTATTTGGCACCATACAGAATGTCAGCATCAGAATTAACAGAGCTGAAGAAGCAACTGGAAGAGTTGTTAGAAAAGAAATTCGTGAGACCAAGTGTATCGCCTTGGGGAGCTCCAGTGTTGTTGGTGAAGAAAAAAGATGGTAGTATGAGGCTATGTATCGATTACAGACAACTGAATAAAGTGAGGATTATGAACAAGTACCCACTTCCAAGAATAGATGACTTGATGGATCAGTTAGTGGGTTCCCGTGTGTTTAGCAAGATTGACTTGAGGTCGGGTTATCATCAGATACGAGTAAAGGATGAAGATATTCAGAAGACGACTTCCAGGACCCGATATGGACATTATGAGTATGTAGTGACGCCGTTCGGAGTTACTAATGCACCTGATGTATTCATGGAGTATATGAATCGAATTTTTCATGCTTACTTGGATCAATTTGTGGTTGTATTTATTGACGACATTCTAATCTATTCTAAGTCAGAAGAGGAACACGCTGAGCATTTGCGAATCGTGCTGCAAGTGTTAAAAGAAAAGAAGCTCTATGCTAAGTTATCTAAGTGCGAATTCTGGTTGAGAGAGGTAAGTTTTCTTGGTCATGTTATTTCAGGTGATGGTATTGCTGTGGATTCATCCAAGGTAGATGTAGTTCTACAGTGGGAGGATCCGAAGTCGGTAACTGAGATTAGAAGCTTTTTGGGTTTGGCTGGTTATTACCGTAGGTTTATTGAAGGCTTTTCAAAGTTGGCACTTCCGTTGAATCAGTTGACTTGCAAAGGTAAAATGTTTGTGTGGGATGTTCACTATGAGAAGAGTTTCATTGAGCCGAAGAAGAGATTGACTACAACTCAAGTTTTGATTCTACTCGAACCAAATGAACCGTTTGTGGTGTATTGCAATGCTTCTTTGATGGATTAGGAGGTGTGTTAATGCAGGATGGTAAGGTTGTTGCTTATGCTTCACGACAGTTAAGGGTCCATGAGAGGAATTATCCAACTCATGATTTGGAATTAGCTGCAGTGGTATTCGTATTGAAAATTTGGAGGCACTATCTTTATGGTTTCAGATTCGAGGTGTATAGTGATCATAAGAGCTTAAGGTATCTGTTTGATCAGAAGGAGTTGAATATGAGACAAAGAAGGTGGTTAGAATTCTTAAAGGATTATGATTTCGGCTTGAACTATCATCCCGGTAAAGCTAATGTCGTGGCTGATTCTTTGAGTCGAAAGTCTTTGCATATGTCTGCTATGATGGTTAAAGAGTTAGAATTGATTGAGCAGTTCAAAGATATGAGTTTAGTTTGCGAACAAACACCGCATGGTGTGATGTTGGGTATGCTGAAGATCAACAATGAATTCCTTAATAGTATCAGAGAGAGTCAGAAGTTGGATGTGAAACTGGTGAATTTGATGATTGGAAATGAACAGACATAAAGTAACAAATTCAGAGTGGATGAACAAGGTGTGTTGAGGTTCTGTGATAGGATTTGTATTCCTGATGATCCTGAGTTGAAAAGAATGATTCTAGAAGAAAGTCACAGGAGTAGCTTGGGTATCCATCCAGGAGCTACAAAGATGTATCAAGACTTGAAGAAGATATTTTGGTGGCCTGGATTGAAGCGTGATGTGGCTAAGTTTGTATATGCTTGTTTGACTTGTCAGAAAGCAAAGATGGAGCATCAAAAACCTGCTGGTTTGATGCAACCCTTAGATATTCCAGAGTGGAAGTGGGACAACATTTCTATGGATTTTAGGACTGGGTTGCCTAATACTCCGAGAGGGCATGATGACATTTGGGTAATGAAGGATAGACGGACGAAGTCGACATATTTTCTTCCGATTAATATCAGTTTTCCTTTGCAGAGGTTGGCAAAGATTTATATTCGGGTGATTGTGAAGTTGCATGGAGTTCCATTGAGTATTGTGTCAGATAGAGATCCAAGGTTCACTTCCAGATTTTGGGAGAGTTTGCAAGAAGCTTTGGGATCGAAACTGAGATTGAGTTCAGCTTATCACCCGCAGACGGATAGACAGACGGAGAGAACTATATAATCCTTGGAGGACTTGTTGAGGGCTTGTGTGCTTGAACAGGGAGGTTTTTGGGATAGCCATTTTCCGTTGATTGAGTTCATTTATAATAACTGTTATCATTCCAGTATTGGAATGACGCCTTTTGAAACTTTGTATGGTCGGAGGTGTCCGACGCCTTTGTGTTAGCATGAATCTGGTGAGAGTTTAGTACTTGGACCTCAGATTGTTCAGCAGACTACTGAATAGGTGAAGCTGATTCGGGAAAAGATAAAAGCTTAGGAGAGTAGGCAGAAGAGCTACCAGAATAAGAGGAGGAAAGATCTTTAGTTTCAAGAAGGAGACCATGTGTTCTTGAGAGTCACTCCGATGACCGTTGTTGGTCGTGCATTGAAGTCGAGAAAGCTTACTCCTCGGTTTATTGGTCCATATCAGATTTCTGTAAGAGTTGGACCTGTTGCCTACAGAGTGGCGTTGCCACCCAATTTGTCGAATTTGCACGATGTGTTCCATGTGTCACAACTTCAGAAGTATGTTCCGGATCCGTCACACGTGATTCCGATGGATGCTGTAGAAGTAAGGGACAATCTTATGGTTGAGGCTTTACCAATACGAATTGAAGACCGCAAAGTAAAGCAATTGAGAGGTAAAGAGATCACTCTTGTGAAGGTAGTGTGGGGAGGCACTGCCGGTGGAAATATGACTTGGGAATTAGAGAGCAGGATGCGAGAGTCGTATCCGGAGTTATTCGTATGAGGTAAAATTTCGAGGATGAAAATATTCTAAGTGGGGGAGAGTTATAACGCCCCGATAATTATAATTTATTTGATTGATGATTAACTGTTTTCAATCTCGTGTATTTGTGAATTACATGATATGTGGTGTGTTTTGGTATGTTCATGTGTTGGGCAGTGTTGGACTATAGCAGTATTGTGGCTTACTCTTAATTTAAATAATTTAAATTAGATTATTTAGATTTAAAAATAATTAATTAGAATTTTAGTAATAATAATTGGATAATTATTTTATTTAAATAATTTAGTTGGAATTAGTAGATTTAAATCATTAGTTATAATTATTTTATTAATTTAAAAGTGGATAATATGAGTTGAGAAATAGTAAGGGCCAAGTGGACCATTCACGATGTTTAGTAAGGGTAAGGAAGGAATACCATATTAGGGGTCTAAGGGTTATAGTAGGAAAGAAGAAAATTAGAAAGGGGGAGAGTCATTTGTGAACGACCGTGTTTTGGAGAAAAGAGAAACAGAAGAGAGGAGCAGAGCTAGGGCTTAGAGAGCATTTGAAGAATCATCACTAAGGTAAGGGTGGGGTTTTTTGATGACTTAATGGATGAACAATATATGTATGAGGGTGGGTAAATCGTTAGGTTCATCTCTATGCATCTCTCTGATTGTTTTGGTTATTTTCGATTGCGTGTCAGTGTCCGTGATAACATGTAAATGGTGTACATTGACTGTTGGATTATGGTTTTTGCGTTATAGGAGGTTCTTATTGATGTGTGTTATTGTTGTTTTTGTATAATAATCATGTGATTTATGTGCATTATGGACTGTATGGTATTGAACTTGCAAGAAATTTTGGGGTCTGGATTGTGCAGAATCACAACTGCAGGGTTGCTGATTCGTACATTTTCGCCGGGCGAATGAGGTGTCTCATCGGGCGAAACGATCTCGCTTGGAGGTCGTCGGGCGAACTGAGAGGCGAGTGAAGGGTGGAAAATAGGTGCTACTGGAATTTGTATGGGGGAGGAATTTCGCTTCTGCTTCGTAGGGCGAGCCTTGGGCGAAAGGGAAATTTCTCCGGGCGAATGGGGATTTTTCCGAGCGAAGGTGAGTTCGCTGGCGTCTCGCTGGGCGAACATTAGGCGAGCAGAAACAGTTTTTGGCTGCCACTGGAACGAACAGAATTTTCTAAAACTTTAAAAATTTATATCTTTTGATCCGTAGGTCCGTTTCAGTCGCCGTTCGAATCGTTGGAAAACTGGTTTCGTTTTCTTTTTGTTAAAATTATCTTCAATGCCAGAATTCCAACTATTCGATGCGTTAATTGTGTTTCCGTGCACGTTGTGATGTGTTGAACGTTGAAATGTTGAGTTTGGTTATGTGAATGTGTGTTGTAGTTGTGGATTGCAATTGTTGCATGCTTTGGAAGATATATGTTGCGTGTTGGACAATCATGGTGTGATGTATTGGCTGTATGATAGCCATATGAATTGGTCGTCATTGTTTGTTGTCTTTGAATACATATCATGTTGCATAAGTTGCATGGTAAGTCGTGTGCCCATGTGGGGTGTGAGCACCTTATCTGGATTCCTTGAAATGGAATCATGTTGTTGTTGTTGTTGTTGTTGTTGTTGAGGTAATCATGTTCCCATGTGGGGTGTGAGCGATTACGGGTGTTCGTGTGCCCATGTGGGGTGTGAGTGATCACGGATGTCGTGTACCCATGTGGGGTATGGGCGACTCATATGGAAATTCCGACGGGAATTATGATCATGAAAAAGGGATCGAATTGGTACCACATGCATTGAGTCGAGTTGTGAGTCTCATTGCATTGCATTGTGTTGTGTTGTGTTGTGTTGTGGATTATATGATTGTCTGCTTGTGCGGGAAATTGTAATCGTGTTGATGATTTGATGATAGGGTGAATGGTATAATGATTATATGCTTTTATATTTATATTATGCATTTCTTTTATTGATTTAGAATCTCACCCTTCTGTTGGAATGATGCTTTATACGACATCGTGCAGATAATCAAGGATAGTGCAGAGTTGAAGTTAGTGAAGATGAAGTCTTCTACTTTATTTTATTTGAGTCGGCGTCTGCTTTGATGGGTAACACCGGGGATATGGAACGCTTGTTGTTATTTACTTCATTAGCCGTTATTACTTTTGTTAATTGATGTTGGTTACGTGGTTTAAACATATGTTTTTAGTCATTATTTCGAAGAAGTTTTTTGCTGCTTATTGAGAAGAATTTTTAATAAGGATTTCGTAGTACTGTTTATTATAATAAGAATGTGTTACATGTTGTATGCATGAGCATGTGTATATTGGAGAGTAACATCCTATATGCTGAATTTTTGTGAATTTTACTATGATAATTGGATTATTTTACGCGGGGGTTTAGGGTGTTACAATCGGAGCCTAAATTATCAACTTGTTTAGCTTCGTGAAAAATATAATTCAAACCCGCTCGAGATATGTTGCCGACCAACTGAGAATAAAGATTGTTATCTTTAAGTCTATGTTCCAAAATTGTGATACTCCAACCAAATGATGTTTGTATCTTTTTATGTTGGTTCTGAATCATCTGGTTCACCGAGTCCTAATCTCTACACAAATCACCCTTACTATTTCTCAAATGTAGCATGGGCAGACTCAACTCGGTTTGTTGTTGTATTCCCAAGGTGCCTAACTTGATCGGTCCAAGCACAAACAATTTTCTCCTTCACCTGGTCAAAATTTTGCTTTCAATATACTTCAACAAATCATGATATTTCTCGCATACGTTTATAAAATGCATAACAGAATCAACATATAACTCTTTAGAGGAAGAATTTACTATACAATTCCATGCATCCATTATTTTTTCCACAACCACACCCGCCTTCACCATTTTTCCATCTTCGAACTTTATCTGTTTTGTCCCTACCACGAGTTTAACCTGACTTCTCACATTCTTTGTTATGTGATACCTACAAACTAATGCATAAGAAATAGTAAATACCTTTGCAACCAAATTCTTCAACACCGTATCACGGTCGGTAACAATCACTTTAGGCATCTCTTCTTGGTCCTTCAACATTGTCCGACACACATCTAAGGCCCAAGTAACATTGTCCTTTTTTCTCTCTAGAAATGAAAACCCCACAAAATAGGTCTTCTCAGTAGAGATAACACCATCCATCTCCAATAATAGAAGTCTGTACTTGTTGGTCTTGTAGGTTGAATCAATTATGAGCACAGTAGGAAACGTGTTGAACAACTTGATGAAATCAGGATAAGTCCAAAATATATCTTTAACCGTAACTCCATCCTCACATGTTCGGTACCTAGACACATAACTGTTATCATCAAACAATTTCAAGAGTTGTTGCATTTCAGTCTTATCCCCCTTAGCGCCTTGTTAGTTTGGTACCCAATATTGTACACTTGCTTGATATTTAAGATATTTTTGGGTCTTTTACGTTTCAAAGTTACAAGTATATTTTTCGGTTGCACCAAATTCAATGTCATGTCAGCAATGCATTCTTTCTCTTCCGACATGAGATGACACACAATTGGATGACCGACTAACTTTTCACACAAGTCATGGTTATGCAAACCACTTATGACATTAAATCTCCATTTATTGTTTGCCAATATATAACCACGCAACTTAAAGGGACACACATTTTCTTGAACTGGTGTCATCTCGTTTAAAATTCCGGAGAGGAGGTCTATATTTCCCGCTTCTTTCATATGTCATTGTCACAAAAACACAACTTCTATCCGAACCATTATTGGACCTTCCGATTACCACACCAAATTCCAGTTTGGAGACCTCCGTACGAATCCATTGAAGCATATGATCAAGAAATCCAAACTCTTGCTCATTTTAAAATTGGTTGTCAACATCTACCGCCTTCACAACAACATCTTTGACATTCAGAGACAACACATGTTTGGGGAAAACATTGGGGTGCACCATATCTAATGAAAACAATTACCATAAAAAAGTAAATTAGTGTTAACTTTGTAAACAGAGCTGAAAAAATGAACACAGACAAATACCAAAAATACATTTTCGGATGAGTTCATACTCGTTCCGGAGCAAATTTTCTGATTGGATTTCAATCAGATTTGTTACTATCTTTTATCAATGAGTTGTGGAGATTTTTTTGATTAGATTGAACGAGATCAAA
This sequence comes from Lathyrus tuberosus, assembly GCA_022829125.1. Lineage (NCBI taxonomy): Eukaryota > Viridiplantae > Streptophyta > Magnoliopsida > Fabales > Fabaceae > Lathyrus > Lathyrus tuberosus. The sequence goes on from JALAZF010000031.1 coordinate 16,111,049, forward strand.
TCGATTTAATTGGAGATTTAAATTTAAATTTGAATTAAAAATAAATCATATCTTTTGTTGGAGGCTTTTGTGGAACAAATCAAAAACATAATCTTCTATGTTTTCGTGACGAAATCAGAGCGGCTAATGCCCATTGGAAAAAACCAGAATTACATTGATATTTAAGGAGACTCAAACCTCTCTTGAGAGGTGTGCAAGTTTTGAAGATTTCTTGTGTTAGAGTTTATCTTTCGAGTCTTTGTTTTTGTTGTTGTTTGTGCGCCACTCTAGTGCTTTCATTCATTTCTTAAAGCATAAAGTTTGGTTTGTTTAGTTGAGTTGTAAATTCATTATTAACATTTTTTATTGAGTTGATCACTAGGGATTAGTGATTGAGATAAATTATTTATTGAGTTTGTCACTTGGGATTAGTGATTGAAAGAAAGTGTGGGGTTCTCATATTTAGGGGAAGACCAAAACAGAAAGCAACTAAGACTAGGAAGAGGCATTAAACAACATGGGGTTGTTGTTCCTATAAGACTAATTATACTAATTCAAAATAGTGAATTTACTTTTTTGGGGTGGAAGTCCCTAGATGTTGCACCGAACTCGGTTAACAATTATTTGTGTTCTTTATTACTTTAATTGTTATTTGATATCCATCTTGCAAACTGGTTTTATTCTGGTATACAATGTCCCAAATATCGTGTCTGACAACTGTCCCTAGAATCTCCCATCTGTCACAAACCAGTTGTACTCGTTGTCCCAGGCATCTAGTCCAACATATATCCCCATGACAACAAAATTTCAAAAGAGTTGAGGGAAAGAGTGAAACATCAAGAATTATACAGGTTCAATAAAGAAACGACTTAGTCTTGTCCCCAAAAATTGATCTTCAGAGTATCCAATAAACTCTGAGAGATTTTAGTAGATAATACTCACGAACCCCCTTATACAAGGAAAACGGTTGACATACAACCAAACAATAAGACTAGGAATAAAGCAGTTGGAGTATTTTCTTCCAAATTGTGGATTGAAGCGGTTAATCTTATTTCCATAAACGGTAGATCAAACTGGTTAGTATTATTTCCATGAGAATTTTGGAGTGGTTAGTCTTCAAGCTTCTAAACAAACTTTGCAAGCTTTTACCACATGATGAGCTCACGAACCTTAAACCTTAGTTTCACACGAGCTAACCAATAACCTATGAGATTTTAATACCGGTCTAATCTTGAACATTATCCAAACTCTTAATACCGATATAATCCTTAAACTAACCTTGGTTTTACCACAGACTAACCAAGAACCTATGAGATTTTACCACAGTCTGATCTCGAACCTACACAACAGCTTGATCACACAACTCGCAAACCAAAAAATCTATTGCGACTTTAGCTTCTAACCCAAATAAACCCTAAATGGATAATATTCAACCAAGGTGTAAATAAATATTCTCTAGGTGAATTTTACAATTCTACCCTTCTAGAATTACAACTTATTGTCACCCACAAAAGAACTTTCTTGCAAAAACGCTTCAGCTAAATATTAGTGATAGTTATTCTAACAGCTTCCAACTCATATGGCACAACTTCAAGACACTTTAGAAAAATATTTTCTTGAGAAAAATCAGTTTGAAAAGATGTTTTTGTGTGTGTGTGTGTGTGTGTGTGTGTGATTAGCTGTGCATTTTTATAAGAATGCCCATTTTCTTTACAAATTATTCACTCAGACTAATAAGGGTAGGGCTTTCTTGTACTTCAAGACTTTGTCAAATGCTTTGTTTTGTAGACACTTGCTTGAATTTACTTGAGATGTGGCTTGAGCTTATATTCTATTTGCTTGCCATCATCAAATAGTAAAGTCCATAAAACCTTAATACTTAGGTTTGCATATTTATATGCTTAATCACATATGCTTGACTCATTATAAGTCATTAGTTGACATCATCAATTAGTTGTCATCTTTAGTGGTTATCATTAAAAGTTGTTGTCCTTGTTAAAAGCATATCACCTGCAAAACAAAGTTCCAAAATTTGTTATAATATTCAATGTTTCTGACGATGATTTATTTTTCTGTAGAACTGTGATGTTTTAAAATGCATGAACCATGGTTAGAATATTATGGGTCTTTCACAGTCTGTTGATGAGTGGTTTTAGGATGTGATGTAGCTATTTGGGCTGCGATACTTGTGCCAGATTGATTGTGTTATGATTAACCATGGTATGGTGTCTGCATTTATAGAGAAATGACACTCGGAGACGTCACCTTTTCATCTTCCACATGGTGAGATGTCCATCACACTGGACGATGTCTCATGCTTGTCTTATTTTATGATTAAAGGAAGAACTTAAATCACATTGAGATTAATAGAGATAGGGTAGTGGAGATGATGTAGACCTACCTTGAAGCAGAACCAGAGGATGCCATTTTAGAGTTAGAAGCCACCGAAGGGTGTTTTGTCAGATTTTGATTTCTGGAGAGGATGTATACTAACAACTGCATGTGGCTTTGCAGACCGCTGGTGATGATGAGCAGGTCATGCAACATATAAGATACACAATGAGATCATACCTGTTGTATTTGGTTGATACATCCATTTTTTCGCTTATGTGGATATTGTTTACCTGATATACTTCGCTAACTTGGAGTGGATCCATGAGTGCAACTAGAGGGCCACCTGTTTGTTCTACCTATACTCTAAGTTAGCTCAAGGTTGTATGTGGAAGACTAAACATATGATAGAAAACTACAGACTGTTGACGGTAATATATTTGCATCTTTTAATGTTTGTGTGTGATTTTCACACCACTTGTGCTACATCATTATTAATGATTCATATGTATCATTTTCTGGCTTAGATCCTCAACAACTTCCCACGCCGAGACGTGAGTGCAATGTATGATGATTTCCTTAATCATCTGGTACCAGATGTAGAATGTGGTACCTTAGCTCCTAACCATTGAAGTGTTACACATGGCTATATCTAGTGGTATTTTTGGATGTCACATCCTTATATGATACCGGATACTCAGGGTGATCCACCTAGACCAACTCTATAAGGGATACTAGAGGAGTAGCAAGCTAGGGCAGATCATGTTGTTGATGTGTTGCGTACATATTGGCATATCATAGATATTAGGAAGCCTTATATAGACGAAGAAGTCTTTCCAAAAGGCTCTAAGGCGAGGGAAATTCTAGATGCCATCATGGAGGAGGCACCACAAAAACTATAATACAGAAGGCAATGTAGGAATAAGGGGCTCGGGCCCGGCATACGCAGTAGCATATAGTATTTGTATTAGGAGCACTATTATTGTTTGTAATTTATTTTGACTTCATTATGTATTTCAGATTTATTCATTTATATATGGAATTTTAACTTCATTATGTTTTAATTTATATAAATTTAATATGATAACATAACTATGATACATCATCAAATACATTAGTGTATCTGTAAAATAAAGTCAAAATGAGTGTATCTGTCTGAGGTGAATACGAAGATGCTTCTCCAGATTGATTTGTGTTAAAATGAGTGTCTCAATTAGTTATGCATGGGGTGCGTATAGGGTTACTCCAGAGATGCATCTTCGGACAAAATTTCAGAAGAAAAAAGGGGTGAGACTCACGTTAGAACATGTTTTGGAGGAAAAATGGTACCAGAGAATTCGTCTGCGATGCTGGGTTCAAAGGATGAGGAATGGGTGTACTTGCAAGGCACTCCGATGCTAAAGTAAGAATCAGGAGAAGAGAAGGAAATTACACAGTGGGTATGTCTTAGGATGATTTTAGAATACTTGACCCTCTCAAATGAGAGGGTTTTTATAATTCCCCCAGCGCTTGGCCGTTGGTCCCTATTTTTGGGGTGAGATATTCGCTCCCCAAGAATAGGTAACTGCCACAAACTAGCCGTTGGGACGGATAGAGGTGCTCAAAACTAGCCGTTGCTGAGGGCAATGGCATGGTAGCAGGCAAGGGCGTCGTTACTGTTTTTGGATGGTGGAGCCGTACGTGACGGGAAAAAATGTGACGAAGGGCAGCTGATCCTGGAGGTCAGCTGGCCAACCTTCCTCAGTAGAGGAGTAGAGGAGAGAATGCTTCCATTTGCCCTAAACTGACAGGGCTTAGGCTATTGGCTCGTTATGGGAGAAGAAGTGGATTGGGCTAGTCCAGAATAGGAGCCCTCGAAGTCGTTGCTCCTGAGCATAAAAGTGATGACTTAAAGGCATCCCGCGGTCCGGAGGAGGAGTAGGCGTGGTCGACGCCTGTTACTGAGATGAGGTCGTTTCGTGGTGCTCGAGGGTACCTATGCCTGAGGAATCAGAAATGCTATCCTGCGTGCCCGACAAGAGGGGAGCCCAACAGTTGATGACACTTGAAGAGATGGAGTACCACACATGCATCGAGCCACACACCGCATTTAATGCGTAATGATGGCTATGCTAGGGTCATGATGATGCCCCTACGTCGCGCGTGCTCATGCATGTGCCTCTGATCTATCTATAAATACAAGGAGGAAGCGTTCATTTTCACTTTTCGCTTATCTCTCTTCTCTTTCTACTATCCTAATTTCTGTCGTTCGCCGCCGTACCGCCGCCACACAAACAAAGACCAGACTTCGTCGACCACCTCTTTCCTCTCTTCGACCACGTAAGTTTTTTCTTCCCTTTCTGTTTTATGCTTTTTAATCCTTGTTTTGCTTAGATTGCATGTAGTTAGGATGAAACTGGGTAGAGTAGGGGTGGTTTCCGGCGAATGTTGTTGACTGGCGATGGTTAAGCCATTTTCTGCCACCGGCGCCATCGTCGGAGCGTTAGGAACTTAGGATTTTTGTCGATTCTGACACCGTTGCGGCAACGAGCGAGTTTTTCACTAGTGGAGCTTATGCGTTTTCTGGTGTACTCATGAGTTTTCCGGTGGACCTTTAACAGAATTTTGGGTTACATACTGGGGAGGATCTTCCCTTGTGGGTTTGAGGGATTGCCATGAGCATCTCCTCGCACTGTTGCTGTGCTGTTTAAGTAAGGGCTTAGGCCGGTGACATTGTCCTCGGGCCTTCACGTGCCCTTTCACTTGACTAGCGGTGGAAGGGTGGATTAGAATTTGTCATCGAATTCACTTTTGTCCTCTGCTTTTCAGGTAAAGGAGATGTCTCGCGATCCCGAGGATGAAGTTATGTGGGAACTATCCGAGGAGAGATCTTCGGAGGATAGCAGTACTGATGAAACCTTTGCTTCCCAGAATGTCGTTGAAACATCCGCTCTTAGTAGTACCGGGGGAAAGTGGGTTGCTGCTGAGCCTCGGGAGCATGCCTCCCTATTTTCTTTTCACACTTAGGATGGCTTCACGACGGTGGGGGTCGAGGGAGACTGAAGGGTCCATTTTCCTGATGAGAACGACCGAATATGCTCGGCCTACAGGGAGAGGTTCCCCATGTACGAGTTTGTTTTAAAGAAGAGCTGGTTGAGGCTGCCCTTCACGAATTTTCAAGTGGCAATTTTCGAACACCTAGACTTGGCGCCCTCTCAACTACACCCACTCGATTGCCTTTATTTGGGCATTCGAGATTACATGTGAATTTTTGAAGATTGGAGCTACTCTCCCCCTCTTCTTCACTGTCTTCCACCTCCAACGCCAAGTCGTTGGGAGGCAGTTTGGATGGGCTTCTCTGAAGCAGGGGAGGAAATTATTCAAGGCCTTCTCCGAGTCCATCAGGATGTTTAAGAAGAGGTACTATATAGTTGAGCCCATGTCGAAGAGGGCCAAAGACTCCTAGTTTTTCTGGGAAGTTTCGACAGACGAGAGCGAGGAGCCCCTCATTGACAACTAGGGCAAGATAAAAGGGCAGAGGCTACTGAAGTTCCGTTTCTCTTAGAGTGAGGACCACTTTACCCAGGGGACCGAGGATTACCTTGCCAATCTGCACATGCTAGAGAAGGATGATCGTGCCAGCTACAACAAGCTGATGTTCTTTGTTGATGGCTTCCTCCCCACTCAGTGCATGACCAGGAGCGGGGACATCATTTATGAAGAAGATGGGGGGCCTAAGGTGGAGACCCAATACATTAATACAAAGAAGATCCTCGAGTGTGGCACCCGCGATGAGGCTTTGGAACTTCTGGGTAGCCATTTATTTCTTCTTAGCTTGTTCGTATTGTTATTTTTTGTTTACTAATGTGTGCCCATTGTTTTGCAGGTAAAATGTCCACGGCCCAGGAGCGTATGGTGAAGAGTGCCCAAGCAAAGCTCAAGGTGGGCAATAAGATCGGGAGAAGCCGCCTTAGCGAGCAAGTGGTTCTACCCTCGACGGGGTCGGGGACCTCATCGTCCGGAGTCACAGCCACCCAGAACCTCGAGGCCCAAGCGCCCCCGGGCGGATGAGGTCCTCGACCTTACCAACGAGGGGGAGAATAGAAAAATTGAGTTGCCTCCTTGCTTCCACAATAGGAATTTCTTCGAAGGCTCCTCCTTCGCACTTTATCGGGCGGAGTCCTTGGCACTCGAGGAGCTGGACCGACCGAGCAAGAGGACGCTGCTGGCCCAGGACGCCACTGCCCTGATGAGGTTCTTGGGCATGGTGGTGGTCTACACCGAGGAAGGGGCCCTCCAAGAAGTGGAGTTGAAGGCTCAGGCGCAAATGCATTACTGGAGGAGAAGCTGAAGGCCGCAGAGGAGGCGGTGAAGAAGTCCATGGAGGAACTGGCCAAGGCCACCGAGGAGTCGGCGAAAAAGTATAATGGTGAGCTGGCCAAGGTCACCGGGGAGAGGGATACCCTGATCGTGGAGAAAAAACCCGCGGAGGGCAGGGTCGTGTCATTGAGGGCTGCCGATGCTCCTGCTGAGGATGGAAGCGATGAGGTGAAAAGTATAAAGACTCGAGCCGAGCTTGTTGCCCGAATCAGCCAGGCCGAGGAGGATTTCCTAGAGGTCACCGAGGAGGCTTTCAACAATGTGGTGGAGCAGCTGAAGATTGCGAACCTCGGGGTCGAGCTATCTACCGAGGGGACCGGGTTCCTCAAAAGTGTGTTGGACAGACAAATCATTGTTAGATTCAGCGAGGAACATGAGCTGCCTGCCCGCGAGGAGCCTCGGCCTATGGCCGACTAATTTTCTCTTTTATGTACCTCCGGCCTGTGTGTTGTAGCTTTATAATTTTATCCTTTTTGGATGGGGCTTGGCCCCTTTTTAATGTAATCAGCACAATTGCGGTCCCCGTGGCCATTTTATATTATAATATTTATTTTCGGCCGTGGTGGTCAGTTATGTATGATTTGTTTTTGATGCATGTTTTCAGTTTACTTAATTTCGTTGTGTCACATGCTGCTCGTCACTCGTGCCCACTGTATCGGCTATTTTTGTGAACGATTTTCATTGTTTCGGGGGTTGCTCGACAAATTGGTGTTCGACAGTGAGGGGAACTGGTTAAAAGGCCTTAGTAGTTTCCGGGCATGTGAGTGGAGCTCAAATCGTGTTTGTAGCCTGAGTTCGCAGGGTGAACTTCCCATCGAGAGCTGGGTGTTCTTCCTTTCGTGGTACTTTGGCGATGGCGGGCTCGGTCGAGGGACCGCTGTCGGACATGGGTTTTGCTCATTCTAGAGTAATAGTCTGCCTTTGTTTATTTGTGTATGCAACACTTGTACCAGGGCACACACTTCTAGTCGGTACACTATGCTCATCGTGTCGAAGGAGCACGCCGACAGTTGTGGCCTTAGCTATAATATTGTTTAGATTTTTGGTATTCCATGGTTGAGTGAGTTCCTCCCCGTTGAGATGTTTTAGGTAGTAGGCCGTATTCTCTATTTTTGCTCGAACACGATAAGGTCTTTCCAAGTTTTCGGTGAGTGTGCCTTTATGAGAATCTTTGTGATTTCTCCTTAGGACTAGACTGCACACTTGGAAGTCTCGTCATATGACTTTGGCGTTGTGCCTAATTGCAATTTTTTTCTTTAACAAGTATGTTTTGGGTCATTATTTTGGCCAGAGCCTCTGCTTCTATCCACTTTGTAAAGTAGTCCACGTCTACTATCAAGTATTTATTTTGATTTGATCCTATGACGAATGGTCCTAGGATGTCCAAGCCCTACCATGCGAAGGGCCTCAGGGAGGACATTGCTTTGAGTTCTTTGGGCGGTGCCAAGTGCATGTCCCCGTGACGTTGGCATTTGTCACATTTTTTTACATGCTCCTTTGCGTCATGCTGCTGTCATACCCCAAATTTGTCCTACCTATTGCATATTTTCTTATACTAAGATTCTTGTGTTGACTCTAAGATCCAGGTCAGGAGAATCTTGTTTGTGTCTGCGAAGGTTGCTAGCTCCTGTTAGATTGTTTTGGTTTCAAGAAAAGATAAAGGAAGATTGGGCACTCATTTCCTGATTAATCAATCTAAACATGGACAATTGGCTTCAAACTGATTTTAGGTTAGGGTCCAATCTCGTGGGGAAGAAACGAAGACCTCACCTAGGCACCTTCGTCATGGCTATAATATCTTTGAAAGATATCCATAACTCTAGGCACCTACCCGATTAGAGCCTACCTATGAGGGGGTCTTGTGATCAGAGATATCTTGTGTCTAGCTCCTTCCTCAAAATTAGATGATGCTTTTGATCTTTTACCCTTGCATAAGCATTGCATGACCATAACATTCACACCTTTTTTCGTTTCAGGGAATCTAAGAATTGTCATTTGCTACAGATAGGAATTATGGAAACTGACGTTCGTTGCCCTCATTCTTTCAAGTTCAAGAAGCCTGATCTGACTGCTTTACGGGGGTTGGTTTCCCTTATGCCTTCCGTCTACCGAATCAAAATTGGGAAGAACTTTGGTAAACTATTGCGTATTCTGAATCAAGACGTAGACTTTGCTATGCTAAGCACCTTCGTACAGTTCTATGATGCTCCCTTGAGATGTTTCACATTTTAAGACTTTCAGTTAGCACCAACACTTGAAGAGTACGAGAAACTGGTGGGTATCCCAATGAAGGGCAAGTTGCTATTTGAAGGGGTTGATGTGACTTTGAAGGATGAAATCATTGCAAACACTCTCCACATGTCTAAACAGGATGTCACCAATAATTGGAAGACTAAGGGAGGGGTCAAGGGTTTCTTCCTCTCATTTCTGTTGGAAAGGGCCGACACTTTGTTGAAAGCTGAAAGTTGGGAAGCCTGCTATGCTGCTGTAGCATTGGGCATCTATGGGATTGTTCTGTTTCCTAATGTGGATGTAGATAATTTCATAGATATTACTGCCATCCATGTTTTCCTCATAGGAAATCCAGTACCTATCCTTCTAGCTGACGTGTGCTATTACCTGAGTTGGAACACGTTAAGAAAGGAGGTATAATTACGTGTTACGCTCCTCTGTTGTATCAATGGACCCACATGCACCTTCCGAAGAAGGGACCCTTCATAGAACAAGTGGACGAAAGTTGGGCCCAAAGGTTGGGAACCCTCAGACCAGCTGACTTATCTTGGTACTCCCTAGACTACGATATAGTCATATCCGATTTTGGTCAGTTCCCTAATGTTCCCCTCATCGAAACCCGCAGCTGTATTAATTCTAATCCTATATTGTCCGTGAGGCAGTTGGGGTATCCGATGAGTGGACCGCCTGATGAGAAGGCTTTGGAAGCATCCTTAATGCATGGTTTGAAAGCTGAGAACCCTGACCTACTCAAAAGAATCACAAAGGCGTGTATAAGCTAATGATTAATTCGAACGATTCCCTGGAAACAAATGCATTCCATCATGCATACATATCATTGCATTCGTTTTCCACAAAAGCACCTAGCAATAAACTCATTCACTATATCATTTCTCCAAACAGAAAACCTGACTACTTGACACCGGTACGAGACCCGTGTAGCTTCAAGATGACGCTGGAGCAAATTGAAGAGAATCAGAACACGATGAGGAATGAAATTGACTCGCTGAAGGCCAAAATGGATCAACTGCTGGAGACCATGATGGTACTAGCTCAGAAAGAGAACAATGCTGAAATTGTGGCCGATACCAAAAAGCTACCTGAAAAGATAGGAACTTCTGGAGTAATTAAGGGAATCCCTCCTCCCATTCACATAGATTTGTCAGAACACTCGGCTCATCATGGATCTATGAGTGACGCAGATGAGCAGTTTGATGCCTTCTACATACCACCTCCACCTCCTCAACATGTTGGACCTGATCCATCTGCTGACCGATTGCGCACATTGGAAGAAAAATTCAAGGCCTTAGAGGTTCAAACTACTCCCGGCTTGGATGATGTGGATATGTGCTTGGTTCCCGGACTTGTGATCCCTGAAAAGTTTAAAGTGCCAAGTTTTGACCAGTACAAGGGAATCAACTGTCCCAAAACTCACTTGCGAGCGTACTGTCACAAGATGACTGCTCATATTAAAAATGACCTACTCCTGATTCACTATTTCTAAGATAGCCTCAGCGGGGCATCGATGGAATGGTACATACAGCTGGAGAAGGGGCAGATCAATACTTGGAGAGATCTTTCAGAGGAGTTCCTTAAACATTATAAGTATAACACTGATCTGGCGCCAAACTGCACTTAACTACAAGACATGGCTCAACGCAATGATGAGTCATTTAAAGAATATGCTTAACGTTGGCGGGATCTAGCTGCTTGTGTTCAACCACCTTTGTTGGACAAAGAGTTAATGGATATGTTTATGGGAATTTTACAGCCTCAATATTTGGACCGTATACTGGGATCAAGTTTCCCTAACTTTGCTGAGATTGTGTCTGTAGGAGAAAGGATTGAGAGTCAGCTGAAGAAGAACAAAGCAGCTGTTGCTACTACAAGTAGAGGAAAGAGGCCATTTGTAAAGAGAAAGGATGAAGAGACCAATGCTGTCATGAGTGGACGAGGGGGTAGAGCCCCAGTGAATATATCGTATCAGCAAGTGGCTGCAGTTGCACAAGCTCCAATTCGTCAACCTGCTCAGCAGCCAAATTATCAGAATGTTCCTCCGCCATAATATCAAAATGCCCTACCACAGAGGCAACCAAGACCAAGAAGGCATATCGATCATGTGCCAATACCGTATAGCCAGATTTTTTCTCAACTGTATTAGAGTGGGCATTTGAAACTTAGAGACTTGAGGCCAGCAGTCTTCCCATATCCTCCCGGATACGATGCCAATGCCCATTGTGAGTTTCACAAGGGTGCTCCCGGGCATACTATAGAAAACTATTACGCATTTCAGAACAGAGTTCAAGATTTGGTTGAGTCCAAAGATCTTACTTTCACTCAGCGAGGCACTAATGTTAAAAATAATCCCATGCCCCCGCATGGAGGACCGTCCGTTAATGCTGTTGAAGAAAGCAATGGAACGAGATTGATTACAAGGGTTGAAGATATTCGTACTCCTATGGCGGTTATAGGAGAAAAAGTAAAGAAATGTGGGATGTTCCCTGAAGATGAGCTTGATAATTTGACTGATGAGGTGGTTAAGAAACATTTGCAGAAATTCTTGGATCAAGGTGTGATTCAGGTTGAACGCCGGGATGCAAGAGAACAAAGTGTGGCTGCTATTAACATTCAGTATGATGCACCTGAAGGTCGTCGACAAAGACAAGTTCATCCTGCTCCGGTAATCACTGAATATGATGGAGCTAATGTTTTCCAACAAAGACCAGTTCGTCCTGTACCTGTGGTTATTCAGTTTGATGAGGCGGATGTTAGCAAACCAAGGCCAATGCGCCCTGTTTCAAAAACTATTGAGTATCCTATTAGTGTTCCCGAGTCTGAAGTTTTTAAACAAGGGCCAGAAAAGGTAGTCGTTGAATATGGTGGTGCTAAGTGTGACACTGTAGTAGGACCAAGTGGAATAACCCGTAGTGGTCGAATCTTTGCAGCAAAACCCGTAGATGTGCCAAACAATGACAAAGGTAAGGCGATTTCCATACCAGTTGAAACTCCGAGCGCTGAATTACAAGAAGGGCTGTCATCTCCAAGAGGGGCATTCACACAGAAAGAGGCTGAAGATTTTTTGAAGATTATAAAGAAAAGCGACTACAAGGTAGTCGATCAGTTGAATCAAACTCCCGCCAAGATATCTATGCTCTCCTTATTGCTCAGTTCTGAGGCGCATAGATCTTCTCTGTTGAAAGTATTGAGTGTCACACATATTACCAAAGATATCACTGTAGCTCAATTTGATGATGTAATAGCTAGTGTCACTACTGGCAATTTTCTTGGGTTTAATGATGAGGATCTGACTACTGAAAAGAAGAACCATAACAAGGCTCTTCACATTTCCATTAGATGCGAAGATATTGTGTTGTCCAGAGTCTTGGTGGATACTGGATCCTCTTTGAATGTGCTCCCGAAGACTACTCTAGAAAAGATGCCTATAAATGGAGTAAGCATGAAGCCAAGTACTCTCATAGTGAAGCGTTTGATGGGTCTAGGTGCGCGATTATGGTTGAGGTGGACTTGCCAATTAAGATTGGGCCTACTATCTTTACCATTACTTTTCAAGTAATGGAAATTTATCCTAGTTACAGTTGCTTGCTAGGAAGGCCCTGGATTCACTCGGCAGGGGCAGTTACGTCCACTCTCCATCAGAAACTGAAGTTTATTACCAATGACAAAATGGTTGTGATAGGCGGTGAAAAGGATATCCTGGTAATTCATTTGACATCGTTCCACTACATTGATGTTGAAGGTGAAATGGTTGAGACACCTTTTCAGTCCTTTAAGGTGGTGAGTACGTTGGCTGTGCAACGAGTACCAGAGCACCAAGAGTTAAGATCATCAATGGCCTCATACGAGGAAGCTAAAGCTGTGGAGGAAGAAGGAACTGCCCAAGGATGAGGCAAAGTGGTTGAGGTTACTGAAAAGCTTGATAAGTTTGGGCTAGGTTATCGGCCATCCCGCAATTCAGCTTTTGTTCCATACAACGGAAATCAGATCCTTCCTGTTGGGAAGATTTTTGCAAGTGTTGGGCACATCTTTAGTTCTCCCGTAGCAATGATCATTGAAGACCATGATGGTGATGAGCAGGCTTCTGCAAGCTGGATCTGACAAGCAAATCCTGGTGAAGAGCTCCAGAATTGGAAGACCATTGAAGTCCCTCAGTTCTTCACACACTAAACGTAATTTTACTGTTTATCAAAAACCCTGCGCTTTGCCCAAGGCGTAGTGGAGCATTGTATGGGCCACCTGATGTTTTCAAACATTGATTATCATTAATAAATTTCAGTTTGCATTCAATTTTCACTCACTTTCTTTCATTTTTTACGTTACAATAAATGGCAATATTTTCATGCACACACTTTCCTAAATAAACTGCATAAATCATAAACATGCAGAAACACCACCGAGGTCCTTGACATAGACGCTGCTACGGGCCTATATGACTTTGATTGCCCAATCTACCAAGCTAAAGAGGAAGGCATGAAAGATTGTGAACTCCCCGACGAGTTGGCAAGGCTGCTCAAGCAAGAGGAGAAAGTCATCCTGCCGCACCAAGAAGACATGGAAGTCATCAACCTGGGTACTGAGAAAGACAGAAGAGAGGTAAAGATAGGCGCATCTCTTCAAATTGAAGTCAAGACCAATTTGATAGAGCTCATTCGTGAGTACGCTGATGTATTTTCCTGGTCGTATCAAGACATGCCTGGGTTGGATACTGATATGGTTGTACACAAGTTACCACTCAAGGAGGAATGCCATGCTGTCAAACAGAAGTTAAGAAGGACCCATCCGGATATGGCTCTCAAAATTCGTGAAGAAGTTCGAAAGCAGCTTGATGCTGGATTCCTGGCAGTAGCAAAGTACCCACAATGGGTTGCCAACATTGTACCGGTACTGAAAAAAGATGGAAAGGTTCGCATGTGTGTGGATTACAGAGATTTGAATAGAGCTAGTCCTAAGGACGACTTCCCATTACCTCACATCGATGTATTGATTGACAACACAACTTAGTTCTCCGTATTCTCTTTTATGGACGAATTTTCTGGATATAATCAAATTAAGATGGATCCAGAGGATATGGAGAAGACCACATTTATCACACCATGGGGCACCTTTTGCTATAAGGTGATGCCATTCGGACTTAAGAATGTTGGGGCAATATATCAACGTGCAATGATAATGCTCTTTCATGACATGATCCATAAAGAGATTGAAGTGTACGTCGACGATATGATTGCCAAGCCTCAAACCGAAGAAGAGCACTTAATCAATCTGCAAAAGCTGTTTGTTCGATTGAGGAAGTTTAGACTGAGACTCAACCCCAACAAGTGCATATTTGGGGTACGATCTGGAAAATTGTTGGGCTTCATTGTAAGTCAGAAAGGAATCGAAGTGGATCCTGATAAGGTGAGGGCAATTCAGAATATGCCTGCGCCTAGGACAGAGAAAGAGGTTCGTGGCTTTCTGGGAAGATTAAACTACATTGCCAGATTTATTTCACATCTTACTGCCACCTGCAAACCTATTTTCAAACTGCTAAGAAAGAACCAGTCAATTGTGTGGGATGATGATTGCCAAGGGGCATTTGATAAAATCAAAGAGTATCTGTAAGAACCACCGATCCTGATACCGCCTGTTCCTGAAAGGCCACTCATTATGTACCTGACTGTACTTGATGAATCTATGGGTTGAATGTTGGGGAAACAAGATGAGACGGGAAAGAAAGAACACGCCATCTATTACCTCGGCAAGAAGTTCAATGACTGCGAGACAAGGTATTCCTTACTCGAGAAGACTTGTTGTGCATTAGCCTGGGATGCCAAACGTCTCAGGCAGTATATGTTGACCCACACTACTTATCTGATTTCCAAGATGGATCCCATTAAATACATCTTTGAGAAACCTGCTCTCACCGGCAGAATAGCCCGATGGCAAATGCTGTTTTCTGAGTACGACATTCAATACGTCACTCAAAAAGCCATCAAGGGTAGCATACTGGCGGACCATCTTGCCCATCAACCGATGGATGATTATCAGCCCTTGAAGTTTGATTTTCCAGACGAAGTCATAATGGTACTAAAAGATTATGAAGAGCCAGGTCCAGATGAAGGGCCCGAACCAGGGGAGCGATGGACTCTTATGTTCGACGGCGCCTCAAATGTTCATGGAAGTGGAATTGGGGTAGTGATTACATCACCCAAGAACTTCCACTTGCCGTTCACAGCTAAGCTCTGCTTTTCATGCACTAATAACATGGCTGAGTATGAAGCTTGTATACTCGGGCTGGAAGAAGCCATCAACTTAAGAATCAAGACTCTTGATGTGTTTGGAGATTCGGCTCTAGTAATACACCATATTAGAGGTGACTGGGATGCCAAACATGCCAACTTAATTCCATACTGGGATTATGTGGCAAAGCTACTTCCAAGATTTGATGATATCACCTTTACCCATATGCCTAGAGAAGAAAATCATATGGCAGGCGCTCTGGCAACCTTGGCTTCTATGTATAAACTGATATGGCCCAACCATCAGCCGCATATTAATCTACAGCAATTTGAAGAGCCCGCTCACTGTTTGGCTGCCGATGAAGAGTCAGAGGAAAAGCCATGGTTCTATGACATCAAACGTTATCTTGAAAAACAAGAATATCTAGAGGGCGCTTTGGCGGTGGATAAGAGAACTTTGCACAGGTTGGCATCAAATTTTTTCCTCAATGGGAATGTGTTATACAAGCGTAATCATGATACTGTACTACTCAGATGTGTGGAAAAGCATGAAGCTGAGCAGATTCTGAAAGACATTCATGAAGGATGTTTTGGGTACCCACGCAAATGGGCATACTATGGCAAAGAAGATATTGAGAGCAGGCTATTATTGGCTTACCATGGAGGCTGACTGCTACCATCATGTCCGAACATGCCATAAATGCCAGATATACTCTAATAAGATTCATGTACCTCCCACTCCTTTGAACGTCTTGACTTCACCATGGCCATTTTCCATGTGGGGAATATATATGATTGGGATGATCGAGCCGAAGGCCTCAAATGGACACCACTTCATATTGGTTGCCATAGACTACTTTACTAAATGGGTTGAGGCTGCATCGTATACGAACGTTACCAAGCAAGTGGTCGCTCGCTTCTTGAAACACAACATTATATGCAGATATGGAGTGCCTAACCGTATCATCACTGACAATGGGTCTAATCTCAACAACAAAATGATGGATGAACTGTGTGCTAGTTTCAAGATTGAGCACCATAATTTGACACCATACAGACCCAAGATGAATGGAGCCGTTGAGACAGCCAACATAAACATCAAAAAGATCATTCAGAAAATGGTGGTCACTTATAAGGATTGGCATGAGATGCTACCTTTTGCACTGCACGGCTACCGTACCTCAGTGCAAACTTCAATAGGGGCAACTCCTTACTCATTGGTTTATGGCATGGAAGCGGTCCTTCCGATAGAAGTCGAAATCCCCTCATTGAGAGTATTGATGGAAGCTCAGCTTGATGAAGCAGAATGGGTGAAGACGAGGTTTGATGAACTCAACTTTCTTGAAGAAAAACGCTTGGCAGCAATATGCCATGGCCAGCTCTATCAAAGACGCATGAAGAAAGCTTTTGACAAGAAAGTGCATCCTCAGACATTCCAGGAAGGTGACTTGGTGCTCATAGGATCATGACTATGTATAATGAATTCAGGGGCAAGTGGATGCCAAACTACGAAGGCCCATATGTGGTAAAAGAGGCATTTTCTGGTGGTGCCTTGAAGCTCACAACTATGGACGGTGATGAATTACCATACCCGGTGAATGCAGAGTACGTTAAGCGATACTACGCCTAGAAAAGTGGAATAATAAAGCTGCTAAGTCGAAAACCTGAAAAGACGACTTAGGCAAAAATGGCAATCCCGGTGGACCTAAAAAAATCAGTCCAGGCAAAAATTAGGGATAAAATAAAAGATGTAGGCCCGCTGAATTGAAAACCCGAAAGGGCGGTTCAGGCAAAAAAGGGCGTCCCGGTGGATTGAAAACCCGAAAGGGCGGTCCAGGCAAAAGTTAGGGACAGATTCCAAGGCAAAGTATCTAGTCTGCACGTCCACTTAATCCTGATGTACCACCGAAGAGAGGAATCAACCCAGCCGTCTTCCTACGAAGCAAGTTGTTGAAGTTATCAAAGTTATAGGGACCATAACAGTGTTGAAACTCAATGGAACCTCATTAATTTGTATTGCCATTATGTTTTTTTCTTGCACCGCAATTACCTCATTAAGGAATTGCATCCTTGTATATACTTACCTGTTTAAGGGTCAAATCAATACAAAGAGAGATTTCTCACCAAATTGTGCTCACTTTTTTTACTTTATCTGATTGTTTGCAAACTGATTTTGTTTTTGATAAACTGTGTTTTGATACTTCGGTTAATAAAGACAATATTTGAAAACAATAAAATTTGTTTTGGTTTTGGGAGAATTAAAAGGGAAATAGATAGTCTCCAAAGAAATTTTGTCACATGAAAGCATTAAATCAGTTGTCAGTCGTCTTGGCTCTTCACCACAAGCAGTGTAGCTTTTCAGGGATGTACTTAATGTAATCCCCAACAGCGAATCTTTTAAGCCCAACAGGGGCAATCACACTCCCTAGTCATCTATGGCTTGTTCAAGTCTAAGGGGTCGAGTAGTCAAACCCTCTCATCAACTCCGAAGTCCAATCCTTTATTGGCAACTACCCAAAAGTCCACACTCGTTGGCACCTCCAAACTTACCCTTCAAAGTCCAGTCTTCATTGGCAATCACTAAAAGTCCATTTCGTTGGCATCCTCATAAAACCTAAAAGTCCAATTTATTGGCAAACACCAACTTACCAAAGCCCAATTTCATTTGGCAATTACCAAATTCAAACCCTGGTGATACCCTCAACAAGGAAACCTATCCCCAGCGTGCCCGATCATTTGCATCGTCATGTGCATAACATGCTAGCATAACATTACATAATCATATCAAGCACTATCATATCATACATGCATTTGATTTCCAAGCAGTTGCATCTTAGTATGCATGTCGGTGCATCATGCAATGCATGTCATATCCATCCCCCAACAACATAGCATAACAGGATCCAGGATCGATTCGCAAGCATCTTGGCCGGTCCTCCTTCGAAGCCGATAGTATTCTTCTAAAAAGATACCCCGCATGTGCACATGGAATTCAATTCCCCAGCAAGTCATTCTTCAGCCATGCAGTTGATAATGATAATCCCCAGCAGCTGTTGTCAGTGCTCCCCAAGCAGTGGTTATCCTAGAAAGTTTCTTGTGAGCTTTCGCCTGCAGAGCCAGTACATTTCCTCCAACAGGAATTTTGCTCAACTATTCCCTCAGCAAATTTACCGCAAAGATACTACTTTGGTATCATCGAGGAACCTTAATGGATAAGGGACTGCTTCAACGACCCAGAGAATCATCTGCCTTCAGAGATACTGCTTTGGTATCATCGAGGAACCTTAACGGATAAGGGACTGCTTCGACGACCTAGAGAATCTTCTACCTTCAGAGATACTGCTTTGGTATCATCGGGGAACCTTAATGGATAAGGGACTACTTCGATGACCTAGAGAATCGTTTGCCTTCAGAGATACTGCTTTGGTATCATCGAGGAACCTTAATGGATAAGGGACTTCTTCGACGACCCAGAGAATCGTCTGCCTTCAGAGATACTGCTTTGGTATCATTGAGGAACCTTAATGGATAAGGGACTGCTTCGACGACCCAGAGAACCGTTTGCCTTCAGAGATACTGTTTTGGTATCATCGGAGAACCTTAAGGATAAGGGACTGCTTCGACAACCCAGAGAATTGTCTGCCTTTCAGAGATACTGCTTTGGTATCATCGAGGAACCTTAACGGATAAGGGACTGCTTTGACGACCTAGAGAATCGTCTGCCTTTCAAAGATACTGCTTTGGTATCATCGAGGAACCTTAATGGATAAGGGACTGCTTCAACGACCCAGAGAATTGTCTGCCTTCAGTGATACTGCTTTGGTATCATCGGGGAACCTTAATGGATAAGGGACTGCTTCGACGACCCAGAGAATTGTCTGCCTTTAGAGATACTACTTTGGTATCATCGGGGAACCTTAATGGATAAGTGACTGCTTTGACGACCCAGAGAATCGTCTGCCTTCAGAGAATCGTCTGCTTTCAAAGATACTGCTTTGGTATCATCGAGGAACCTTAATGGATAAGGGACTGCTTCGAAGACCCATAGAATCCTCTACCTCCAGAGATACTGCTTTGGTATCATCGAGGAACCTTAATAGATAAGGGACTGCTTCGACGACCCAGAGAAACGTCTGCCTTCAGAGATACTGCTTTGGTATCATCGGGGAACCTTAATGGACAAGGGACTGCTTCGATGACCTAGAGAATCGTCTGCCTTCAGAGAATCGTCTGCCTTCAGAGATACTGCTTTGGTATCATCGAAGAACCTTAACGGATAAGGGACTGCTTCGACCACCCAGAGAATCTTTTGCCTTCAGAGATACTGCTTTGGTATCATCGGAGAACCTTAATGGATAAGGGACTGCTTCGACGACCCAGAGAATCGTCTGCCTTCAGAGATACTGCTTTGGTATCATCGAGGAACCTTAATGAATGAGGGACTGCTTCGACGACCCAGAGAATCGTCTGCATTCAGAGATACTGCTTTGGTATCATCGAGGAACCTTAATGTATAAGGGACTGCTTCGACAACCCAAATGACCACAATTATTTTGTTCAGTTTGAACCCCGCTACCTCATTCTGTCAGCTCTTACTCCATAGCACTTTACCTTTTGGTAGACAAATTTTGGGGTCTTCTTATATCTAATTGACTTCTACCCTAAAAAATGAACGCCATGCAGTTGTTCACTCTCGCGGGTCCAAGACAATTAGATATGGGCATCTGTCATACCCCAAATTTGTCCTACCTATTGCATATTTTCTTATACTAAGATTCTTGTGTTAACTCTAAGATCCAGGTCAGGAGAATCTTGTTTGTGTCTGCGAAGGTTGCTAGCTCCTGTTAGATTGTTTTGGTTTCAAGAAGAGATAAAGGAGGACTGGGCACTCATTTCATGATTAATCAATCTAGACATGGACAATTGGCTTCAAACTGATTTTAGGTTAGGGTCCAAGTTGATTTTGAGACATATGATTTCAAGACTTGTTTTAAGCTATATATCAAGGTGATCTCATGCCACGTTTAGAGTTTGTGCAAGCCATGACTAATTCATTTTCAAGTCATGTTTTGAAGAAGCTTCTAAGCCTACCACGAAAGTTTCTAAGACTAAAGGCCATGGTTGAAGTGCTAGTAGTGAAAGGGATTTTTTACGTGTACCATGATGCTTGTCAATATGAGCATGATTGTTGGGAGTAGATGTATAAAAAAGAGAATCATGTTGTAAGACGCGTAGGAATTTCCTCAACTCAAGTTCCTCACGTCAATCAAATCTTGAACCTCTCATTAATATTATGCAAGAATTATACATACCAAATCATGCAAGAAACCCACTGATGCAAACAAATTCAAGGTAACTCATAGTCACGTTCATTGTTCCAAGTCATGTTGAGTTTTGGGCAATTTAGAATGAGTCTTGATAATTGATTAAAGACTAATCTCAGGTTATCCAAGTAATTCTAATTTGATTTCAATAACTGCGTCTTAAGTCATGGCCATGTT
This sequence comes from Lathyrus tuberosus, assembly GCA_022829125.1. Lineage (NCBI taxonomy): Eukaryota > Viridiplantae > Streptophyta > Magnoliopsida > Fabales > Fabaceae > Lathyrus > Lathyrus tuberosus. The sequence goes on from JALAZF010000031.1 coordinate 16,131,687, forward strand.
ACAATTCTTTTTCCAAGATCAATTAAAAGCCTTATATCTATTTGATCATGACATAAATGATTTGGTGCCATATTTGATTAATACAAGGTCATAGCCGTATTGAAAGATACCTATAGATTTTAAACTCAGGAAGGAGTTACTTACAACATGAGCTATAGGAGCAAGTAATGTGATTGTCATAGTTCATTTGTCATGGCAAGGCGTGAGTTTTTTTTTTCAAGATATAATCAATATGTGGTTAAGCCTAGACTTGGAACTAGTAATGCCAACTGTTAAGGCTTACACAATCTGGTACAAAAAGGATTAAGATTTAAAAGTAGCACTTTACAAGTGCTGCAAGGTTTAAGTTACATAAGTTCAATGTGATTCAAAGACTACATCCCAACGACAAGCAATACAAACGTTTTTGTTAAATCCTAAACCAAGGTTACATTATACCAAGTTACATCACAAAAATCTTCATGCTTCAACATAAAAAAAAACATCTTCCAAGTTCACACCACCACTCAAGATTGAAGTTTGGTCAGCAACTCCATACACATCCTTTATTCATCTCGTTCTCCGCATCTGCATGATTGGGATGCTATTCCCACAATAGTTACGACATCTTGAAACATAGTTGCAAATCCAAGACATTCCACATCAAATACAAGACCTGCATCAAATTCAATTAAGCCAAAACTCTTACATATACAAAACTCCAAGGTTCAATTCTAAGCTTCAAATCGTGCCATAAACTCAAAATCACACATCCAAAGAGTAATTTTGGTAGCAGCAATTGAGCTCATCAGTTTTATCATGTTTAAAGTAAATTTTGAAAATATGTAACGAGTTCAGTGGGGACCACATTAAGAGCAGATTCAGAATTCACAAAAATGGCAAAACCAGAACAACAGCAAGGATTCACGGTACACTATCCTAACATGAAAATGGGAACAAGACAATTCGTAGCAGACAAGACCTAAACTATAGAATGCAGAGGATTTCAGAACTCTACCAAGCATTGTCTGCTAAACCTAATTTGATTCAGTATAAAAGAAGCCATATTTCAGAGTAAAAAAAAAAAGAGTTTTGATACACAAAAGACCCGAGACGGCTGCGCAAAAAGTCCCCTAACCCTAATCACTAAAGCTTAAAAATCAGATAATACACTTAGAATCTCTCACTGAAATTCTAAGTGTTGTGAGCTCTGAGACTTATTTCACTCAACAGCAACAACAATAAGCAAGGAAATCAGAGAAGAAGGAAAATAGGAAGCTACTTACGCGTAAGGATACTTCAAAAAGGGTTCTTCAACTGGTACATTACTTGAGCCTCATTCTCCTTCGCTTTAAACTCTCTTTGTATAAATACTTGTTTACTGATGATTTCTGAGTAAGATAATTATTTGTTTTTGCTCGAATGTTTGGATTCTGGGTTGATTTTGAAGTTAGGGCTTGATTTTAGGATTCCATTTGATTTGGAGTTTTTGAGGGAGATTTAGGATAAACGGTTTCTAGATTTGAAACGAGGAGGGGAAATACATAAGGATGGTTTAAAATGTTTTTGGTTTTAAGGTGGTGTCGCCGGAGAAGACGGTGGCGGCCGCCGCTTCTCCGGCCATTTCTTAGGTTTCCGGCGAGTGATTTTTGCAGAGAAAGACGTTGAGAGAAAGAAACGTTGAGAGAGAGTTCTGAAATAGGAGAATGAGCTTGTTCTCCATTATTTAACTGCATCATCATTGATGCGTTTGGGTGGCTGAGTAGGGAGGTCACACTTGTCCCTCCCTTTGATAAGTGTCACCGGGAGATTCTTCTCCCCTGATCCCTATAGCATACACTCACTCATTTCAACCATCTGATAACAAGTCAAGATTGACTCTCTGGAGATCAGACGCTTCAGATCTGTTGGATAGTTCACCATGGACACTCTTCTCCTCGCGTGGGCTGACGACTTTGGGCCTGGGGTTATTTCTAAATACACCCCCACCCCCCCCCCCCCCCCCCCAATTTTCTTTACTAACCAGTCTGGCCCATTTCTAGTATTTAGTTTTTATTTTTTTATTTTTTTTATTTTTGTTTAATATACTAAAAGCACAAAAAAATATTTAATGATTATTTTCTTAATTAATATTTTATTTTATTTAATTAGTTGTTTTTAATCCAAATTATTTTATTTTCAAATTTATATATTTATGTATCCACCTTTCTCTAGTTAAAAAAAGGACTAAAAAATACTTTTCTAATTAATTTCTAAAAAAACTTTTTCTTTAATCAAATTTCAATTAATTTTATTAAACTATTTTATTTATTATTAATTAACCTTAATAGTTAATTTTATTAAATATTTTAGTTTAATTTAATTAATCATTTGAGTTTTCTTTTCGTTTTCATTCTAAAAAAAAAAATTAATTCAGAATTCCTCTAACCTTAGAATTAGGTTGCTAACTTCACTAACATGTTTGATCATATTATCTCCCCTATTTTATGTGATGCCTGCCAATTGTCTCATGTGAATTATTATCATGCCTCGATTATGTATGTCATTCATAATATGCTTGTCCAAACCAAAAAAACTCTTTTCAAACTAATACCTTGACTTAATGTCAAGCCCTTTTAATACCTTGTAAGTCGATTGTTCTCACGATCGCAATCAACCTCACATAACCTCCTCTTGGGCTTTATACAACGATACTTGTTGCACATTTCACTTTGGTTTGCATGCATATGTGTGATGGTCATACTTTAATTGTGGTTTGATTATTCCCACTTGAGTAATATATCCCTCTCCCATAAGATTAAAATCAACCATTTTCAAAAGAATAAACAAGCTTGATCCAACGTCAAGCATTTTTTAAAACAAATTCAATTAATCACCAATTCATCTTCAAGCATTCACTTGATCCACATATCAAGTCCCTTTACTTTACTTGTAAGTCGAGCGCTTTTGCCTCGCCATCAACCTTACCTTGAACCATTAAGACCTCCTTTCCATTAGTCCTCAACCTTTTTCGTACGCAAATTCAAACCTCGATCCACATCGAGCATTTTTAAAATCAAATCAATACATTTAATCATACTTAAACATCATTTCTTAAAAGGTGAAAAGGAGGGGGATCAAGTCTTTGGTCTTTCTCCTTAATTGTTTGGGTGCGAGTTCTCTTACTCGTGTATGGACAATTGACGCCTCTAAAACACTTGTAACTCGATTACATTCAAACCATTTTCTAAGCACTCATTAAAACATGTAATCCATCTCCAAACACCGTTTTCATAAAAGGTGAAGTGAGGGTGGTCGAGTCTTTGGCCCTTCTCCTCAATTGTTTGGGTGCGAGTTCTCTTACTCGTGTGTGAACAATTGTCACCTCTAAAACATCTAAAACTCTCCTTTCTCGCCTTGTGCGATAGAAGCCCTAAAACGCATACAAATCAAATCCTATTTTCTTAATAAAACTCTTTAACACACCTAATCATATATTTAAACAACTTCCCAAAAAGTGATGCGAGGGTGGTTGAGTCTTTGATCCTTCTCCTCAATTGTTTGGGTGCAAGTTCGCTCACTCGTGTGTGGACAATTGGCGCCTATAGAAAACACAAACTAACCAATCGTAGTCCCACGAACTACGAATGCTCTGACTTTCCCATTGCACGAGGGAATACGTAGGCACACAGGTTCTAATCCTTGCCGAGCACCCTAATAAAAAAACCACCCATCTTCCCCTTAGAAGCAAATCCTTTAGAAGATAACAAACAAGCCTAGCTAACTTTCTCACTAATCGAATCAAGAGGTTCCCGTTGAGTACAACAGACGTAGAAGGTGCTAATATCTTCCCTCTTGCGTAACCGACTCCCGAACCCGAATTTGGTTTCGATGACCATTTTCTTATCCTTTAAAAGGTTTTATCGATATTTTCCTATTCCTTCCTTGGAATGAATAAAGTTCGGTGGTGACTCTGTTTCGAACAGTTTTTTCCGCGTCCATCGTGAGGATCATATTTTTCGAGGTACGATAGCTGCATGGTCGGCCAGTAATATCTTGCTCGTAGGGCTTTCCTGGCGAGGGATCTTCCCCCAAGATGCTGGACGTTGATTCCTTCGTGGATTTCGCGCAGGACGTGGGTGACCATTTATTCCTCAACGCGTTTGAGGAGAGGAATGAAGAACCCTCGCTTGTAGTGCTTATTTTTGACCAGGACATAGGAGCAGGCTCTGCGTCTGACCACATTGGCTTCCTTTGGGCCAGATGGTAGTTCGTCCTTGGGGAGGTAGTTGTATACTAGGTCATCCAGCAGTTGTTGTTGCCAACGACGTTCACGTCGAGGGTCGGGGAAGTTTTCTCAATGCTTGGTCGAGGAAGCACCTCCTGGATGACGAATTTGTTTCCTCCCTTTTTTTTCATGCTCGCCAGCTTTGACAGGGCATCTGCCCAGACATTGTGTTCGCGGGGAACGTGATTTACCTCCACTGACGTGAACGTCGTCATCTTTTCCTTAAACAAGGTTAAGAATTCGGAAAGGTTGTCGTTTTTGGCCTGGTACTCTCTCTAAACCTGGAGGGCCACGAGTTGAGAATCTGTGCAGATTACGACTTCCTCGGCTCCCAGGTCTTCGGCGAGACACAGACCTGCTCGGAAGGCCTCACACTCTGTCTGATTGTTGGAGGTAGAGAAAGATAGGGTAAGCGAGACCTCGACGAGGATACCCTCCCTGTTTTCTAGGATGATGTCTGCTCCGCTCCCTGCTGAGCTGGATGCTCCATTGACAAATATTGTCCACCTGGGAGCCCCGCCAGTTGGGGAGTCGGGTAAGGTAATCTCCGCCACGAAGTCGGCCACCGCCTGACCTTTGAAGACTTTTCTGCTCTCGTATCAGATGTCAAACTCGGACAGTTCTATAGACCATTTAGGCATTCTGTCGGCCATATCTGGGCGTCCCAAAAGTTGCCTCACGGGTTGGTCCGTGCGCACCACAATTGTGTGGGCTAGAAAGTAGTGCCTCAGCCTCCTCACAATGTTAATGAGGGCCAGGGCTAATTTTTTTATATGCTGGTATCTAAGTTCCAGTCCTTGCAGCGCCTTGCTTGTGAAGTATATGGGCTTTTGCCCATCAGGGGTTTCATGAATGAGGGCAGCATTGACAGCCTCGGTCGCGACGGCGAGATAAAGATAGAAGGTCTCCCTGTTATCTGACTGGGAGAGGACCGATGGTTCCGATAGTTCTTGTTTTAGGTGGAGGATGACTTTGTCGCATTCCCCCATCCACTCAAAGGCTGCTTCTTTGCAGAGGAGTTTGAAAAAGGGGACAGCGTGCTGAGCAGATTTGGCCACGAATAGGGACAAAGAGGCGAGTGTCCCGTTCAGAGCTTGAATTGATTTTTTCAAATTCAGCATGGGAACTCGGAGAAGGCTCTGCATTTGTCGGGGTTAGCTTCAATTTCTCGTTCTGTTAGGTAGAAACCGAGGAACTTACATGCTCGTACCCCGAACGTGCACTTCTCCGGGTTGAAGCGCATCTTGTACTTCCTGGTCTGCTCGAAGACTTTCTTCAGATGGAGCATGTGATCGGATTCCTCGTGGTATTTCACGATCATGTCCTCCATGTATACTTCGAGCATATCCCCGATCTCTCCTCGGAAGACTTTGTACATCATTCTTTGGTAGGTAGCGCCAACATTTTTCAAGCCAAACGACATTACGTTGTAGTAATAGTTGCCCGATTCGGTCTTGAAAGCTATGTACCTTTTATCGCTTTTGGCCATGGGTATTAGGTTATAGCCCGAATACGCGTCCATGAAAGACAGTAATTAAAAACCAACAGAATTGTCAACTAATTTGTCTATGTTGGGGAGGGGATATGTGTCTTTAGGGCAGGCCCTATTAAGATCGGTATAGTTAACACACATTCTCCATTCTCCATTTGGTTTCTTTACAAGTACAACATTGGACAACCAAGTAGTGTACTTGGCTTCCGAAATAAAATTTACGTCTAGGAGATCTTTTACAGCTTGTTGGGCAGCCTCCGTTTTTTCTGGAGACTGCTTTCGTCTACGTTGAGCAATTGCCCTGACAGCGGGGTCGATGGTGAGCTGGTGGCAGGCCACCTAAGGATCTAGCCCAGGCATCTCTGAGGCGTTCCATAAGAACAAATCTGCATTCTCCCGGAGACAGGCTTTCAGCTGCTTCCTCGCCAGGTCGGGGAGGCTGGTCCCGATCTTCACTCCCTTGTGGGGGTCGTCACCGAGGAGGACTAGTTCTAACTCGCCATCTGGGATTGGTCTCATCGGATGGGCGGTTTCGCCGCAGCTGGTCGATGTGGAAGGGATGCTCGAGCTTGGCTGGATCTTCTTCCCCTTCCTTTTCTGCTCCCTTAGGTCATCCTTAGAGAAACATCTTTCGAGGTTGATGGAGTTGACGTGGGGCAACAATTTCACCTCTTCGGAGCTGCAGGGTAGAGTAGGCTTGTTGGGAGTCTTTGTTTGGGCGACGATTATGTTCAGCCATTTTGAGGCTGCCTCGAAACACCTTTTCATTGCTTCGATGTCTCCGTGTAGGGTGGCAACGTTCCCTTTGGAAGTGTAGTACTTCATCTTCAGGTGTACGGTGGAGGGCACAACTACCAATTCGGCCATAGTCGGTCGTCCGGACTTTATCAAGGGTGGAACTCTGGTTCGAGCTCGTGTTGATGAGATGATTGAACTTCCTCTTGAGGATTCCACGGTCACCTTGTTGAATCCCCCTCCCGAGATGACCATGGCGGAGGGGAAGGTTTCCCATAGGCTGTGCGTGGCGAAGTATGGAGGCATGTTGGGGACGAATAAGTCATCCGGTCGCGAGATACTTATGGAGACCTGAAGACTGGTCTCGTCTGAGGAAGGCACCTCCTCTTCGACCTTCTTTGACTCCCGGGCATCCTGCCGAGGAGCGTCCTTCTTCTTCGCGAACTGTTTCAGGTGTCCATCTCTGATCGAGATCTCGATTTCATCCTTGAGATGGATGTAGTCAACTGTCATATGCCTGTGGCTCTTGTGGAACCGGCAATACTTCATCTTATCTATGTTCGACTTGACCGATATCTGCTTTGGGAAATGGACCCCTCCCTGCCGGAACTCCGAGTTCGCGCATTCAGAGAGAATCTTTTCGCGCGAGACTGTCAGCAGAGTGTATTCGTGAAAATGGCCAGATGGCCCTTTTTGTTCACGGGACTCCCAGGTGCGGTCATCCCATGTTTTCTCTCCTCCTCGACGAGTTGTCAAAGAGTCATCGTTTCTGGAGGACCTGGCGCTTTCTTGGTGCCTCGAGTCCCGAACGGTGTTCGCAGCTTTCTTTTCTTCGTACTGGATGTACGCCTGAGCCTTGAGGAGGAGGGCGTCCAGTGTCGCTAGAGGCTCAACGCCAACCGCCATGGCAAAGTCGCTGCGGGGACGGAGTCCTTGTTCAAGCAAGTACTTCTTTATGTCGTTGATCGTGGAGACCTGGACGGCTTCTTTGTTAAACCTTTCGATATAAGCTCGAAGAGGTCCATCTTTCCCTTGAATGATGGCCTCAAGGGAGGCTTCCGTCTTCGGGTGACAATGAGAGGTTGCAAAATGCCTGGAGAACATCCTCCCAAACTGCCTCCAAGATGTTATGGATTTGAAGGGGAGGCTCTTGTACCCTGACATTGCTCCCTTGCTCAGCGTGATTGGAAACAATCTACATTTGACGGCGCCTCTGACGCCACGGTAGTCGAGCAGGGCATCGATGTTCTCGATGTGCTCGTCGAGGTCTGTAGTGCCATCGTACGTGCCCAAAGATGGGGGTTTCTCCAGCCCTTTTGGTAGGCGTGTAGGCATGATTTATTGGGACAACGGGCCTCGAGGCCCGTCGCTGCTACTGCTACTCGACCGTGTACGAGAGTGGGTACTGCGTCCTGGGAGAGGACCATGATCTCAGCAGGGAGATGAAGTTGGTGTTCGGCTCTTGGATCTGGGCGGTGGCGAACGATGACGCTTTGTCTGTAGATCCCTTCTGGTTCTCTTGGCTCCATGGAAGTGCTGGCTCCAGGGAGGGATATGGTCGCGCTTTCTCACTACTTAAGAGTCTGGCTCCGCTAGCACCCAATGATCTCTTCCTCGTCTGGGAGAAGGACTTCGAGATCTCCGACGCTCTCTCCTCGGCGGAGGAGATCTTTGACGGCGGATCTCTTCTAAGGCTCCAATTCTTGCGTTTTGTTGGAAGATCAGAAGGTTTGTCTTATTGAGGGCCTCGAGTAGGGCTGCCATGGCCGGATCGTCGTTGGGAGGAACTGGGACGGGCTGATGGTCCTCGGAGGGCTGGACCTCAATGTTGCCAGCGCGATCGGGGGAGTCAGACCCGGTGGCTCCATCTCTCTGCTGATGGACGTTGCTCCTAAGAAACGTGGTTACTCCGTCAGCGTCTGTCTTGCTGACGGAGAGGACGACGGCGTTGCGAGAATCGTTGACATTGTCATGACTGGCCATGATCATAATCTTGAAAGAACTGCTTTGGTGTTGGATTTACGGGAAAAGAAAGACAGGGAGAACATAGTTTTCCACTGATGACGCAACTGATCTTACCGGCTAATCAGAACCTGAAGTAGGACAGAGACTTTGTCTGTGATGCTGGGTTCAAAGGATGAGGAGGTGGTGTACATGCAAGGCACTCCAATGCTAAAGTAAGAATCGGGAGAAGAGAAGGCAAGTACAAAGTGAGTATGTCTTAGGATAATTTTAGAAAACCTGACCCTCTCAAATGAGAGGGTTTTTATAATGCCCTCAGCGCTTGGCCATCGGTCCCTATTTTCGGGGAGAGATATTCACTCCCTAAGAATAGGTAACTGCCATAAACTAGCCGTTGGGACGGGCAGAGGTGCTCGGAACTAGCCGTTGCTGCGGGCAAGGGCGTGGTCGCGGGCAAGGGCATCGTGACTGTTTCTGGATGGTGGAACCGTGCTTGACGGGCATAAATGTGATGAAGGGCAGCTGATCCTTGAGGTCAGCTGGCTAGCCTTCCTCAGCAAAAGGGCAGAGGAGAGAATGCTTCCTTTTTCCCTAAACTGGCAGGGCTTAGGCTATTGCGTCGTTCTGGGAGCAAATGTGGATTAGGTCATGCCTAACCGTTGAGTTAGTCCGAAATAGTGTGCGTATATGGTTACTCCAGAGATACATCTTTAGACAAAATTTCAGAAGAATAAAAGGGGTGAGACTCACTTTAGAACGTGTTTTAGAGAAAAATGGCACATCCGAAAATGCATTTATGAAATCTAAGATGCATTTTAGAATTTCCTTAGGGTACTTTTCCACTACTTAGAGTAGGATAAGTAATTTTCATTTTTTATGTACAAATATTTTTAATATGATACTTAAACGTGATGTCGCTGTTGTGATGTTCTTTAATTTTTTTAGTGTTTTTACTAGTTAACTTGATGTTTTAATGTTGCTTGTAGAAAAATGTTTCATAAAGCATTCCTTATTATTTTAAAATTCAATGGGTAGCTTGTCAAAATAGGAAAATATATAGATATAACCAGTATTATTATTGGCTCCTACAAAAAAATTAAAATAGTAAAAAAATAAGATACAATTAATAAGGTTTGTTATTTACAACAAAAAAATTGTCTGTACCTTTTTCTTTGTAACAAAGAAATAGAAGTTATAATTATCAATCCAATATCCTATTTTTCTTTGACGAAATGTCTGTCAATTTCAAAGGTTTTTGTTCTATCATGTTAAATAGAAGTATATACGATATCAATGGCCGATTCTTTGTAACAAAATAACTTCATAGTTAGAGAATGTTTGAAGTTTTTTGAAAAAGAGTTTTTGTTTAAAAGGGATGAGGCAAGGTGTGTTTGAAGGAATGGAATGAAGCTTAGCATGATCATGTCATGATGTCCTCCATTCTTCCCAATTTTGAATGGAAAATGGATCAATATTGACTTAATGGATCAAATGCAAGGGTAAGCATAAAGATCTAATTCAATAAAATGATCGGGACTTATGATTACTTAATTGAATGTGAATCTTAAGAGATCATGCAATTTATTTTGAATGTTAGGTTAAAAAGTCCTAAAGTCATTAACCTAATTAACTGGAAAAAAAATGTAATCAATTAATTAAATCAAGATAAGTGTGGTCATGCAAAATAATAAGTCAAGCTCCATATATCAAGAGCAAGTTATCATGAATTGTGAATTAAGATAAAGAAAAAAAAAGGTTAATGATATTCAACCTAATCTTCTCATTAAGTTATGATGGTAGAAAATTAGAGACAAACAACATGGTGTGAAATTAATTGGTGAGATATGATATTGGAATATGTTCTCAAGTTAAAACAACAAACATTAAACTAATTAAAATTAGTTATCGAAATTAATCGTTGAAAGTTTGTTCAGCTTAATTAGCAAAATTAATCATCTAAAGAATAAAATTTAGTCACATAATATTTCTAAAAAAATGAATAAAAGTATAAAATGAGTAAAGCAAAAGCATAGAATTATTTTATCACTTAAACTCGTTATTATAGGTAAAATACTTATTTTTCCCTTAACTATATTTTTAGGTTCAAATTGGTCCCTAATTATATTTTGTTTTAGATTGCTCCCTTAACTCTTTAAAATGTGTTAGATTAGTCATTTTTGTCTAATTAGCGACAGAAAAATTCAAAAATCGATCGTTAAATTTGTCGTTAGTTAAATAAAAATGACCAACATAACACGTTTTAAAGGGTTAAAAAACTTAATACAAAATAATTAAGAGACTAATCTGAACTAAGAATATAATTAAAGGACAAAAATAATATTTTGCCTATATTAAATAAAGGTAATATAGTGATTAGGAAAAAAAGGTAATAGAAATCCATTTAAAAAACATATACCAGAATGCATGAGAATTGTCACCGTAGTAGCATTTCCGACATAAAAAAAAATGATGATCACTTTGTGGGTAAGGCCCTAATTTGGTTGGATCTTCTTTAGCATTTTACTTCAAATCACACAACCACATCATTATTAGTCTCTATTAAACTACTATTTTATTCACATTTCACTACCATTACTCTCACCACATTGCTCTAACAATCGTATTGCAAGTACAACAACATCACAATATTCTTCATAATTACACACACTACACTTCTTACTACACACACATATCTCTACACATACTATAATTTATCTCATTATTTACTACTTTCTTGCACTAAAAAAAAACTAATAAGGTATTATAAACTCGTGTTGCATGATTGTTGGAGGCCTGAATATCTTTGTTCATTTTGTTTTTCTTATTGGTTTCGACTTGTATCGTGGTTTGATGTTTCGTAACTTATACACTAAGTGTTTGCTGAAATTTTTAAACCAAGTTTCTTTTCTTTCTTGCTCAAATATGTGATTATTCTAATAATCTATTTAATCCTCTATGTATAGACTCTACACTAATGCAATGCCTAATTCAATGCTATGCTAAACTATGTTATAAATTATGCTAGGTTAACTTTTGCAATTTTCTAGCTACTTGAAATTGAATTTTTGGTTTAAGGAAAAAAGTGCTTATTACATAATCTATTTCAAACCAGTGGATTAAATTAATCAACAAGAATCATCCAATAATTTATGACAAGGGTATTTGAGAAAATAGATGAAGGATTACCGACGTAGCGAAGATTTTCCCCAGTTAGTATTGAGAATTGTCGACGAATTTACCGACAAAAAACTCGGAAAAACTTCAAAGTAAGCTCCTTTAATCTAATTAATTTCCAAACTTGATTATTATTTTTGATGATGAATAAATATATAAGATGAATCTTGAATGTAGAATATTGCTTAATATTATTGAATCTTGATGAACTTTGCATGAAGATTGTTGATGATGATGTGTGAATTGTTGGGACTTGATTGATGATTTGTTGAAATTGGATTGTGGTTAAGTTCCACCTAATTTAGAACTTCAATGTGAAGTTCTAGATGATGATGAATATGAACTTTGGTGATGGTGAGAGACACTACGCCAAAAATGACTTCTACTAGCGCACCTTAGACAACGCTTTTATGCAAAAACGCTGCTATAAGTTAAATAAAAAATAAAACACGGAAACTGTATACGAAAAAGAGTAAAAGCGCTGCTAAAAGGCCTACTTAAACAGCGCTTTTTGTAAAGCGCTGGTAAAGGACCACATTAGCCAGCGCTTCTGGGAAGCGCTGCTAAAGGCCTATATTAGCCAGCGCTTTTCTCAAAAGCGCTTTCTAGAGTCATATAAATTAAAAAAAAAAAATCTCAAAAGCGCTGCTAAAGGCCCATATTAGCCAGCGCTTGTCAAAAGCGCTGCTAAAGGCCTATATTAGCCAGCGTTTTTTCTCAAAAGCGCTGTCTAAGGTCTTATTAATTAAAATAAAAAATGGAATAGTATCAGTATTTTTCCCCTCTCTATTATTTCTCTCTCTGCTGCGAACTGCGAACGACGAGAACGAACGAAGAACAGCTCTCGCCACCGTCGTCCACCGTCTCGGTTACAGTCTCGCCGTCATCCTTCCTCCATTGTCCTCCACCGTCCTCCACCGTACTCCACCGTTCTCCACCGTTTCGGTAAGATTTCTTCTTTTCTGTTATGGTTAACGTTAGAGATGATAAATAGTGGTTCTACTCATGAATGTAGCTTGGTACTGACTTTGGGATAGATGGTTATGGTCATAACAAGACTCCATTACTTTAATCATTACAAGTTTTTTCTCAGTCATCCAACAACTGTTCCATGGATTTGTAAGGTCCATTTTCTGATATGAACATTTCTGCATTTAGGGTTCTTCTGATATGAACATTTCTGCATTTTCTGATATGAACATTTCTGCATTTAGGGTTTTTCTGATATGAACATTTCTGCATTTTCTGATATTAACATTTCTGATACAACTGTTCCAACATACTGTCTCTTTTATAAACAACTATGCCTTGATTAACCAAAAAAAAAAAATTAAATCAAGATATAGAGTGGGGTATAGGTACTAAGTGTTTTGTTGTTCTCTTATGGATATTAATATCTTGATTTTATGCTAGTGAAAGAGGTAATATAATAAAATGTTATATATTATGTCATTTTCAATATATATATATATGCTCTTCTTTATTTTTCATTTTATATATCATTTGGTATCATAATTTATAGCTTAGACAAGTACTTTCATCATAATTTATATTTGATATCCTTGTTTTCTTTATTACAGGTTAGATGGCTACTAACGAGGATCACCCACATGATGATTCTATTCATGATGGAGGTGAGAACGTAGCTAATGCGGAAGAGGAAATTAAAAGATGAATAACAGTTATGAAGAAAGTGATTCGTGATAGAGATCGAGGCATCATATTAGATGTGCATTGGAGCCCACAAGTCCTTCTTATTGAGCCTAACGGTTATACGTTGACAAGTTTTATTGGTGCACTTGTAAGGAATGAGGTTCCAATTACTTGTGATGATTGGAGAAATAAACAGTTGAACGAAGCTAAAGGAAAAATTTGGAGTGAGATAAAGGTACCATAATTATGTCTTTAATTATGCCAACTAATTATGTCTTTTAAATTACTTGTACTAATGCACAATGTGTATGTTTTTCTTAGAGGTGTTTCAACATTGATGATGATAGAAGACCTTTTTGTCTCAAATTGGCCGGAAAACTACTAAGAGGGTTTAGAACATTTTTATTAACCAAGTTTCTTAGGGATGCAGAAGGTAATTTTGTTGATGCAGAGCTTCCATCTAAATATGGATGTTTGATTTCACAAAAAGAATGGGACACGTTTAAAGCCAAACGAATAACCCCAGAATTTCAAAGGGTGAGTGAAACAAATCGGGAAAGAGCATCAAGTCCCGCGTATCCATACAGAAAAGGACGTGTTGGATATGGACGCTTAGAACAGTCTATAGTAAGTATCTATAAATTGCAATGATATACTTGTTCATCATGAGTTATATTTGATCATATTATTTGGCTTAATGTGTAGTTACAAAAGGAGAATAGTTCTGAAACATCTCTTCCGGCACATGTTTTGTGGAAGGAAGCCCGTGTGGGTAAGGATGGAGTTGTTAAAGAAGATGTTCAACAAGTATTTGAGAAATGTGTAAGTATAACATTATTTCTTTAATTAAATCAAAACTTAATTAACAAATATTTGACAAATATTCGATATTCATCTGATTTTCAGGAGACTCTATCTCAGTCTTTATCTCCAGATGAAGCCAATGATTCCAGGAGCATACTTAGTCGGGCATTAGATGTCCGTGAGTATTCTGGTCAGGTGAGGGGTAAGGGATTTGGGATCACTCCGACATCCTTGAATATTAAAAAACAAAAGGCTCATAGTAATAAAGAACTTCAGCAAAAATTGGAAGCACTGCAAGCTGAAGTTCGTGAATTAAGAAAGGAAAAAGAAAGAGATAGCGTTTCGGACAAAGATAGTATCAACTGTAACTTTCAACCGAATATTCCAGAGGTAATTATATATATTTTTATAAAATTAAATTATTATCTTAAATTATTTAATTGACATATATACACATTAACAATGTCATATTTATTATTGGTTTTAGGGCATTTCCCCTTGTCACCTCTACTTAGCGTCACCAACTTATCGGATGGTTGGCAAGGGAAAAGTGTATAACACTTTGGGAGAATTACTTCACACTAAACCGCTCCCTACTGGATGTTTGAAAGTCTCGGTTGATATTGCTTTAGAGATGGATGCATTGTTACCATATCCTGACGATGTTTCGGATGCAACATTGGTGGGAGATGCAATAGGTTCGTTTGTTGCATGGCCGTCAGGCCTCATTAGCGTAGGATATGAGGTATGCTTAAAACCATTATGAACCTTTGAGTATTCAAAGTTTTTACGCGCATTTTACGTACATTTTTTACATGGTAATGTTAATTAGACTCCAACAAAATCCAAAGCAAAAGATAAGGGGATTCCGCAGCATACCGAGTCCGTTGTTTCAAAAAAAGAGGTACATCACAATTATATGATATTTATGCATGGAAAATGTTAAATCCGTGATCTTATACTTCATCTAACTAATTATATGATATATAGATTCATGGTAAAGAGATTAGCAACGTTTCCACACAAAAAAAGGTTGTTGCTAAGAAGACCGCGCCTAGAAAAAAACCTACTTCCAAGTATAGGTCGTGCCTTCAGACATTTCTAGAAATGACAAATATTCTGAATGGAGGTATTCGTCTTGTACCTATGGAGGAAGGTATTTATGGTTTTCAATATGAACAATCAATTGGTAATGAGGAATTTGAGCAAGTTTTTCGTCATGAAGAATTAGGCGTCAGTGTTATCAATACATACGTGAGGTATATCCGATCTACTTTGTTATATTAATTGAACAACTTATTTACTTTATGTTTCAAATGAATAGTCTAATGTTAATGATGTTTTTATTTAAGGTTTCTGTATGACAAATTGATGCGCCCACGTGGATTGGAGCAAAGATTCGCATTCTTAAGTCCCGCGTCTATCAACTTAGGGTTAATCATAAATAAACCAGATGATGTCATGGTGTATGTACTCAACCGCTTTATGGCTGACAAAGATACAAAAAAGTTGTTCTTTTTACCGTTTAATACTGGGTTAGATTTTCATTCTAAATTCATCTATTATAATTTTTTTGTATTTTGACGTCGTGTAGAAAGTTTTCATCTAACATTTGTTTAATCTTACAGTGGACATTGGTTGTTGATCGCGATTAATCCTATCAGAGAAGTTGTGTATTATCTGGATTCGTTAGGAAATGATTGGACAACATACCCGGATATGAAGAATATGATTGATACGTAAGTTAGATTGTTCTAAATATTCATGTGTATATTTATTTATTTATTTATGTGAATTGTTCTAAATATTCATTTATATTTTATTAGCATTATACAAGCTTTTCGAGCACAAAGAGATATCCAAGTAACAAAGAGGAGAGCTAACAACATTACATGGATTGGAGTGAAGGTATATTAATTATCACATTTTTTATTATATTAGTGATGATACTTGATAAAACTTAGGATTTATCCATATTTTCTTTTCATGTGTAGTGTCCTCGGCAACGTAACGGTATAGATTGCGGTTATTTCATGTTGAGGTTTATGAGAGAAACTCTTTTTTTGGATCGAATAGAGATTCCATCCGATGTATGTATTTCTAACTTATGAGTAATTTTAATATTTAACACATATTTCTCATATAATTAAATAGTTGAAACTAAATCAAACTATGTTATATTATTATGTAGTACTTTGATGAATTCAAGTGTGTGTATTACTCAAGAGATCATTTGGATGAAATTAAAGAGGATTGGTGTCAATTCATTATTGAGCTCGGAGTTTTATAAAGTATATTGTACTCTTACTTTAATTGATGAGAATTTTGCGTATGTATAACTTTGTAACTATAGACATTGTTTATGTCTTGTTTTAATTGAATTACAATCTTTTTGTGTTGTTTCAGGTTATATGTGCAAAGTAGAAGATAGAGTTATATTGATGTGCATTGCTTTTTGCTTAGCATTTCTATAAGTAATATGTAGATTTGAAGCAAAATGTTTTGTTGAATGAAAATTGTATATATAAATAGGCAAAATTGGTGAGTATATATTGGTTTGAAGCTCCAATTTATGATATTTTGGTGCAAAATGTGGTTGAAAAACAGGTGCAAATTGTGGTTGAAAACCTGGTGCAAATTGTGGTTTAAAAACAGGTGCATATAAACTGTATAAAACAAACAACGCTTTTTTTTCAGTAATTTGACCAAAAAGCGATAAATTGGGGTTTAGACAACGCTTTGACCAAAAAGCGCTGTCTAAGGTATACCAAAAAAAGCAAAAGCGCTGTCTAAGGTATACTAAAAAAAAGGCAAAAAGCGCTGTCTAATGTTAGTCTAAAAAAACAAAAAGCGCTGTCTAAAGCACCATTTAGACAGCGCTTTTACAATAAAAGTGCTGTTTAAAATATAAGCAAAAGCGCTGTCTATTGTAAAAGCGCTGTCTAAAGCGGTGCTTCGACAACGCTTTTTCAGTCAAAGCACCTCTTTAAACAGCGCTTCAGACATTAACCAAAGCGCTGTCTAATCTTTTAGCAGCGCCTATTTAGACAGCGCTTTTAAGCGCTTTGTAATGCTAAAAAAAGCGTTGTCTAAATGCTTTTATGGCATAGTGAGAGTGAAGAAAAGAGAGAGAACTTGAGAAAAAATGGTGGGATAAAAGTTGGTTCAAGGGGTTAATATTAATTATTTAGTTATGTTAGTTATGTTAGTTAATGGTTAATTGGGTAATTGAACGATTGTAGATGTATAGGTAGTTTGAGACAAATTGTGTTTGAGTTTTGCAAAATTATCAAGTTGGAATGTAATGCAAAATGTCATTAGTAATTATGCATGAAACATGAAATTTTTGAATGCATTTGCCTTTGACTTTTTACCACTTTTACCTTGAATTTTTGTTGAACTATCTCATGACTTTAAGTGCTTTTGAGAAGTGATTTTGCGTTGAAAATAAACACTTTTGAATGGTGTAAACTAATTGATCAAATTCTAACTTTAAGGGCATGAATCAATGTTTGAAAGTGTTGAAAAACAAGTCTTGAAATCACTACATAGGGCATAATTTTCTACGTTTTTCTTTAGTTTTTCATGACTTTTCAATGACTTTTTGATGATTTAACTTCAAGATTTGAATGTCTAACTTGCTGTAACTTCTTCCTTGTAGCAAAGTGAGCATTGTGGTGGAAGAATGAACTTGAAGCAACATTGAAGAGTGAAGAACAAGCCATGGAAGTGAAGCGATGCAGGATATACTTTGTTGGAAATTAGCATTTGACATAATCATGACATAAGTCATTCTTGGTGAATAATGATGAATCCTTTGACCAAATTCTTGTAGGATAGATCTAGGAAAATTCAGAATTCAAATTCGAGTCAATGGTCAACAGTTGGCCAAAAGTCAACATTTGACCAAAAAGTCAACGTTTTGACTAAAAAGTCAATTGTATCCAAAAGATGTAGTTTTTTTACCCTTTTCCTATGTAATCCATTCTTTTGATTTGTATCTCAATCAATATGCATTATACCATGAAGTTCCAATAGATGAATGAAATATTTTTTTATTTCAACTTTGTCATTTTCTTTGAATTCTAGTAATTTTCCGAATTAAGTAATAATCATTCCAATCCCCCTGCTAACCATGAATCTCGGGTAAAGAGATGATCTGCACCACAAGTAATATGGAAAACAAACCCGAATAATTACCAAATAATATCCGCCTCGAAAATACACTTAAACAATATAAATTCATTATTGCTGAACCTTTGGCCTAAATTTGTTACAATATGCAAATTTCTATGAATGACCTAAATGGATGATCAAATCAAAAAATGTATGCAAATGAACAAAACCATAAACCAGGAGAATTGAATGAGGAGGTAGGGAAAATTTTAGGGTATGACACATATCATCACCATCGACATACACAACCATCTGCAGGTGGTCTTTATAGAGTTTTTCCAAAATTTTAAATCTAGCATGAGCACCTCTTATGTCAGATACCTCATTTGCAGCATCAATTGGGTCAACCCCCAAATATGTAACCAACATCTCACTAGTTTTCTCCCGATCGAACCTTTTGTGGTCCAATAATTTCCCTTGATGGGAAGATGTAGGAGTCATGAGACGTCATCTTGCGTGATGGCCATCTTGGTAATATGAAGGTGGTAAGATGATGTCTCTGAATGCCGCCTCTTTGCAAATGTAGCCTGCATGCCATGGTTTATGGTAGTGTAAGTAGTAACACATAAATCGGCAAGACCAGAGTACCAAATAACATTCTTGAACTGATCAACGTCAGACTGTTCTAAATCCAATATCTTACTTTTGTGGTTTACAGATCTTAAACATGGACACTCTTATAAAAAAGATTCACCATCAGTCGCGATTAAGTTAGTTTAAAACATATGTAATGCAAAGGTAAATATATATAACTCTTCTCCCCAAACATATGCCTAGCAACATGATATCCATGTAGATGAAGTAAGGGGGTGTCAAATCGGCCACATGAATAACTATCTAGAGAGGCATTAACGACGAGTTTCTCATGGGCTTCACAAGTACGGGACACTTAGCCCTTTGAAGAAGATGCCTGAGACAGGCGTCTACGGAAAGTACAACCAAATGGTTGTGAACTTCAACCTTGTGAACTATAAAATGAGGTATCATCGACTCGTGGCCTTTCCCTAGCCCTCTCACATTGTACATACGCGTGTTGGGACACACAACCGAGCCTAATTCTGTCTAGGTTGTTTTCAGACATTGCCCATGTAATAAAACTAGAAAGTCAAATCAATAATTCAACCAAAATGCAGCTAGAGACGAATCCGGAGATACATCTCCGAAAATAGCAGAGAAAATCCAAAGATGCATCTCCGGATGAACTTGCAATTTCTAACAATGACAAAAACACCACTACTGCCCTAACCTCAAACAAAATGGCAATGCATGTCCCTATCAGCTACCTATTTCAATTTCACTACTATCTAATGCAACTTAAACAACCTATGTTACCTTAAACATAATTCAAAACACAAAAAAAGAATGAAGTGAGAAACTTACCAAATTAGAGTTGTGCATGAGAAGTTTAAATGGAGTGAATAACTTTGTAGCAAACGAAGTAGAATGGAGTGAGTGAACATGATGAAACTTGCTCAAATCGGGTTTGGAAATGGTTTACAACAAAACAACTCAAATGATGTTTTTTGAGTGACTTCAGAAAATGAAGGAGGAAGAGAGAATAGTCTTTCGCGGGTTTATGAACAAAATGTTTCCGGATATGCATCTTCGTAAAACTCCCTGAATTTTGAATTAATGGTATTTTTGAAGATGCATCTGTGGATTCACCCTTATGTTATATAGAAATACATCTTCGAATTAAATTTTAGCAAAATAAAGGTGACTTATTTGATTACACTGAAGGGTATGTAAAAAATGTGTGTTCGAATATGTATCTCCGGACACATGGAGCATTTTTGAATTTTTACGGTGATGAAGAAGCACCCGGTAGAGTTTAAAAATAAACCCTCGAAGAAAATGGAAAAATGGATCAAAGGAGGGTGGCCTATGTGGTTCACTTGCCGAGATGTGGGCTACAAGTGGGTGCCACACGCAAGAATGTATACTCCGAGATGAACACGTCTAAGTTGTTGTCATTTTTCCGCATACTATTTATTGAGAAGAAGAGAATGACGTGATTGCTGACACTAAGGATCCGTTTGTTTCAACATTTTTTAAAAATAATTTTTATAGTGTTATGTATTTTTGTGTAAAACAATTTACAAAGAAACTTTTTATAAAAGTATTAAATGAAAATTTTAGTGTGAATAATTATTCTTAAAATGTTATTTTAGATATTTCATCGTTTTATTAAAATTAAAAAAATCACTTAATTTTGAAGATATTTCAAATATTTTTTAATAAAATACTTTTTTGAGATATAACTTTTTGAAAAAATTGTGATTTTAATTATATTTTTGATCGTTAAGGTTGGATCAGATCCTGTAGAAATGGGCCGCCAAGTACGTCTAAGGTGCTGGTCGTATTGAGAGGAGGAGGGGGTGTACCTGCAAGGCACTCCGACGCTCAAGTAAGAAAGGGTCAGAGAAAAGGGGCAAGTACAAAGTATGAGTTTCAAGGGTGATTATTGGATACCTGACCCTCTCAAGCGAGAGGGTTTATATAGAGCCCCCAGCGCGTGGTCAACAATCCTATTTTCGAGGCGAAATAACCGTTTTCCCGAAGAATAGGTAACTACCCAAACTAGTCATTGTGTCGGGCAGTGTGCCCGAAACTAGCCGTTATGTCGGGCATAAACGCAGTTTCGGGCACATGCCCTCAACTGTTCGGGGAGTGGATAAGCCGTGCGTGACGGGCAGCATTTCCAGGGAGGAGCGATGCAGTCCCTGCCCGGTTGGAGGGGCAGAAAGGTAACTTTTACCCCTTTGTGGATTGGACTTAGGCAATTTGGGCCGTTCTGGAGTAGAAGTGGATTGGGCCATGTCTAGCCATTGGTCCAGTCCAGAACAGGAGCCCTCCAAGTCGTTGCTCCTGAGCATGGGAGTGATGACTTAAGGACAGCTCGCTGCTCTGGGGAGCTATCGTGAAGTCGTCGTTTGGTGACGAGGGAGGCCACATCAGGGGTTCCCGTGACTGGTGGTGTTCGTGTCCCCGATGCTGAAGTCTAGTCTGCCCGTCGCACGGGGAGACTGACAGTTGGTTAGAATTGGAAACGTTGGGGCGCCACGTGTGCCTAGAGCCCTGTGCAGCAGTTGCTAGGCAATGATGGCTAGTTAATAGCCATCATGACCTACGAGTGCGTGCCACTGCACGTGCCTCTTCGTATAAAAGGGGAAAGTCCGTCTCATTTTGGACTTTTCACTCCCGCTTCTCTTCGTTATCTTCAGAGCGTTTGCCCATCACTGTCGTCTGCTATTCCGGCCACCGCACTAAGCTTCGAGCGACCACTTTTTGTCTTCCTAAACCAAGTAAGTTTCTGATTTTGTGCATGTTTTCGCTCTTTTTGGTGGTCAATGATATATTGCATGTGGTTAAGGCTAGGTTTAGAGGATGATTAGCTTTGTTTTTGGCGGTTGTTGGTGGTGGACGGTGGTTATGCCACTCTCCACCTATGATGTGTCGCCGAGCTATTTTTAGTGAGGGGGGCGGTTCACGGCGTTGCGACGGAGACGCATGTGTAACTGTCGTGGTCTTTCATCTTCTGGGTTGGTGATGAATTATCTGGTGGAATACTCCCAGATTTTGGTGAAGCTTTGCGGTTTTCGATGAAGCTTCAAATGGTATGAGCCCGGGGAAGCTCCTCGCCTGGGGATAATTTGTCTCGAGCGTCTCCTCGCGGGGAGGTTCCAATTTTTCTTTTGATGTTAGGGCTTAGGTCGGGGACGTTGTCCTCAGCCCTTTGCGCGCCCTTTCACTTGACTAGCAGTGGAAGGGTGGATTTGATTTATTGTTGAATTCACTTTTTTCTCTGCTTTTCAGGTGATCGATATGGCGATGGGGCCAGATGGAGAGATTATCCTGGATTCGTCCGAGGAAGAAACAAGTTCCTTAGACAGTAGTAGTTCGACGACTTCGAGTACCCCCAGTGAGGTCGCGGAGGAAGAGGAGTTGGAAGATATGGACAAGGATGTCGTCGATGGTTCCGTGGAGGAGTGGGAGGTGGCCGAACCTGCCAAACATGTGCCTACTTTTGCGACGTACTTAGGGGATGTCTTTACGAAAGTTGGGACATAGGGGGAGTGGAAGGTGCACTTTCCCTCTGAGGATAACAGGGTCTGCACGAATTAAGGGGCCCGCTTTGCTATGTATGAGTATGCCTTCAAGGAGCTGGGTCTGAGGTTGCCGTTCATCGATTTTCAGCAGTCGGTGTTCGTGCACTTGAAGTTGGCCCTTACGCAGCTGCACCCTAACTCGTTGGCCTTCATCCGAGCGTTCGAGCTGGTGTGCGAGTATCTCACCATAGGGGCTACTCTTCCTTTATTTTTCACCATCTTCCATCTTCAAAGGCAGCTTTCGGGGAGGCACTATGGTTGGGTCTCTTTGAAGCAGCCTCGCAAATTGTTTAAACCTTTTTCAGAGTCAATACGGACGTTTAAGGAGCGGTACTATGTTATCGAGCCCGTGTCCGAAGCTATCCAAGATAGCACATACATCTAGGAGATCGAGGTTGATGAGGAGGTAAATGACCTGCGTGACGAGACAGGGAAGTTCGTCGGGGAGAGGACATACAAGTTCCCTATTCACTTGGGACCCGACCATTTCACCAAGAAGCCCGATGACTATGTTCTCCAACCGCACGAGCTACACGGGCAGGATGCCGTGGCCTACGAGGCGTTGGTGAAGTAAGTTAACTCCTTCCGACTCGCTGAATGCTGGACGAAGAAGGGGTCTCCGATTTTCGAGGAGGATGGTAGCCAGAGGGTTGAGTATCATTTTATTAATACCAAGGCCCTCCTGGAGTGCAAGACTCCTGCGGAAGTCGAGAAGCTGCTTGGTAGTCTTAGTTATTTATATTTATTCGCACTATTTCTTTTCCTCGTATCTAACGTGATCGAGTTTTGTTTGTGCAGGTGAGATGCCTCAGGCCCATGAGAGGGTTATGAAGAATGCTCTTGTGAGGAACAAGGCCGGAGCAGGCCCCCTCAAGTCTCGATTCGCTGGTGCGCGTGCTCCCACTCCGGTTCAGTCTGCTGCGAGGACCTCTTCTCCCACTCCCGCTCCTCGGGGATCTCCCCTGCCTTTGACCGAATGATCCAAGCGGCCAAGGGTTACTGAAGCTGTGGATCTCAGCCGGGCCCCAGAGAAAGAAAAGTTCGAGCTTCCTCCATGCATAATGGATAGGATATTCTTTGAGGGGAACTCCTTGGTCGTGCCTCGGGCAGAATCTCTTCGTCTGGAAAGCATGGACCGCCCGAGCAAGAGGGCGTTGATGGCTCAAGATGCTTTTGCTTTGGTTAGGATGTTGGAGATGGCAGCCGTTTATGCTGAAGAGGACTCTGCAACTGAGTCCGAACTTAATGCTGCCTTGGCTACAATGGCGTCCCTCAAAGAAGAAGTCAAGAGTGCAGACGATGCTCGGAAGAAGGTTGAGGAGGAGGTGGACAGTTTGAAGAAGGAGAATTCTACGATGGGTGCGGAGAAGAAAGCGGCCGAGGAGCTAGTCCAGCAGCTGAGGGCAGTCAATACCCCAGGAGAAGATGAACCTGAAGATGTGAAGGAATTAAAGACAAGGTCCGAGCTGGTCGTCCGTATGCTGATGGTCGAGGATGACAGTATCGCCATCGCGGATGAATCCTTCAGAAACGCCGTGTCTCAACTGCGGGTGGTGAACCCTGAGCTTGACTTCTCTGTCGAGGGTACCCGACACCCTCCTCGAGGATCAGATCGAGGATCAGGCCGTGGGTAGCCATGAGCCTCCGTCCAACTCCGAGCAGGTTGATCGTATGGATGAATGAAGGATTTCCTTGTTGTA
The DNA here is from genome assembly GCA_022829125.1 of Lathyrus tuberosus. Classification (NCBI taxonomy): domain Eukaryota; kingdom Viridiplantae; phylum Streptophyta; class Magnoliopsida; order Fabales; family Fabaceae; genus Lathyrus; species Lathyrus tuberosus. The sequence continues at coordinate 16,155,738 of JALAZF010000031.1, forward strand.
ATTTTGTCCGGCCTGTGCGCCGCGTATTTGTTGTAATCTATTTAGGGGGCATGGCCCCCGTTTTATGTAATCCAGCACAATCATGGTCCTAGTGGCCACTTATCATATTAAATTATATGCCCGGTCTTGGTGGCCGGTTCTGTTATTTGCATGGTTTTACTTGCTTTTATTTTCTGCTAAGTGTTGTACTCATGCTTGTTGTGAATGTATGTCTGCCCGTGATAAGGAGTATTTGACTCATGTGAAGTTTCAGGAGGTTGCTCGTTGTATATGTGTTCGGCAGTGAGGGGTACTGGTCGAACGGTCGGGGAATATCCTGGCGGGGGTGCGGAACTCAGGTCGCGTTTGAGGCCTGAGTTCGCGGCGTGAACGTTCCATCGCGAGCTGGGGTTCTGCCAGTCATGGTACTTTGACGACGACGATGATCGATCGAGGACCGCTGTCGAGCAGTTACCCGACACGTTACTGAGCGGAGTTCTGCTTTATTGGTATGCGACGCTTGTACCTAGGCATGCATAGTGGTCGGTAGCTGACGTCTGTCGTTGTGACGGGTCGAACCGAGAATTAGCTATAGTATTGTTTTAGTTTTTCGGCGTTCCATGGTCGAGCAAGTTTTTCCCCGTTGAGATGTTCTAGGTTATAGGCCCTATTCTCCGTTTTTGCTCGGACACGATAGGGTCTTTCCTAGTTGGCGGCTAGTTTGCCCTCGCGAGAGTCTTTTTGGTTTCTCATTAGAACAAGGCTTCCTACGTCGAACTCTCGTCGTATCACCTTGGTGTTGTGCCTGATGGTAATTTTTTGTTTTAGTGAGGCTTCGCGGAGGGCTGCCCCAGTTCGGATTTCCTCGACGAGGTCGAGTTCTTCTCTTAATGATTCGTTGTTCATCTCCTCATCTAGGGGTGACTCTGTCCGCCTTGAGGGTACGTGAACTTCGACGGGGATTACAGCCTCGGTCCCGTACGCTAGACGGAAAGGTGTTTCCCCGGTTGTAGAGTGTGGAGTTGTGCGGTATGCCTATAACACACTGTGCATCTCCTTGACCCAAGCCTTCTCCGTTTCGTCCAACCTTCATTTGAGGCCTCGAAGGATGACCCGGTTTGCCACTTCGGCTTGCCCGTTTGTCTAGGGATGTTCGACGGATGCGAAGTGTTGCTTCGTACCTAGTTGGGCGACGAAGTCCTGGAACTTCCTGTCCGTGAATTGTGTCCCATTGTCTGTTACTATCGCTTGGGGGATGCCGAAACGTACGAGGATGTTTCGTTTGTAGAAGCGTAGTATATTATGGGCAGTGATTTTGGCTAGAGCCTCTGCTTCTTTCCATTTTGTGAAGTAATCTACGCCCACTATTAGGTATTTGTTCTGATTTGATCCTACCACGAAGGGTCCTAGGATGTCTAGGCCCCACCAGGCAAATGGCCACGGGGAGGACATAGCCTTGAGCTCGTTAGGTGGAGCCAGGTGCATGTCCCCGTGCCGTTGGCATTTATCGCATTTCTTCATGTGTTCTTTAGCGTCGTGCTGCATGGTCGGCCAGTAATATCCTGCTCGAAGGGCCTTTCGTGCAAGGGACCTTCCACCGAGATGTTGGGCGTTGATTCCCTCGTGGATTTCGCGCAAGACGTGTGCGACCATTTCTTCCTCGACACACTTCAGCAGCGGAATGGAGAATCCTCGCCTGTAGAGTTTATCTTCGACCAGGACGTAGGAGAAAGCTCTTCGCCTAACTATGCTGGCCTCTTTTGGGTCGGACGGAAGTTCGTCTTTAGCGAGATAGTTGTAAACAGGGGTCATCCAGCAGTTGTTGTTGCCGATCACCTGTACGTCAAGGGTCGGGGAGGCCTTCTCGATACTGGGTCGAGGAAGTACCTCCTGTATGACGGACTTGTTTCCGCCTTTCTTTTTTGTGCTGGCTAGTTTGGATAGAACGTCTGCCCGGACATTATGTTCGCGGGGAACATGTCTTACCTCCACCGCTGCAAACTTCGTCATTTCCTTTTTGACCAGGGCTAAGTATTTTGGCTTGATATTCTCCTCGGACCTGAAGGGCCACAAGTTATAAGTCTGTGCAAATGACGACTTCGTCTGTGCCTAGGTCCTCGGCTAGGCGCAATCCAGCGAGGAAGGCTTCATATTCAACCTGGTTGTTAGAGGTTGGGAAGGACAGGATGAGTGATACTTCAATAATGATTCCTTCGTTGCTTTTCAATATGATGCCCGTGCCGCTCCCTGCCGAGCTTGAGGCACCGTCCACAAAAATGGTCCATTTGCGCGCTTCGCTCGCGGGGGAGTCTGTGAATGTCATTTTTGCGACGAAGTCGGCTAGAGCCTGGACTTTGAGGGCTTTCCTGCCTTCATACTGGATGTCAAATTCGGATAGTTCAAGCGACCATTTGAGCATTCGACCGACCATGTCAGGTCGTCCCAGCAGCTGCTTTATGGTTGATCTGTTCGAACCACGATCGTGTGGGCCAGGAAGTAGTGTCTTAATCTTCTGGCTGCGTTGATGAGGGCCAGAGTCACTTTCTCTATCTGTTGGTATCTTAACTCTGGTCCTTGCAGTGCTTTGCTCGTGAAATATATAGGCTTCTGTCCGTCAGGAGTCTCGCGGATGAGAGCGACACTCACTGCTTCGGTTGCTACGACGAGGTACAGGTACAAAGTTTCGCCATTGTCCGGGCGAGAGAGGACTGGTGGCTCTGGGAACGCCCGTTTCAGATGGAGAAGAGCCTTGTCACATTCCTCGGTCTATTCGAATGTTGACTCCTTGCGGAGGAGTTTGAAGAATGGTAGGGCGTGCTGGGCAGATTTGGCCACGAAACGAGATAGTGACGCGAGCATCCCATTGAGGGACTGGATGAATTTCTTTGACTTGGGCGTTGCAAACTCGGAAAATGCTTGGAACTTATCAGGATTGGCCTCGATTCCCCGCTCTGTTAAATAGAAGCCGAGGAACTTTCCTGCCCAGACACCGAACATGCACTTCTCCTGGTTGAAACGCATTTTGTATTTTCTGGCCTGTTCGAAGACCTTCCTTAAATGGGCAGTGTGATCGGTTTCCTCGTGGGATTTTACGATCATGTCGTCCATGTAGACTTCGAGCATGTCGCCTATCTCTCCCCGGAAAACTTTGTTCATCATTCTTTGATAGGTCGCTCCGGCGTTCTTCAGGCCAAAGGGCAATACGGTGTAGTAATAATTGTCCGATTCGGTCATGAAGGCCGTGTATTTTTTGTCGGCCATCGCCATTGGAATTTGATTATAGGCTGAGTAGGCGTCCATGAACGATAAAAGTTTAAAACCGGCAAATTATCAACAAGTTTATCAATATTGGGGGGGATAGGCATCCTTCGAGCATGCCTTGTTAAGATCGGTGTAATCAATGCACATTCGCCATTTGCCATTAGATTTTTTCACAAGTACAACGTTGGACAGCCAAGTGGTGTACTTGGCCTCCGAAATAAATTTGGCCTCGAGGAGGTCCTTTACAGCTTTTTCTGTAGCCTCCGTTTTCTCCAGAGACTGCTTTCTCCTACGTCGTGCTACGGCCTTGACGGCCGGGTCAATTGTCAGTTGGTGGCAGGCGACGGACGGGTCCAAGCTGGGCATCTCGGCGGCGCTCCAGGTGAAGAGGTCGGCGTTCTCACGGAGGCGTGCTTTGAGCTGCTTCCTCGCTATGTCGGGCAGGTCTGCTCCAATCTTCACTCCCCGCTGAGGGTCGTAGCCGAACAGAACGAGCTCGAAGTTGCCATCCGGGATTGGGCGCATCGGATAGGAGCTGCTGCTGGATGAGTCGGTTGAAGCTGCTCGGTCCTCCTGTTGGTCCTCCTCGGTGAAGCGGCTGTCGAGGTCGATGGAGTCGACCTGAGGCAGAGGTTTGGCTTCCTCGGAACTGCTGGGCAAGGCTGGCTTGCTTGATACCTTTGGCTTGGATGCAATGGCGTTGATCCCCTTTGTGGCTGCTTCAAAACACCGTCGTGCAGCTTTGATGTCGCCGTGGAGGGTGGCGACCATCCCTTTAGAAGTGTAATACTTCATCTTGAGGTGGACTGTTGAAGGCTCAGCTACCAACTCGGCCAGAGTTGGTCTTCTGAATATGCACTGGTAAAGCGACGGGCAGTCGATTACCATAAATTGTACCTTGACGGATCTGGTCGTCTCATCTGATCCGAAGGTTACGATCAATTCGACATATCCCCATGGCTTGGTCACTGATCCGTTGAATCCCTGTAAATCGGACCCCACATAGGGGGAAAGGTGTGATTCGTCCAGCTGAAGTGTTGAAAACAGCTGGGAGTACATGATGTCGACCGAGCTGCCCTGGTCGACGAGGATTCTGCGAACGTCGAAGTTCGCCATTCGGGCTCTGACGAGCAAGGGTATGCTCGAGTTTGGGACCCCCCGAGGAGCTCTTCCCGATAGAAGGAGATGGGGATAGAGCCCCCTAGGCCTGATCGAGCGTGGTCACCTTATTAGAGCTTGTGTTGATCAGATGCTTGAATTTTCGTGTCACGGAGCCCACCGTGACTTTGTTAAAGCCCCCGCCAGAGATAACCATGGCAGAGGGAAACGTCTCCCACGGGATGTGGGCCGCGAAATAAGCAGGGGCGCTGAGGAGGGTACCTCTTCCTTCGATATGGACATAGCGACCTGGATGTTGGCTTCTTCCGAGGAGGGTACCTCTTCCTCTATTTTCTTGGACTCCTAGGCGTCCTGCCGAGGAGTGTCCTTCTTCTTCGTGAACTGTTTCAGGTGGTCGTCCCTGATTAGTATCTCGATAGCATCCTTCAGATGGATGCAGTCTTCAGTAGTGTGGCCGTGACTCTTGTGGAAACGACAGTACTTCGATTTGTCGGCGTTGGGTTTGGTCGGCAGTTGTTTGGGGAAACGGACCCCCGCCTGTTTGAATTCTGAATTCGCGCACTTAGACAGTATCTTCTCCCTGGAGATGGTCAGGGGGGTATAGTCGTGGAATCGCCCGGATGGCCCCTTGCTGTCGCGGGAGTCCCGGGGACGGTCCTCGCGCCTCCTTTCATCTCGACGAGATGTTGAGGTTTCCTTGCCTCTGGAGGCCCGAGCGTTCTCCTGATGGCGTGATGCTCGAACGTTACTGGCTGCAACCTTCTCTTAGTACTGAATCTGCGATTGGGCTTTGAGGAGGAGGGCATCTAGGTTCCTCGGTGGTGCGAGGCCGACGACTTTAGAAAACTTAGAGCCCGGGCGGAGTCCTTGCTCGAGCAGAAACTTTTTCATCTCGTCCGTTGTAGGGACCTGTACTGCTTCTTTGTTGAACCTCTCGATATATGCGCGGAGAGGTTCGTCTTTTCCTTGGATTATGGCTCCGAGGGAGGCCTTAGTCTTGGGGTGACGGCGAGAAGCTGTGAAATGACGTGAGAACATTCTGCCCAGTTGCCTCAATGAGGTAATGGACTTTTCGGGCAGCTGCTTGTACCATGTCATCGCCCCTTTTCGGAGCGTGGTCGGGAATAGCTGACACTTTATGGCGCCTTGTACGCCACGGTAGTCCAATAGCGCATCGATGTTCTCGATGTGTTCGTCGGGGTCAGTAGTCCCGTCGTACGTGCCCAGTGACGGGGGCTTCTCCAGGCCCTTAGGGAGACGGGTAGCCAAGATTTCCTGGGACAATGGACAGCGAGGCTCATCGTCGCTGCTGGAACTGGTGAATGACGGGGACCGAAGGGTACGCTCGCGGCGGCGGTTCCTTCGGGGAGAAGGTGATCGGGCCCGACCTTTAGACTGGACCGGGGGTGACTGCTCGTTCCTTCGGGTCCTCTTGTGGGCGGGAGAGTGCTGGTTACGCGGGGAAACCTGGTCACGCTTCCGGACGGCGTGAGGGTCAGGCTCTTGGCGCAGTCTTCGGTCGATATCTCTCCGGGGCCGCGGGCTCCTTGATCGTCGCTGGTTCCTCCTCGGAGGAGGGGATCTTGGACGGTTGGACTCCTCTAATGCCCCGATCCTCTCGTTCTGCTGCAGGATTAGGGCGTTGGTTTTGTTGATCGCCTCCAGGAGGGCCGCCACGGCCGGGTCGGCGTTGGGCAGAACAGGAATGGGCTGGATGTCCAGCGAGGGCTGATCATTGTTGCGGTCAGCAGAGGTAGGGGAAGGAGAAGTTGCGGCCCCGCCCCTCAGAAAACGGGCATCTCGGAGAAGAGATGACTGGCTATCAACGTCAGTCTTGTTGACGGGGAGGACAACGGGTTGGAGAACACCTTTGACGTGATCTTGAGAGGCCATGATGATGATCTTGGAAATTTGCTTTGATCTTTGGTTTCCGGGGAAAGAAAGATGAGGAAAACAAGAGTTCCCACATACGGCGCCACTGATCGTGAAGGCTAGATCAGATCCTGTAGAAATGGGCCGCCAAGTACGTCTAAGGTGCTGGTCGTATTGAGAGGAGAATGAGGTGTACCTGCAAGGCACTACGACGCTCAAGTAAGAAAGGGTCAGAGAAAAGGGGCAAGTACAAAGTATGGGTGTCAAGGGTGATTATTGGATACCCGACCCTCTCAAGCAAGAGGGTTTATATAGAGCCTCCAGCGCGTGGCCAACGGTCCTATTTTCGAGGCGAAATAACCGTTTTCCCGAAGAATATGTAACTACCCAAACTAGCCGTTATGTCGGGCAGTGTGCCCGAAACTAGCCGTTATGTCGGGCATAAACGTAGTTTCGGACACATGCCCTCAACTGTTCGGGGAGTGGATAAGCCGTGCGTAACAGGCAGCATTTCCAGGGAAGAGCGATGCAGTCCCTGCCCGGTTGGAGGGGCGGAAAGGTAACTTTTGCCCCTTTGTGGATTGGACTTAGGCAATTTGGGTCGTTTTGAAGCAGAAGTGGATTGGGCCATGTCTAGCCATTGGTCCAATTCAGAACAATTTTGATCTTCAAGAATGTATGTTTATATTATAAGATTTCAAAATTAATTTTTCAATTAAAAAAAAGAATTTAAGATATTTATAATATTTTTATAAAAAATATTTTTGAAAATATAAAAAAATTATTATTTTTAAAATAAAACAAACAGATCCTAAGTATTTGGGTTATGTTGCTTTAAACGCAAAAAAGAATAAAAAAAAGGTTATGTGAAATATTTATTAAGAAATTTGTTGTGAACGAAAATATTTATTAAGAAACTATCTAAAATATTTATTAAGAAATTATGTAAATTTCGTTGAAGAAATAATCTAGAATTAATTGGAAAAATTATATCAATGACGACGGTTAGGATTATGCGGACGTGAGAGTTCCTATAAAAAATATATTGCAGATATTTTATAATTTAATAAGTAATTTGTTAGTAGAAAAAAATATAAACCTACCGGAATTTAGTTAACAAGTCCTTAGAATATGACAATTCTTTCCATTTTTATTGGATATCCACAAAATTTATAAACAACAATTAGGATAAAAATTTGTAAAATTGGTATGAGCATATATATATATATATATATATATATATATATATATATATATATATATATATATATATATATATATATATATATGTTAATATCCCTATTAAATTTCTACGCATTTTAATATAAATATTTGTTTATTTCATAACTCAACAATAATATCTTCAAATTTATTTAAATGTTAAAAAATTAAAATGACGTGATAAATTATAATTGATTGATAACTTTTTATTAGAAATACAGATAAACGAATATGAATATTGATACTTAGATATCTATAATACTATGTCCAAACTGTGCACATTGATATCCCTACTTAGAATAAAATAAAACTAATTTAAAAAATAAAAAAAATAAATATAAAATGAGTCTAGTTTAACTCATTCTAAGAGTTTTTAACTTATTCTAAGGTTAATTCTTTTATCTTACTCTAATCATAAATTTTATATTAGATTTACTTGAATGACTAATTAAATAAAATACCGGTCTAATTTTTAAATTAGATTTAGTTTAAAGACTATGATTGAAAGTAAGTTAAAAAAAATTATTCTTGGAGTTAACCCAATCATATAAAATAAAAGGCTTAAATGTATTTTTGGTTCCCAGTTTGATGATTTTTAAATTCTGATAAAGTTCTGATAATGTATCAAAATTGAATCATCTGAATAAAAGAGCAACTGCATTAGTAGTTCAGAGAACTTGTAATGTTCAAAAACTGAATAAAAAAAGTAATGTTAAGAAAATATAGTTTAATTAATCACTTTTAAAATAAGCACTTAAAAAATAAACACGTTTAAAATAAGCATTTACCTTAACTGACTTATGGAAAGCATATCCAAGAATATTACTTCTCATATCTCTAACACCAAGGTTAACAATTATATATTCTCTTTCCAAAGCTTCCATAACAGGTTGACCTTCTGAACCAAGGAAAATATGAATAATAATATAAACAGATATGAACAGATTAAACCCAAACTTCGCAATGTAAATTGAATATGCAAATATATGTAGAAGAGAAAAAAGAGGGGTACCATGAAACCCTAATTTCTTCTTTCGTTGGCTACAGAAAAAACCCAACATATGACATACTCATATCAAAGCACAGATCTCCCACTCAAATGGTCGATGAAAAAAGAAGAAGAAGAAGAATGGAGCGTCATCAGAAGAGAGAAGAATGAAGAAAAAGAGAGGCAACGCAAGAGAGAGGAAAGGAAGAGGAAGAGAGAGGTAGAAGATGAGACAATAAAGAAGAACATGAAGTGAGGGAATTTGAAGAGGTAGATTTTAGATTTTGAATAAAAGAGGAGAAGCAAAGTCTATGCATAAATCTTGAAAACGTAAAAATAGGCCATAGAGATGTAGGGAATAGGGTATGCAAAGAGTTCTTTCTCTTACTAAAGTAATTATAACTTTTTCAAACCCAAATAAAATTAATTTTTTTGTAACGAAACCCAAAATCAGCATGTAAGGAAGTGGATTGCAAAGGAGAATTGATTAAGTCTTCAATTAAGCTATCCATGTGGCAAGCTTAGGAGCCAGAAGGGGCAGTTTAGTCTTTTATAGAACATGTTTTATAGAACATCTTATTACAACAAAACATTATTATTATCACCACACTGCATTGCACGTAATTCTTTGAACTTTATATTTCTGGTTTACCATTCATACTACTCTACTTACTTTATGGACTACTCTAGACTTAGTTGGCCAATTGCTCCTTCTAATGTGACCAAATGCAGTATAAGAAAACTTTATGTTTAAAAAATATATGCACTTAATTTCATATATTATGTTTAAATTTTTTTTATCTTAAATTAAAAAGGACACTGATGCAACTTGTAAATTTGTACTATTTTTGAATAGATGAATTCCTTTCATCACATTTGAATTGAATTTAAATAAGTCTACTTACTTTATGGACTACTCTAGACTTAGTTGGCCAATTGCTCCTTCTAATGTGACCAAATGCAGTATAAGAAAACTTTATGTTTAAAAAATATATGCACTTAATTTCATATATTATGTTTAAATTTTTTTTATCTTAAATTAAAAAGGACACTGATGCAACTTGTAAATTTGTACTATTTTTGAATAGATGAATTCCTTTCATCACATTTGAATTGAATTTAAATAAGTCTAACATAAATTAGTAATTAGTAAGGTAATTAATGAAACATCATTAATTTCCTCAATTTGAAATTCAATATATTGTTAACAACTAATTAAATAGTTCTATTTTATAAAATATATTTAAATATAAATTTTAAATTTTAAATTATTTTTATTAAATTGATTAATTTGCTTTCACAAATATTTGTCTTTGCAGGTATAAAAACACTCCAGAAATGTCCTGCTATATTACTTGCTAAGATGTTATATAATACTGTAATGTAGAAGATTCTTTCACAATTTAAATAATATCAATATCTCTTTTTTACTAGGATGTTAAATACAAGGGATATTGTTTTACTAAAATAATCAATGCCTATAGTTAAAGTCTAGTGATATATGACTGTATGTCACATGAATGGATATAGTTGTATACAGCTATTATTAATTTATTTTAAAAAGAATTAGTTTTCTTTCATATTTGTTTTTCTACACGTTGCTTGTTTTCTTTGCATAGATGAAATATATAAACTATTTTTTATTTATTTATAAAAATCTATTTAAATCAACCTTTAAACAAATTGTTTTGTAATGTTAATAATTCTCTATGTAATTAATATGAATCAATATAAAAACACATATTTATTATTATTATATTGAAGATAAACATTCTATAAATTGATTTCTATAATAAAATGAGAGTAAAGTATTTTGATTAATAATAAATAATAATTAATAAAATAGTTAAGTAAATTGAAATATATAAATCTATAATATAATTAATTTGTAAAATTACAAATAACTTATTCCATTTCTTTCTTTATAATTATTTTTTGTTTTTGTTTTTAAACAAACTTATATAATATATTTAATTTTGGAGTATTATTGATAAATTATAATTAAAATTATATTAAAAAATTTTAATGACAAAATTAAAAAAAATACACTCATAAATTTAGCTAATATTTAATTAAGAGTATTATTGATAAATTATATTGAAAATAAAAGCATTATGAAAACATATAAAATCAAATAAAAAAATAAAAATTATATTTTGCCATTATGAAAACGTAGATAGTTAAGCAATAAAATAGCACAAAATATCCTATAAAATTAAAACTGAATCTTGTTATCCTATAAATAATTATTTCAAATGTACATTTGAATTATAGCACTACAAAATATCCTCATATTCAAACAATATATATTTTCCTTATTTACATCATTAATAACTAATAATTTTCATATTTTTCTCGTATTTTAATTGATGAATAAGTATTTAATATATTGTAAATATGTTCAATTGATTGAAAAATATCACATTTTTCCCGTATTTGAAAAATAGCACAATTTTCCCTGTAATACAATTAAACTAAAAATAAAATAGAATTAATAAAAATCAGTAAATATAAAAAATATAAATAATTTATATTTTTTTTAAAAATAGACTAAATACTCGCAGACATCTATTGGTATTTTTTTATAAAAATATTTACGCAATGATTTAGTTTTATAAATATCAAATAATATTATAGTATTTATAAATATTATTTTAATTGTATAAATAAATATTATTAACATGTTTGAAATTATATAAATATTATTTACTAAAATTTTATATAAATATAATTTTCATGTTTGAATCAATAATTATATCTTAGTTTTATTTTTGTGATCATTAAATAATTTAAAATATTTCATATTTTAAGAAGCCATTACAATCAAATCCCATTAAAATATCTTTTCGCCTTTTATTTTGTGGAACGGTAACATTTTTCTTCATTAGTTTAAAAATCATTAAATAAATATATATTAGGAGACATAAAAAACCTTACATATTTATCATAAGTTACAAAATATGGGAAAAGTTTTACATAATGTACTTAATGGACAAAACTCTAAAACATTGTCTATCCAAGCATATTGCTACATAATCAAAAAGCAGAACCTCACAAGACACAATGCATCATTAAAATAAATCACGCTAGCACATGAACATGAAGGAATTATTATAACATAGATAAAAATTATGTAATTTAGATCCTCGAAAACATGGTTATCATTGATATCATTAAACTCACTGCTTTGAATATTATCAAGTTTCACCCAAAAATGTGGTTGCCACTGCTTCCATTATAGGATTTGTTAAACAGACCAAGGTACTGACTTGGTATGGAATTTGACAACCTTTTGTTGAAGAAACAACAAAAACAATCATATATATATATATATATATATATATATATATATATAAAATTTAGAAAAACTTAATAATAGAGTAATTCCTTGTATCACATAAAGCACAACAGAAGCAAGCACAATTGTAGAGTCGCAACCGCAAATGTAACACTGCAACATACACAATTTCAATTGTAATGCCTGCAACATACACAATTTCAATTGTAATGCCTGCAACATTTAGAACTTTTTAAGCAACTATGTTTCTGCATTTGCAACTCAAACACTATTGAGAATTACTGAAAAAATAACTCTGCAATAAAAAACTATACCTCACTGGCCAAATTTTTTCCAACATATTTTCGTCACTTATAACCGTTAAAGTAGAAACATGAAGCATTGGGCTAGATTTTCCAGACAGGTCAGCGATGTGCTTTTCCACCTGATATTTTTTATTTTTACATTCATGATAACTTGCAGAAGAAATACTCTTATATCCAGATTAAACTTTAAAAGAACTTAATAAAAATATCAAATGGCAAGCCATACTTCCTCTTCAGCGGTGGCTCAAGATTTACATGCAGCAATGGACACAGCAAATATAGCATTTGCTGCATTTACACCAAGTTCCCTTGCAAATAAATCAGAAACAAAACAAATGAAAAAAATTAAAAATAGATCATAACGGGCATAATAGATCATACCTACCGTGCTCGATCAATCCAACTCTTTATTGAGGAGAGCTACATTGTTGGCTATAAGCACAGTCCTACATGTTTTAGCTAACAATCAAAATTCACAGTTCAAAATTTAACTGCATAAATTTCCACAAATATTGATTAATTCTATTGAATTGAAAACTATCTTTACTAACCGAAAATTGCAGAAATCACATTGTGACCTCCAGGAGCTTGACCACCAGACAAAACTACGTTAACTCCCAACTTTTGATTATGCAGCACAGTATCAAAACGACTCGGCACCAACATCGCTGACGGTTGCCCGAACAGGTTTGGAGACAGCTTTGCAATCTCATCTACAGAAATGATACAATAAAAAAAAGACAGTGAAGTCAAGATTTATACGAAAAAAATGAAAATTGATGGATGAGAGATAAAGTGGTTAAGACATGAAGACCAATATTTTCAGCAGCAGAGCTTTGAAAACACACATTTGTGAACCTCCACACCCACAAATACTTTGAATCCATCTCTAGTGAAGCACCTTCTACCAGTATATAAACATCGCATTCAAAATCATAAAAAATACACGGGATCTAGAACATGTGCAAATGTAGATGGACAAAAAAGTTTACAGGATTTATCAAAATTGAAGTAGCTGGTAGTACGGATAAACAGGGCCGGTCCAACACATCTTGAGGCCTAAGGCAAAATTTATAATTAAATATTTTTAATATAATAAAAAATATATTTTTTTAAATTAATATATTTTAAATTTTTTAGGACATAAAAACATTAAATTATTATAATTAATTTTATTTTTAATTAATAATAAAATTAATTCATCTAAATACTCTTTCCATTATTTAAAAAATTATAATTGAAAAACAATACTAAATTAAAAAAAAATAGTTATAATTTTTCCTATTATCTTTATGAACTCAAAAGTTTATTATTCATGTGATTTTTAAATTAATAAATTAAAGAATACATATCGTAAATAATTGTTATTATTATATATTTTAAAATATTTTATTTTCTAATTGATATATTAAATAATTAAAAAAATATTTTATAAAAATCAATTTATTAAAATCAAATAAATATAAAATAAAATTTTGAGGCCCTAGGCGGTAGCCTTTGTGGCCTACCCCCAGGGCCGGCCCTGCGGATAGACATCTGCATTAGTGTTCACAAGACTGTAAAGTTCTGATAATGTATCAAAATTGAATCATCTGAATAAAAGAGCAACTGCATTAGTAGTTCAGAGAACTTGTAATGTTCAAAAACTGAATAAAAAAAGTAATGTTACGAAAATATAGTTTAATTAATCACTTTTAAAATAAGCACTTAAAAAATAAACACGTTTAAAATAAGCATTTACCTTAACTGACTTATGGAAAGCATATCCAAGAATATTACTTCTCATATCTCTAACACCAAGGTTAAGAATTATATATTCTCTTTCCAAAGCTTCCATAACAGGTTGACCTTCTGAACCAAGGAAAATATGAATAATAATATAAACCGATATGAACAGATTAAACCCAAACTTCGCAATGTAAATTGAATATGCAAATATATGTAGAAGAGGAAAAAGAGGGATACCGTGAAACCCTAATTTCTTCTTTCGTTGGCTACAGAAAAAACCCAACATATGACATACTCATATCAAAGCACAGATCTCCCACTCAAATGGTCGATGAAAAAAGAAGAAGAAGAAGAATGGAGAGTCATCAGAAGATAGAAGAATGAAGAAAAAGAGAGGCAACACAAGAGAGAGGAAAGGAAGAGGAAGAGAGAGGTAGAAGATGAGACAATAAAGAAGAACATGAAGTGAGGGAATTTGAAGAGGTGGATTTTAGATTTTGAATAAAAGAGGAGAAGCAAAGTCTATGCTTAAATCTTGAAAACGTAAAAATAGGCCATAGAGATGTAGGGAATAGGGTATGCAAAGAGTTCTTTCTCTTACTAAAGTAATTATAACTTTTTCAAACCCAAATAAAATTAATTTTTTTGTAACGAAACCCAAAATCAGCATGTAAGGAAGTGGATTGCAAATGAGAATTGATTAAGTCTTCAATTAAGCTATCCATGTGGCAAACTTAGGAGCCAGAAAGGGGCAGTTTAGTCTTTTATAGAACATCTTATGTTCTTATATGGTAGATTTTAAAATCCAGCTTTTTAGTTCCCAAATTTTACATCATTTGTGATTTCGTTAGTCCCTTTCCAGTTTAACATATGTTATTGATGATTAGGATAAAAAATTCCGTTTTAATGACGTGTCCGAAATAATTTATTGTTTTAATTAATCAATTAACTAATTATTAATATTTTTAATTATGTTTTTATTTTAGAATTATTTTAGAATTAATTAATTAAAATTTATACTTAAACATATTAGGCCCAACCTTTATAACTCATATTCACATGGTACTTTTTCAATTCAAATATTATTGTTTGAATAACCAATATAAATACTAAAATGTTTTCTAAATAAAACGATGTGGGACTGTTGAGAACAACACCTAAGAAGCAACCCATGAAAACAAATATAATGCAGCAACACTTGTAATAAAGAATAGCAGCAATGAGAGAGAAATGAGTCTTAAATAATGCATAATTAAAGAAACAATAGTATGTATTTTACTAAGTTAATACCAATTGAACAAATAGTTAGCATTAAACATCACTCCATACTTAGATTTTCATTATCATCTTCTATACTTCCTTCAAGCTAGTTTGTTGTCGATGAATGTTTCTTCCTTCTCAATATACTTTTTGACAACCATGCCAATATGTTCACTAATGCAAGTGTTGACCTTTGGAAATGATGAAGATATGTTTTGAATTTGACCACAAACATCTTTGAGAGATCTAGAGCCTTCAAGAAGGAGGCAACCAATTTACTATTCCTTTGCTGCAAACCAATTTACTATTCCTTTGCTGCAACCTATTTCTCAAGACTGACAACAACCTCTCAACATAAAAATTTAAACTGACTTGATTATTAAACAAGGAAGCAACAATAAGAAAAGGAATTTATAAGCATATTCAAGACTGACATGCATAGTTTCCCATGTCGTTAATGGCATTGTCATTAGAAGTGTTTATATTTTCTTGTTGTAATAATATCATGGCCAAATTATTTGCAACTCATTATGAAGTTATCCATATAAAATTAGTTGAGGATGTTCCGCAATGAATGAAACAAATATATATCTTCTTTCTAAGTTATAATGGTGTCAAAGGTATCAAATTATATGAGTTTAAGATAGTGGTCTGCTGTTCCTTTTACTAAGCTTAGCATGTTCCATTTACCGTAATAGCACAAACATCAGTGTAATACATCAGTGACCAATACATCAGTGTATTAACAGTGACCAATTACCAAATACAAAAACTTTCAAACATTAATATTTCAGCGCTTTGTTTTACTTGAAGCACTCAATTCTGAGGTGCACGAAGAGTATTGGTATTTTCTGTAGATTCTTAACATGTTAACAAGTTACGACGATCATATTCCATGTTTTGGCAAGAATATGTTGAATTTCTGAGAGTTTACTTCTATGATTGTTGTCTAACATTCAGTAGCTTAGATGTATATATAGATTGTTGCCAAACATTCAGTATTATGTATGTTCAAAGTCCCACATTGTTTGGTTTGGATTTTATTTTAGTGTTTATATATATCATAAACTAGTCTCATATGAACTCAGGTTATGGGTTGGAGAAATGATCCAAAAATATGGGCTTTCAGCCCAAATGATTTATTTTAAACTTAGCATTAAATTAAATAATTTATAAATAAATATTTAAAATAATTTATTTAAAATTATTAAAGTACTAAGTAAAAAATTATTAAATAATAAATTATCCTAATCAATTTCCAAGTCATTACAATTAAAAAAATAATAATAAATAAGCTTAGTCATCAATACCAAGTCATTAAAATTTTTATCTTAATAATCAATGTCAAGTATGCAAAATTGGAGGGGGACCAACCAAATCCCAAATGAGGTAAAGTTTAGGACTAAAAAATTGGTTTTTAAAATGGAGGGATTAAAAGTTAAAAAATATTAAAGTAGGGGGACCAAAAGTGCATTTAAGCCAAAATAAAATAAACATATATGTTTTTAAGTTTTAGAGTGTGAACTGAGTTAACTCTAATTATCCACCATGGTGTTCTAAAGAGCCAACTGATCATACTTGAACCTGTTGTTTCATCACTTTAGAGGTGTTCTCTAGGATGTCATTTAGCACGTTAGACTAGATGATCAATCATTCTAGATACTTTATTGAAGCCATTTTTTTTTGTTCTCTCTCCAATAAGGTTACTTCTAAAGCGCCAACCGGTCATACTTGAACTTGTTGTTCCATCACTTTAGAGGTTACTTCTAAAGAGCCAACTGGTCATACTTGAACCTGTTGTTCCATCACTTTAGAGGTGTTTTCTAGGATGTCATTTAGTCACGTTAGACTTAATAATCAATCATTCTAGATACTTTATTGAAGCCCATTTTTTTGGTACTACCTCCAATAAGGTTCCTTTCTGGCTCCTACCGGTTTTCCTTCATGAAGCAGATTATGTGTTATCTCAACCAACTCTTATTTGAGTACCAGAGTCTATTCTTGACTCATTAACCATGTTCCCATTTAAACCCCAACTCTTTATGCAAGAGTCCCCAAAGAAGTCAGCTGTTAGATGACTGCAGGGAATCTGATTCCTATAAACACTAACATGTTTTCTAAATAAAACGATGTGGGACTGTTGAGAACAACACCTAAGAAGCAACCCATGAAAACAAATATAATGCAGCAACACTTGTAATAAAGAATAGCAGCAATGGGAGAGAAATGAGTCTTAAATAATGCATAATTAAAGAAACAATAGTATGTATTTTACTAAGTTAATACCAATTGAACAAATAGTTAGCATTAAACATCACTCCATTCTTAGATTTTCATTATCATCTTCTATACTTCCTTCAAGCTAGTTTGTTGTCGATGAATGTTTCTTCCTTCTCAATATACTTTTTGACAACCATGCCAATATGTTCACTAATCCAAGTGTTGACCTTTGGAAATGATGAAGATATGTTTTGAATTTGACCACAAACATCTTTGAGAGATCTAGAGCCTTCAAGAAGGAGGCAACCCATTTACTATTCCTTTGCTGCAAACCAATTTACTATTCCTTTGCTGCAAACCAATTTACTATTCCTTTGCTGCAACCTATTTCTAAAGACTGACAACAACCTCTCAACATAAAAATTTAAACTGACTTGATTATTAAACAAGGAAGCAACAATAATAAAAGGAATTTATAAGCATATTCAAGACTGACATGCATAGTTTCCTATGTCGTTAATGGCATTGTCATTAGAAGTGTTTATATTTTCTTGTTGTAATAATATTATGGCCAAATTATTTGCAACTCATTATGAAGTTATCCATATAAAATTAGTTGAGGATGTTCCGCAATGAATGAAACAAATATATATCTTCTTTCTAAGTTATAATGGTGTCAAAGGTATCAAATTATATGAGTTTAAGATAGTGGTCTGTTGTTCCTTTTACTAAGCTTAGCATGTTCCATTTACTGTAATAGTACAAACATCAGTGTAATACATCAGTGACCAATACATCAGTGTATTAGCAGTGACCAATTACCAAATACAAAAACTTTCAAACATTAGTATTTCAGCGCTTTGTTTTACTTGAAGCACTCAATTCTGAGGTGCACGAAGAGTATTGGTATTTTATGTAGATTCTTAACATGTTAACAAGTTACGACGATCATATTCCATGTTTTGGCAAGAATATATTGAATTTCTGAGAGTTTACTTCTATGATTGTTGTCCCACATTGTTTGGTTTGGATTTTATTTTAGTATTTATATATCATAAACTAGTTTCATATGATATCAGGTTATGGGTTGGAGAAATGATCCAAAAATATGGGCCTTCAGCCTAAATAATTTATAAATAAATATTTAAAATAATTTAATTAAAATTATTAAAGTACTAAGTAAAAAATTATTAAATAATAAATTATCCTAATCAATTGCGAAGTCATTACAATTAAAAAAATAATAATAAATAAGCTTAGTTATCAATACCATGTCATTAAAATTAAAATTTTTATCTTAATAATCAATGCCACGTATGCAAAATTGGAGGGAGACCAACCAAATCCTAAATGAGGTAAAGTTTAGGACTAAAAAGCTGGTTTTTAAAATGGAGGGATTAAAAGTTAAAAAATATTAAAGTAGGGGGACCAAAAGTGCATTTAAGCCAAAATAAAATAAACATATATGTTTTTAAGTTTTAGGGTGTGAACTGAGTTAACTCTAATCATCCACTATGGTGAGAATTTCATTAAATTTGAAGTGGTTGATTTCCAATACATAGGAGGGCAAATGTGTATGTTGGAATTAGGGGTGAGAATATGCTAGACCAACTAACAGGGGCCTACAGCCTAGCCTACATAGATCAAGGTTAGGCTAGATTTTTTTTTAAAAGAGAAAATGCATAAGCTTTTTTATAAGCCTATTTAGTTAAATAGGCAAAATCGCATGCCATATAAAAAGTTTTATAAGCCTATCATGGCGGCCTATTTATTAAGTGTTATGGACTGGGCCAACGCCTGCCCACCAGTCGGGC
The DNA here is from genome assembly GCA_022829125.1 of Lathyrus tuberosus. Classification (NCBI taxonomy): domain Eukaryota; kingdom Viridiplantae; phylum Streptophyta; class Magnoliopsida; order Fabales; family Fabaceae; genus Lathyrus; species Lathyrus tuberosus. Next base: position 16,174,803 of record JALAZF010000031.1, read on the forward strand.
AGGCCCAACCCAATAATCTTGGGTGACCCAACAAGACCCACTTTCGCCCAGTGTCGAGCACGTGCCCATCTTCCTCTAGTGTCGGCCATGGTGAACAGACACCGTCGAGCAGAGCCTTTGGCCCTTATGAGGACACTCATCTCCTCGACCTCCGCGTGCTCCTCCCACGAGGACACGTCACCTTGTAACCTCCCACCTCCGAAAGAGGCGGTCTGCCCACCTTCAGGAGATCTCGGGACCGTTACCCTAGGGCGAAGACCACGTGCTGGTCGTCCCTACGCCACGTAAGCCCTGGCAGTCACCTGGATTGGGCCTGACAATCCAGCCTAGTGCAGGAGACCATTGGCCCCGCGCTGGGGGCATTCTATAAATACTCTCTCATTTGAGAGGGTCAGGTTACGTTCATTCTAAATCTCACTCCTATATTTTGTACTTGCTTACTCCCGTTTCCTGACTTTGGCATCGGAGTACCGTGCAGGTATACCCCACCGCCGTTTCATCACTACCGGAGTTGAAGAACTCACAGCGTTGTTGGTCACTATCATACTTTCTGATCCAGGTATGATCAGTGGCGCCGTCTTTGGGAAAACTTGCTTCCCCGTTTTCCTCACTGTTAAACCAAAGCAATTTCTACCTTTTCTGACAGCCATGACCAGCACCCAACCTGGGAACAAAGCTCCGGACTCCGCCTTCTCGCAGCCTGACAACGGAGACCACCATGAGGACAACGCTGCCATCCACGTCGAGGAAGGCGGCGTAAGGGACGGACAGATCGCCTCCCCTTTTTCCGAAGACGCGGAATATGATGTCGTCCAACAGGATATCCCGCCGGTTGTTTACCAGCTAGTCGCTCCACCACCAAACGCAGATCCGGGCACGGTGACCCTATTTGCCTTGGTAAACCAAACCAACCAAATGATTGGCCCGCAGAATCTCAGGATCGAAGCGCTCGAGAGAGGACGACCGCGATGCTCTTCCCCGAGAAGACATCGTAACCCACCATCTCCCAACCGTCCTCCTTCCCCGCGAAGGACTCCCCCGGCGAGCTCTCGCAGCCCCTCCCTGCAACGTGAGGGCCGCCGACCACGTTTGGAGCGACCCCAGCCCGCGGTCGCCCAGAAGCGTCATCACTCCCTTCCTCTACAGGTGCCAAGGGGCTCCCCGACCAGGAAGAGGAACAAGGCTGACGGCAAAAGACCGAACCACTCCAGGAACTCTCCTCGACGACATGGACCTGATCGAGGCCATCGCTCCCCACCACTATCGCCAGTTAGAAGTGATGAGGACGACCAGAGGACCCTTCTGTCCAAGGAGATCATGGACACCCCTATCCCTGTGGGTATGGAGAACCTCCACCGTTGGGGACCTATGATGGCACAGCCGACCCCGACAATCACGTCGAGAGCTTTGAAGCCATGCTCGACTATAGGAATGTCGGGGGAGATATCAAGTGCAGGCTCTTCCCGACCACTCTAAGGAAGGGCGCCATGACTTGGTACAAAAGTCTCGCACCTGAATCAATCACGTCCTGGAGGCAACTGGAAGGACGTTTCTCTAAACATTTCACTGCGTCTCGCCGACATCCAAAGACGGTCGCCTCGTTGGAAGGCATCTTCCAGGGGAAGAGCGAATCTCACAGAGACTACATTGAGAGGTTCAACTGCGAAGTTGTAGAGGTCCACACGACCGACGACATGAAGAAGTTCCTGATCGTACGGGGACTACGTATCGGGATTGAGTTCGCCAAGTCTGTGGGCATCCATAGACCCCGCAATTTGGAAGACCTCCTCCACCGAGCTCAATCATACATCGAGTTCGAAGAGTCGAAGGCTGCCCAAATAGCCCTCGACTCAAGACGTCGAGATGGCCCCCGCGGCCAAAGAGATGAAGGTTCTCCTCCCCCTCGGTGTGGGGGAGAGAAGAGACGCGAAAACCGTCCCAGGGACTCTCGTGAACCGAGGGGACCAGCTGGCCGGTTCACATAGTACACTCCGCTCAACGCTTCCCGCGAGCGAATTCTCAACGAGTGCGCTAACTCGGAGTTTCAAAAAGGGGGTGTCCACTTTCCAAAGCTGACACCCCCCAAATCGAACACAGACAAGTCCAAGTACTGCAGGTTCCACCGGAGCCATGGACATGTCACGGAAGATTGCGTCCACCTCAAGGACGCAATTTAAATCCTGATCAAAGAAGGGCATCTAAAGCAGTACGCCAAGAGGAACGACGCTCCTCGGTCAGATGCCCGAGATGCTCAAAGCGTCGAGGAGACGACGCCTCCCGCCGGGGAAAATCGTCTGCAAGTCGCCCTCAGCGTCACTCGACCCAGGACTTCTTCGTCCCCGAGGGAATCGAGAACCAAGAGACCGCTCGCAACATGTGGGTGAACTTCCCCAATGAAGACCCCGTCACCACCCGCAGCACATGGGAGAGCTTCCTCAAGGCAATGGTCATATCAGGCGGAGGTTTCAAGAAGGTCACCGACGGGTCGATCAAGCGGAAATTCAGCGAAGACCACCATCCTCGAGAAGGTGTGAGGGAATTCGAACCCCATCACTTTCTACCTGGAGGAGCTGCCAGGTAGAGCGCCCAATGCTACCATTCCCCTCTTGATCCGGGCACAGATGGCCAATTTCAACATCCATAGGATCCTGGTCGACCAGGGGAGCTCGGTGGACATCATGTACGCCCACCTCTTCGATACCCTCCAGCTCGATGAGAAGCATTTGACCCCTTATGTGGGCTCGGATCTACAGGGGTTCAACGACACCACCACCAAACCATGGGGTTATGTTGAATTGATGGTCACTTTCGGGAGCGAGGATACGACCCGACAAGTCAAGACCCACTTCTTGGTGGTCGAATGTCCATCCCTCTACAACTGCATCCTGGGGAGGACCACTCTGGCCGAACTCACAGCGGTACCATCGACAGTCCATCTGAAGATGAAGTACTACACGGCGAGGGGTCGGGTCATCACCATGCTCGGGGACATTGAAGCGGCCAGGAGATGCTTCGACGCAGCGACCAAAGGCCTGGGTTCCAGCGGCACTAAGCCTAAGACCGGAGAAAAACCATCCCCGAAAGCAGTACAGAGGCCACTCTCGCGCGTCAACGCGGTTGACCTCGACAGCAGGTTCCCTGGCGAGCAGGAGGAAGGCAGAGCAGCTGACCACGACCTCCAAGCAGAAATCAACTGGAAACCTCTCTACCCAACGTGCCCCATTCCAGACGGAGACTTCGAGCTCGTCGCCCTCGGAGACGATCCATACCGGAGCGTAAAGATTGGCACCGGACTCCCCGACCTGGCGAAGAAGCAGCTGAAGGCATGTCTCTGGGCGAACGCTGATCTGTTCGCGTGGAGCGCCTCTGAGATGCCTGGCCTCGACCCAGAGGTGGCCTACCATCAGCTCACCGTGGATCCAGCCGCTAGGGCTATAGTTCAACGTAGGCGTAGGCAGTCTCCCGAAAAAGCGGAGGCTGCTGAAAAAGCTGTAAAAGACCTCCTAGAGGCAAATTTTATTTCGGAGGCCAGGTACACGACCTGACTGTCCAATGTTGTACTTGTCAAAAAGAATAATGGAAAATGGAGGATGTGTGTTGACTATACCGACCTTAACTGGGCATGCCCGAAAGACTCTTATCCTTTGCCTAACATCGACCAGCTGGTCGACAATTCTGCAGGTTTCAAACTACTGTCCTTCATGGACGCCTACTCGGGGTACAATAAAATCCCCATGGCTAAGACCGACAAACAGCTGTCGCGGTGAAAATTAGATACCATAGTTATTGGTTAACTAGGATCGCATTTTTTAATGTCACCACCGGTCTTTGATTTTATCCAAAGGAAGGGAGAAAAACCGAATTCCCACAATGCAATGCAAATGCACCAAGATTCTAAGTTCGGGGGTTGGTTATACCTAGGAAAGGTGTTAGCATCCTAGATATCTGTAGTACTCTACAGGAACCTCTTGATTTATTTATGTTATTTGTTACCTGCTTTGCTAAGGGTTTAAAGGGTAGGTGATTTACAATTTAATTCCTAAGTGTGCTCGACAAGATATCGCATCTTATGCCTACATATCCTGTCAAGAGGAAATCAGAGCATTTGTAGTTCTTCATTAAAGATACTAAATATTTTAAAGGTTTAGGAAAAGAAGATGAGTCATCATCTTAAGAAAGACCACCACAGTTTTTTGAAAATGTTTGTATTTTGTGGGGTATGGGATTGTATGTCCCTTTCTTTGAGATGATTAACATCTAATTCTCTTGTGTGGAGAATTTGGTAGGCTAAAGTTTGATTAAAGAAATCAAAGTTTGTGGGGGACTAACCTAGAAAATCTATCCTAAGTTGTCTAATTGCCTTATCTTAAGGGTGTCGAGTATGATGCAAATGATATGCACCATGCACAATAACATGGTTATTATGCATGGGATTTTCCTTTGGATATTAATGCGATTAAATTACGTTATTTAGGTGAGGGTGCTAGCAGAGTGATGCTAGACTTGTGTCTGGTGACCAAAAGGTTGAATGCGATGCACGAAGGCGATCGACTTACATGGGTAGAAAATGGGCTCGACGTTGGATCGAGAATTTTGATATTGTTTTGAAAAGGTTTAGACAATAACAAATAGGCATACAAATGGAAATAGGACATCATAAATATACAAGTGATAAAATAACGATAGTTAAGATATGATACAAGTTAGAACCTTGATGTGAAATAACATAATGGAAGTAACATAAGCATGAAGATGGCAATATGTTTCATGATAAGATATGGATAAGATGAATATGCTTCAAGTAGAATGATTAAAATGATATCAACATGCTTCAATCTTTAAGAAGATAAACATGTAGAATGATAATTAGGATGACAATCAATATGCTTTAATCTTTTAGGAAGACAAACATACAGAATGATAATTAAAGGATGATAATAAAGAAGAGTGATATTCATGCAAAAAGGTCAAAGACATGACAAGTCAACATGGATGGATTAATTCAAGGATTAAACAAGTCATTAGTGGAATAACACTCATAAAACCACAAAAGATGCTCATAAATAAATGTTAATTAATTAATAAAATTAACAACATCAATAAAATTAACAATACAATTAAGATATATTGATAATTTAAAGATTAACAACTAAAAAAAAATTGATTAGCAATTACCAATTAAAATGCAAGTTAACAATTTGAAAAAAATTAAATGTTAGCACAATAATTAGCAATCATACATAACAATTGATTAGTTAGAAATACGACATATTAATTAATGATAAAATAGATAATTAAGGGACAAACTACAAAAATAAATATTTTTAGAGTTTTTGAATATATAGAACATTTAAGCCAAATAAACAAAAGAGGTTTTAAAAAAAAGGTTTTGAAGTTTTAAAAAAAAAAGTTGAAATAAAAATGCAGGGGGTGTATTAGTGATTTGGTTCAGTTGAAAATAACAAAAGAATTAAATTGGGCCAGAATAATGGGGGTGCATATGGTAAGGGCACAAGGCCCAGGTTGGCAATGAGAGGCAAAAGGCGAAAAACAAGAAAATAGCAAAAGGGGGCTGATCCAAGGATCGAACCCAGGTCATTTAGGTGAAAGGCGAAAGGCAAGGCATATGGCGAACCGTTGGGACGGCGTTTACATCCGATGTATAATACGCGTCCATTAATATAATAGCCAAAACAAGTCATGAAAATTAAAAGAAAAACACGCATGGCGTAGACGCTTCAGTATGTATGTCAATTAGTCAAAGTCAATTAAATCATTATCTACTAAACACCAAATATGCTGGAGCAATCACTTAGCCATGTTTGATACTCCCTCATGCAAACTGTGTAGGTAAAAACCATAGAACCTCATGCGAAACAAAACAACAACGTAGTGGCAATACAAATATCTATTCCATCATTATTTCATCAAACCTTCACCAAAAGACATGAACAAAGTCCCACACTCAACTACTCAGGTCCAGGAAAACAGATAGAATCCATACGAGCATGGAACGACGTTGAGGCTGGGTGGAGATAACGTGACATGTATGGGTTCAAAAAGAAACTACAGGCTTCTCTTCATACCATGAGTTTAAAAACTAAGCCAGCAAATATGAGAAAGCTTGCGCAAATGATAACACAACATTACATTATAGTTATGAATGGAGGACATTTCAATAATTCAGACATTCTTACATGGTATAAAAAACTGCAGAAGCAAAGTGTGCTAATTATATACTACGTTGTAATGGAAATAACACGATAAACACCAGCACACAACAACAAGATAAAACGCATGGTTAAACATTATAGACATAATTCAATAACAATGCATGTACATCTGATCATGATACTTCAGTAGAACACCACACACGTAATTGCATAGTTTATATATACTAGAGAGGGATCAAGTAATATGAAGTTACGATGGACAATTATCACATACTCTGAAAGTGTTCACACGCAGGATGCTACTTCACACATGAGGCATATGGACAAATTATACAAGTGAGCAATTAAAACCAGAATGCATAACAACATCAATGTTATATAATACAAATATGACTGCGATGTTTGATCTAACATAACAACTAGAATAACACTCGAAATACACTATGTGAGACACACGGCACAACATAGCAGTACATAAATAGAAGATGCTATCAAAAGTGGAACAGTAAGCATGGTAACATTAATATCTTTAATCACACAAGCTTGTAACTACGATAACCAACATGTTTAACGCAAACACATGTGATATAAGTTTAAATTAACTAAGCTTAACACTGATAAGTCAAACTTCCTCAAAGAACAATCTTAACATGAGATTTAAAGCATTATCCATGCCACACACATACAACACGATATTAGAACAACCAAGGAAGCATTAACCACAACATGTTCATCTTAGCATGTAGATAAGCATATTAAAAGGAAGTTTAAAAACTTACTTGATTTCTAAAACAAGCAGCAGGAATTCCTTCCTCCTTCCAACTAATTCGTGCTCTTAAAGAAATGAATTCTTAGAGATTTAGTGTTGTTGTTGTTCTATTTTCGAATGAATCCCTTCTGAGGAAGTTGGGGCCTTCTTTTATAGGTGAGTTGGTGTGTTGCAGTCTTGGATGCAGTAAAGGCATGCCCTCTGCAGGATACTACACGCATTGGATCATTCTTGAGCCAAGTAAAAGCTGGCCATGCAACTTATCTTTGGTGTGAGTCAGACAAAAAAGTTATTGGAGACAACATGCTATGGTGTAGGCTTTTTTCAGTTAAACATGCATTGGTGAGGTGAGATTTTCCACACGATAGTTCTTGGTTTAATGCACCAAATGAAATGACTTTTGAACCCTTTGAAGGTTGGCACAAGGTAGGGTGACTTTGACAGATTGAAATTGAGTTTAAAACATGTAAATAAATCGTGACAATGTTTGGTGTAACTAAGAGATAAAAATCTAAAGCTTCTCAAGTGTGTACATGTTTCAATATGCCATCTTTGGTGTGCCATATCTTGATGACCATTCCATCAATTCTTGAGATTTTTGGTTCTATGAAGAGTGGACATTTGATAGATTAAGTCTTATGTGGAAAACCAATTGAAATGAGCCTTGTAACAATAAGAAAATGAACCAAAAAGTCGTGCACATGAGAGGGCAGAAAAAGTCTTAGAAAAAATTCTAAGTTATTAAGTTTTGACAATTTAAGATACCTAACTTCAAAGCATCATAACTTGAGTTTGGCTTATCCTATTGGGATGTTCTACATATGGTTGGAAAGCTCTCAACAAGCTCTACAACTTTCATTTGGGACTCAAGACTTGAATCCAAATGGAAATGGGTGAAAAATGAGGTCAAAGTTGGACAAAAATGTGGAGGAAAGTGCTGAAAAAAATTCTAAGTGTTTGGCCAAAATGTCTTGTAAGCTTCACAACTCAAAATCTAAGCATTTTTAGACAAAAAGTCATATGGAGTGAATTAAGGATCTTGATGAGAGCTTTCCAATGAGCTTTGAGTCGTTTAATTTGAGTGCACGGTTTAGGAGTTATGGTTATTCCAAATCGGGCTATTAGAGGAAAAACGTCGTATACGAAGTCGTTCGCGACCAAAACCCTACTTATCTTGCAAGAAACCTCACGAAACCTTACATGGATGCTTTGGATACTTCAAGAGACAACATATGATGATTAAAACCATTAACACTCCATTTGAACCAAGATCCAAAAGATTATGGTTTCAGTCAGATCCTAATTCTGACTGTGAATGCACTGAGGCTAAAATCTTGTAAATTTGCTTCTTACTTCCCATCTAAAGGTCTTAGGAGACTCTTGAGGAAGTTGATAAACTAATGGAATCAATAATTAGGGTTTAGGAGATCATCTTGATGAAGAATCAAAGTTGTTGGCTGATAAGCGTCACAGGAACCCTAATTTTGAAGTATAGCGGGATTGAGGCTCAAATTCTTCCTGTTGAGGATCAATGAAGCATGGATTCTTGTTGAGTGGAGTCCCTTGAATATAGATGACCTCAAGTGGTAGGTGGACCACACAAATCCTGACTTGATAGAGTCAACTTCTCAATGATTTCTTCAGAGCAAAATCCTTATTCCAAAGTTCTTGTACTGGAGATCTTTCATTGATTTGACTCGCTTCAAAGCAAATTATGGAGCTTTATGATGATATGTGAACCTAATTTAAACACAAAGAAACAAACTACAAGATATGGGTTAGCTCAGACAATGCAGAGATGCTTGACCTAAGATGCACAAATGAAGATGACATCTTAGGGTCAAAAATTAGGGTGCGACAGATGCCCCTATTTAAGTTTCTCCTATTCGGAGATATGGAGATTGGAATCTTCGTCTCAACAAGATAGGAGAGACTTAAATACAAACATGCACAAAATTTTTGGCCCTAAGATGCCGCCAAATGCACATGACATGGAATGATGCAAGACGAAGGAAAACAAAAGGAAACCCGACAAGGGACGACTCAGCGAGATACGACTCAAACGGGAAAAGGTCTAACTCCACTGGGGGAAAGAGACTACCAACTGACAATCACAGGGTAGCTTAAGCACTTGGCGAGAACTTGCAAGGAACATGATAACTTACCACCACCTGGTAGCCTAAGCCAAGGTATCCAATTGCAACAAGGGCGTACATTACCTACTATCACACACGATAGCCTAAGCAAGGTAAGTACAAAAGGAAAGATGGCCTACTACTACCTCGGTAGCCTAAGCGAGGCATCTGACCAAAAAGGGGTGTGTTACCTACTATCAAGCACATGATAGCCTAAGCCAGGTAAGCACAAGAAGGAAAGATGATCTACTACCACCTCGGTAGCCTAAGCGAGGCATCTGACCAAAAAGGGGTGTGTTACCTACTATCAAGCACATGATAGCCTAAGCCAGGTAAGCACAAGAAGGAAAGATGACCTACTACCACCACGGTAGCCTAAGCGAGGCATCTGACCAAAAAGGGGTGTGTTACGTACTATCAAGCACATGATAGCCTAAGCCAGGTAAGCACAAGAAGGAAAGATGACCCACTACCACCACGGTAGCCTAAGCGAGGCATCTGACCAAAATACAGACGTATTACCTACTATCACACGATAGCCTAAGCAGAGGTAATAGACTGAAATAAGCTTCAACGATCAAGATGATGATTCAGCTTCTCTTGATAACTTTTGGGGATAGACAAACTGTCTAGAAAAGAGACCGCCATTTGTCGTAGAAATCTTTGATAACCGAACTGCCCAAATAACGAGCAGCTACTTGCCGTCTGGGTGTAAATCCCTTGAAAATGTAGTAATCATCAGAGGAATAATTTGTGTCTTCCATAGAGATCCTCAAGTAAACTCTTCTTGGGAAGGCAAAGTGCAAAATAAATGCACGCTTGATATAGATTCAACGTCTCAGAAATATCCAAAATCGTGATTGTCAGGGACCCAAAGTTCAATCCAGGAAATAACTGGAAAGAAACGGTCAAACAAGAGCCCATCCAGTGAGGAATGAACTCAACTGGGGTTTTATCTTTATCCAAATATGGAAAAGATAACTAAAGCAAACACCTCCCACGAGGATCGAACTTAGCGGGGAATTAGAAAGTATGCGCTTTTTTCTGCCTAGGGCTGACGATTCTACTTGGAGGGAGCAGACGAACCCAGATCACTTGGGGGATGAACACGACCAAAGCGACAGAACAAAACAAACAACACAAAATGCAAGATGCAAAAAAAAATGCCACATGCCATGAATCTAAATGCAAGGATGCTATGCCATGCCTATGCTTATGCTCATGCTGACGACAACACGAACGACAAACGGGAGATGAGAACAAGCAATTCGATACGAATACTCAGCCAATCTTGGCAATACAGCAGCATCGCTGGGGATGAAAGGCAAGCCCTTCCCCAGGATCGAATCCTGCCTCACAACTTCTCTGGGGAAAAGAGAACACTCCGCTTGGGATGAGCATCGCGACTTCACTTAGGATAGTCAAGATGAACCTTGGATTCCAATGAGAACGAATTAAACTCATGATCGGAGAGACTTTACGGGGGATAAAATAAATATCCATTGCGAGCTGAAACAATTGGAATGAGCGTTGTAACTGGATAAAATAAATATCCACTTTATCGGGGAAGTTTGGATCAATATAGTAGTTGGAAATGTCGAACCTAAAATTACGAGGGGGTGAAATAAACATCCACCTTCACTGGAGAAGATTACGATAGTAAGAAAAATTCCAATAATGAGTGAAATAAACACTCGCTTCGTTGGAGGAAGCTCACGATAGTAAAAAAATCTGATAATGAGTGAAATAAACACTCGCTTCGATGGAGGAAGCTTACAATGGTAAGAAAAAGTCCAATAATGAGTGAAATAAACACTCGCTTCGCTGGAGGAAGCTCACGATAGTATAAAAAAATCTGATAATGAGTGAAATAAACACTCGCTTCGATGGAGAAAACTTACAATAAGATTCCGAGGGGATGAAATAAACATCCACCCTCGCTGGAGAGGACTATGATAATCAGAAAAATCCAATGATGAGTGAAATAAACACTCGCTTCGGAGAAGCTCGGGTCAAAGTCGCGAGCCGAAGATGTCGGAGTTGAGACTTCATGGGGATAAATAAGTATCGTCGCGAACTGAAGTAGTCCTGAATGGAAGTTGTAGTCGGATAAAATAAATATCCATTTCGTTTGAGGAAATGTCGGAGATAAAGATTTCTTGGGGATGAAATAAACATCCGCTTTTACTGGTGAAGATCGAGATAGTTCAACGAGGAGTGAAATAAACACTCGCTTCGCTGGGGAAGGTCGAAAACCGAAGAAACCTAACGAGGATAGTCGCGATTACCTGGAGCAGAACTTACTGGGGTATGGCCACATTACCTGGGATAAATACCCTTAGAGCCATGGCTTATGGAGACTGTTAATATCCCTTGTTGTGTCCATAAATCAAAGTAATCCGCTCATGAGACAATTTGAAATTTATTATCAAAGATAAAAGTCATTTTGCAGGATGAAAACAGTTTGCCAATAAATGATAAAATCGCAACTTTATTTCATAAAATGGTGATCAGCAAGTTGCGTAATCCCATATGTTTTAACAATGTTGGAAAGTGGTAAAACAGAAATTACATCAAAAACAAAATAATGCTATTTCTTGAGTTCCTATGTTCTAGGCCTCCTGGAGGTCTCAACTTTACTTGTCGCAGTAAGCTTCATTGAACTAAACTGAGCCTGCCTTTTCTTCATCTCTAAGTATAATACTTCTTGACTGCATCCACGTTCACAGGACGAGTAATCTCTTCCCCATCCATAGTTGCTAACATCACAGCGCCCCCTGAAAGGACCTTCTTGACGACATAAGGACCATCATAGTTGGGAGCCCATTTCCCCCTAGAATCAGTAAGGAAAGATTGGATCTTCTTAAGCACAAGGTCTCCCTCTCTAATCTTGCGAGGTCGAACTTTCTTATCAAAAGCCTTCTTTATCTTCTGCTGATATAATTGTCCGCGACACAAAGCCGCCAACCTCTTTTCTTCAATCAGGTTCAACTAGTCATACTGGTTCTGACACCACTCAACCTCAGAGAGTTTCGCTTCCATTAGGACTCTCATGGAAGGGATCTCTACTTCCACTGGGAGTACAGCTTCTATACCATAAACAAGCGAAAAAGGTGTTGCCCCTGTTGACGTACGCACTGAAGTACGGTACCCGTGTAGAGCAAATGGGAGCATCTCATGCCAGTCCTTATAAGTGACTACCATTTTCTGGATAATTTTCTTTATATTCTTGTTTGCTGCTTCAACCGCCCCATTCATCTTTGGCCGATACGAAAAAGAGTTGTGATGCTCAATCTTGAATTCCCCGCACAATTCCTTCATCATCTTATTATTTAAGTTCGAACCATTATCGGTGATGATTTTATTTGGCACACCGTACCTGCAAATAAGTTGGTTCTTGATAAACCTGATGACCACCTGTCTGGTAACATTTGCGTAGGAAGCAGCTTCAACCCATTTGGTGAAGTAATCAATTGCAACCAATATAAAGCGGTGTCCATTAGACGCTTTTGATTCTATCATACCGATCATATCAATGCCCACATGGAGAAAGGCCATGGAGACGAGATAACATTCAGAAGAGTCGGTGACACATGAATTTTGTCGGCATAGATTTGACACTTGTGGCACTTCTTGGTAAACTTGTAACAATCAGATTCCATCGTTATCCAATAATAGCCTGCTCTCAGGAGTTTCTTTGCCATAGCATGTCCGTTAACGTGGGTACCAAAAGATCCTTCATGAATTTCGATCATTAGTGTATTCGCTTCTCGCTTATCAACACATCTCAGCAAGACCATGTCGAAATTCCTCTTGTAAAGCACATTACTGTTCAAGAAAAAGTTGCCAGCTAATCTTCTCTAAGTTTTCTTATCTTTGTTAGATGCCCCAAGCGGGTATTCTTGCTTCCAGAGAAACAACTCAATATCGTAATACCAGGGTTTTTCATCATAACTTCTTCCACTGAGAACACATAAGCTGGCCTGTCAAGGCGCATAACATCAATCTTGGGGCAATCGTTCCAGCGGTTCACCACAATCATAGAAGCCAGAGTTGCCAATGCATCTGCCATCCTATTCTTGGTACGAGGGATGTGGTGGAACTCGACTCTGTTAAAGAACGGAAGTAGTCTTCTTGCATAATCTCTGTACGAAATTAAATTGTCTTGTTGGGTCACCCATTCTCCTGTAATTTGGTATATCACTACAGCAGAATCACCATACACATCCAAATTCTTGATTCTTAAATCCATTGCCTCTTCCAGGCCCATGATACATGCTTCATATTCGGCTTCATTATTTGTACATGGAAAAGTCAATCTTGAAGTGAAAGGGATGTGAGATCCATGAGGAGTCACAATAATTTCCCCAACCCCTTTACCGTAGCTATTGACAGCACCGTCAAAAATTAAACCCCACTGAGAATCCGATTCAGGCCCTTCATCTGGCAATGGTTCTTCACAATCCTTCATTTTCAAATACATCACATTCTCATCAGGGAAATCATCCTCCACAGACTGATGGTCTTCAATGGGCTGGTGAGCTAGGTGATCCGCTAGAACACTTCCTTTAATTACCTTCTGAGTGTGATATTCGATATCGTATTCGGATAACAGCATCTGCCATCTGGCAATCCTTCCCGTCAGGGCTGGTTTCTCGAAAATGTACTTAATGGGATCCATCTTAGAGATCAGCCAGGTGGTATGATTTAGCATGTATTGGCGCAAACGTCGAGCAGCCCATGCTAAGGCGCAACAAGTCTTCTCTAACATTGAATATCTAGATTCACAGTCAGTGAACTTTTTGCTGAGGTAATAAATGGCATGCTCCTGCTTCCCGGATTCGTCTTGTTGACCGAGCACACATCCCATAGAATCTTCTAAAACCGTCAGATACATGATCAAAGGTCTGCCCCTAACCGGAGGAATCAGAATAGGAGGCTCCAGGAGATACTCTTTAATACTATCGAATGCTTTCTGACATTGTTCAGTCAAAACATAACCTTGTTCTTTTCTGAGAAGCTTGAAAATGGGTCCACAAGTAGCGGTCATATTAGAGATGAATCGAGAGATGTAGTTCAAACGCCCCAGGAACCCTCTGACCTGTTTTTCCGTAGTCGGAGCCGGCATTTCTCGTATGGCTTTAACTTTACCTGGGTCCACTTCGATTCCCTTTTGGCTAACAACGAAACCTAGCAGTTTTCCTGAGCGGACACCAAATGTGCACTTGTTAGGATTCAAACGTAGCTGATACTTCCTCAAACGCAGAAACAACTTTAACAGGTGTTCGACATGGTCTTCTTCAGTCTTGGACTTGGCTATCATGTCGTCTACATAAACTTCAATTTCTTTATGCATCATATCATGGAAAAGAGTAGTCATAGCCCTTTGATATGTTGCACCAACATTCTTCAAACCGAACGGCATAACTCTGTAACAAAACGTGCCCCAGGGTGTGATGAATGATGTCTTCTCCATGTCTTCGGGAGCCATCTTGATTTGATTATAACCTGAAAATCTGTCCATAAAAGAGAAGACCTTATACCTTGCGGTGCTGTCCACCAACACGTCAAAATGAGGCAATGGAAAATCATCCTTCGGACTTGCTTTGTTCAAATCTCTGTAGTCAACACACATTCGAACTTTACCATCCTTCTTCGGCACGAGCACGATATTGGCTAACCACTGCGGATACTTAGATGTAACGAGAAAACCCGCATCAATCTGCTTTTTTACCTCTTCTTTAATCTTCAAGGCCATATCAGGGCGAGTCCTTCTGAGCTTTTGTTTGATCGGCGGACATTCTGGCTTTAAAGGTAGACGATGCTCCACTATAGCAGTGTCAAGACCAGGCATATCTTGGTACGACAAAGCGAACACATCAACATATTCCTTGAGTAATTCAATCAACCTTGCTTTCACATCAGTCACAAGCGAAGCTCCAATCTTCACCTCTTTACGGAGTTCCTTTGTACCCAAGTTAACAAGCTCCAACGGCTCTTCGTGAGGCTGAATAGCTTTGCCTTCATTCTCGAGTAGGCGGGATATTTCCTCAGGGATTTCTTCTTCCTCTTCTTCGGCTTCGAACACAGGAAACTCAAAGTTCGGAGAAGGCATTGGATGATTGTTTTCGATGTTCAGTTCGTGCAATAGTCTGCACATGTGATGTGATTTTATTTTAGATATTAAGCAGACGAAAGTGCGCACGAACGTGCACAGTGATTTTAAGAAAAAATTATAATTACCACTTTCCTTAGAGTAATAACAAATGGGAACAGAAAATATGAGTGCAAAATGATAACTTTATTGATGATAATGATTTCAAATAGAAGCCCTAACACAAAATCACCTTTGCCTTGGGCAGAGCAAAGGGAATTATTTATAGTAGAGCCCACACACAAATGTCATCGCCTTGGGCAGAGCGAATATACTAAAAACAAACAACAAAACAATTACTTTGATAATGAGATCACAATAGGAATGTTGACAGTACTCCAATTTCGAGCCATTGCCCCATGCATCACAAAATTAGGCTGATCTTCGACAGACTCATCTTCAAAGATGGCACTGGCTTCATATTTGGGTCCTTGGTCTCCTGGTGGAAGAGGAAAGAGAGGAATGATGGCATCTTCAGAGTCTTCCTCCACAATATTTACCCTTGGTGAATGGATAGTCCCTCCGCTGTGAAACACGTTCTTGATGGGGAGAATAACCATATTTCCTGTAGGGGTCTTCTCAGAATTGTTACCTTTGAAACCCAAACCTTTCTTGTTCTTATCTTCGGGCAACTCCAATACCTACCCCCACTTCCCTTGAGAGCCACTTTCCACAACTCGTTGTGCATCCTTAAAAGATGCCATGGAAACTCCATTATCCTTAACAATCGATAGGGCTTGAAATGGGGTTCTTACCTCCTCTTTCGCATCAACGTAGGAAAAGGAAGAAAGATGGCTTACCACCAAAGCCCTTTCCCCGCAAACTGTGACTAACTGTCCATCGCAAACATATTTCAGTTTCTGGTGGAGTGTAGATGTGACAGCTCCCGCATCATGTATCCATGACCTGCCTAATAAGCAACTGTAGGAGGCATGAATGTCCATGACCTGGAATGGAACCTAAAAAATTCTGAGCCCGATAGTCATGGGCAAATCCACTTCTTCAATCACGGTTTTCCTCGAACCGTCAAAAGCTTTGACAACAACACCACTTGGTCTCATGGGTGGTCCCTGATAAGTCAACCTTGCGAGAGTTATTTTTGGCATCACGTTCAATGAAGAACCAGTATCAACTAAAACTCTGGGTATCATGTCATTCATGCAATTTATGGAAATGTGCAGAGCTAAGTTATGTTTCCTTCCTTCTTCGGGTAACTCTTCTTCGCAGAATCCCAGATTGTTGCATGCAGTAATGTTACCCACTATTCCACTAAATTGTTCCATAGTCGTGTCGTGGTCAATGTACGCCTGCTCGAGTACTCCTTGTAACGCCTGCCTATGGGCCTCAGAATTCATCAACAGTTGTAGCACAGATATTTTGGATGGTGTCTGCAGCAACTGATCCACCACCTTGTATTCACTTCTTTTAATCACTTTCAGGATCTCATCCGATTTGTCTACAGAATCATTCTTACCGGACTGCCCCAAGATTGCATTCTTCACAACTGGTTGTTCAGAAGGAACCTCCTTAGTTGGTGCAGTGAAAACTCGACCACTTCTCGTAATCTGACTAACATCAGCGATATTGACTACAGATGACGGATTAGACAAAGGCATCTCCTTACCATTTTAAAGCATAGTGGCGTTATATCTGTAGGGAATAGCCTTGCTGGAAGTGTAAGGAACTGGACCAGGTACATTAATGACTAGAGGAGTTGTAGTAGTCTTTCGGCTGTCATAAGTGAACTCAATTCGTTCTAGCTCTTTGATACGGGGAATTATTACAAATACTTCTTCAATTTCTTCTGCGGAACATTCTTGGATCATGTTTACATTGGCAGCCCCGTGTGGTGGTAGGGGATTATTCTGCACATTCGGGTTCGAATCCTTGAAAGTTATAACTCCGCTCTTGACCAATCTTTGAACATCGACTTTCATTCCATAACAATTCTCAATATTATGGCCCGACGCTCCCTGATGATAAGGACAAAACTGATCTCCTCTATACCAATAAGGAGGGTCCTTGGGCACTGCTGGCGGTGGCTTAGTCTGGATATGGCCCTTTTTCAACAATGCTGGAAAAATTTCTGCATAGGACATAGGAATTGGGTCAAAATTTGGCTTCCTCACCATACGATTTGGGCTATTGAATGGCTGTCGGGCTTGCTGAGAAGACGGTTGATTTTGCTGACGGTATTGCTGTGGCGAAGCAGATGGAGTTTGAGGTGGTGGTTGGTAAGGTTGTGCAAACTGTGGTTGGTAAGTTGGAGCATTAATAACTGGGGTCACAGCAGCGACATGCGGGCGTTGCTGATACCTTCCTTTCGTTCGTCCTTGGTGTACAACACTTACTTCTTGTTCTTTCTTTTTCCCGAAAGTACTTCCATACTTCTTGGTATTGCTGGAAAAAGTTCCTTCTCTTACCAATCTTCCTTCACGAACGCCCTCCTCCAAATGCATTCCCATGTTCACCATCTCGGTAAAGTCATTAGGGGCGCTGGCTACCATTCTTTCATAGAAAAACGGGCTCAGTGTTTTCAAGAAAATTCTAGTCATCTCCTTTTCCTCCAGAGGTGGAGTAACTTGAGCGGCAAGTTCACGCCAGCGCTGGGAGTACTCCTTAAAACTTTCTCTTTCTTTCTGGGCCATAGCTTTCAACTAGTCTCTATCCGGTGCCATGTCGACATTATACTTGTACTGCTTGATAAAAAGCTCACAGAGATCATTAAAGTTGCAGACCTTGGAACTATCTAACCCCATGTACCACTTAAGGGCTGCACCAGTCAAACTATCTTGGAAGAAGTGTATCAATAGGGGATCGTCGTCCTTATGAGCCGACATTTTCCGGGCATACATAACTATGTGACTGTGTGGGCAAGAGTTCTCTTTATACTTCTCCAAATCAGGGAGTTTGAATTTTAGAGGAATATTGACATTAGGAACTAAGCATAGCTCAGAGGCGCTCTTCCCGAACAACTCCTTCCCACGAAGGGCCTTGATTTCTTTCCTCATTTCTAGGAACTGGTCTTGGAAACCGTCCATTCGTTCTTCCATTCCGGCATTCTCACTAAAGTCAGCATGGAACACGGGCTCTTCCAGATGAAACGGAGTAGCGTTTACCACGGGTGGTGGCGTAGTCATCACAGCAGTTGTAGCAATAACTTGAGAAACAGTCGGGTGATATCCAGCTGGAGTAAAGTTAGGAGGCATACCCCACGAATAACCAGGAACTTCGTTTGTAGTGGGCACCACTGGGATCGGCGCTGATATTATCTCAGAGATAACAGTGCTATGTGATGGCTGATTCTGAGCAGCCATCAAAGCTTCCATCATTCCGTTGATCTTTTCTAGACTTTCTTTTAATGTTGAAACCTCCTCCCGGAGTGCTCTGTTTTCCTGTTCAAGTTGATCCATTCTTTTCTTGCGATTGGCTCGGGTATTGTATCGGGGCTTCAGCTTGTCTTTCTCTTAATAACAACTGTTGAGGAGAAACACGGGTGAGGACTCGGAACACAAAAGGAATGCGGATGCAAATGCTAATGATGCGTATGATGCAGCATGATGCAACATTCACTTCAAGGAACTCGAAAGTGTAGTTATATATCGTAATTGGGAACTTTTTCATTAAAATTTTAAAGCCTTTGTTACAAACGGTACACCCTCAGGGCTTTTAGTACAATAAACAACAGAATACAACAAAGAGGAACTAGGGCTTCGATCCGCTGGATGATGCTCCCTTTTCTTTACTGAGTTCTTCCATCAACTTGTCAATTCTTTCCTGCAATATGTACTTGTCCAGTGTCAGTTTCTCCACTTCTGCTTTTAGCCTTGAAATTTCATCTGGTTCCACTACAGGAGGCTTGGGCCTAGGGTACGGCATTGTCAGAGCGAGGGCCCGCTTGCGTGACCACTCCAAGTACGATTCTGTAACTGTGCAGTCAGGGTTTGTTACTGCAGTCATTCCTTGTCTGTTGATTTGACGCCAAGCAAATAAAATCCACATCTTCAGCTGGAGATCTTCTCCTTCATAGAGAAAAATTCTTTTCAGGTTCCCCGGGTTGGGTATCTCAATCATTGGATGTCCAAGCTGGCGACGGGCGAGAACAGGATTGTAACTGGTGCACCCTTTCGTGCCAAGAAGAGGCACATTGGAAAAATCTCCGCAACTGTGAATCATGGGAATTCCTCCGTATATCGGATCATGCCAAACGATGTCCGAATGAGTGAGAGCCATGAGTTTGACGGGCCATTCAGAGCCATCCCTCACATCCCAGAAGGCAGTGGTCTTTGGTAGGTGCGAAATAAACCACCTATAGAGGATAGCAGTACAACACACGATCTGACCTTCTCCTTTCAGGATATTTGAATGAATCGAGTGGTATGCATCTGCCAACAGTGTAGGGACAGGATTCTTGAGCATGAAAATCCTGATGGCATGAACATCAACGAAATTCTCAACATTCGGAAACAAAAATAGACCATAAACCAGTAACGCGAAAAGATTCTCGAAAGCCCTAGTTTTTCCTTTGTCGGCGAACTCCCGAGCTTTCTCGAATAAGAATTGAGCAGGCAAACCGTCGATTCCTCCTCTGAACATCATGTGGGTCTGGATCTCCAACAGCTTGATGCGAGTCACTCTCGCGATGTCTTCCTGACTGGGTCTTCCCTCTCCACCGCAGAACGGGGGTGAATCTTTGACGGGGATTCCCAATAGAGCAGAATACTCTTCTAAGGTGGAATTTGAGTATCTAAAAACAATAATCGTCATAGAATACCAATGCAATGAGTTCTTTGAAATGAATGAGAATGAGAATGAGAATGAATGAGAATGATCCATTTTGCGATATCTAAAAACAGCAAACTTTGAGTTCTTTGAAATGAATGAGAATGAGAATGCCAATGCAATGAGATGCAAAAGTTCGTGGAATTTGAGTATTTATAATCGTCATAGAATAACAACGGACATGATTTTATTAATCATACAAAATTTGTTACAAGTGAAAGAAACGGGAATTAAAAATTCGTAAGGAAAACATTACAACCGTTGATATTCTTACAAGGGTTTTTAACAATAATTAAATAAAGGCTAATAAACGGCCTAAGGAGATTCCCCCAATAATCTTAGCTTGTACTTCTTAATCTCTTCTTCCATTCGGGACTTCTCGAGAACCAACTCATCTATTATCGCTTCCCACGAAGTAGACTCAGGGTTTGAGGGACTCGGGTCTTCTTGGAACTTCCTCCTTTTGCAAGAGAGAACTTCCTCACTTTTTGCCTCTAGTTGTCTTTGAAGCGCTTCATTCTCTTCCACAAGCAACTCACACTTATCCTTCCAAGCATTCCCTATCTGCTGAGCTTTCCTTAAGGCGATCTTTAATTCCTCTGTCTCAGATGCAAAGATGAAGACAAGTTCTTCATTCAAGACCATAGGCTCTTGGCGATCATAGGGCATCCTTAGTTCAATAGCCCTTCTTCTGACCCATTGTAGGTAGGGGTCCATGGAGACACAGTTATGCTTCCCCAAAGCATTCCTATCTTTCTTGTGTTTGTCCCTCCAGGCTTCTAAAATCCTGCCCCTCAATTCCTCCTGCTCTTCGTAATCCTTGGAGAAAAATCCTTCTGTATGAATACCAAGAGGCTTGACCTTCAAAGGGTAACCGAACTGTCTGCGAGCTAAGACCGGATTGTAACTAGTTATTCCTTGTATGCCAAGAAAAGGCACATTCCCGAACTTTCCACAGCTATCAATGATCACAACATCTTCGTACCTATAAGGGTTATACCAATCAACGTCAGAATGAGTAAGGGCCATGATCTTCTTAGACCACCATCCCTTTTTAAGGTCCCAGAAAATGTTAGCCTTGGGCAAGTGCAAAGTAAACCACTTGTACAATAAGGGTACACAGCAAGTGATCTGTCCTCCTTTGGCATGCTTCGAATGTATGGCGTGATAAGCTTCAGCTAACAAAGTAGGGACAGGGTTCCTCTTCATGAATATCTTGATAGCATTGAGGTCCACATAGTCCTTGAGATTGGGGAACAGAAAGGTACCATAAATCATTAAAGCATATATAGCCTCAAAAGCAGCCATGTCAGAACGCCTGGCATAATGATAAGCTTTCTCCACCAGAAATTTCATAGGCAAAACAGAAATCCCCCCTTTGGTAGTCATATTCCCTCGTATGTCTGCTAACTCCAAATGTGTCGCTTTAGCAATCTCTTGTTCCTTAGGGTCCTTACCAAAAATGGGAAAAGGAGACTTATCCAAAATAGGTACACCGGTCAGACATGCATATTCCTCAAGAGTCGGCACCAGTTGGTAATCAGGGAATGTGAAGCAATGATATACCGGATCATAAAACTGAAGTAGGGTGGAGAGAAGTCCTTGATCAACCCTCACCTTCAACAAAAACAAAAGCGCCCCATATCTACGCTCAAATCCTTTTGGATCAACCAACAGAGTCTCTAACCTCCTTAGGTCACTTGTGTCAAAAATCTTGTAAGTATACTTCACGGTGTTCCTTCTTTCATTGTCCATGGTACCCTACGACGTAAATAAAAGACTTAGACTCCACGAACTTGAACGAAAATGATGCTTATGTATGCATGTATGCACAAGCACACAAACAAAAGGGCACACAAACAAGCAAACAAAGAGTCCTAGGTTCAAAGGAGCATGAGTGGAGTCAAGGTCTACCCATCCCATAGGATGGTGTGGTTTCAGAATGTACCTGCCGAACGGGTTCTAAGAGTTCCCAGAGTCTACGACCCATCTTTCGGATATTATCGACTTCCCAAATTACTCAGTTAGTAAATAATATTCTCAAGAGAATCTCGTCTGAGTGTAGTATCGCGTGACAACTATTTGGAAATGGACTCCCGCATAATCACCGCACTACGTCCTAAAAGGCCAAGTTGGGTTAGAGGTGCTACGGTCCTCAGTCTTAAAGGTCCTTGGTCGAAGTTAATACCGTTTTCACGAATGTACTCGTTCAAACAATATTAAGTTTAAAAGAACCTAAACTGAGCGATGATTTTCTCAATTCGACTTTTCAGGAATCGACTTCGTCAAAGTACCCTTGACCATATCATCTCCTATAATTATACTCATGTCCGGGTCTAGGACTCCTCACCACTCAAAGTGACAACCCAAGCAAGCATAACAAATAACACAATTAAACAAGTTAGGGGGAACCCTCTTATGAGCTGTCCCCAGTGAAGTCGCCATTTCTGCCGCGGTGAAAATTGGATACCATAGTTATTGGTTAACTAGGATCGCATTTTTTAATGTCACCACCGGTCTTTGATTTTATCCAAAGGAAGGGAAAAAAACCGAATTCCCACAATGCAATGCAAATGCACCAAGATTCTAAGTTCGGGGGTTGGTTATACCTAGGGAAGGTGTTAGCATCCTAGATATCTGTAGTACTCTACAGGAACCTCTTGATTTATTTATGTTATTTGTTACCTGTTTTGCTAAGGGTTTAAAGGGTAGGTGATTCACAATTTAATTCCTAAGTGTGCTCGACAAGATATCGCATCTTATGCCTACATATCCTGTCAAGAGGGAATCAGAGCATTTGTAGTTCTTCATTAAAGATACTAAATGTTTTAAAGGTTTAGGAAAAGAAGATGAGTCATCATCTTAAGAAAGACCACCACAGTTTTTTTGAAAATGTTTGTATTTTGTGGGGTATGGGATTGTATGTCCCTTTCTTTGAGATGATTAACATCTAATTCTCTTGTGTGGAGAATTTGGTAGGCTAAAGTTTGATTAAAGAAATCAAAGTTTGTGGGGGACTAACCTAGAAAATCTATCCTAAGTTGTCTAATTGCCTTATCTTAAGGGTGTCGAGTATGATGCAAATGATATGCACCATGCACAATAACATGGTTATTATGCATGGGATTTTCCTTTGGATATTAATGCGATTAAATTACGTTATTTAGGCGAGGGTGCTAGCAGAGTGATGCTAGACTTGTGTCTGGTGACCAAAAGGTTGAATGCGATGCACGAAGGCGATCGACTTACATGGGTAGAAAATGGGCTCGACGTTGGATCGAGAATTTTGATATTGTTTTGAAAAGGTTTAGACAATAACAAATAGGCATACAAATGGAAATAGGACATCATAAATATACAAGTGATAAAATAACGATAGTTAAGATATGATACAAGTTAGAACCTTGATGTGAAATAACATAATGGAAGTAGCATAAGCATGAAGATGGCAATATGTTTCATGATAAGATATGGATAAGATGAATATGCTTCAAGTAGAATGATTAAAATGATATCAACATGCTTCAATCTTTAAGAAGACAAACATGTAGAATGATAATTAGGATGACAATCAATATGCTTTAATCTTTTAGGAAGACAAACATACAGAATGATAATTAAAGGATGATAATAAAGAAGAGTGATATTCATGCAAAAAGGTCAAAGACATGACAAGTCAACATGGATGGATTAATTCAAGGATTAAACAAGTCATTAGTGGAATAACACTCATAAAACCACAAAAGATGCTCATAAATAAATGTTAATTAATTAAATAACAATTAACAACATCAATAAAATTAACAATACAATTAAGATATATTGATAATTTAAAAATTAACAACTAAAAAAAAATTGATTAGCAATTACCAATTAAAATGCAAGTTAACAATTTGAAAAAAATTAAATGTTAGCACAATAATTAGCAATCATACATAACAATTGATTAGTTAGAAATACCACATATTAATTAATGATAAAATAGATAATTAAGGGACAAACTACAAAAATAAATATTTTTAGAGTTTTTGAATATATAGAACATTTAAGCCAAATAAACAAAAGAGGTTTTAAAAAAAAGCTTTTGAAGTTTAAAAAAAAAAAGTTGAAATAAAAATGCAGGGGGTGTATTAGTGATTTGGTTCAGTTGAAAATAACAAAAGAATTAAATTGGGCCAGAATAATGGGGGTGCATATGGTAAGGGCACAAGGCCCAGGTTGGCAATGAGAGGCAAAAGGCGAAAAACAAGAAAATAGCAAAAAGGGGCTGATCCAAGGATCGAACCCAGGTCATTTAGGTGAAAGGCGAAAGGCAAGGCATATGGCGAACCGTTGGGACGGCGTTTACATCCGATGTATAATACGCGTCCATTAATATAATAGCCAAAACAAGTCATGAAAATTAAAAGAAAAACATGCATGGCGTAGACGCTTCAGTATGTATGTCAATTAGTCAAAATCAATTAAATCATTATCTACTAAACACCAAATATGCTGGAGCAATCACTTAGCCATGTTCGATACTCCCTCATGCAAACTGTGTAGGTAAAAACCATAGAACCTCATGCGAAACAAAACAGCAACGTAGTGGCAATACAAATATCTATTCCATCATTATTTCACCAAACCTTCACCAAAAGACATGAACAAAGTCCCACACTCAACTACTCAGGTCCAGGAAAACAGATAGAATCCATACGAGCATGGAACGACGTTGAGGCTGGGGTGGAGATAACGTGACATGTATGGGTTCAAAAAGAAACTACAGGCTTCTCTTCATACCATGAGTTTAAAAACTAAGCTAGCAAATATGAGAAAGCTTGCGCAAATGATAACACAACATTACATTATAGTTATGAATGGAGGACATTTCAATAATTCAGACATTCTTACATGGTATAAAAAACTGCAGAAGCAAAGCGTGCTAATTATATACTACGTTGTAATGGAAATAACACGATAAACACCAGCACACAACAACAAGATAAAATGCATGGTTAAACATTATAGACATAATTCAATAACAATGCATGTACATCTGATCATGATACTTCAGTAGAACACCACACACGTAATTGCATAGTTTATATATACTAGAGAGGGATCAAGTAATATGAAGTTACGATGGACAATTATCACATACTCTGAAAGTGTTCACACGCAGGATACTACTTCACACATGAGGCATATGGACAAATTATACAAGTGAGCAATTAAAACCAGAATGTATAACAACATCAATGTTATATAATAAAAATATGACTGCGATGTTTGATCTAACATAACAACTAGAACAACACTCGAAATACACTATGTGAGACACACGGCACAACATAGCAGTACATAAATAGAAGATGCTATCAAAAGTGGAACAGTAAGCATGGTAACATTAACATCTTTAATCACACAAGCTTGTAACTACGATAACCAACATGTTTAACGCAAACACATGTGATATAAGTTTAAATTAACTAAGCTTAACACTGATAAGTCAAACTTCCTCAAAGAACAATCTTAACATGAGATTTAAAGCATCATCCATGCCACACACATACAACATGATATTAGAACAGCCAAGGAAGCATTAACCACAACATGTTCATCTTAGCATGTAGATAAGCATATTAAAAGGAAGTTTAAAAACTTACCTGATTTCTAAAACAAGCAGCAGGAATTCCTTCCTCCTTCCAACTAATTCGTGCTCTTAAAGAAATGAATTCTTAGAGATTTAGTGTTGTTGTTGTTCTATTTTCGAATGAATCCCTTCTGAGGAAGTTGAGGCCTCCTTTTATAGGTGAGTTGGTGTGTTGCAATCTTGGATGCAGTAAAGGCATGCCCTCTGCAGGATACTACATGCATTGGATCATTCTTGAGCCAAGTAAAAGCTGGCCATGCAACTTATCTTTGGTGTGGGTCAGACAAAAATGTTATTGGAGACAACATGCTATGGTGTAGGCTTTTTTCAGTTAGACATGCATTGGTGAGGTGAGATTTTCCACACGATAGTTCTTGGTTTAATGCACCAAATGAAATGACTTTTGAACCCTTTGAAGGTTGGCACAAGGTAGGGTGACTTTGACAGATTGAAATTGAGTTTAAAACATGTAAATAAATCGTGACAATGTTTGGTGTAACTAAGAGATAAAAATTTGAAGCTTCTCAAGTGTGTACATGTTTCAATATGCCATCTTTGGTGTGCCATATCTTGATGACCATTCCATCAATTCTTGAGATTTTTGGTTCTATGAAGAGTGGACATTTGATAGATTAAGTCTTATGTGGAAAACCAATTGAAATGAGGCTTGTAACAATAAGAAAATGAACCAAAAAGTCGTGCACATGAGAGGGCAGAAAAAGTCTTAGAAAAAATTCTAAGTTATTAAGTTTTGACAATTTAAGATACCTAACTTCAAAGCATCATAACTTGAGTTTGGCTTATCCTATTGGGATGTTCTACATATGGTTGGAAAGCTCTCAACAAGCTCTACAACTTTCATTTGGGACTCAAGACTTGAATCCAAATGGAAATGGGTGAAAAATGAGGTCAAAGTTGGAGAAAAATGTGGAGGAAATTGCTGAAAAAAATTCTAAGTGTTTGGCCAAAATGTCTTGTAAGCTTCACAACTCAAAATCTAAGCATTTTTAGAAAAAAAGTCATATGGAATGAATTAAGGATCTTGATGAGAGCTTTCCAATGAGCTTTGAGTCGTTTAATTTTGAAATTCTGGTACCAGACGTGTGATGTTAAGGTGCGATGTTACAACAACACACTCTGCAATAATGGACAGAATAAGCAACAGGAAAACACAAGGAATTGTTCACCCAGTTCGGTCTAACTACCTACGTCTGGGGGCTACCAAGCCAGGGATGAAATTCACTACTTGTAGATATAATTTACAGACTCAACACACCAGTTGACAATCTCCTAAACTTATACTCTACTAGTGACTTTCTACCTAAGAAACCACTTAGATATGAGAACACTACTCAATCCCCTAAAACACTCAAAGAACAACCTCTTTGAGATCCCTTGATCTTGCTTCCTAGCTTCGATCAATCAACAACTCTCTATTGCTTCACAGCTTCTAGAGAGGACAGAAAATTCAACACCTATTCAAACCTAGAATAGTGTGATTACAAGTACTCTAAACAAACCCTAGACTCAATCTGTTTTCTGTACCTTCTTCCTTGGTCTAGTGCGCTTTATATAGCTCCTTGAATTTGGATTGGATTTGTCACAATATTTGATCAGATTTGTTAATTAAAAACTGAATCTTTTAAAACAGATTTTATCCCCAAAATCTTTTTAAATCTTCCACCTTTTAATTCTCCAACAAACCTGCAATCAAATCTCCCATGTAACAGAAAATATCTAGCCCAAGATATTCTCATCCAACGAGTCAACACTCTCCACAATTCCAGCTAATACGCGACCCTAATAACAACAAGCCCATGCTGTCATTAGCTTCAGTTCTGCAGATCTGATGTTACAACATCACCTATGTGACATCAGACATCCACTTCAGCAACTAGCAACCTTAACACAGCCCAGTGTTAAGTGCAATGTTATGACATCAAGCCCATAACATCAAACATAGTTAACCTTCACAACTTAGTACAGCCCAGTACTAAGACTCAATGCTGCAACATCAACACCATGACATCAGCATTGAACACCTTGTTGTTTTACCAAAATTCCAGCCAATCCAGGAACTTACAATCTCCCCTTTTGGCTAATTTTGGCTAAAATAATCTCTGCATCTTCAGAGACTTCAGCAGCGGAATATCTTCAATATTTTGAAACAATAACTTGCAGCAGTTTGACAATCTTCATATAGTCTTCATTACTTGATCTGCTGCAGCACCATCTTCAT
Source organism: Lathyrus tuberosus (assembly GCA_022829125.1). NCBI lineage: Eukaryota > Viridiplantae > Streptophyta > Magnoliopsida > Fabales > Fabaceae > Lathyrus > Lathyrus tuberosus. The sequence continues at coordinate 16,202,690 of JALAZF010000031.1, forward strand.
TATTGACAACAGCCAATTGGTGCTCCCCCTCAAAAACTTGAACCAACATCACAGCTGTTCAGTAGCTCACAATGTGCAACACATCTCCCCCTTGATGTCTGCTTTGCTGCACTCTTCAATTGCTATGAATTCTTCACTAGCAGCTCCACAACTATGCTGTCTATACTCCCCCTCCACAGCTGCATCAGCACACTTTCCACTTTTCAACTAGACACCTTAATCTTGTACTACTCTTCTCTTTATGGCATTTATTAACTTATTAACTCTCCCCCTTTTTAGCCATAATTAGACAAACCTCAACAAGAAGTCCTATGACACCCATCTATTCAAGGCCATGATTCAATCTTGTCTTCAGACATCTCCTCAGAAGCATGTGCGCACAAGATTCAAACAATTTCCTTCATATGACTAGAACCATCCAAAGCCACACCAATCAACAGCCTAATGTCATAACACGCTATCTGACATTATATCCTCATAAGAAGCAACCAATCTCCACAAGCATGCAATCTTCACAATAAATGCACCTTTGCTGCGAAATCCATAGACAAGTACTCCCCCTGTCAAATGCTCTAGATGAATATGAACACTTGCTGAGCACATTCATTTCGGTACCACTGTCTCTTTTTCCACATACAGTCATTCCCTGATCTACTACAGTCTTCTCTACACTCTCCATCCAAGGCAGACTTTCTACTTCATCATTCTCCCGTATGACTATGTAGACGCTCCTTAGGTATAATGTAAGCACCAAGCTTCAGATCCAGAACAAGGACATCCTTCACCAAGGACACTCTTGACACTCTTGACACCAGGGTATTACATATGCTCTACTACTGGATTTACTATCAGCAAAGTAATCCAAACTCAACACTGTGTCACAAACTCTATATGCTCAGCTTACTTATAAGCTTTACTGAGATCCAGTCTCTTCAAGAGATCACAATTCCTCTATCCTTACATCCACCAGTAGTTGTTGAAACTGGTGAAGTCTTCAAAGACAGTAGTCATGCTTTTCCAGAACAAACTACTAAACACATTACCATAATCTCCACCTCTTCTGACCAAAAATGCTAGAGCATCCAACCCCACATGTCCAATCTTAATCATCTTCCAGATATAACCACCAGTAAACATGATGTTATGACATCTTTTGGGACATCAGCTTCTCATCACCATTCAAAGGACTCATTGCACAGAGAAGTCCTTCAAGAAGCTCCCAATAAAACACAGTCAGAGCAACTTATTCATACACACCTGAATACCATAAGTTCCCACACCCTCTCTGAACCATATCCTAGCAAACTCAACCATATCCAGAGTATTTATACCAAATTCTTTTTCCAGAACATACTTCCACCATTTTATGAAAAGCACAGGAATGTTATCTAGTATGCCCTTTTGAATTTTCTCAGAAGTTCTAACAACAACGGCTTCCTTCATTTGAGAGATATCCTGGACATTATCCTCAGACTTATCTCTGATCTTCCTAGAGATGAACACTTTACTCCTGGATTTTGTAGTACCATCCACATAGATTTTCTGCTTAGCAGTTCTCATCTTTGGAGGTGACTCAATAGCTTTCCTCTTTCTTGATTTCAGTCGTTTAGCAACCCCAGGAACCACTTTTGCAATTAGTTCATCATCAGCTCTAACATCTGCATCTTCCAACCTAAGGATTGTCAACTTGTGAAATTTTTCTTCTGAACTATAGGAGTCATTAGTCAGGTTGTCATCTTTATTGGCCTTGCAAGTATTCAGCTCCCAACACTTCTTAAGGTCACAGCTTTTGATCCTTCCATCAGCATTGTTGACTCCTTCATCTTGCTCACATAACTGACTACTCACATCATCCAACTTAGGAGTAACAGCACCATAAGTCATTAACCCAGATTGACTTTTCACCATATTTTCACACTTGATGTCATCATCTGATGTTACAGCATCATCACTAGATAAGTTGTCCACTTGAGGTATCCACTGATAGCAATTATCTTTGGATCTTACTCCCTTCATCACTACCTCATTCTGCTTATCAGCTACCACACATTCATCTTTGGTGTAGCTTACGTTGTAACCTTCATCACAAAGTTGACTTATGCTAATTAAATTAGCACTCAACCCTTGAACAAGAAGAACATTGTCAAGGTCAGGTCCATCAAAACACTTCACTCTTCCAACACCTTCTACCACCCCTTTTTCTCCATTACCAAAAGTGACAACATTAGAGGAGCAAGAATTGACATTCACCAAAAGATCTTTGGACCCAGTCATGTGCGTTGAACAACCACTGTCAAAGTACCATTCATCCTTAGCAAAATGTCTATCTGAGGTGTGAGCCAATAGACATGTAGCTTGAGCTTTAGGAACCCACTGTTTAACAACCTTAGTCCTGTTCTCCTTCTGTCTAGGTTGAGGAACAGATTTGGGATATCCATGCAGTTTAAAGCAAGAAAACTGCATATGACCAAATCTCCCACAATAGAAGCACCTTACTCTCTCTTCACTGAAGTTGTTAAACTTCCTGCCACCTTGATGATGAAACTGTTGTGGCTGCCATCCATAGTACTAGTGCTGTCTTCTTCTTCCAAAGTTTGACTGTCTTCTATAGTGAGGCTGTTGTCTTTTACCATAGGTAGATTGTCTCCTGAACTGAGGATGCTGTCTTCTAGGCTGTCTCCTATGGTGATGAGGCTTCCTTCTTCCATAGTAATGAGGCACAACATTATTATATCCATACCAGTTACCCTGATGTTGAGACATCTGATGGAACATGTTCTGTTTGAACCTTGCAACCTTCATGCTCTTGTGGTATTGTGGGGGCATATACTGACTAGCTCCTTGTGGCTGCTTTCTCTTCTGATTAGGACCAATCTTCTTCTCAATCTTCTTAGGTCGTGAAGCATCAGCTTTCTGATTCTGCCTTTTTGGCTGATGTTGAGGCACAGGTTGTGACACTTCCTTCTTTGAACCTGAAGTGCTTGCTTCTAAAGTTTCTTTACAACCTATCCCAGCTTTGTCTCCAGCGGCCTTTTCTGACTGGAGTATCTTGTCAAGAGTGGCTGTCCCACTGTTCAACATTCTAACAGATTTTGTCATATGATCAAGATGAGCTTTGACACATAAGACTTCTTTCTCCAATTCATCTTTGTCATTCTCTAGCTGATCAATCTGTTGCTTATGGTACTTGTTCTCTTGACACACTTCAGCACTCTTTAAACACAACTCCTTGTAGGTTGAAGCTAGCTCATCATATGTGACTTCTCCATCACTATCATCATCAGGTTCAATAATTCCTGTCAAAGCTGTAACATGCTTTGCTGACTCAATTTCACTTTCACTATCAGAGTCAGACCAGGAAATTGTCATGCCCTTCTTCTGCTTCTTCAAGAATGTGGGACACTCTTTCTTGACATGTCCATACCCTTCACATTCAAAGCACTGAACACCTTTATCTTGGACAATCTTCTCTTCATCTTTCTCTTTTGACTTGCTGATGTCAGAGGAGATGTTCTTGACATTAGGCCTGTAGTTATAGTTCATATTCTTGAACACTTTGTTGAATTGCCTTCCCAACATAACTATAGCCTGAGGCAGATCCTCCTGGGACTCATCATCTTTAGCTGCTGCAGGAGTGGAGACTAAAGCTATACTCTTAGGCTTCTTTTTTGGTTCTTCCTCATTTAGTCCAAGTTCAAATGTTTGAAGAGATCCAATAAGCTCATCAACTCTCATCTTGCTGATGTCTTGAGATTCTTCAATGGCTGTTACCTTCATCTTATACTTCTTAGGGAGGGACCTAAGAATCTTTCTCACCAGCTTCTCTTCTGTCATCTTCTCACCAAGAGCACTGGATGCATTTGACAGCTCAAGAACACTCATGTGGAAGTCATGAATAGTTTCCTCTTCCTTCATCTTCAAGCTTTCAAACTTAGATGTTAAAAGCTGAAGTCTAGACATCTTAACTCTAGATGTGCCTTCATGAGTAGCCTTCAAAATATCCCAAGCAGCCTTAGCAGTTTCACATGAGTTGATCAGCCTGAATATGTTCTTGTCAACCCCATTGAAGATAGCATTTAGGGCTTTTGAATTCCCAAGGGCAAGCTCATCTTCTTCCTTGGTCCATTCTTCTTCAGGCTTAGGCTTTGAGGTGCCTTCTTTATCCTTGCCAGCCTCATCTTTCTCACATACCTCTGGAGCTTTCCACTCTTTAATGACAGACTTCCAAGCTCTGCTGTCTAATGACTTTAAAAAGGTAGTCATTCTAGGCTTCCAATACTCATAGTTTGAGCCATCCAAGATAGGGGGTCTGTTGACGAATCCTCCAACCTCTTTGTCCATCTTTCACCAGAAAGTAACTTCCCTAGATCTCACCCAGAGACAGACAGGATGCCTGCTCTGATACCAATTGAAATTCTGGTACCAGACGTGTGATGTTAAGGTGCGATGTTACAACAACACACTCTGCAATAATGGACAGAATAAGCAACAGGAAAACACAAGGAATTGTTCACCCAGTTCGGTCTAACTACCTACGTCTGGGGGCTACCAAGCCAGGGATGAAATTCACTACTTGTAGATATAATTTACAGACTCAACACACCAGTTGACAATCTCCTAAACTTATACTCTACTAGTGACTTTCTACCTAAGAAACCACTTAGATATGAGAACACTACTCAATCCCCTAAAACACTCAAAGAACAACCTCTTTGAGATCCCTTGATCTTGCTTCCTAGCTTCGATCAATCAACAACTCTCTATTGCTTCACAGCTTCTAGAGAGGACAGAAAATTCAACACCTATTCAAACCTAGAATAGTGTGATTACAAGTACTCTAAACAAACCCTAGACTCTAAGCCTCCAGCTCTTGATCTTCAATCTGTTTTTTGTACCTTCTTCCTTGGTCTTGTGCGCTTTATATAGCTCCTTAAATTTGGATTGGATTTGTCACAATATTTGATCAGATTTGTTAATTAAAAACTGAATCTTTTAAAATAGATTTTATCCCCAAAATCTTTTTAAATCTTCCACCTTTTAATTCTCCAACAAACCTGTAATCAAATCTCCCATGTAACAGAAAATATCTAGCCCAAGATATTCTCATCCAACGAGTCAACACTCTCCACAATTCCAGCTAATACGCGACCCTAATAACAACAAGCCCATGTTGTCATTAGCTTCAGTTCTGCAGATCTGATGCTACAACATCACCTATGTGACATCAGACATCCACTTCAGCAACTAGCAACCTTAACACAGCCCAGTGTTAAGTGCAATGTTATGACATCAAGCCCATGACATCAAACATAGTTAACCTTCACAACTTAGTACAGCCCAGTACTAAGACTCAATGCTGCAACATCAACACCATGACATCAGCATTGAACACCTTGTTGTTTTACCAAAATTCCAGCCAATCCAGGAACTTACAAATTTGAGTGCACGGTTTAGGAGTTATGGTTATTGCAAATCGGGCTATTAGGGGAAAAACGTCGTATACGAGGTCGTTCGCGACCAAAACCCTACTTATCTTGCAAGAAACCTCACGAAACCTTACATGGATGCTTTGGATACTTCAAGAGACAACATATGATGATTAAAACCATTAACACTCCATTTGAACCAAGATCCAAAAGATTATGGTTTCAGTCAGATCCTAATTCTGACTGTGAATGCACTGAGGCCAAAATCTTGTAAATTTGCTTCTTACTTCCCATCTAAAGGTCTTAGGAGACTCTTGAGGAAGTTGATAAACTAAGGGAATCAATAATTAGGGTTTAGGAGATCATCTTGATGAAGAATCAAAGTTGTTGGCTGATAAGCGTCACAGGAACCCTAATTTTGAAGTATAGCGGGATTGAGGCTCAAATTCTTCCTGTTGAGGATCAATGAAGCATGGATTCTTGTTGAGTGGAGTCCCTTGAATATAGATGACCTCAAGTGGTAGGTGGACCACACAAATCCTGACTTGATAGAGTCAACTTCTCAATGATTTCTTCAGAGCAAAATCCTTATTCCAAAGTTCTTGTACTTGAGATCTTTCGTTGATTTGACTCGCTTCAAAGCAAATTGTGGAGCTTTATGATGATATGTGAACCTAATTTGAACACAAAGAAACAAACTACAAGATATGGGTTAGCTCAGACAATGCAGAGATGCTTGACCTAAGATGCACAAATGAAGATGACATCTTAGGGTCAAAAATTAGGGTGCGACAACAGCATAATGCCATCATGACCGAGTCGGGCAATTACTACTACAACGTAATGCCTTTCGGTCTAAAGAATGTCGGAGCGACCTATCAACGGATGATGAACAGAGTCTTCCGGGGAGAGATCGACGACATGCTCGAGGTCTACATGGACGACATGATCGTCAAATCCGCAGAGGAAATCGACCATTCTGCCCATCTCAAGAAAGTCTTCGACACGGCGAGGAAGTGTAGGATGAGGTTCAACCCCGACAAATGCACCTTCGGCGTTCGGGTAAGCAAGTTCCTCGGTTTCTATCTCACAGAACGAGGAATAGAGGCGAACCCCGACAAGTGTAGGGCTTTCTCCGAGATCCCGACTCCAAACTCGAAGAAGTCGATACAATCGCTGAACAGGATGCTAACCGCGCTGTCCCGCTTCGTCGCCAAATCTGCACAATACGCACTCCCATTTTTCAAGCTTCTACGACAGAAAGCAACATTTGAATGGACCTATGAGTGCGAGCAAGCGCTCCTCCACCTTAAACAAGTCCTATCACAACCCCTGGTTCTCTCACGAACAGGAAACAGGGAGACGTTGTTCTTATACCTCGCCATCACTAGCGAAGCAGTCAGCGCCGTTCTTATCCGGGAAACCCCCGACGGGCAGAAACCAATTTACTTCACCAGCAAGGCCCTTCAGGGCCCCGAGCTCAGGTATCAGCATATCGAGAAAGTCTCCCTGGCCCTCGTCATCGCGGCCAGGAGGCTGCGTCATTACTTCTTGGCCCACACGGTCGTGGTGAGGACCGAACAACCCATAAGGCAGCTCCTAGGTCGACCAGACCTGGCAGGAAGGATGCTCAAGTGGTCACTCGAACTCGCTGAGTTCGACATTCAATACGAGGGAAGAAAGGCCCTGAAGGCTCAGGTACTGGCCGACTTCGTGGCAGAAATGACCCTCCCAGCACCGACGATCAACGTATCCCAAAAGTGGACGATCTAAGTCGACGGGGCATCCAGCTCGAAAGGCAGCTGGGCGGGCATCATCCTCGAAAACGAGGAAAACATCCTGATCGAAGTCTCCCTAGAATTATCCTTCCCAACATCGAACAACCAGGCTGAATATGAGGCTTTCCTCGCCGGGCTACAGTTGGCTGAGGACCTCGGTGCCCAAGAAGTCAAAATTTTCACCGACTCCCAACTCGTGGCCTCCCAGGTCCGAGGAGAGTGTCAAGCCAAGAATGACAGCCTCAAAAAATACTTGACCCTGGTAAAGGAAAAAATGAAAAACTTCACCTCAGCAGAAGTAACCCACATCCCGCGCGAACACAATACTCGAGCAGATGTATTGTCCAAGCTGGCGAGCACGAAAAAGAAGGGCGGAAACAAATCTGTTATACAAGAGGTACTTTCGCACCCAAGCATCGATAAACCTGTCCCTGCGACTGACGTGAACGCCATTGGGGACAACAACTGTTGGATGACCCCGGTATACGAGTATCTCACCACTGGCAAACTGCCCGACGACCCCAAGGAGGCCGGGGTGGTTAAGCGACGAGCATGCTCATACACAATTGTCGAAGACAAACTATACCGTCGGGGCTTTTCGATCCCCTTCCTCAGGTGCGTCGAAGAGACCAAGGTCCCCAGTATACTCCAGGAAATCCACGAAGGGATCAATGCACAACACCTCGGCGGACGGTCCTTAGCTCGCAAGGCGTTGCGAGCAGGATACTATTGGCCCACCATGCAGCAGGACGCCAAGGAGCACATCAAGAAGTGCGACAGATGCCAACGACACGGGGACATGCACCTTGCCCCGCTCAACGAGCTCAAAACACTATCGTCCCCGTGGCCGTTTGCATGGTGAGGGATGGATATCCTCGGCCCCTTCGTCCAGGGATCATACCAAAACAAGTACCTGATCGTCGGCGTCGATTATTTCACGAAGTAGATCGAGGCTGAGGCCTTGGCCAAAATCACAGCCCACAACATACTACATTTCTACAAGAGGAACATACTAGCCTGGTTCGGCGTGCCCCAGGCGATTGTCACCGACAACGGGACACAGTTCACCGACAGGAACTTCCAAGACTTCGTCACCAAGCTGGGCACGAAGCAGCACTTCACGTCGGTCGAGCACCCTCAAACGAACGGGCAAGCTGAAGCGGCGAACAGAGTGATCCTGCGAGGACTGAAACGCCGACTAGGCGACGCCAAGCAAAGGTGGGTCGAGGAACTACACAGCGTCCTCTGGGCCTATCGGACAACCCCACATTCCACGACCTGGGAGACTCCCTTTCGCCTAAGCTACGGAACAGACGTGGTGATTCCCATGGAAATAAAGGAACCCTCGACGGGGGAACAAACGAAGAGGCCATGAGGGAGGTTCCTCGACTTCGTCGAGAAGATAAGATCCAGCGCGTCTCTCCGAGAAGCTTCACTTAAACAGAAAATAACTCTACGTTATAACAAAAAAGTTATTAAACATGATTTTCAAGTAGGCACCCTCGTCCTACGAAGGAACCAGAAAGATTCACGAGAAGGCAAGTTCGCCGCGAACTGGGAGGGCCCCTACCACGTCCGCGCGAAGACGGGGACAGGAGCCTACTACCTCAAAAATCTACACGGGGAGGAACTTGCTCGACCATGGAATGCTGAGAAGCTTAAACAATACTACAGTTAAGCACTGCCTGCGACATAGCAGCGTCACGATTACGGGGGCGTACTAAGGTACAAGCGCGACTCTCCTCCATGACACATGAAGATCAAAGACCGCGTTGTGTGTGCGCGGACTTTTGATCCGACGAGGATTCCTCGATCGAGTTCCGTCGTCGCCGTACCAGTCAGGAAGAACGCCCAGCTCGCGATGGGAAGTTCACGCCATGAAGCTAAGACCTCGTCCGAACTCTTAGCCTCGTCAAAGGTCGGAATACAAACCCGACCACTCGAGCAGTTCCCCACACTGTCGGGGATCAACAAAGTCGAGCAAACCCCCAACCTAGACAAATCACTTAGACAAAATACAATTAGTATTTCAAGCATATAAGCATCACACACACAAGTAAGCGAAAGTCAAATCATTAAGCCGGGCAGAAACCCATTGTGCAAATGTTACAAAAATGTCACAAGGCCCCTGGCGCGCAGGCCGGGCAGTTACAAAATTCACGACATGCAAGCCAAACCGAACAAAGTCAAAAGATAAGTGGCACGCCGGGAGAATAAGCTAAACGGAAAATCTAAACGGTCACGTCCCCTCCGGGCTGTCCTTCCTCTGCAGTCTCATCGTCTTCTTCTTCGGACGTCGGGGGGACAATCTTACCATTGACGACGTCGTGATCCCTCGGTGATAAGGTTAGGGTTCAGCACCTGGAGCTGCCTCAAGGATTTCTTAAAACCAAACTCGACAGACTGAAGAACATCTTGCTCGGTCAACCGGAGTTTGGAAATCAGCTCAGCTCGGGAGGTCAGCAACTTTTTGTCCCCGGTCTCATCCTCGACAGGTCGGACAGCCCGCTCTAGCTCGTCGATTCTCTCCAGGAGGTTTTTCCTCTCCTCGACGGCTTTCTCCAGTTTCCCTTCTAGCTGCTTCTGAAGCTCGACATGGTCCTCGTTCTGCTTCCTGCACTCCGCAAGGTCTTTGCTCACCTTCCCCATTTCAGCTTCAAGTGATTTAAAATTGTTCAGCAGTTTTGTCATCTCCGACGACGGACAGGTTTCGTCGTTCAGGACTAGGGCAGTGACACAAACCCGCATCATCGCGGCCATATCCTTTAACTGGTTTTTTCTCCTCGAAATTCGATCAGCCCCTAAGATAGCCTGAACTTCGGAACCAGACACGGTCGGGGAGTTGGCTCCCGAGAAGACGTTAGGCCTCAGATGACAGGGTAGAAACACAAATCCTTCACGGGGATGGCTTTCGGTGAGATCGACGTGGGTCTGCTCGGCGGTCCTCTGTCTCTTCGGAGACCCCTGCGAGTCTGGAGATTGACTGCCCTGCACAGAACCGGAGGAGTCCCCGGGGGACGGGACATGACCCAGAATCTGATGTTTGACCTGCTCGAACGGTCCTTTCCCAGCTTTCTTCGAGCCTCGAGCGAAGGTCAACTTCTTCACGCGTTCTTCCAGGGTCAACATCGCACCTGCAGAAAAAGGGAACGAACATCAGTAATCTAACAAACAGAAACGATAACAGGCCCCAGATCGGGGGTGTGCACACTACCTAAGAACCGATGAGCCTCCCCGTCAGTGTCACACTCGAGGAGGGCCTTGGTGTTTATGAGCCGGGCTTTGGTAAGGGTCTCCCTGTGGACGTTGGTTATGAAGTTTCCATTCGGGGTCACCAACTTTGCTTTGCTAAACCCTTGGACGAACTTCACTATCTTATCATAGGCCCGATGGTCCTCCTCGCCCAAGGAGCCCGGACTGACGATGTAGCTTTCGGTGCTTAGCTGGAAGTGCTCCTTTGTCCATTCCAAGGGACACTTCGACTCGAGGACCTCTTTCTTTCGACCACCTTCTAGCTCCACTGTCCTACGATGGTATAGAGTGTCAGTGGTTTTCCAGGTGAGAGGCTTAACGACATACCATCGACCTTTGAAATTACGGACAGAGTCCATATACGCCCGGAACAGACTCCTCGACTGCTTAAACGACACCCAACAGTGACGACCATCCACCATTTGTCGTTGTAGGTGGAAGATCCAGAAAAAGAGGGGGACCGTGGCCTCGACATCGAGGTATTTACAAATAAGTTCATATGCCCGCACAAAGGCAAAGGCATTTGGATGGAGTTGGGAAGGCGCCAGGTGTAACCAAGAAAACACCCCTATCTGGAAATCACTTAAGGGCATACGAATGCCCGCCACCTGGAACGCGAATTCGTACATAGGAAATCGGGTCCTTTTAAATGTTGAGCATATCCTGTGGTGCTCTAACGGCTTGTATGCCCGCCAACTCAGCGGGGAACCTGGGCGAACATCCTCAATAGTGGAAAAAGCATCGGGACCACCAGGGATAAATAACGAAGGGAAGTTGAGAGGCTCGTCCCCAATCCAGTCCTCGGAAGGTGGGGCACCATTCTCCGGGGACACAGGGGAGTCGGGCTCGTCGTCCGTTTCAATACTCCCTTAAATCCACTCGGCAGCCATTTTAACCTGAAAAGCAGAGGAAACTGGTGAATTCGATGTCCTAGATCAAATTCACCCTTCCACCACTGATCAAGTGAAAGGGCGAAGAGATACGGGGAGACGACCATCCGGCCACGATGATCAGGGAGACGCTCAGATGTGTTTGGTACCTCTATCGCGTGTCCCCGAAACAATCACGCCAGCGTCCCCGGTATCTTCGTCTGGTGCCCCCGGGAAATTCATCATTTCTCCTTGAGATCTTCCCCAGGTCCCCGGGACATTCATCTCATCTCCCCATGAGATTCATCAAACAGTTTAAAGGAGCTCCGTCGTTTTCGCCAGAAACTTCGTGGCCTCCCCGGGAACTTCATCAGTTCACCGGAGAACCACCGTAGAAAACGTAAAATGCGAAGAAAAAAGGAGAAAACATTACTTGTGACGGCGGTGACGAGTTCCGGTACGGCAGTACGACGACGGAAGCAAAAAGGAGACGGGAGAGACTTGGAGCGAAAAAGAGGGAGCGAAGAAGAGGGAAACGTGCAAATGGCACGCACTGATCCCCTTTGTATAAGCCCCTCACGGTACTCGAGGCGCCCTTAGGCATTCGAGTACCCTAACCATAGCCTAGCCACCCTAGGTAATCATGACGAGTGACACGTGGCACACGGATTCCCGCGTATGTCTTTTTGTTTGCCTCGGTGCTCGAATCCACAACTTCCCATCTCCCCGCAGCGTCGAGCATACTTCGAAAGTCCTGCCCGCCTGGCATTCCCCGCTCGTGGTCCGACCGTTATCACATGCTCGCTGTCACGGGGACGTCGCCTGGTTTAACGAGTCTCCCCGACAGAAGATTGCATGTATGTGTCCGGCAACTACCTTCGACCTGATCTTTCGACCACGCGATGTGTCCCTGACAGGGGGCTGACCCTTAAACCATTACTCCGACACGCCGGAGCAACGACTTAGGGGCTCCTGTTATGGACTGGGTCAGCGCCTGTCCACCAGTCGGGCATGCCCAACCCAATAATCTTGGGTGGCCCACCAAGGCTTACTTTCGCTCAGTGTTGAGTACGTGCCCATCTTCCCCCAGTGTCGGCCACAGTGAACAGACACCGTCGAGCAGAGCCTTTGGCCCTTATGAGGACACTCCTATCCTCGACCTCCGCATGCTCCTCCCACGAGGACACGTCACCTTGTAACCTCCCACCTCCGAAAGAGACGGTCTGCCCACCTTCCTGAGATCTCGGGACCGTTACCCCAGGACGAAGACCACGTGCTGGTCTTCCCTACGCCACGTAAGCTCTGACAGTCACCTGGATTAGGCCTGGCAATCCAGCCCAGTGCAGGAGACCGTTGGCCCCGCGCTGGAGGCATTCTATAAATACCCTCTCATTTGAAAGGGTCAGGTTACGTTCATTTTAACTCTCACTCCTATATTTTGTACTTGCTTACTCTCGTTTCCTGACTTTGGCATCGGAGTACCTTGCAGGTATCCCCCTCCCCCGGTTCCATCACTACCGGAGTTGAAGACCTCACGGCATTGTTGGCCACTGTCATACTTTTTGATCTAGATACGATCATTAAGTATGAATGAATTTATTATTTTTATATTGTATTTTATACATTATATTAAAATAAAAGTAAAACTTAGTTATATTTAAGAATTTATGAAAATAAGTTGAAAGAAATTCTATGCATAATGTTATAAAGTGTTTTCATAAGTTCTCTCAAACAAATTATCTCACAAAATTTATGCTACTAAGTAAGCTCAGATAAATTAATAGAAACAAACATTTAGTCTCATTGTACTTTTTATTCTCTAGTCTATTTAAACATTAGTTGAATTTCTTCTTTACATATGTTCAAATGATATAAACTTTTTAAGTAGACTAATAGGTCAATCAGACATTCGAAAAGGCTAGACTCAGGCCAAAAATAAGCCTTTGATATGCTATAGGCCAGACTTAGGCTTTGAATTTTTTAGCAGACTTGGCAAAGCCTAGCTCAGCCCAACTTATTCCCACCCCTGGTTAGAATGTATAAATAGTGATTACATCAACAAATTCTTAATAGAAAATTCGGTGAAATGATCTGCACGCTAACATAACAAATACATACCATTTTCAGTGACCAAAATAATGTTTACAGAAAGATGATTTCACATAGCTAATAATGCAATCCAAATGTAAAGCAACATAAATGAAGAAAAATATTGAAACAAACAAATGAAAGTAAATTAAATTATATAACAACACTGAATCAAGCACATTCCTATTCCATTACAAGCAATACTAATGAAAACACTCATGAATGTGTATACAACCTATAGCCTTACCTTCTACATGTTCTAAGTTTTGTCTATTATACATAACCAACTAAAAATTCAGAGTTATAGATATTGTTTTCTGTTCCGTGCGAGCCAAGAAATCTATAAGTACTATCTGAGGCACACATCCTTTACAGTTGCTACATGATGATGATCTCATTCATGCAGTCAACACAGCTCTAATCGTTGAATCTAGATCGGACAATTCATATTTCAAATCAAAATCTGTTTGGTTTATGCACCATTTGATCTCAACCCAACGATCACTGATCTGCTAACTGTGTGAATGTGTAAATTTGAGACCGCAGGAAATCAAAATCCGAAAACAAATCATTATTAAGACAAAAAATGATATCTTACAAGTTTGGATTCATTAGTTCAAGAGAAATGACTAATAGCATATGGTTAGCAATATTCATCTCCTAGCCAATTGTCCTTCTCCTTCGGACCAGTTGGTCCCTCCTCCCCATAAAGCTCAGTTGGAAATAATTCAAATAGGTTCTCCACAGAAAACCTAACAAATATTGGAAGCAAGTCTATTATCTTCTCTATTTCGGACCGCGAATCGTATACAATGGTAGGTCCCCACTCTCTCATATACTGCAACCAACACGGTTCTGTAATGACTCCATCACCAAGATACTCCGCCGCAACAATCTTATATCTGAAGCTTGAATCCACAATATAGTTACTTTTAGCAGCGTCGTTTCGAACTCCTATTCCAAGTTTGGATGATCCCTGAAGGTAAGTCCCGGGATGAGGGTAGCTAGCATGGCCGTGTCTTGATGAATAAACTATCGGTTTATTGTCCTTAATAAACTCCAAATTGAATGCGTCCACCCATTTACCTCCACTGTGTTCAGAGAAGAAAACCGACCAAAGTTCTCCGGTGAAGTTGCTTATGCGAAGCGTGAAGTGCTCCCAATCACCAACGTGTTCGCCTATCTTAGTCATTTCAATGTTCATCAATGCCACTTTAAGTGTGGCAGGTCCATTGAAAGGACAAAAAACCCACATTGCAATATCAGTAAAGGCTCCTCCTAATGCCGGTTTTACATGAACATATAGTTCCGCACTCTCGAGGTTTCCCTTCTTAAGATTATTTCTTGCATCTTCATCAATAGGCAAATCAATCCAAAACGCACTATCATTGCATTCACCGCAAGGTAAATTTGAGCCGTCATAATCTATAGCTTTGCCCTTCAAACTATCCGCGGTATACAAAAGCGCTCCATTCTTGAAAAACCACGGCACTGAAGATGGCATGTATTCCTCGTCAGGATGAAAATATACAGTCGGCCCGTAATGCTCAATAAGCGCGTGAACCTGGTTGAGATTCGGCATTACATGCAATGAAGAATCAAGATTCTTCAAACACACAACATCCACCACTTGTTCAGAATCAAAGTAGTCGGTGCCACAGAAGAACGTCCCAACAGGTACACCACTCGCCAGCATACCTCTATCGCAGGGTTCCGTCTTCCAAACCTGGAAACAATTTTTCTTCGACTTTATCATTAGTAATAAATCAGATGTCTCACAAACTTCAGTTAGATCAATTCTCACGCATCTAACTTCGTCAACTTCCGGTTCATCCGGACAAGTAGTAACTACTATCCCGACCGTTTTATAACCCGTTGGAGGGTTTGGCAACCAAAAGTAAACACATTCATCATGTGAATCCATGCTCCATATCAACGAGTAGTTAACCGGTTTTATCAGAGCCGGGGATTCTAATGCATAAGAATCACAAGAACAATCAGGTTGACTTTGAGAACTAGTTTCCCGAGCGACAAGAACGTGCCCTCGCAACGGCCGATCATTGGGCTGACAATAGTAACCAAGACAGGAAAATCCATCTGGAATCTCCAAAGGTCTATAAAATGTAAAACCCAGTGACTTTCCATTCAAATTTGTGCATCTCCAAACTTTCTCAAACTTGTCTACTTTCATAACTTCTATTTTCCCAAGGGACATTCTTCCATGACCAAAACCTCCACCTAATTAAATCATTCACACAAACATTTCACATCAAAGCCAATAACAAAATCAAACAAAACAGTATTCATATCAAGAATCCAAAAACTATTGTAAGATTATAAACTTGCAGATATAGAAGTAAGTTGACTTAATCATTGAAATTAGAAGCAAGAAAAGAATCTAAAAAGGGAAGGTTGATGATAACATACCTTGTGGCCATTGTGGAAGAGGTGAAGGAAGTGAATAAGGAAGTGGATCAGAGTGAGAGGATTCAAGGACAGTATCCCAACAAAAACACTCACAGCCAAACATCCCACAAAGCAGAAACAGAGAGAGTGGTTGATTTAGCAAGAGTGGAGAGAAAAAGGTTTAAACTTTTTCCTCCTCCTTCTCCTTCTTCTAAGCTATTATGATTTTGAGCTTCAAGTTGAAGAATGATTAGTTTTCGGAACTAATGAGGTTACCTTTACCTTGTATTTTGGGGCATACTAGTTTGTTTTGTTGTGGGTTGAAATGGCAAATTTGCCCCTAATTGTTGCGTTAATCACGAAAGAAACAAGTAAGTTGAATTAAATTATGTATGGCCTAACAACTTAGCGTAGAATATTGGTTCACCATATGGTGGTTGGCTTTGTTGATTAGTAAGATACAACTATATTCCATTTCTTATACTTTTCCAATTAATTGCTGACTAAGCACACTCCATAAGCATATCTTGTCCAACTTTAATATTTCTTCTACTTTTTTTAAATGACCAAAGCTTTCTTCTACTCTTGGACCATATCCCTTTTTCTTTTTCTTGTTCTTATAAGTTCTCTTAATATGACACTAAAGATAAATATCTCTCTCAAATATTATTTTAATTTTAAAATTTTAATTGTATTTTTTGAATAATTAATAATATTAAAAACAATGGTATATTTTTGAATAATTAATAATATTAAATTTCTATCTTAAAATATGGAAAATATTTATAAATTAATTAATAATATTAAAATTCTATTTTAAAATATAAAAAATATTTATAAATTAATTAATATGACATGAAAATAAAAATGGTCAACGTTGATCTGCCAAGTCATCAACACATGTGTCATGTCATTAAAAATTAGACTCAAATTAAGAAAGGGACTAAAATATAAAAAAAAAAATTAAGAAAGGAACCAAAATTTCTATTTTTAAAATGTGTGGATCAAACTCAAAAAAAGAAAAAATAAGGAGATCAAAGTTGCAATTAAGTCTTTAATTTATCATATCTCATTATGTCAAACTAAATATATATTTGTTAGAATATTTTTGTTCTGAATATGATTCTTGTTAATTTGTTATAAGTAAATGTTTAAATATGTTTTAAAGTTTTAAGTGAAGAAGAGAAATGAAACATGTTTTGAGATCGTAGAAACTAGAAATCAATTTGGAGGTGGAATCTGCGGCGGCGCGACAATGGGTCTAGGCCTAGCGGGCAATTCGGTCTATCAGCGTCTGAGTCTAGTTTTCTCAGTACACGTGTATTGGGCTTCATTATTTTTTTTTCTTCATGAATTCATTCGTTAATGGGTTAAGTTTTTTCCTTGTGTCATTTATATATAGAGAGTTAGAGAGATTGAGAAACGTTTGAGGAGAAAATAGAGTTTGTTATTTATAACTTAGGTGACTATTTGTAATTTTTTGTAACAACTCTTGGAAGTAAAGTGAATCAGAGAGTTGCTCTTTCCCCCAAAGTAGATCGTTGATTGATCTAAGTAAATAAATTATTGTGTTTCTTATCTTTTATCTTATCCTGCCAAGTTAAGTTGTTGACTTATTGCACCGAGAGTTATATTTGCTGAAGGCCATTTATTTTGGTTTTCATTGTTCTTTGTTCTCACATATCAATTTTTTTGGTGTGATCAAAGCTTTTAATTCCATAACAAGTGACACACACCATGGGGCAAAAAAAAATTGTTTAAAAGTGAGCATCGTGCATTCTAAATGGCAGATCAAGAGGTTATCCGAAGATGACAATTTTAGATTGTTGCAAGTGAAGATCCAAACAATGTTAACTTAAGAGAAGTGTATTGAAGTATTAAAGGGTGATGCGTCAATGCCTGCACACCTAACAGAAACAGAGAAGACCAAGATATTGGATAAGGCCAAAAGTGTAATTATCTTGTGCCTCAAGGATAAAGTTCTAAGAGAAGTCTCTAAAGAGAAGATTATGATTGTGATGTGGACAAAACTTGAATTATTGTATATAGCCAAGTCTTTGCCTCACAGGTTGTGTCTGAAACAATAATTCCACTCATTATGAATGGTAGAGAACATATCC
The DNA here is from genome assembly GCA_022829125.1 of Lathyrus tuberosus. Taxonomy (NCBI): domain Eukaryota; kingdom Viridiplantae; phylum Streptophyta; class Magnoliopsida; order Fabales; family Fabaceae; genus Lathyrus; species Lathyrus tuberosus. The sequence continues at coordinate 16,220,629 of JALAZF010000031.1, forward strand.
ATAGTGGATCAGTTCACAAAATTTCACAAGATTATTAATGATCTTGAGAATATTTAGTTGAAGATTGATGATGAGGAAAATATTCTACTCTTATTGGCGATAGTGGTGAAGACTTGAGTGTTTCAATAGGAGTAAGTAAACGTAGAGGGATGTCCAAAGTAAAGAGGTTTGACACGTCAAGGGTAAAATGCTTCACTTGTCTTAAAACATATCACTTCATGAATGATTGCCCCAGAAAGAGGTGCAATGATGATTTTCTTCATATTACAATTGCCTCTAATGAGGATAGTTAAGAGAGTGTTGATGCATTACTGGTTTCGAGTTTGGATACTGGGAAGAGTTAGGTCATGGACTCAGGTTACTCTTATCACATGCTTCCAAAAAAAAGAGTACTTTGATACTTTGGAGCTAAAGTAAGGTGGATTAGTTCTCCTTAGTGACAATAAGGTTTGCAAGATTCATGGTATTGATACAACCAAACTTAAAATGTTCGATGATCACAATTTTCTTCTACACAACGTAAGGTATGTTCAAGAGGTCATGCAAAATTTATTATCCATAAGCATATTTAATGATCTAGGCTATTGCACTAGATTTGAATATGGGGTGTTGAATATTTTACATGGTGAAGTGATCATAGCTAAATGGTCTAAAATTTGTGGCTTATATATTTTAGAATATTCCAATGTTCATGTTCATTTATCATTAACTAGTAAAGACTTTTATGAAAAGAACAAGCCATGGGATTCGAGGTCAAGGCATACTGGATGTTTGAAGATTGTTTCAGAGCACTTTAATGAGTTTTTCAGATGTTGAGTTGTCTTGGAGTTTCTAAGGTATGACTGATGCCAAAGAAACTTACCTGATTGGGAGGTATTCATTTACATAAATAGACTTCAAAACACTTATGGAGGTTTGGAGTAGGAAGACTGTAACCTACTATATTTTGAAAGTCATCTAAACTTTGATTTTTGAACAAATCAAACCAATTTAACTTGATGGTTTTCGATTGTGTCTGCAATGGATATCTAAGAGGTATGAATGGTTATGAGTTGTTGGGAGTGAAACCTTGATGATAAAAGTTCATCAATCACATATGTATTACTTTCAATGAGTCTCATCAGGGGAAGAAAACTCATTTTGAGGTGGAGGTTCATACTATGAATACCAGTAGTAGCGAGAGAACGATTACAAAGACTTTTTATTACCATTTGACTCGTGATAAAGTAATGGGGAAGATTATATCATCTCAAAGGTACGATTATGCTGGTCTTGGGTGTTATGTCTTGAATGTGGCTGAAATGTTGCAAAACTTAGAAACATGGACCTTCAGGGAGACATTTGAAAGCAGGTGGAGTCAAATATGGTTGAAAATCATACATGTGGGTTTGTTAAACTAATAAAGCTAAAAAATGTGATTGGAAACAAGTGGTAAGATCAAGGTTCAAGCGGGGCTTGATTTTGATAAAAATTGTTTAATAGATGTTGAATTGGCAGAGAGCAACAAGGTGATTGATGGGTAAATTGACATCACCGTGATTTCAAATCAAGGTGGAGATTGTTAAAGTATGCCTTAAAACCTTGAGTGATGAAGAGAAACGAAACATTTTTTGAGATTGCAGAAACTAAAAATCAGCCTGGAGGTGGAGCCAGCGAAGGCAATGCGATAATGGATCTTCGTACTTTACAATATTGTCATTCATTTATTGTATATGAAAGAAATTTAGAGAATTTGAAAAAGAAATTGTAAACAAACTTATAATTTAAGACCAATTTTATTTTCATTTTTAAATATGATAGAAGGACTATAAAATAATATTGTGAACCCAAATTAGTATTCATACTTCATTCTATCAATATTATAAACAATATTTTCATAAGAAAACATTTTATAATTACTATTAATAATTTATATATAAACTAAATATATTAATCATCCAAAAAGTGTAAAAAATAAATTTAAAAAATATTTAACATGTATAAATAGCATTGTCAGTAGGCTGGAAATGAGTCGAGTCGAGTCGAACTCATCTTATTTCGAATCGATATATTAAAAATTGATTCAGCTCAAATCTCGATTCGAGTTCGACACAATTTTTTAAGCTCAAATTTGACTTATTATAAGTTCACTAACAACTCAGTTCAACTTATTATGTTCATCTCTTTAGGATCAGTTCAATTTGTTAGGTTCATCTAGGGCTGGAAATGAGTCGAGTCAAGTCGAAGTCGCCTTAACTCGGCTCGACTCGTTAAGAATTGGTTCAACTCAAATCACAGTTTCAGTTCGACACAAACTTTTTTTTAAACTCAAACTCGACTTGTTAAAAGTTCGCGGACTATTCAGTTCATCTCGTTAGGTTTAGCTCACATGCTTCACGGATTTAAAAGCCATTTTTTTAAGTCTATTTATTTTTATATATTTGACATTTTATATAAATATTTTTAAAAAAGGAAAATATTGAAATAAAATAAAAGTTATGAGTATGAAATTTAACTTTGTTTAAAAAATCTACTAATTCAAAAACCACACAACTTTCAAGAGACACATTTGAAAGTCTAATTCAAAAACCACTCAATTGAAGTTTAAATTTATCTAAAAAATCCATAACTTCATCAAATATTTAGGAAACTTACAAATTTAATGAAATAGTACACAAAAAAATTAGAAATTGATATATTTTCATCACAGAATAATTACACCACTTGCAACATTCATTACACATGTTATTTTAGCCAATGTCATAATGTCTCCAACAAAAATGACTCTAAATGCAACTGTAAGCTTTATTGTCATAACTAGTACATAAGAGACAATATAGGGTTAAAATTTAGAGTAAATCTTTAAACACACTCTTAAAGATAATATAATCATTCTCATATATAATTGAGTTGTCTCATGAACCTAACGAGTTGAGTTATGTATAGTTCAAGTTCAGCTCATTTAGTTAACGAACATAGTTTTTCGCTCATATTCATCTCATTTGGTTCATGAACCTAGTTCAACAATTTAATTGTCGAACCGAGTTCCGAACAATTTTCGAGTTGGTTCGCTTCATTGTCAGCCTTAGGTTCATCTCTTTAGGTTCAGTTCGTTTGTTTCATAAATTTAAAAGACATTATTTTAACTTTATTTTTTATTATATATTTGATATTTTAAATTAATAATTTTAAAAAGAAAATACTAAAATAAAATAAAAGTTATAAGATCAGTAAATATTTCATATTTAAATCCTTGAATCTAAATTAATTAAAATAAATTTATATCCTTGAATTTAAATTAATTAAAATAAATTCTAAAAATAATATAAAAAGTATATGCTTCCAATTTTTAATAGTTCAAAACAAATTAAACATATATGTTATTTTTTTTATAATTTAAAGAAATTTTTATATGATGTTGATTTTATTTGTTTAATTATTTTTAGAAATATTTTGCTCTTTTGAGAATATAAATTATTAATTAAAATCATTAGGTTAAAAAAAATAGGGTCAAGATTTAGAGTACATCTTTAAATTTACTCTTAAAAATAATATAATCTCACTTATATATAACTGTATTAATTCATAAATCTAACGAGTCAAATTATATATAGTTCAAATTCAATTTATTTGCGAATTTAGTTTTATTTATTTATTTATTTTAATTCATTTGATTTATAAATCTAATTCAATAATTTAATTATCAAATTAAATTTCAAATTATATTTAAATTGATTCAGTTCTTTATTAACCCTAATTATCAACCTAATATTCCTCGAATAAATTTTAGCAATTATCTTCGATTTATATAATTATAGGCAATATGATCTATATGGTTGATGTCTAAGAATATAATTTACTCTAATTTCCTTCTATTTAAAAATTGTTTATACAACATAACACGACTAGTTTTTTTTTTTCATTCATTTTTATAATTAACATTTGATGGAGTGAAGAATATGGTCAAAAAGAAGATCCGAAGTTGTTCCTATCAATCTGGATGGATAATGGTTGATTGCAACTAAAAGGAAAAAAGAAACGTTTTGCAAATTGCAAAACGGCTGCCGCCCCTAATAGACTTTTAAATGTCAAAGACACCAAAGCCATTCAAATATTCTTCAATTTTTTATATTTTAAGGACACAACCTTTCCACTTGTATAATTTTGGACGTTTTATAACCATTTGGTTTCAGCTTTTATAATATAAGAAAATAAATATGTTATAGAAAAGGCCAAATATGTTCTTTCTTTCTTTTTCGACACATCCAATAAAAATTAAATGTTATTTAAAATTTATATTTTGTAAACTTTTTTTTTAACTAGCTGTAGTTATTTTTATTGTATAACTTTATTATTATTATTATTATTATTATTATTATTATTATTATAGTACTCAGTTAAAAGTTAACTAAAACATTAAAATTGTCAAACAATTTTAATTCATTGTTTCAATCAAACACCTAAGGAAGTAATGGTTACGCTTAGTGATTCATTGAGTCTGACCAATGTGCTCTATGTGCCTAAGCCTTGTCCCGTGATTCTTCTAAATGGTAAACGCATGGTTGCGACTAAGGAAGTAATGGTTGTGCTTTGTAATATCAATGTCATGTTTGCTTGAAAATACTAATCTTCTTGTTTAATTTATTGAGAAATTTTGTACTCTACAAGACCCCATATTGAGGATGTTGATTGGAGAAAGTGAACAAAGGGAGCAGCTCTATTACTTTCAAACATCTAGTAAGAAACCCGTGCTCTCGCACGGGTAATTTAGTTAAGATATTGAGTCCATCTCAAAAACCTTGAGTAGAACATGAGAATGTTCAATTAATAATCATATCATTCTAAAATAACAACATGAATTAGTGTTAATGTCATAACACTTATAATGTATTACAAGAAGAAAAAAATTTCAAGATGTGTTACAAAGGATTATGAAATTTGATTGTAACATACATCTTCAAAATGAAGTCAATGCTTAAACCTGAAAAAGGGGGAAAAAAAGGTAGACTAAGGTTGGATGTAAAGTAGACAAATGTTTTAATTTGTTTGCATGGAATGAAAAAAACATCTCCTAAAAACATACCTTTCAAATATTTTGGAACACTTTTTTGAAGACAACATTGGTGGTAGTACTCAATGGTTATTTATCTTTGTCATGAATAAGAATCTTGAGACCCTTTTTGGATTTAACTCTAGAGATGGCCACATATAATTGGTCATGACTAAAAATTTCTTTTGGCAAGTACAAACCTGCATTGTCTAGAGATTATCCTTGAGACTTGTTAATTGTCATGGCAAAGGAAACAATTATTGAAAACTCGTGTCTCACCAACTTAAAAGGCCATGGTGACTGTGAGGGGGACAAAGACATTCTAGGAATATAAATGATGTTTCCAATATTTTTACCAGAAATGATCTTAACTTAAATGACATGATTGGCAAGCCTGGTTACAATGAGCCGTGTACCATTGCACAATCCTTCAGACTGATCTAGATTGTGCATTAACATTATAGTTGCCCCAACTTTCAACCTGATTGAATGATTAGGTAATCCGGAAGTTTTAAGAGCATTTAGAAACTCAGGTGTGATATGCTCATATGCATCAAAGTTAATAGCATCAGATTTATCTATAGAATCACTACTGAAGTATTCTTTCTCATCTCCTACAACAATTGAAAAATATAATTAATGACTACATAAGTAAGGTTGAAAAAATATTTTTACTACCACAATTGAAAACTATTATTAACAACCATATTTTAACTATTAACATAAGTAAGGTAGCAAAAATGCGAGTTGCATACTTGGAAGAAGGTTTGTGATATATTGGTTGATATCATCAACTACTTCAATTGTTGAAGCTAATATTGCACGACTTTGAAGATAGTCGGAATCAAGATAGTTATGAATGAGATCAGGGTATGTATCCTCAACAATTGCCTTAATCGGATCATAAAAATTTGAAATAAAAAACTCTTCTGGAGTACAAATATCAGCATAACCTTCATTTGGCTCACACATGGTCCCATCTCCAATTTTTAAAATCCACTCAGAAAAACTCCTTATGTCTTCAACTGTAGAAGTATTTGCACCAGTTTGCAAGCGCATGTTCTTTGTAAGCTTCAAGACTCTACATTCATCCCAAATATAAGAAGCATTGATGGTTGCATGGATAATATCAGATCTAGTACCTCTTGGTATAACGGAGAGAATTTGTCTGAAGTCACCACCAAACACAACAAACTTACCTCCAAATATTTTAGATGCATGTGTAGTTCCACTCATAATATCTTTTACGGATTTGTCAAGAGACTCAAAGCAAAATCCATTAGCCATAGAAGCTTCATCCCATATGATTAGATCTGTCATCTTTAGAAGCTCGGCAAGATCATCCTTTTTGTTAATGTTGCAAATAGAAGTTTTTAAAGTAGGGACTGAAATCTTAAATCTAGAATGAGTTGTTCTTCCACCTGGTAACAATAAACTTGCAATCTCACTTGAGGCAACAGGAAAGACAATTTTTTTCTTAGACCTAAGTGTTGCTGATAAAGTGTTCCACATAAAAGTCTTACCAGTCCCACCGTAGCCATATAAAAAAAACACCCCGCCTTGTTACCTTTCTACAGCAGCCATGATTTCATAAAAAATGCTTGTTTGCTCATCTACAAATAAGAGAAGATTCTTATAGATGTCAATATGATGCATTCGGAATAATTATTTTAAACAACTATTATTGCAAAGTCGTATTACCTGTAAGAGAAGAGTACAGGCTTAAAAAAATTTGTTCTTGAGCAACAACATCATATTGACGCCCATCATAAAGAAGTCTATTTCCTAAATCCACGACAACATAATCTTTTGGATATGCCATTGTCTTGTAGTCATTCAAACTTCTATTATGCTTTTGTAATAGTTTTTCAATAGCCACCAGGGTCAGTTCTTTTAGCTCCTCATCAGTTAGTGTCAAACCTATGGTAAAATAAGGATTTAACACAGCACATAAGATAACCACTTAGAAATGATTTGCAACTCAAATCGAGCATAAACCGGCAAAAAAAGAAAGGAATGCAACATTGCTTTTGTGAATAATTGCGAGGCAGCAACTTTCAAATAACCAGCCCTCATTTGCTAAATAACCTATCAATCCCGATATACCAAAAACAAAGACTGAACAAAACTATAAAAAGCTTTTGTTCAAGAAATCAATCATATAATTTCCCAAACAGAAACTAATCATTTTCATAGTATTAGCCTCTTGTTTCTCTTCATTGTACATTTTCCACAGTAACCATGTATGGTCGAGAAACCAACCCTCACTTTTCTAGACCAGTGCGACACCAGAATGCAGATTAGCAGCAGCCAAATATTCCAACAGTGCCACACCAACTCTACCGTGGCCAACCATCTATTCCTGTAGCAGCGCCTATACATGATGTATCTCAGCATCACCAAACTCTACTGCCAGTGCAACTCCAGGAAGAAAACATATTTGAATTTTATGCAAATTTTCTATGAATTGATTCAGCAAATTGAATAGAAAACATAAAGATAGTAAAAATGTGATAACTTGATTTCTTGTCAACAATCGTTGTTCATAAAGAATACCATCCGATAAATACATCCAAGTTTTTCTCCAAACATGTTCGGGTCTACTCATGGATGAGGAAGACAACATCGTTACAAATAACTTACGTAAGAAGAAACCGGAACCCCACACATGTGCCTCTTTAATTGCCTCAACAAATTCTCTATCATCTTGTAGAAATCCCATAGCAAAGCATACACCTCTAAAAGTTTTATGTTGTTTACCATCAACTTTCTTGATATCTTGATAACATAAAGGGCTCTTCTTGACAATTAGCATCATCCTTAAATAAAATAATTCACCTGTACTTTGAGGAACCCAAATAAGATGACCAATGGTATACTCTTGTTTCCTTGTCTTCCAACTCCGACTTCATTTATGATAAACAAATTTAGAAACAAAGTCACCATAAGTTAGTAATCTTGCTTCTTCATAAGTTTTGTTTACCTCAAACCAAGTTGTAAACATTGATTCAGTTACACTTGATTTTAGTAAAACGTTACCAACTTGCTCGTAGTCTTTGTAGTAAACGGAGTTTTCACCTTCCATGTGAAAATACAATCTCTCTACGGCTGGCTTTCTGCCGTGTATGGAATAAGAAAATATCTACCAACATGCTTCACTTGGGGAGATGTATCGACAATCCAAATATTGCTTGATTTCATCAGTGTTGTTTTTGTCTTGACCGTGTATGACAGCAGAAATTCGATCAGAACGTTTGTTAATGTATTTGAAAAGGTATTTGATAGAAATACTCTGATTGCACCATTCCATGTTGATGTGGGCTTTGTACTTCAATAATAAACTTAGGTTGCGAGGAACTACATGACCACTATGAAGAATGACCCCGTTTTTCTCAATTATGTGTCCGTTGTTTCTTCTCCTATAAACAGGATAGCCATCTTGGTCCACTATAGTTGTTGGTTGAAATTTTTTTAGTAAAAACTTGGAGCATTTCCTATCTTTCATGCAAGGAGAGTTAAGATTTGCCAAACCATAAAGACCATGAACCATATGAGATTTAACCAAATTGTACAACCGAGGGTGTTTCAAGGGATCGAGCACTTCAGCACTAATGATCTTGTCAATGTCTTCAGGCCCTGGATACTTGTTTGAATGATGCAAAAAGATCAAGATATGTGCATGTGGAAGTCCTCTCTTTTGAAAATTAATGGTGTACATATCTAGCATTGGAAGTACATAATAAATTAAAATATACTCCTGGTAGTAGTATAATAAAATAATATTATAGAGGAAGAATTAACTCACATACAAGCATTTTGCCTAATACACCTTTCTTGGTTAAATCTGATAGCAGTTGATCAAACTTGATTTTGAATATTCTTGAAATGATATCAGGTCGATCTTGTGGTTTCAAATGAAGAGGTGCAAGTACTATTTGAATCTCAGGCCAATTTGGGTTGCAAGTAAATGTTATGAACAAATCAGGAAATCCAACTTTACTACAAATAGCCATCCCATCATAGTACAATTGATCCATAAACCTATGACCGCCGACAAAGGACGAAGGCAAAACAACTCTTTTACCTATGCTTGAACTTGGAGTTTGACTTTGATCGCCTTCTTCATTTAGAGAATTGTACTTGGACACCCGAAGATAACAAAGTCTTAGCTTCGGTTAACCTGGTTTGAATGCGATATGAAAGCCATTCTCTAATTGTAAGCCTATTTCTTATGCTATTCACGAAGATGGGCCTGTCTCTATGAGCAATATTAGGTCTTTACCCGTCTTCACCATACGGAAAAATTAAAGGATACTGGAAAGCCATGTAACTCACATGGAGCTCATTGATTCTCTAAAGCCCTCCTCCTTTTGTTTGCATTATTATATCCCTCATTTCTGCTGTGTCAATATCACCAACTACTAAGGCAGCAACTTCAGACACCGTTGGTTGATTATATACCCACCCATCCGTGGATCTATCAGAAATGAGTCTCAGCTTCAAGTTTTGAGTATCACTGTTATTTAACCAATGTTTTGCCATTTGAAAACACTTAGCATGAGGATTGTGTTCATACAGCATTTCAGACAATTGATGTACAACCAAGGGATCAATGTTCTTGGTGTTCCTAAACATGAGAAGTGTATGAAAATGGTTAGCAACGATTATATAGTAATAAACTGTTTGGCGTGTGGGAACTCTGAACACAAATCACAGTGTGCAGTGCATGGACTTTACCTCAAAACTTGTATTCTATTTTAGACCTCATTTTCCGTGTCATCAATATATAGTTGGGCAAACTTAGGTGGTTGACCGTCAGGAGGTAACAAACTTCCAATTCGATGACATGTCTGACCTTGTATCCTTAGTGTTGGAGGTCCATGTACATTGTTAAAACGATTGTCCAACTTTGGCCCAGGTGATGTGAAGGAAAACATCATATTGTAAGTTCGGATGTGTTGCTGAAACTTCCTGCTATCTACATTATTGTGATTAAACCAAAGTTTTGCAAGTATTCTAGGAGGTTGTTTTAGCTTTGGGATTTCAACTTTGCCATTCCCACAACACAACATAAACTTCGGATTAGCTGAATGTGAACTTTTGTGCATCCTCTCTTGATACCACATCATGGCATTACAATAACGACATTCAATAGTAGGGTCTCCGATGTCGTAATAATCTACATAAGCAATCATTTGTCAATCACTGACCAGAATTTAAACATGTTTTTCCATGGTGTAATATCACAACCAATGGTGTAAGAATGGCATACCTTCAGAAGTTCTGGCAGAATTGTCATGAATTGTAAAAGGTGCTTCGACGTCTTCTGATTCTGATTCGAACTCATCTTCAGATAAATATGCTATTATGAACAATAAAGTTATATTCATGTCTTTGACTTGTTGAATCAATTCACAGAATTTGAATATATAAATTGCCAGGACAGTCCCTTACCAAGCATTATACTTACTTGCAAAAGGGTCATAGTCGCTATCATTGTTGGAGTCGCTATTAAAATCCAAATTGACCGTAGGTGTAAAAATAGGACATGGAGGTGCACTGCTTTGATTAGGAATATATGTTGAATGTGAGACTGGTGTAGCCACAAGAAAAACAGGTTGTTAATTTTCATGGGGTACTTGTTGATCATGGACAATATTGCTGCTGCAACTCCTACTTCAAAAATCATTATTTACAGTGATGAGTAAGATTTATGGAAAGATTAATTTAGAATTAAGTAGAGTGACCAAGTAATTTGCATCAGCCCATTCTAAGAACATGTACCTTGTTTTTGAGTTTGATCTGGGTGTTCCTGTATAAGTGGAAGTCCCTTGATTGTTTGTTTCGGTAGGAAATTTTATGCTCAAGTGCAACGCCATATTTGGAACTCCCAAAACTGTCTTAGGCCTGCTACGACCTGGTTTGTGTATGGATGGAATTCTGTTTACACAATTGTAACCAAATAACATTTCATTTATACAAACATTCATCAGGTTTATGTGTCAAAGACAAAAAAAAATATTCATCAGGTTTATCAACCAAATAACATATCAAAGACAAAAAATTAATATTTTAATGAACCATAATGTGGTTGAGTTTTGAAATAGTCTGATTCTTTTTTCTAGCACGGTTCTGAAGCATTATTATTTGGAAGTGCATTCTTATCCACATTCAACTTTTCAGGTTGTGTAAAGTTAACTCCAAAATTGCCATGAGGGTGTGTGACAGTTTGGGCGGATCTGCAATGTCGATAAAATAAACCAAATAGTATTACGAAATTTCAAAGAACATTACATCAGTGATTATAATCAAGTAGAGTAACAAAATTACATTAGTCAGAACATTTTAAGAACATTAACCTAGTTTGTGAGTTTGATCCGGGTGTTAGTTTAGAAGTAGCAGTTCCTTGATTGTTTGTTTGGATATGACTGTTCATGTCTGAATTCAACGCCATATTTGGAACTTGTAACTGTTTTCTAGGCCTTCCCCGACCTGTTTTGGCAGCCTTTGGAATTTTGTTTACACGATTCCAATCAAATCCAAGTTATTATAACCAAATAGGCATAAATTTTACTATCATACACACCAAAAGAGCGGCATTTACAATAGTATCAAAGGAGGCAATGTTACTTCCTGTGTCTAACTCAAAATATGGAGGGCATGTAACTGCATTTAATACGGGAATGTCATAGAGAATTGTAAAATTAAAGTTTCAAATGAAGGTATGTAACTTACGTGAGTTTATGAGAAGAACTTCCAAACTCATTGACAGTGTTATGCTGAGAAGGTAAGCGTATATCATTAAATTCTATTGTTGAAGGCGTAATAAATTCATTTGAATTGGCCATAGAATCTGATGAAAACTTTGACAATAAATTTGTTCCCAAAGATTGTATTTGGCAGGACCTTATATTTGTTTTAAAACCATGTCTTGATAGACTTGGTTCTGAACCTGGTAAACGTGCACTTAGCATAATACCATCTTCATATAATTTTGGAATCGAATTACCGTTTCTAAATGACGGAGTCAGCTCCGACAATGGTTGTCTCATTGTGACAACATTTGGAGAAATTTGACTACACTCCAAACCAAGCAGTTGTTGAGTAGTATGTCTCTGTCGTTTTAAACGGTTTTCTTTCATTATCAGTGATCTTCTTGCTCTCGCTTTTTTCCCTGACCCAATGTTGCCATTAGGTTCCATTCTTGATTATGTATATATGATCTACAAAAGTACAAAAAATATTCTATTAGAAGCAGTTTGTGACTGTTATGTCTAAAAAAGTGTAACAACATTAACTATATTCACAAATTAATAGACTATAAGGGTAATTTACATGGTAATGACTTAATGAGCAACCTACCAGCCAACAGAAATTTGTTACAGACATGTTGAAACATTAAATGAATGGGACAACTTCTTAGTACAATAGAATTTATTACTCCTCATATAAAATTAAAACATGTTCCATAGAAACAACTTGAGGTAGGTGTTGCATCATAAATGAGTGCAACCAACTGCTATCATCCAAAGTTTTCCTATAAAAATCATTGACTCTTAAAAAGATTCTAAGATATTGGTTAAATGGATGTAAAATCTGTGTACAATGTTTTTGCTTATGTGCATATTCAGGTAAAGTTAAGTCTCCACTATCAATGCATACCTTATGAGTCAAGTCCAACATATATAATGAGGTAACAAACTGTCTATCTAATGTAAACTCAAGTGTCCTAATAGTATCAATTTTTGTGAAGATATAGACATATATCTACATTTAACTTAAACATGGCAAATTAGTCATATTCCAATAAAAATCATGCATTGTCCTCTAATCTCATAGTTTAAAACATGTGTATAGAGATATAGTCATAGTAACAATGAAGATACTCACCTTGTTGCAGAACTGATATGGTTAACAACAACAATGTTGTTGGCGCATTTGCAAGCTAATCATGCATTGTTGTTTTTCAGTTGCAATCTTCTTCAAGGTATGACACTGGTTTGGTCTATATTTTTCTTTACTCAATGTTTGTTATTCAATTAGTAGTAGGGTTGTTAATTTTTGGATAAATAGAGTACTGTTTTGCAATATTTTTTAAATTTAATAAGTAAAACCAAATCAGATGCTCCTAGTTAGAAGACCTAACTACATCCATGATTTTCAACTATAGTAACTAAGTTGGTTCATTCTAAATAAATTTGGAGTTTTAACTTGTTAGGCTAAATTTGTTCTGCAAATCTTAGACAACTAGGATGTATGAAAAACTGCTATTTGGCTCATGAAATGGCAAAAGTAACAATATATAATTATTAAATGTGAATTAACACAAAATAGGCCATGGTAAAAGTCGAAGTACCTCCACAAAGGGCTTAAAGCTGTCCTAGTTAAAGGAAGTGCAACATGGTTATACATAAAAGTATCCCTTATGCATTTAATGCTGAAGTGACCATTTAATATAAAATATTGCATAGGTTTTTACACGATTGTGCCAGCTACCAAACACTTGCATCAATATAGGAAGTGAAAGGCCTTAATGGACAAAGCATTTTATAATAGATCTACAAAACAAAATCAAACTTTATATGGAGTGATCTGGCGTATAGAAACAGTAAATGATGTACCTTTGGCCATTTCCACCTTTTCTTACATTGGAGAATGTGTCTGGTTCATTGCTGTTTGGAGAGGAGTGCAGGTGGCATTAATTGGAGACATGACAATACACTGGCTTATTCCCTAAAATATGGAATCTCAACATTTGCAATTGCTTTTTGTTAGTTGAAAGAGGTAAGTAGTAAAGTTAAAAATTCGAAAACTTGTTTTTAAACCTATATACTGCTTTGTTACATGAACCTGCTGAAGTGCTGCTTTTAAAACCTGCAGCACCTTTACATGAATGTTGCAACTACTTTTGTATTTAGAAACTGTCCAAAGAAGTAGTTTTCAATGTAACAATGTGTGAGATATAGTTGAAACAAAAACTGGTATTTATAGTACACACGGATAACATTACAGGTTTGAAAGAAAAACTGAATGACTAAAGATGTTTGCCTTAAATTCGAATGGCAAGAATGTATACATTGTTGGAAGAAAAATTAAAAGGCAGTTTTGAAACTCAATTTGATCACATAAAACATGGACTGATAAAACTATTATAGAACTTATGGCATTGACTCATAACACCTAATTACCATCCAATTTCAAGTAAAAAAAATAAACTCTAAGATTCCCATAAATTAAGAGGTTAACAACAGGTATTAATTAGCAAGAGCACAATCCAGTTTCACATTTAGAATAATATACCAGTTCTTAAGTTGCAGCAGCACAATACCTCTAACTAAACTCTTCCAAAACATAAGTAATAGAATAATCGATGAACCTTTAACAACCAAGTTATTTGATAGGATATGAACTAATGTAACAACCTCTAACAAACCAAGTTCAAATTTAATAATAGATCAAGTAATTTAAATCTGTTTATGAAATTTCTAACATCAACTCCAAGCTAACTTGTTATAAGAGCACTAATAGTGCTAACCTCTTACTGTTCACTACCACTGTTGAGGAAAAAACTGCACAATGTAAAAGAATGAAAAATAAAGATGCAACATACAATAATCCTGTCAAACATTTATGTCAAACTTGTTTCAAAAGCATTCATAAGTTGTGTAACTCAAAGTGAGGAAATAAGCCATAAAGATAATGCAGTTAGGATTAGGAAATAAACTTAAAAGATTCATTACAGAAAATTAAAATGATCAGTTTAGGAGTTAAAAGTTAACTAAAACATTAAAATTGTCAAACAATTTTAATTCATTGTTTCAATCAAACACCTAAGGAAGTAATGGTTACGCTTATGATTCATTGAGTCTGACCAATGTGCTCTATGTGCCTAAGCCTTGTTCCGTGATTCTTCTAAATGGTAAATGCATGGTTGCGACTAAGGAAGTAATGGTTGTGCTTTGTAATATCAATGTCATGTTTGCTTGAAAATATTAATCTTCTTGTTCAATTTATTGAGAAATTTTGTACTCTACAAGACCCCATATTGAGGATGTTGATTGGAGAAAGTGAACGAAGGGAGCAACTCTATTACTTTCAAACAATGAGCGCTGCAACAGTGATGCAAGATGGAGGATAATGGTCTTTTAACTTATGGCACAAGAGGTTATGACATGTGTTGTCTAAAGTCGTAGGGCTTGTTCAAAACAATAATATTGGTAGAAGTAGCAACTTATATAATCGAATTTGTGATGTTTGTCTTAGAGAAAAATAAACACGTACTTATCTCAAATTAAGGTAAGCTTTTAACCGGGTTGAATTCACGAATCGAATCGAGGTTTTGACCAAATTGACCACGAACGACCGAGATTTTAAATCGGACTTATCTCAAACCAAAGCAAGCTTTTTACAAGGATAGTCTTACGAATCAAACAAGTATTTTTAGCAGGATAACCACAAATCAAGTTGAGATTTTAAACCAGGCTTATCTCGAACCAAAGAAAGCTTTTAATTGGACCGAGCTTACGAACCGAGATGACGACTTAGAACATAAATCTCCAAACCAAATGTTTTAAAAAATTTAGCTTCGAATCCAAATAAATAATTTCTTATGGATAAATTATTAAACCAAGATAAAAATATTCCTTGGTGAATTTACAATTATAACGCTTTCGAAAGACAAAATTTCTCACTAAATAAAAAGAGCTTTCTCGAAAATTCTATGACTAATTTTAAGTGAGAGAAAGTGAATTTTTTTTTAGATAGAAAGAGTGAGGAGTGAGATAGGAAGCTCGTGTTTATTGATTGGCACTTTGTTCCAATCGATTGGATGCCCCCAAAATAATTGATTAGAAAAATTCAAAAAGGAAATAAAAGACCCATAGCCGTTGGCGTTCATTAAGACGTTGTCCTAAATGTTTAAGGATAATTTTTGCACTAACCCAATCGGTTGGGTATGAGTGTCAATCGATTAGACAATATAATCTTGTCCAAAATCATTCAGATAATTTCAGATTGACCTGGCACAACTATAAAATATTTTTAGGGATATTTTCTTAAGAAACTGAAGCTTAAAAACTTGTTTTAGTGTGTGTGTGTGTGTGATTTAGATGTATAATTTTACGTAAAATCCCTTTGTGTTTTTACAAAACACGGTTCACTAAGACGTGGCAGGGCGAGCTTTAACACATCCTCTCTTTCACACTTTGAAGCTTTAAGGCTTGTCAAGTAAACCAATAAAATAGACACTTGCTTGAATTTTATTGGAGATGAGGCTTGAGATTTATTCACATTGAGTACCATCATCAGAGAATCAAACCCTAGATTGTATGTCTACATCTTTAATCATTTTGTCATATTTGCTTGACTCAAAGGTTGCATTGAGTTTGTATCTAAATTCTTCTAAAAGTTTCCTTTAAGTTTTCATCATCAAAAGCACATTGACAACGACAAATAATGACAGATCTCTTTGGATTTGATCATTTGTCTTGAATTCCCTGCAAAATATATTTCCACATTCTCCCCCTTTTTGCTGATGACTACGTATCTCTTAGGGAGGTGGTAAAAACAACGAACAAATAAATTTAGAGTGGTTAAATCCCCCTAAATTAAGTATAGAGTATATTTTACTCCTCTAAGAGTATACTTCTTCTCCTTTACCAATATCAAAAAGGTGGGTAAAAGATGTATTGCGAGAATTTACATATGCAAACATATAGGCACATAAGAATTTAGGAAAAAAGGAACATCATCATCCTCGCAAGTAACAAAAGGGAAACTACAAAAGGGAAATTGCAAGTAACAAATTAAGACATAAAGAGCATAAAATAACCAGGTAGTTCATCTCATCATCATCATCATCATCATCATCATCCTCGCTTGACACTATTAGAGATATGAGGTTTATTTTCTCCTATTTCTTGATAAGCTTGTTAATCTTTTAGTGCATTGCCCTTTGATCATCACAGATGCCATTGATAATGGTTGGAGAGGATGGAAGGAGGTAATTGTTTCTTCGTTGTCTTTCCCTTGTTGGGGCACTTGGAGGTAGTGCAATGACTTCCCTTCCCTAAATGTCATACCTCATTTGACTCAAGATGTTTTTTCCTATTTTTGAGTGCACACTTTCCAATTCTTCTTCATCCAAGTCGAAACCGGAATACTTCAAAGATTTTTTTGTTAATTCACTATAAGGTAAAATCATATTCTTCTTTTTTCTATCCAACATATGATGGAACATAACATCTATTGAATTTTTCTCAACTTCATTTTCCAAAAACCAAATCAAAGGAATGTCTGATTTTTGGATGGTGCTCGAGCTGCTCTTTCTTAGAAAGAGAACATGATTTACTGTATAGTGAATCATTCAATTTTCTGGGCGTACAATACCTACTATGAAAGAATAGTGAATCATGTTCTTCAAGATACAACTGTTAGACGATAGGTTTCAATCTAGAGGGGGTGAATAGATCACAAATTTTACAACAAAAAACTTTTGGCAAAAATCTGTTTTAAAAAATATGGCGCAGCAGAAAAATGACCCGGATCGAATCGTCTAACCAAACCTACTATCGAAAAACTATATACGTATCGCAAACCAAATAGAATGATAATGCACGTAAATGTTCAACAATGATCAAGCTATGAATCAATTAAATGCAAAGTTATTCGTAATGCTTATTTCCAATGAACACAAAGCGATAAAAATACACATAAATAATTTGTCGAACACTTTGAGTGCGATTGAGCACATTTGGAAATTCGATTTATTTTGTTGATGTAAAAAGACAATCACAACCAAAGTGATTGTAATTATATCGATAACAACAATTTAAAAGAAAGTTGAAATCAATTTCCAATCGAATTAATCGAAACAACGATGAAATCGATAATTTGCAAGAACAACAACTAAAGAAAATTAAAGCGATAAAGAGACACAAAGATTTGTTTAGGCAGTTCCCCAATCGGACCTCGTTATGGGTACGTCTGCCCTCAATCTAAAATTGAATTAAGATACTTGAAATTAACCTTAACTTTTCAAAATCGTTTATAGAAGAGATGAACAATGCAAACCCCAAAATCACTATTGTTTTGTGTTGATTCTTCCACCTCCAAACCCTTGATCAAAGCTTGATCAAGTGACCAACAATGCGACTCCAATCCATCGATTTTCCCGAGCGCGTAACTTGTTGAAATCCAAGATTCACGAACACAATTCATTATCTCGCGCTACTCCCTTGCAAGGAAACCACCTTGTCCCAAGGCCTTCACTCGGTCAAATCTGTGTTGACGTGATATTGTCCAAAACCTTCAAATCACACCGATCTTGAAGGAAAACCCCACCTTGGTTTTCTTATGTGAAACACACAAAGTTCTCAACCCAATATTCTCGGTTACACTAAACCTAATTGGACGTTATCAACCCTAATCTAGATGGTCACCCAATCGAAAAAATGATTATGTGTAGTTTAATTGTGTGTATGCATAGAAGAAAAGATGGAGATGATGGGCAACTTTATAATCTGGTTTCGTTTGGGTTTCACTCTCTAGAAACCCTTACTAGAAAATATGCATGTATGAGTATATATAGGTATATGTGAAAAAATGCAAAGAGGATGCAATAAAAATAATATGCAAAAAGAAAATATTCAAGTTTGAAATTGTATAGGTCGGCCTATGAAAGCAATATGTCGACCTATGAAGGTGTTCAGGTCGGCTTATGAGGCGACCTGTGAGGCGACCTTTGGGCAGAACCTACAGGCTTCATTCTTTGAGTGTGGGACCTAACTTGAAACTTGGATGTGCTGAGCTGTACTGAAGCAAAAGTTTCCATAGGTCGACCTGATCACGTATAGGTCGGCCTGTGCAATTATGTTGACACACAAAACTTGGTTTTTGATGTGTATGACATGTCTAAGACCGATCAAACTTGTTCAAAGACTATTTGTATGCATCCTAAGGCTAAAATGGCAGATGCACATCTAAATTTAGGTTGATACCATCCAATGTACAAAAACACTAACTCTCACTCTTAGTTTTGACATCATTCAAAACATGACTAAGTTGAAGAATGCACTCACTTACTCCCCCCTTTTGATGATGGCAAAATTTGAATCAATACATTGTGTTTTTCTTCGGTACATTGAATTGTTCCCCCTAAATTTGTGCATTATCCTTGATAACTCCCTTTAAATTTATGCTTATCCTCTTCATTATCTTCTCCCCCTTTGAAAACATCAAAAAGAGAAAACCAATCTGTTAGAAGTATCACGTAGATGCATAGTTCACATATATCTTATACTACACAGAGACAATTGCAAAGAAAAGATGCGCACTCACATAAAGTAACTATGTAAAGAACACAAGTGTCATACCCCAAATTTTACACTTAGATTCTTTGATTTTTTGCATATCATTTTAGGTCGATCATATTGCATATCTAACCCAATTTACCAGGCTTTGTTTGTTTTGTTTCATTTGTGAATCAGGTTTTTGTTCAAAAGGCTTGAAGGGTTGATCAATCAAGGTTTTGGATAGATCCTCAACCAAACAAGTTCTCATACTCATAAGAGGCCTCCCTTCCTCAATAATCCAGTGCAAGCTGGTGTCATCACAAGTTCTTTGAGGTTTAGGTCTTGCAAGATCAAATCAAGGATCGGGCAAAAGTTATCAGGTCAATGGTGTGCGCGGTGTGGTTTGAATTTCTATGGATATTTAACCTAATCTTGGTCAAAGAAGTGGTTTGCTTCAGTATCAAGTTATCAGGCTATGACAAAGACTTTGTTTCGTGGTTGAGGAATCATCAGAGCCAATTCATTTTCAATTAGGGTTTTGGTACAATTGCCCCAGTTCATGTCTCAGGTCATCTGGGTCATTGGCTATTTTGAGGACAAGTTGGATTGAATTCGAGTACTTGTGTTTGAAGATTAAGATCAAGATTTTGTGCAAGTTCAAGTTTATCTGATGAAGTCAAGCTATAAGAGCCATTTAAAGTCAAGACATTCAGTCAGTCATTCACAAGTCCGGATTATATGGTTCATGTTCTTGTCAAGACTGTTTCGAGATGGAGTTAGGATATGGTGTATTTTCTCATGGAATTGATTCAAAGTTTCAACACGATTCTGGTGGTTCACTTCTTGAATTGATTCATGGTTTTGGTCAAAATTCAAAGATTCGAGTTCAAAGATTCAAAATTCCAAATTCATGACAAAGTCAATTTCTGATTCAAGTTTTTTTTAAGGTCTCAACTTTTCAAACTTCATATCCAGTTCAAGTCTAACTTCGAAAGTTCAAGTTGCATAACCAAGTCTTTCTTTTATTCCATCCAAATTTCAAATTCTCTCTTCATCTCATTTCAAGTTCTATTCCAAATCTCTATCTCAAAATTCCAAGTTCCAAATCCTATTTCAAGCTCACTTTTTCAAAGTTCATTCATGATACAAAATTCAAATTCATTCTACATTTCCAACCTTAGATTCAAAATTCATTTTTTAAGTCCAAGTCTATTTCAAATTTAAATACTATATGAGTTTCCCATTCATTTTTTTTAGATTCAAGTCACAATTTATCTTCAAATTCCATTTCAATTCATAACTTTCAAACTTACTTCAAGTCCATTCATACCATATCCTACGAAAATAAATACAAGTCCATTAAAGTTCCAAAAATACAACCAAATCCTTTTCCACAGGATTCCATACACTCAGCTAAAACGTGACCCCACATAACATAATTTCTTGTCTCATAGACCATGCCAAGATCATGCACCACACATTACAGAGCAACCAACCTGCACACTACAAGCCAAAACCATACAACCTTGACAGTCCCTGCTGCGAAAAACCTCAAACAACACGCCACAGGTCCTGCATCACGCGACAATAGCTCGCACCACAACCATTACATCTTGCAAAGCGACAAACCTTCTGCAACTCCCGTACAATCCTACCCTCCAACCTACAGACAAATTCAAAAGGGAACCACCAATTTGAAAACCACTGCTACAAAAGAACAACAACAACAACAATTGTGAAAAGAAATCACCATAAGGAAACTTATCTGCAGAAAGGAGAGATTCATAAAAAGCCCCTTCACAATTTTTCAGCGAAAAAAACATGATCCTCCCTCAAAGTTTCCTTTCCACCCGCTGAACCCAAACGCGTCTCGCCACCACCTGCGACCTTCAACAAAACTTTACTTTCCTTCAATCGAAAACCAAAAATTTCATTGCCTTTCCCTCCACCATTCACAAACCATTCTCAAACCTCCTTGGAATTTTTCTCGACTTCTCTTCATCTTCAAAACTCTTCTCTTTCTTCCTAAAATCGTTCCCCAATCTCTGTTCTTAAATCTCCTTTAATCCTTCTCCAACCTTCGCTTCAAGCAAACCATCAACAGCAACACACTTTCAAAACCCAAATCACTGAACCAAAACAGAGAAATCAAAGGAGATGAAGTGAGGAATTCATCGAAACCGTGAACACAAATGAGATCGAGGGATAAATCGAACCTGAACTACATACAATTTGAGACGGAAGCTAACGAGCAAGAAATTGAATTGAACGAGTGAAGCAAATCGAGCAGAACTTTGAGTTTGAGACGGCGGATGAAAAGAAATGTTGTGTAGTCTTCTTTGTTATTCATCGTTTGTTTGCTTTAGGTTGAGGATGTTAAATTTTTTTTGAAAAGAGAAATTTTGTTTTGTTGACCGTGTTGTGGTTCTCTTGAGTTGCTGCTTCTACAAACACTGCCTTTTTATTTTTTATTTTTTATACAGCAAAAGAATAATGGGCTTAGTGTTTAGCCCATTTGATTTCTTGTTACACTCCCCATATTCACCTCATTGCTAATCTTCGCACCCCTTTTCTTTCCATATTTCTATTCTTTTTCTTTTTATTAACATTTTGTTTTATTTATTTTAATGAAAACAAGTTTTATTATTTAATTTATTTGAGGTTTTCTTGAGGATTTTCATTTCCATTTTAATTTCAATCACCTTTATGATTTCATTTTTGATTCCTTTTTCTTTTCAATCTTGGTCAATGAAAGTATTTAATATCGCAAATGTTGATTGTTGAGGTTGTCGACCTTCATGATTTCAAATCTGTAGAAAATGATCATCGAGATCATTTTCTATACTTTGGGATTGTGATAAGTTATCTTCGATTAATCAACGAAAGTTTGTGATTAAGACGAGACCGCTCACTTTTCTTTTCGTATGACACAATTTTTGGAGAATGATTTACATATCATTTCTCTATCGTGTTTTAACACAAATATCAATTGCGCGACCTCCTATAGCATGCTCTTTCTCATAGACCGTGCTACGATGGTTTAGTACTACATTGGATCCAATTCATCCGATTAATTAATCACTAACCACTAACTTTAACTTCTGTTCAGTATACTTTTGCTCTATTATTCTGTTAATATATCATTGTTCATATATTCTGGTTCATATTCATCTTATTATCTTCATCTTATCTCTTCCACCTTATTCAAAACACAAAAACATCATAAAAATATCAAAACCCTAAAAGACTGTTAATTGGTGGACTGTGGTTACTGTCTCGAGTTTTGGATTGTGGACTTAGATTTAGGACCTTTTGCCCTATGCTCTTGGAGTTGAGATTTGGAGATCTTGGTCTTTTAGTGTTGCTTTGTCTGTATTGGAAATTTTCTGTGTGCAGATGTTGACACTTTGATATTAAAGTCATCTGATACATGAAGCTCCTATTTGGTTCTTGGTCCTCATGAAGACTTGGCTAGGATGTTTTGCTTTCATCTGCTGTTGGCTCACCAGCCCAAGAGAGGAGAATGCTGTCATACACTATCTTTTTGGTTAAATTTTTTCGTCTCATATTATTTTCTTGATGTCTGTTCTTGATTCTGCTTAGTGTTGCTTTGTCTGTATTGGAAATTTTCTGTGTGCAGATGTTGACACTTTGATATTAAAGTCATCTGATACATGAAGCTCCTATTTGGTTCTTGGTCCTCATGAAGACTTGGCTAGGATGTTTTGCTTTCATCTGCTGTTGGCTCACCAGCCCAAGAGAGGAGAATGCTTGTCATGCACTATCTTTTTGGTTAAATTTTTTCGTCTCATATTATTTTCTTGATGCCTGTTCTTGATTCTGCTTAGTGTCTGCTTTCATGATAATTATAATGCTTTGACATGAGTTTATACCTTACTTTGGTTTATTTGATACTTGTGTTGATGTTTGTTTCACTTTGATCATGAGTATTTTGGCATGTTGAACATGACATGATGTAATTGATGTCATCCTTGTTTTGTCATTACATTTGAATTATTTGGCTTTGAAACTTTGATTGTTATCATCTTCATCTTAAAACTTCTTTTTCCAACACTTTTTATCACAAGTGGTTTGTCCCTCATTCCAAAGGAAAGGATTCCCTTTTGACTTATAAGTCATGCCTTAGTTTGGTTTAGGCCTTTTCCCTCTTCACTTCCATGACCTTTTTAGGATCATTTCTTTCTTGGCCTTATGAGAGCCATTTTATTTCATAACTTAGAGTTAGGTTTAGAGTTTTTGAACTCTATGTGGGTACCATTATGATGTGTACTCACTTCCCCCTTTGACTTTGTTTAAAGTCAACTTTAGGTTAGTTTTTCATTGTAGACTTAGAGAGTTCTTTAACTCTATGTGAGTATCATGATCATGAATACTCATTTCCCCTTAGAACCTTGATCATTATCAAGAGTTCTTCACCCGGAATTAGGCGAACTACGGAGGCTCTGATTCCTCAGTCCTAACTAGGATACGTAGGCACAAGATGCAATATCCTGTCGAGCCATTTTTGCCTTACAACTTAGACTTAGGGAGTTCTTTAACTCTATGTGAGTATCATGATCATGAATGCTCATTTCCCCTTGGAACCTTGATCATTATCAAGTGTTCCTCACCTTTGTTGAGGTGAACTACGAATGCTCTGATTCCATCCTTATTAGGATACGTAGGCACGAGATGCAACGTCTTGGCGAGCATACTTAGTGTATATACCCATAGGTTTTTACCTTTAGCACATTCCTTAGCAAGCAAACATAACATAACACAAATACAAACAAGAGGTTCCTATAGAGTACTACAGATATCTAGGATGCTAACACCTTCCCTAGGTATAACCAACCCCCGAACCTTAGATCTCTTAGCCGTGTCTTCACATAGCGCACTTAGGGTTTTCTTCGATCTTTACCCTTTCCTTTGGATAAATCAAAGCTCGGCGGTGAATTTCAAAGATGTGTGATTCAAGTTAACTAATAGCTTGATATCCGATTCTCACTGCAACAAGCTTAATAAACAACAACAACAACAACAGTAATGATAAGAGATACGAAGTTAACATATAGTACAACAATGTAGCAACTTGAAATGTTGTTCATACAAACCAAAATGCAACAAGCAAACCATTATAACATAGAAAATACAATACAAGAAACTCAAAATAACACAACCCAAACGACAACAAACACAAAACAAACACCACAACAACACATTCTCAGCACCAATCAATGCCTTCTGCGTCTTCTCAATCTTGGTCTTGTATCAAATGTTCCATATTCACACAACTCGCAGTAGAAGCGATCGTAATAATCTCCATTTGTTTCTTGAGTCTAAATGATGTGGTTTAACTTGTCCATCTCAGCATCATGATTTTCATTAACAATGCGTATGGACATGATGCTTTCTGTCGTATACGCAACAAATGATTGAAAATCAGCGTCTTGGGTGGCCATGTGCTCCTGCATTAAACAAAACTGCGCAGTCTGAGTGGCATACCTCTCATCTTGTTTCACTTGCATGTTTTGCAGCATAGTAATAATAGCAGCAGTGTCACTAGGACCAACATAAAAACCACCAATCTGACCAACTCCCTGATCCGCATCTTACATAGTAGCATCACCATCTGGAACACCATGAAGCATTTCAACAGGATGCTCGTTATTCATGTGATT
This sequence comes from Lathyrus tuberosus, assembly GCA_022829125.1. Taxonomy (NCBI): domain Eukaryota; kingdom Viridiplantae; phylum Streptophyta; class Magnoliopsida; order Fabales; family Fabaceae; genus Lathyrus; species Lathyrus tuberosus. Next base: position 16,245,630 of record JALAZF010000031.1, read on the forward strand.
CACTTCAGCCTCATCGTCATCATCATTTGGGTCATCAAAATTTAAAATCTTCCTTTCGTTCTTGCGAAGATAGTATGCTCGATGGTTAATATCCCAAAAGTATCTCATGTTTGTAAGAGTACGTTGGGAGAACTCTTGTAATGCACTTGGTGATTTGTAGACAAGGTTTGCCAGACCAATGTTGAAATGTTTCAAAATCTTTGCAATCATAGATGGATAACACAAAGATGTACCTTTGTTGCATGTTTTAACAGAAAATATGCGATAGACAAAGTAATGTGGCCAGCTGATTTTGACTTTGTGCAGCAAGACATACACCAGATGAATTTCAAGAAAATCAACTTTTGAGAAACCACCATTCTTTGAACGCAAGACATGAGACACAATCCAAAGCAAAATTCGATGCAACATCTTCAATTGTCCCTTGGAGATGCGATCATAACAGTTTGAAGGATGATGCGCCTTAAGCATCTTGTTTAAGTGAACATTCCAATCGAAATCCTTGTGCCTATCAGAGTCGGTTATCACTTCATCGGTTACTTCTTCATCAAATTTCTCATCAATGTCTAGATCACTAACAACAATGCCAAATTAACTACTCCACAACTCATTTGTGAAATGACACACTTTGTTGCCAATAGAAAATTTAAAGCTTGCACCCTTTTGGTCGTGCAGTCCCGAATAAAACATGCAGGTGAAATCCTCATTGTAGTCTTGAGCTAACTGTAGGAAGTAATCAATGTTTTGATGCTCAACACGATTCATAACTTCAAGAAGATCCAAACCTTCAATAGTCTTCTTCTTCCACATGTATTTCTTGACGACTAGGCGAGTCATGTGCTTAACCTCAAAATCCTTAGCATATTTCTCTAAAACCAGCGAAAATGGATTCTCAAAGGCAAGAGTGGATGAAGAGACCTTTCCTTTCCCTTTCGATACACTCTTGGATTTGGAAGCCATTAGATTGGTGAGATACAATGTGCATACAAGGTGTTTGTGAAAATGCTTGAGCAAAAAATATGAGAGAATGAGAGACTCAAGAGTACCCACACACTCCAACACAAGCAATAACAACAAATCAGCACAAATATACAACAACAAACACAAGACAAGAGAGGATTTTGAATTTTTTAATGATATGGGATGAGTTTTGGGGGTTTTGAGAAAAATGGGAAAAATGATGGATTTGTGAAAGATAGGAGAATGATTTGATGACCGATGAGGGACTTATGATGTTAGATTGAAGTTAAACACAAATTTTAGTGAATTTGATATATTTGAGTGGATTAGGGAAGATGGCAATACTACAGAACGCGTAAACAACAATGCCATAGTCGCCACGCTTATTCCCTACACCGTTGTGACATCTCTAAATTAAGGCGCTATCATAATATTATTGTTTTTTGATTAAAAATTATTTGTATATAACAACGGTTAAGGAGCCAACTGTTGTGATAAGTTCAAGCTTTCATGGGTTCGAACCTCAGGGCCCTCATATATGTTATTCCTTTAATGTTAAGTGACACCTTTTCTTTTTTAATTATTCTTAAATAAAAAACTTCAAAGTTTATGACGACGGTTGAAGAGTTCCACCGTTGTTAAGTCGCGACCTTTCATTTTTAATTATTTTTAAATAAAAAACTTAAAAGTTTATGACGACGGTTGAAGAGCCCACAGTTGTTAAGTCGCGCCTTTTCATTTTTAATTATTTTTAAATAAAAAACTTTAAAGTTTATGACTACGGTTGATGATTACGACCGTTGTGATATATTTTTTTTTATTTAAAAATGTTAATTGTAAATACTCTGGCGTTTTTTATGAAATTTCACCATGAAAGTAAAATATCACTACGCTTGCATGTATTGGCCGTTGTGGTAGCTTCATAATATTATACACTCCTATAGTTAGCTTGTCTCTTCAGTATCCTTTTTTCCATTGCAAATTGAAACTAGACGAAACAATACACGATTTCAACCCAAACCCTAACGTTCAATACCGTGAAATATTACACGATTTCATCCAAAACACCATTGTTCACACTTCACTGTGTATTTGTCATTGTCGTCATCATCGTCAACTAAGTTGACAAGACCCTCACGATCAACTAAGTTGTTACTGTCTAGAAGGAAAACAACAACAACACCGTCATCACCACAAGGAAGAAAGACAACACCATCACCAACACCAACATCATTTACTTAGTCATCACGTTTTGGGTACGTAAAATATTTTTCCCCATGCATCTACAACAAACTTCATTTGACATTGTTGTGGTTATTGTTGTTTTATTTTGTGGTTGATGTTTATGTTCTTGTTGTTCATGTTGTTGTTGTTTTTGAACTTAGATGTCGACCTTGTCGAGTTCTTCATCAGAAACCAGCGAAGAAACTCAAACAAATGAGAGTTTAGCCAATGAAACTCAAACAACTGAAAGTCAAACAAAAAGATCACAAAGAGGTGTCACAATGATGTCCCAATTCACATCAGTTCGGAACTCATCAGGTGAAAAAATTTCTATCTAGTTTGATTCATTGTCCAGAGTAGTGGATTGTGAACACTACTCTACTTTTAAGAGTTGTGTTTCGTTCCTTGCACGTAGCAAGGTCAGTATATTGATTGATGATTGGAAACAAGTTGATGATAACGTCAAAGAAAGCATATGGACTGACGTTAAGGTATTACATACTATAATTTTCATATATCGCCGATATCAATATCTATAATTTCTAATACATACTTATATATTAATTTAAATTTAGTTGAATTTTGAGTTTACCGATGACTCAAATTTGAAAAAAAAAGTGGATATCATATGCTGGTACTCGTTGGAGGGGATTTAAGGCACAACTCACGGCTGACTACATTAGGAGGCCTAAGAGCGGTCTTGCTCATCCATGGATTCGATATAGTTTTATATCGAAGAAGCAATGGAAAAAGTTTGCAAAGATACGTCATTCTGAGGAATTCAAGGTTAGTACTATTCTTATGTAACCGACAATGTTATTCTAATGAGTTATAGATACTAATCATATATTTTTTTTTCACTATGTTCATAACAAGTAAAAAGCAAAGGCGGAATACTCAATAAGGCCAAGAACATGTACCCCCATAAATTGTCTCTTGGGAGTTATAGGAAACTTGAGAAAAAAATCATGCTTGAAAGACAATCAGAAACAGGAGATGATCGCATCCCATCTCCACCTTCAAGATATGAGAAATGGAAGAGGGCTCAATTAAGACCAGATGGAGAGTACACCTCTGAGACATCAAGAGCAGTCGCCGAAAAATTGTAAGTATGATTTGTTTTGCTTATGTTATTTTTTATTTAAATGTGTTGGTAACAATATATGTAAGTTTCTCATGTTGTGTAGGATAAGTTGGTTGAGGCAGCCCGTGAAGGCATATTTGTTCTGCAAGCTAGACATGACATATTAGTAGAGGCTATCGGATCAGATGAGCATGGTGGGCATGCCCGTGCTATTGGAGAAGGTGTCGGCTTGAGGTCATTCTTTGGGTCTCAAAGAAAAAGTACCGAAAGCCCAAAAATTATTGCACAAAGACAAAAGATTGAAAAATTTGAGAAGCAATTAGAAGAACAATGGAGAATGTTAGAAGAGGAGAAGGAAAAAAGGGAGAAAGATATGGAAAGGTTTCAAGAGTTATATTAGGTATGTACTTTACTTGAGATGTTAGTGTTTTATCGAAAATGTATGATATATATTGTGCTTTCTTTTGTTTTATGTTTTAATTGAATATTATGATGTAGAGATTAAGTGAAAACCTTGAACAACAGACAAATGATGATCACCGTAATGTTGATGGTGATGATGATGATCGAACTCCTAGTAGAAGTGTTGTACGTCATGCTTCTACAAAAGGAAGTAATTGTTCAGCCCATCCCCCCTGCGGATAACCTCAATGATATAATGGACCCTAATCCAAATGAAATCAGAATGTTATACTTGAAAGTTATGGTGATAAATGAAACACAACTTCTCCCGCTAGAACATTGTCCATATTTGGATTTATTCTATTATAGTCCTGAAGATGTAAGGGATTTTCTTGGTGGGTATAAGTGGCTCGACATCGGGATATTGCAAGTTTGGTGCACGTAAGTATATAGTTGAATATACATGTCATTATAGAATATTATCATTTATAGAACACCAACCCTAATTTATTCATTTTCTTTAACCATTTAGGTACATTCATCGTCTTTGTATAGAGTTGAATAAATCGAGTACTTATGGAATCTTGGATCCACTTTTTATTCGTTGGCCTTTTAGTGAACCAAGAGATATCCGAGAGTACTTGAAAACACGGTTAAATGAGGGAGGAAAAGAATGTTACTTAGCACCATTCCTCTGTTCGTAAATATTTTTGGAATTGATTTTTATGTATTCTATATTTAGTTTTGTTTTAGCAAATACCATTAACCTATATATGCTCTTGTTTATTCAGTGGTCATTGGCAAATGCTCATCATATCATTTAGGACGAATACGATAACTTTTCTGTGTTCCTTGCATGATCCACTGGAAAAGAAAATGAAAGATATTATTAATTTGTAAGTGTATGCTTAAGTCATTTTCTTTGACATTGTAATTAGTTTATCATGTAATATGTTTAATTCAAATTCAATGTACAGTGTTGTGGAGCAAGTGTATATGATGAACAATGTTAGAAGAATGCCCACATGGATCTGTCTTAAAGTAAGTGGCCCGATTACATGTTTCTTTCATTTACATTCATATGTCGTTGTATTCGTGTCATTTTTGCTTAAATTTGTAGACAAGGAAACAATCCGGGACTTACGAGTGTGGTTATTATGTCATGAAACACATGTTAAACATTATCCTTGCCGGTATTGATGATTCATGGGATAAGGTATACATGTCATAAAATGTTTACATATATTAATATATAAGTTGACTATTGAATTATTATCATACATTTTATTCGCTATTTCTTATGTAGATGTTTAACTACGAAAACCCATTCCCCGTTGAGGACTTCGTAGATCTTCGTAAACGTTGGACATATATCCACAATGTTCTTAAGGGTCCTGCTGATTGATGATGTGAATAACACTTTTCTGTAGAGATGATGTGAATAACACTTTTCTGTATTGATGACATGAATATAGTGTTTGGTGTAAATATGGTTATAATAGTTACAATACTTACAGAATGTATACCTTATCTGTTAGCCGTATTTTATGGTTATAATAGCTGTGTAAATATGGTTATAATAGTTATAATACTTATAAATGAACAATGTTAGCTGTATTTTATGCTCTTTATGCATGTATTCCTTATCTGTTATGGTTAAAATGGTTACTGGTTAAAAAATGGGATGAATTTGAATTGCTGAGAAATGCATATTTAAAACATAGGAAGTATTTTATGCTCTTTATGCATGTATACCTTATCTGTTATGGTTAAAATGGTTACAGGTTCAAAAATGGGATGAATTTGAATTACTGAGAAATACATATTTAAAACATAGGAAGTTTTGACAGCGGTTATAAAACCTAGTCGTGGTTGTATATTTGTGTCTGCAGAATATATAACGACGGTTATATAATATAACCATCATAATATCTCGCGCGCTGCACAGAAAAAAATAAATATCAAAACGGCGCAGCTGGGAATCGAACCAAGGACCATTATATTTATCACAACAGTTTGTTTGAATAACCGTTGTGATAGGGCGCGCTGTTTCCAGGTTATTACAACGGTTAATGAACCGTGATTATAAGTATCATTATACAATGACACTCTACATAACAACGCATGCGCCAGCGTAATTATATACCTTTCCCAAATTAACTTATGAGTCGACCTCAAAGCGTATGTGTCAGTCTGTCCAAGCTATAGGTTGACACATAATGAAGCGAACACACAAGAAAATTAAAAATATTAATCATGAGCTACCCCAAAATAACATGTGTCGGCCTGTACTGGAACATTTTATACAAATGCAAAAAATTAATTTGCATAGGTCGACGTGTTCCTGATTGTGTCGAAATGTTTCTTGTAACATCAGAAAATTCCCTAAGTCCAGAATCTTGGTCGAACTAAAAATCCTTTTCTTTGTCCTTATTTGATGGGGTTTTCCCTTAGTCGAAAATCCCGGCTAACATTATCTCAGTTCAGGAGACACATTCCAGATCCATCTCATGTGATCCAAGTGGATGATGTACAAGTGAGAGAGAACTTGGCTGTTGAGACATCGCCCATGCAGATAGAGGATAAGGAAGTGAAACTGTTACGTGGTAAGGAAATTGCCTTGTTGAAGGTAGTGTGGAGAGGACCAATTGGTGGAAGTATGACTTGGGAGTTGGAGGGTTAGATGAAGGAGTCGTATCCGACTCTGTTTCCTTCAGGTAATTTTCGAGGGTGAAAATTCTATATGTGGGGATAATTGTAATGCCTCAAAATTTGATTAAATGATTTAATCAGATTATTTCATATTTTATTTAATTAATTAGTATTTGGTGTGCTATTAATTAAATATGTCTGGTGATTTGTGTGTGCTGTGGGGAATTGGTGGGGGTGTAGTGAGAGCCTTGGTAGGATGGTAGAAGGATTAGAATAATTAGAATAATTAAAGATAATTAGAATTATAGTTATTTTGATTAATAATTAAAATAAAATAGAAAAGGAGATTTTGGGTGAAAAAATAGGAAATTAGAGAATATGAGGGGAGTGGTGAAAATTGTAACATAAGTTGGGCCTTAGTGCAATTTTAAAAGACTAAGATTTCGGTTAGAGATAAAGAGTGATTAGTGAAATTTTTGAAAAAAGGATAGTACGTAAAACAAAATTGGGGGAGAAGAGACAATGCTAGGGCTTAGGAGAACCTCCATTGTTATAGCTTGAAGATGTTTTTGTTAGAAAATCAAAGGTATGAGATTACTCCTAATATGGTGTTGAATGCATGATTGGGTAGAGGGAAGTCCTTAATCCCATTAGGAATTTCCCTAATTTTCCCTTTTGACGAAGGATTGATGAATATAATCTAAATTATGTGATATCATGAATTATATGATGTATTATGTGAAATTCGTCTACTGTTTTACCATGGAAATTGTGTGTTCATGTTAATGATGTTGGTATGAATTAGTATTTCTATGTGTGAGGTGATTTTGATGAATAAAGCATGTAAAAACCATGATTAATCGAAGAAAATGTATGTTAATCAATAGATAGATGATGCATTAATGTTAGACATTATTTTCTTTGACGTTGTTGTTCGATTTAGGGGAAGGGAAGGGAAAATCAGAGTTCTGAGTTAAACTCCATGGCCAAAACACAGATTCTACTTTCTGCTTCAGGGTGACGGGCGTCACCCTCATGACGACTAGGTCGTCACAGCCTTTGAGGCGCTGACGAACATCAGCTGCCTGACGGGTATAGCGTCATGGTCTTATGCACAGGTTTATGGGACGAGCGTCATGATGATGATGTGTTAGGTGCAGTGGGCGGCTGACAGTCATCACCCTGGTGACGAGAAACCCCTCATGCAGCTAGAATAAGTTTCGTTTGCTCAATTGCGTGGAATTGAGTTTTCGGTTCTGATATTTGATGTTATGATGTGATTAGGCTACTGTATGGAGGTGTTTTGGTGTTGTTTATTGTTGGTTGTTGAATTAATCAATTATTATGATGTTGTGCATAATTATGGTGATTATATGGTGATAATTTTGGTGATATTGCATGTTTTTTAGAATCATGCATCATGGTGTACAGACTTCGGTCCAGTTTTGGTGTGCTCTGGTCTGATGGTGTGGATTCAAGAGCGAGTAGCTGGTTCCAGATGGGAATCGGTGAAACATTACTAAAGGTGTTAAAAGCGAATTGGTGTGCTCTGGTTCTAAGGTGGGAATTCAGGAGCGAGATAAACTTGTGTTGTTCATAATGGTACCGCATACATGTAGAGTCTTGGTGTTGAATACATTGCATCCATTGTTGCTTATGTAATTGTTTGATTATGTTGATATTGGTGGTTGAAAATACATGTGTATTTGATGTGAATGAATTGTGTGATTATTGATGTTTTCTTTTGCTACCCTTGCATACTTTTGCATCATTATTGTTCATGCGCGATTCTCGCGGGAACAACCGCTGGCCTCCTACTGCAGGTTTACTCGTGGGATCGGCCACTGAATCCCAAAATAATTGGCTGAAGTGTACACTTTATTGATATGACGGTTTTTTGTTTAGAGGAGTTGTAAGAAACTTGAACAAATAAAAAAGGTTTCGGGTTGATAAATAAAAACGAAGTGAAAGGAAAACAAATAGACAAGTAAATGAAAAAATGACTTAAACTTTGATCATATAAATTGCATTAAAATAACAAGTGTGGACACAATCATACATTTCTGCGGGAGTGAACTCATTTCTCTTAACGCTTAGTACTTTGAGTGTTTTCCCTTTTCAATGTTACAAATGCAACCTCTAAAATGGAAATAACTATTGCTTTAAATATGATGAAAAATAACTGTTCATCTCCCAAATTTGTCATAGCTGTGACACGTGTCACCCCACTATCTTTCTAACTTCCCATGTTTTTAGCTTTCAAACTTTTCCCGCTCAAAACCTATCAGCTTTGTGTTGGCTTCATGGGCCACCAAGTGACGCCCTTCGACAACCTTGTTCGCCTGTTTTCTTCCGACGCACAATTTGCTTATGTCGACCCAGCTTTGGCTTCCTCACTATCCTTTCTTCTAGCGTCGACCCACTTGCTTGGCTTTTTCACCATTTCTTCACTTATCATGTTTGGTCGAAATCTCCTGGCTAACAAATTGCCCCCCGAAAAGGCCAGTTTCGACTGAGCCATGCGTAGACTGAGAAAACTGGCATTTTGATTTCCCGCGAGATTTCGACGACGCTTTGGTTTCGACCCAACAACCAATGTTTTGTCTTCTGTCGAATCTTTGCCACGTGTCACCCGTAGTCTGACATGATGATGGCACATTTCTGCGCCACGATTTCCAAGAAACGTCATGATGGCTAGTCTCGTCCTAAGTTATGGGTCTCGAAACCACCCCCACTAACTGTAGAATTTGAACAATTCTGGGCTCTTCAGTTGCATGTATTTTTCTTAATAAATACTTCCAGAACTCCTTCGTTTGTTTTTCCTCCATTTTCTCACAGCTTCTTCTTCCTTCAAATTTTCTTGCTCCCAAAAAACTCTCCATTTCAATGGCATCCTCTGCAAATACTACTGCTTCCGTCACTCACACCACCGGGAACAACCCTATCACCTTCATCATTTCTGAGAAGGAATCACTCAGGCCTCTCCCTTAACCATTATCTGTTGATGAAGCGGTGGTGGAAAACTGGCGACATCAGATGGTTATCTCTTTCGTGGTTGCTGGTAAACTCCATGCTTTTCATGGCCCATATCCGGATAAAAAGCCAAGTCATCAAGAGCTTCAAGAATTCTTCCCCTATTTTGCTCCTACCATACCACCAGCTTTTGAGAAAGGTGGCACTTTGGACCTCAAATTCATGGTACCTAAGGCCAGGGTCTTTAGATCGATGCCTACACCTGGTAATAAAGAATACATTTCTTGGCTCAACAAGGTCGAAGGCCAGCGGAAGGAGCAATGGTAAAACGCTGGCATCTTCGACGCCATTCAACTTTCAAGAAATGCTCACAAGGTCAACCATTGTTTGCTGCTTGCATCGATGTACTTTTGGGAGGGATCGACCAACACATTCCACTTCCCTTGTGGCATGTTCACACCAACACTCTTCGATGTGGCAGCTATCACTAGTCTATCACCCTTGGGCGAGACTTTCGACCCGACGCTAGAAACAGACCTCTCCTTCGACTTTGAGCGTGCCTGTCTCCAAAACTACATCGAAGATCATCACGACAAAGCTTATAAGGAAGTTTCCGACGAGGAACACATTGATTTCTTAACTCTGTGGATGTCGTACTATCTATTCTGCCCTGGCTCTCTGCAAATAGCTAAAAGTTAGATCAACCTGGCGATCCAGATTCATGAAGGTCGGCAGGTATCTTTGGGTAAGCTTTTACTAGCCTCCCTTTATCATTCACTTGGTCTGTCAGCCCTGCGGCTAAAACTTTTTCATGCGACTACCAAAGCCTTAAATGTCTCAGGGCCTATGTGGTTGTTGCAACATTGGCTTAATGCTACCTTCGAGTATCAACTGGGTTATCCCGCCTCTTCCACAATAGAGCTTCTGAACAAAGAGCGTTCCGTAGAGGGCCTTCGAATCTCTCGATTGACCACCCAAGAAACTCCCAACAAAAGTCTCTTCATGAAGTATCTCAATATGTTTGTGGAGACCACGTCTTTCGTCCCCAGCATGGCGCCCTTTGTTGCTCGACAATTTGGTCCGACATGGTTCAAGAATTTGTTTCCTAGTGTCTCCCCCAAAGCGGCAGCACAGTCGAACTCAATATGGAGGGCATTCCTGACCCCCACCATGCTATCCTTTCGGATTGAGGCGGGGAACACAGGTTATGGGTTCATGAATTACCAGCCTAATTTTGTGGCCCGTCAATTTGGCTTGAGCCAGATGCTACCAAAATCCCTGGTGAAAAATCCTTCTGATATTGTACAGGTTGGTCGACGGCTGAACCTGGTGGGTCATAAAGCCTGCCTTAGATATATCAAGTCGACACAACATCTTGAGTTGCCTGTCTTTGCGTTCCAGCCTTCTTCATTTACCACAGAAGACTTTGATGTCTGGTGGTTAGAATACCAGAATCAGATTTTCCAACGTGACCTGTTCCTGTCAAACGTGGTCGATGCTTTTTCCACTCTTGCTGGTGAGGGTTCCCAACCCGACAATTGTTGTACCTGTCGAGGACGCCCAAGAAGTCGGTGCCATAGAAAACCCACCACAGAAGGTAACTCCTGACTCTTTAAGTTTATTTCATGTTGTCTTTATCTAACCATCTGTGTTTGTTTCCCAGGGTCGAAAACGGGAACCAGTTGCTGCCTCGACCTCCACCAGGCCGGCCAAGAAACCAAAGACCCTGAAACCACAGGTATAACCTGTTTCAGTGTCACTTCGCACCTGCTTTTATGCAAGTTTATCTAACTTTGTCGTTTTCCAGGCTTTTGAAAAAATACCATCTCCTGAGGGCGACGTGTCGGATGAAAGTACTTAATCACGAATCTTTCCCACTGGAGTCCCATCATCTCCTCCAGCTACTCCGTTGGTGAGGAAAAAGAGAGCCCCAATCAAGAAAACACCTTCAAGGACGGTCGCTTCGACCGTCAAACCCGTTGTTCCCAGAAACCTTGCTGAGGTCTTTGAGCCCGTCGGGGCTGAAGTATCTCCAACACCATCTGCTGAGGTATTCGACCTTCTCGCTCTTATTAATTTACCTGGTACTTGGGCATTTTCTTATCGGGATTTTCCTTGCAGGAAATTGTGGCCCCTTCGACTACTGCTGAAGAGAAAGACACTACAACAGCCACTATTGTCATTCCGCCTGAGACAACAACTATGCTTAGTCCTTAAACCGTCGATGAGTTCCAAGTGACTTCAACCAAAGAGGACTTAGTGAAGAAAACGCCTCCAGTTCAACAAACCACCACTGAGGCTGGGCAGGACATCGCAGCCCCTGGTGATAATGACCATCCTTCAACTGTTGCTGCCACTGCTGAGGTTGATGTGAACCCTAAAACCTCTACTGAAGATGGTTGCAACCTGCCAACACCTAATGTTGACAAAGCCCTCACCCCAGAGGAGATCCTGGCGACAAAACAAACAAATCCAGAGGCGGCTTTGAAGGCACTGCACAAGCTTCACCAAGAGTCTGGGGACGTTTAACTCATGAGTTCGACAACCATACCAACCTCAGAAATCGATGCCTCTTTTGCCCTCAAGCTTCAATAATTGAAGACATACTTATTTAAGGATGAATTTTTGGCGGCCGTCGCAGAGGAGCTTGTTGTGGCTCGTGATGTGTTCAAGATATTGTATGAACTTTCCGAATTTCAAGTTCCAGACCCCATGGCCTCGCACTTAATTGAATTTGAAGCCTTCTTTACGCAAATGGCCAAGGACCTTACTAGGTGCAAATAAGCTGATGCTCAAATTAGGCAGAAACGCAATGAAATGGGCCGTGAGTGGTATCTCAGCTCACTCTGTGAGAAGAAGCTTAAGGACTTCGAGGCCACCAAGCAAGAGCGCTCCAACAAGCATTGTGTTTTCAACCAACAAATATCTGACTATCAAGCTCAGATAGCTGAACTTACCAGAAAAATTGCTGAGGTCGAAAAACAGAAGGCCTCTTTGGATTTCACTGAACCCTTGCCTACTCAAGAGGAAATCGATCAAGAAGTCGCTCAAGGGCTTGCTCACATCGAAGCTACTTTCAAGATAAAGGATACCATTGGTCAGATGCGGAGAAGAAAAGCTCTCCTTGAAAGCAAGGTTGTTCATGAGAAGACCATCTTTGAGGACTTTAAGTCTAGATTCCCTACTTCCTCTTAATTATCATGTCGAACTATTGTAATTTTATTCAGATATTTTGTAAGCCATCTTGGCAACCCTAGCCTATTTTGGCCACTTATCAATGAAAAAATTACTTTTTAATTTGAATCTCTTGTAGCATAGGTTTATATTTTTTTCAAATATTTCCCATTTACCCTTAAGATTCATTGGTCCATTCCTAATTCCTGAACCTCATATGCATTGTTGCTGAAACCTTGGATCACTTTGAATGGTCCCTTCCCAATTTGGTGACCATTTCCCTAATGTTCGATCTTGTCGATCCATGGCAACACTGTTTTCCACACGTAGTCGTTAACTGCAAAGGTCTTCTTTCTGACCTTCTTATTATATGCTTTGGCAACTCGTGCCTTATAACGTAATAACACATTCAACGCTGTCATTCTTTATTTGTCTAAGACCATGATCTCATCCAGCATCATATTCCAGTATTGCTCCGACGGAATTTCATGTTGTTGTTGCACTCTAACTGATTGCAGGTATATTTTTGCTGGTAACACATCGTCGTGCCCAAAAGCCAAACAAAACGGAGTCAAGTTTGTTAACTCTTTGGGGGATTTTCGACAAGCCCACAAAATTAGATTCAACGTCTTGTGCCAATATTTTGGTTTTTTGGCCACATGTTTTTTGATGAGCCCAATTACCATTTTATTAGCTGCTTCGACCTGCCCATTTTCCTGAGCATAATATGGTGTCGAAGTAACCAACTTGAAGCTTGTTTCTGCTGCGAACTCTTACATTTTTTGGCCTACGAACACAGAGCCTTAGTCCGTCGTGATGGTTTCAGGTATCCCGAATCTATACAAAATATGATTCTGGATGAACTCGATCACAGTCTCTTAATCTACTTTCACTAGGGGCACAACCTCTATCTATTTGGTAAAATAGTCTATACCTACGAGGATGAATTTTTGTTGTTTCGACGAGGCTGGTCGAATCTCCTCTATGACATCCAATGCCCAACCTCGAAAGGGCCATGGTTTGACAATGGTGTGTAATTCGCTGGCTGGCACATGCTGAATGTTTGCATGTTTCTGACAATCTTGGCATCCCTTTGCAAAGTCTATACAATCTTTTATTATGCTTGGCCAATAGACGCCCTGTCGAAACAGTAACCATTTCATCTTGTGGCCAACTTGGTGATCTCCACATGTCCCGCTATGAACTTCAGAAATTGCCAAGTAGGCATCTGTGTCCCTTAGACATTTGAGCAATACTCCTTCCAGAGTCTTTTTTAGCAACTCATTTCCCATCAGTACATAACTTAGCGCTCTATATTTAGTCTTCCTATCAGCGCTACCCACCGGATTCTCCAGATACTCGATGATTGGTCTTCTCCAATCTGTTGACGACAGATTGCTAATAGTGAAAACCTCGTAACTTTCCAACCCTTCGATCAAGCTTTTTGACGAGGCGTTGGCCCCCACTGCTTTTGAGATTGACCAGCCTGATGGTGGGCGTATGTTCGACACCATCATCTCCTTAGTTTCAATGAAGTCCTTCAGCTTTCCTTCCGACACCTTGTATCCGGAGGCGATCTGTGCTAGCTCATTAGCTCTTGGTTTTCTATTCTGGGCACGAGCGTAATGCTGACAACTTCAAAGTGCTCCAAAAGGCGCTTCGCCATCGAGAAGTAAATCAAAAGATGCTCTTTGACACACTTATATTCTTTCGTGATTTGTTTAATCACTAGTTCCGAATCTCCTCTTATTTCAACTTCCTTTGCACCCAAGTCCTTAAGTATTTTGAGGCCAGTGATTAAGGCTTCATACTCTGACTCGTTATTGGAGCACTTCCCGTCAACCTTGCATTTAAACTTTGTTGGAGTACCCTGCGGGGATACTATTAGAATCCCAATGTCTGCCTCGTTTCTATGGCTCGACCCATCGAAGTATAACTTCCACGGAGCAATGTCGATGTTACATATCGATGGTTCGACTACTGCATGGTCGACAATAAAGTCTACCACTATTTAACCTTTCATAGCCCGTAGAGGAACATATGTCAGGGAAAACTCAGTCAATACTAGCGCCCATTTCCCAATTCGACTATGTAGAATAGGTTTGGACAACATATGCTTAATAACATCAAAATGTGACGAAATATTAACATCAACTGGTTTAATATATTGCTTTAATTTCATACATGAGAAGTACAAGAATAGACACAATTTTTCAATCATAGTATACCTAGTTTCAGCATCTATTAACATTCTACTAAGGTAAGAAATGGGTCTTTCGACGCCACGAATATCCTCTTGTGCTAACATGCTTCCTATGGTCGTATCCGACACTGCAATGTACAACTTCATGTTTTTATTTATACTAGGTGGCAATAGAATTGGAGGCTTTATAAGATATTCCTTGATAGCATCGAAAGCCTCCTGCTGCTCCCGTCCCCAATGGAACTCACCTTCCTTCTTGGCTTTGAGCAATGGCGAGAATACCTTCATCTTGCCACTTAGATTCGATATGAACCTTCTCAAGAAGTTTATCTTCCCCAACAAAGACTGGAGCTGCTTCTTTGTCGAAGGAGGCTTAAGATCCAAGATCGCTTTCGTCTTGTTCTGGTTTATCTCGATGCCTTTCTTGTGGACCATAAATTCCAGGAAATCCCCTACATGAACACCAAAGGCACATTTTAGTGGATTCATTTTTAATCCATATTTTCTCATTCTCTCGAATGAACGTCTAAGGTGGTCTAGGTGACCATTCTCCGATGAGGATTTTATCACAATGTCATCAATATACACCTGCATAAAATTCACAATAAAGTCATGGAATATAGCATTCATAGCTCTTTGATAGGTTTCCCCAGCATTTTTAAACCAAATGGCATCACCACCCATTCGTATGTTCCCAAAGCTCCAGGGCATCGAAACGCAGTTTTGGGAACATCTTCTTCGGCTATTAGAATTTGATTATAGCCAGAATAACCGTCGAGCATGCTCAAATATTCGAAACCTGCCGCTGGGTAGACAAGTATCTCCGCCACAGGCATCAAATATTCGTCTTTTGGGGTAGCGTTGTTCAGATCCCTAAAGTTTATACAGACTCGAAGGGTTCAATTTTTCTTGATAATAGGCACTTTGTTCGATATCTATTCGACGTACCTTGCAGTTCTGATGAACCGGATTTTGAGCAGTCTCTCAATCTCCTACTTGATCTTCGAGGTAACCTCTGGAGTGAACCGTCGAGGCTACTGCTTTACTGGCCTTTTACCTGGATGAATTGGAAGTCGATGCACCACCACACTTCGACTCAGACCAGGCATTTCGCCATAATCCCAGGCGAAGCAGTCCTTGTATTTTGTTAATACCTCAATCAGCTTAGCCTTCATTTTTGACCAGACTCTAGTGCTCACATAGGTAGGTCTTTTGGTAACCCCATCTCCTAAGTCAACCTTTTTGAGTGGGTCCTGCACTTGCATTCTTTGCAGCTCACTGTTTGGGTCTTTCTCAAACCCCAAAGTGTAACACCCCAAATTTATTAGAATATTTATTTTTTTAAAATATAATATTGGTGAATTTTCGGTGAATATAGTGGTTTGTGTCGATGTCGGTATTTTGGTGGAGTTTGATTATTTTAATTAAATAATAGTATATAATATGAATATATTAGTATTATTATTAATTTAAATAATATTAGAGGAATTAAGGGTAAATTGGACTTTTGAGGAGGATTAGTGAGAGTATTATGGAGAAAGCCCATTTTTGGAAGCCCAAGGGTTTAACAAAAAGGAATTGGGAGGAATATGATTCATTTGGTTAGATCGTGAAAATAAGGAGAAAGTGTAGAGCTCTGAGGAAAGAAGGGAAACAACGATGATTTGTGAAGGTTTCTGCAGGATCGATAGAGAAAGCTCAGATTCGACAATCTAAGGTATGGGGAGTATTGCCTTTCATTGTTTTCAATATAGGAAGTGATGTGTTAAAAGTGGATTTTGAGGTTTTTGGGGGTTTTTGAAGGGTTTATGAGTTGTCAATGATTTAAGGGTATTTTTGATGAATCTATGATGGATTATTAAGGATTGAATTGGTTTGGGTAAAAATATGCCTTCGAGGCTAAACCTTTTGATGATATGTGGGATCTTGTATAAAAAGGGATTTACGGGGTTTTTGGGAAGCTTGAGAATTTTGAAGGTTTAGGTGAGTTGAGGTTTAGGATATGTATGAATCGACCTAAATGTCGTAGGTTTTAGACCTTCGATGAGCCATGATGTTTTGAGACTGTTTTGGGATATTTTTGGGGAAATCTGAGGTTGAAGTCGCAAGGGTTTTGGGGCTGAAATGCTACTGAATGCGTAGCCGCGATTTCCTGTAATCGCAGGTTCGCAAAGCGAGTGAAAGCTTCGCAAGGCAAATGTTCGCCAAAGTTTGCAAAGCGGACGGTGCAACGAATGCATGATGACTGTGTGGGGATTCTGATGAATGCTGGGAAATAACTGTGATGCTCACAAAGCAAATGTCCCAACAAAGGGCTTCGCAAAGCGAATATAGGCAGCGAGGAGAGGCAGAAGAGGAAACTTTCTGGTTTTATGTGGGAGTTGAGGGATTCGCTGGAGATCGCAAGGTGAACCTCCCAGCGAACTCAGTAGCGAACCCTGCTGTTCGCAAAGTTTTGTTATGATTTCTGTGATGTTCTGATGTTTTCGGTGCTGTGATGTTTCTGATGTTTTACCATGATGTTAGTGATGTTAATGATGATTATGACGTGATGATTTCGTGATGTTTTGACGAGTAATTGATGATATGAATTTCATGAGAATATTGATGATTATGAACTGTGTATATTTGATGTATGATGATTACTTAACGATATGAATTACTATGACGTATATTGATGATCATGAGCTGTTTATGTATAATGTATGATGATTAAGGGACGATATGAATTACTATGGCATATATTGATGATCATGAGTTGTTTATGTATGATGTATGATGATAAGATGATGACGCATGATGTTTTGATGAATAAATGACAAAATGACGAACATGATGTTTTGATGAATGATGATGCACATAATGATGTTTTGATGATGATGATTATTGACGCTGTGTATCATGCATTCATATGCATACTCTGTGATGATACTTCATTCCCATTGCGCGGATATGAGGTAATTATGACGTGCTCCGGTTCCTATGCGGAATCGATCCTATTGACGGGGATCTTTGGAGGGGTGATGGCCTAGTGTCCATCGATTATGACGATTGGTACCACATGCATGAGTCTTGTTGTGCATTGCATTTGATTGGCATCGATTTGATTTATGATGATGTGATTTTGATGTTTTCCTTGTGATGGCCCCGAAGATGTTGTATATGAGGATGATGCCATTTTTATGCATATCTTATCTTATATGGATTAAACTATTGTTCTACTCACCCTGCCTGTTTGAATGTTGCCTCCACGTGGGTAACGTGCAGGTGATTAGGATTATCCGTGGACGCCTTCGAGGACCTTTAAAGTTTATTTTGCTTTTAGTCGATGTAGAAGGTCTTGCTCTGATCGTGTAACATCGGGTTGGGTCGTTGAGTTGAAACATGTCATGTTGACATTTTGTTGTTATTTGATGACTATGGTTTTATTTTAAAAACCCTTTTGTGGGATTTTTGTGGTTATGGTGGTTCCGCTGCTTATTGATGGCTTTTTATTTATTTTGAGGAAAACCCGTTGTTTACAGAGAAATTTTGTTGATTTGAATTAATTGAGAAATGTGCACCCTTTGAGGTGATTATGATGTTACTTTGATTTTATGTTTAAATATGCTGCAATATTTGTGGGGGTAAAGAAGGGTGTTACATTAGTGGTATCAGAGCAGGTCGGTCCGTCCGGCCAGGTTGTCTAATGTTGTCTATTCCCTAGTGTGCGACATGTGTGTGAAAACACTGTCGATGCTTGTTTTATTTTCCATTTGCAGGTTGGGAATGAAACAAGTGGGGGGAGAAGATGGTGCTTCTCCAAGATGCTTCAAGTGTGGAACGATGGCTAAGCGTGGTGTTGGAAGCTATAATAGTTTGGTAAAGATAGTTTGTACCGCCTCATGATGGTCGGCTGTTATTAACAAATTGAGGAACGGATCACCCTTAATCTCTTGTTTATAATAGATGGGAATTATGTTGGATGGGATAAACGTGTCTTGCGAGCTTAAGTGGTGTGCGCAGTGAATTGTTGGAAGTTAAGCCAAGTGCTTACAGATGGTTTAGATGAGTCGATGCAGGATGGTGCTGAGATGTTTATGTTGAGGGCGACCTTGAGCATTATTGAAGGTGGAGAAGCTGGTGTTTTTCCTTTTGTTTGTGAAATTTCGGGAGTGTTTCCTGATGACGTAAGTGATTGGCCTCCAGAGAGTGAGGTAGAGGTTGCGGAAGATTTGATACCAGGTATGAGCCTGGTGTCAATAGCTCCTTACCGGATGTCTACATCTGAGTTGGGAGGATTGAAGAAATAATTGGAAGAGTTGCTTGGGATAAAGTTTGTTCGACTGAGTGTTTCACTGTGAGGTGCTCCGGTGTGTCAGTAAAGAAGAAAATGGTACTATGAGATTGTATGTGGATTATAGACGGTTGAATAAAGTGGCGACCAAGGATAAGTATCTACTTTTGAGAATTGACGATTTGATGGATCAACTGATGGGCGCTTGTGAGTTCAGTGAGATTGATTTGAGGTCTGGTTATCATCAGATTCGTGTTAAGCCTGATGATATTTCGAAGACAGCTTTCAGGGCGAGGTATGGTGTTCATGGAGTATATGAATCAGATTTTTCTTGAGTATTTGGATAAGTTATGGTGGTGTTTATCGATGATATCTGAATATATTCTAGATCTGAAGAAGAACATGCCGAGCATTTGAGGACTGTGTTGCAAGTGTTGAAAGAGAAGAAGTTGTATGCAAAGTTGTCCAAGTGTGAGTTTTTGTTGAAGGAAGTGAGCTTTCTTGGTCATGTGATTTCAAGTTGCGGGATTGCTGTTGATCCCTCTAAAATTGACGCTGTATTACAGTAGGAGACTCTGAAGTCTGCTACCGAGATACGAAGCTTTCTGGGAATGGCGGGTTATTATCGCAAGTTTATCGAAGACTTTTCCAAGCTGGCACTACCTTTGACTCAGTTGACTCGAAAGGGTCAAGCTTTTGTGTGGGATGTAGCTTGCGAGAGAGTTTTGTGGAATTAAAGAAGAGGTTGACGACCGCTCCAGTGTTGATTTCGCCTAATCCGAGTAAATCTTTTGTTGTGTATTGTGATGCGTCGAAGATGGGTCTTGTAACGCCCCAGTTTTTGTTAGATTTATTTAATCGAGTCGATTTAATTATTTTTGTTTTTATAATATTTTATTCTTGACTTTTATTTGACAATGTATTATTTTTCATCGTTATTATGTTTTATCGCGTTTTGAGAGCGTTTGCGAGATATTTGAGCTGAGGGGTAAAATAGTCTTTTTAGGGGTTTAGATATTTGTTATTATAAGAAAGAAAAAGAGAGAAAAGAAAGGGAAAGGAAAGAAAGAGAGAAAGAAGGAAAAGGAGAGGAAAGAAATGGAGAAGACGAAAAGAGGTGGAAATCGACATAGCTCTATTTCAAGCGCGATTAATCGGGTAAGGGTGAGAAGTTTCGATTATATCATGCTTGTATATGTATATGTATGTATTTGTTTGAATGTTTGGTTGAAAAATATATGTTTTCCATTTGGTTGAAATTGTGAACAATTGATAAAAATCGATGTTTTCACGGTTGAAAATCGATATAAATGGCGTAGTGTAATCGTATTATGCATATGATCATTTATTATGCTTGGTTGTGCTGTTTGGAAGTGTTTTGGGTGAAGAATTGGGATTTTGGACCCAAATGTTTCTGGGTTCTCACTGCTGCGAATTTCAAAATTCTGCTTTGTTCGCCTAGCGAACCTGGCGAATGCGAAAGCGAATGTTTGGTCGAGGGTTCGCCCAGCGAACCCCGGGGCGAGCAGAAGGTGAATGTTTGACCAGAAGCTCGCTTAGGAAACTTTATGTCTGTTTTCCTCTGCCTTGGTTCGCTAGGGTTCGCCTAGTGAATACTGGAGCGAACATGACATATTTTCTATTTTGTTTTCTTCATAATTTTCAAACCGTAAGTCCGTTTTGGTTGCCGTTCGAAGCGTTGGAAAGCTAATAAAATATTATTTCTATTTAAAATGGTTTGGAGGGAAGTAGATGAATTATTTAAGTCATGGTTTTGTAAAAGTGTTGGGTGGTCGGGTTTTTATCGCGTTAAATGCGTGCGGTTGGTGTTTTACCGTGTGTTGTGCTATTGTTATATAACGTGGAGCTTTTATGTGGTTTATATGATGTTGAAGCATGTGATAAGTTGTTGTAATTATTGTGGCCTTATGGAAAAATACTTTGTTGACTTGAATACAAATGTATGGTATTAATGTATGTTGTTGTGGGTAGCCTTTGTGGCGTGAATCCTAGTGTTGTGAATATCATTGTATCATTGTATGATTGTAGGATTGTTGTGGTTGATGGTGAGTAATTCTTGATGTGCATTGATATGAGTGTATATGCTAAAATGCTAATTGTTGTGGTTTGTGGATTATGATGAAATGCATGGTTTATGTGAAATTCAATGTGTGTTATTTGATGGCCTTATGGCA
The DNA here is from genome assembly GCA_022829125.1 of Lathyrus tuberosus. Taxonomy (NCBI): domain Eukaryota; kingdom Viridiplantae; phylum Streptophyta; class Magnoliopsida; order Fabales; family Fabaceae; genus Lathyrus; species Lathyrus tuberosus. The sequence goes on from JALAZF010000031.1 coordinate 16,266,773, forward strand.
AGTAAATGTATTGTTTGAATTGATTTCAAATGCATGAATAATGATGATGAGATAATCCATATTGTTGATTTGTGAAGATGCATTTGATTGTCATGAGTCATTGTATGCCAAGCATCATGATATGCATCTTGTGATGTCGTGTGCCCTAGTGGGTGTGAGCGACGAAACGATTCCAGAGGGAATCTGCTATAACGGTTGTGAGACTTATACTGCGAGGACCTAAATCCACGTTATAGACGATCATGAGCCTTATACAAAGAGGACTTAAAGCGATCGGATCGTGAGCCTTATACCGAGAGGACCTAAAGCGATCCATAAACGTCGTGAGCCTTATACCAAGAGGACCTAAAGCGACGGGGAACATCGTTTTCCCGACGGGGAGTTACACTAAGTAACAAGCGATGATTCCAATAGTTCCTGAGTGAACTAATGATGAGATTGATGGATGGAATGGTACCGCATTGCATTTGTATAGAGTCGTTGTGTCGGTCTCTCTGCATTTGAATAAATCATGACTGGATTGATTATGTGTGGAAAATCATGAATGGATTGATTATGTGTGGGGAATTGTGAATTGAGTGATTATGGTTTGAGCTTGTGATAACATTGGTGATTTGTTATGCATTTGTGATAAATGCATTGGTTATGGATGATATGATATATATGAATATATGTGATGTGGTGGTGTGTTTCCATATGTTATAACTTTGGTATGCCTTATGTGTGAATATGTGATTATGATGGTATAATTGATATATGATATGTTGTTGGATTATTAGGAATATGTTATGTATCTGTGGCATGCTATATGTATTAATATGTGATGCTTGTCGTGAGAATAATTATGCATGTGAATTTATATGTGTTGCATATTATTATGCAATCTTAATTTAGTTGTTATTTCTCACCCTTCTGCTGTGGTTTGTTGCTCTATGAGGCAATTGCAGATTAGTGTCTTTGAGGCTTTTGTGAAGCTTAGTTCTCCATCCTTTTGTCGGTCTGTCTGCTCTGATACGTAACACGGGAGTCGGGGAACGCTTTGTTATATATGTATACATTTGTTGGATCTATTTTGTATTACCTTTGTATGAATATTTTGATGTTATAAAATAATTTATTTTGTAAAACAAGTCAGTTATGGATCTTGCCGCTTTATTCCATAATTGAACTTTCCTTTTGTTGGTAAAAGTTTCCCTTTTAGGTTTATTCCATTTTGTGTTATGTATCAAATTTATGAGCAGGGATTGTGTTTTCTTTCTTTAAATGTGGCATCCTTGTTTCTTTCTAAGGATAAAAATTTTATTTACTCTGATTTATTTATGTATTATTTATTCGCGATGGGAATTGGGGTGTTACATTAGTGGTATCAGAGCAGGTCGGTCCGTCCGGCCAAGTTGTTGAGTCAGTTGGTGTGACAGTTGAATACTGTCGATGTTGTTTGTTCCTTAGTACATGATATATGTGTGAAACACTATCAGTGCTTTCTGGTTTTCTAATCCTTTGTCTGCAGGATTTAGAATGAGATAAGTGGGGGAGAAGCTTGTGCTTCTCCAAGTTGCTCAGGTGTGGAGCGTTGGCTCAGTGTGTTGTAGATTGCAAGATTGTAAGAGTTGTTTGGGCAGCGTTGTTCCCAGTTCCGGAGGGAATGCGGAGGTAAGGTTTATGTCAACTAAGGATTTGTGCCTTAGGTAGTTTTGTGCACAAGATGCAAGAAATGCTATTATAGCCTGGTAAAGATGGTTTATGCCCCATCATGATTGTCGACTGTCTATTGACAAATTGAGGAACTGATCACCCTTAATCTCTTGTTGATAGTAGACGGGAATTATGTTGGATGGAATAGACGTGTCTTTCTGGCTTTGATAGTGTGTGCAATGAATTGTTTGGAATTAAGAAAATGATTACGGATTGTTTTGATGAGTTGATGAAGATTCTTATATCGGAAGATGAGGCGGATTAGAGGTTTTGGTATGTTGGTCAAGTTGGGAAGTCATTGAGAGAGAATGATTGGGTATTATTAATGGCTGCTTCTCAGAGAGTAGAGAGTGAACTTAACTTGGACGAAGGTGAATAGTTGAGGTTTATATCTGCTAAGTAAGTAGAAAACTCTTAGGAGATGGGACTAAGATGTTGGTCATGTTTGTGATGATAGTGTTCTGGAGATTGGCAGGAAGCCACAGGGATAGGCCTTCAGTTGTGCATAGTTTTCAGATGTGTTTTTGGATGAAACATTAGTGTGTTGACTTGAAGAGGTCCAGCATGTTTGGGTAAGGAAAAGGATGGTAGCATGAGGTTGCGTGTTAATCAGTGAGTAGTATGGAAACTTACGCTTGTGTTCTGGATAGCTTGAGTTTTGAATTGTGACGAATTGCGAATGATTTGAAGTTCCTTGAAGGCATTACTTTTGTTATGGGTTGAGATCTCGTGTCAGCAGAAGCCTTGAGTGAGTTGGGACCCTGTAAGAAGAATTGATATGAGATGTGATAACCAGAGATTGTTAAGCTATTTTGGATAAATTGTTTCGAGCTCAGAATGAATTTTGAAGGTCGTATATGTTATGGTTGCAGAGTATATGAATCGTATCTTCCATACTAGTTTGGATAAGTTCATAGTGATGTTTATGGATGACATTCTGATTTATTTTAAATCAAAGGATGAGTATTTAGAGTATTTGAGGATTGAGTTACAAGGGCTGAAAGAGAGGGAGCTTTCTGCTAAATTATCGAAGCGAGAATTTTGATTGAAAGAGGTTAGTTTTCTTGGTTATGTTATTTCCGATGATGGTATTGTTGTGGATCTATCCAAAGTAAATGCAGTTCTACATTGAGAGGCTCCGAAGTTGGTTAAGGAGATTAGAATCTTTTTGGGCTTAGTTGGTTGTTACTGCAGGTTATGAAAGACTTTGCTATGTTAGTACTTCTGTTATCTCAGTTGACTTGCAAAGGGTGAGTTGTTTGTTTCGGATGTTCGTTGTGAGTAAGTTTTGGTGAGCGGAAGTAAAGATTGACTACGGCTCTAATTTTGATTCTGTGTGATTCTAATAAACTGTTTGTGAGGTATTGTGATGTGTCTTTGATGGGTTTAGTCAGTGTGTTAATGCGAGAGGGTAAAGTCATTTCTTATGCTTTACGACAATTGAGGATTCATGATTTCAAGATGGCTACGGTTACTTTTGTGTTGAGAATCTGGAGGTATTATTTTGAGGGTTTTAGGTTCAAGGTGTTTGGATGAAGAAAATGATGGTTTTGGATGAGTAACAGCGCTGCTGGAATTCTGAGTTTTCCATGGTTCGCCTAGCGAACCTGGGGCGAAGTCCAGCGAATAGCTTTCGAGGGTTCGCCTAGCGAACCCGACAGCGAAGGTCAGCGAATATTCGCCAACGACGTTCGCCTAGCGAACATGGCAGTTTGTCCCATTTTATTTCCTTCATAACTTTTTATTTGTAACTCGGATTGAGGCACGATCGGATGGTTGGAATTCCTGATTAGTTATGACCTTGGCTCGAATTATCCTATTGGTAAAGTTAATGTCGTGCCTGATGAGTTAAGTCAGAAAAATCTTTGCATATGTCTGCTTTGATGGGTAAAAAGTGGGAACTTTTGGAAGAATTTAGAGAATTGAGTTGGTGTGTGAATTGACATCTGATAGTGTGAGGTTGGGTATATTAAAAGTGAACAGTGATTTTTAGTGAATATGAGAAAGAGTTAGACTTTGGACGTGAAATTGGTAGATTTGATTGTTGCGAGTAATCAGAGTGGGCAACAGAAGCGTGACGTGGCACAATTTGTATATGAGTGTGTGACTTGTAAGAGTTCATAGGTTGGAACATTGAAAACATGTTGGAATAATGAGACCATTGGACGTTCCAGAATGGAAGTGTTAGGTGAAAGGTTTAAATATTATTCAGGGGCTACTATGTAGATGGATGTTTTGGTTATATGTTCGATTGGTGAATCGTAGCATTGTTGTAAGGTCGTTGTGTGACAAGGATGTTGGTATTGTGGTTATGTAGAAGTTGTTGAAACGATGTTGGGTCGTGGAACTTGTGTTTTTGTTTGTGTTGTTGCCTCGTTTCTATCGTCTTGGGTCGAGTGCGAGTAGCTAATTCCTGTGTGAGGAATTAGGGGAGTGTTACCTAGGGTGAGGGTAACGATCTTGTTGTGTTTCGGCTCAAGAGTGAACCTGTGTGTTCGTAGCTTGGGTATTCTTTGAGTCGTGAGTTAGTCGTCAAGTGCATTGTATGGGCATTGCATCTTGTCATTGTCGTTTTTATGTGAAATTCAATGTGTCTTATTTGATGGCCTTATGGCAAGTAAATGCATTGTTTGAATTGATTTCCAATGCATGAATAATGATGATGAGATAATCCATATTGTTGATTTGTGAAGATGCATTTGATTGTCATGAGTCATTGTATGCCAAGCATCATGATATGTATCTTGTGATGTTGTGTGCCCTAGTGGGTGTGAGCGACGAAACGATTCTAGAGGGAATCTGCTATAACGGTCGTGACCCTTATACCGAGAGGACCTAAAGCCACGTTATAGACGATCGTGAGCCTTATACAAAGAGGACCTAAGGCAATCGGATTGTGAGCCTTTTACCGAAAGGACCTAAAGCGATCCATAAACGTCGTGAGCCTTATACCAAGAGGACCTAAAGCGACGGGGAACATCGTTTGCCCGACGGGGAGTTACACTAAGTAATAAGAGATGATTCCAATAGTTCCTGAGTGAACTAATGATGAGATTGATGGATGGAATGGTACCGCATTGCATTTTCATAGAGTCGTTGTGTCGGTCTCTCTGCCTTTGCATAAATCGTGAATGGATTGATTATGTGTGGAAAATCATGAATGGATTGATTATGTGTGGGGAATTGTGAATTGATTGATTATGGTTTGAGCTTGTGATAGAATTGGTGATTTGTTATACATTTGTGATAAATGCATTGGTTATGGATGATATGATATATATGAATATATGTGATGTGGTGGTGTGTTTCCATATGTTATAACTTTGGTATGCCTTATGTGTGAATATGTGATTATGATGGTATAATTGATATATGATATGTTGTTGGATTATTAGGAATATGTTATGTATTTGTGGCATGCTATATGTATTAATATGTGATGCTTGTGGTGATAATAATTATGCATGTGAAATTATATGTGTTGCATATTATTATGCAATCTTGATTTAGTTGTTATTTCTCACCCTTCTGCTGTGGTTTGTTGCTCTATGAGGCAATTGCAGATTAGTGTCTTGGAGGCTTTTATGAAGCTTAGTTCTCCATCCCTTTGTCGGTCTGTCTGCTCTGATACGTAACACGGGAGTCGGGGAACGCTTTGTTATATATGTATACATTTGTTGGATCTATTTTGTATTACCTTTGTATGAATATTTTGATGTTATAAAATATTTTATTTTGTAAAACAAGTCAGTTATGGATCTTGCCGCTTTATTCCATAATTGAACTTTCTTTTTGTTGGTAAAAGTTTCCCTTTTAGGTTTATTTAATTTTGTGTTATATATCAAATTTATGAGCAGGGATTGTGTTTTCTTTCTTTAAATGTGGCATCCTTATTTCTGTCTAAGGATAAAAAATTTATTTACTCTGATTTATTTATGTATTATTTATTCGCGATGGGAATTGGGGTGTTACAGGTCTTGGTGGAGTATTGATACAGAATAGACAAGTTGTTGCCTATGCTTCGAGACAATTGCGAGTTCATGAGAGGAATTATCCTACGCATGACTTGGAATTGGCCGTTGCGGTGTTTGTGTTGAAGATTTGGAGACATTATCTGTTTGGCTCTAAATTTGAGGTGTTTAGTGATCATAAAAGTTTGAAGTACTTATTTGATCAGAAGGAATTGAATATGAGACAGAGAAGGTGGTTAGAGCTGTTGAAGGATTTTGATTTTGATTTGAGTTATCATCCAGGTAAAACAAATGTTGTGGCCGATGCATTGAGCAGAAAGTCATTGCATATGTTGATGCTTATGGTGAAAGAGTTGGAATTAATTGAGCAATTCTGAGATTTGAGTTTGGTGTGTGAAGGACTCCTGACAGTGTGAAGTTGGGAATGTTGAAGTTGACTAGTGGCATTCTGGAAGAGATCAGAGTGGGACAACAATCGGACTTGGAGTTAGTTGACCAGTTGACCTTGATCAACCAAGGTAACGGAGGAGAACTCCGGATCGACGAGGATGGTGTGATAAGGTTTCGAGATAGAGTGTGTGTTCCAGATGTTCCGGATATTAAGAAGAGCATTCTTGAAGAAGGACATCGAAGTAGATTGTGTATTCATCCCGGTGCTACGAAGTTGTACCAGGATTTGAAAAAAGTTATTTTGGTGGTTGGGTATGAATAAGGATATTGCGGAGTTGTCTATGCGTGTTTGACTTGCCAGAAGTCGAAGAGTGAGCATCAAAAGCCTTTAGGTATGATGCAGCCATTGAGTATTCTAGAATGGAAGTGGGATAGTATTTCCATGGATTTTGGTGTCGGGATTTCCGAGGACTGCTAAGGGAAATGATTCAATTTGGGTGATTATGGATAGATTAACTAAATCGGCTCATTTCTTGCCGATGAAGATTAATCATTCTATGCAGAGGTTAGCTGAGATGTACATTGAGGAGATTGTGAAGTTGCATGGGATACCTTCGAGTATTGTGTCAGATAGAGATCCGAGATTTACATCTAGGTTCTGAAAGAGTTTGCAAGACGCTTTGGGTACTAAGGTGAGGATGAGTTCTGCCTATCATCCGCAGACGGACGGTCTGACAGAAAGGACTATCCAATCCTTAGAGGATTTGCTGAGGGCTTGTGTGTTGGATCACGGAGGATCTTGGGAGAGCCATTTACCGTTGATTGAGTTCACGTACAATAATAGTTTTCATGCTAGTATTGGAATGGCGCCCTATGAAGCTTTGTATGGGAGAAGGTGTAAGACTCCTTTATGTTGGTATGAGTTGGGCGAGAGTGTTGTACTCGGACCTAAGATTGTGCAAGAGACGACTGAGAAGATTAAGATGATCCAAGAAAGGATGAGAGCTTCGCAGAGTCGCCAGAAGAGCTACCTTGATAAGGGGAGGAAGACACTTGAATTCCAAGAGGGAGATCACGTGTTTTTTTAGGGTGACGCCCGTGACTGGTGTGGGTCGAGCTTTGAAGTCTAGGAAGCTCACTCCACGTTTTGTTGGTCCATACCAAATCTCGCAGAGGATAGGAGAGGCCACCTATCGAATTACTTTACCGCCGTCACTTGAGAATTTGCATGACGTGTTCCATGTGTCTCAGTTGAGGAAGTACGTTCTGGATCCATCGCATGTGATTCAGATGGATGATGTACAAGTGAGGGATAACCTGACAATGGAAGCTTTGCCGGTGTGGATTGACGGTCGAGAGATGAGGCAACTGAGGGATAAAAACGTAACTTGGGTGGAGGTATTGTATAGTGGATTAACTGGCGAAATTTGGACTTGGGAATGTGAAGATCAGATGAGGGAGTCGTATCGGACTCTATTTCTTTAAGTAGGGGAGAGTTGTAACACCCCAAATTTATTAGAATATTTATTTTTTTTAAATATAATATTGGCGAATTTTCGGTGAATATGGTGGTTTGTGTCGATGTCGGTATTTTGGTGGAGTTTGATTATTTTAATTAAATAATAGTATATAATATGAATATATTAGTATTATTATTAATTTAAATAATATTAGAGGAATTAAGGGTAAATTAGACTTTTGAGGAGGATTAGTGAGGGTATTATGGAGAAAGCCCACTTTTGGAAACCTAAGGGTTTAACAAAAAGGAATTGGGAGGAATATGATTCATTTGGTTAGATCGTGAAAATAAGGAGAAAGTGTAGAGCTCTGAGGAAAGAAGGGAAACAGCGAGGATTCGTGAAGGTTTCCGCAGGATCGATAGAGAAAGCTCAGATTCAACAATCTAAGGTATGGGGAGTATTGCCTTTCATTATTTTCAATATAGGAAGTGATGTGTTAAAAGTGGATTTTGAGGTTTTTGGGGTTTTTGAAGGGTTTATGAGTTGTCGATGATTTAGGGGTATTTCTGATGAATCTATGATGGATTATTAAGGGTTGAATTGGTTTGGGTAAAAATATGCCTTCGAGGCTAAACCTTTCGATGATATGTGGGATCTTGTATAAAAAGGGATTTATGGGGTTTTTGGGAAGCTTGAGAATTTTGAAGGTTTAGTGAGTTGAGGTTTAGGATATGTATGAATCGACCTAAATGTCGTAGGTTTTAGACCTTCGATGAGCCATGATGTTTTGAGACTGTTTTGGGATGTTTTTGGGGAAATCTGAGGTTGAAGTTGCAAGGGTTTTGGGGCTGGAATGCTACTGAATGCGTAGCAGTGATTTCCTGTAATCGCAGGTTCGCAAAGCGAATGAAAGCTTCACAAGGCGAATGTTCGCAAAGCGAACGGCGCAGCAAATGCGCGATGACTGTGTGAGGATTCTGATGAATGCTGGGAAGTAACTGTGATGCTCGTAAAGCGAATGTCCCAGGGAAGGGCTTCGCAAAGCGAATAGAGGCAGCAAGGAGAGGCAGAAGGGGAAACTTTCTGGTTTTGTGTGGGAGTTGGGGATTCGCTGGAGTTCGCAAGGCGAACCTCCCAACGAATGAGTTCGCACAACGAACTCAGTAGCAAACCCTATTGTTCGCAAAGTTTTGTTATGATTTATGTGATGTTCTAATGTTTTCGGTGCTGTGATATTTCTGATGTTTTACCATGATGTTAGTGATGTTAATGATGATTATGATGTGATAATTTCGTGATGTTTTGACGAGTAATTGATGATATGAATTTCATGAGAATATTGATGATTATGAACTGTGTATATTTGATGTATGATGATTACTTGACGATATGAATTACTATGACGTATATTGATGATCATGAGCTGTTTATGTATAATGTATGATGATTAAGTGACGATATGAATTACTATGACGTATATTGATGATCATGAGTTGTTTATGTATGATGTATGATGATAAGATGATGACGCATGATGTTTTGATGAATAAATGACAAAATGACGAACATGATGTTTTGATGAATGATGATGCACATAATGATGTTTTGATGATGATGATTATTGACGCTGTGTATCATGCATTCATATGCATACTCTGTGACGATACTTCATTCCCATTGTGCGGATATAAGGTAATTATGACGTGCTCTGGTTCCTATGCGGAATCGATCCTATTGACGGGGATCTTTGGAGTGGTGATGGCCTAGTGTCCATCGATTATGATGATTGGTACCACATGCATGAGTCTAGTTGTGCATTGCATTTGATTGGCATCGATTTGATTTATGATGATGTGATTTTGATGTTTTCCTTGTGATGACCCCGAGATGTTGTATATGAGGATGATGCCATTTTTATGCATATTTTATCTTATATTGATTATAATGATTGTTCTACTCACCCTGCCTGTTTGAATGTTGCCTCCGCGTAGGTAACGTGCAGGTGATCAGGATTAGCCGTGGACGCCTTCGAGGACCTTTGAAGTTTATTTTGTTTTTAATCGATGTAGAGGGTCTTGCTCTGATCGTGTAACATCGGGTTGGGTCGTTGAGTTGAAACATGTCATGTTGACATTTTGTTGTTATTTGATGACTATGGTTTTATTTTAAAAACCCTTTTGTGGGATTTTTGTGGTTATGGTGGTTCCGCTGCTTATTGATGGCGTTTTATTTATTTTGAGGAAAACCCGTTGCTTACGGAGCAATTTTGTTGATTTGAATTAATTGAGAAATGTGCACCCTTTGAGGTGATTCTGATGTTACTCTGATTTTATATTTAAATATGCTGCAATATTTGTGGGTGTAAAGAAGGGTGTTACACAAAGGCTCATTGTCATATATACAATCAAGCCTCCGGCTTACTGAAGTTGTTGTCTGGCCCTGTGGGCCATTTGCTCGTGCGTCGCAGTCGGCCCTGTTAGCTATCTTCTATTCTTCTGCTTCTAGTGCCGACATTCTTTTGTTTTCAGCCAGATAGGCCAAAATTCGAGTCATGCTTTTTGACTCAGTAGTCATTCTCACCGACTACTGGCCACCCCGTGGGTGGATTATTTTCTGTAGGCTCCATGGTTTCGTCGGCAGCATCCCAGATAAACCCATAGTCGGGATCTAAGTTCAGGACGCGACTCGTGTCGACAGAAGTATAGGACCCTGACCCGTCATCACAAGGAGCCACATTTGCTAGGTGCTGATCAAAAGACTTCTTACTGCCCTTAGCTTCGTCGATCTTATAATAACTTTGATCAGCCTCAATGTTCTCGATGATGCCATATTTTCTCCAGATGCTTAACCTCTGGTGCAGTCTCGACGACATTGCCCCTATTCCATGATTCCACTCCCGGCCCAACAACAAGTTGAAATTTGCCTTTGAGTTGATAACCATAAAGAGTGTTGATCTATTGGTCGTACCCACTGCTAAGTCCATTTGGACAACTCCAATGATGTTGATGGTATTTCCTTCGTAGTTGGATAGAACCATGTTATGTTGTCGGAGGTCAGCCTCCGTCTTTCCAATCTTTTTGAATAAGTTGTGAGGCATCAGATTGACAGTTGCCCCTCCATCCATAAACACTTTGTTGATCGCCACTCCGTCAACCTTCGTTTTTATGAATAGCGACTTCAAATGGTAGATCATCCCAGGACTGGGTCTCTCAAACATGGTCGTTTGTTCCTCGACCACACCATTGTTCATCACATAATAACATAGCGGTTTGTCCTCCGCATTTTCATCTGGTACGAAATTCTCTTCCACTTCAGAGACTTCCGACACCATATCGTATTCAGCTGGCAGTATCGACACAATACCACAGTTCAAGACAAAGTCTTCACCATAGGTGTCATCATTGGTGTCATCGTACATGTCTTTGTCGAAATCTCCGTCTGGTGAAGGCGTATACTCTTCGTCCGACTGAGGAGAATACTTTGGCTCTTCCTCATTTGACTGAGGAGTGTATTCTGGTTATTTCTTGCTTTCGATCACCGAAGTACATTTTGAGCTTTGGGTCGAAACTACCCATCTTCCTCTTGGGTGTTGTCGCTTTTGTCCAGAAGTTCCGACAGGCTTCAGCTGTGAAGTAGAAACCTCTTTCTCAGCTTTCTTATTTCGCTGATAGCGTCTCCACTGAGTCCTGGTCATAGGGTTCTTCCCTTTATAGTTGGGGGACACTACATAACCCCTAGGTTCGACTCTTTTGTCAGAGACTTTTTCTTCCTTCTCCAAATCCAATACTTTCCATTTCGTCCTTTTGCTCCCTTTCTGGCTTACTGGTGCCATCCATTTCTCCTGTGGGGTGTTCGACGGTGGCACAAAAGTCTTGGGTCGTGCCTCTTGGAACAACTTTCTATATTCCTTGTTTTGACAAGAGCACCCTTTCGGTCGAATACAAACGTTGGGACAGATGGCTTATCTTCTCGCGGCATTTCTTTCTTGCCCGCCTCGTATCTCTCAGCAGCTTTCTCATCAAAACAACATTGCACCTAGGGTATAACACTTCCTTCGACCCACTTACCCTGCATTTTTCTTGGAAATTTTCCAAGCTTTTGCCAGCTTGAGGGTAAACTGCCTCGAGTTCCGCCTCAGCTCTTTTGTCAGAACCGTCAGAGGCTTCGACCATCATGCATTCCACAAATTCAGTTGTCGATTATTTGCTGAGACCCTCAGTAGCCTCAACCATCATGCACTCGTACAGCTCCAAATACAAAGCCTCTTCGACCTTCAGTGGGTCGGTATCAATCTGCATCTTTGGCCTTTCGCCAAATTGAAGTTGGCCCTCCTTCAAAGCCTTTTGCACCAAATCCCTGAAAAGAACACATTGAGCAGTTTTATGACCAAGGAAATTATGAAATTTACAAAATCCTCTTTTCTTCTTTTGTTCTAAAGGGGGCTCCTTTAAACCAGGAGGAACAATTATTTGACCATCTTTAACCAGTAAATCAAACATTTCGTCACATTTAGACACATCAAACGTATAAGTTTTAGCAACGTATTTATCTGTTTTTCCAATTTCGACGGGATTTTTCCCGTTTGACCGTTTTAGTAATTTGCATGTGTATGGGGGCCCTGGGTTGAGTTCAGCCATGTTGACCTCGCTTTCGTCGACGATTTCTTCATCGTCAGAAGAATATTCGTCAGCGGCAACATACGACACTTTTTATTTCTTACGGTATCTGTTAGTCTGAGTTTTTTCAGCTTTCAACCGTTCGACATGTCGAACTCGGTCAGCCAGCTGCGCCATATCCCTGAGATATTGCGTGTCCAGCTTTTTCCTGATGAAATAGTTTAAACCGCCAGCTGCCATTTCGACTAGCTCATGTTCAGGGACTTGAGTAAAGCATCGTGCTTTCAAAAGTCTAAACCTATTAAGATATTGGTCCACCGACTCCGTGGCCTTCCGTCTGACACTGGCCAATTCTTTCAAACTAATTTTCGATTGTCCCATGTAAAACTGTTCATGAAATAATCTTTCTAATTGTGCCCAGGTGTGGACAGACTGAGGGGGCAACGTGGTAAACCATGTAAACGCATTATTCGTGAGGGAGGGAACTTGGGAAATACTTCATTTTCAAGTCCTTATTATTTGCTATGTCACCGGCTTCGGTTTGATACCTGGCGACGTGTTCGACGGTGGATTCCTCAGTCTCATCGGCGAACTTGGTGAATATTGGCACTTTCCAACCCCTGGGTAATTATGTCTGTAAGATAAAATCTGGTAATGGGGACGTGTACGTTGGTCGTCGAAGGCCTGGATTTGCCCCATTCCGGACCATGATGCGTTCGACCATGGCTTCCAAGTTTGGTTTACCAGCCAAAGCATCGTGTCGAACTTGTATGACCACATAGTCGGGATCTTAGTTCCTATGAACCATCACAACAGGAGGCCTTTGGGCCTTTCCAGAGGTTTGTTCAAACCCTTAGGGTTGGTCAATCGTCTCGTCGAAGACCTCATCTTGACGAATGGGTGTCTCCGGTCGGGGCGGAGGAGTCTATCGACCCTGTGCCCTAGGGGCGCCTAGGAAGTCACTTATCTGTGTCATCTGAGTTGCCAATTGCTGGTAACTCTGGGTTGAATCTTGTATTAATGGTCTCAATATGGTGCCCATTTGTTGAGTCAACATATAAACCATCTCGTGATTACTTTCATCCATCTGCTGCCTTATGACCGCAACAGAACTTGACGTGAACGTGGGTATTGATTGGGATAACAGACTAAAATCTGGGGGTCGAGTGACTTGATTTACCGAAGGCCCTAAGCATTGGTATGGTGAGAAAACTGGGGACGGACTTTCCCCAAACACCAAACCACTAGAATGTAGACTCGACATGAACTCTGTCGGCATCCCAAAGGATCGAGGGATGGGAATTGTGACACTAGGTATATGCTGCTCTGTAGTCCCTTCCATTATCGGCCTCGGGTCGTATCGACGTGATATCGCGGTTGGCCCACTAGGGGCGGTTGAAACTGCAGACACGGTCCCAGAGCCAACTTCAGTTGTTTGCGTTACAACTGTACTTTCCGTCGAAGACGGTTCTTCGTTCGGACGTGGTGTTACCATCTTACCACTGCGTAAATGCATACACTCAACTCAAACGGGTCCCACCAGGCGTGCCAATTTGTTTGCGCGCGATTCTTGCGCGAATAACCGCTGGCCTCCTACCACAGTTTTACTTGCGGGATCGGCCACAGAATCCCGGAATAATTGGCTGAAGTGTATGCTTTGTTGATATGACGGTTTTTTGTTTAGAGGAGTTGTAAGAAACTTGAACAAATAAAAAAGGTTTCGGGTTGATAAATAAAAACGAAGTGAAAAGAAAACAAACAGACAAGTAAATGACAAAATGACTTAAACTTTGATCATATAAATTGCATTAAAATAACAAGTGTGGACGTGATCATACATTTCTGCGGGTGTAAACTCGTTTCTTTTAACACTTGGTACTTTGAGTGTTTTCCTTTTTCAATGTTACAAATGCGACCCCTAAAATGGAAATAACTATTGCTTTAAATAGGCTGAAAAAAAACTGTTCATCTCCCAAGTTTTGTCCTAGCTATGACATGTGTCACCCCACTATCTTTCTAACTTCCCATGTTCTTGGCTTTCAAACTTTTCCCGCTCAAAACCTATCAGCTTTGTGTTGGCTTCGTGGGCCACCAAGTGACGCCCTTCGATGGCCTTGTTCGACTGTTTCCTTCTGACGCACCATTTTCTTATGTCGACCCAGCTTTGGCTTCCTCACTATCCTTTCTCCTGGCGTCGACCCACTTGCTTGGCTTTTTCACCATTTCTTCACTTCTCATGTTTGGTCGAAATCTCCTGGCTAACAATTATATATTATGAGCGTATTCTCACCCATTTGTTGTTTCTATGGTTCTGTGCTCCTCTTGGGGTACAAACGAATAAATAAATGAGTAGCTTCTTAGAAGTTGATTGATGGCGTTAAGGCCATTCTTCTTTTCCCTTTATGCGATATTTATATTTCGTTGCTCTGATCCGTAACACTGGGCGGATGAACGTTTTATCTTATTATTTGTTATTTGTTTTGAAGTTGTTGATGTTGAATGCCTTCTGCCATAACTAAGTTTTATGTTATGAGACATAAATATGTGAGAATCCACATTATATTGTCCATTCTGATGCGATGCAAATGTTCACTTCTCCATGTTTTGGGTAGCAAGTAATGTTTTTTTCGTTCGAATGCGACTAAGTACCTTTCGCTAAAATCGGCCAACCAACAAACATTTGCTACCAAGAACTACGTAGCTTTGAGTTTCCCATCACACATGGGGATACGTAGGAGCGAGATTCAACGTCTCGTCAAGCACTATAATAAAATATCCAAAAAAAATATTTTTATTGTAAGAACTACGTAGTTTTAAATTCCTCATCACACCAGAGGATACGTAAGAGCAAGACTCGCAATATAGTCAAGCACCCTAATAAAAAAACTTATTTTTAGTCTTTTTCTTTTTCCCCTCTAAACTTTTAATAATTAGAAGAGATAAACGAAAGCTAATACTCTTATTCGTAAAGCTAACTAAATGGTTTCCGTTGAGTATAATAGATGTGAGGGGTACTAATACCTTCCCCTTGCATAACCGACTCCTGAACCTGAATTTAATTTCGACGACCATTTTCTTTTTTATTTAACGGTTTTATCGATATTTTCCTTTTCCTTTTGAAATAAATAAACTTCAATGGCAACTTTGTTATTATTTCTAGCGTGTGAACGCTCGGGTATTTTTCATGTTGCGACACATGTAAAGGAGAAAGATAGATAGGGCGAGATTACAGAAAAGGAAGCAACAAAAGCTCCGAATGCTTGAGCAAGAGAGCCAAGATTTGAGATCCACACCTAGAAAGAAGAAATGAGCAAATAATTGAAGGAAAGTGAAAAGGGACTTTGGGAGCGATACTTACCCTTTATAAGGGAGCCAAACTATAATCAACGACCCATATGAAAAGCAGAAAAAAGATCTAAAGGCAACAAATTAATCGTCCCATAAAAAAGAACGAATAGCTAAAAATACTCAAGTACCCTAAATATAGGAATCATTCCTTGACCTACACACCTAGGGTTACGTACTGAGACCAATGGGTGAAACATTGTAGTAATAAGAAAGTATTTAATGTGCTTGCCCCCACTACTTTTTCAATAGACTCCAAGCCGTTCATCACTTCTAGTTCGAAACAGATGACATCCTTGGAGGTCGATCACAGCTACTAAAGATTTTTCTGACTCCCTAAGCGTGTAGGAAGTCTTGGGGGCAGGTGTTATGGGCCGGTCAAAGGCCCAAATTAATGCAAATTCACTCCACATGACCCAACGTATTAAAATCACCTCACATGAAATACAAGGTACATTTTTTTTATCTCCGCTTTCATGATACTCATATTGAATTTTAAACTGACTTGAAGGTTGGATTGTTAGTCTTACAAATTCACACTTACGCCGTTGTATTGAAAATTAACACCACCGATTTAAGATTTATTATCAACTAATTCAATTATTTCTAATTTCAGGATGAAACACGTACAAACGTTGACGCACAAGTACTCTATTTTAGACAAAGTATCGGTACCGAGTATGTACCGGGTACCGGTATGCGTACGATACTCGTATTGTACGCACCGACACCGTACCTATTTTTTTTTAAAAAATTCGATACTCCAGCGGGTATATTTTGGGTGCGAACTGAATTTTTCTTTTCTTCTAATGGTACAGTTTTAGGCCTTTTTTAATGAGTTTTGTAAGTGCTGGTGTAGAGTTTGACCAATTTTATTCGTTGCAAGATAGGTGGATTTTGAAGTTAAAGAAATTCTAGATAACTTATGGATCTTCAATCACTAAACTTCAATCCCTAAACTTCAATCTATTGCATTTAAACTCCTTGAACAACCAAATTCTTCATCTTCTGTTGAGAAAAATCGGAACACATATGAATTTATACTCACGTACCCGTACTTCGATTTTTCTAAAAATGTCTTATTTCGTACCAGTACCCGTACCGGGTACTGTGTACGTACCCATACCTTTGCAACGCAGCGTACAAATCATCAATTTAAACTTTTTCAACTAATGAATCTCATTTATTGAAATTGGTACTCAAGAAAGTCAGAGTAAAATCAATCTTTTTATTACACGATGCATCCCCGCACTTGCAATTATCATCACAACACTTCATAACTAATATAGCTAGTGAAATCCACCTCAGATTCTACTTCATGAACACTTCTCAAGACCTTCAATTCAGTCTTATAGGAAAATGAGAATGGAGAATGAAAGGGAACAATAATAGTTGTGGTTCAAAGTGTTGTTGGAATTCAACCACAACCTATGGTAATTCCTCTTTCAATCTTGATCTCAAGATTGATAATAACCCACACAATACACAATGGCAATGAAGAATATGAAGAATAAGAACAGCAAGAAAGAAAGAAAAGAGAGAGAGAAAAATTTGGAGGAGAAGTGTTACCCACTAACCGTGGGATTTCTGTTTCTATTATATTTTCACTGCTAACCGCAACTATGAATGCTATACAATGTTATGATTACAATGCAAGGATACTTCCTATTTATAGATAAATATTTGCAAAGGCCCAAAATTAAAAGCCCAAAATATCAAATCTAATCTAAACAAATCTGAATCCAATCTAAAACAAATCTAACATGAATCTGTCGAAGCAACCTAATCAATTTGACATGACACTAAGCTATGAATGCTTCGACTTCGACACACTATGAATTACATTTAACACACCACCTAATTCATTGTGTCTAAACTATCTACATTCATCATAGTCCTTAGCTTCTTGAACACTTCGACCCTGCACTCCCTTCGTCATGATATCTGCAATCTGATTCTCAGTTCTGCAGTGTTCCAAATTCATCTTCCCTTCTGCTACCTGCTCTCGAAGATAATGGAACCTCATTTCGATGTGCTTGCTTCGACCGTGAGCTATTGGATTCTTCGCCAAGTTGATAGCTGATATGTTGTCGATCTTCGTGGTAATTGCTCTATGATTCTTCCCTGTAATCTCTTCGACCAAGTTCACTATCCACGTTGCTTGACATGCACAAAGAGAAGTAGCTATATACTCTGCTTCGCATGATGAAAATGCCACTACTGGCTCCTTTCTCGAACACTAAGCAACTGGTGCACCACATAACATAAACACATATCCAGCTGTGGATTTTCTATCCTCAGCATCACTACACCAACTAGAGTCGGTGTATCCCACTAACTTGCATTCTCTTCCTTCATCAGCTGCAGGAAACAAAATGCCATAGTCGAGAGTCCCTTTCAGATACCTAAGTATCCTCTTCGTCGCTATTAGGTGTGATACCTTTGGCTCCTGCATGAATCTACTTACCATACCCACACTGTATGCTAAGTCAGGCCTTGTGTGACAAAGGTATCTAAGTGACCCAATGAGTCTTCTGTATTGGGTTGGGTCGACATCATCTTCATTTGGATCCTTCGACAGTTGTAATCTGGTCTCAGCTGGAGTCGAAGTTGGGTTGCAATCTTACATCTCAAATCTCTTGAGTATTTCGCCTGCATATCTTCTTTGGTGCATCATTAAACCTCTACTAGTCTTGTAGAATTCGATGCCAAGGAAATATGAGAGATTTCCCAAGTCTCACATTTCAAACTCCTCACTTAGGTCATGTTTGAAATCTTCGATCTCCTTCTTGCAACTCCCCGTTATCAACAAATCATCGACATAGAGGCATAGTATAAGCAATTCATTATTGCTTCTTCTTACATACACTCCGTACTCAGTTGTACACTTCACAAATTCCTTCTCCCTTAAAAAGCTGTCGATTTTCTTATTCCAAGCTCTTGGAGCTTGCTTAAGTCCATACAGGGCTTTATGCAGCCTGTACACCTTTCCTTCTTCGCCTCGTTTCACATACCCAGCTGGTTGTGCGACATAAACTTCTTCATCTAAGGGGCCATTAAGGAACGCACACTTCACGTCCATCTGACATGTGTGCCAATTGTTCACATTTGCTAGACCAACAACCAACCTTTCGATCCTAGCAACAGGTGCGAACACTTCATCGAAGTCTATTCCTTCGTTCTGAAGAAATCCTTTCGCCACAAGTCTCGCCTTGTGTCGAGTTACTTCCCCTCTAGGATTTACCTTCACCTTGTAAACCCACTTCACATCAATTGCCTTCTTGCCTTGAGGTAATTCGACAAGTTACCAGGTGTTATTGACTTCGATGGATTCTAACTCCTCATTCATTGCTTTCACCCACTTCGAATCTTTCAATGCCTCAACTGCATTGACTGGTTCGACATCTGCGTAGAAAGCATAATGTACCAGCTCACCCTCTTCATCGACCACATCATCTGATGTAATTACACATTCTTGCAACCTTGCAGGCATGTGTCTTATTCGTCGAGGTCTGCTTGAACCTGCTTCATCTGGAACTGGTTCCTGTCGAACTTCTCTTTCGATTTCAGTGGCTGGTTCTTCACAAGATATTCTCACTGAATCCTTCTTGGCATTCTCTGTCCAATCCCATTCTTTCATCTATGATCACGTCCCTGTTGATCACTACCTGCTTATTCACTGGGTCAAACAACTTGTAACCTCTAGTCGAATGATATCCTATCAAGATCATCTGATTCGACTTGTCATCAAGTTTCCTTCTCAACTGTTCTGGCACATGTCTATGTGCTATAGATCCAAAAACTTTCAAGTGACTGAGGCTAGGCTTGACACCAGACCAACATTCTTCTGGTGTGATTCCTTCAAGCTTCTTCGTTGGACATCTGTTCAAAATATATGTTGATGTCAAAACTGCTTCTCCCCATAATTTTTTGGGTAGATGCTTTCCATTCAACATACTTCTCACTATGTTCATGATGGTTCTGTTCTTTCGTTCTGCAACTCCATTTTACTGTGGTGTATAGGGTGGAACCACCTCATGCACAATCCCTTCTTTTTCACATAATGCATCGAACTCTTTCGACACATACTCTCCACCACCATCTGTCCTCAGAATTTTCAGCTTTCGACCACTCTGTCTTTCGACCATGGATTTGAATCTGGAAAATACCTCAATCACATCACTTTTTTTCTTGATGAGGTAAGTCCACAACTTTCGACTGAAATCATCTATAAACGTGACAAAATATCTGTTGCCACCAATCGAATCCACCTGGATTGGACCACATACATAAGAGTATATGACTTCCAGAATTGCCTTCTACTTCCTTCCTGCATCCTTGCTGAAGCTATTCTTGTGTTGTTTCGACTGAACACACTCTTCACAGACTTCACTTGGAATGTCGATTTCTGGTAATCCTGAAACCATATTTCTTCTCTTAAGCTCTCTGATGTCATTGAAGTTGAGATGGCCTAGTCGAAAATGCCATAACCAATCATCTCTGCTGGCTGCTGTTACTAGACACTTGTGCTCCATCACCTTGAGTTCAATCTTGAAGGTCCTATTCTAAGACATTGGAGCCTTCAAGATCAACCTACCACCTGCATCGAGAACTCTCATCATCTTGTCTTCGACAACTACCTTGTAGTTCTTTTTGACAAGCTGCCCTATACTGAGCAAATTACTCTTCATGCCTGGTATATACAACACATTGGAAATTGTTGAACTTTTGCCATCTTTTCTCATAATCAGAACATCACCAACACCTTCAGCTGCTAGAGTGTTGTCATTTGTAAACTTCACAGTGTTCTTCGACGAGGGCTTCATGTTGACAAACCAATCTTTCCTTCCAATCATGTGGGATGAGCATCCCGAGTCCAAGTACCACTAATCTTAGAATCTTTCTTCATCTTTTGTTGTGATCATCAACAACGTCTCTTCTTCTTCATGTTTCGCCAGATTTGCATCAGTTTCTTGATTTTTCTTCTTTTCTGGACAATTACTAACATAATGGCCATACTTCTGACAATTGAAACATTGAATGTGACTTTCGTCAGATTTTCGATCACCACCTTTTCTTCTACCTGCAGCACCACCTCGTTGGTTGCCTTGGTTCCAAGGTTTCTTCTGATTCGACTGGTTTCCTCCTTTGTTGCCATTCCAGCTTCCTTTACCTTTCCTTTCCTTTTCTAACTGCGCCTGCAAAGCCATATCACTCTTCGACTTTCCTGCAGCTCTCTCAGCCATCCTTTGTCCATGAGACTCAAGTGTCCCTTGAAGCTCTTCTTTTGTCAATACTGACAAGTCTTTCGACTCTTCAATGGCTACTACCACGTGGTCGAATTTTGGAGCCAATGACATCAAGATCTTTGCAACAACTGATCTTGATGGCAACACCTCTCCACATACTTTGATTTGATTCACCAGCTTTGTAACTCTGGTGAAGAAATCTGTAATACTTTCGTTGTCTTCCATCTGAAGCAACTCATAGGTTCTCTTGTGAGTTTGTAACCTCACCTCTTTCACCTTCTCAGCGCCTCCAAATGACTTTTCAAGAATCTCCCATGCTTCATTTGCTGATTCTGCATCGCTAACTTTTTCAAAGTTATCTGGATCAACACATTGATGGATTATAAACAACACTTTATAATCTTTCTTCTTCAATTCTTTGTGTGCAGCCTTTTCTTGATCCGTCGCGTTCTCCCTAAGCGGTGTTACTCCTTCCTTCACAAGATCCCAAAGATCTTGATAACAGAAAATCACCTTGATCTGCTTGCACCAATTCTCATAATTATCTTTCTTGAGAATTGGTAGGGTCGCCGGAAAGTGCCCATTTGAATGATTCATAGCCATCACGATTTTCCTCCTTGAACCGCAACCGGAGCTCTAGATACCAGATGTTGGAAATTCACCACACCCTATGGGAATTTCACTTCAATCTTGATCTCAAGATTGTACACAAACCCACTACACAATAGCAATGAAGAACAAAGAAAGAAGAAGAACAAACTAACAGCAAGAAAGAAAAGAGAGATAAGAGAAATATTTGGAGGAGAAGTGTTCTACCCACGAACTGTGGGATTTCTGATTATATTGCACTTTCACTGCTAAATCTGCAACTGTGAATACAATACAACGTTATGATTACAATGCAAGGATACTTCCTATTTATAGATATAGATTTGCAAAGGCCCAAAATTAAAAGCCCAAAATATCAAATCTAATCTAAACAAATCTGAATCCAATCTAAAACAAATCTAACATGAATCTGTTGAAGCAACCTACTCAATTCGACATGACACTAAGCTATGAATGCTTCGACTTCGACACACTATATGAATTACATTTAACAAGTAACAGGTTGGAGATTTTGACACATCTATCTTTTGAGTGTCCATTTTACTCTAAAGTTTGGAGAGAATATTTAAGGAGATTTCATGTTGCTGCTTTTGTTTTTCTCATCAAATGCATATGCAAATAATTCCCTTGAGTTGCTTGTTCAACTTTAATAGGTAGTTTTAGGTCTGCACTAATATGCTTAGCCATATATAAATTACATATTATGCATTGATTTCTGTTATTAAGAAATTGGATTTGGAACCTCTGTAGCGTTTTCTCTGCTGCTTCCATTCAGCCATCAATTTTGGCCATTCATCTTTCTTTTTCTCACTTTTCAAAGCAACATCCTTTTATCTAAATATTTTTTATCAATTTTCAGCCATTAGATGAAGCATGAGAAAGATGGCAGAAGAGAAAGGCAGGAGATGATCTGTTTTGCAAGAAATTACTTTACCTTTTCTATACTTTAGGATCACTTGTCAATTAAAAAAAAATTAAATAGCAAAGCTAGTTGAGAAAGAAAGGGTAAATCAACAAATTTTGATTAAATCAACAATATTCAATTTCAATATACATTAACTCATCCTCAACCTATCATAAATCAGTTGAGAAAGAAAGAAAAGTAAATCACATTTCTACTTCTAACCCAAACTATATATGAATCACAACCATAACAATAAAATTTAATTTTACAACATACACTTCATCCCATATATGAGGATTCATCATAAGTAAGTTCAGATTCAGTAACAGCTCGAGGCTTATTGCCACCCCCAATCCTCTTCTTACGGTTACCCCCGCCACAAGTTATCGAAATCTCACACCCTAAAGCTGTTCCAAAGCACGAAAACGGTCCATTTCCCCGTGATCTTTGATTCTTACCTTTCCCTTTTGTAGTTGGTTTCGCCGCTTTTTTCTGTTCGAAGCTATTATTATTCTCCCCCAAATGAGCATACACAGGCGGCGGCAGCTCTATCGTTCTCCACCGATCCATCTTCATATTCAGCCGTTCCCCGCCAATCTCTTTCTCCTGCGGCCATTTCTCAAACATTGAAGTGGAATTCATTGTCTTTCGCGGCATCTGCAATGGCAATGGATATAATCCTTTCGCTATGGCAGCTGCGACAACCGACGGAGAAGGTCCGACGTCAGAACATAATGATCCGTTTGCGTTCACGATCACACCTTTCCTCCCAGTCGGATTCGGGACACCGATTTCAGATTCAGATTCATCTCCGTAACCGCTTTTTCCGTCAGGATTATAAGTATAATCAGTAATTGTTGAATCATTTTTCTCGCTCTGCGATCGTTGAAGTGTCATCATAAGCTTAGCGTCATAATTATTGTTTTCCATTTGATTCAGTTTTTTAGGGTTTGTTATATCATAATATTCAACCGCGGAACCGCTAAGCTCTGAATACATCGGCATGCTTCTCAATGTAGCGTCGACGAGATTAACGCCGATGTTGAGAATTCCCTGAGGACGACCGGAGGGACGACGAACCTGTAACGCGACGAAACGGATCTTCGATTTGCGGTTACTGGAACGAGGTATGAGGCTGTTGAGATGAACGTTGACGGTTCCGATGAGAATATCACGGAGCCAAGAGGAAGCGTAGATTTCAATCATGACGGAGGAATCTTCGGCTTGGAGGAAATCGTCGTCGATGCGGAAAACGAATTTCTCGTTCCAGGTAGGGTTGTTGTGGCCGTGAGGATCAATTTGGGTGGTTAACTTGCGTTCTGGATTGAGCCATGCAACTACGTAGGCTTTGATTGATTTAGAAACTTGTGATAGGTCTTGTGCTGATATGAGGTTGATTTCCAAGAGTTGAAATGGGGGTGCTAGCATTGACATTGTTGATGTTGATGTTGGTGATTGTTGTGTGGAAATTGAAATTATATTGTTATGAAGATGATTGATGATAGCAGGGGAGCTAACCGGTGGAGTTGGTGGCGGATGCTCGCCCACCACCCTGAAGGAGAGATGAAAATATATACTTCTATCTGTCTATGGGATAGCTAAGTTGTATTGGAGAGCTAAAAATGGCATATTTGTTTATTTATTTTTGGGTTTGAGTTATGTGAGAGATTGGATGAAGGAGAGAATGGTGGTTGTTTGAGACAGATTGATTTTGCTGGAGTAGTAGGTTATTATGGACTATTTTTTGAATTCCATTAATTAGTTAGGTTTCAGTTACATACTAATCTAGATGTTTAGGTCGTGTAATTCAAATAAATTGAGTGTTTTGAATAATGGTGGGATGAGAGATATCGTATAAATTAATATGGGTTTGGAGAAAAAAAAGTAGTATCTCTGGTTCTACATAAATCTATTTAACACCCTTTAAAAATTAATTAAATGAATAAAAATATTTTTATTTATACATTGCTCTCGCTAAAAACACTAAAAGATTAGCTTCCTTGATTCTAGTCAGAGAGAGCCTCAAATGATTGGTTAAGTGTCTGTAAATGTTTTTCTCAGATAGTTCCTATCCTCCTCCAATGATTTTCTGACATCCTTTATATAGGCTCATCCTTCCCCAAACAATCATAACATATCCTTTCCTCTTCCTTTCTGCATTCATGGCCCAGAAACCGACGTCGTTTAATCATTTATCTCCCTTTCTTAATGGCTTGTAACGTTTTCTTCATAACGGTACTGTTATGACCCTTCATCTTCCGATATTGTTTCTAGATGATGTCCTTACATCGATGATGACCTCGATCTATCAAGGCTCACAACCCGGCAACATGACAACTTCTAGCTCTGTGTATTACTCAGCAAGGTCGGGTTCTAATTCTGGCTACTTGACTTTCACCCAAACCATCCCTATTTCATCATAGACTTCTTCTGGTTTTATACATCGACTGATCAAACTAATTTTTGGGATGTACATAAGTCCCCTCGAGCATGAAATCAAAAAGATTAAAATGTTCGGACAGAGGAAGCCCAAAAATTTTGTTTTCATCGAGGGTTGAGATATTCCTCGGCCCTACTATGTCGTTGTAATCTTATCTAGTGACTTGGTCAATCGTGGCAGGCGTGGGAGCATATCTTTACCAAATTCTCTCTTTCTTCTGTGATGATAATTTTTATGGGAAATTGATCATCTTCAATAATCCAAAACGCTTCATATTTGTAGAGTCATTTAAAAAAAGACTACTCCCCTTAATTAAAGTCATCTCTTCCTCTTCTTACTAATCATCAACAAGGGTAACTTATTTTTTTTCAAGGCGGTTTCAGAGCTTCCATTTGTTCTTCAAAATCAGATATATTTGTTTTTATCTCTCTGTCTGCATTCTTTTTTTTTAAGTAATGACTATTGTTCGTGAATGTAATGATAATGCTAATGTATTAAGAACCCTAAGTATTCAAGAAAGAAAAAATATTTGGGACTTTCGTATGAGAGGATGTAGGGATACCCTGAGCCAAACTGACTTTGATCGTATTATAAAGGAAGCTTAAGACAATATTTCTGCCTCTTTTAGCGACTGATTCTGAATCTTCCTTATCAGGTTCGCCAGTAGAAGTGTTAATGGAGATTTCTGACTCCTTTGATCAAGAAGTGATGAGTTATGATCACAGTTCAATTGATGAAGTAGAGATCGCTAAACTCTGATCTTTGAAGAATATCTCCTCTACAAGAAACGAGGATGATGTTGTTTTGGAGCCCTGCATCCCAGGGGAACGTGTTTGCATAATCCGTCTTAGAGGAATCAAAGATGAGTATTTCCACTTCTATGTTGGTATATTAGAGGATTTTAAAATCCATCTACCCTTTACCGATTTCGAATCTGATTTATTAAGAACCCTAAACATTGCTCATTCCTAACTCTGCCCCAATAACTGGGGGTTTATCAAGACTTTCAAGATACTCTGTGAGGCCATAAACATAGAGCTCACCATAGGCTTATTTTTCTCCTTTTTTGAAATCAAGGGTGTTGAGAGGAGTGGCTGGGTCACAATTAGTGGCCTTCCCGGCAAGAGTTTTCTTCAAGTTTACACTACCAATTATAAGGGCTTTGATTGAAAAAATAGCAAGTGTGCAACTTTTGCCGATGTAGTAATATTAGGGAAAGTCCCAAGTATCGATCTTAGGGACTGTGTATGAATATCGAGTTTCTTTCGCTGTTCAATCAAGCAAAAGACTTTTGGGGGTTTTATAATTGTTTGGTTCAATTATCAATACTTTCAAATAAAATAAAATAAATGCGGTAAAGATTAATTCAGATATGACAAGTATGTTAGGGGTAGTGGATGATTCAATTATGTAATAATTCTGAACTAACTAGGCAACAACATATTTCAATCAATGGATTACTGATTCTTAAGAATGTTACTCATAAGTCCTTATGGAAAAAACCATTAATCAACCAATCTCATACCTATGTCCATAGGTAAATCATTGTTGAAATTAAGCATTAAAAGATCAAGAGTTCTACGGTTATAATAGGGTATCCCTAGTCCTAGGTGATACCTACTAAGATATATTCTCTAACAAATCATGCATAACGGCGATCCAGCCTTATTATAATGAAAACATCGAACTCTGTTTATCCGACAGAGCAAGCATTAGAAACATGTGAGAGAATAAATCGATTAACTGAAAAACAAATTATTATTGCATAGAATAATCCATAATCATTACAAGTCTGAATCAGAGACACCCCCTAGCATTGAGGGGTTTAGCTACTCATAGGGAGACAATAAAACATAGAGAAGAATTTGAACATTACAAAAAAATATTGGATGAACATTGATCTTCAATCTTGGTGAATCATGAAAATCGTTGTTTTCTCCCACACTCTCTGATTCTGAAACTCTCTCTAATTTTTATCGTAAAAGCATAATGAATATTAACCTAGCCAAACAAATCCTAATATATCTCCAAAAAGATCTCTGAAAAGTTGTACCCAAAGCGCATTATTTCTGAAAATCAGCCAAAAAGGAAATAACCAATTTGCCTCGCCTGCCTGCTACGGGTGGTTGCAGCAGGCCACTGGTTCTTGCTTCAAACTTTCATCTTTAGGTGTGTTGTCTGCTACGGGCCATAGCCTGTGCTACGGGTACCCGTAGCTAGAGCCGTTAAAATAGGCTAGCCCACATGGGCCGGTCCACCAGGCCCGAAGAATCATAGGGCTTGGGCCATAAAATTAGAGCCCATATTTTTCAGGGCCTTTTTAGCCCAGCCCTAAAAATTCTGCTACCCATTAGGGCTAGCCCATATGGGCCGTGGGTAGCCCATTAGGCCTATATCACTATAAATTTTAAAAAATTATACTAATACTTATATTATCTTACTCCAAAATAACACATTGATTTTCCTCACCTCACTAAATTTTATATATATTCTATTCAATATTCCTCTTTTAAATATTATACACTAATATAATCAACATTCTTTTCTCGTATTATATTAGTTTCCCTTATGTTAAATATTCGAGTATTATTTTATACAATTTAGACATGTATTATATTTAAAAACACATTATAGTATTGATAAAAGATAATATAGTACTTAAAAATGTATTATAAAAATGTATTATGTTTAAAATAATATAACTTTTAATTTTATTTATAATAAATATTATGGCTTTTTTATTTTAATTTTTTATTAAAAAAATCTCATTTAGGGCCGGATAGCCCGAAGCCCATCTAGGGCCGGGCTCAGGTAGTAATTTTCGAGCCCATATTAGAAATGAGTTTTTTTGGCCCAGCCCTAAAAAGCCCGAGCCCATCAGGGCCAACCCGTTTAGGGCCGAGTAGCCCATTTTGACAGCTCTACCCGTAGCAGCTCACTGCCTCTTACTTCCATTTTTTCACTTTTAGGGGCTTGCCTGCTACGGGCCGTAGCAGGTGCTACGGGTGGCCGTAGCAGGCCACTGCTTCATGAGTGCTTTTCTTCGATTTTTGACGTTTTTCCCGGTTTTGCCTCTACGATGCCCTTGTTCTTGAAAACACACAAATAACAATACCAAGCATAAAATATGGAACACATAATTAAAACACAAGCAAAAACATGAAATACTTGACTAACAATACGGTAACATAAAACATAGAAAACCACCGATCAAACTCCCTCAAACTTAGACTGTTGCTTAACCTCAAGCAATAAGCTTGCATAAACACATTTCAAATCAAATGGTGCATCCTCGAATGAACACTTATTACACTAAGGTGGGTCGATACTTATACGTGAGCCTCTGTTCCGATCGGTTTTTCCTAGTTTTCCCGGTAATCAACCAATCACAAAGGTATTCCAAGAACACTCACTGTGGTGTACCACTGACATAAATCCCCCTTTTCAGCAACCTCTCCAACTATGCTTTGGGCTTAAGTCTTTTCTTCGATTTTTCTCCCCTTTTCATTTGGATAATCGGATTAAGGCATTTCGATCCTATTATCTCACATGTAAAAGATTGATCAAGACTTCTCTAGGTATTTTTCTTTTTTTTCACGCACATTGGCGTTTATTTGTCCGCTTTGGGACGACAATTGAGACTTAACCGCCGTTAGGCTAAGTAACCGGGTGAGGGTTACCCAACTTTGAGGGACATTTGTCTTTATTGCCATTATTCATTTTTTTCATATATATATATATATATATATATATATATATATATTTTTTTTTTTTTTGGTGCCTTACTTATTTTCTCAATCAACCTTCTATATACGATTCTCTTCAATCATGTCGGACTATCACTATGAGTTAATCGGGGGTTACTTCTCAAATCCAAGTACTATGGCACAAATCTACACGTTGGACTCGTTACCTTACTCCAGGGAACCTAGGGTGTTTGAGTCATACTTAAGTTTTCATATTTTCCTGGTGTCCCCAGTTCTAACTTCTCTTCCCTCGGACTCTATATACTTTCTCAATTCCTTAACTTCACAATACTCATAAGAGGGATTTCTATAGTCCTAATTCGGGGAAGACTTCAAAGTGGTTTTCAATAAAACAAAAACATAACAAAACATAATCGAAAAGAAAACTGAAAACAGTAAAATCCTCTCCCAAACTTGAACTAAACATTGACTTCAATGTTTTAGCCCAAGTAAGAGTGAGGAGACTCACAGCGGTTCCTACTGCGGTGGTTGTGGAAAATGCAACATGAGTTATTGCATCATTGCTTGCATCTGATCCATCATCTCCCCTTGTCTCGCCTGTTCTTCACCTTGTCGCACCTGCTCTTCACCTTATCGCGCCTGCTCGGCTCTAATCCCTCCCAGCTCATATCAAACTCATTCCCAATGGTCATAACTCATTAAAGAAGAGCTGGGAGCTAGATGGTAGGGGTGTGGAGATGGGGGCGCAGCGTGCGCTTGGTTCGTCACATCCTCCTCCATGGCAGTACCTGCAATAAACTCAGTACCTTGTCCATCCTCATCATCTGAGACGGCTTTTGCATATACCCAGTTAGCTCTATCAGAAATACTCACCCTAGCGGGGTCGGGTAACTCAAGAAGAAATTGGTTGCGGGTCGTTAACCAGTAAGCATCACGATGAATCGTGATCATTCCTTGATGAGTCAAGGCTTCCATATCGATTTTTATTTTCCCTGTAACCAGAGAATCATTGAAAGCCGCAGGGTCATAACCAAAGTGCTCGGTAATCTGGGTTATCATACCCCCCACGGAAATGCCTCCAGTGGGTGCTCGAGCAACTTTACCTAAGTAATTGGCCGCAAATGCAGCGACATTTAGCATATCATGAGTAACCATCGCACACATAAAAAATGACTCCCTATGAGTGGTGACACCATTACTGTCGCCTCGACCAAATAAGGTATAGACCAGACCTTTCTGCACATAGCGGAAACGGGGGTTTTGAATCAAAGAGGCCTTAGCATTGGCCGAACTATACTCCCAACTATCCGTAAGATCCTTCCAAAACTGAACAAATGGAAATGTATATGGGACATCACCAGGCCCATAAATGGGCAAGCGAAGTATGCTACCAAGCTCCTCAACTGACAGCTCGTGAGGGTGATCGTAAAGACGAAACTTGAGAGTTCTGTAAAAATATTTCACCTCACCAACCCATTTTCTCTGCAACCTTAAATCCAAAGTACTAAAAAAATTCTAAAGTGAGACGCTCAAATGTCGGTGCCTCAAAGTGCATAAACTCTAGTAAGCCTATGGAATGAAACATTCTATATACCTCATTCTTTAAGCCTAAGTCAAGAAGAGTTTGTTCACACACGTACCTCATCGACGTTATTTTTCGGCGAGCTAACGCCGAGTACCTCGTTGCATGTTCTTCGTCATCAAAGACGGTGTTGTGCGGGTTGGGCACTCTGGCTCCTCTTTTCCGAGTCCTGGAAGTCTTTGTAGCTTACTTTCCTTTAACGGCCTTGCGTGGGGGCATTTTCGTCCATAGAGAAAAGTGACGAATTTTTTAAAGAAGAGATTAGAGAAACTAAACTCGAAATTATGATGAGTGTGGATAATGGGGAAGTTTTCGTGAAGGAAGTGTGGTGATTGGAGTGGTTATGAAGTGAAAGGTTGTAGCTTTTGTTTGTTTGTTAATGGAGGTTGGGGTGTTGTGAGGAAGAGAGAGTTCGTGGAGAAGATAGAGAATAATGAGAAATTTGTAAAGAAAAAGGAAATATGTTATTTTAATTAGTGATGATTGAAAAAGATTTTGGGAAAATGGAAAGTAAAAGGTGTAATTATGATTTGATTGGGTAATTAAAAGGTGGAAGATTTGGTGGATGTAGGTGAGAGAAAGTGAGGAAAAATTCAGCAAATTTTTAAAAATTTTGATCTGAGTTCGCTGGACCTGCTACGGGCTGTAGTCCGTGCAACAGGCGGCTGTAGCAGGTTGCTGGAAAGAGCTGAAAATTGAGGAATTTACAAGGGGTTGTGGGATCACCTGCTATGGGCCGTAGCCTGTGCTACGGGCGCCCATAGCAGGTCTTTGGTCCAAGTCAATTTTTTGTGATTTTATGGTTATTTTGGGTTGGTTAATCCATTTCGGGTACCCTTTCTCATATCGACATATCTTTCATGCATTTTTCAACTGATTCGCACACTTTTTGCCTCCACAAAAAAATTCACGTCTTACCTGACTAACTCTGAAACACAAACAACAAAAAGAAAATTGTTTAGTAATAAAAAGTGTGGGTTGCCTCCCACGTAGCGCTTCGTTTAACGTCGCATGGCTCGACAACCCGTCTTATAATCCTTAAAGACGAGCATTTTCCACTAGGCCAATTTCTTGTCCTTGGTAGTATGGCTTCACTCTCTGCCCATTGACCTTTAAAGTGTCTCCACTCGCTTGATTTCTCAATTCTATTTCACCATGTGGGAATACCTTGTTAACGACAAACGGTCCAGACCATCTTGACTTCAGCTTTCTAGGAAACAACTTCAACCTGGAATTAAACAAAAGAACAAGTTGTCCCTCCCAAAATTCCTTCCTTTGAATCTTTCGATCACACCATTTTTTGTTTGTTCCTTGTATAATTTGGCATTCTCATACGCTTGATTCCTAAATTCTTCTAACTCATGGAGTTGAAGGATTCGGGAATCTCTCGCTTTCAAGAGATCATAATTCAAGAATTTTGAGGCCCACAAGGCTTTGTGTTCCAATTCTAAAGGTAAGTGACAAGGTTTTCCATAAACTAACTGGTAAGGGGACATACCTATTGGTGTTTTGAATGCGGTTTTGTACGCCCACAGCGCATCATC
This sequence comes from Lathyrus tuberosus, assembly GCA_022829125.1. Classification (NCBI taxonomy): domain Eukaryota; kingdom Viridiplantae; phylum Streptophyta; class Magnoliopsida; order Fabales; family Fabaceae; genus Lathyrus; species Lathyrus tuberosus. The sequence continues at coordinate 16,298,285 of JALAZF010000031.1, forward strand.
CAACTTGGTTGTCCAATCCTTTCGAGACGAACTCACAGTCTTTTCTAGGATTTGTTTGAGTTGCCGATTGGAAACTTCCAGTTGGTCACTTGTCTGAGGATGGTAGGGAGTGGCGATCTTGTGCTTCACGTTGTATTTCTTGAGCAACATCTCCATTAGACGATTTAGGAAATGAGTTCCTTCATCACTTATCAAAGCTCGAGGTACTCCAAACCTCGCAAAGATGTTTGCTTTTAGAAACTTAACAACTACTTTGGCATCATTTGTAGGCAAAGCCACAGGTTCTACCCATTTAGATACATAATCCACCGCCACTAAGATGCAGTTCTTTCCAAATAACGGTGGAAATGGACTCATAAAATCTATGCCGCAAACGTCAAACAGCTCGACTTCCAACATAGAATTATGAGGCATCTGATTTCTCTTTGAAATGTTGCCTGTTCTCTGACATCTGTCACACTCCTTGACTATGGCTTGGGCATCTTTGAACATTATGGGCCAGTATAAACCCGACTGAGGGACTTTTGCTGCTGTCCTATCACCACTAAAGTGTCCTCCATAATCTGAGTCATGGCATGCTCTAAGAACGCCCCTCTGTTCTTCCTCAGGGACACACCTCCTAACCAATCCGTCTATACCTTTCTTGTATAAGAATGAGTCATCTCAGAAATAGAACCTACAATCATGCAAAAACTTTTTCTTCTTGTTATAATCAAAATCATCAGAGATCACACCACTTACCAGATAATTTGCGTAACTTGCGAACCATGGAACACCAGTAACAGCTAGGATGTGTTCATTAGCAAACTTATCCTTTATTGGACGCTTATCTTTTGTTTCTTCAATCGGGGACATCCGAGATAGGTGATCAGCAACAGTGTTTTCACATCCTCTTTTGTTCTGAATTTCCACATCAAACTCCTGAAGGATCAAGATCCATCTTAGTAGTCTTGGCTTAGAATCCTGCTTAACAAAAAAATACTTCAAAGCAGCATGGTCAGTATAAACAACTACTTTAGATCCTAACAAATATTTCCTGAATTTATCAAAAGAGTAAACCACTGCCAACAACTCCTTTTTGGTAGTTGCATAGTTCATTTGAGCAGGGTTCAAAACGTGACTAGCATAATAAATTACATGTAACAGCTTCTCGTTTTGCTGTTCTAAAACTGCCCCCACTACCATATCACTTGCATCACACATGATCTCAAATAGTAGAGACCAATATGGGGAAATCACAATAGGTGCCGACACTAATCTACTCTTTAATGTCTCAAATGCTTCGACACATTCTTTGTCAAACACAAAAGGTCTATCCTTAACCAATAGATTGGTCAGAGGTCTTGATATCTTAGAGAAGTCTCTTATAAACCTGCGGTAAAAACCTGCATGTCCCAAGAAACTTCTTATACCTTTCTCATTCACTAGAGGTGGAAGCTTTGATATCACCTCAACTTTTGCTTGGTCCACTTCTATTCCCTTGTGGGAAATTTTGTGACCCAAAACTACTCCTTCACGCACCATGAAATGACACTTCTCCCAGTTGAGAATCAAGTTAGTCTGCTAGCATCTTTCTAAAACAAGAGATAGGTTAGTCAAACAATTATCAAAAGAAGACCCAAAAACAGAAAAATCATCCATGAAAACTTCCATATGCTTTTTGGGCATGTCAGCAAAAATGGATGTCATGCATCTTTGAAATGTGACCCACGTATTGCACAACCCAAATGGCGTTCTTCTGTAAGCAAAAACACCATAGGGTCATGTGAATGTTGTCTTCTCTTGATCTTCAGGAGCAACTACAATCTGATTATACCCGGAGGAACCATTAAGAAAACAATAGTAATCATGACCAGCCAACCTTTCCAACATTTGATCAATGAATGGAAAATGGAAGTTGTCTTTTCTTGTTGTATGGGTCAACCTTCTGTAGTCAATACACACTCGCCAACTCGTAACCGTCCTTGTAGGAATTATCTCATTCTTCTCATTCATGATGACGGTGGTTCCCCCTTTCTTAGGTACCACATGCACTGGGATAACCCATGAGCTGTCAGATATAGGATAGATAAGACCTGCATCTAACAACTTCACCATTTCTTTTCGAACCACTTCTTTCATGGAGGGGTTAAGTCTCCTTTGATGTTGGACAACCAGTTTGTGATCATCCTCCATGAGAATCTTGTGCATGCAAACTGTAGGACTAATACCTTTCAAATCTTCAATGGCCCATCAAATAACATTCTTATATTTTTTTAGGACTTGGATGAGTTTTTCCTCTTTGACACTCTTGAGGCTGAAATTTATTATAGCTAGGCATTTACCTTCTGCGTCGAGGAAAACATACTTGAGATTCTCGGGTAATTATTTTAACTCCGTCCCTTTTTTAGACTCTTGGTTCTCTTCTGATGACTGAGAAGGCCTTAGATCTTCCCACCGGTGTGGTCTAGATCCTTTCCATGGAGGTTGTGTTTTCATCATGGATAGCACTTCAGACTCTTTCTCGTCCACTTTCAAAAATTAACAAACTCAACACTCTTTCCAAAGTCAACTGTGGTGCATTCAAAGGACTATCATGGGCAATCACTTGATCTATCACCTCTACTGTATAACTTGTGCCAACATCATCTTTGTACTTCATGGTGTTTCGAACATCAATTTTTAATTCTTCATCATAGACTTTCAGAGTCATAGTGCCTTCCTCTATGTCTATCATACACCTTCCAGTCTCTAAAAATGGTCTCCCTAGAATGAGAGGAATCTCTTCATCTTCTGACATTTCGAGGATCACAAAATCCACTGGGAACACAAATTTATCTATCTTCACAAGAACATCTTCAACTACGCCATATGGTCTCTTTACCGAATGATCTGCAAACTGAAGTGTCATCCTTGTATCTTGCACCGTTCCTATTCCCAATTTCTTGTAGATGGATAATGGAATAATACTTACACTTGCTCTTAAATCAATAAGTGCCTTTTTGAATGACCTATCTCCAATGGTGCATGGAATGGTGACCGAACCTCGGTCTTTTTTATTCACCGGAATATTCTTACCATGCAAAATAACACTACAAGTTTTAGTTAGAATAATAGGATCAATATCAATGGTTCGCTTCTTGGAGATGATGTCCTTCATGAACTTGGCATAAGTGGGCATTTGCTCAAGTGCCTCCAAGAATGGGATGTTAATTTCCAACTTCTTGAACATCTCTAAGAACTTTTCAAAGTTTTTCTCGTGTTGCCCCTTTTTCTTGTTTCTTGTGGGGAAAGGGAGCTTCACGACAGGTATTGACTCAATGGGTTTCTCTTTCACCACCTGTTTAGGTCCAACCACTTCCTCATTAATGGTTTCATTTTCTTTGATCTCCAGATCTACTTTAAGCAGTTGGTCTTCATTTTCAAATTTATCCTTAGGAGCTTCAAGAGATTTCCCACTTCTTGTTGTCACAACACTAACATTATTTTGATCTTTTGGATTTGTCACGGTCACCCTAGGTAGAGCACATTGTGCTTGAGAGTTTGCTATTTTTTGTGCTATCTGACTCATCTGCACTTCAAGATTTTTAATGGAAGCGGTAGTGTTCCTTTGATGATTTCTTGTTTCTTCTTGGAATTGAGAACTTTGAGCGACCATTTTTTCAATGGAAATCTTCCAATCCGCCTTCTTTGGTGCTGGTTATTGCTATTGTTGCTGGTACGGTGGTGGTTGTTGTTGTTGCTGAGGTCGGTATTATTGCTGTTGTTACTGATTTTGAACATTCCTTTGTTGATCTTTCCAAGAAAAGTTGGGATGATTCTTTCAACCGGGATTGTACATGTTGGAATAAGGGTTATTCGGCTTCAGAAAATTTATTGCCTTAATTTGTTGTGCTGTTGCGACACAATGGATAGCAAAATGAGGTCCACCACAAATCTCGCAACTAACCGTTTGGACCGGTTGAACTTGAGCAACCGTTCTGAGTACTTAAATTCATTGCTTTAAGCCTTCGTTCTACCTCAGCGACAATTTGATCTTCCATTTTCACCACCTGATTAGCCAGCTTTAAGTCAATTATCCCTTCTGGTTTACTCACACTACAATTGTACAATTCCAAATGCTCATTTGCAGATATGCCTTCTATAATATTTTTAATACCAGTGGCTGTTATAAAGTTTGATGAGCCACCGACAAGTGTATCAATGAGTTGTTTGGTCTTCATCCTCAAACCATTCACAAACATCTACATCTGTTCAGTTGAATCCATGTTGTGAGTCGAACAAGCTACCAATAACCTCTTGAACCTTTTGTACACATCTCCAAGTGATTCTCCTTCCTTCTGTTTAAAGTTTACAATGTCATATTGTTTGTTAAACAGAAGCAGGAAAATACTTGTTCAGAAATGTTGTCTCCATCTTTTCCTAAGTGGTGATACTTCCTGCAGGTAAGGAATAAAACCACTCTTCGGCATCTTCCGCTGAAGTGAATGAGAACATCTGTAGCTTTTTTGACTCTTCAGAATGTCCCTCGATCTTCAAAGTGGTGCTCATTGTAAGAAACCTTTGCAAATGTTTATTTGCATCTTCATTCATCTTTCCTGTGAAAGGTCTCTTTTTCGAGCTGTAGGATCGTTGTTGGGTGCAACTGAAAGTGTGCCACGTTAACCGGTTGATTCACTATGGTCAACCGTCCTGCTGGAGCATTTGCTCCTCCATAGTCCCCAAGAAGTCTTTCCTGAGGCTCACCCAATATTATTTCTCTATTAGACTTTGTGTCGGAGTGGTTGGAAACTTCCTCATCTCTTTCGTGTTCCGAATCTGAAATTTATGCTTCTGAAGCTGGCAGTCTTGCTTGTTTAGCTTTTCTAAGCCTCGCGTGCAACGGTCGTCCGGTTCTGTGTCAAAAGAAAATTCAGCTGAGGTTTTTCCCCGCATACACAGATTAGACAGATATTAGTAGAGAAAAATAATTATAAAAATAAATAAATATGCAGAAAATAAAACTTTAGTCGCAGAACGAAAAAATTTCAATTGAACTTAATCAAAACTCTGTATTTTGGCAGTCCCCGACAACGTCGCCAAAAACTTGATCGAAAAAATAGCAAGTGTACAACTTTTGCCGATGTAGTAATATTAGGGAAAGTCCCAAGTATCTGAATATCGAGTTTCTTTCGTCGTTCAATCAAACAAAAGACTTTTGGGGGTTTTATAATTATTTGGTTCAGTTATCAATACTTTCAAATAAAATAAAGAAAATGCGGTAAAGATTAATTCAGATATGACAAGTATGTTAAGGGTGGTAGTGTATGATTCAATTATGTAATAATTCTGAACTAACTAGGCAACAACATATTTCAATCAATGGATTACTGATTCTTAAGAATGTTACTCATAAGTCCTTATGGAAAAAACCATTAATCAATCAATCTCATACCTATGTCTATAGGTAATCATTGTTGAAATTAAGCATTAAAAGATCAAGAATTATACGGTTATAATAGGGTATCCCTAGTCCTAGGTGATACCTACTAAGATATATTCTCTAACAAATCATGCATAACGGCGATCTAACCTTATTATAACGAAAACATCGAACTCTGTTTGTCCGACAGAGCAAGCATTAGAAACATGTGAGAGAATAAATCGATTAACTGAAAAACAAATTGTTATTGCATAGAATAATCCATAATCATTACAAGTATGAATCAAGGACACCCCATAGCATTGGGGGGTTTAGCTACTCATAGGGAGACAATAAAACATGAAGAAGAATTTGAACATTATAAAAAAATATTGGATGAACGTTGATCTTCAATCTTGGTGAATCATGAAAATCGCCGTCTTCTCCCACACTCTCTGATTCTGAAACTCTCTCTAATTTTTATCGTAAAAGCATAATGAAAAATAACCTAGCCAAACAAATCCTAATATATCTCCAAAAAGATCTCTGAAAAGCTGTACTCAAAGTGCATTATTTATGAAAATCACCCAAAAAGGAAAGAACCGATTTGCCTCGCCTACCTGCTACAGCTCGTAGCCTATGCTACAGGTGGACATAGCAGGCCACTGGTTCTTGCTTCAAAATTTCATCTCTGGGCGTGTTGTCTGCTATGGGTCGTAGCCTGTGCTACGGGTACCCGTAACAACTCACTGCCTCTTACTTCCATTTTTTCACTTTTAGGGGATTGCCTGCTACGGGCCGTAGCAGGTGTTACAGGTGGTCGTAGCAGGCCACTGCTTCATGAGTGCTTTTCTTCAATTTTTGACGTTTTTTCTCGGTTTTTCCTCGACTATTCCCTTGTTCCTGAAAACACACAAATAACAATACCAAACATAAAATATGGAACACATAATTAAAACACAAGCAAAAACATGAAATACTTAACTAAGAATACGGTAAAATAAAACATAGAAAACCATTTATCAGGCTTCAAGGACCACTTTCTTCAAGTTAGGTGTGGACCAAGATGTCCTCAGGTAATGTACGCGTTAGATGGATCTCATTGTTTTCTGATTTATTGGACTGGAAACACACTTCTGGTATCTGGGTTTGATTTTGATAAGCTAAATGCCCTAGAAATCAAATCATTGGCCATATTAGATTCCTTTCATATGATAAAGATCCGAGATTTATTGCCTCATGGAAATATTTCCTACCATTTGGCATCTATCACATGTTTTGACAAAATCATTAGCAACCTTGAATAAAGAGGGCCAGAAATAACCTGATTGTAAAATCCTAGATGTAGTTCTGGTTCCTTCAAAGTTTCCACTGTTGGTGCGGTAAAGCGACAAGCAAAAATATTATTTTTGGAAGAATTCCCCCGGGATTTATATCGTGTCCACAGAGATCGGTGCTATTGAACTGTCGTTCGATAGTTTAAATGTTATTGGGTTTGGGTTAAAATGGGTTTAAATTAAATGCAGAAAAGTAAATATTAACACAAAAAGATTTCATTCTTCAGAGAGAAGAAACTTATCCGGCATGCATATAATCCACTTCTCACAAACTTAAACCTATCGACTAGCTATAGTCAACCTACAAAACTCCTCAATATCATCCATCATCGCTCACAACAGTGTCTATCTCTGACCCACTGAGCCGAGAAAACAACCATGTTACCCTCGTCGACGCTCTCGCACCCGACTCGAGATACGGAGGCATTAAGGTTCGACACCCATAAAGATTGTTAGCTCTAAATCTATCTCTAGCATCCAGAAACTAACAGATAATCATCCCTAATCAAAGTTTGTGATGTTTATCTCTAACACAACCCAAACCCTGAGCATAAAGCAAAAATCAAGGACAATCACCGATAAAGATTTGTAAAGCAAATGAAATATAACGCCATGGGTGACAAATATACATGAGTTCAAAGTAAATACATATACAACAACTCAACAAAGAAGAAATACACAAAGAAGAAGAGAAATAAATTAAACATCTCGCAGTTTGTCAGCGCCGATCGATGAGAAATCCACCCCGGATCATCCGTGTGCAAGCTCCAATGTTGTTTTCTAAGCTAATCCTACTGAAAAATGAGGTTGATGGAGTTGGGAGCAAAAATCCCCAAAACCATAACCTAAAAAATGAATGAAATGAACTTAAGTAAAATTCAGGTTCAAACAAATTTGCCCAGCAAAATGAGGCTTCGCCCGGTGAATTTCCTTAGTTCTCTCACACCAGCTGCACAATATTACAGCCTGTCAAAAAATATCTTCATTCGCCCAGCGAAGGGAAGCTTCACCCGGTGAAAGTCTCAACACTCGCCCGGCGAACAAGACGCGAGCACAATACAGAAGCTACTGGTATTTCCAACTTTTTCTCTTGCCTCAGCTTCGCCCGGCGAAAATCTCAGATTCGCCTGGCGAAAGGAAGCTTCGCCCGACGAAAGTTGACAAATAGCATTTTTCTGCTGCAGTTCGTTATTTGCTTCCTCCTTTTATTGATTCAAATGGTGCATCCTGAAGCTTTTATTACTCATTGCTCCAATAATGCTTAATTACCTACAAAATGAAGGGAAAACTATTAATCGTTACATAATTGAATCAAAACACAAGTATACACTAACTAATGTATTTATACACAAAATTGGAGAATTATTCACTAAAATTACACTAAAACTCGATAAGTGTCACAAAACTATATACACAAAAACACTACAAAATGACACTTATCAAACTCTCCCCAACTTAAACTTGTTTGTCTCTAAACAACAATCAACTAGCTCAAGGAAACAAATGCAAAAGCCCAAAAAATCACGAATCAACAAAAAAAATTTTAAACGGAAACAAATGTATGGTTCAAATGAAAAATGGTACACACAAAGTAAATACTTACCACTAAAATACGACGATAACATAATCACAAAACAAATGCAAAATACAAAAATCATGCCAAACATCCTAAAACAACACAAGTTCAAACATGAAACACACCTAGCAAAAACAATCATCGGTAGATGAAAAACACAAAATGAGGTACTTTTCACTCACACAACAATCTTGCAAACAAAAGACTGAATTATGCAATCATCCAAAAAACATATTGAAAACATAAAAGCAAGAATCACAACGGCTTTCAAGGTTGTAGCGTGGTCGGGTAAACAAACAAGGGGCAATTTCTAAAGGTAATTGAAACAAAAACTTGCCTAAACCTAAGGGAGTGGTCAACTCATAAAGACTCAAACACAAAATTCCAATCAACTTCTTCCAAAATCCCAAGTGTTACACAAAACACAATACTTATTTAGCATAATTATTTGAACTCTTTTTGTTTACTTTCTCAAGGATTTTCTTTTTCTTTTTTTTTTTCATATTTTTCTCTTTTTTCTTTTCTTTTTCAACCTCATAGAAACCAACCAATGAGTAAACAATTATTCTCTCCCCAACTTGAATTCAACCACATCATCATGTGAATACTCCCTACTTTCTAAGGCAAGGTAAAAATTCATACAACAACACAAAGTTGAGGGTTCAATAAAATACAATCAATCAAAATCCATACAAAAAGTGAATTCAATACTCATAGATAAGCATTAAGTTCAAACAACATGGATAATGATAGAAAGACACAAATGGGTTTAACAAATGCTCACACACTCACAGGGTGAATTGACTATTTGGCTAGGTAGTTGTGCTCAAAATGAAACAAAATGCCTTGATCCTTTTCATGCTTTCATATAATCAACACAAACAAAAGATTAAGCATAATAAAATCCAATTAGAATAAGAATGTTGGTCCTCCGTGCATATATGAACAATGGAAAGCTACCTCACAAAAAGGGTGGGAACTAAAGTGATTCACATCAAGAACAAGTATACAAAAGAATGAATGGCATGGAAGTTTGTAAAAAGCCTAAGTATCATGAATATGCTAAAGTCTAGAAAGCGATAAACACATACCTTGGACGTGTACAAAACTTAACAGTATCATTACCATACATCCGCAAGTTGAAACGATCAAACTTGGAACATCACCTCAAATTTTCTCAAGCTACTCAAAACAAGCTCTTAGACAAATACAAAAACTATTAATATAAACAAACTAAAAGATCGGCTGAAAATAGATTAAACAAGTTGTAAAGTGAAAGATTTGAGAATTTTACGAACAATCCGAGTACATCTAGTTTAATGAATGTTCACCACACTACCTAAGCTAGAATGAAAAAATATTAACGAAACAAAAAACGATAAAACATGATTGTTTTACGTCGTAAGCTCGACGCGTTTACTGTGCTTAGCTAGTAACTTCCTCCCATCATGCCATGGTGATGCCTCACCGTGCAAACCAAAAGCAAATGTCTTAACCAAACACTTGAACAAATGTTACAGGAATAAAATGTACACAACACTTGAACAAACATAATGGAAAATAAAAGCAAAATAAGTATCTATACAAGCATATATATACAATATAAACAATAATGTACAAAGCTCCAAAACATCGAAACTATCGCAATGCAATTCAATATCAAAACTAATCCCCGGCAACGAAGCCATTTTGTTGGTGCGGTAAAGCGGCAAGCAAAAATATTATTTTCGAAAGAATTCCCTCCGGGATTTATATCGTGTCCACAGAGATCGGTGCTATTGAACTGTCGTTCGAGAGTTTAACTGTTATTGAGTTTGGGTTAAAATAGGTTTAAAGTAAATGCAGAAAAGTAAATATTAACAAAAAAAAAATTCATTCTTCAGAGAGAAGAAATTTATCCGGCATGCATATAATCCACTCCTCACAAACTTAAACCTATCGACCAGCTATACTCAACCTACAACACTCCTCAATATCATCCAGCATCGCACACAACAGTGTCCATCTCTGACACACCGAGCTGAGAGAACAACCGTGTTAGAGACAAATTCTGGTTCAGACAAATTCGCCCAGCAAAATGAGGCTTCGCCCGGCGAATTTCCTTAGTTCTCTCACACCAGCTGCGCAATATTACAGCCTGTCAAAAAATATCTTCATTCACCCGGTGAAGGGAAGCTTCGCCCGACGAAGGAAAGCTTCGCCCGGAGAAAGTCTCAACACTCACCCGACGAACAAGACGCGAGCACAATACAGAAGCTACTGGAATTTCCAACTTTTTCTCTCGCCTCAGCTTCGCCCAAAAAAAGTTGACAGACAATATTTTTCTGCTGCAGTTCGTTATTTGCTTCCTCTTTTTATTGATCCAAATGGTGCATCCTGAAGTTTTTATTACCCATTGCTCCAACAATGCTTAATTACCTGCAAAATGAAGGGAAAACTATTAATCGTTACATAATTGAACCAAAACACAAGTATACACTAACTAATGTATTTATACACAAAATTAGAGAATTATTCACTGAAATTACACTAAAACTCGATAAGTGTCACAAAACTATATACACAAAAACACTAAAAAATGACACCTATCATCCACCATAGAGCCCATTATGGCTTAATGATAAGATCTGGTGCGTCTATGGGCAATCCACACATGTTCTCAAGAGTTGATCAGCATATTTCTTGTACAAGACTGGTTCATTCTAGTAGGGGAAAATACCCCATTGTGTCCTGTATCTTTATCTCGGAGTTCATTTTTATCCCTTAATTTTAAAAAGGTCCATATTGGTCCCTTAACTTTTCAAAATGTTCCATATTAGTCCTTTTTGTCCTATTAGCAACGGAAAAATTCAAAAATCAGTCGCTAAATTCGTCGCTAATTAGACAAAAAGGCTAATATGGAAAATTTTGAAGAGTTAATGGACCAGTATAATCCTTTTTAAAGTTAAGGGACCAAAATGAACCTCAAGGTTAAGATACAGGACCAAAAAGGGTATTAAGTCTTCCAGTAGTAGTACTTTGAATCATAGAAAAACCTTTTCCTTTGTTGGGATTTGAATTCTGGAGGGACATATCCATTTACCAATTAGTTAATAATGACTACATACCAGGTTTTCACGATAGAGGTCATTAGAAGCAACTACTCATTAAAAAATTCTTCCCTGATATTCTCTTCGTCGTGCCTCTAGTCATCGCCTGGGAGTTTTGATAAATGATCAGCCACCAAGTTTTGTATTCCTTTCTTGTCTCTGATTTCTAAATCAAACTCTTGCAGTAGTAACACCACCCTTATCAACTTTAGCTTAGCATCCTTCTTGGCAATGAGATATTTGATTGTAGTACGGTCAGTGTATACTACAACTTTAGTACCCACCAAGTAAGATATAAACTTGTCAAAAGCAAAGATAGTTGTCAGCAGTTCCTTTTCAATAGTTGTGTAATTAACCCGAGCTTCTATCAATGTCTTGCTAAAATAATAAGGGGTATAAAACACCTTATTATGCCTTTGTCTAAGAATAGCTCCAATAACAAAGTCACTTGCATCACACATGAGTTCAAACGGCTTAGTCCTATAAGGTGTTTTAATAATTGGTATAAATATAAATGCTTTCTTGAAAGCATTGAAATCTTATTCACACTCAGCATTAAAGACATATGGCACATCATGTTTGTTGCTCATTTGGTTGGTTGCTTTAGGTAAAACAACATTGGCAAAACAAGATGAATTTTTAAAGAGACAACATGTGAGATAAGATGTTCCAACATGTGTGCAACATTTGCCCTCAATCTGGAAGACAAATTTAATGAGTAAATCTGAGTGCATTTTTGGTTGATTCCAAGAAGATTTGTCATTTAAATGTTGTATCTTTTAGAAATTTATTTTTAATGAAGATTGGCTGAAAAGATTGTCCGAGACCAAATCAAATTAAATGAGATTAAATCTATTGGTGGTTATTAATGAATAAGCAAATCAAATTTGCATCAAATTTAATTTTGCATCAAATCAAATATGGTTACTTTTAATTTAATTGTCCATTCCCAACAGATGATTTCCTATATAAAAATACTCATTCCACATGAAAAAAGACACGGAAGTATTGAAGATCTAGTGTGTCAGGGTTTGTTCTTTGAGTATATGTATTCTTTTTGTTTATTGTAAACCTATAAAGAAGCCTAAATTGAATATTCAAGGCATAAAAGTTTAATGTTAGTTGAGTTGTAATTCAAAATCTTTAATTTGTTGAAAGAATAAATCACTAGGGTAGTGATTTAGAGAATGTGAGTAAAGTTCTTATACTTAAGGAGAGTCCTAAATAGAAAGACACATGTAGTATTAAGAAGTAGGCAATGAACAAAGTTTGTTCATATAAGACTTATTGTACTAATACTATTGAGGGTGAATTTCCTTCCTTGTGCTGGAAGCCCCTCAGACTTAGTTAATGTTGCACTGAACTGGGTTAACGATTCTCTTGTGCTTTTTATTGCTTTCTGCTTTAAATTCTTTATTATGTGATAATCTATTATAAGCAGTCTTCTGTGGTACACATTGTCTAAGACACTATGTCCAACATCTATCCTGCGTAGAACAGAATTTCAATTGGCATCAGAGTAGGCACCCTATTTTGTTTGGGTGAGATTTATGGAAGGTATTCTATTCAAATGGACTATACTAAGGAAGGAGCATCAATCAATATACCACATATCTTGGATGGTACCAATTATGATTATTGGAAAGTTAAAATGATTGCTTTACTTAAATCCATGGTCAACAAAACATGGAAGGCTATAATAAAAGGTTGGAAACACCCTGTGACTACCTCTTAAGATGGAACATCAATCTCAAATCCAGAAGCCGAGTGGTCTAATGGTGAAGATGAAGAAGCTCTCGGGAACTCCAAAGCTCTAAATGTTATTTTCAATAGTGTAGACAAGAATATGTTTAGATTAATCAACACGTGTAGTGAAGCCAAAGAGGCATGAGAGATTCTAAAAAATACACATGAAGGTGCATCCAAAGTTCGTTTGTCAATCAATTAAACAAAACTTATTAGGAAAGGAAAATAGCCAGATTTAGGGTCTAATTGATTAAGACAGTTCATAATCGATTATGTGGAGAGCTCGCTCCATAATTTATTAAATGATGTTCTAAGGATTAGAGATTGATTTTTTGCCTTCCTAATTGATTATGATGCTTCCTAATAGATTAACAAATGACCATAAATGATTTTTAGAAGGTTTTGAAAAAGATTAAGCTTGTAAAATCATTTTGAGTGTGTGTGTGTGTGTGTATTGAAGGCGAGAAAAATACACAAGAATGGGGTTGAATTATGTTTGCGAAATTCGTTTTACTTCTGAACCAAAGTTCAAATTCCAAAACTGAGTTCAGAATCTGATAATAAGTGCAACGGAAAATGTAACAGAAGTAAAGTAAAAACAACAAAGAACATACAATAGTTATCCTGGTTCCTCTCCCATATGAGAGTACTCTAGTCCCATTGCCTTGCAAGAGATTTTCCAATATAATCAACCCGATTACACTTGCTTATACAGAGATGTATAAGACTTTCCTTGCTCAGACCTCCAGTCTAAGACTTTCTTGCTCAATCAACACCTGATCGAGACTTCCTACTTATATCCTTAGATCCTAAGACTTCCCTTGCTCAAACCACCTGGTTCAAGACTTTCCTTCTTAGACACACTACGTAAGACTTCCCTTGCTCAGATCCTCGATCCAAGACTTCCCTGCTCTGACTCACTGTCTAAGACTTCTCTGGTCAAGCCTACAACAATAGACTTTTATCTAAACTGACTGTTTAGAGAAGGAATCACTTACAACAACACTTGATAAACAATCAGATGTGTTCAAATATAATACAACACACTTTTACAAAGGATTCTTAAGCTATACAAGAATAAGACCTCTTTATAGATTTTGCTTCTGATATGCAGTGGGTGTATTTCTCAATTGTAGTTGCAGCGTTATTTCTTGAGTTGATCTTCAAATCTTCTTCCCCTTTTATAGCTGAAGAAATATAGTCGTTGGAGCATCCACAACGGCTATAATCAGATCAAATTTTCTAGTACATTTTATTTTCCAATAAAGCATGTGTTGGAACTTTTAGTCAAGGAATTATCCACATAACAAGGCCTTTGTCCATAGGACTTATCTATGATTCAAGTACAACGCAATCTGTTGAAGATAATGTCAATATATCTCGAGTTTCGTGTTAGCAGAACTGAGTTGACACTACTCAGTCTCAGAGGCATCCACAACACGCTTCTGATTCTGGAGTGTACTAGCACCTGCTTTCTGATCCGACTTTCTCACGAGTGTATGATCAGAACCAAACCAAAGCTACTTTTGTGTCAAAACCAGTTTCATCAACTAAATATAATGTTGCACACACGAACCAGCTTATTAGAAATCCTAATTGTTTTTCAAATACTTTGTCATCATCAAAACCTTAGAGAATACATGGTATTAACCAAACTTGTCTCAACAATCTCCCCCTTTTTGATGATGACAAATTTAAGTAAAAAAAACAATTAGTAGTAGATTAATTACTCAATAACTTTTTGGGTCTGAGGTTTGTAAGCTCCCCTTGTGTCAAACAGTCTTAGAGGTGAGGTTTGTAAGCTCCCCCTATATAGAATAATGAATCCACTCCAAGGGTGAGGTTTGTAATATTCCCCTAAATAGGATCACCAACCTCATCCAGATCCAAAATTAATCTAGAAGAATACTCAATACATTCTCCCCATTTCCCATCAATCAAAAAGGCAGAAGAAGAAAGAGCTTCAGCGATTAATAATGGTTTCTAAATAATTCATAGTTGAACACCAGTTAGTAACAAGTTTATCAATCAACCCAACTTGTTGTACATGAGTAACAACACCCTATTGAATAAGAATCATAGAAAGAACCTTACCAAAAGGAACAAGAAAAGATAATTCCTCATGATATGTAAGTATCTCTTCTTTCAGATAATTGAACATAGACAGAGGCATATTGATCTTAATTTTGGAGACTAGGAACAAAATAAAGTGTTTGTTATCAGAAGAAAACCATCATGTCCCCTTTTCTCTAGGCCTTAGATTGGTCCCCATAATTTGGTACCATACTTTTCCTATAGGAGTAAGAGTAAAAGGACTTTCAGCAGTGCCTTTACTTCCATAGATGATGTGCATATGATTCGCAAATTGGTTGTTATGTTTGTAGATCTCAACAGTAACTCCATCTTCCTCGCACTTTATTACTTGAGAGATGATTTTAGAGTTGATTACAATAGGGAAACCATAGACAACATACATAATTTGACAATAATCTAGCTCATTCTGGATAGATAGGTCCATAAGCATTGCAAAATATTCATCCCATTTCTGAAAAATAAATATCTGAAACTATCTGTGAAAGATTATTCACCATCAATTCATTGAAGTCAGCTGTATATTCTTTTAGAATATCTAGATCATGTATCTCTCCTTTAATGGTTTTTGAAGACATTTTTAAGAAGAAATACTGGTTTGAAGAACAGTGATCTCACAAAATTATCTTATATAGAAGATATCTTATGAGATCAGGAGAATACACAGGTAACCACATAATACATAGAATGCTAATTTATAAGCAAGTATGTATTAAATGTGTGGACAATTATGAGTCTGAATAAAAACAATTTAGAATTTTTGTCAGTACACTCCTTTTAATAAACCAAATTTCATAGCAAATTTTGAAATAAGAGTGATAGTCACGTCCCTTCAGTCTTGAGACTTTCAGAGACGGCTGCCCATCAAAGCTGTATTTCAAAAAACTTTTAAGTATTAGAGTGTAAGACAAGGATTCTTATTTTATCATGCTCAAGAGTAGTCCATTAGTTAATTCAAAGCACATAGCAAGGAATTAAACAAATTACATTCTGCTTTAAGCAAAGCAATCAAGGAAGAAAGAGATTATATACCCGTTATCCATGCTTTTTTAGGCCATACTTAGAGACATATCCCAAAAAAACATTCCAACTGAAAATTTTCAGAATCCAAAGATTCCTCCAATACTCTATTCAGAAGATAAGCATTTATTCAGCGACAAAAACCATATTCAGATTTTTCTTAATATAATTAAATTGAGAAATAGCTAAGGGTTTTGTAAATATATCAGCCCATTGATGTTCAGAATCAATAAACTGAATATCTATAACACCCTTCTGAACATAGTTTCTTATAAAATGATATTTAATTTCAATATGCTTGGTTCTAGAATGTTGAATTGGATTCTTTGTTAGACAGATAGCAGCAGTGTTATCACAAAGGATATGAATATTGTTTCCAAAAATCTGATAGTCTTCAAGTTGATATTTCATCTATAGTAGTTGAGTACAACAATTAGCAGCTGAAATGTATTATGCTTCTGTTGTAGACAGATCAACAGTTGCTTGTCTTTTGCTACCCCAAGAGATAAGGTTTTCACCTATGAATTGACAGGTTCCACTAGTGGATTTCCTTTCAATTTTATCTCCGGCATAGTCAGCATCACAGAATCCAACCAACTTATAATCTAAAGATTTCTCATAAAGAAGTCCAAGATTGATTGTTCCTTTCTGATACCTGAAGATCCTCTTAATAGTTGTTAAGTGAGGCTCTCTAGGATCTGATTAGAATCATGCACACAAATATACACTGAATAGAATATTAGGTCTTGAAGCAATGAGATAGAGTAAAGAACCTATCGTACCTTGATATTTAGTTGGATCCACCTTAGCACTGCATTCTTCATCATTTAGATTGAAAGTTGGATGAATAAGAGTTGACAAGACTTTGCATTCATCAAGATTGAACTTTTTCAAGAGCTCTCTTGTGTACTTTGACTAATTAATGTAAATACCTTCAGAATTCTGATTAATTTGAATTCCAAGAAAGTATTTTAATTCACCCATCATGCTGCTCATCTCAAATTCAGCCTGCATAATTTTAGAAAATTCTTGACAAAGAGATGCATTAGTTGAACCAAAAATTATGTCATCAACATAAATTTAAACAATCAAGACTTCTTCTTCTATAGTTTTCCTAAATAGTGTAGTGTCAACCTTGCCTTTAACAAAACCATTTTCAAGCAGAAAATTACCCAATATCTTATACCAAGCTCTTGGAGTCTGTTTGAGACCATAGAGTGATTTCTTGAGCTTGTAGACAAAGTCTGGATGGTTTGGATCTATAAATCCTGGAGGTTGCTTGACACACACTTCTTTAGTAATAACTCCATTTAGAAAAGCATTTTTCATGTCCATTTGATAGAGTATAATGTCATGGTCGATGGCGTAAGAGAGAATAAGTCTTATGACTTTTAACCTTGCCACAGGAGCAAAGGTTTCAAAGAAGTCAATTATATCTTGCTGAATGTAGCCTTGAGCTATAAGTCTAGCTTTGTTCCTAACGACTTCTCCAAGTTCATTAAGCTTGTTTCTAAAGACCCACTTGGTCCCAATGATGTTTTTCTTCTATGGTCTTGGACCAAGATCCCACACACCATTTCTTTGAAACTGATTTAGTTCATCTTGCATAGCCATGATCCAACCATTATCTGTCAAGGCATCATTAATAGAAGGAGGCTCTATCAATGAAATAAGTCCAAGCATTGAATGATCATTTCTAAACGCAGATCTGGTCCTCAATGACTCATCTTTAGTACCAATATTTTCCCTTCTGGATGAAATGCTTTATATTTAAACGATCTCTTAGGTTGAACCGAGGATTTAGTGCCATTTTGAGCAATCACCGAATCAGTAACAGTAGGACCAGTTGGAGTACCTTCAGTTTCTGCAGCATCTGGTATTTCTTCTGATATTGTAATAGATTTTGAAACTTCATCCTCTATACACTTTTCATTGGGAACACATACCACAAGTTGTTCTTCAGAATTCTGGATGCCTCCATAGATAACATTTTGGGCCAAAGTCTCTGACTTGTCAAGGTCGGATATTTTGTCATCAAATTTAACGTGCATAGACTCTTCAACCACTCTGGTTTCTGAGTTATACACTCTATATGCTTTTGAGCATTCAGAGTATCCCAAAAAGATACCCTTTTGAGCTTTAGCATCAAATTTCTTTAGGTAGTCCTTATTATTAAAAATGTAACAAATACATCCAAATTGATGAAAATAAGAGATGCTTGGTTTTCTACCTTTAAATAATTCATACGATGTTTTATCCAAAATTGGTCTAATATAGATTCTATTCTGAATATAACAAGCAGTATTAACAACTTTTGCCCACAAGTACTTAGGGGTTTTATTTTCATGAATCATCGTGCCATCTCTTGCAAAGATCCGTTCTTTCTCTCAACAACCCCATTTTGTTGTGGAGTTTAGGGAGAAGAGAACTCATGGATAATTCCATATCTTTCACAAAATGACTCAAATGATTCATTTTCAAATTCTCCCACGTGGTCGCTTCTGACCTTCAGAATCTTTATTTCCATCTCAGATTGTACTTAAATGCAGAAGGTGCTAAAAAATTCGTATGTTTCATCTTTAGATCGAAGGAACTTCACCTAAGCCCATCTGCTGAAATGATCAACAATAACCAAACCGTATTTCTTCCCACTGATTGAAGCAGTCCCAATAGGACCAAATAAATAAATGTGAAGCAATTCTAAGGGTCTAGAAGTATAGACAATGTTCTTAGTTTTAAAATAGGTTTTCACAATCTTTCCAACTTGGCATGCTCCACAAATAGCATCTAAGTGATAATCAATATTTGGCAGCACTTTATCAAGTTTTTGCTTGCTAAGTTTAGAGATTAATCCCTTGTTAGCATGGTCTGACCTTTTGTGCCAAATCCATTTCTCATCACTCACTGTCATCAGGAAAACGACTTCTGATCAGCCAATTTAGAAAGATTGATTTTATAAATATTTCCCTTTCTTTTTCCTTTGAATTCAACAGTTTTGTCAGCATTAACAATGGAGCGGGAATTCTTATTAAACAATATTTCACATCCACTGTCACACAACTGGCTTATACTTAGTAGATTATGTTTCAAGCTATCTACCAGCCAGACCTTACTAATAAGATTTGAGAATTAACAATGGTACTAGTACTAATTATTCTTCCCTTCTGGCCTCCTCCAAAACCCACATTTCCCTCCTCTTTCAGATTCAGGGTTTGGAACATATGCCTTTCTCCGGTCATATGTCGTGAGCAGCCACTGTCCAGGTACCAGGATTGGCTTTCCATCATTTCCTTTGGGCATATCTGCAGCAAAGATAATTTGAGATTTAGGTACCCATACGCATATGGGTCCTTTCTTGTTAGTTTTAACAAGTTCTTTTCTATTTTATCCTTTTCTAAGTAAGAAGCTTTAACTTCACTCCAAGCTTTTTGGTTGGAGTTATTTTCAATCTTAGTTACAGAATTAGTCTTAGCCCTTGATCTAGAAGTATTGGATACTGAGGATATTAGAACTTCTGAATTATCAGGTTCTGATATTACAAATTCATAACTTTCACAATACTGGAAGCATGAACAAAATAGTTACTCAACACTATTTGAGTAATGGTGGATGAGTAAGAATTTGGGATAACTTTTGATGAAACATCATAACTAGAACATTCTTCATTATACCCTAAACCTTCTCTATTAAATTTGCCAACTCCATAAATCATAGATGCAAGTTTAGTTCAATCAATGTCAGGTGTAATGAATTTATGAAAAGCTTGATTATGCTTACCCAGAGATGAACATTCATTTTGGGATGTTCTAATTTCTTTTAATTCCTCTTTCAAAATGAAATTATCTCTTTTTAAAATTTTAACTAACTGGCTTGATCCTTACAATAATTTATAAGATTATTAGCATATGAAATAAAGTTGGAGTAAGAGTATACCTCATATTCGTCTTCAGATTCAGATAATAGTTCTTCATTAAATGAGTTTACCATTAGTGCAAGATTTACATCATCTTCCTTTTCTGAATATTCATCATCCAACGTTTTCCATGTTGCCATAAAGTAATTCTCGAACTTGTTTTTGAAGTTATCCTTCTGATAGCTTCCTTTCTTCTGACTGACTTTTTGAAGATCGGGACAGTCATTTCTGAAGTGACCAGGCTTGTTGCAGTTGTAGTAAATCATGTCTTCTTCTTTGAAGTTGGATCTCTTATTGCTTTTAGGAAATCTCCAATTTTTTATGGCCATTTGCTGAAATCCTCTGATGAAGCAAGCCATGTCATCATCATCAGATCTTCCATCAAACTCTTCTTCAGAAGTTTCATCATGTTTACTGCTCTTAGAAGATCTTCTGGAATTTTCCCTAGATTTTTCAGAAGTAAATCTCAAAGCAAGAGATTTAAGTTTCTTTGAAGACTCATCTCCATTTAGTTCAATCTCATGACTTTGAAGATTGCTTATTAGACTTTCAAGAGGCAGCGTATTCAGGTCCTTAGCTTCCCGAATATCTATTACTTTAGGTCTAAACTTGTGAGGAAGACTTCTCAGAATCTCCTTCACATGATCTACTCTAGAGTAGCTCTTGTTCAGCACTTGAAGGCCTGATATGAGAGTCTGAAACCTGGAGAACATGGTTTCAATATCCTCATCATCCTTCATCTTGAACAGCTCGTACTTCTGTATCAACAAGTTAGCTTTTGCTTCTCTAACTTACTGATTTCCTTCATAGGTAGAGCATAGAGATTCAAAGACAGTCTTTGCAAAAGGCTTATCAATGATTTTCAAATACTCAGCATGTGGTAGAGCATCCACCAGAATACCCTTCACTCTATGATGCCTTTTGTAAATTTTCTTTTGAGCAGGAGTCAGATTTTTACTGTCAAATACCATACCAATGCTATCAACATTGATTTCAATATCATCTTCAAGTATATCCCGTAGCTCATCATCAAGTCCAGTGATATACGTATACATCTTGCTTTTCCACCATTCAAACTCAATGGAGTCACCACTAAATACATAAGGTGTAGCATAGTAATGATTTCTCTCAGAGCTACTGTAATCATAGGGAAATCCCCTTACTGAGGTACTGCCATTAGTATCCTTAGTAGCCATATTTTTCTAGTTATATCTTTGAATGTGCCATTGTTAAGTGTTACGTACAGACCTTGCTCAGATGCCAACTGGAGGTGAGAAAAATACACAAGCAGAGGGGTTGAATTGTGTTTACAAAATTCGTTTTACTTCTGAACCAGAGTTCAGATTCCAACACTGAGTTTAGAATATGATAATAAGTGCAGCGAAAAATGTAACAGAAGTAAAGTAAAAATAACAAAGAACACACAACAATTATCCTGGTTCCTCTCCCAACTGAGAGTACTCTAGTCCCCTCGCCTTGCAAGAGATTTTCCACTCTAATCAACCCGATTACACTTGCTTATACACACATGTATAAGACTTTCCTTGCTCAAACCTCCAGTCTAAGACTTTCCTGCTCAATCAACACCTGATCGAGACTTCCTGCTTAGATCCTCAGATCCTAAGACTTCCCTTGCTCAAACCACCTGGTTCAAGACTTTCCTGCTTAGACACACTGCCTAAGACTTCCTTTGCTCAGATCCTCGATCCAAGACTTCCCTGCTCAGACTCACTGTCTAAGACTTCTCTAGAGACTTTTATCTAAACTGATTGTTTAGAGAAGGAAAACTTACAAAAACACTTGATTAACAATCATAGGTGTTCAAATATAATACAACATACTTTTACAAAGGATTCTTAAGTTATACAAGAATAAGACCTCTAAACAGATTTTGCTTCTGATATGCAGTGCGTGTATTTCTCAGTTGTAGTTGCGGCATTATTTCTTGAGTTAATCTTCAAATCTTCTGCTCCTTTTATATCTGAAGAAATATAGTCGTTGGAGTATCCACAACGTCTATAATCAGATCAAATCTTCTAGTACATCTTCTTTTCCAATAAAGCAGGTGTTGGAACTTTCAGTCAAGGAATTATCCACAGAACAAGGCCTTTGTCCAGAGGATTTATCTATGATTGAAGTACATCACAATTTGTTGAAGATAATGTCAATATATCTCGAGTCTCGTGTTAGCAGAACTGAGTTGATACTACTCAGTCTCAGAGGCAGCCATATCACGCTTCTGATTCTGGAGTGTACTAGCAGCTTCTTTCTGATCAGACTCTCTCACGAGTGTATGATCAGAAGTGAACCAAAGCTACTTTTGTGTCAGAACCAGTTTCATTAACTAAATATAATTCTGCACACACGAACCAGCTAGTTAGAAATCCTAATTGTTTTTCAAATACTTTGTTATCATCAAAACCTTAGAGGATACATGGTATGAACCAAACTTGTCTTAACATGCATTACTTTTGTGTCTTGAAAGCTACTCGTATTTAATTATACACTATTGATCCTTAACATATAAAATTACACTGAGGCACAAGATCAAACAAATTTTCAAAGACTTTAGTTCCTTTGATGTTGATCTTAACATTTGATTTTCTCTACTCAACTTTGGTTATTTTTTATACACTTCACTCTTTTCCTTCTTTAATCATTGTTCCAGACTGGCCCAATGGCTAGGCATGGCCCAATCCACTTCTGCTCCCAGAACGGCCCAATAGCCTAGGCCCTGCCAGTTAAGGGCAAAAAAAAGCATTCTCTCCTCTGCCCCTCCTCCGAGGAAGGCTGGCCAGCTGACCTCCAGGATCAGCTGCCCTTTGTCACATTTATGCCCGTCACGCACGGTTCCACCATCCAGAAATAGTCACGACGCCCTTGCCCGTGACCACACCCTTACTCATAGCAACGGCTAGTTCCGAGCACTTATATCCGTCTCAACAGCTAGTTTCTGGAAGTTACCTATTCTTGGGAAGCGAATATCTCGCCCCCAAAATAGGGACCAATGGCCAAGCACTGGAGGCGTTATAAAAACCCTCTCATTTGAGAGGGTCAGGTATTCAATAATCATCCTAAGACATACTCACTTTGTACTTGCCTTCTCTTTTTCCGATTCTTACTTTAGCATCGGAGTGCCTTGTAGGTACACCCCTCCTCATCCTTTGAACCCAACATCGCAGACGAAGTCTCAGACCCACTTCTGGTTCTTATCAGTCGGTAAGATCAGTGGCGCCGTCTGTGGGAAACTCTGTTCTCCTCGCCTTTCTTTCCCCGTAAATCCAAGACCAAAGCAGTTATTTCAAGATTCCGATCATGGCCACCCATGACAACGTCAATGATGCTCGCAACACCGTCGTCCTCCCTGTCAGTAAGATAGACACTGACGGAGCAACCCCCTCTCTTGGGAACGACGCTCATCAGCAAAGGGATGGAGCCACCGCGTCTCCTTCCCCGGATTGCGCTGACAACATTGAGGTCCAGCCCTTTGAGGACCATCAGCCCGTCCCAGTTCCGCCCAACACCGATCCGGCCATGACTGCCCTACTCGAGGCCCTTAACAAAACAAATCTTCTAATCCTCCAGCAGAATGCAAGAATTGGAGCCTTAGAAGAGACCCGCCTCCTCCGCCGAGGCGAGAGCGCCATAGATCTCAGAGTCCTTATCCCAGACGAGGAAGAGACCGTCGGGTGCCAGCGGAGCCAGAATCCCTGGCAGTAAGAAAGCGCGACCATACTCCTCCCCGGAGCCAGCACTCCCCAAGGGCCAAGAGAACCATAAGGGATCTACGGACAGAGCATCAGCGTTCGCCTCCGCCCAGATCCAAGGACCGGGCACTAACTCTTTCTCCCCGCCGAGATCGCGGTACTCTCCTGGGACGTAGTACCCATTCTCGTTCGCGGTCGAGCAGCAACAACGACGATGACCCATTATCCCAAGAGATCATGGCCACACGCCTACCCATAGGGCTGGAGAAACTTCCACCCCTAGGCACATACGATGGCACTACAGATCCAGACGAGCACATCGAGAACATCGATGCCCTGCTCAACTACTGTGGCGTCAGAGGCGTCATCAAATGCAGATTGTTCCCGACCACACTGAGGAAGGGAAAAATGTCATGGTACAAGAGCCTCCCCTTCAAATCAATCACATCTTGGAGGCAATTGGGGAGGATGTTCTCTAGCCATTTCACATCCTCTCGTCGTCACCCAAAGACGGAAGCCTCCCTTAAGGCCATCATTCAAGGGAAAGACGAATCTCTTCGAGCATATATCGAAAGATTCAATAAAGAAGCCATCCAGGTCTCCACGGCCGACGACATGAAGAAGTACTTGCTCGAGCGAGGAATCCATCCCTGCAGCGACTTTGCCAAGGCGGTTGGCATTGAGACTCCAGCGACACTGGACGCCCTCCTCCTCAAGGCTCAGGCGTATATCCAGTACGAAGAAAAGGAAGCTGCGAACACTGCCCCGGACTCGAGGCACCAAGAGAGTGTCAGGTCCTCCAAGCACGATGACTCCACGTCAACTCGTAGGGGAGCAGAGAAAAGATGGGATGACCGCCCCCGGGAATCCCGAGATCACAAAGGCCCTTCTGTCCATTTTCACGAGTACACTCCGCTGACCGTCTCTCATGAGAAGATTCTCTTCGAATGTCCGAACTCGGAGTTCCGGCAGGCAGAGGTCCGTTTCTCGAAGCAGATACCAGCTAAATCGAACACAAATAAGATGAAGTACTGCCGGTTCCACAAGAGCCACAGGCACATGACAGATGACTGCATCCATCTCTAAGATGCAATTGGGATATTAATCAGGGATGGGCACCTGAAACAGTTCGCGAAGAAGAAGGACGCTCCTCGGCAGGACGCCTGGGAATCAAAGAAGGTCGAAGAGGAGATACCTTCCTCTGACGAGACCAGTCTTCAGGTCACCATGAGCATATCACGGCCGGAAGACTTCTATGTCCCCGAGGGGCTCAACATCCCTCCTTACTTCACTGCACACAGCCCATGGAAAACCATCCCCTCTGCTATGGTCATCTAGGGAGGGGGATTCAACAAGGTGACCGTGGGATCCGTGAAAAGGAAATTCGAGCACCTCATCAACACAAGCTCGAACTGGATTTCTACACTTGATAAGGTATGGGGAGAGTCGATTCCCATCACCTTCTACCACGAGGAACTCCTCGGCAGAGCTCCCAACTCCAACATTCCTCTGCTCTTAAGGGCGCAAATGGCCAACTTCGACGTTCGGCGAATTCTGGTCGACTAGGGAAGCTCGGTCGACATCATGTACTCCCAGTTGTTCTCCACACTTCAGCTGGATGAGACACACCTGAAGCCCTACGTAGGCTCTGATCTACAAGGCTTCTACAGGCCAGTCACAAAGCCGTGGGGGTACGTGGAGCTGATCATCACCTTCAGGGTAGCAGAAACGGCCAGATTTATCAAAGTCCAATTCCTGGTCATTGAATGCTCATCCCTCTCCCAATGCATCTTAGGACGAACAACTCTGGCCAAATTGGTAGTCGTGTCCTCCATCGTGCACCTGAAGATGAAGTATTACACTTACAAAGGGCTCGTTGCCACCCTACACGGAGATATAGAAGCAGCGAGAAGGTGTTTCGAGGCAGCCTCAAAAGGGATAAACACCATCTTCGCCCGACCAAAGACTCTTAGTAAGCCTGCTCTGCCCTACAGCTTTAAAGAGGCGAAACCGCTGCCCCGCGTCGACTCCATCGACCTCGACATCCGTTTCTCCAAGAACGACTTGAGGGACCAAAAAAGGAAGGGGGAAGGAGATTCAACCAAGCTCGATCAGCCCTTCCACATCAACCACCTGCAGCGAGACTGCCCATCCGATGCGGCCAATCCCGGATGGTGAGTTCGAACTAGTCCTCCTCGATGACGACCCTCACAAGGGAGTGAAGATTGGGACCGGCCTCTCCGACCTTGCGAGGATGCAGCTAAAATCCTGCCTCCGGGAGAATGCAGATCTGTTTGCATGGAGCGCCTCGGAGATGCCCGGGCTGGATCCTGAGGTGGCCTGCCACCAACTCATCATCGACCCCGCCGTTAAGGCAGTAGCTTAACATAGGTGAAAACAGTCTCCGAAAAAAACGGAGGCTGCCGAACAAGCTGTAAAAGACCTCCTAGAGGCAAATTTTATTTCGGAAGCCAAGTACACTACTTGGTTTTCCAATGTGTTACTTGTAAAGAAATCAAATGGAAAATGGAGAATGTGTGTTAACTATACCAATCTTAATAGGGTCTGCCCTAAAGACGTCTATCCCCTCCCCAACAAAGACAAATTAGTTGATAATTCTGCCGGTTTTAAACTATTGTCTTTCATGGATGCGTATTCGGGCTATAACCAAATACCCATGGCCAAAATCGATAAAAGGTACACAACTTTCATGACCAAATCAGGCAACTATTACTACAACGTAATGCCCTTCGGCTTGAAAACGCTAGCGCTACCTACCAAAGAATGATGAACAAAGTCTTTCGAGGAGAGATCGGGGATATGCTCGAAGTTTACATGGACGACATGATCGTAAAATTCCATGAGGAATCTGATCACACGCTTCATCTAAAGAAAGTCTTCGAGCAGGTCAGGAAGTACAAGATGCGCTTTAACTCGGAGAAGTGCACGTTCGGGGAACGGCAGGCAAGTTCCTCGGTTTCTACCTAATAGAACGAGGAATCGAAGCCAACCCTAACAAATGCAGAGTCTTCTCCGAGTTCCCCACGCCGAATTCGAAATAATCAATCCAAGCTCTGAACGGGGTGCTCGCCTCTCTGTCCTAGTTCGTGGCCAAATCTACTCAGCACGCGCTCCCTTTTTTCAAACTCCTCCGCAAAGAGGCAGCCTTTGAGTGGACGGAGGAATGCGACAAAGCCCTCCTCCATCTAAAATAAGCACTATCGGAACCACCAGTGCTCTTTCGGCCTGATAACGGGAAGACCCTTTATCTCTATCCACCGTTGCAACCGAGGCTGTCAGCGCTGCCCTCATTCGTGAAACCCCTGATGGGCAGAAGCCCGTATACTTCGCGAGCAAGGCACTGCAAGGACTGGAACTTAGGTACCATCAGATCGAAAAGGTTGCCCTGGCCTTCATCAACCCAGCGAGGAGGCTGAGGCAAAATTTTCTAGCCCACATCATCATGGTACACACGGACCAGCCTGTGAGGCAACTATTGGGCCGCCCAGACATGACCGAAAGGATGCTCAAATGGTCGCTAGAAATATCCGAGTTTGACATCCAATAGGAAATCAGAAAGCCCTCAAAGCTTAAGCACTGGGCGGCTTCGTGGAGGAGATGACCTTGCCCCGCCTCCCCGACTTGCGGAGCTCGCAAGTAGACAATCATTGTGGACGGAGCGACCTGCTCGGCAGGAAGCGGAGAAGGCATCATCCTGGTCGAGGTCTCACTCACCCTATCTTCTCCCACCTCTATCAATCAGGAAGAGTATGTGGCTTTCCTCACAGGTCTACGCCTCGCCGAAGACTTGGGAGCCGAGGAAGTCGTAATCTGTACAGATTCTCAGCTCGTGGCCCTCGAGGTACAGGGAGAGTATCAGGCCAAGAATGACAACCTATCCAAATACTTGACATTGGTTAAGGTAAAGATGACGAAGTTCACATCGGTGGAGGTAAAGTACGTTCCCCGCGAACATAATGTCTGTTCAGATATCCTGTCAAAGCTGGCGAGCACAAAGAAGAAGGGAGAAAACAAATCTGTCATCCAGGAGGTACTTCCTCGACCTAGCATCGAGAGAACTCCCACGACCCTCGACGTGCATGTCATTGGCGACAATGACTGCTGGATGACCCTAGTCTACAAGTACCTCGCAAAGGAAGAACTACCATCCGACCCAAAGGAAGCCAGCTTGGTCAGACGCAGAGCCTGTTCCTATATCCTGGTTGAAAATAAGCTCTACAAATAGGGGTTCTTTGTAACACCCTTCTACCCCAAAGAACATTGACGATAATTATAAACAGTTATATCAGAGTATATCACCACAAAGGTGCCACATTTCATCATAAAACTTCATAATAATGTCCTACTCCGTAACACGGGTTCTATCATCATAAATTCAATCAAACACTACACAGCGGAAATTCACAAAAAATAACATAGGTCATAACTCCAAATGTATTCAAAACAAGAAACTCATAGCGTCATGATGTCAACCAAAAAAAGAACATAATGGTTCGATTCAAACCTCCTGACCCGATGTTACATATCAGAGCAAGACCCTCTACTCAACATAAATAACCAGGATACTTCAAAATTAAATCTTTACGCACCAAGAGAGCTAATCCTGATCACCTGCACGTTACCCACGTGGAGGAAACATTCAAACAGGCAGGGTAAGTAATCACAAATCATTATACAAGATATAAAGATAAGATATATTAAGATAGAAATCTTCATCATAATGTCAAGTAAAACCACACCACAATATCATTAATCACCATTAAACTCACAAATATGCCATGCCACTTAGTATGTAATGCAACATCAAAGACTCCTGCATGTGGTACCGATTCATCATTTTGATGGACACTGGGTCATCACCCTCCAAAGATCCACACCAATAGGATTGATTCTAAACAAGAACCGGAGCACGTCATAAACACCCTAATCCACACAATGGGATTGAAGCCACCACTGGACTGAAGTCCTCACATCGTCACTGGACCGAAGTCCTAAAGTATGTTATGAATGCATGATGCAAAACGTCATAATAATCATCATCACATCATCATCAAAGTTGCATCTTCATTCATGAAAATTTGTCAAAACATCATAGTATTACATCATTATTATGCGTCATAATTCTTCACATTACTCCACAAATCCTCAGGTTATATTCATCAAAATACAGCACATCAATTACTCAAGGCATACGGACAACAAAACCCAAGACAACACAAGAAGAAAAGAAAGAAGAAAAAAACGTTTGCTCCTGCTCGCGAAACAGCTCGCTCGCCTGGGTTTCGCTCGGCGAAGCAGGGGAAAATTTCCTCCCCCATACAAAGTCCAGTAGCACTGCTATTCTACCCCTCACTCGCTCATTCTTTCGCCTGGCGACCTCCAAGCAAACCAGCTTCGCCCGGCGAAACGTGCGTAACAACAAATTCTGCTTCTGCATTTTTGCATCAAACCAGACCCAAACCCCTTACGATTTCCACCTCTCACAGTACGAAAATGCACACAAATCACATAGTAATTATAATCCAACAACAACACTTCATCATAGACTTCATATATATCATCTTATACCTCTAGAAACCCCAATTTCATCACAATACATCTCACTTTCATCACAATCTCACCATTCCCCAAAACCCCAAAAACTAACTACATACATCTACACTCTATATCCATTACAATGAAAAGAAATACTCCCCATACCTTAGATAATTCGATTCTAATCTTCCTCTTGAGTTTTATCGAAATTGCTCTGAGCCCTAG
Organism: Lathyrus tuberosus; assembly: GCA_022829125.1. NCBI lineage: Eukaryota > Viridiplantae > Streptophyta > Magnoliopsida > Fabales > Fabaceae > Lathyrus > Lathyrus tuberosus. The sequence continues at coordinate 16,327,925 of JALAZF010000031.1, forward strand.
CTTCTTCCTCTTCCTTTCCTCAGATTCGCTCTCCAAAAACACTTGTTCATAATGAATTTCTCACTTCTCTATTTTCCCTTTTGTCCAACATACCCTTAGGACCTCTAATATGTCTTCCCAACTTCGTCCTCACTTATTCCACCTAACATTACCATCTTGCCCTTAGTGTTCCACTCCTTTTATTTAGAATAATAATAATAATTTAAATAAGATTATTCACATTATTCCACTATTATTATTATCAAAATAATTCTAATTAATCATACATTGTCTAAATATCCTCAATATTCTCTTAACTCCCCAATACCCCACAACACAATTCATCAGGCATCATAATATTTCACCAAATTCACCGAAATCACGAATATTCATAATAAATCAATTAAATAAATATTCTAATTATTTTGGGGTCTTACAAATCTCCTCCACTTAAAGAATTTTTGTCCTAAAAAATTACCTGAAGAAAACAGGGTCGGATACGACTCCCTCATTTGATCTTCAAGCTCCCAAGTCCAACTCTCACTAGCTGGTCCACCCCACAACACCTTCACCAAAGGTATGTATTTACCCCGCAGTTGTTTCATTTCTCGTCCATCTATCCGCACAGGTGATGGTTCAACATTCAGGTTATCTCTTACCTGTACGTCATCCATTTGGATCACATGCAACGGATCTGAAATATACTTCCTCAACTGAGATACATGAAACACATCATGTAAATCCGCAAGCAGCGGCGGTAAAGCAATCTGAAAGGCTACCCCCCGTATCCTCTGCGTAATCTGATACGGACCAACAAAATGTGGAGTGAGCTTCCTAGACTTCAAAGCTTGACCCACACCAGTCACCGACGTAACTCTGAAAAACACGTGATCTCCCTCTTGGAATTCAAGTGCCTTCCTTCTCTTATCATGATAACTCTTCTGATGACTCTGCAAAACTCTCATCCTCTCTTGGTTCATCTTAATCTTCTCAATCGCCTCCTGCATAATCTCAGGTTCAAGTACAACACTCTCGCCCGACTCATACCAACACAATGGAGTTCTACATCTTCTACCATACAAAGCTTCATACGGCGTCATCCCAATACTAGCATGAAAACTATTGTTGTATGTGAACTCAATCAACGAAAAATGGCTATCCCAAGATCCTCCTTGGTCTAGTACGCAAGCCCTCTGTAACACCCCTTCTATACCCCGTACAAAAATCGGAATAAACTAATCTTATAAATAAAACATCAGAGCAAAGAATAATTTATCATGATATAGCCAGAGATGTCACACCAACGTGAACTAAAACATTATGCTCATATAGATATATAACAACCTGATAGTCATATAATCATAGGAACTCAGTTCCAAAAATATCCTCGTTCAGTTACAGAATTAAAGCGGAACATCCATAACTGATGTCATCACAAAAGATAAGTATGTCATATACATGTTCATAGAAGCCACCATATACAAGCCAAAAGAAACATCTACACTCGAACCCCGACTACCCGTGTTACATATCAGAGCCGACGGAACGACAAAAGACGAAGACACTAATCTTCGCAAAAGACTCCAGCCTCTAATCTGCAATGCCTCATAGAGCATTAAACCACAGCAGAAGGGTGAGAAACAGGATTATAATATAATTGCATATCATTATATAACACTTAGCAAAATATGCACAATTATTCTCACCACACAAATATGATACTTGTAAACAACACAAGACATATTCAACCCATTTCACACATCAATCACATAAGCATATACATTAACACAATGCATAACAAATCCTTCTCAAAATTCAACACATAAACATTCATGTAATGAATTATGCAAATGCACAGAGACCGACACAACGACTCTATGCATGCGGTACCATTAGTCCCCCAGGAACTCTTGGAATCATCGCTCGTTACTTAGGGTAACTCCCCGTCGGGCATACGATGTTCCCCGTCGCTACCACTTATCACCAAGCATACGACATTATGGATCGTTTTTAGTCCTTTATAATAGGCACACGATCAATACAACAATTGCTTACACCCATAAGGGATCTACAATTCAACATGCATTGTTTACACCCACGAAGGGATCTTACAATGTCTAATTGCATTGTTTACACCCACGAAGGGATCTTACAATGTCTTCATGCATTGTTTACACCCACGAAGGGATCTTACAATGTCTTCAACATGATGCATGTCATATAATGACCCATGGCAATCAAGACTCATACATTAAATCATGCATTTCAAGTACATATAAAGTAATGCACACAATTGCCCAAAATGGCCACAAACACTAATATACCATTCCACAACATCAAATTCCCATCAAAGAATCATCACACAAGCCATCTCATAACATATCATAACATGTCTTACAATATTGAAAAATAACTCAAAATTCCATTTTACGATTTCTCGGAAAAGTCGGCTAAAAGTCGGCCAAAAATAATATTTTCTATCATCATCAAAAAGTACTCATCGACAGCTTCGATTCGGTATAAAGAACTCTTAAATACGATAAACGGTTAACAAGATATGAATATTTCAAAATAACGCAAAACATAAACCGGACGCCCGACACTACGAAACGGTTCGTAAAAACTGTACCGATTGGAGCAAGTTCAGACCCCAAAACTATTTTTCCTAGAAAGAACATCTCGTTAGCTTCCCAACGCTTCGAACGAGGGTTAAAATCGACTTACGGTTCAAGAGATATGAATTTCCGAAAATTACACGAAAACAGAATTTTCACCTACAGCACGCGTCCGTACGACGCGCACAACAACCAGAATTTTGGGGCAGCTGCTGCCAGCCGCGCGAAACCCCTCAAAACCCGACCGATTCTCAGAATTCCCTCAAACAAAACACGCGGTAATATCATATAAATGCATACGGACATATTAGGATCAAGAAAAACCCGATTCCTCGACTTTTCGAAATCACTATTCATACACATAATCAAAACTCAAAAACACAAAATCTTCAATTATCAACCGATTTTAACGAAACGAGTTTCTATAACGTCGGCCTAACCTCACACGACTAAACTACACAATTTGTTTCGAATTTCATCCGTAAAAACTCCCGATTTTATCGATTATGTCAAAAACTAACCTAAACTCAATATATTCCTACACAATCCAAACAATTCAAAAACAAACGGATATAATCGTATACAATGATATAATAACCGAGTTTCGCACCCTTACCCGATAAGAAACCGATTCCCGAAGCTCGTTTGGTGAATTTTCCAACTTTTCTTCACTTTCTCTTCACTTCTCTATTTCTCTCTTTTTCTTCTCTTTTGAAAAAACTCTTACTAACTTTTCTTTTTCTTCTTTTCTAAACTTATAATACTTTCTAACTTACTAACTTATTATATTTTCTTAACTTAAAATCTACACTTCTAATAAATATTAAAACTAACTATTAATTAAATACCACTAATTATAAAATATCTAATATACCCTCTATTCTAATTTTCCCGCGAAATCTCCAAAAACGGTAAAAATACAACATATGTAAAAACAACATATTAACTTACCAACATCATAATTAACATAAATATCTATTAAGTACCCAAAATCCAAAACATCACAGAAACGTACACGCCGCCCGGCGACACATACTTCGCCCGACGAGGCTAATAAAACACCAACTTCACCATTCACATAAATATTGCTCAATTAAATAAAAGACTCAATAACAAAACATCAATTAGCACAAAAATAGGGAATATCAAAAACAGACCGTTACAACTCTCCCCCACTTTAGAAATTTTCGTCCTCGAAAATATTACCTGATTCAAACAACTCCGGATACGACTCCCGCATCCGACTTTCCAATTCCCATGTCAAATTGCCCTCAGCAGCGCCTCCCCACGCGACTTTCACAAGTGCAATCTCCTTGCCTCTTAACCTTTTCAACTCGCGATCTAAAATCCTCACCGGTAAAACCTCAACCGTAAGATTATCTCTTACCTCAACCTCATCCATCGGAATCACATGAGACGGATCTGGAACATACTTCCGTAGCTGTGAAACATGGAAAACATCATGTAGATTCGAAAGATTCGGTGGCAATGCTATCCTGTAAGCCACTGCACCAACTCTTTCGGATATCTGATATGGACCAATAAAACGAGAAGTCAACTTCTTCGACTTCAAAGCACGACCCACACCCGTAACCGGTGTAACTCTCAAAAACACATGGTCGCCTTCTTGAAATTCAAGATCTTTCCTTCTCTTGTCATGATAGCTCTTTTGTCTACTTTGAGAAGCTTTCATCTTCTCCCGAATAAACTTCACTTTCTCCGTTGTTTATTGTACCATTTCCGGTCCAACTATCGTCCTCTCGCCGGTTTCATGCCAACACAAAGGTGTTCGACATCTCCGACCATACAAAGCCTCAAATGGTGCCATACTTATACTCGAATGAAAACTGTTATTGTAAGTGAATTCAATCAACGCCAAATAACCATCCCAAGCACCACCTTGCTCGAGTACACAAGCACGCAATAAATCCTCCAACGATTGAATCGTCCTCTCGGTTTGACCGTCCGTTTGCGGATGATAAGCCGAACTCAATCTTAGCTTAGAACCCAAAGCCTTTTGTAAACTCTCCCAAAACCTCGATGTAAACCTAGGATCTCTATCCGATACAATACTCTTAGGAACTCCATGTAACTTCACCACCACAAGAACATAAATCTCGGCTAACTTCTCCAAAGGATAACTAATATCAATTGGAATAAAGTGAGCAGATTTAGTAAGCCTATCAACAATTACCCAAATAGCATTATGACCTCTTTGCGTATTCGGCAATCCCGTAACAAAATCCATCGATATACTATCCCATTTCCATTCCGGAATATCCAACGGTTGCATAAATCCACTCGGTTTTTGATGTTCCACCTTAGACTTTTGACAAGTTAAGCATGCATACACAAATTGAGCAACGTCCCTCTTTAATCCGAACCACCAAAAGATTTTTCTCAAATCTTGATACATTTTGTTCGCTCCCGGATGAATACTTAAGTTACTTCGGTGCCCTTCTTCCAATATCATCTTTTTTTAACTCCACATCATCGGGAATACAAATACGACAACGGAATCTCAAAACTCCAAAATTATCAACTTTGAAATCTTCATTCTCATTCAACATCAAATCAACGAATTTCAAGTCCAACTTTTGCTTTTCACCTACCGTTGCAAGAAAATCATTTGTAACATGTAGCATACCAAGTCTCACACTTCTCGGCGTCATTTCACAAACTAAACTCAAGTCTCTAAAATCCTCCAAAAGTTCCCATTCTTTCATCATCAATGCGGACATATGTAACAACCTCCGACTTAAGGCATCGGCCACCACGTTTGCCTTACCCGGATGGTAATTCAAACCAAAATCATAATCCTTTAAAAGTTCTAGCCACCTCCTTTGTCTCATGTTCAACTCTTTTTTATCAAATAAATATTTCAAGCTCTTGTGATCACTAAAGACTTCAAATCTCGCACCATAAAGATAATGCCTCCATATTTTCAAAACAAACACCACGGCCGCTAACTCCAAGTCATGTGTAGGATAATTCTTTTCATGCACTCTCAATTGTCTAGATGCATATGCCACAACTTTTCCATCTTGCATCAAAACACCACCTAAACCCGTCAATGAAGCATCACAATACACAACAAATGGTTCATTAGGATTAGGCAAAATCAAGATCGGAGTCGTTGTCAACCTTCTCTTTAGCTCATTGAAACTCTCTTCACAATGAATATCCCAAATGAAAGCCTTTCCTTTACAAGTCAATTGCGTTAAAGGAAGTGCCAATTTCGAAAATCCCTCAATAAACCTCCGATAATAACCTGCCAAGCCTAAAAAGCTTCGAATCTCCGTAACCGACCTAGGAGCCTCCCATTGCATCACCGCATCTATCTTGGATGGATCAACACTAATACCACTACCGGAAATAACATGTCCAAGGAAACTTACTTCCGACAGCCAAAATTCACATTTTGACAACTTAGCATACAATTGTTTTTCTTTCAAAATTTGCAACACAATTCTCAAATGCTCTTCATGCTCCTCTTGAGACTTAGAGTAAATCAAAATATCATCGATGAACACAACCACAAAACGATCCAACTGTTCATGAAAAATACGATTCATGTATTCCATAAACACACCCGGCGCGTTAGAAACCCCGAATGGCATCACGGAGTATTCGTAATGACCATACCGTGTCCTAAAGGCCGTCTTTTGAATATCCTCTCCTTTCACACGAATCTGGTGGTATCCTGATCTCAAATCAATCTTGCTAAAAACATTCGCACCAACCAATTGGTCCATCAAATCATCGATCCTTGGAAGCGGATACTTGTTCTTAATTGTCACTTTGTTCAACTGTCGATAATCAATGCATAACCGCATACTCCCGTCCTTCTTCTTTACCAACAATACCGGAGCACCCCAAGGAGAAACACTTGGCCTTACAAATTTCTTGTCCAACAAGTCATTCAATTGCTTTTTCAATTCTACCAATTCTGATGCCGACATACGATACGGTGCCATCGAAATCGGTCTAGTACCCGGAACTAGATCAATAGAAAATTCAACTTCTCTTTCCGGCGGTACGTCCGTAATATCTTCCGAAAATACTTCTGGAAATTCACACACCACTGGAAACACATCAAGCTCAACTTTACTCTCCACCGACAATGATGCAAACAAACCAAACAATTGAGCTTCGTCCGCTAAAAGTTTCTTCAACTCTTTAGTGGATAGGAAACTCTCAAATTCATCACCTTCCATAGAAGGAAACCTTACTAACTTGTGATAGCAATCTATATGAACTCGATTAAATTGCAACCAGTTCATACCCAAGATCACGTTCAATCCCACCAACGGCAAACATACTAAATCCATAACAAAGTCTTTACCATACATGGTTAAAGGACAACTCATACACACCAAAGATGTATTTACCGACCCTGAAGCAGGAGTCTCAATAACCATTTCAGCACCCATCAAAGTTAACGCAAGATTCAAACGCTTCGCGCACTCAGACGAAATAAACGAATGAGTCGCTCCCGTATCAATAACAGCAACTAAAGGTGTACTATTAATAAAACACGTACCTTTAATCAAACGGTCTGCATTCGTAGTTTGAGTCCCCGCCAATGCAAACACCTTTCCGCCCGCTTGAGCTTGTCTTGGTTTCGTGCACTTTGTACTATAGTGACCATTCTCCCCACAATTATAACACTTGACCGTATTCCTCCTACAATCAGCAGCCACATGACCCGTCAAACCACAATTAGAACACTTGTTCATATTCCTCCTACACTCCGACACACGATGACCCATACCACCACAATTATAACATTTCACAGAAGAATTCATTCCTCCTCCACTCGGCTTCCTATAAAAAGTAGCCTTCTGTTTCCCCTTATCAGCAGAAGTCACATAAGGCCTACCTCTGAACTGCCCTTTTCCTTTCTTATCATTCAGATTCTTGTAATGAGTAGCACGTGCTTTGCTATCCTCATCAAAAATCCTACTTTTGTTCACCAACATTGGAAACTGCCTGATCTCCTGATAACCGATACCCTGCTTGATTTCTGGCCTCAAGCCATTCACAAACTTCAAACACTTTGACCTCTCAGAACCAGCCGTATTATAATTAGGACAGAACTTCACAAGTTCCTCAAACTTAGCAGCATAATCCGCAACAGAGGAATTATCCTGCTTCAGTTCAAGAAATTCAATTTCCTTCTTACCTCTCTCATCTTCCGGAAAATACTTTTCCAGAAAAGCATCCTTGAACACAGCCCATGTAACCACTATTTCATCCTCCTCAAACCTCTGAGAAGCATTCTCCCACCAATCTTCAGCTTCCTTTTCCAACACATGAGTACCAAATTGCACCTTCTGATCCTCGGAACACCTAATGAAACGGAAGATCTTCTCAATCTTCTTCAGCCAAATTTGTGCTCCCTCAGGATCATGAGTACCTTCGAAGCTCGGTGGATTATTCTTCTGAAACTTATCCATACTACGCGACTCCTCGTCCGCCGCAGCATTCGATAAATTCTGCATCGCTTGCGCCATAGCTTGCATGGCCGCAGTCATAGCAGCGTCACGTCTTGCCGCCATAATCTGAACATTCCCAATGATAGCAAATTATGGTTAAACAACCACTCCACAGAGTGCAACAGACCAACAAGACACAACCGACACGACAACATGGTCGGACAAACCAAACATTGGCTCTGATACCACTTAATGTAACACCCCTTCTATACCCCGTACAAAAATCGGAATAAACTAATCTTATAAATAAAACATCAGAGCAAAGAATAATTTATCATGATATAGCCAGAGATGTCACACCAACGTGAACTAAAACATTATGCTCATATAGATATATAACAACCTGATAGTCATATAATCATAGGAACTCAGTTCCAAAAATATCCTCGTTCAGTTACAGAATTAAAGCGGAACATCCATAACTGATGTCATCACAAAAGATAAGTATGTCATATACATGTTCATAGAAGCCACCATATACAAGCCAAAAGAAACATCTACACTCGAACCCCGACTACCCGTGTTACATATCAGAGCCGACGGAACGACAAAAGACGAAGACACTAATCTTCGCAAAAGACTCCAGCCTCTAATCTGCAATGCCTCATAGAGCATTAAACCACAGCAGAAGGGTGAGAAACAGGATTATAATATAATTGCATATCATTATATAACACTTAGCAAAATATGCACAATTATTCTCACCACACAAATATGATACTTGTAAACAACACAAGACATATTCAACCCATTTCACACATCAATCACATAAGCATATACATTAACACAATGCATAACAAATCCTTCTCAAAATTCAACACATAAACATTCATGTAATGAATTATGCAAATGCACAGAGACCGACACAACGACTCTATGCATGCGGTACCATTAGTCCCCCAGGAACTCTTGGAATCATCGCTCGTTACTTAGGGTAACTCCCCGTCGGGCATACGATGTTCCCCGTCGCTACCACTTATCACCAAGCATACGACATTATGGATCGTTTTTAGTCCTTTATAATAGGCACACGATCAATACAACAATTGCTTACACCCATAAGGGATCTACAATTCAACATGCATTGTTTACACCCACGAAGGGATCTTACAATGTCTAACTGCATTGTTTACACCCACGAAGGGATCTTACAATGTCTTCATGCATTGTTTACACCCACGAAGGGATCTTACAATGTCTTCAACATGATGCATGTCATATAATGACCCATGGCAATCGAGACTCATACATTAAATCATGCATTTCAAGTACATATAAAGTAATGCACACAATTGCCCAAAATGGCCACAAACACTAATATACCATTCCACAACATCAAATTCCCATCAAAGAATCATCACACAAGCCATCTCATAACATATCATAACATGTCTTACAATATTGAAAAATAACTCAAAATTCCATTTTACGATTTCTCGGAAAAGTCGGCTAAAAGTCGGCCAAAAATAATATTTTCTATCATCATCAAAAAGTACTCATCGACAGCTTCGATTCGGTATAAAGAACTCTTAAATACGATAAACGGTTAACAAGATATGAATATTTCAAAATAACGCAAAACATAAACCGGACGCCCGACACTACGAAACGGTTCGTAAAAACTGTACCGATTGGAGCAAGTTCAGACCCCAAAACTATTTTTCCTAGAAATAACATCTCGTTAGCTTCCCAACGCTTCAAACGAGGGTTAAAATCGACTTACGGTTCAAGAGATATGAATTTCCGAAAATTACACGAAAACAGAATTTTCACCTACAGCACGCGTCCGTACGACGCGCACAACAACCAGAATTTTGGGGCAGCTGCTGCCAGCCGCGCGAAACCCCTCAAAACCCGACCGATTCTTAGAATTCCCTCAAACAAAACACGCGGTAATATCATATAAATGCATACGGACATATTAGGATCAAGAAAAACCCGATTCCTCGACTTTTCGAAATCACTATTCATACACATAATCAAAACTCAAAAACACAAAATCTTCAATTATCAACCGATTTTAACGAAACGAGTTTCTATAACGTCGGCCTAACCTCACACGACTAAACTACACAATTTGTTTCGAATTTCATCCGTAAAAACTCCCGATTTTATCGATTATGTCAAAAACTAACATAAACTCAATATATTCCTACACAATCCAAACAATTCAAAAACAAACGGATATAATCGTATACAATGATATAATAACCGAGTTTCGCACCCTTACCCGATAAGAAACCGATTCCCGAAGCTCGTTTGGTGAATTTTCCAACTTTTCTTCACTTTCTCTTCACTTCTCTATTTCTCTCTTTTTCTTCTCTTTTGAAAAAACTCTTACTAACTTTTCTTTTTCTTCTTTTCTAAACTTATAATACTTTCTAACTTACTAACTTATTATATTTTCTTAACTTAAAATCTACACTTCTAATAAATATTAAAACTAACTATTAATTAAATACCACTAATTATAAAATATCTAATATACCCTCTATTCTAATTTTCCCGCGAAATCTCCAAAAACGGTAAAAATACAACATATGTAAAACAACATATTAACTTACCAACATCATAATTAACATAAATATCTATTAAGTACACAAAATCCAAAACATCACAGAAACGTACACGCCGCCCGGCGACACATACTTCGCCCGGCGAGGCTAATAAAACACCAACTTCACCATTCACATAAATATTGCTCAATTAAATAAAAGACTCAATAACAAAACATCAATTAGCACAAAAATAGGGAATATCAAAAACAGACCGTTACACCCTCAGCAAATCCTACAAAGACTGGATAGTCCTCTCTATCTTACCGTTCGTCTGCGGATGATATGCAGAACTCATCCTCAACTTAGTACCCAAAGAGTCTTCCAAACTTGTCCAGAATCTCGACATAAATCTCGGGTCTCTATCCGACACAATACTCGAAGGTATCCCATGCAACTTCACAATTTCCTCAATATACATCTCAGCTAACTTCCGCATAGAATGATTAATCTTCATCGGTAAGAAATAAGCCGATTTAGTTAATCTATCCACAATCACCCAAATCGAATCATTCTCCTTCGCAGTTTTCGGCAATCCTGACACAAAATCCATGGAAATATTATCCCATTTCCATTCTGGAATATTCAACGGTTGCATCATACCCGAAGGCTTCTGATGCTCAATCTTTGACTTCTAACAAGTCAAACACGCGTAAACAAACTCCACAATGTCCTTCTTCATACCTGGCCACCAAAACAATTTTTGCAAATCCCGATACATCTTCGTAGCACCAGGATGGATACTCAATCTACTTCGATGCCCTTCTCAAAGAATACTCTTCATAATTTCTGAAATATCTGGAACACACACTCTATCTCTGAACCTCATCACACCATTCCCATCAATTTGGAATTCACCTCCGTTACATTGGTCAATTAAGATAGACTGATCAACCAACCTCAAATCAGATTGCTGACCCACTCTGATTTCTTCCAGAATACTGTCATACCCCAAATTTGTCCTACCTGTGTATAACTTTCCATTTGTACATCCACCCACTGACAATTATTCGGAAAAATCCAAAAATATGTTGTCTTCAACTTCATCTCTCTTTTATTTCTTATCCTTTTTTATTTTAAGTCATATCTACCTTTTAACCATTTTTATCATTCATCCAATTAAATATCCATTTAAACCATTTCCATATCCAAATTCAATTTAAGTATCCATTCATAAAACCATTCTTTTTAGTTAGTTATCCATTTATCCCATTATCCATTTCAAACAAAATTCCAAAAAAAATCTAATTTGCCTTATTTTCAAATCACCATTTCTTTTTTAGTCCATATCCATTTTTAGCACCAAATTATCTTCTTTTATTCTCAATTTTTCATTTCTATATCCACATTCATGCCAAGTCAAATTTTCAAACAAAATTCTCTAAATCCATTTTATTTTCATGTACAAATTCCATGTCACTTTACCATTTTTTCCCTCATTACCATTTTTTATTAAAACCCATGTCAAATGCTACATAAAAAGACCATCTTACATGATATTTATCCACACTTGCAGCCACAAGTTAACCACCTCCAAGCCAACTCATTCACAACCGTACACCGTTTCACAACTTTATGATTTTCTGTCTTGAATCACACACAATAAACTGCCACATAATACTGGTAGCAATGGAGCCCACAACATTACCAACAAGACCCCAAATTCCAGCCCTCACGCAGTACATTACACAAAGCATTTCCAAAATGACACGCAGCAGAACCGAACCTATATCATACAACCCACCTCACACGACGCCCAACCTGCATAATATCAGCTCACAACCTTTTGCCATTACCACAATTCAACATGTTTTCAACCACATAACCAACAATGTTTTTCACTCGACCCCACAAACTTTCCAACTTGCAAAACACCAAAAGTATATACTCTGCTCAACACCAAATACCTTAAGCCCCACACAAACTTTCCACAAACCATACATATCACAACATCCGCAGCGGGTATCAAAAAGCCAACAACGTGTCACGCACCCCTCTTTGCACCAACATGTTGTGGAGGCAACCCACACCAGTACAACCAGCCACTAAACCTGCAAAACGACAACATGTACAACAAATTCTCCAACACCACAATACAGCTCACGCAGCAAATTTCTTGAAGCCACTCACACTGCACAACAAAACCTGCAAAGAACACACAACAAAACTGTTACAAATTCGTACGAAATCAGAATTTCCAGCTCACAATCTCCTTCCAAATTTTCCACATATACCCTCACAATTCTCCCTATAAAACGACACCATCCTCACTCTCAAAGTAGGAGCCCTAGCCGCCACTCCAACTCCACCCAAACACTGCCAAAATCTCACCTCAACTCCTCTTCAATTCCTCATCACTCACCCTCCATCAATACCGTGACCAAACCTCACCTTCACCCAACAGTTCATCAATAACCTTCAAACCCACTCGAACCCAGCAACATCCTCCTTAAACCTCCTCAAACCTCCACACAAACCTTTCATTCAACCTTCCGAAACCAAATATTTCACCACCTTAAAATCTTAAACATCAAGATCTGAAACAGAACGAGAGAAGAAATTGAGATGAAGTAGGAAGAAGAGTGAAAAGATAACATAGATCGAACCTAACCTAAAGGTTGAGCGAGCGAGTCAAAGGTGAGGAAGCAAGCTGAATCGAATCAGAGGTTGGACTACGATGTACCGTGTTGTTGGTGGTTCTCTGTTTACGATTGATGTTCTTATTTCAACTCTTTTTTTTTTTAAAACAATGGATTTAGTATGAAGTGAGTTATGTTATCCTTCTGCTTCTACCATAACCGTGTTCTGTTTCTATGGCTTCAACTTTGATTTGTTCTTATGATGCTGAGAGCCTTTGTCTTACTTTTTGTAAACCTAATGTTTTGAAAAAAATGGACCGAACCATGCTGCAAAGAGGCGATGAATCCATTTTGGCTATGAGTAGATTAGGTCTTACAAAGCCCATGACGAATCTTTATACACACACAGTCCATCGCACCATCCCTCTTGCTTTTTTTGTTTTAATTGATTTTAGGTTAAAATTCTTTTTAATTTCTAGTATTTTAGTTTATGCTATGAAATCATTTCTTTTATTTTTATTTATTCAATGTTTTGTTTACTTTTCGATTTTTGGTTTCAATTTTCTTTTGGGCCAATGACATCAAAAACATCATGATTTGTAGATTTATTTCAAGTAGATCTATAAATTTTGATTAATATGAGGCCTATTTATTTTCTTTTCGATTTATTTGTTTTTACCATTCATTTTGGGTCAATGAAAACCAAACATCAAAGATTTATCGATTTTCGATTTAAAATCTTGATAAAGGTGAGACCTTTCTTCTTTTTCTCGACTTTATTTCATTTCTTATGATTTTCATTTCACATATTCTTTTATTTTCACTTTTGGTCAATGAAAGTCAATAATCATAGCTTGTCGATTATCGATCTAAGTCTTGATTAAGACGAGACCAACTTTATTGTATCTTGTTCATTTTTATCTTTATTATATTGTTCATATTATTCATATTGTCCATATCATACTTATTCATCTAACCATTTTCTTTGTTCATACTTTAATCAAAAAACATTAACAAATATCGAAACCCTAAAACAATAATTTGATGGACTGTTGGTTACTATACTTCGCTTGGAGATTTGGTTCAAGGCTTAGTTTAGGACACCTTGCACACACACGGCTTTCTCTTGGGCTACCTTACAATGAGACCCTTTATTTCATGTCATCCCTTGTAATTTACATGTACCCCTCTCCCCATTCCGATGTACGCATTCGTTGTTTCTTTGATTGTGGAGCACCCCTAGGGACTAGCATAGACAACCCATTTTCAAACTAATTCTCGATTCGTCGTCGAGCCATTTTCAAACAAACCCTTTTCAACCAAACTCTTGATTCGTCGTCGAGCCCATTTTCAAATCAACCTCTAACCAAATTCTTTTTCAAACCAAACTCTTTTTATAACAAATAAAACCTTGATCCAACGTCAAGCGGATTTTCATAATCAAAATTCAAAAACAACTAACAAATATCGCAACTCTTTTAAGGTGAAAAATGCGGGTTCAAGTCTTTGATCTTCCTTCGATTGTTTGGGTGCGAGTTCTCTTACTCGTGTGTGAGCAATTGACGCCTCTTCTTTTAACAAATCAAATCCTTTTCAAACTAACCTCTTGGCATACAAATAAACCCTTGATCCAACGTCAAGCGGATTTTCATAATAAAACTCAAAAATGACTAACAACTATCGTAATTCTTTTTCAAGGTGAAAAATGGGGGATCAAGTCTTTGATCTCTTTTCGATTGTTTGGGTGCGAGTTCTCTTACTCGTGTGTGAGCAATTGGCGCCTCTTTAAAATAAATCAACACTCCCTTGTTTTGTGGGCGTACCACGAACTACGTCTGCTCTGATTCTTTATTCTCGTCCGAGTAAAGATACGTAGGCACAAGATTACGATGATCTTGGCGAGCACACTACCATCTTTTTCCGTCCCTTCCCGTAGTCGAACTACGATTGCTCTGATTCCTCATTCTCGTCCGAATGAGCATACGTAGGCTCGAGGTTGCGATGATCTTGCCGAGCACCCTATCCTAAAACCACTCCATTTCCCCTTAGCATCCTCCCCTTTTATCTTACCGTTTTGCATTTATCATAGAGAAGAAAACAAACAAACTTAGCTAACGAGTATCGCAATTCGAATCAAGAGGTTCCCGTTGAGTACAACGGACGTGAGGGGGTGCGCGTACCTTCCCCTCACGTAACCGACTCCCGAACCCAGAATGTGGTTGCGATGACCATGTTCTTATATCCCTCTCTTAAAGTTTTTCTCGATATTTTCCTTTCCCTCTTTTGGGATAGATAAAGTTCGGTGGCGACTCTGTCGAACCGTGTTCCGCGCCTTTCGCGTGAGGGTCGTGTCTTCGATTAAGCGATTTTTTCGAGGTGCGACAGCTGGGGACCATTTGCTCCGTGCAAGAGAGAGGCAAGCCTATCTTGATTCGAATCGCGAGTTCGTTAGTTTCGTTTGTTTATTTTCTTCTCGTTCGCTTACTTACTTGCTTTCCTATTTTCTTATCTGTGTTACCTTTCGTGACATTGTTGGGTTGTTCTGACATTGGGAACTTTATGAGATGGCTCTACACCCGAGTCTAAGTATAACCCTAGGATTAGGATGGTGGTTGTGTAGTGTAGGCTTGCGTGGTCTCTTCCGCGTGAGCCAAACCGAAAACCCCGCTTGGAGTAGACTCCCTTGGAGATGTTATCGTTTCGATGTTCCTTCGTCGCGATGGTAATATTTTCGAGCATGAGTCATTGATCCCAAGGACCATTAACCTATTTATCCATGATGGTTGGTAGTATTAACTCCTCATGGGTTAATGTGAATGCCCCAATCAGATGAGATCCCTCGAACGTATTACTTCCTGACAGTAATATTTTCGACCTCGATCTAGGATTCTGAGTACCTACATAGAACTCGTGTGTCGATGGTTGTGTAGTGGACGCCTCCGAGGAGTCTTTCTCGCGGGGAAGAAACGAAGACCTCACCTAGACGAGATTATTTCGAGGATATTATAATCATATGTCTCTTCGTCTTGGTTATAATGTGTCGAAATATATCCATAACTCTAGGCACCTACCCGTCTTAGCAACCTACCATTGGGCTTTCTTGATCCTAGTTGTGGTTCTTGACCCGCTCCTCCGGCCAACCGCAGAACTGTTTAAAGCTGTTTAATTATGTGATCCTGGATCTTGCATCTTGCATTGCATCAGTTATACATCTTGCATTGCATTTCAACCTCAGAATCTCACTTCAACTTCCTTCCTTCTCCAGTAAATCAAGCTGATTCCTCGACACCGGTACGCAACTCGAGCCAATACTAGACAAATGATGGAGCAGATTCAACAAGAGCAAGCCGCCTTCAGAGAAGAGTTGAACTCTATCAAAGGAAAGATCAATTAGATTCTCGAAGCCATCATGATGGCCATAAAGGAGGAAGAATTGCGTGAAGCTGCTGCCGCCAACAACAATGTGTATGTGCAAGGGTCAACCTCAAGACTCTCAGTTCCTGTTCCCAATCCAATCACTTATGGGATACCAATGAACTTCACTCCTGCCGCTGAAGGAGCCACTTCTCAACCACTTCCAATATCTGGAGTTACTGTTGGAGCTATTCTGCAAGCCCAACCTGTTGTCACTCAGATTCCTATTCCTCATGCTGAAGAAAATCTGCTAGATCAGTATGATGAGGTACATAACTACCATGCTGCTATCCCAATTTTCAATCCTACTACTGCTCAGGATTCTGAAGCCATCAAAATGTGTCGTGATCTAGCTGAAAAACTTCGAGTCATGAAGGGGCGCAACTTAACTTCTTTGAATGCTCTAGAAATGTGCTTGGTACCAGATGTTGTCATTCCTCCCAAGTTTAAAGTACAGGAATTCCCAAAGTACAAAGGTCTCAGTTATCCTCACATCCATCTGAAGACATACTACCGCAAGATGGCTGCCTATGCCAAAGACGAAAAGCTGATGATCCATTGCTTCTAAGACAGTTTGTCTGGGGCATCACTCGAATGGTATATGCAGCTGGAGCGTACCAATGTGCGCACTTGGGATGATCTAGCTGATGCATTTGTCAAGCAATACAAATACAACACTGACCTTGCTCCGAATCGTACTCAACTTCAGAGTATGGCTCAAAAGGACAATGAATCCTTTAAGGAGTACACGCAATGCTGGAGAGTGCTAGCTGCAAGGGTGCATCCACCTCTTGTTGATCGTGAACTGATTGATATCTTCATGGGTACTTTGCAAGGCCAATACTATGAGAAGCTGATTGGTAGTGTTTCTGCTGGATTCTCTGATTTGGTAATTGTTGGTGAGAGAATCGAAGAAGGTCTAAAGAGCGGAAGGATCCAAGGAGGATCTAGCAGTCAGTCTCAAGCCAAGAAGTCCTTCAATGGATACAAGAAAAAAGAGGGTGAAACAAATGATGTCTCTGCTCAGAAAGGGCAAGCCCAACAACAAGCTCCTGCTCCAATGCCTTATCAAATCCCTTACTTCCAGTATCCGTATGTTGCTGCTGCGTAATACGCTCTAATGCCTTATTAGCCAATAGTTCAAGCTGTTCAAGCTCCAATGCCTCAACAACAGGTTCCTCAGCAACAATCCTACAATCAACAAGGGTATCAGTATCCTCCTTAATATCAATAACAGAGAGCTGCTCAACAACGTCAGCCTAATCAACAAAGGACAAGGAGGTCTGATAGAGACTTTGATCGTCTGCCAACATCATATGCTTAGATCTTTGCTCAATTGATGGAGAAAAGGGCAATCGCTCTGAGGGACCTAGCTCCTCCAACTGTCATCCCTCTAGACTATGATGCTAATGCTCATTGCGAGTTTCATAAGGGTGCCCCAGGGCATACGATCGAGGACTGCAAAGCTTTCAAACACAAGGTTCAAGACATGATTAACTCAAAGTTTCTCACGTTCAATGGAAGGGCACCAAAAGTCATCAAAAACCCCATGCCGCCGCCAAACTAGTGCCAGCATCAAATCAAGTCAAGTTCAAGTTCAAGTGTCCCCGAAGAAGGCAGTCATGTTGCCATCCCATCATTTGCATTCTTGTATTTTGGTTTCTGTTTGTTTAAGTATTGTATGCTTTAAACATTGCCTTTCGTATTTATCGCTCCCAGGATTTCCATCCAGGTACAAACGTGAGAGTGGCGCGGAAAACAGAGTCGCCAGCCGTGTAAATTTATCCCAAGAGAGGGAAAGGGAACAGCGCATAAACCTTAGGAAGGGGGGAAAGGAATGGTCATCGCAACCATAACCTGGGTTCGGGAGTCGGTTACGCGAGGGGAAGGTGCTAGCACCCCACGCGTCCATCGTACTCGATGGGATCCACGCTTGTTGTCTATTCTAAGGGTAAGTTATACTATCATCTAGGGCTGTACTAAAACAGAGAGGGAAAGACAAAGACAGACTCGGTAGGACGTCGACGTCCTAGGCCTACGTACCCCCCTCGTGCAATGGGGAATTCAGAGTCAAAGTAGTTCGGACCAAGTTCTTTTTTTTGTGTTTTTTATGAGCGACGTTAAGTTCGCGTCCGGCAGTTAGGGTCGATGCCTGTTTGCGACTCAGACGGAAGGTAACATGCCCTTTTTGAAAATAGCCTTCAAGTTGAAGGTCCCGAAGGACAAAAAGGTTTGAAGTTGGTTTGTGTTTTTTTAGGACAGAAGTGGCTTAAGTTAGTTCCTAAGTTGCATTGCACCAAAGTCTAGGGCACAGGGGCGAACACTTAACGCATCGTCCCAAGATAGGACGCTCGCTAAGCACTCTAGAGAGATGAGAGGAAGCCCCTCATTTCTCATTCCCTATGCTTAAGGCTCGTGCGCAATACACCTTATTATTATTAAGTGTTTTAAAGAAATTTGAGATGAGAAGAGAGAAGACACAAGGGTAACTCTAAGGGGGACTATGAATCCTAAAGTTACCATGCATGGGTGACCTACGGTTAGTGAGGTTTGACGACAACCTAAATCCTCAAGGAAAGAGATGAGAGAAGGAGAGAATAGTAAAGGTGAATATGGATGCTTATCCATACCCTTAAAGAACTTACCTTAGTCCCTGCATAAAAGATTAGTACAAAATAGACACAAGTAAGAGAAATGAGGTGAATGAAAATCACACAATGGCGAACAAAAGTGATTATCATCCAAACATGAATCAAAGAAACAAAGAAACAGCCCCAAAGCAAATGGCACAAGTGCCTTTTAAAACAGATAATCATACAAGGTCAAAGATGCGCCTGCAAGAAAATCTCAAGTAAAAACAAATCAGATAATTAGAAAAATAACTCCTAAAATTCCCAAATTAAACATTAAGGTTCCTCAACCAGAGGCAAACAACATATCAAAAGTCCCTGCAAAAAATCAAGATATTAGTCATTCAAATAATTAGGCAGAGTTCAGGTGGGAATTAGGGCTCAGTGTGCCAAAGGGAAGGACCTAAATGTAATATGAAATAAATTTAAAAATGAAGGAAAAATATTTTTATACAATTTAGGATGTTAGTGAACAAATGCAAAAAGAACGGATAAAAAATATTTTACGGATGCAGAGAAATAAAATAAACAAATTAAGTATGCATTATATGGATAATTCAAAAAGAAGTTGAATTAAATAGTTAATTTAAATGACAAAAAATAAAATAAAAATAAAAAAATAAAATTTGTAAAAATTATTAAAATGATAAATATGATGTATGAAATTTTTAGTAATTTTTTAATGCAATTACATAATTTTAATAATTAAAATATGAAAATGATAAATTAAATGAAATAAAAATGAAATAAGAAGTGGGGGGTGCATTCAGTAATCCAAATGCGTTGGAATGATTGAAATGGGCTAAGGGGGGGGGGGGGGGGGGGGGTCGCAGATTGTAAGCCCAAGTGTTAAAATTAATCAGAAAATAAAAAAAAACAAAAAAACGAACACATGTGGGCTCGGTCAACCCAGTTGACTCACGAGGACCCTACGATCCATCCAACGCACCTCACGCAGTCAATGAAATCAGAAAGTATTGAAGGCCAATGGATGTGATTCACGTGCACACCATAAGAAACGTGCACTCGCGGGCACACAGACCTGCAGCTTACCATACGTTCCCATGTGAGGGGCACGTGGGATTTTAATGTGTTGGCTTGTCTTGGTCCACACGATGGAACGCATCAACGGTCCACACTTCATCTTCTTCGTCCAGCTCTCCCCTTCGTCGGACCACCACCCATCGCCAGAGCCCTAGCTCCGGCAGCCCCTCTTGCTTCACCTGCAAATCCAAACATGCCCAGAAAACACGAAACCATATACCATTCCGCCCAGATTTTTGCAAGGAACACGAATATGCAATCAAAATTTAAAAATATCCAATATATATTAAAAAACGAAGAGGTTAAGGTTAGGGCATAAATCTTCAAAAACACATAGCAAACAGTATACACGTCTAAACACCACAAAAATTACATCAGCATGATCAGTGACATTCACACAACAATATGCATGCTTAAAAAACGAGTTTCACGATCATCAAAATCAACCCTAACCTGAGATGGCTCCACACGTGTGCTTGCTTTTAGCTGCAAATGGTGGTTGATTTCTACTCTGTGGATCCCCAGGAAGAGGTTTGTGGAAGAACCTTGAAGAAAATCCTTGTAGATTGTGAGATTTGTTGAATTCAAGAATTAGGGTACAAGTTGTTGTTCTCCAAAATATCACGTGTCACTAACCCTAACCAGTGCATGGATGGGTTTATAAAGACTAGGGTTTGTCTCTGAATATGAATTGGGCTTGGGTAATCCATTGTTTAATGATTTTTGAATAATTTTGGAAAAATGCATAATGTGAATTACACCTTTCTCCTTGCATGGATACTTGAGAATTATTTGATGGATCACCTTCATTTGGATTTCTAATCACACCATATTTAAATTGGGCCTTGAAAACAAATGATTCATGAGTTTTTTGATGACTTGGCTTTTTTGAATAATAAAAAATAAGTGAAGAATAAACCATGGAATCACTTGATTAAAAAGCCAAAAATGCTTCTTAGGAATTGTTTTTGGATGTTGGAACATGTCTTGAAGTATTTGAATTAATCATAGGTCCATATGTCCCAAAACCTAAAAGTTGTGAAAATGAAACCCTAAAAACCACCTTGCCTTCTTTGGACCATAACTGGAGCTTCACAAATGATATGGAGACCCACTAGTACTTGTTGGAAAGAGGAGAAAAAGATCTTCAATTTTCATGTTGGAGAAAAATTCATTTGAAGCTTTATTGATGGTGAAAAGTCAATTTGAATGCAGTGCAGGAACTTGCCAAAAATGGAAACTTTTCATTATAGGTCACTTTCCAAATTTAGAAACTTTGCACCAACTCCTGATTCCTGATAAATATGTATGAAACCTGACCCCTGGAGACCATGTGAGGATGAGAGACCTTGAAAACCTTGAAGAGAACCTCAAAATCCCACAGTTGACTTTTCTCATTTCACTGTTGACTTTCCCCCAGATTCTCCTGATTCCCAATCCATTGGCCAATTAAACTTCTCCTGAACCAAACTGATGGACAACCTCCCATCCCTAGGTACTTAGGGACCCAAGGAGTACCATGGAATCAAGTCTTGCCCAAAAAAATAGAAATAAACTGACTTTATAGCAAACCCTAGTTGTGGTACCCTCAGTCTAGGAGGAAATATGATGTGTATCCTCTCCAACAAAGATAATATATGCCATTTGATGATGATAAAAACCCAAGGATCTTGCCCATTGGGGCAATAAACCCAAGAATCTCAAAACCCTAATTTATGCACTGGTTAGGAGAGGATGATCCACCTGAGCTCTCTTGGACAATACCAAGACTCTTGCTTGACCCTCTGAAGCACTGCCTCAGGCACCTTGACCCCATGCTAAGAACCAATGATATGCACACATGATAATACAAAATGCAATGCAACCTAAGCCAGTTAGTAATAAAGTAAAGAGGGCAAATTTTGGGGTGCAACAGCTGCCCCTATTCAATCAACTTGGTCCTGAAGGTATGATAGCGACGACTTTCAGACAATCAGGATGCACGGAGATTGAATACCAAAGAACCCGGAAATTTGCAATCCTCTGCTGGAGAAATTAGCCATAAATGTTGTAATGAAACAAACTCCCCCAAGTTACGTCATCTCTGCTGATAAAGAGAATTGACAAAGGAATCTCGAAATATGCCATCCCTGCTGATAAAGGGAACCGACAAAAAGAATCTTCAAAAGATCGCTATCCCTGCTGACAAAGAGAACTAGCAAAATAAACTGCCATCCCTGCTGATAAAGGGAAACTAGCAAAAGAAATATCTGAAAGATTGCTATCTCTGCTGATAAAGAGAAACTAGCAATACTAATGCCATCCCTGCTGATAAAGGGAAATTGACGAAGAGAATATCCAAAAGATTGCCATCCCTGCTGATAAAGGGAAACTAGCAAAAGAAATGCCATCCCTGCTGATAAAGGGAAACTGACGAAGAACTATCCAAAAGATCGCTATCTCTGCTGATAAAGAGAAACTAGCACTGATGCCATCCCTGCTGATAAAGGGAAACTAGCGAAATAAATGCCATCCCTGATGATAAAGGGAAACTGACGAAAGAAAATCTTCAAAGGATTGCCATCTCTGCTGATAAAGAGATTTAGCAAAATAAATGCCATCCCTGCTGATAAAGGGAAACTGACGAAGAACTATCCAGAAGATCGCTATCTCTGCTGATAAAGAGAAACTAGCAAACTGATGCCATCCCTGCTGATAAAGGGAAACTAGCAAAATAAATGCCATCCCTGCTGATAAAGGGAAACTGACGAAAAACTATCCAAAAGATCGCTATCTCTGCTGATAAAGAGAAACTAGCAAACTGATGCCATCCCTGCTGATAAAGGGAAACTAGCAAAATAAATGCCATCCCTGCTGATAAAGGGAAACTGACAAAGAGTTATCCAAAAGATCGCTATCTCTGCTGATAAAGAGAAACTAGCAAACTGATGCCATCCCTGCTGATAAAGGGAAACTGACGAAAAACTATCCAAAAGATCGCTATCTCTGCTGATAAAGAGAAACTAGCAAACTGATGCCATCCCTGCTGATAAAGGGAAACTAGCAAAATAAATGCCATCCCTGCTGATAAAGGGAAACTGACGAAAAACTATCCGAAAGATCGCTATCTCTGCTGATAAAGAGAAACTAGCAAACTGATGCAGACTTCACTGGGGATAATGTGAAACAAAACTTCTGGTCAAGCAAGAACGGGATTTCACAAAAGAGAAAAGCCAGACAAAACTTCTGACGGGCCCATGATCCATAGATAAGATGACTCCGCTGGGGAAAGGAGAAGTCTAAATAAAAGACTCTGCCGGGGAGCACAAGTATGAGGAATACATCCCTCCAAAATCTCTTGAGTTATGCCATCTCTGCTGAGAAAGAGAATTGGCAAAGAAAGTATCAAACCTGACTTATGCTCCGAATGCAAATGTTTGAATAATGGCGTAATGCTCCATACGACATGGAAATGCTACGCGCTTGAGGATGCAATGCAAATGCTTATGATATGCAAGATGGGTCCCTCCAGCAAAATAAATGCCGGAGAGGAAAGATCCATTCGTCTGGGGATGACAAAAATAAATTATCCTCTGAATCTAGGAACTCTGCTGAGAAGTGTCGACTCTTCGGATCAACAACATCTGCTGGGGATGAAGTCCCGAAAGAACTACCGGTGGCCACACTTGTCTTTTACTGAAAGTAACATCGAAAACCTGAGGTTTCTCCTCTGCCGAGGGAGTTGAGAATAAGTGCCAATAACGGAACCGGAAGTTTGTTACTGAGGGTTGCCAATAACAGATGGGCTTAGGACCTGTTGGGGAATGCCAGCCCATAATACCATCCTGCTTGGGGAAAACTGCTGAACTTAGCCTGCTGCAGGGGAGAATGACTTTACTCCTGCCTTGCTGGGGATATGACATTGTCGGTGAGAGCACGCTTCCTGACTGGATGGGGAAGGTGAACACCCTGATTCTGTGGGGAATTAACATCTTGTTTCAGGGAAAATACTTTCCAGGTCTCCTGCTGGGGAAGGTCCGCTCTGCTGAGGAAAGTTTGTCTTGATGGGGAAGGAGCAATCTCAATGCTGGGGAGTACAACCTGCTAGGAAGTACAATCATGTTGCCCTGCAAGTCAAATAACAACAAAAGAATATGCCACAAACTGGCTATCCTCGTTAACACCTAAGTAACTTCTACTGCTTTTCGTTACGCTCTGCAAAGCTCGGAATTTTATATGCAATGTTTATAAAAAATATCGGACGTTTTTTGCAAACAAAACAGTAAAAGTAAAATTAAAACAAACAATGGAAAGCTCTTTGAGTGAAATGAATATTTTATTGAAGAGTGGCCTATAAATAGGCATTTACAATAGGAAGCAATTCCTAGAAAGAGGTAATTGCACAAAAACAAAAAGAAAATACACATGTCGGTAATGTGGGAACAGATATCCACCATGATTCGACTTAGCTATGACCCATACGACTTGCTTATCCACAAACGTCTTGACCTTCGAAGAGACTAACTGTACTGATCCTTTTCTTTCAGAATTTCCAGGTGTTGAAAGTGTTCACAGATTGAACACACACCGTAGCCTTTCGCTTATAAATCCCTAACTTTTGCCTGGATCGCCCTTTTCGGGTTTTCAATCCACCGGGATACCCATTTTTGCCAAAGTCGCCTTTTCAGGTTTTCAACTTTGCGGGTGTACACATTTCTTTTTACATTTTATCCCTAATTTTTGCCCAAACCTTTTCCTTTTTTATGGTTCGCTGGGATGACCCTTTTTGCCTGAACTTTCTTTTTATGTCCAGCGGGTCTCTTTTATGCGAAGTATTTTTTGACTACGTCTGCGTTCACAGGGGAGGTAAAATCTTCGCCATCCATAGTTGAAAGTAGTAAGGCTTCACCAGAGAAAACCTTTCTGACTACATACGGCCCTTCGTAGTTTGGAGTCCATTTGCCCCTGTGATCTGTCTGAGGAGGAAGGATCCTTTTCAAAACCAATTCACCTGTCTGAAAATTCCGAGGGTGCACTTTCTGATCAAAGGCGTGCTTCATCCTGCTCTGATACAAACGACCATGTGCGATGGCTGCCAATCTCTTTTCTTCAATAAGGTTCAACTGATCCAATCTGGAACGTACCCATTCGGCTTCATCAAGCTTCACATCTGCCAGAACTCTCAAAGATGGAATCTCGACCTCTAAGGGTAAAACTGCTTCCATACCATATACCAATGAGAAAGGGGTTGCCCCAGTTGACGTACGCACCGAAGTACGGTAACCATGTAGGGCGTAAGGTAACATCTCATGCCAGTCCTTATATGTTACCACCATCTTCTGAACAATCTTCTTGATGTTCTTATTTGCTTCCTCAACAGCCCCATTCATCTTCGGACGATATGGAGAAGAATTGTGATGCTCGATATTGAAACTCTGACATAGTTCCTTCATCATCTTATTATTCAAATTCGAGCCATTATCAGTAATGATTCTCTCAGGGACCCCATAACGGCAGATGATATCCTTCTTTATAAATCGGGCTACCACTTGCTTGGTGACGTTGGCGTACGAGGCTGCCTCCACCCACTTTGTGAAATAGTCAATGGCAACCAAAATGAAACGATGCCCATTGGAAGCAGTAGGCTCAATCTTTCCAATCATATCTATACCCCACATTGCAAACGGCCAAGGAGATGACAACACATTTAGAGGCGTAGGCGGTACGTGCATCTTATCTGCATAAATCTGGCATTTATGGCACTTCCGAGCGTACTTGAAACAATCAGACTCCATAGTCATCCAATAATATCCTGCTCTCAACAACTTTCTAGCCATGGTGTGTCCACTGGAATGAGTACCAAAAGAACCCTCGTGAACTTCCTCCATCAATAAGCCTGCTTCGTGTTCATCAACACAACGTAGCAAGACCATATCGAAGTTCCTCTTATATAACACCTCGTCCTTGTTCAGAAAGAAGTTCCCTGCCAACCTTCTCAGAGTCTTCTTATCTTTTGTGGAGGCACCCTCTGGATATTCTTGTCTTTTCAGAAAAACCTTAATATCATGATACCACGGCTTGCCATCTGATACATCTTCAATTGCAAACACAAAAGCTGGTCTGTCCAGACGCATGATTTTAATCGAAGGTGTTTCATTCCAACGGTTCACCTTATACATGGATGCCAATGTCGCCAACGCATCAGCCATCTGATTCTCAGCTCGGGGCACATGATGAAAATCCACCCTATCAAAGAAAGGTAACAACCTTCTGGCATAGTTGTTATAAGGTACCAAATTTGCCTGACGAGTCTCCCATTCTCCTGTAATCTGATTAACTACCAACGCGAAATCACCATAGACATCGAGGTTCTTAATTCTCAAATCAATTGCTTCTTCTAACCCCATGATGCATGCTTCATACTCTGCCTCATTGTTGGTACACACAAATGCTAACCGGGCAGTGAAAGGTATATGAGAACCCTTCGGAGTTGTAATGATTGCCCTAATTCCATTTCCATACGAGTTGACAGCCCCATCAAAAATCATCTTCCACTGAGACCCAATCTCTGGTCCTTCGTCAGGCAGAGGCTCTTCACAATCCTTCATTTTCAGAAACATAACATGCTCGTACGGAAACTCAAACTTCATAGGCTGATAATCCTCGACCGGCTATTCGGCAAGATATTCTGACAGAACACTTCCCTTAATAGCCTTCTGAGAAACATACTGAATATCATACTCTGTCAAAACCATCTGCCAACGGGCTATCCTTCCAGAAAGTGCCTGCTTCTCAAACACGTACTTAATCGGATCCATCTTCGAAATCAACAAGGTTGTGTGATTTAACATATACTGCCTTAGGCGCTTGGCTGCCCAAGCGAGTGCACAACATGTCTTTTCCAGCATAGAGTATCTTGATTCGCAATCAGTGAACTTCTTACTCAGGTAGTAAATGGCGTGCTCTTTCTTACCCGTCTCGTCGTGTTGACCGAGCACACAACCCATCGAATTCTCAAGAACCGTAAGGTACATAATCAACGGTCTCCCAGACACCGGTGGCATAAGGACTGGAGGTTCCTGTAAATACGTCTTTATTCTTTCAAACGCTTCTCGACAATTTTCATTCCACCTGACCTCTTGGTCCTTTCTTAACAACTTGAAAATTGGTTCACATGTAGCCGTCAGATGAGATATGAACCTGGCAATGTAATTCAACCTCCCCAAGAAACCACAAACCTCTTTCTCTGTCCTTGGCTCAGGCATCTCCTGTATGGCTCTTATCTTTGCAGGATCAACCTCTATACCTCTTTCACTAACAATGAATCCCAGCAATTTACCAGACCTCACGCCGAAAGTGTACTTGTTCAGATTCAACCTCAATCTGAACTTCCTCAACCTTTCAAACAACTTCTGGAGGTTTACCAAGTGTTCTTCCTCTGTCTATGACTTCGCAATCATGTCATCAACATAGACTTCGATCTCCTTGTGAATCATATCATGAAAGAGAGTCACCATCGCCCGTTGATAGGTTGCCCCAGCATTCTTCAATCCAAAGGGCATTACCTTGTAGCAAAATGTTCCCCACGGTGTTATGAAAGTAGTCTTCTCCATGTCCTCTGGGGCCATTTTGATTTGGTTATACCCAGAGAAGCCATCCATGAAGGAAAACACGGAATATTGAGCAGTATTGTCCACTAACACGTCAATGTGGGGGAGCGGGAAATCATCCTTCGGGCTCGCCCTATTCAAATCTCGGTAATCCACACACATCCTGACCTTCCCATCCTTCTTAGGTACCGGTACAATATTAGCAACCCACGGAGGATAATTTGTCACAGCAAGAAATCCGGCGTCCAACTGTTTCTGAACCTCTTCCTTGATCTTGACAGCCATATCTGGTTTCGTCCTTCTCAATTTCTGCTTGACTGGAGTACAACCCTCTTTAAGCGGTAGTCTGTGTGAAACAATGTCAGTATCAAGTCCGGGCATGTCTTGGTAAGACCAGGCGAAGATATCCACATACTCTCGAAGTAACTCAACCAATCTTCTCTTAACGGTGTCTTCCAGGGCAGCCCCAACCTTTACTTCTCGTTTAACATCCTCGGTTCCCAGATTAACAGTCTCAACTTCCTCTTGATGAGGTAGAATAACCATTTCCTCTTGTTTCAGTAGCCTGGCTAATTCTTCTGGTAAGTCACAGTCTTCGTCAGTCTCTTCTTCGGCCTGATAGATGGGATTGTCAAAGTCATATCGAGCCATAGCTAAGTCATGGGTGGAATCTGAACAAAGGAACCTGCATGATGGATGTTTTATGTTCATTATGAGTGCAACAAACAAGAAAACACATTGCCATTTTGATGCGGGTTAACGCAAAAAGTAGAAAATAGAAAGACAGGGATCAAAATATTTGAATGAAGAAAACGTCCTTTATTGATGATAAAAATAGCAAATAAAACATCCAAGCCCTACAAATAAATATCACTATGCCTTGGGCAGAGTGTAGGACTCAACATAACAGAAAACAAAAGTAAATTACTCCGGGCGCGTCACTTGGATAACTTTCTCGGAGGACCAGTTGCCTAGACTCCGACCAGGAATGCAGGGACGGATCCATTCATCCATGTCACAATCACTATCTCCTTCATCCTCAATAGCATTGACTCTGTCGAAGAAAACACCGGCACTGGTGAAACGGACTGGACCATAGAACTTGGGAGGCTCTTCAGAACGCCTAGGTGGCTTGTAACCTAGTCCATGAGTATCTTGCTTCCTTTGAACATCAATAACACTGCCCCACTTCTGAGAACCACCAGCTTCAACTATAGCACGCGCCTCTTTGAAAGAGGACATTGGAACTTTTGGTTGTATGACGACTTCGGGTTGGGCAACCACCTCAGGCTGAGTGACTGCCTTTGGGGGTTCCTGGGGAATCTTCACAGCTTCAAAGGCTTGGCACAAAGTTTCCTGTATCTCACCATCTACCTCTACATACTTGAAGGTTGATAGGTGACTCACCATGATATCTTCTTCACCACAAACAGTCACAACGTGGGCATCCACCATATACTTCAACTTTTGGTGCAGCGTAGAAGTTACTGCCCCAGCACCATGGATCCAAGGGCGACCCAACAGACAACTATAGGCAGGCTGAATATCCATTATGTAAAAGGTGGTGTTGAAAACCTCAGGACCCACCTTGATCGGCAGAACTAACTCTCCAAACACTGACCTCTTGGAGCCATCAAAAGCACGTACCACCAAGTCACTTGGTGTACAAATCAACCCACGAGTATCCAACTTCATCAGAGCCTTCTTTGGTAACACATTCAAAGACGACCCAGTATCAACTAACACGTGCGACATCAAAGAACCACGGCATTCCACTGAAATATGTAGAGCGTTGTTGTGATTCCTCCCAGCCGGAGTCAGATCTAAATCGGTGAAACCCAAACCATTACCAGCATTCACATGAGCCACAACCCCTTCTAACTGATTGACGGATATTTCCTGTGGTATGTAAGCCATATTTAGAACCTTCAGCAATGCATTTCGGTGTGCCTCAGAGCACAACAGTAAGGACAGAATGGAAATCTTCGATGGTGTTTGGTGAAGTTGGTCAACAATCTTATAATCACTTTTTCTGATCAACCTCATAAACTCTTCTACATCTTCTGAGAAAGTATCGCCACCTTGCTTTGTCATAGAGTTATTAGCTTCCTGCCTCTGTACGGACTCATCCATCATCTGTTTACCCTTGTCCTGTCTTGAACTGCCAGCTTGATTCTCGGACGGAATAAAGACCCTACCACTCCTAGTGATAGCCCCCGCTTCAACAAGACTTCCAACCCCTGTATTCACAGCTGATGTGTCTTCCAACTCCTGCTTCTTACCATTAACAAACACCTCGGCCCCATAGTTCCATGGGATGGCCTTGGTAGTCTCATACGGGACTGGTCCAGGAACAGTGATAGTGACCGGCGCTGGTCTCGCTGGCGCTGATATAGTTATTGTCTTGAATGGAATTGTTATCGTGGCAACATCAATCTCTCTGTCAGTAACATTACTCTGCTTGCAACCTCTGTCAAACTGTAATACCCCTTCGTTGATCATTTTCTGAATACCTGCTTTCAATAACTCACAACCGCCTGGCTGCGACACACATCCTGCACAACCTTCATCACAACCGGGAAATACCCCTCCCTTCAACAGTCTTTCCTTCACCACACCCAAGAGAGTTTGGATTTCACTCACATCTGAAATCAAACTCAAGTCTTCACAGTCTTCAATAATAGCATTGATCTTTGGCCCACCGTGATTCGGCATCGGGTTCTGATTCACATTTGGGACGTCATTGGAGAAGTTGATGGCTTTGGAATCCACCAAGTCTTGAACCTTATGCTTAAAAGCTTTACAGTTCTCAGTATGATGTCCGGGTGCCCCAGAATGAAACTCACAGTAGGCGTTGGCGTCATAGCCGGGAGGTGGATTGCCAGTAGGTGGAGCCAATGTTCTCGTCTGAATCAACTGCAGTTTCAACAAGTGCTGGAATAATTGAGAGTAGGACATAGGTGGAGTGTCGAAATGCCTATCCCGCCTATTCTGAGACTGTGATCGATAAGGAGCCTGATTTTGTTGTTGAGACGCTGCTGGCTGCTGAGGTGCTGCTGGGATGGTTACAGAAGCCATCTGCTGATTGTAGTTCTGACGAGGCCCATCTCTACCACGATATGATGACACAGAGTTTGTATCTCCCTCCTTCTTCTTATAACCATTGGCATAAGGCTTCTTACTTCCTCCAGATGAGGACCCATCACTGCCTGATATCTTCCCCGCCTTGATTCCGCTTTCCACCATTTCCCCCACTAAGATCAAGTCAGCAAACTTTCCAGTCATACATGGTACCAGCTTTTCATAGTAATGACCCTGCAAGGTGGCCATAAACATAGTTATCATTTCACGCTCCAACATGGGAGGCTGAACCCTCGCTGCCAGTTCACGCCACCTCTGAGCGTACTCCTTGAAACTCTCATTGTTCTTCTGTGACAGATTCTGCAGCTGTGTTCTGTTAGGAGCCATATCAGTGTTATATTGGTAATGTCTGATAAATGCCCCTGCCAGATCTATCCAACTACACACATCCTTCCTTTCCAGTTGCATGTACCACTCCAGGGATGCCCCAGATAGGCTATCCTGGAAGCAATGCATCATCAGCTTTTCATTCTTCGCATATGCAGCCATCTTGCTTGCGTATGCCCTGACGTGGGTCCTCGGACAAGTCATACCATTATACTTCTCAAAAGTGGCAGTCTGAAACTTGTGTGGAATAACAACTCCTGGAACCAGCCCTAAATCCTCTAGATCCATTCCCACAGAATCCTGATTCACAACACCCCTTAGCTGTTCCTCAATCAACCGGATCCTCTGATCCTGATCAGTCTGGGGACCAGCATCCCCACCTGGCAAAGAAAATACATCATCCTGAAAATCATCATACTGACGACCCTGAACTGTGCCAGCACCAGTACCACCTCCCCCAGCATTTTCAGCCCCGCCCGGAGGAATCACAACACCAGAAACAGGAACACTTCCGCCAGTAGGACCATTCTGACCATTACCAGTAACACCAGTCTGAAGTCCTCCATGAAGGACACCGTCATCATCAACCCTCGCAATCAGTGGCTGAACGAGAGTTCTCAACTGCTCTTGTCCCTGAGCAACCCCTTGCATCAATTCCATGAATTGGTTCATGCGAGTCCGCATCTCAATGATCTCATTCTGTAGCTGATCCATGAGTCTCTTCTGATTCTGTCTGGTAGGATACCAGTGAATATGCTGATCTGTAATTCTAAGATGAGAACAAGATAAGAATACCGGAGATAAACACCTGTCATGCAAAATGATTATGCAAAATGATTATGAATATGCAAATGCAAATGGACGTGTTTGAAAATTCACAGGGCGATCCACCCCTTGATTCCAGTTTAATAACAAGATATAATGGAACCTTTGCTCATATATTAAGAAAACCAGAGAAGAGCCAAATGTCAACAATCACAAATCCGAGATAACAAGTCTGAATATAAAACCATAGGTCCCAACCAACAAGCCTGGTGGTGATCTACATACAATAAAAGAGAATAGAAAACTATGGCATATCATCAAAATTCACAAGTGTCAATCCCCCTCATCCATTATGCTTTCTGCACCAGTCTTGAATCTCCTTGAACAACTTTCTGGTATCGGGATGCTTCGGCCTCTGAATTAGCCCTTGAATGAGAAGGTCTCTCCTGTGTATGATCCCATCCAAGTATCGACAATGTAACTCCCAAGCGTCTTCTCCAAAAACACCATCCATGTTAGGACCCTCATGTCTAGGTTTCTTCACTTCAGCTTGGACTTTCAGTTCTTCCATGGAGGTTATGGCTTCATTGAGTCGACCCTCGACTACTTGTCTCTTGAATATCCCTGATAAGATCTCGGCGTCTTTCTTCTTGAGCGTCGACTTCAACTGATCAATCTTAGCTATGTAGTCGTCTTCCTTTCTCTTATTCTCAGCCATGGCAGTTTCTTGGTGATCATTGAACCTGTGAATCTTCAACAAAGCCTTGCCTAATTCCTCCTCCTTGGTCCTGAGAACGTTACTGATACCATCCAAAGCTTGTTTCATTCTTTCTCTGGACGCGACCATGTCAGCAAGCTCTTTTTCTGCTTTAGCAAGGAGCTTCGTCTTCAACTTGGCGGTATAAACAGCTTTACCCCGCTCATGCTTCCACTGATAAATCTCTCTCTTTAGCTCACTATTTTCTTCCCGCAACCTTTCCTTTTCAGCCCATAATTTGTCATACTTCTCTATCTCAACCGTGGTAGGAGGCTCGATCACCAAAGGATACAAAGGTGGTTCCACTGGGAAGGGAAGAAGCTCCTCTTCTGCTCTCTTCTTGATCCACTCTTTATAGGGAGGAAAAGCCCGGTTATTGCATTTCTCGAACGAAGTTTTACCCTTCTTGGTCACCTGTTTCCAAGCATTCACAATTTTCCTCATCATCTCCTGATCCTTAATACCATTGAAGAATAAGGACTCTCTGATATCTCTCTCGTCAGGTGGACCTCTCAAAGGATAACCAAACTGTCTGATAACAAGGGAAGGATTATAGTTAATTCCCCCTTTTCTCCCTATCAAGGGTACATTAGGGAATTCTCCGCACTTGTAAGTGATCTCTATTCCTAGCAAATCATGATTGATCCAAACAATGTTGTCAGCAGTCAAGCCCATAACCCTCTTTGACCACTTTAGAGAATCTTTCGTATCAACTAAAGCGCTAGATTCGGGGAGACGACTCAGAAACCAAGTAGCTAAAATCGAGGCACAACAACTCACAGTTTTCCCACGCCTATTCTCATTCTTATAGTGAACCGAGTGATACACATCACCTAGCAAGGTAGGTATAGGATTCTTTGAAATAAAGATCCTGACGGCGTGCATATCCACCAGATCAGGAATATTCAGAAACAGAAGAATCCCATAGATACACACAGCCAGAATAGCTTGGAAAGCAGTCCAGTTCTTCTCTTTGACATGTATGCAAGCCTGATCAAACAAGAACTTCAACAAGAAACCCTTAACTCCTTATTTTTCTGCAATATTACTGTTAAGAACGGATTCATCAATATGAAGAGCAACAGCCATATCTTTCACCCCGGGGTGTTCTTCAGAAAAGAAAACTATATCATGACTGATAGGAATTCCCAAAATAAATGAGAACTCCTCCAACGTTGGGGCCAGGATGTAGTCCGGGAAAGTGAAGCAACGCAGAGACGGATTGTAAAACTGAAGGAGTGTGTGAATGACATCCTTCTCATACTGGGAGATATTATAGACAAGATTCAGAAGTCTTCCATACCTTCCACTGAACTCTGTACGAACTCCGGAACCAGCCATATTAATCAGTTTGTGAATCAGTGTCAAAGTCGGTTCTGGGAATGAATAAGCAACAGTCTTCTTTCTCTGAACATCCATGCTGAAGTAACCTCAGAAAAACGGAATCAAGAGTAAGATGCAAGCCCTGAAAAATGTCAAACATGTCAGAATGCAAGAAAAATGACATGCTCATGCAAACATGGGGTCAAGGCACACTGCTGGATGTGCTGTGCTGTTAGCTGAACGAGAACCCAAAAAACCAGAACTCTGAACCACCGAGATACTCAAATAATCAGACGTTGATGAGAAATCCAGAAAAATAGGGTAGGTTGAAGGTTTCGGTTACCTGCAAACCTGCAAACGCCCATCCCCTCTCATATGTGGGTACTAGGATGTTCAGTATCCCAGGCTCTCAGGTCGAGAAATGATGATACGTGCACCATTTCTGGTTTGGCATCATCATCAATCGAGGAGGCCTCAACTGATTCTCCAAAGCGGAAGGTCCTCAGCTTTGGCACTGAGGTCGAGAAACAATAGTACATTCATCCCTCGGGGTACAGTACTAAAGTCAATCGAGGAGTGCCTCCACTGATTCTCTTCAAAACGTAGGGGCCATCCTATGCGAGTTCCAAAGCGGGCCCTCGGGTGCGAATGGGTTTGCCACAGGATATGGTCTGCCACTGTCACCACTAAAGAGGGATGTTTCCACTAAGGTCCTCAATGATCGGTCACCAGAGTCGACAGCTCTCTAGATCAACACCCCAACATGCGCAAGACACACACGTTAGAATGCGTCCCAGGATAGCCTCGTCTGGTTGTGAATTTCGTGAACACACAAACGTACCAAGCGGGCACGTAGGTCCCACTACTTTCCACTCTAGTCCTAGGGTATTCTCAAGACTTGGTATTGGGCTTATCTCTCAGTCCCACCCAACCTGCAAAACAAAGACAGCCAGCACAGCACAGCAGCATGACAGTAATAATAAATGAAGTGCAGAAAATGCGGTAAAAAAATAAAAATAAAATACAACATAAAGCAAAACAAAACAAAGCACCCAAAGAGAACAAAGACAAGCAAGCGTTAGGATTGACTCGCTTAGGGATGGACCAGCATAGGTCAACCAGAGTCCCCAGCAGAGTCGCCAGCTGTCGCTCCCAGGATTTCCATCCAGGTACAAACGCGAGAGTGGCGCGGAAAACAGAGTCGCCAGCCGTGTAAATTTATCCCAAGAGAGGGAAAGGGAACATCGCATAAACCTTAGGAAGGGGGGAAAGGAATGGTCATCGCAACCATAACCTGGGTTCGGGAGTCGGTTACGCGAGGGGAAGGTGCTAGCACCCCACGCGTCCATCGTACTCGATGGGATCCACGCTTGTTGTCTATTCTAAGGGTAAGTTATACTATCATCTAGGACTGTATTAAAACGGAGAGGGAAAGACAAAGACAGACTCGGTAGGACGTCGACGTCCTAGGCCTACGTACCCCCCTCGTGCAATGGGGAATTCAGAGTCAACGTAGTTCGGACCAAGTTCTTTTTTTTGTGTTTTTTATGAGCGACGTTAAGTTCGCGTCCGGCAGTTAGGGTCGATGCCTGTTTGCGACTCAAACGGAAGGTAACATGCCCTTTTTGAAAATAGCCTTCAAGTTGAAGGTCCCGAAGGACAAAAAGGTTTGAAGTTGGTTTGTGTTTTTTAGGACAGAAGTGGCTTAAGTTAGTTCCTAAGTTGCATTGCACCAAAGTCTAGGGCACAGGGGCGAACACTTAACGCATCATCCCAAGACAGGACGCTCGCTAAGCACTCTAGAGAGATGAGAGGAAGCCCCTCATTTCTCATTCCCTACGCTTAAGGCTCGTGCGCAATACACCTTATTATTATTAAGTGTTTTAAAGAAATTTGAGATGAGAAGAGAGAAGACACAAGGGTAACTCTAAGGGGGACTATGAATCCTAAAGTTACCATGCATGGGTGACCTACGGTAGTGAGGTTTGACGACAACCTAAATCCTAAAGGAAAGAGATGAGAGAAGGAGAGAATAGTAAAGGTGAATATGGATGCTTATCCATACCCTTAAAGAACTTACCTTAGTCCATGCATAAAAGATTAGTACAAAATAGACACAAGTAAGAGAAATGAGGTGAATGAAAATCATACAATGGCGAACAAAAGTGATTATCATCCAAACATGAATCAAAGAAACAGCCCCAAAGCAAATGGCACAAGTGCCTTTTCAAACAGATAATCATACAAGGTCAAAGATGCGCCTGCAAGAAAATCTCAAGTGAAAACAAATCAGATAATTAGAAAAATAACTCCTAAAATTCCCAAATTAAACATTAAGGTTCCTCAACCAGAGGCAAACAGCATATCAAAAGTCCCTGCAAAAAATCAAGATATTAGTCATTCAAATAATTAGGCAGAGTTCAGGTGGGAATTAGGGCTCAGTGTGCCAAAGGGAAGGACCTAAATGCAATATGAAATAAATTTAAAAATGAAAGAAAAATATTTTTATGCAATTTAGGATGTTAGTGAACAAATGCAAAAAGAACGGATAAAAAATATTTTACGGATGCAGAGAAATAAAATAAAGAAATTAAGTATGCATTATATGGATAATTCAAAAAGAAGTTGAATTAAATAGTTAATTTAAATGACAAAAAATAAAATAAAAATAAAAAAATAAAATTTGTAAAAATTATTAAAATGATAAATATGATGTATGAAATTTTTAGTAATTTTTTAATGCAATTACATAATTTTAATAATTAAAATATGAAAATGATAAATTAAATGAAATAAAAATGAAATAAGAAGTGGGGGGTGCATTCAGTAATCCAAATGGGTTGGAATGATTGAAATGGGCTAAGAGAGGGGGGGGGGGGGGGGGGGGCAGATAGTAAGCCCAAGTGTTAAAATTAATCAGAAAATAAAAAAAAACAAAAAAACGAACACATGTGGGCTCGGTCAACCCAGTTGACTCACAAAGACCCTACGATCCATCCAACGCACCTCACGCAGTCAATGAAATCAGAAAGTAATGAAGGTCAATGGGTGTGATTCACGTGCACACCATAAGAAACGTGCACTCGCGGGCACACAGACCTGCAGCTTACCATACGTTCCCATGTGAGGGGCACGTGGGATTTTAATGTGTTGGCTTGTCTTGGTCCACACGATGCATCAGACGATCAGGATTAGTCAACCAAAAAATAAAAGTAATTCAAATGGAATAACCTGGTTGGGTGCACACGGTATCACGCATGGGGTAATATGCATGCAATCAGTGAAATAAAATCAGAAAAAAATAATAATAAAAGGGACACGCGGCCGGCTGATGACCACACGATGGAACGCATCAACGGTCCACACTTTGTCTTCTTCGTCCAGCTCTCCCCTTCGCCGGACCACCACCCATCGCCGGAGCCCTAGCTCCGGCAGCCCCTCTTGCTTCACCTGCAAATCCAAACATGCCCAGAAAACACGAAACCATATACTATTCCGCCCAGATTTTTGCAAGGAACACGAATATGCAATCAAAATTTAAAAATATCCAATATATATTAAAAAACGAAGAGGTTAAGGTTAGGGCATAAATCTTCAAACACACATAGCAAGCAGTATACACGTCCAAACACCACAAAAATTACATCAGCATGATCAGTGACATTCACACAACAATATGCATGCTTAAAAAACGAGTTTCACGATCATCAAAATCAGCCCTAACCTGAGATGGCTCCACACGTGTGCTTGCTTTTGGCTGCAAATGGTGGTTGATTTCTACTCTGTGGATCCCTATGAAGAGGTTTGTGGAAGAACCTTGAAGAAAATCCTTGTAGATTGTGAGATTTGTTGAATTCAAGAATTAGGGTACAAGTTGTTGTTCTCCAAAATATCACGTGTCACTAACCCTAACCAGTGCATGGATGGGTTTATAAAGACTAGGGTTTGTCTCTGAATATGAATTGGGCTTGGGTAATCCATTGTTTAATGATTTTTGAATAATTTTGGAAAAATGCATAATGTGAATTACACCTTTCTCCTTGCATGGATACTTGAGAATTATTTGATGGATCACCTTCATTTGGATTGCTAATCACACCATATTTAAATTGGGCCTTGAAAACAAATGATTCATGAGTTTTTTGATGACTTGGCTTTTTTGAATAATAAAAAATAAGTGAAGAATAAACCATGGAATCACTTGATTAAAAAGCCAAAAATGCTTCTTAGGAATTGTTTTTGGATGTTGGAACATGTCTTGAAGTATTTGAATTAATCATAGGTCCATATGTCCCAAAACCTAAAAGTTGTGAAAATGAAACCCTAAAAACCACCTTGCCTTCTTTGGACCATAACTGGAGCTTCACAAATGATATGGAGACCCACTAGTAATTGTTGGAAAGAGGAGAAAAATATATTCAATTTTCATGTTGGAGAAAAATTCATTTGAAGCTTTCTTGATGGTGAAAAGTCAAGTTGAATGCAGTGCAGGAACTTGCCAAAAATGGAAACTTTTCATTATAGGTTACTTTCCAAATTTAGAAACTTTGCACCAACTCCTGATTCCTGATAAATATGTATGAAACCTGACCCCTGGAGACCATGTGAGGATGTGAGACCTTGAAAACCTTGAAGAGACCTCAAAATCCCACAGTTGACTTTTCTCCTTTCACTGTTGACTTTTCCCCAGATTCTCCTGATTCCCAATCCATTGGCCAATTGAACTTCTCCTGAACCAAACTGATGGACAACCTCCCATCCCTAGGTACTTAGGGACCCAAGGAGTACCATGGAATCAAGTCTTGCCCAAAAAATTAGAAATAAACTGACTTTATAGCAAACCCTAGTTGTGGTACCCTCAGTCTAGGAGGAAATAACACAGTCTCCAAATCCAAATTCCTCTGAATATGATGTGTATCCTCTCCAACAAAGATAATATATGCCATTTGATGATGATAAAAACCCAAGGAGCTTGCCCATTGGGGAAATAAACCCAAGAATCTCAAAACCCTAATCTATGCACTGGTTAGGAGAGGATGATCCACCTGAGCTCTCTTGGACAATACCAAGACTCTTGCTTGACCCTCTGAAGCACTGCCTCAGGCACCTTGACCCCATGCTAAGAACCAATGATATGCACACATGATAATACAAAATGCAATGCAACCTAAGCCAGTTAGTAATAAAGTAAAGAGGGCAAATTTTGGGGTGCAACAGTATTTGGTTTTCTTAATGTAATGATTATGCATGTTTTGAATCAGTTATGTCGTATTCACTCATTTTTTCATTTACTGCAAAACACCGACACATTTATCCACTTCACTCTCTGTTGTTAGCAATGATTTGAGGGAGGATGATGACAACGAAATACCCATAATTGCAAACCGTATGCTTTCGGATAGAATCTCGCCGATGATGTACAGGCATTGTTTCAACCCCCAAACACTGGAGAGACAATGAGTTAATCCCTAGTAAACCACTTCGAACCTAGAAGTAGTAGTTTCCTTCGGATATTCAAACCCTTACACTCAACCTGGGGCAGGGTAGTGTTCAGCTAATCCAACTGCGCGCTCAAATCACAAAGCAAAATCCAAAGACATGACGGTCGTTTATCAATAACCATAACTTGGCAGTTACAATCATCCAACAAAACCAAAAACAAAAAAATCAAAAGCCTGCTAAGTCGAGCACCTCAAAGGAGACTTAGGCAAAAAAAATATCAAGGCAATCCCGATGGACTCGAAAAGCGAAATCAGTCCATGCAAAAGTTAGGGATCAAAAACAAAATCAAAAGAGGCCCTCGAATCCTCAACAAAAAATAAAATAAGATCCAGTGACCACCATGCCGAGACTAAAGGGTCACTAATATCCATAAAAAACAAAAAAAGGTGACTGCCATTTCAAGCATACCTTGAACCGTCAACCTTTTTGGAATACAACCATGTGTATATTTAACTGAATGTAGGACTGAAGATCATCACGAAGAAAGGGTGGGTACAAATCAAATTTTAAGCCTAATATCCTTTGTTTCATAAACCGCGAACCAGACCACGTTACAACCCTCGAAAGACCTAATTGAGGTGGGATTTATTCTGAAAGCATACTATTGCAAGGTTGGGTAAACTGACTCCCCATATTTGCTAATCTTCAGCATTGATGTCATTCTCCTTGCTATATCTTTCACACCATCAAAAATCTTCACAACGTCTGGACTAATGGTCCATTCGTCTCACACTATCACGACACTCGAATAAATGACACTTTTT
Organism: Lathyrus tuberosus; assembly: GCA_022829125.1. Lineage (NCBI taxonomy): Eukaryota > Viridiplantae > Streptophyta > Magnoliopsida > Fabales > Fabaceae > Lathyrus > Lathyrus tuberosus. The sequence goes on from JALAZF010000031.1 coordinate 16,368,407, forward strand.
CAAAACTTGCATGAGCATTGCATTAAGATTACCATTTGTGAATGAGCAATTTTAACTGCAAATCAGTGCTAGACATCAAAGCAATTCCAACAAGGGGCAATCAAAGAGGAACTTGAACTTTCAGCGGTGCCGACCTGAATCAAGACCCCCTCAAAACCTTCAGTCTGGGGCAAATCCTTCAACAGCTCAATCAGGGGCAAGCTATCTCAAAGCATATCAAAGCTCAGTTTTCCAAAGATTAGACCACTTTAGAACTGGTTAATCAGGGGCAAACCATCACCATGTTTAGACTGGGGTAAGCCTTGTTGCAGAAGGCAAGTTGGATAAGCAGATTCTTCCAAACGTTGGCAATCATCGAGTTAGAACAAAAGCACACTCTTCATGAGTTGATCACGTCGCTATGCTCATTTCCAGGTCATCCTGGCCATCAAGCACAAAGTTGTGGTCTTTTTAGAAACAAGCACCACGACTTACCATCAATCAATCAAACTCCTGACCATCAAAGTCATCTTCGTCTGCTTCAATCATGGTGTCTTCAACAAACTGAGTGTCGAGGAAATCAAACCCTCCCACTACCCGAAGTCCAATCCTCATTGGCAACTACCCAAAATTCACCATGCTGGCACCTTTACAACTTATCTAATCACGTCTGCAATCATATGCATCGCATTCAGCATCATAGACATCATATGCATCATGTGCATCCCAAAAAACCAAATCATACTTCGCCAGTACTTGCATCTCCGCGCGTCAGCATTTGCATTGCATATCATTACAAAATCAAGCATTCGTGCATACGCATGTCAGGATCCAGGATCAATCTCAAGACTGCAAGTTGATCTTCAACCCAGCCAGGGGCATCTTCATCAAATCCATGGGCATTCCTCACGAGGTTGTTTCAATCTGTTGTTGATCAAGCTCAGACGATCTTCAGCCCAGCAAGGGGCATCTTCTTTAAGTCCGTGAGCGTTCCTTACGAAGTTGTTCAACCTTTTGTTGACCAAGCTCAAGACAAGATTTCAAAGCAATCTTCAGCCCAGTCAGGGGCATCTCCTTCAAGTCCTTGGGCGTTCCCCAGTGAGTTTGTCCTTTCAACCTTTTGTTGATAAGGATGGTGTTCCTCAGTGACTTCTTTGCTTCAACCTTTTGTTGATGTCTCCAAATAAGCCTCACTCATCATATCCCCAACAAACCTGACCTTTTGTCAATTACCTCACTATCATCCTTTTGGTGATAGCCAAACCTTGTCAATTCAACCTAACCTACACCCTTTTGGTGTTGGTAACCCTCAAATCAAAACTTTCTATCATTCTTTTGGTGGTAGCCGTTCATATTGTCAACTTAACCTTCATCCTTTTGGTGTTGGTCCTCGCAAGTGGGAAGTTCCTATCATCCTTTTGGTGGTAGTAGCTTGTATTGATCTGTCATCCTTTTGGTGCCGCCGATCCGTGAACCTTTTGGTATGTGTATCATCCTTTTGGTGAATGACAGTCTCAGATATCCAGTGTGTACCCTATTATCCCTTTGGTAATAGCAGGCTTTGACCTCATTTTCATCCTTTTGGTGGAAGGGTCTGTGTGTGTGTGTGCCCTATTATCCTTTTGGTGGAAGGGTCTGTGTGTGTGTGTGTGCCCTATTATCCTTTTGGTAATAGCAGGCTTTGACCTCATTTTCATCCTTTTGGTGGAAGGGTCTGTGTGCCTGTGTGCCCTATTATCCTTTTGGTAATAGCAGGCTGTGATCTCATTTCCATCCTTTTGGTGGAAGGGTCTGTTGTGTGTGTGTGTGCCCTATTATCCTTTTGGTAATAGCAGGCTTTGACCTCATTTTCATCCTTTTGGTGGAAGGGTCTCTGTGTGCGTGTGTGCCCTATTATCCTTTTGGTAATAGCAGGCTTTGACCTCATTTTCATCCTTTTGGTGGAAGGGTCTGTGTGTGTGTGTGCCCTATTATCCTTTTGGTAATAGCAGGCTTTGACCTCATTTTCATCCTTTTGGTGGAAGGGTTTGTGTGTGTGCCCTATTATCCTTTTGGTAATAACAGGCTTTGACCTCATTTTCATCCTTTTGGTGGAAGGGTCTGTGTGCGTGTGTGCCCTATTATCCTTTTGGTAATAGCAGGCTATGACCTCATTTCCATCCTTTTGGTGGAAGGGTCTGTGTGTGTGTGCCCTATTATCCTTTTGGTAATAGCAGGCTTTGGCCTCATTTTCATCCTTTTGGTGGAAGGGTCTGTGTGTGTGCGCCCTATTATCCTTTTGGTAATAACAGGCTTTGACCTCGTTTTCATCCTTTTGGTGGAAGGGTCTGTGTGTGTGTGTGCCCTATTATCCTTTTGGTAATAGCAGGCTTTGACCTCATTTTCATCCTTTTGGTGGAAGGGTCTGTGTGTGTGTGTGCCCTATTATACTTTTGGTAATAGCAGGCTTTGAACTCATTTTCATCCTTTTGGTGGAAAGGTCTGTGTGTGTGTGTTCACTATCATCTTTTTGGTGATAGGTCTGTCATCCTTTCGGTGACAAAATCCCCTATTATCATCCTTTTGGTGATAACACCCTTTGCAAGTTTTTCAGCATCCACTCAAGGTTGACATTGATCTGTTATTCCACTTCCCAAACATTCTTTCTTTTCGGACAAATTTGTGGTCTTCTTCATATCTAATTGTCTTCTACCTCGAAAGAATGAACGTCATAGCAGTTCATCTTACTCGGTCCATGCCAATTAGATAGGGGCATCTGTTATACCCCAAATTTATCCTACCTGTGTATAACTTTCCATTTGTACATCCACCCACTGACAATTATTCGGAAAAATCCAAAAATATGTTGTCTTGAACTTCATCTCTCTTTTATTTCTTATCCTTTTTAATTTTAAGTCATATCTACCTTTTAACCATTTTTATCATTCATCCAATTAAATATCCATTAAAACCATTTCCATATCCAAATTCAATTCAAGTATCCATTCATAAAACCATTCTTTTTAGTTAGTTATCCATTTATCCCATTATCCATTTCAAACAAAATTCCAAAAAAAATCTAATTTGCCTTATTTTCAAATCACCATTTCTTTTTTAGTCCATATCCATTTTTAGCACCAAATTATCTTCTTTTATTCTCAATTTTTCATTTCTATATCCACATTCATTCCAAGTCAAATTTTCAAACAAAATTCTCTAAATCCATTTTATTTTCATGTACAAATTCCATGTCACTTTACCATTTTTTCCCTCATTACCATTTTTTATTAAAACCCATGTCAAATGCTACAAAAAAAGACCATCCTACATGATATTTATCCACACTTGCAGCCACAAGTTAACCACCTCCAAGCCAATTCATTCACAACCGTACACCGTTTCACAACTTTATGATTTTCTGTCTTGAATCACACACAATAAACTGTCACATAATACTGGTAGCAATGGAGCCCACAACATTACCAACAAGACCCCAAATTCAAGCCCTCACGCAGTACATTACACAAAGCATTTCCAAAATGACACGCAGCAGAACCGAACCTATATCATACAACCCACCTCACATGACGCCCAACCTGCATAATATCAACTCATAACCTTTTGCCATTACCACAATTCAACATGTTTTCAACCACATAACCAACAATGTTTTTCACTCGACCCCACAAACTTTCCAACGTGCAAAACACCAAAAGTATACACTCTGCTCAACACCAAATACCTTAAGCCCCACACAAACTTTCCACAAACCATACATATCACAACATCCGCAGCGGGTATCAAAAAGCCAACAACGTGTCACGCACCCCTCTTTGCACCAACATGTTGTGGACGTAACCCACACCAGTACATTTACCAGCCACTAAACCTGCAAAACGACAACATGTACAGTAAATTCTCCAACACCACAATACAGCTCACACAGCAAATTTCTTGAAACCACTCACACTGCACAACAAAACCTGCAAAGAACACACAACAAAACCGTTACAAATTCGTACGAAATCAGAATTTCCAGTTCACAATCTCCTTCCAAATTTTCCACATATACCCTCACAATTCTCCCTATAAAACGACACCATCCTCACTCTCAAAGGAGGAGCCCTAGCCGCCACTCCAACTCCACCCAAACACTGCCAAAATCTCACCTCAACTCCTCTTCAATTCCTCATCACTCACCCTCCATCAATACCGCGACCAAACCTCACCTTCACCCAACAGTTCATAAATAACCTTTAAACCCAATCGAACCCAGCAACATCCTCCATAAACCTCCTCAAACCTCCACACAAACCTTTCATTCAACCTTCCGAAACCAAATATTTCACCACCTTAAAATCATAAACATCAAGATTCGAAATAGAACGAGAGAAGAAATTGAGATGAAGTAGGAAGAAGAGTGAAAAGATAACATAGATCGAACCGAACCTGAAGCTTGAGCGAGCGAGTCGAAGGTGAGGAAGCGAGCTGAATCAAATCAGAGGTTGGACTACGATGTACCGTGTTGTTGGTGGTTCTCTGTTTACGATTGAAGTTCTTCTTTCAGCTTTTTTTACTATTTTTGAAAACAATGGATTTAGTATGAAGTGTGTTATGTTATCCTTCTGCTTCTACCATAACCGTGTTCTGTTTCTATGGCTTCAACTTTGATTTGTTCTTATGATGCTGAGAGCCTTTGCCTTACTTTTTGTAAACCTAATGTTTTGAAAAAAGTGGACCGAACCATGCTGCAAAGAGGCGATGAATCCATTTTGGCTATGAGTGGATTAGGTCTTACAAAGCCCATGATGAATCTTTATACACACACAGTCCATCGCACCCTCCCTCTTGCTTTTTTTGTTTTAATTGATTTTAGGTTAAAATTCTTTTTAATTTCTAGTATTTTAGTTTATGCTATGAAATCATTTCTTTTATTTTTATTTATTCAATGTTTTGTTTACTTTTCGATTTTTGGTTTCAATTTTATTTTGGGCCAATGACATCAAAAACATCATGATTTGTGGATTTATTTCAAGTAGATCTATAAATTTTGATTAATATGAGGCCTATTTATTTTCTTTTCGATTTATTTGTTTTTACCATTCATTTTGGGTCAATGAAAACCAAACATCAAAGATTTATCGATTTTCGATTTAAAATCTTGATAAAGGTGACACCTTTCTTCTTTTTCTCGACTTTATTTCATTTCTTATGATTTTCATTTCACATATTCTTTTATTTTCACTTTTGGTCAATGAAAGTCAATAATAATAGCTTGTCGATTATCAATCTAAGTCTTGATTAAGACGAGACCAACTTTATTGTATCTTGTTCATTTTTATATTTATTATATTGTTCATATTATTCATATTGTCCATATCATACTTATTCATCTAACCATTTTCTTTGTTCATACTTTAATCAAAAAACATTAACAAATATCGAAACCCTAAAACAATAATTTGATGGACTGTTGGTTACTATACTTCTCACGAGAGTTTCAGGCACACCTTGCACACACACGGCTTTCTCTTGGGCTACCTTACAATGAGACCCTTTATTTCATGTCATCCCTTGTAATTTACATGTACCCCTCATCCCCATTCCGATGTACGCATTAGTTGTTTCTTTGATTTGTGGAGCACCCCTAGGGACTAGCATAGACAACCCATTTTCAAACTAATTCTCGATTCGGCGTCGAGCCAATTTCAAACCAACCCTTTTCAACCAAACTCTCAATTCGTCGTCGAGGCCATTTTCAAATCAACCTCTAACCAAATCCTTTTTCAAACCAAACTCTTTTTATAAACAAATAAACCTCTTGATCCAACGTCACAGCGGATTTTCATAATCAAACTTCAAAAACAACTAACAACTATCGCAACTCTTTTAAGGTGAAAAATAGGGGTTGCAAGTCTTTGATCTTCCTTCGATTGTTTGGGTGCGAGTTCTCTTCCTCGTGTGTGTGAGCAATTGACGCCTCTTCTTTTAACAAATCAAATCCTTTTCAACTAACCTCTTCGCATACAAATAAACCCTTGATCCAACGTCAAGCGGATTTTCATAATAAAACTAAAAAATAACTAACAACTATCGTAATTCTTTTTTAAGGTGAAAAAATGGGGGTTCAAGTCTTTGATCTCTTTTCGATTGTTTGGGTGGCGAGTTCTCTTACTCTGTGTGTGAGCAATTGGCGCCTCTTTAAAACAAATCACCACTCCCTTGTTTCGTGGGCGTACCACGAACTACGACTGCTCTGATTCTTTATTCTGCTAGTCCGAGGGTAAAGATACGTAGGCACAAGATTGCGATGATCTTGGCGAGCACACTACCATCTTTTTCCGTCCCTTCCCGTAGTCGAACTACGATTGCTCTGATTCCTCATTCTCGTCCGAATGAGCATATGTAGGTTGATTTCGCGATGGATTTTGCCGAGCACCCTATCCTAAAACCACTCCATTTCCCCTTAGCATCCTCCCCTTTTATCTTACCGTTTTGCATTTATCATAGAGAAGAAAACAAACAAACTTAGCCTAACGAGTATCGTGATTCGAATCAAGAGGTTTCCATTGAGTACAACGGACGTGAGGGGGTGCGCGTACCTTCCCCTCACGTAACCGACTCCCGAACCCAGAATGTGGTTGCGACGACCATGTTCTTATATCCCTCTCTTAAAGTTTTTCTCGATATTTTCCTTTCCCTCTTTTGGGATAGATAAAGTTCGGTGGCGACTCTGTCGAACCGTGTTCCGCGCCTTTCACGCGAGGGTCGTGTCTTTGATTAAGCGATTTTTCGAGGTGCGACAAATACCACTAGTCAGTTTCAACATACCCAATCTCACACTATCAGGAGTCTCTTCACATACTAAACTCAGATCTCAGAACTGCTCGATTAACTCCAATTCTCTCACCATAAGCATCGACATATGTAATGACTTCCTATTCAATACACCAGCCACCCCATTTGCTTTACCAAGATGGTAACTCAAATCAAAATCATAATCCTTCAATAATTCCAGCCACCTCCTCTGCCTCACATTCAACTCTTTCTGATCAAATAAGTACTTCAAACTCTTATGATCACTAAACACTTCAAATTTAGAGCCAAAAATATAACGTATCCAAATTTTTAACACGAACACCACAACTGCCAACTCTAAATCATGCGTAGGATAATTCCTTTCATGAACCCTCATTGTCTCGAAGCATAAGCAAAAACTTGACCATTCTGCATCAATACTCCACCAAGGCCCATCTTTAACACATCACAATATACCACAAAAGACTTACTTGGGTTAGGTAAGATCAATACTGGAGCGGTCGTCAATTTCTTTTTCAATTCCACATAACTCTCTTCAGATGCAACATCGCACATGTACGCTTAACCCTTTCGAGTCAACTGAGTCAAAGGTAATGCTATCTTAGAAAAACCTTCTATAAACTTGCGATAATATCCCGCCAACCCAAGAAAACTTCGTATCTCAGTAGCAGACTTCGGAGTCTTCCACTGCAACACAACACCAATCTTAGAAGGATCAACAAAAATTCCACCACTCGAAATCACATAACCAAGAAAACTCACTTCTTTCAACCAGAACTCTCATTTAGACAATTTTGCATATAACTTCTTATGTCTCAACACTTGCAACACCGTACGTAAATGTTCAGCATGCTTTTATTCATATTTCGAGTATATTAGGATATCATCAATGAAAACCACAACAAACCTATGCAAATATTCATGAAAAATCCGATTCATATACTCCATGAACACACCTGGTGCATTGGATACACCAAACGGTCTCACTGTGTATTCATAGTGACCATACCTCGTCCTGAAAGCTGTCTTCAAAATATCATCAGGCTTAACACAAATCTGAAGATAACCCGACCTCAAGTCAATCTTGCTGAACACACAAGCGCCTACTAACTGATCCATCAAATTGCCAATTCTCGGAAGTGGATATTTATTCTTGATAGTCACTTTATTCAACTTCCTGTAATCCACGCACAACCTCATACTACCATCATTCTTCTTAACTAACAACACAGCAGCATGCCACGGAGAAACACTCGGTCGAACAAACTTCTTCTCAAACAATTCTTCCAATTGTTTCTTCAATTCACTTAACTCAGAAGGGGACATCCAGTAAGGAGCCATTGACACCAGACTCATACCTGGTATCAAGTCCACTGCAAACTCTACTTCACGCTCTAGAGGCAAATCACTTATGTCATCCAGAAACACATCTGGAAATTCACGGACAATAGGTAATTCGACACTCACAACTTCACGATCAACTTGCAACGATGCAAACAACGCAAACATCGAGGCTTCGTCTTCTAAAAGTTCGTCTACTTGCTTAGCAGACAAGAACATCAACTCTCCATTATCACCAAACTTAGGAAACTCCACGGTATTATTATAATAGTTTATGTGAACATAGTTGAACCCAACCAGTTCATTCCCAAGATTACATCGATTTGGTGCAAAGGTAAACACACCAAATCCATCATGAAACTCTTCCCAAAAATCATCAAAGGAAATCTCGAACACACAAAGGTAGTAGTAACAGAATCATTAGCAGGAGTTTCTATCACCATACTACCATTCATATCAGACAATTTCAAACCCAACATAGTAGCACATTCAAGAGAAATAAACGAATGAGTAGCACCAATATCAATAATAGCGACCAGCTCAACATTGTTAATAAAACAAGTACCTCGAATCAAGTTATCCTTCCTAGGAACTTCGGAACCACTCAAAGAAAACACTCTGCCATTAGTCTGAGCAGCAGTAGCAGTCTTCTTCGACTTCTGACACTGGGTACTGATGTGACCCTGTTCACCACAGTTGAAACAAGTCAGATCCTCATCCTTGCAGTCGGTAGCTCTATGGCCTCTCTTACCACATCTGTAATACCTCAACACGTTATTGTTGCAAACCTCAGTACGGTGGCCTTGCTCGCCACACCTGTAACACTTAACAGAAGCGGGAGCTGCTCCTTCACTTATCTTTTTCCCATCTGAAGCGTTCTGCTCCCCTTTCTCAGCTAAAGTCACATGAGGCTTTCCTCTAAACTGTCCATTCTCTTTCTTCTCACTAAGATGCTTGTAGTGAGCAGATCGAGCTTGGCTATCCTTATCATAGATCCTAATCTTACCCACCAGCTCAACATACCTGAGAATCTGTTAGTATCCAATACCCTGTTTGATCTCTGGTCTCAACCCATTCTCAAACTTGAGACATTTAGACATCTCAGCATCAACACGGTTGTAATGCGGACAAAGCTTCACCAGTGCCTCGAATTTTGCAGCATACTCTGCCATAGTCATGTTTCCTTGCTTCAATTCAAGGAATTCTATCTCCTTCTCACCGCGAACATCCTCAGGAAAATAATTTCCCAAAAATTCTCTCTTGAATACAGCCCAAGTTATTTCAGTACCAACATCTTCCAATCTCTGACGGGTGTTATCCCAGTAATCTTCAGCTTTTTACGACAACATATGAGTACCAAATTGTACCTGCTGAGCGTCAGTGCAGGCCATCACTTGGATGATCTTCTCAATCACCTTGAACCACTTCTGCGCACTCTCTGGATCATGGGTGCCCACAAAAGTTGGCGGATTGTTCCTCTGGAACTTCCCCAAAGCACGAAACTCATCAGGAACTTCTCCATTCTGATTTTTCTGAGCCATCACTTGAGCAAGTGATTCCAACGCGTCAGCAATAGCACGGTCGTTTCTCCCATCCATTCTGCACACCATCAACAACGTTGGAAGAAACAATTCATCGACAGTGTACACACACTCGTCGACTGACATCATATAAAACCTGGCCGGACAAACCGACCTGCTCTGATACCACTAATGTAACACCCTTCTACTCCCAAAGAACATTCACGATAAATATAAACAATTATATCAGAGTACATCACCACAAGGGTGCCACATTTCGTCATAAGACTTCATAATAATGTCCTACTTTGTAACATGGGTTTTATCATCATAAATTCAATCAAATACTACGCAGCGGAAATTCACAAAAAATAACATAGTTCATAACTCCAAAAGTCTTCAAAACAAGAAACTCATAGCGTCATGATGTCAACAAGAAAAAAAACATAATGGTTTGACTCAAACGTCCCAACCTGGTGTTACATATCAGAGCAGGACCCTTTGCATAACGAAAATCACCAGGATACTTCAAAACTAAATCTTCATGCACCAAGAGAGCTAATCCTGATCACCTGCACGTTACCCACGTGGAGGCAACATTTAAACAGTAAGGGTGAGTAATCATAAATCATTATAGAAGATATAAAGATAAGATATATTAAGATAGCAATCTTCATCAAAACGTCAAGCAAAACCACACCACAATATCGTCAATCACCATTAAACTCATAAATATGCCATGCCACTTAGTATGCAATGCAACATCAAAGACTCATGCATGTGGTACCGATTCATCATTTTGATGGACACTAGGACATCACCCTCCAAAGATATTCACCAATAGGATCGATTCTACACAAGAACCGGAGCACTTCATAAACACCCTAATCCACACAATGGGATTGAAGCCACCACTGGACCAAATCCTCACATCGTCACTGGACCGAAGTCCTAAAGTATGCTATGAATGCATGATGCAAAACGTCATAATAATCATCATCACATCATCGTCAAAGTTGCATCATCATTCATGAAAATTCGTCAAAACATCATAGTATTACATCATTATTATGCGTCATAATTCTTCATATTACTCCATAAATCAGCAGGTTATATTCATCAAAATACAACACATCAATTACTCAAGGCTCACGGACAACAAGACACGAGACAACACAAAGAAGAAAAGAAAGAAAAAAATGTTTGCTCCTGCTCGCCTGGTGCTCGCCCGGCGAAGCAGCTCGCTCGCCTGGGTTTCGCCCAGCGAAGCAGGGGCGAATTCCCTCCCCCATACAAATTCCAGTAGCACTACTATTCTACCCCTCACTTGCTCCTTCTTTCGCCTGGCGACCTCCAAGCAAACCAGCTTCGCATAGGGGTGGCAAACGGGCATGCCCGCCCCGTTTAGGCTCGCCCCGCAAATGCCCACACGTAAAAGGGGCGGAGCGGGGCGGTCATAGTTGAGGATACGGGCCTAAAACCTAGGCCCACCCCGCAAAAAAGTGAGGGCGGGGCGGGGAAAGCCCGCGGACACTGCACTATTTAAGCCTAAAAATACAAAATTTTATGTAAATGCTCTTGCCCGCAAAAGCTCACGAAGAAAATGGGGCGGGGCGGGGCGGACATATTAGAGGGTGAGGGCCTAAATCCTTGGCCCACCCCGCACTAAAGTGCGGGTAAAATGGGCATGCCCAACCGGCCGGGCCCGTTTTGCCACCCCTTTCGCCTGGCGAAACATCTCACTCGCCCGACAAAACATGCGCAACAACAAATTTTGTTTCTGCATCAAACTAGACCCAAACCCCTTACGATTTCCACATCTCACAGTACAAAAATGCACACAAATCACATAGTAATTATAATCCAATAACAACACATCATCATAGACTTCATATATATCATCTTATACCTCTAGAAACCCCATTTTCATCATAATTCATCTCACTTTCATCACAATCTCACCATTCCCCAAAATCCCCAAAACTAACTACATACATCTACACTCTATATCCATTACAATGAAAAGAAATACTCCTCATACCTTAGATAATTCGATTATGATCTTCCTCTTGAGTTGTATCGAAATTGCTCTGAGCCCTAGCTTCTTCCTCTTCCTTTCCTCAGAGTCGCTCTCCAAAAGCACGATTATTCAGAATGAATTTCTCACTTCTCTATTTTCCCTTTTGTCCAACATACCCTTAGGACCCCTAATATGTCTTCCCAACTTCGTCCTCACTTATTCCACCCAGCATTACCATCTTGCCCTTAGTGTTCCACTCCTTTTATTTAGAATAATAATAATAATTTATATAAGATTATTCACATTATTCCACTATTATTATTATCAAAATAATTCTAATTAATCATACATTGTCTAAATATCCTTAATACTCTCTTATCTCCCCAATACCCCATAACACAATTCACCAGGCATCATAATATTTCAGCAAATTCACCAAAATCACGAATAATCATAATAAATCAATTAAATAAATATTCTGATTATTTTGGGGTGTTACATTCTCCATTCCTCTCCTCAAATGCGTTAAGGAAGAAATGGCCGCCCACGTCCTGCGCGAAATCCACGAAGGAATCAACGCCTAGCACCTCGGAGGAAGATCCCTCGCCAGGAAAGCTCTACGAGCAGGATATTAGTGACCGGCCATCCAGCACAACGCGAAGGAACGTGTGAAAAAATGCGACAAATGCTAATGTCACGGGGACATGCACTTGGCACCGCCCAATGAGCTCAAAGCAATGTCCTCCCCATGGTCCTTCGCATCGTGAGGCCTGGACATCTTAGGACCGTTCGTTGTAGGGTCAAATCATAACAAATATCTAATACAAGGCGTGGACTATTTTACAAAGTGGGTAGAAGCAGAAGCTCTGGCCAAAATAACGGCCCAAAACATACTCCGTTTCTACAAGTAAAACATTCCAGGAGTTCACGGACAAAAAACTCCAGGAGTTTGTTGCCCAACTGGGCACCAAACAACACTTGGCGTTCGTCGAGCACCCGCAGACAAATGGGCAAGCCGAGGCAGCCAACAGAGTAATCCTACGAGGTCTCAAACGATGACTAGATGAAACTAAGAAATAATGGGTCGAGGAGCTGCACAGCATGCTCCGGGCCTACCGTACTACACCCCACTCTTCGATCAGGGAAACCCCTTTCCGTTTAGCATACTGGACTGAGGTAGTAATCCATATCAAAATACACGTGCCCTCCAGGAGGACTGAAGCTCCCCTGGACGAGGAGAACAACAACAAGGCACTGAGGGAGGAGCTCGATCTCGTCGAAGAGGTCCGATCAGAAGCAGCCCTCCGCGAGGCCTCGTTAAAACAAAAAATCGCAATTAGGCATAATCCCAAAGTCATACGACGAGACTTCCAAGTGGGAAGTCTTGTCCTAAGGAGAAATCACAAAGTTTCTCGTGAAGACAAACTCGCCGCAAACTGGGAAGGACCCTATCGTGTTCGAGCAAAAACAGAAAATGAGGCATACTACCTAGAACATCTCAACGGGGAAGAACTCTCTCGACCATGGAATTCTGAAAAGCTAAAACAATATTATAGCTAAGGCCACAACTGTCGGCGTGCTCCGTCGACACGACGAGCATAGTGTACCGACCAGAAGTGCGTGCCCCGATACAGGCGTTACATACTAAATAAATCAAGGCAGGTTTTTTCTCTAGAAAGAACAAAACCCCTGCCCGACAGTGGTCCCTCGACGGAGCCCGCTGTCGCCAACGTACCACAAAAGGCAGAACACCCAGCTCGCGATGGGAAGTTCACGCCACAAACGCGACCTAAGCTCCGCTCTCTTGCCCGGAAACTACACATGCCCTTCGACCGGTTCCCCTCACTGTCGAACACCAATTTGTCGAGCAAACCCCGAAACATAATGAAAATCATTCACAAAAATAGCCCATACAATGGGCACTAGTGACGAGCAGCATGCGACACTTAGCGAAATTAAGCAAATTAAAAACATGCATGCACAAACATCGAAAACAATTCAAACATAACCGACCACCACGACCGAAAATAAATATTATAATATAAAACAGCCACGAAGATCGTAATTGTACTGGTTACATTAAAAAGGGGCCAAGTCCCATCCAAAAAGAAAAAATTACAAAGGTACGACACGTAGGCCGGAGGTACAAGAAAGAGAAAATCAGTCGGCCATAGGCTGAGGCTCCTTGTAGGCAGGCTGCTCGAGCTCGTCGCCAAATCTAAGGAAGTTCGGGACGATAATCTGACCTTCCACCACACTGTTGAAGAACCCGGTCCCCTCGGTAGACAGCTCGACCCCGGGGTTCGCAACCTTCAGCTGCTCCACCGCGTAGTTAAAGGCCTCCTCGGCGGCCCCCAAGCAATCTTCCTCGACCTGGCTGATCCGAGAAACAAGCTCAGCTCGAGTCTTCAGACTCTTTACCTCATCGCTTTCGTCCTCAGCAGGAGCAACAACAACCCTCAATGAAGTATTCATGTCCTCCGCGACTTTCTTTTCCGTGGCCAGGGTGTCCCTCTCCCCGGTAACTGCGACAAGCTCTTCCTTAGATTTTTTCGCTGCCTCTTTTGTAGCCTTCAGCTCCTGGACCGAGGACATTTTACCTGCAAAACAACGGACACACGTTAGTAAGCGAAAAACAACAATACGAACAAGCTAAGAAGAAATAAATGGCTACCCAAAAGTTCCAGAGCCTCCTCGTGCCTGCCGCACTCGAGGAGCTCCTTCGTATTAATGTATCGGGTCTCCACCTTGGGCCCCCCGTCTGCTTCATAAATGATGTCCCCGCCCCTAGTTACGCACTGGGCAGGGCGGAAGCCATCAACAAAGGCCACCAACTTGTTGTAGCTGGCCCGATCATCCTCCTCCAGCATATGCGGCTTGGCAATGTACTCCTCGGTCTCCCGGACAAAGTGGTCCTCACTCCAGGAGAAATGGAACTTCAGCAACCGACGCCCCTTTATCTTACCCTGCTCTTCGGTGAGGGGCTCCCCGCTCTCGTCCGTTGAAATCTCTCAGACGAGCGAGGAGTCTTTAGCCCTCTCCAACACAGGCTCCAATATATAATACCTCTCCTTAAACGTCATAATGGACTCGGAGAAGGCCTTGAACACTTTTCTCCCCTCCTTCAGGGAAACCCATCCGAACTGCCTCCCCACGACCTGGCGTTGAAGGTGGAAGACAGTGAAGAAGAGGGGGAGGGTGGATCCAATCTTCAAAAATCCGCATGTAATCTCGAATGCCCGGATGAAGGCAATCGAGTTCGGGTGAAGTTGGGAGGGCGCCAATTCTAGGTGATCGAAAACTACCACTTGAAAGTCTGTGAATGACAGCCTCAACCCGATCTCCTTGAATACGAACTCGTACATAGGGAATCTTTCTCCATAAGCCAAGCATATTCATTCGTCCTCCTCAGGAAAATGAACCTTCCAGTCTCCCTCGTCCTCCACCGTCGTGAAGACGTCCTGAGTATGAAAGGAAAAAAGGGAGGCATGCTCCCGAGGCTCAGCAGCAATCCACTCTTCCCCGGTATTACTGGGAGTGGAGGTTTCACCGGCAGTCCGGGGAGCAGCAGTTTCGTCAAAACTACTATCTTCCGAAGAGCTTTCCTCGGACAGCTCTCGCTCTAACATAACTTCGTCCTCGGGATTGGAAGACATCTCCTTTACCCGAAAAGCAGAGGACAAAAGTGAATTCGATGACAAAATAAAATCCACCCTTCCACCACTAGTCAAGTGAAAGGGTGCGCGAAGGCCCGAGAACAACATCCCCGACCTAAGCCCTTACTCAAACAACGCAGCAACGGTGCGAGGAGATTCTCATGGCAATCCCTCAAACCCACACGGGGAGATCCTCCCTGTGAGGTACCCAGAATCCCGTTGAAGGTCCGCCGAAAAACTCATAAGTACACCGAAAAATGCCTAAGCTCCACCGGAAACAAACTCGTTCGTTGTTGCAACGGTTCCAGAATCGACAAAAACCCTAAGTTCCTAACGCTCCGACGACGGCGCCGACGGCAGAAAATGGCCTAACCACTGCCAGCCCCAAAATTCGCTGTAAACCTCCCCTACTCTACCCATTTCATCCTAACCACATACAATCTAAGCAAAACAAGGATTGAAATGCGTAAAATAGAGAAGGTGAAGAAAAAATACGTGGTCGAAGAGAAGAAAAAAAGTGGTTGGTGAAGTCTGGTCATTGCTCGTGCGGCGGCGTTACGACGGTGGACGACGGAGACGAAGACAACAGCAAGAGAAGAGAGAGAAGTTAAAAGTGAAAATGAACGCTTTCTCCCTCTATTTATAGAAAGATCAAAGGCATGTGCACGAGCACGCGTGGCGTATGGGCATCATCATGACCCTAGCATAGCCATCATTATGCATTAAATGTGGCACATGGCTCGATGCGCGCGTGGCACTCTATCCCTTCAAGTCCCATCAACCGTAGGACTCCCCGCTAGTCGAGCACGCTGGACAACGTTTCAGGTTCCTCGGGCACAGGTACCCTGGAGCACCACGAAACAACCTCGTCTCATTAACAGGCGTCGACCACGCTTACTCCTTCTCGGGACCACGGGTTGCCCTTAAGTCATCACTCATATGCACAAAACAATGACTTAGATGGCTCCTGTTCCGGACTGGTCCAATGGCTAGGCATGACCCAATCCACTTCTGCTCCCAGAACGATCCAATAGCTTAGACCCTACCAGTTAAGGGCAAAAAGAAGCATTCTCTCCTCTGCTCCTCCGCCGAGGAAGGGTGACCAGCTGACCTCCAGGATCAGCTTCCCTTCGTCACATTTTTGCCTGTCACGCACGGTTCAACCATCCAGAAACAGTCACGACGCCCTTGCCCGCGACCACGCTCTTGCTCGCAGCAACGGCTAGTTCCGAGCACTTCTACCCGTCTCAACGGCTAGTTTCTAGCAGTTACCTATTCTTGGGGAGCGAATATCTTGTCCCGAAAATAGGGACCAATGGCTAAGCGCTGGGGGGCATTATAAAAACCATCTCATTTGAGAGAGTCAGGTATTCAATAATCATCCAAGGACATGCTCATTTTGTACTTGCCTTCTCTTCTCCCGATTCTTACTTTAGCATCGGAGTGCCTTGTAGGTACACCTCCTCCTCATTCTTTGAACCCAAACATTATAAACGAAGTCTCTGATCCACTTCTGATTTTGATCAGCCGGTAAGATCAATCATGCTCATGATTATTTTGCTTCACTCCATTTAGGACATGGTTGGAGTATTTATCACATATTGTCCAAGTATATTTTAATCATAATAGACGAGGCCGGCCTGGGCCAGGGCAATGATAGGATTTATAAATTCAATAGTAATATGTTAAATATATTATATTACATTATTATTATTATTATTATTTTAAAGCGGACAAATGGCCCAGCGGATATTACTGAGTTTTTGGGAATGAAGTTTTTTTTAGCAATTTTTAAATCACAAATTAACCTACATTAAAATTTAGTTTATTTGTCAAGAGTAGATTATCAGACTGTCTTTTCAAATTAACAAAATGTATTTTATAGACCCACACATTTACACAGAAGGTATCCATTGCGACTATAAGCTAGTCATCATTGGTTTATCCATTCAGGGCAATACTTGGGTGGATGATTTACCACATATTATTAGAGTATATTTTAATCACAATAGATTATATCTTTCCTCTTTTCATTTTTGTTAATCTCTGAGAATTTTGGTTGATGCCCCTTATTTTGTGATTCTCATTTTTAACAATATACTTTTGACTTTAAAAAAAAAAAGTGTCACAGAAACAACCTTAGCTATAATGTTGTTGGAACAAGGTCATTAAAAACGAAATAGTCAATATGAAATTGATGTTAATTGTATTTCTAAGGCCTAATTCATAATCTCTGCTAATTCATTCGGTAGATAGAATTAGGAAAGAAAAAACAAACCAAAACCCAACTCCCCACAGCACTACAACAATTCCAAATTAAAGTAACACCAAACAATCACAACATATCATAAAATATTCAATCATTCATTCCTCCAAATCAATGTCTCAAAATTAAACCACCATGTTAATTCCTATAGCGTTGAACCAACCAATACACACCATCTCCAAAATGAATGCTTCCCATTCCATTTCCACCACCATCATCTTCTTCACTTTCACTTCCTTGCTCTTCTTACCTTCTTCCAAACAAGTTTCCAATCACAACACATTAGTATACAAAACTTGTTCAACTCAAACCTTCAACCATCAATCTTATTCCCAATCACTCACTTCCTTATTCCAACTATTCATAACACAATCCTCTCAATACAAGTTCTTCAAAACCAACCAAGCTATCGACGATAACACCTTCCTCTCCGGCTTCTTCCAATGCAGAAAGGACATCAACAAAGAAGATTGTTTCACATGTTTAACATCTTTACTTCCTCATCACATATCAAACACCCTATGCAGTGATTCCACGTCGGCGCGATTACAGCTCGAAGGTTGCTACGTTCAATATCAAACTGAAAAATTTCAAGAAACAAGTAATTATGAATCCAAAAATAACTATATGTCTCACAAGATTTGTGGAGGACCCGTTGTAGAGTATTATGTTGAGTTTAAAGAGTTGATGGATGAAGCATTCATGATACTGGAAAATGGGATTGTGAATAGTGATGGGTTTTACGGAACGGAATATAAAAAGGTGAAGTTGATGGCACAGTGTGAAGGTGATTTGAGTAGTTGTGCATGTAGTGAATGTGTTGGTGATGCAGTGATGGTTGCTAGGGAAGAATGCGGTAGTTCAGTTTCTGCAGAAATATATCTTGATAACTGTTTTGTAAGCTATACATACATGCAAAAAACAGGTAATGGTGATGATGAAAACTCTGATCAAGGTAATTCTTAAACATGTTTAAAAATGAAAGTTGGTATATTTATTATTTATAAGGATCAAAATATTATTTTGACGTAGCTATTTGATAAATATAAATATTTGATGTTTGATACAGGGGCAAACATGAACAATAATACCAAAAAGGTGGTAGCAATAATTGTTGGAGGAGCTGCAACTCTATTTTTGGGTCTTTTGTTTGTCTCGCTGCTTAACTCCAAAAAAGATGACTATGAGTAGAGTGAATTGGGTTATTAGTAAGATCTTCTTTGCTTGTATCTTATATTTTAGAGAACAATTGAGATAGAACTTTGTATTGATTCATCGATAGAATAGAAAGGGACTTATATAGAAGTACTTTGTATAAGAGGACCAACATTAAGAAATCAACTTTCAAATAAACTTATATATTAGAAGTACACATGCATGTGATACAAGACCGGCCAACCAATTCGGAGGCCAGGTTATAGTTAAAAAAACAGGCTTTAAAAAATTAATTTATATAAAGTTTTTTAAAAAAATCATAAAAATGCAAAAATTAAAAAAAAAAATGATTTCAGACCTCTTTTAAAGAAACATGTGTAAAATAAATTTTAAAAACAATAATATTACCCTTTTTTTTAAAAGATGGGTGTAAATATATATTTTTTAGAAATTAAAAAAAATTGGGTCCTTTGAAATTTGGGGCCAGTGCTGCAGCATAGGATGCATCTGCACTGGGCCGACCCTGATGTGATACACGGATAAATTCTATAATTTTTTATTGACTTAAATAGTATTTTCGTCTATGTAAATTAGCGTATTTTTTGTTTTCGCCTCTGAATTTTTTTTAATCCAAATCCCCATATGTCTAATTTCTGTTGGATTCAATCCCTGCTATCAATGAACCATTAAAAAAAGTTGAGTTGGGAGACGGTGATGACCTGAATTATATTTTAGCATTTGTTTTATTTTTTTCCTTAACACGCGTGGAAATGTCCTATTTACAGTTTATTAAAGAGGGACCAAATAAAAAAATTACATTTTTCTTTTCTTCTCCTTCTCTCCGTCTTCGCCATTGCAACTTGTTGTTCCTCTCTGCACCTTCAACATCCATGGCTTCTTCTTCGTCTGCCAACTCTCATCACGTTCAAGCACCGGTTTGTGGTTGCAATGGAAGCATGAAAATGTTTATGTCAAACTCTGTTGAAAACCATAAAAGAAGATTTTGGAAGTGTCAAAATTCAGGGTTAATGCCTGGTTGCAAGTTGTTCATTTGGGATGATGATCTTGAACGAAATCCAGCTAGTGATCTTAAAAGTTTAAGTGGTTGCAACTGCTCAGAAATGTTTAAGGATTTACGATCCATTGTTAAGGAGATTGAGATTGACAAAAAGGCAAAGATGAAGATTAAGTTGGAGAAGGAGAAGAGAAAAACGACTCTCTTGAAGCTATTGTTGGTTGTGTCACGGGAGTTCTTCTTTGCTTATCACAAATGGTGGTGAATCTCATTTGTTTGTGTCTGTTTTCTGTTTTTTGTTTTTAGTCCTTGTAACATTAATGTATTTTGAGATTGGTCCCTGTACCATATGATGAATGAAAAAAATGTTTTGGTTTTGGACAATATATGTATGCAATTACATTGCTCCTCCTGTTTTAAATTGTGCATAAACCAAACTTGATAATGTGAATAAAAGCCAAATTGGTAATAGGCCATTTCAACTGTGCATAAAACAACTTGTTAAAGTGCATAAAACAAACTTGATAATGTATCAAAAATACACATTGTATCATAAACATAAAGGCTTAAGCCAAAATACATGCTTGTATCCAAAACATAAAGGTTCAAACTCTAAGGCTAAAGCCAAAGTAGTATTGTAATCAAAATACATAATAGAAAACAACAAGGCTTAAGCTGAAGTACACCATTGTAGTAATATTGTTCAAAAAAACATAAGTAAAAACAGGTCCAATGTCTACAATTTCCATGGTACCCTTGTGCAGGGTTACTTCCTTTTCCCTTGAGCAGGGTTACTTCCTTCTCCCTTGAGCTTTTTGCATTTGAGTACCCTTGCTCTATCACTTTTCCTCAACTCCAACTTCCTTGCGACCTTTTGTTTGAGTTGTTTTGCCTACAAAGACACAATAGAAACATATACAATTAGGTCAATATCAATAAAGCTGAGAACATACACATTAACTCAATTAGTCAGTAGCAGACTCACTGGTTTAGGAGGCGCAAAAACATGTTCCTTAGGTGGAGGTGCATGAACAGGTTCATTAGGTGTAGGCTCAACCTCTTGAACACGTGCAGACAGAATGTAGTTTGGTTGCGAGTCTCCAACCCCTTGTGAAGTCATTACGGGTGCAACCTCAACAGTTGGAGCATGGTCACTAGCAACTTGAGTTGGAGTTGAAATTTGGGGAGTGAGATCATTGACATTGGGTTGAGGTTGTGTTCTTTCAAAAGCTGCACAAAGATCTGCTGCAAGCATTTCAAACTCCTTGTCCACATCACATTGTGTTTCTGGCTGTTGTTCAGTTAGAGGTTCATGTTGAGGTTGTTGTTGTTCAGTAGAAGCTTCATTTTCAGCATGAGTTGTTTGTTCTGCTACAGATCCAGGTTGTGTTGTTTATGTAGCATTTTTCTTTGGGTTTTTCTTCACACATAGTGATTCAATCAATATCACTTACAAACAGTTAGTAAGAATACATAATTGAGTTAAGTTAATACCTTTTTTTTAGCTTCAGGGTCAGGCACCAGAACTGAACAACTCCTTGCATTGTGGCCATGTACACCACAGTTGGTACAACAATAAGATGTTTGTGTCCTTACCTTGTTAGGGTCCTCATCAGGTTCCCTCCTCCTTAATTTCTTTGGCCTACCAGGGCCTCTTTTGTATGATGGAGGCAACATATCCTCAGTATTAACCTCAGGCCACATGTCTTGGCCATTAATTGGGCTAACATTGAAATCATAGCATGCCACATATGTTTCTTTAGAATAACAGTCATCTCCATAGTGTTCTGGGTGTTGGTTCCTAAAGCCTAAGGCAGCAACTACATGTCTACATGGTATGCCTACCAAGTCCCAAAAGTTACAGGTACAAGTTATTTTAGAAGTATCAATTATGAAGCTATGTTTGCTATGGATATGTTCAACTTGCCAAGTAGTATCACCATACCAGTTTGGAATCCAATTACCAACATTTTCTACCTCTTTATCTAACCTAATTCTAGGTCCTGGCATTATCCTATGTTCCCACCTATCAACTTTTTCTTTTAATTTGGAATTTATATTCATAAGGTAGTTTCTTATCCATTCACACATGGTTAAGATTGGTTTATCCCTAGCCACTAGTATTGTGCTATTAAAAGCTTCAGATACATTATTCATTAGCACATCACATTTGGGATAGAATGAGAAAGCATGCTTACACCATGATTTTGTAGGTATTTTGACCAACCACTCCCAAGCCTTAGGATTAAACACCTTTAACTCTTTCATTTTTGCTTCCCATGCTTGTATATATGTGGCCTTTGCTGCAGCCATCATCAAATCTATGATCTTGCGCCACCACCAAACTTCTTTTTGAAATTGGCATATAAATGTCTAAGACAAAGTCTATGCTCCACCCTCTCAAACATCTCCTCTAATATAGGAATTAATCCCTTGAAATCAAAACAAACAATAAAATAAGGGACCTATTTCAAGCAAACAGAAATAATACACAGATGAAATCCACACTAAAATTTCATTATCAAGGACCTAGTTCAAAACAAATTGACATATTTTGGGACCAAATCAAAACACAATTACATAACTTAGGGATGAATTTAAAAAAATATATAGATCTGAAAATTACCTTTTGTTGGTCTGATATGAATACCCATCTTTTGTCTTGTCCAATGTCTTCCAAAGCAAGGTCAGGGAACCACCTCCATGACTCCTTTGTCTCAGTCTCTCATACACCAAAAGCCAAGGGGTAATATTGGTCGTTAGGGTCCCTTCCAACAGCAACAAGCAAGGTGCCTCCATATTTTGTCTTGAGGTGACATCCATCAACACCAATGAATGGCCTGCAAGCAGTGAATCCTTTATTTACTCCATCAAAGCAAAAATAAAAGCAGCCAATTCTGGGTTGAATTGTGGGATTAACTCTGGTGACATTAATTTTGCAGGTGTTCTCTGCATTGACCCTCCTTAATTCTGCAGAATACCTCCACAATAGTGTATATTGCTTTGTTGCATCACCTTCAACCAAAGCTTTTGCAATTTGCTTTGCCTTCCATGCCCTGTTCATAGATATACCTATAGAGTAAGTACTCCTAATCTCAGAGACAATATCACGAAGCTTGATTCCATTAGATGAAGCCATCCTAGCCACCACACGTGTGAGCACCAAACCATTTCTTCATTTTATACGTGTGCTTATTCCCCACTTTACTAACAAGAGGCAAAAACCCACAATTGCCCTTCCAAACTACTCTCACTCTAACCTTGTCATTTTTCACATACTTTATCCCTCTTCCATTTAATACTGACCATTCAGTTATTGCATCCTTAAATTCATGGAGAGATACAAACTTCAAACCAACTTTGAACTTGTAGTCTTTGTCTAACTCCTCCATCTTAAACCTGGGATATTTTGGTCATTTTTCTTCATCTGATGCATCAGGATCACTGCTTCCTAGATCATCACTTAAATAATTAGTTTCAAGCCCTTCATTACCAACACTAACCCCACTTGATGAACCCCCAGTGGCATCAACATTTCTTATCTTTGTAGGAGTAATCATGTGTTTCCTTGTTATCTGCTTAACCCTTCTAGGTGGTTTGTCTACAACATCAAATCCATCATCCATGCCAAGGGCCCTTTCATCCTCACTGTCCTCAAATGTTAAACCATTATAATCATTATCATCACTATCATCTCCTTCAACACCATCAAGATTCTCATTAACCTTGGCATTTTCATCAACATTTAGATTGCCAACATCACCATCAACATTGACATTTCCAGCATTATCATGAACATCATCCTCAATAACATTATCAGCTTCAATATCATCAACACTATCATCAATACCATTTCCAGCATTATCATTAACATCATCCTCAATAACATTATCAACTTTAATATCATCAACATTATCAGCAATATCTATGTGGTGCCTAGGTGTCAGCTGTGGTTCTAGGCTTGAGGGAGAGTATGTTTTTTGGACAGCTGGTATGCTGGTTTTTGTTTTTAGGGGGAGCTTAACTGTGTGCAGTTTTTGGTTGTGTATGCTGATGCTGGTTTTTGTTTTGAGGGGGAGCTTAACTGTGTGCAATTTTTGGTTGCGTATGCTGATGCTGAAGTTTTTTTTGCTACTGAAGTTTCTGATATAGGCAGAGTTTGTTTTAGCCAAAATTAGCCAAAGGGGGAGATTGTTAGTTCTTGTATTGGCTGGAATTTAGGTAAAACAATCTTGAACAATGTTGATGTCATATGTCTGATGTCATAACATTGGTTCCTAACATTAGTTGTTGCAGGGTTGCAGTTTTGTGGTCTGATGTTAAACATGATGTCTTGACATCAGTTGACAGAACATCAGAAGTCCATCTGTTGTGTTTTTGTATTGCAGGATGTTGGGTGAGATGTCCTGACATGGTTAATCAGACATCAGTACAGATATGGAGAATAATTAGATTTAATTATGAAGATTTGATTGAAGATCTATTTAGTAGCAGAATCTTTTGCAGATTTGTAGCAGCTGTTATGGTGTGATTTGAAGCCCAAATCCAGTTGGGAAATAGGTTATAAATAGAAGCATTGTAACCTAGTTTTAGGAAGGCCAGCCATCATGTAAATTATAAGGGCTGTGTTGGTTGATGAACCACCCGGTTTGTGGGATGGTCATCGTGTTTATCTCAAAGCCTGTAGGTAAGAGATGTATTGTTCTTGGAGGAAGCTGTTAAGCAACTCTAAGTATTATTCTTAGTCATGTGTGTCATGTCTAGGTATTGTCATGGAAGTGTGTCTTCTACTTTTTTGTGATTGAAGAGTTTTTAGAAATCAAGTTGTTGATGCAGTGACTGAGATGTTGACTGCTAGACATCATTGCGATGATTGGGAGTGAGATGGAGTCTCTTATCTAGGGAGGACTTAGATAGAAAGGTCATTGGGTAGTGATTAAATTAGGTAGATTGTCAACTGGTTTGTTGAGTCTGTAATTTGATACTGCTAATAATGGACTTCCTTCCTAGCTTGGTATGCCCCTAGATGTAGGTTGTTAGACCGAACTGGGTGAACAATTCAGTGTGTTTATTTACTGTTGTTTATTGCCTTGTTCATAGCAGATTATGTTGTTGTGACATCACATTTAACATCACACATTTGATACCAGAATTTCAATTGGTATCAGAGCAGGCATCCTGTCTGTTTCTGGATGAGATCTAGGGAAGATACTTTCTGGTTCATGAGCAAGGAAGATAGTTTTGCTGAGTTATGGACTTGGTCAGTTCATATAGTTGTTTGTATGATCCCTTGAAGTGAAGGATGGACTATTCATGATAGAGTATGTATTGGACCTGTCTGTTGTTATCAGGAGAACTGCTGTTGTGAGTTTGATTTGTTGGCACTTGGTTTATGGTGATGGTGTGCAAGGATTATTGAGTAGTGCCTGAAGGTTGTTGAGGAGTGGTTGTGTGTTCTGCTGCATGGTATCTGATGTAACCCTGGTTGGTTCTTGTATCTCTGGTGGTGAGATTCTAGGAAGGTATTCTCTTGGAAAGACATTAGGGTTTGGTCTCCCCAGTAGGATATTCTATGATGTTGTAGTTTATGCAAGACAACTTCAACCGTTTGGTTAGAGATGCCAAAGATACTTGAGGATTATCTCATATCTTTGTTTTGGGAGAGAAGTGATCATAAGGTGAATGGATCTTATTAAAGACTGTTTGACATGGAAGTTTCAGAAGAAGAATATATTTCAAATCAGCCATTGAAGACCAATCTGTCCAGAACAGTGATTCCTTCTTTATCAATTTTCTTGATGGTGAAAGAAGAGGGTGGAGCCAAAGTAAAAGAGTATCACTGTCAAATCTTTCATGCGGGAGTGAAGATCTTGATAAGTTATCTCTTAAGCTTAGTTGTGGTGCCCTAATTAGGAGGATCTTCCTGGTTATGATAAGATACATGTTTCTGATTTTCAAAATCATGAACTGGAGGAATTTTTATCAAGAAAGAAGCTGAGCTTAATATGTCAATTCTAATGTCTCGACATCGCGCTACACATCAGCAGTTTATGGTAAATGCTAAGTCAAAGACCTATTAGATTGTAGCTGTTTTGAAGGATCACTGAAGCTGTGAAGTTGAACAATTTTTGAGATGTTGTTCATAATGTCATAGCATTTCAGCAGGAGCTGGTTGAAGAAAAGGTAGTTATCTTGATAGCAGAAGAGAAGGAAATGATCCTTGTTTAAACTAAAATGTCTGAGGACAATTTTATAGGGAAAATGCATCCAAGAGTTTGTGTGCAGTAGTAGGGTAAATCAGCCTGGGGTCAATTGGTGTTTGCATGAGCTCTTTCAGTTTTGTGCCTTGAAGGATTCAAAGTAGCTGATTGTCTATGGTATGTTTATGCAGAAGAATGGCAGTTATCACTCTTAAGTTAGACAAGAGGTTTGAACCTTGTGCTTATAAGAAGAAGCTTCTGGAAGAGTGTGTTATGCAAGTTGCTGTAGTTTTGTTGGTCTAATCTTGGAAGTTAATCAGATGTTGATATGTTCTCGTGTGTTCCCTACAAGAGATATGTGTGGATTAATATGATTTTAATCTCCAAATTCATAGGAGATGTTTAATGTGATTTAGACTAATGACAGAACTGATGTTGAAACATCATTTCAGTTCTTTGCTCAAGGTGGAGTAAAAGATCAAGACACTGACCTAACCTGGAAGGCTTTTGTGGTATGAATGGTTGTCATGATGGTTTGTTTTGAAGAAGAATCAGCAATGCCGGTTGTGTGAGAAGGTTACCTTGACAGGAGTTGAGTATTTGTCTGTTTTTGATAAGGTTTTGCATTCAACTAATTACAAAATACATTGACGGAAGACTATGTATATGTCTGATGTAAAAGTGCAGGACTGTTGAAGTGTTAAGAATATACTTTTCTCTATGTGGCTGTTTATTTCTCTTCGTGGTGTGTTGGTGTGTGAGAACTCTGTGAAACAATCATGATGGTTAAAAGAATCTTAAGATTATAACAATAAGATTGTGTGTTCTATAGTGTATTTAGAAGTGGCATTATTTGGTATAGTTATGGGGTAGTCTTGGACTACTTATTTTTTGAAGATTCAAATGTGGTAGGTTTGAAGTCTTTGGAGTTTCTAAGCAGGATGGAGGTTGTCTACTCAAACTTGATTGTTGAATCAAGTCTATGAGAGCATGGAAATCTGTTTCTGCAAAGGGAGGAGGTTCTTCTGAGTGGCAGAAGGTAGAGCTGAATTCAACAGTTGGATGACATAATGTTCTGACATCTAGCTTAACATCAGGAGTCTCAGCTGGTGATGTGGCACATCAGTTAATGATAGGGTGATCTACAGGAATGAACAATAGGATGCTTCAAAAAGATCGTTCTCATGGCAGTTTGCGGGAGCTGCAGGAAGAAGAAGATGTTACATGACCATGGCTTAGGGAGTCTAAGTGTGTTTGCTTTTGAGCAAGTGGAACATGTGACTTGAAGATCAAGTTTCCTTGGTGGATCAAGATATCTTTGTGAGAGTTCTGACAAACGTGAAAAAGGT
The DNA here is from genome assembly GCA_022829125.1 of Lathyrus tuberosus. Classification (NCBI taxonomy): domain Eukaryota; kingdom Viridiplantae; phylum Streptophyta; class Magnoliopsida; order Fabales; family Fabaceae; genus Lathyrus; species Lathyrus tuberosus. The sequence continues at coordinate 16,395,706 of JALAZF010000031.1, forward strand.
CAAAATGTGGCATTTGGTTGTTTTCATATGAGGATTCATGAATGAGGTGATCAAACTGTGGCATTTGGTTGATCTCAGAAGTGGATTCGAAGAATCAAGATAATCAGAGTGTGGCAGCTGGTTATTATTGAGGATTGTCTTAGAACAACTTACTCTTGGGCAGAAGGGTGATGAGTTGAAGACTCAAGGAGATTATTCGTCTTGAAGGTGGATGAGAGGTTAATTCTCTAGTTCTTTGGATTACTATGCAATAGTAAGTCCAGTTGGTGGAGCATATCAAGAATCATGGTGATGATATCTTGGTGTGTGGCAAATGTTCTAACTTGTGTTGGGACATTATCTGGTTGAATATCCTTGGTGAAGGATGATTTTGATCTGGTTCTGAAGCTTGGTGTATACATTATGCCTAAGGAGCGTCTACATAGTCATACGGGAGAATGATGAAGTAGAAGGTCTGCCTTGGATGGAGAATGCAGAGAAGACTGAAGTAGATCAAGTATTGATTGATTAGAAGTCTGAAGATGAAGAGTATGATAGGGAATGACTGCCTTTGGAGAAAGGGACAATGGTACCAAAATGCATGTTCTCAACAAGTGTGCTCAAATGTTCATCTTCATCTAGAGCATTAGTTAACCATGACTAGAGGAGTACTTGTCTATGATTTTGCTGCAAAGGTACATATATTGTAAAGATTGCATGCTGATCAAGATTGTGAAGATTGGTTGAATCTTATGAGGATATAATGTCAGATAACATGGTATGACATTAGGCTGTTGGATGACATGTTGGTGTGGACATGTATGGTTCTAGCCATATGAAGCTAATTGATTGCGCACATGCTTCTGAGGAGGAGTCTGAAGGACAGCTATGTTTGTGTCTGGGAGAATTTATTTTTCTCTGCAGTTTTTAGAAGAGTTTTGTGAGGGTCCTTGTTGATGGGAGTTGTCACACTTGTCTTGGTGTGTGTTATTAATCCAAAGTAAGAGGACTTTACTTAAAGTGTAGTGGAAGGCAGTGTGTGTGTGTGTGTGTGTGTGTGCTTCAGATCTTGTGGATGAGTGTGTAAAGCATTCCTGACTGGATGGATGAAGACTGAGTCTGGATTTTGAGTATGTTGGTTGGCAGATTCAGAGTTTGTCCAATTGTGGCTAAAAAGGGGGAGAGTTAGCCTATGTGGTGCCTAGGTGTCAGCTGTGGTTCTAGGCTTGAGGGGGAGTATGTTTTTTGGACAGCTGGTATGCTGGTTTTTGTTTTTAGGGGGAGCTTAACTGTGTGCAGTTTTTGGTTGTGTATGCTGATGATGGTTTTTGTTTTGAGGGGGAGCTTAACTGTGTGCAGTTTTTGGTTGTGTATGCTGATGCTGAAGTTTTTTTTGCTGCTGAAGTTTCTGATATATGCAGAGTTTGTTTTAGCCAAAATTAGCCAAAGGGGGAGATTGTTAGTTCTTGTATTGGCTGGAATTTTGGTAAAACAATCTTGAACAATGTTGATGTCATATGTCTGATGTCATAACATTGGTTCCTAACATTAGTTGTTGCAGGGTTGCAGTTTTGTGGTCTGATGTTAAACATGATGTCTTGACATCAGTTGACAGTACATCAGAAACCCATCTGTTGTGTTTTTGTATTGCAGGATGTTGGGTGAGATGTCCTGACATGGTTAATCAGACATCAGTACAAATATGGAGTATTACTGTCATGACAGTATGTCATAACATCTTGGTTCTGGTACAACAGTTGCTGCTGTTATGTGACATATGTTGCAGGAGATGTCATGACATCTTAGTCTGGTATACCAGGTGTTGCTGTTTTGCTGTCATGTGATGTTATATGTCTGATGTCTTGACATCAGTTATCAGAACATCAGGTTGTGATGTTTTAGGGTTGCGCGTGAAAGTTTGTTTTGAGAAGATCTGTTAGAGAGATTGTGTACGAATATCTTGGAGAAGATATTTTCAATACCATTATCAGCATTATCATTAACATCATCCTCGATAACATTATCAGCTTCAATATCATCAACATTATTAGCAATACCATTATCATTAACATTATCAACATCATTAATGACATTATCAGCTACAACTACTTTATGCTCAACAAATAAATCCACACTACAACTAGTTTCAACAGCTTTTTCATAAACCTCAGCAGCATCAATATCACTAACGATCCTTGCATGCTTATCCGATATAATGTTATACCACCATAGCCAATAATCAGTGGACTCAAGGTTACAAATTTCTTTCACAATACCAGATGCTTCAAAGAAGCTCCACCTATCAGGGTCAATGTCTACTGCATGTTTATCCCCGCCTAAGTAGTACACGACATTATCCTTAACAAACTTTCCCCCGTAATGAATGTTCACCGTAAATGTCATACCTGGAAGATTCGATTAGGTCGCTCAATCACGATTGTAGCTTCATCACCCTCAGTCGCCTCACCTAGATAAGCGCTCGTACCAGTCGCCTTCACCTTCCCTGAGCTCTGACTGAACTGAAATGCTTTCTAAATATGAAACCCTAATTTACATGGACTAAATAGAAAAGAGGGAAATGAGTTTTGATGACATATTTGGGGGGGGGGGCAATATATCCACGTGTGTTAAAGAAAATAATAAAACAAATGCTAAAACATAAGTCAAGTCATCACTGTCTGCCACCTCAACATTTTTTTTAACGGTTCAGTCACGGCAGGGACTAAGGCCAAAGAAAAATGGACATATGGGGACTTGGACCAAAAAAAAAGATTCAGGGACGAAAACCAAAAACTCGCAAACTTTCAAAGACGAAAACACTATTTAAGCCTTTTTTATTTATGATTATTATAATTTATGGTCAAATATGTTTTTATTTCTTTTAAATATTTTAAATTTTATTTTTAGTTTTTCAAAATTTTTGTTAAAGAGCGATCCTCGTAAAATCTTGCATCCATATTTTTTGTAAGATTTTACGAGGATCGCTCTTTAACAAAAAATTTTGAAAAGACAAGACAAGACAAGTGATCAAGATCTTCATCAACATGAAAACAAAAACCAGAAACCAATTTGGTGGAGTCTTAGGTGGGGATTTCCACCTTCTTCTAAACCAATTTGGTTTGCAGACAAGACTAAAATAAGTGATCAAGATCTTCATCAACATGAAAACAAAAACTATAAACCTTATCGAGACAATTTGAAATTACACCTCTAGTAGATAAGTTAGCGCACATAATATCAGTTATTGACCGACAAGTTAAAATTTTGTGAAGAAAGATGGTAATATCAAGATGTCTACAAATTTTACTTAATAAATAATCGTGCCACATTCACAATAAGTAACATTTAATAGTTTATATTATTTCATAAAAACATTATGTGTCCAACATCATTAAAGATATAAAAAACATAATATTAGAAGCAATTTTGATGGACTTAGAAAAATCATACATAACTATAGTTAGTGAAAAAAAACAAAAACAAAACAAAGTAATTGAAGCTGGCGGGATTATACCTGAGTGAATTGCACACTCAAAGATACAACAGAGTCACCACCAAACTTTATTTAATCCCAAAAGACAGGGAAAATATCGATAAAACCCAAGGGGAAGAGAAACGGGTAAGGGGATCGGTTATGCGAGAGAAAGGTACTAGCACCTCACGCATCCGTCGTACTTAACGGGAACCGTTTTGCTTACTTCTAGGCTTGGATGGGTCATCTATCTAAAGGCTACTAGCTAAAGTGGAAAGGGAAAAGGAAAAAAAGTGCTAGCGGAGGATTGGGGTCCTCGTGCCTACGTATCCTCATAATGTAATGAGGAATTCAGAGCTCTGTATTTCATGGAACTAAGGAAAGAGGAAGAAGGAAGGAAGAAGATGGCTCGCCAAGATTTCGCAATCTCGTGCCTACGTATCCTTATAGTGCAATGAGGAATTCAGAGCCTGTGTAGTTCGGAGAACAAAGACAGGAATAGAAAGAGAAATGGTGTCAAAACCAAGAGCAAAATAAGGTAGGGAGATTCTACTGGGGAAACCCAAAAGGAAATGGTGTCAAAACCAGGAAAGAAAGGTAAAGGAATTGAATCAAGGAAATAAAGGAGAAAAAGAAATAGAATCGAGACAAAGTAAGATCCACCAGGGATTCGACATATTAACTGACAGGCAGTGGTTAACCGAAGAAAGACAAGAGTGAGACTCTGTGGGGAAAAAAGGGGTTGGTGTCAACAAACGGACTGTGATGAACCAAAAGGAGAGTAATGAACCAAGATAAGGTGCTTGACTCTCAGGGGGTCTCAGTATTTTAACTAATAAACAATGGTTAACCGAAAGAATGAGTATGGAACGAAGTGAAGGTTATGACCCAAAGGACGAGTGTGGAACCAAGCGAAAGTTGTGACCCAAAGGACAGGATTGGAACCAAGCGAAGGTTGTGACCCAAAGGACGGGTGTGGAACCAAGTGAAGGTTACTAACCTAAAGGCGTGAATGTTTGAACCAAAAGATGGTTACTAACTCACATGGGTATTGGTTTTAACATAAGGACTGTGATTAACCAAAAAGAATGAGTGATTTTTCCAAAAAGAATGAGTGATTAACTCAAAAGAAGCTCAGTGTGTTAACAGATAGACTGTGATCAACTGAAGAAATGAGTAAATCAGTGTTTTAACTAACACGTAGTGGTTAACCAATCAACAGGAAGAGAACCAATGGAAGGTTGCGAACTCCGCTAGGGATTCGGTGTTTAACAGGAAGACTGTGTTTAACCAAAAGAAATGTTTGAGACTTCGCTGGGGAAGAAGAGCGGTTGGTTTTAACAGACTGACTGCGATTAACCAAAGAAAGAGTGATTAGAACTTTTATAGGGAATTAACGGATAATGATTGACCAAAAGAAAAAGTGTTGAACCAAAATCGGTTGTTAACCCAAGAGACAATGATTATGGTGTGAGTGATCAGGGACTGATTCGGCTGGAGATTGAAAGACACTACATTCTGTAGATAGAGACGATTATTCCAGGCACATGGTCATTCGTACCCTACCCAAAGTAATCAGAATGAGTGTAGGAATTCTATACTCTCATCCCTTCTCTAGCACTCAGAGTATAGTGTGAAAATTGAAACCGACAGAGTAACAGCGCCATCTTGTACAATGCTCCAGTGCGTTGTGCACACTTCCAACTCAGTAGGGGATTAAGAGAACAAGGCTCTAAAAGATCCTAAAGAGAAGAAAGATGAAAGATCAACTAATCGAAACAAGGTTTCGATCAATCAATCAAAGGGAATGAACAAGCCAACAATCTTTCACACGAGTCAAAAGTTCATCAAAGCAAGCGTGCGGAGTAGTGATTATACAAAATTAAATTTGCTTAATAAAGAACAAACTTAATGCAATCAAGAATGAATTTTCAAAGCAAGAACAAACATCAATTAGCATGCATCACCAATCATGTTATCGTGTTAACAAAAGTGTGCAAGAATCAACATGATCATACAATGTCAAAAATACAAACAATTTCATAATCGACAAATCTTGCATCAAGGTTTGCATACATGCTTCAAACATAGGTTAAAGAGCACTTAAAACATCCACAAATATCAATCATATCAAGCCATGGAAGTTAAATGAGGAAAAAAACCAAATAAGCATGAAAAAACACAAAAATGACATTCTGTCACAGTGTTAATCGGTTAACCATATATTGTTGATCGATTAACCTCTTGAAAAATTCAGAAAACGTGAAAAATGAATGGTTAATAAATTAACCATTTTGCACTACAAATGGTTAACCGATTAACACTGGGACAGTGGCAGAAAAAATCGTTTTCAAAAGCACTTCCAGCAATTAATCACTTATCCAATTATCCACATGTTATGGCATGCAATTGTTCACGAAAATTACATCAAGTAGAAGCAATTAATCATCAATTGAAAGCATCAAAAATCAATATCAACAAATCAAACAATTACATGATTAATTAACATAGAAAAGTCGTCGGAACTACATTGCAAATCATGTGAAAGTGATCAAAAATAGTAAATCGAGCAAGAATTACCAACCTACAAGGCGGAGGATTGCCTTGGTAATTGTTGTAAGCAAAATGTGGTGAGAATAAGCAAAGAAAACCAGAGAATTCCAAGCTTGAGATCAAATCATAGTGAAACCGATAAAAACGCGAAAAATGCTCCGAATACGAATTTGCACTAAAACGATTGAAACGATCACTTGAATTGAAGTAGAAGCTACTGTAAATCCAGAAATCCAAGTAGAAATGTATTGGAATAGAGTTTTATCTCAAGAGAATAATAATTTCGATGTGAAGATTGTTACACTCTAATGGTGGAAATTGAGCTTTTGTGTGTGGTTTGGGAAGAAGATGAAGATGAATGTGAAGAAGTTGTAGAAAAATCAAAGAGAATTAAGAGAAATGAGAGAGCGATCAAGTGAAAATAGTGAGAATGGTTGAACCCTCTTTCACAAATGTAAAGGTTTCTTTATATAGAGCGGAGGTTTGGAGTGGGCTAGGTTTGGAGTTTGCTTTGGAGCTTGATTTGGAGCTAGCTTTAGAGTTAGTTACATCTAACTCACTGAGTCGGAAGTTGACTCGGTTAGTTATTTGTTAACTCAGTGGAGCAATCCCAATGCAAGTCCAAAATCCAATGGTTCACATACTTGGAAATGAAGTTACATGGTGGTCTTGATTGAAAATGATGTATTGTAGTAAGTGCAAGTGGATTCTTGAAGTGTCTTGAAGCATCTAGAACATTCCACATGATGCTAGAACCAAGTAGACCCCAAAGAAGTAGAGGAAAAGTTGATGTCATGAAAATGCAGTAGAATCTGCCAAAACGCATGTGTTAATTGGTTAACCATATATGGTTAATCGGTTAACACATCCAAAATTTACTCAATTTGCTTGAAAAAAGGTGATATGGCCATGGTTCTAATTTCCGACCTTTTTCTTTAATGAATATACATATAAACCCTTGTATTTTGCTTGTATTGATGATGTGATGACTTTGTAAGGATGTGATTAATCAGGCTTTGAAATCCTCTGAAATTCTGAATATTCCTGCAACAATACCACAGAGAAAAAATGCTAATGCGTATGTTGACAATGCGAATACACATGCTCATGCCAAAAGGCAAAATGGGAGGCCAAATTTTGGGTTACGACAACTGCCCTTATTTAATCCTCTTGGACCTGAATGTTCGAATTGCGTCAGCTTTTCGATTATTCGAGGTGGAAGGGAATTAAATAAAAGAGTAGCTCGAAAATTTGGCCGACAACGACAAGAGATGTAAAGGTAAAAGTGTAGAGAGTTTGATTAGGATAGGAATCTGGCTGAAATTCTACTTGGGAGATGAATCAGTCAAAGGGGAGTATGCTGATGCATATGCTATGTATGCTTGATCTTACATGATGCTTGATATCATTGTTGTACCCCAAAATTTTCCCTTAGATCCATTGATCTCTTGCATGTCATAATAGGGCAATCAGGCTACATGACTAACTTTTTTTTGTCAGGTTTTTGTTCGTGTTGGTTTCTTTTATCAAGTTATCTTGAGGAGGTTCAAGGAGGAATTGATCAAGGTTTGTGGAGCAGTGAATCAAGCAAGTCCATAGGAGATGTCTCCCTAACCCTAACCCCACCATGACCAAATTTCTACTCATTTTATCTACCCTCATTTGTCACCTTCATTTTCTAAACCTATTCCACTAACCTTTTCATTTTACCAACTTTATTCCAATTGTTCAATTTAATTCTCCTAAACCTCATTTAATCCTAATCATTGCCAAATCCATTATTATTTATTTTTCCTAATCACCTTTGCTTATGCAAGACTATTTTATTTCCTAAGCCTATGTTTCATAACCCATCGTGACCAAAAAGAAAGGAGAGAAGGTGTTACAAATTATCAAAATTATTTTCATTGCCAAGTGGCCAATAGGAATCAAGAATGAATATGTTGACTTTTCAACCCAAGCATCAGCCAATGGAAATGTGCCAAATTGGAAAGGAAGAACTCAGCATTATTTGAAATCCATCCGTTCACAAAACCATTCAATCCTTGGCACAAAACTATTTTGAACTCTCCAAAGACAATTTCCTTTTTGAGCTCTCAACGGTTTGCCTCAATAAAATTGATTCTGAGGATTTGCTTGTCTTGGCATTCATCCTGACACCACCTGCAAGATGCTTTCTCAATCCCAAAACCTTGCCTTATTTGATAGCCTCTCAGTGACACCAGAGGGAGGGTTCTGAAAACATGCATGAAATGGTGAAGCTGCTCCTGCAGCATCTGCTTATTTTGGCACGGCATGGGAGCGTCTGTCTCCAAGAGCTGAAGAACGTCTGATTTCAAATTGTAAACCCTAGCTCCAACCTTGCCCACCAAGTTTTGAAACTTAACCCAGCCCATCAAGCAGCCTATATAAAGAGCTCGTCTACAGCTCCCAAAGGACATCAACATTACAACAACATTTTCTACAAAACACTTCTCACAAAATTGTTAAAGCTTCTGGTGCACGAGCAAGAGAGAGGAAGAGTGGTTTCAGTGATCTGGTTCAAGAAGCTCATCACAAGGTGGAGAAACAGTGGACTTGCTCCACTAGGTATCACCTTATCTCTTTCTACTCTTATGCATGATGGTTACGTGATACATGCTGTTATCATTTTCGTTCCATTACTGTCTGGTTTTTTATGGTTATTTTGCTTCATGTTTGAATATCATGCTATCATATGCTTTCTGTTTGATTATCGTGTTGCTATAAAAAATCATCATGCTGGTTTTCATTTTGTGTGATTTAATCGTGTTCGGATTCGTCTGGTTTTGTTCATGTTTGTGAAATAAATGAATGAATGAGGAATTGGGTGGCGCTCGCCATGTTTAGTTTGGTGGCTCCCGCCACTTAGCTTTATTAATATTTAATCACCACTCACCACTTAATAATAATATTTAATCACACTCACACACAAAAATAATATAAAAGAATGAAGGCACCATGGCGCAAGCCATGACTTTGCATGGCACCAGGCACTTCATGAATGTGGCGCAAGCCACCCTCCCTTTAAGGGAATAGGTGGCGCCAGCCACCTTTTACTGTGGCAACCCTTTTTTTTATTTTGTTGTTTTTTTAACTGTTTTATTTCCATTTCTTTTCTATGCTTTTTAATAATTACAAAACAATATAAATTCTGCTTTCTTATTTCTTTCTTATCAATTGTGTTCTTGAATGTTAAATTATGTTCTTGAATGTTAGATGCATTTCCTTAAGCATGCTGATTTATGAAGTTGGTTTCAACATTGCTTCCTGACTGTATATTGTCTTGGTTTGTCTGCTATCTGTTTGTTAAGTTGCATGATTCCAATACATTTGTCTTCAACTGTGAGAATGTCTTTTTCTGCTATACCTAATGTAATCATGTGCTCACTGTTTCCAAAATGTGTTACTGTTTTTAAATATGCTGTGATTCATGAAACTCCTGCCATGAGAATGTCGTTTGCTTTGCTCCTGTTGCTCTTTATGCTATGAGTTAATTCTTTTGCTCCTGTTGCTTTTCATGCCATGAGTTAATTCCTTTGTTTCTGTTTGCTTCCCATGCCATGATTGCCATGCTTGCGTAGCTACTGTTTGTGAATTGATTCTTCTATGAATGTATTTGGTTTGTGAAGTTCGGTCTCTGACTTTATCATAACTCTTACCATGCAAGTTCGTGTTGTTTTGCTATCTGTTAATGAACAACATGTTTTCAAATGCCTTGTTTCCAATTATGAATGCTTCTCTACCTTATATGTTCACTGCATGACCACTTGCACTCGCTGTCTGATATGTCTACACTTATGGTTAAATGCTCACTATTTTCTATGTTCATATTTATGCTACACTCTATGATCACTTGCTTACCACTTGCTATGTCCACATTTATGTTCACTTCTGATCACTCACTCACTGTTTGCTATGTTTATTTTTTAAGTACATTTCATGATTATTTGCTTACTGTTTTATTGAACTCTTATATATTTCGTGTACTTCAACTCTTTGTAACTCTTATTTATAAGATGTTATTTCCCCCCATTCCAAAGGAAAGTCTCTCTATTTACTTCATGTCATAGATAGCTCAAATACCCTGTTAACCTCAAACCATTTCACACGAGATAGCCATTAATCTCTTCTTCCTTCTAACCTGGCTTTCCCAAAGAGATAGCTTTTAATCTCTTCTCCTTTAAGACGGTCTAGCCCTTCACAATCCCTTCACAAGAGATAGCCATTAATCTCTTTCTCCTAACCGATTAATCCTTACTAGCTTTGCTTTCAAGTTTCTCACCCTACTTTCCCTTGGAACCTCGACCACAGTCAAGTGTTCTTCACCCCGTATTGAGTAAAACTACGCATACTCTGATTCTATACTCGAGGATACGTAGGCACAAGGTGCGAGGCCTTGTCGAGTATACTTATAAATAAACCCCTAGGGTTTCAACCTTTAGCATAGTACCCCTTAGCAAGCAAGTAAGATAACATTAACAAGAGGCTCCCGTAGAATACTACGGACGTTTAGGGTGCTAATACCTTCCCTAGGCGTAACCAACCCCTGAACCTTAGATCTCTCCCCCTTTAGGTTTTTCTAGCGATCTTGAACCTTTCCTTTGGATAAATCAAAGTCGGTTGTAAAAGAAAATGATGCAAGTTAATAAATAGCTTGTTATCTGATTCTCACCGCAACAGAAATGGCGACTTCACTGGGGACTTCCCTAAGAGGGTTAAACCCACCTTGTTTGTATTTGTGTTATCTTACATGTTTGCTTGTTTGTATATCTGTACATATTCATATCTGTATATATATTTGCTTGTGCTTGGGTTTTTCTGTGTGCAGGGTTGCTACCTTGAGTGGTGAGGATAAGTCCTAACCCAGACTTGAGCGTACACATATGATAGGATCATGGACATAGTCAAGGAGACTTCGAGGGAGAAATCCCAAAGGAGTTGACTTGAAGTTCCACACTCAGTTGAGGCCCTCTTGAGGGTGGTATATGTTGAACGAGCAATCGTGAATGTGTTGCCACTTTCAACCTTGGTTCCAGGGATACTGATGACCATTAGTTACCCTTTACCCCACCTGGCCTATTTAGGATGTAGTGCGATAATTATGAGGGAGTAATCCTAAATGATTGCTACGCGATACTACGCTCAGGCGAGACTCTCTTGAGGATTTTATTGATCACCGAGCAATTGGGAAGTTGATAAAATCCGAAAGATGGGTTGTCGACTCTGAGAACTCTTTAGAACCTTGCTCTGCCGATATAAGAACCCTAGTACACACCCTGTGGTTGGTTCTTTACCTGGACTTCATGCTGTGATCTCAAACCTTTGATTCTGTTGCATGTGTTTTTGCATCCTGTTTGCATCGCATTGCATGTCATTTGCATCTTTGCATGATTCATTGCATGCGTCTGTCTGTCCAGTTACTCATCTCCAGTTGTCTCTATCTTCCAGTATCACCTGTGAGTCGTCAAGCTGATTCCTCGACACCGATACCGAACTAGAGCTAACTACAGACGCAAGATGTCAGAGTAAGAGATACACAATGTTGAGGTCCGAATGGAGATTGATGGCCTCAAATCAAGTATAACTAAACTCACTGAGATGCTTCAAGTTTTGATTGCAAGGGGAGAGCAACCCCAAAGGACTGTCATCCAGGAAGTTTCAAGCGCTGATCCTCTACCGGTTCAAGTGTCGCCTTCAACTTAGCCAGAGTTTGGTTTGCCACACAACTATTCTCCACCTCTTGCATCTACTGTTATGATAGGTCAGGCTTCCAGACCAGTGTTTCAAGCTCCTGTTTTTACCGAGCCTCAACCTATAGTTCAGACTAGTCGAACTCCCTTTGAGAATCCCCTCTATGAGTACAATGCTGCTAGTGCTCAAGGTGAAGACCGTGAAGACTTTGTTGAACCTGAAGTTGTTTGAGAGCAGTTTCAGAGCATAGAGAAGAGACTCAAAGCCGTTGAGGGTACTGATTTCTTTAATGTGGATGCAGACAACATGTGTTTAGTATCTGACCTTGTTATGCCTGCTAAGTTCACAACTCCAGATTTTGTGAAGTACAAGGGTCACTCTTGCCCAAGAGCTCATTTGGTCATGTATCTTCGCAGGATGACTGCTCATGCCAAGAATCAGAAGTTGCTTATCCACTGTTTTCAAGACAACTTGAGTGGAGCATCACTCAAATGGTACATGGGTCTCGAGCAAAACTCTATCCATAGCTTTCAAGACCTCACATATGCCTTCATGAAGCAGTATAAGTATAACCTCGACATGGCTCCTAATCGCCGTCAACTGCAAAACATGTCTCAGAATGATAAAGAGTCTTTCAAGGAGTATGCTCAACGCTGGAGAGAGTTGGCTTCCCAGGTTGAACCTCCTTTGGCTGAGAAAGAGTTAACTGGAATGTTCATGGATACCCTGTCCCCATTCTATTGGGAGAAGATGATTGGAAGTGTTTCCTCCAACTTCACTGATTTGGTTACTATCAGCCAAAGACTTGAGGAAAGACTTAAGAATGGAAAAGTGTCCAAGACTGCTGAATCTTCTAATGCTGTGAAGAAATCCTATGGGAACTTTCAGAAGAAGAAGGAAGATCAGACCAACGCTGTCATGGTTGAAACAAGAAGGCCTCGTCCCCGACCTCAGTATGTTGTTCACCCTGTTGTTGCTGTTGTTACTCCTATGGTTGCTGCACCACGACCAACTCAAGCTTTCCAACGTCCGGCTGCAGGACAGAGCCAGTATCGTAATAGGGGTCAATTTGATCTTGTAAGTTCCTGGATTGGCTAGAATTTTGGTAAAACAACAAGGTGTTCAATGCTGATGTCATGGTGTTAATGTTGCAGCATTGAGTCTTAGTACTGGGTTGTACTAAGTTGTGAAGGTTAACTATGTTTGATGTCATGGGCTTGATGTCATAACATTGCACTTAACACTGGGCTGTGTTAAGGTTCTAGTTGCTGAAGTGGATGTCTGATGTCACATAGGTGATGTTGTAACATCAGACCTGCAGAACTGAAGCTAATGACAGCATGGGCTTGTTGTTATTAGGGTCACGTATTAGCTAGAATTGTGGAGAGTGTTGACTCGTTGGATGAGAATATCTTGGGCTAGATATTTTCTGTTACATGGGAGATTTGATTGCAGGTTTGTTGGAGAATTAAAAGGTGGAAGATTTAAAAAGATTTTGGGGATAAAATCTGTTTTAAAATATTCAGTTTTTAATTAACAAATCTGATCAAATATTGTGACAAATCCAATCCAAATTCAAGGAGCTATATAAAGCGCACAAGACCAAGGAAGAAGGTACAGAAAACAGATTGAAGATCAAGAGCTGGAGGCTTAGAGTCTAGGGTTTGTTTAGAGTACTTGTAATCACACTATTCTAGGTTTGAATAGGTGTTGATTTTCTGTCCTCTCTAGAAGCTGTGAAGCAATAGAGAGTTGTTGATTGATCGAAGCTAGGAAGCAAGATCAAGGGATCTCAAAGAGGTTATTCTTTGAGTGTTTTAGGGGATTGAGTAGTGTTCTCATATCTAAGTGGTTTCTTAGGTAGAAAGTCACTAGTAGAGTATAAGTTTAGGAGATTGTCAACTGGTGTGTTGAGTCTGTAAATTATATCTACAAGTAGTGAATTTCATCCCTGGCTTGGTAGCCCCCAGACGTAGGTAGTTAGACCGAACTGGGTGAACAATTCCTTGTGTTTTCCTGTTGCTTATTCTGTCCATTATTGCAGAGTGTGTTGTTGTAACATCGCACCTTAACATCACACGTCTGGTACCAGAATTTCAATTGGTATCAGAGCAGGCATCCTGTCTGTCTCTGGGTGAGATCTAGGGAAGCACTTTCTGGTGAAAGATGGACAAAGAGGTTGGAGGATTTGTCAACAGACCCCCTATATTGGATGGCTCAAACTATGAGTATTGGAAGCCTAGAATGACTACCTTTTTAAAGTCATTAGACAGCAGAGCTTGGAAGGTTGTCATTAAAGAGTGGGAAGCTCCTGTTGTGTGTGAAAAAGATGATGCTGGCAAGGATAAAGAAGGCACCTCTAAGCGAAAGCCTGAAGAAGAATGGTCCAAGGAAGAAGATGAGCTTGCCCTTGGGAATTCAAATGCCCTAAATGCTATCTTCAATGGGGTTGACAAGAACATATTCAGGCTGATCAACTCATGTGAAACTGCTAAGGCTGCTTGGGATATTTTGAAGGCTACTCATGAAGGTACATCTAGAGTGAAGATGTCAAGACTTCAGCTTTTAACATCTAAGTTTGAAAGCTTGAAGATGAAGGAAGAGGAAACTATTCATGACTTCCACATGAGTGTTCTTGAGCTGTCAAATGCATCCAGTGCTCTTGGTGAGAAGATGACAGAAGAGAAGCTGGTAAGAAAGATTCTTAGGTCCCTCCCTAAGAAGTATAAGATGAAGGTAACAGCCATTGAAGAATCTCAAGACATCAGCAAGATGAGAGTTGATGAGCTTATTGGATCTCTTCAAACATTTGAACTTGGGCTGAATGAGGAAGAACCAGAAAAGAAGCCCAAGAGTATAGCCTTAGTCTCCACTCCTGCAGCAGCTAAAGATGATGAGTCCCAGGAGGATCTGCCTCAGGCTATAGTTATGTTGGGAAGGCAATTCAACAAAGTTTTCAAGAAGATGAACTATAACTACAGGCCTAATGTCAAGAACATCTCCTCTGACATCAGTAAGTCAAAAGAGAAAGATGAAGAGAAGACTGTCCAAGATAAAGGTGTTCAGTGCTTTGAATGTGAAGGGTATGGACATGTCAAGAAAGAGTGTCCCACATTCTTGAAGAAGCAGAATAAAGGCTTGACAATTTCCTGGTCTGACTCTGACAGTGAAAGTGAAAGTGAGTCAGCAAAGCATGTTGCAGCTTTGACAGGAATTGTTGAATCTGATGATGATAGTGATGGAGAAGTCACTTATGATGAGCTAGCTTCAACCTATAGAGAGTTGTGTTTTAAGAGTGCTGAAGTCTGTCAAGAAAACAAGTGCCACAAGCAACAAATAGCTCATCTTGAGGATGATAAAGCTGAATTGGAGAAAGAAGTCCTATGTGTCAAAGCTCATCTTGAGCATATGACTAAAACTGTTAGAATGTTGAACAGTGGTACAACCACTCTTGACAAGATACTCCAGTTAGAAAAAGTTGCTGGAGACAAAGCTGGGATAGGATATGTGGCCGAAGACAAAGGTACCTCAGAAGCAAGTACTTCAGGTCTAAAGAAGGAAGAGTCACAAACTGTTCCTCAACATCAGCCAAAGAGGCAGAATCTTACTCCCAAGGAAGCTGATGTTTCACAACCTAAGAAGATTGAGAAGAATACTGGTCATAATCAGAAGAGATATCAGCCTCAAGATGCTAGACAGTATATGCCTCCCCAATATCATAGGAGCATGAAGGCTGCAAGGTACAAACAGAACATGTCAGAGCAGATGTCTCAACATCAGGAAAACTGGTATGGATCTGGTTTCAACAATGCTGTACCTTACAATTATAGGAGGAGGAAGCCTCATCACCATGGGAGACAGCCTAGAAGACAGCATCGTCAGTTCAGGAGACAGTCTACCTATGGTAAAAGACATCAGCACGATAGAAGACAAGCTAACTCTGGAAGGAGAAGACAACATTATGAGTGGCAGCCACAACTTTATCATCAAGGTGGGAGAAGGTTTAACCACTTCAGAGATGATAGAATCAGATGTTTCTATTGTGGAGGTATGGACACATGCAGTACTCTTGTTACAAGCTGCATGGATACCCTCAGCCTCAAAACAGAGGGAGAAAGCACAAGCCCAAAGTTGTTAAACAATGGGTACCTAAGGAGAAGGGGAAGTGCTTATTGGCTCAGTTGTCTGACAAAGAAGCAGAAGAAGGAACTTGGTACTTTGACAGTGGATGTTCAAAGCACATGACTGGATCCAAGGAGCATTTGGTGGAGGTCATGTCTGGGCATGCTAACAAGGTTGTCTTTGGTAATGGAGAAGAAGGAGTTGTAGAGGGAGTTGGAAGAGTGAAAAATCTTGATGGACTCACTCTTGATAGTGTGATGCTTGTCCAAGGGTTGGATGCTAATCTGATCAGCATAAGTCAATTATGTGATGAAGGTTACTTAGTCAGCTACACCAAAGACAAATGTGTTGTAACGAATGAGAAGGGTGAGGTTGTAATGATTGGTGCAAGATCCAAAGATAATTGTTATCAGTGGATTCCTCAAACTGAAAGCCAGTCTGGTGATGATAAAGAAGATATCAGGTGTAGACATCAGAATGATGAAGGTTCCCTCAAGTTGATGAAGGTCAGAAGAAAAAATGATCTGAAATTAGTCAAGGGCAAATGTTACACATCAGTCCTCACCATTGATGGAAGGATTAAAGGTTCTCAGGAGCTGAATAGAGCAACATCTCTCGAGAGGAAAGATGCTGATGTCTTGACATCTGAACAAATCATCAGAATCTCGCATCAATGTAGTGGTCTGACTGTGAGTAAGTCTAAAAGGCTAGAGATTGAAGAACTCACTGAAGTTATGGGAGATAACAGTGGTAACTATAAAAAATTCTATCATCAAGATCTGAAGAAGATCGATGTCTCAGAAGAAAACCTCCCCTGGATGAATAGCTCTGTGTCGAAAGATACAGATGTCAGAGCAGATGTTGAAACATCTCAAGACAAGAAGAGTATTTCTAGCCTCAAGAAGGATGATGAGCAAAGTGCAAAAATGATTCAGAATAGACTAGAGTCTAAGACTGATCCCAATATGAAAATTAACATGCAGAGGACCTCTGATATTGGCTCTATCAGATCCTGGATTAAAATGTCAAGAATAAATACACATCCTCTAGGATGGAATCATGCTGGTCAAAAGATACAAACTGATCTTGGAAGACTAAGAAGGAGAAAGAGGGGCAAAATCAGATTAGTTCTCAGATCTAAGAAGAAGAACAGTCGTAGATCAGTGTTATATGGAAAGAACTCATGCTATCAACTCTTGTGGAAGAAACGACTGTTGGGCAATCACCATGTCAAGAAAGATGTTACAACATTGCAGAATGTTACTCATCAATGGGATGATGAGCAGGTTGATAGAAAAGATCTGGTTAAATACTCAGATTATTTGGTAAATAAAGAGAATTTAGATGATGAGTTCATGTATGCTAACCAATTTTAGAGCTTAAAATTGGGGAGCGTATTACTTCAAAATTAATTGAAAGATGTTTTATGGTGCAGTTGGCCTATAAGATAATGGTTATTCAACTGCAGATAGTATGGTACATAAAATAGTCTGTTCAATTTTTTAGTGTAATCTCTCTAAGAAACTCATCTTGGTGCTCTGGTTCTGTTTAATGCAGTACAAATTTCAACAGTTTAGAATAGTACTGTAAAGTGTTTGGCATGGCAACTGAAAAATCTAAAAATAGGATTTTTATTCAATAGTTGAAAATACAAGATTAGACTACATCCTCATGCCAATCTCATGCATCCAGAAAAGCCTTCCAATCTGCATCCCATTCATCTTCTGAAGGCTGTTGTTGAGCAGAATGGTTCTTACCAGGCTTCATAGTGGTCACTGAAGTCCTGCCAGTTTTTGTTGCTCCTGTAGAAGGACCTGATGTCGTCTGAGATTTGATCTTCTTCTTCATAGGGTCTGGTTGTGTATCCTCATGCTTGAGGTTCTTGGTTGGTTCTTTGGAGCTTGATTGACTCATGCTTTATTGGTGTGTTGTGCTGAGCATAGGAGAAAGAGTGGTTTTATAATGGTTTGTTCAAATGCTTGGGTTGTATCGCCTGACCAGTCAAGGGGTTGGAAGTTATTTTTGACTATGTCATTAATAATGTCAGAACATTGTGCTTGGAGACTACATAGGTCTTGTTGCTACTGACAGTGGGACCAGTATTATGTCACCTTGTAGGGCATTTGATTTGGGATAGTTGTCTAATTATGGCTAAAAAGGGGGAGAGTTAAAAATTGCCATGAGGAGAAGAGATAGTTGCTGCTAAAAGAATAAAAATAAAAGGTGTTTAGTTGAAAAGTAATGATGCAGCTGTGGAGGGGGAGTATAGACAGCATAGTTGTGGAGCTGCTAGTGAAGAATTCATAGCATTGAAGAGTGCAGAGTGCAGCAAAGCAGACATCAAGGGGGAGATGTGCTGCACATTGTGAGCTACTGAACAGCTGTGATGCTAGTTCAAGTTTTTGAGGGGGAGCACCAATTGGCTGTTGTCAATAATGAAGATGGTGCTGCAGCAGATCAAGTAATGAAGACTATATGAAGATTGTCAAACTACTGCAAGTTAATGTTTCAAAATATTGAAGATATTCCGCTGCTGAAGTCTCTGAAGATGCAGAGATTGTTTTAGCCAAAATTAGCCAAAGGGGGAGATTGTAAGTTCCTGGATTGGCTGGAATTTTGGTAAAACAACAAGGTGTTCAATGCTGATGTCATGGTGTTGATGTTGCAGCATTGAGTCTTAGTACTGGGTTGTACTAAGTTGTGAAGGTTAACTATGTTTGATGTCATGGGCTTGATGTCATAACATTGCACTTAACACTGGGCTGTGTTAAGGTTGCTAGTTGCTGAAGTGGATGTCTGATGTCACATAGGTGATGTTGTAACATCAGACCTGCAGAACTGAAGCTAATGACAGCATGGGCTTGTTGTTATTAGGGTCGCGTATTAGCTGGAATTGTGGAGAGTGTTGACTCGTTGGATGAGAATATCTTGGGCTAGATATTTTCTGTTACATGGGAGATTTGATTGCAGGTTTGTTGGAGAATTAAAAGGTGGAAGATTTAAAAAGATTTTGGGGATAAAATCTGTTTTAAAAGATTCAGTTTTTAATTAACAAATCTAATCAAATATTGTGACAAATCCAATCCAAATTCAAGGAGCTATATAAAGCGCACAAGACCAAGGAAGAAGGTACAGAAAACAAATTGAAGATCAAGAGCTGGAGGCTTAGAGTCTAGGGTTTGTTTAGAGTACTTGTAATCACACTATTCTAGGTTTGAATAGGTGTTGATTTTCTGTCCTCTCTAGAAGCTGTGAAGCAATAGAGAGTTGTTGATTGATCGAAGCTAGGAAGCAAGATCAAGGGATCTCAAAGAGGTTGTTCTTTGAGTGTTTTAGGGGATTGAGTAGTGTTCTCATATCTAAGTGGTTTCTTAGGTAGAAAGTCACTAGTAGAGTATAAGTTTAGGAGATTGTCAACTGGTGTGTTGAGTCTGTAAATTATATCTACAAGTAGTGAATTTCATCCCTGGCTTGGTAGCCCCCAGACGTAGGTAGTTAGACCGAACTGGGTGAACAATTCCTTGTGTTTTCCTGTTGCTTATTCTGTCCATTATTGCAGAGTGTGTTGTTGTAACATCGCACCTTAACATCACACGTCTGGTACCAGAATTTCAGATCCCATTCCCATGACTTACACTGAACCTTATCCTGGTTTGGTTCAACAAGGTTTGATTACCACAAGGTCTCTGCCTCCTCCTCCAAATCCTCTTCCAGCCGGCTATAGGGTTGATCTTCATTGTGAATACCATCAAGGTGGTGCAGGCCATAACTTGGAAAGTTGCTTTGCGTTGAAGGCTAGAGTACAAGAGTTGATGAGGAACAAAATCCTCTCCTTTAAGGACAATCCCAATGTGCAGAGCAATCCTCTGCCAGGGCACGCCAAGTGAAGCCTCAATCGACTTCGGCTCAGCTACTTCTTAAAGACAGGACAGCTCATCCTTGTGTTTTTATTAGTCACTAGGCCTTTGTTTCTTGTTGTTTGCACTTTCCTTATCTTGTAATAGTTGTTTGCTTTCAAATTATGTTTGTACCTTCAAGTTTAATGAAATGAGCATTGCAATTTTTGATTCAATTCATTTGTGTTTGCTATTTACATCTCTATGCTTTCTTTTGCAAAATACTTTGTCTCTTTTCCACTTTCCTTTTGATTATGCAAAAATTGGAGGGAGGATGATGATACTGTATACTCATAATTGCTGTTGGTATGCTTTCAAATCAAAACTTTGCTGACGATGTAAGGCATTTGTTTCACCCCTAAACACTGGATAAATAAGGAAGATAACCCCTCGTCAACCCCTTTGAGCCTTGAAGTAGGAGTTTCTTTTCTTTACAAATAAAAACCCGTAATCTTAACCTGGGGTAGGGTAGTTCTCAGTTAACTTGATTGTGCATTCAAATACAAGAGTTTCATTCAAGACGCCTTTCAATAAAGTTCACAAATTTTCCTTCGCATACAGCAGGCAAGTGTCGAAGATGTCTTTCAAGTCAGACACCGATGATGGTTCACTCTAATCCTTAAGCCAGGCAGTCACTAAAAAAAATAAAAATAAAAAATAAAAAATAAAAAAGAAGAAGAAAAAAATAAGAAAGAAAAGTTTGTATGACAACCAAAGGAGGAAATCTTTAAATCCTTTATCCTGGAAGTCCTCATAGTGACCGCCATTTCAAAGTCTCTTAACTTCTGAACCATCATCGTCATCAGTGCAATTCCTAACCTATGGGAATTTGAGTGCATAGTTTGAGTTAGCTGAGCATAGGATGGGAGAACATCACGAAGATTGGGTGGGGCACGAATAAACTTTGAGCTTTTATCCGTTGTTTCTTAAACTGTGAACCAAGCCACGTTATAACCCTCGAAAGACCTAATTGAAGCAAGGTCATTTTGAAAGCATATTACAGCAAGGTTGCGTAACCTGACTCCTAAATATTTTTTCAGATCACTTGTTTTGGTATCACATCTTTTGCTTTACCTTTCACTTTAATGTCTTGAACCACCATGTTCTGACCAGTATCCCATATACTTTGCACCTCTTTCAAAATGATTTTGATTTCAAAAGTTGCATGAACTTTGCATTTACCATGTTTTTACAAATACTTTTGTTTGCAAACTAGCTTTCTTCTTAAGGAATTTTCAAACATTTGAGAAACTTGGTCGGTGATCCAATCAGGGGCAAGTTCCTTCCATTTCCTGCTGAGAATCATTTCAAGATTTTGTGGTTTAATGGCGACTTCTCAAAATTGGTTTATACAGAAGATTTTTCAAGACTCATACAGGGGCAAGCTTTCCCAGTGTACAGTAAAATAATCATTTTCAAGACTCAGACTGGGGCAAGCTTTCCAAGAGCACCATGAAACAGTCATTTCAGAATCAATCAAGCTGAAGCAATGATCAGCTCATCTACAATAATTAGCTAGTCTGGGGCAGTTTACCTGAAGAATCCCCAAGCAACTTTTTATCCCTCCTACAAGGATCATCAACTTGATACAGTTTACCAGTGTGGTAGAGGTGTGTTCAGCAGTAGCATCTTTAGTCCCCAGATTTGGCAGTGATCTCCGTATTGAGGAATCAGTCTTCCAGTCTTGTCTTCCCAGAGAGTCGAGCCATGTCGTTGACATTTGCATTTGTATTTGATCGTATATCATCTGTATAATTCATATACATATGCATAACATGAGTGTTTCATCCCCATTTGCATTTCTCCCGAGGTCGTGTCGTTATCCACGTCTTACCGTACCAAAACGTTACCTGTCCTTTCATTCAGTGCCATTCCTGAATGTTGTCATTCTCTTATGTATCTGATCTTGTTGATAGATGTTGGTCTTCTCTCATTCCAGTGCTATTCCTGAATCTTTATATTCTTTCACTCCAGTGCCATTCCTGGATGTCCGTCTCTTGTGATCTCCAGTGCCATTCCTGGATATCTTATTCTTCTTGTTTCTCCCAGTGCTATTCCTGGAAGTTTTTGCCTTCTCTGTAATCCCCATCAAATTTACTTGGATATCTTTCAGTGTCATTCCTGAAAGTTTTATATGTTCATTCAGTGCCATTCCTGAATGAGTTTACCTTTCATTCAAAACCAGTATTGGATGTCCGGTTGTACCAAAATGTTACCTGTCCTTTTCATTCAGTGCCATTCCTGAATTTTGTCGTTTCATGATTATTTTCTCTCATTCCAGTGCTATTCCTGGAATCTTTATATTCTTTCACTCCAGTTCCATTCCTGGATGTCCGTCTCTTGTGATCTCCAGTGCCATTCCTGGATATCTTGTTCCTTTTGTTTCTCCCAGTACAACTCCTGGAAGTTTTGCCTACCTTCTATAACCACAATCAAATTTGCTTGGATATCTTTTAGTGTTATTCCTGAAAGTCTTATATGTCCATTCAGTGTCATTCCTGGATGAGTTTTCTCCTTTGCATTCAGTGTCATTCCTAGATGTCATTCTCGCTATAATTCAATGCCATTCTCAGCTATTGTGATTTATACCTCTCATTCAAAGCCATTATTGGATGTCTGGTTTCTCTACCATTTGATGCCTATCTGGATGTGTCTCTCTTTCTGATGTTTTTCAGATCGAGTCTTTGTTCACTTTATCTAAAGCCGTAATTAGATATTGTGATTTATACCTGCCATTCAAAGCCATTATTGGATGTCCAGTTTCACTACCGTCTGATGCCTTTCCGGATGTATCTCTCTTTCTGATGTTTTTTAGATCGGGTCTTTGTTCACATTCGTCTAAAGCCATTATTAGATATTGTGATTTGTACCTTTTGTTCAAAGCCATTATTGGATGACTAGTTTCTTTGCATTCAATACCATTCTTGAATGTAGTCTCTGTTCACATTTATCTAAAGCCATTATTAGATATTATGATTTGTGCCCTTCATTCAAAGCCATTATTGGATGACTGGTTTCTTCGCATCCAATGCTTTCTTGGATCCCTGCTTTGTTCATTTTTATCTAAAGCCATTATTAGATATCGTGATTTGTACCTTTCATTCAAAGCCATTATTGGATGACTAGTTTTTTTGCCAATCTGATGTTTTTCCGGATGTGCCTTTCTCTGTCTTTTCTGGCTTTTCTTGAAGATCCCGTTTGAACTCTTCAGTATAAGAAAATCCCAGAAAATCTTTTGTTGGTGTCTATCCTTTTATTTCGAATTGATCCCTAGTGGAGATCATGTCTTCTTTCTGGTTCCATGCCCAGTAAAGAGTGTATTTTCATTCCCCCAGTGTCGTCAGGTCACCTATAAACATTTTGTCCATCTCCTTAGACTTTTCCCCAGTGAAGAGCACCTCTCTGGCCCCCTTTCCCAGTGAGGACCTGTAGGACTTCCTCTTTACGTTTCTATCCCCGGTGCATCTTCAGAGTCTCCCCTTGAGTCTATTTTGTTGATCGATCTGTATTCCCAATGAGTCTTTCTCGTGGATACTAACCTTCTTCTTGCTTCCCTGCGGTTGTTAGCTCTTCCTTGGTGTCCGGTTTTGTCTGCATTTTTGCATCTTGCATGGCATCATATCATCATATTAGCAGCATTGCACGTCTTTGTATCTAAGGGCAAAAATTTTGGTTTGCTATATTTAAATACCTTTCACCCGGACGCCCCGAGGATCATCATTCCTCGTGCCATTCGGTGAAGATATTTAAATAGGGGCAACTGTTGTACCCCAAATTTTTCCCTTAGATCCATTGATCTGTTGCATGTCATAATAGGGCAATCATGTTGCATGACTAACTTTTTTTTTATCAGGTTTTTGTTCGTGTTGGTTTCTTTTATCAGGTTATCTTGAGGAGGTTCAAGGAGGAATTGATCAAGGTTTTTGGAGCAGTGAATCAAGCAAGTCTCTAGGAGATGTCTCCCTAACCCTAACCCCGCCATGACCAAATTTCTACTCATTTTATCTACCCTCATTTGTCACCTTCATTTTCTAAACCTATTTCACTAACCTTTTCATTTTACCAACTTTATTCCAATTGTTCAATTTAATTCTCCTAAACCTCATTTAATCCTAATCATTGCCAAATCCATTATTATTTATTTTTCCTAATCACCTTTGCTTATGCAAGACCATTTTATTTCCTAAGCCTATGTTTCATAACCCATCGTGACCAAAAAGAAAGGAGATAAGGTGTTACAAATTATCAGAATTATTTTCATTGCCAAGTGGCCAATAGGAATCAAGAATGAATATGTTGACTTTTCAACCCAAGCATCAGCCAATGGAAATGTGCTAAATTGGAAAGGAAGAACTCAGCATTATTTGAAATCCATCCGTTCACAAAACCATTTAATCCTTGGCACAAAACTATTTTGAACTCTCCAAAGACAATTCCCTTTTTGAGCTCTCAACGGTTTACCTCAATAAAATTGATTCTGAGGATTTGATTGTCTTGGCATTCATCCTGACACCACCTGCAAGATGCTTTCTCAATCCCAAAACCTTGCCTTATTTGATAGCCTCTCAGTGACACCAGAGGGAGGGTTCTGAAGACATGCATGAAATGGTGAAGCTGCTCCTGCAGCATCTGCTTATTTTGGCACGGCATGGGAGCATCTGTCTCCAAGAGCTGAAGAACGTCTGATTTAAAATTGTAAACCCTAGCTCCAACCTTGCCCACCAAGTTTTGAAACTTAACCCGGCACATCAAT
Source organism: Lathyrus tuberosus (assembly GCA_022829125.1). NCBI lineage: Eukaryota > Viridiplantae > Streptophyta > Magnoliopsida > Fabales > Fabaceae > Lathyrus > Lathyrus tuberosus. Next base: position 16,420,193 of record JALAZF010000031.1, read on the forward strand.
CAGCCTAGAATAAAGAGCTCGTCTACAGCTCCCAAAGGACATCAACGTTACAACAACATTTTCCACAAAACACTTTTCACAAAATTGTTAAAACTTCTGGTGCACGAGCAAGAGAGAGGAAGAGTGGTTTCAGCAATCTGGTTCAAGAAGCTCATCACAAGGTGGAGAAACAGTGGACTTGCTGCACTAGGTATCACTGTAATACCCCAAATTTTGACCACTTAGATTTCCCATCATTGTGAAAATCATCATCACAATATGGATGAACCATCATGCTTCATTAGTCTCCCCAAAGATGGGTGAGCATCCACTACAATCAAAATTAGGGTTTCAAGCCCTCTCTGAGTGCTTAGACAAAGGATCAATCAAGAAATGACATGATCTTCAACTTGTCTAATCTCTCAAACATCCACAATGGATCAAAAAGGACTCCCACTTCAAGGATTAAGCACAAGGTTGCTCCCTTCTAGGTGGATCAAGTCTCAAGATCGACAGTGTCACCAAATTAGGGTTTTGGTCGACCAGAGTCTCCAGATGGAAATTTTCATCTGGGCACAAGGCAATGATCCAAAACATGACCTAATATGCTTCATGGAACCTCATGAACCCATGCATCAAGTCAATTTTGCCTCAGGGGATGCATTCATCAAAAATCAGGAATTAGGGTTTCTTGACCTAATTCACCCCTAAGTTGACTTTTGGGACAAACCATGAGCCAAGACCTCAAGAGATGATTTGAGGGTCTCTAATACACCATATTGATCCATTTGGAACAATGGATTGATCCAAGAAGCTTGAGCAACAAGTCTCATTTTCATCTGCACCACAATTAGGGTTTTAAGGGAAAAGTCAACTGTATCTTTGACTTTTGACCAAGACATGCTCCCAAACCCTAATACATGATTGAATATACCCTATGACACCCATGGAACATGTCCATCAAGTTTGATTTAGGTCAAGGACATGATTTCCTGAAGAATTGCACAGTTTGGAATTCATCTGATAAAAAGTCAACTGTGCACAAAAGTCAACTTTGACTTTTTGAGATTTTTCACCAAAATGGATTTTTAACCCTAAAATGATGTTAATGTATGATTTGAATCATCATTCATCAAGAAAAATCAAGGAAAGTGAGATAACTTGTAAAAGGGGTAACCATAAAACTTAGAAATTTTTCTAAGTTAAAAATAAAGTGGCAAAGGTACCAACTTTGGAGGACCATAACTCCTAAACCACAAGGCCATTTTTTCTCATCCAAAGATGGATTTGTAGCCCTCATTATCACCTACAAAAACTTCAACTACAAGTCATTCCAATTCATTAAGGATTTTGAGTTATGGAGTGATCAAAGTGGCTGAAAAGTGAAAATGTCACTTTTTCCAACACTTGGTGAAATTTTCACTAAGTCAGAATTTGCCTTCACTTTTTGCCAAATGTAAGGGGATTTTTCACTTGGAATCAAAAGAGATCAAAACCAAACTTGTTCAAACAGTTGTTGTATCATGTAAGAGCTTTCCAAAATGGCCAAGAACATTGCCAAATTCAACCTACACCATGAGATACAACATTGCCAAGTTGCCTTGCTGAAATCTGTCAAGGCAAGGCAGAATTTGCATTTTGGCTCGATTTACAAAAATCAGCCAATTTCAATTGCTCTAATCCACTTGGACACCTCAGAAGATTGAATCTAAAGGGGACAATCACTGAGCCAAGCCTCCAAGGTCCAAGGAACAAGGAATAGCATGTTGAACCTAGAGTTGCCAAAATAGGGACAAGACTTCAAATTTGGAATGAGGCATTCAATGGAACCATCAAGGTGGCATGGACTGAGCCATTCCCATCTGAAATCAGTCAAGACTTATCCAAGACCAAGGGGACCAAGGCTCTGTGCCCTAACCTCTAGTCAATGGCTAGAGGAGACTTGGATTTTCATTTGCCAACATTGGCCAAACCTACTTACCAGCTGCCATGCACTATTCCTTGCAAAACAAACTTGCTCTACTATAAATAGAGCTCAATTGTGGTCAGTTTAAGTACACCAAAGCCATCTAACAGATGCTTTCCTCAAAATCTCTTTCTCTTGGCAAAAATGCCTTTCTTAGCAAGGTAGCTATCGGGTTTTGAGTTTGAGAGCAATTCTGCACAAACCAATCACTCACACACCTCACATATGAGCTGATCAAACACTCACATAACTTCTGAAACATCAATTTCATGAAATCACCAGCTGGTTGCTCAAATTTTCAAACAAGGTGCAGCTGAGGTACCACAAAATGATCCAGCCAATTTCAATCAAGTCCAACCATCCAAACACAATCCATAGGGTGTAGGGAAGCTGTTCAGATCATCACCACTCATCTGTAACACCTCCAAATCAAAAATCACTCTGAACTTGCTGTCACGGCTTGGAGGTAAGCACATACTTGGTCATCTCTCAATCTATGCATATTTCCTCGCACAATAATTTGGCCATATGTTCATAATCATGCATGGAATGTTTTCCCTCAATTAATTGCATTGTTTGAATCGTGTATAAAAAATCCTAGCCTTCATGCAGAAATTAGGGTTCTTGAGGTTTCTTCGTGATTTCTTGTTGTATGTTTAATTTAAATGAAATTAAAGTACATAGGCATGATCGTGAGGTTGAGACGAGCATAATGATATGTGGATTGCATGATATGATTACGTATTCATGGAGATTGGATAGAAAACGCAAATCTGAGAAACCCAGAAAACGCGCGTGTTCTTGCTTGTGTTCTTGGCGCCATTTTCAGATTTTCAAATATTTGAATTTTGTGATTTTGTTTAATTGATTCAAAAATTAATTTCTCTCTGAGTTTTAATGATTTTGAGTTGATTCTTTTTTTAATAATTCACAAAAATGTTAAAATATTTTATTTTATCAAAAAATCCCAAAAATATTATTTATTTCATATAATTGATATTTTTGTAAAGAATTAATATTTTGATTGTTTTTGGCATTTTAAATATTTTTTCTACATTGATTTTGCAACTTTTAATGCTTTCTAATTATTTTGTAGGTCAATACTTAATTTTTGAAGCATTAATCCAAGATCACAATTTGTTTTCCATGTGTTAAACAATTTTTGATCATTTTAATTGAATTTTTATTCAATTAAATACATTTTGAAAACAAATTAGGGTTTTGGATTAATTCAACCCTCATAAATCATTTTCAAAACTCTTTGGGCCTCTATTAGAGTGTAAGACCCAATCCTTTTTTTTGACCAAATCATCTTTGGGCCTCACTTATTGTATAAGTCCCGATACCGTCAAAAAATAAAACGGCGCGATCGTCGCCTTTTCAAAAATCATCTGGGCCTACCCTCGAGTAGTAAGACCCATTTATTTTTCTTTAAAACATTTTGGGCCTCTTGAGAGAGTGTAAGACCCATCCCCCCTTGTACAAAAACTTTTTGGGCCTCACTCATTGTATAAGTCCCTCTGTACAAGTAAACGGCGCGATCGTCGCCCGTTTAAAAAATAAAAACCATCTGGGCCTACCCTCGAGTAGTAAGACCCATTTCTTTTTATTCAAAACACTTTGGGCCTCTAATAGAGTGTAAGACCCAATCCCCTTTTAACCAAAACATTTTGGGCCTCACTTATTGTATAAGTCCCTCCGCGTTAAAAGAAAACCTCGGCGCGATCACCATTTTTAAACGAAAAATCATTTGGGCCTACCCTCGTGTTATAAGCCCCACTCTTTTTCTTTAAACCTTTTTGGGCCTCTTGAGAGAGTGTAAGACCCATCCCTTTGTACAGAAAACCATTTTGGGCCCCAGTCACTTGTATAAGTCCCTCTGTACAAATTCAAACAGTGCGCTCACTGATAAAACCCTGGGTCTCTCCTCGAGCTGTAAGCCCCAAATCTTTCTTTTTCAAAGCACTTTCTCCTTTGATTTTGAATATACTGTTGTTTTTAATCTTTCTTTGTTGAACAACTAACCAAACAGCATGGAAGCACTACAACCGAGTAAGTGGTTATCGCTTTCATTTACTGCTTTCATATTATAAACTGTATTGTGGGGCTGCTCACTGTAAGTCTCCTTTCATAAACTCATATCTACTGTGTAATAATAGTATAGATATTTCGAGTTTCCCCGGCAACTACGTCTAGAAATAGGTGACGCCGTTTCATTTATTCGTAGAAATAGACGCTTAGATCCCCAATAGGAGCACCAGATATAGTCTTCTCTTCGGCTGTCCTCCTTAGGAATCGTCAAGAAGCTCTACTCCCCAAGATGAATGTATTCTCCGTGAATGGCATCTTTGAGTTTCTTCCCAATTCTCGAACTTTCCTGACTCGATCTATTCTTAAAAGATTCCAGCCTCCTCTTGGGCTTCGTACAAATTGTCCCGACGACCTCCTAGAGGTATAGGAACAGAACCTAGTCATCCTCATAGAACAGTCCTTTCATAGAGTCTACTACTGTTTCTCGAAGCATAGTACAAAAGATAAAACTCTAGACTTGGACAGTCTAACTTCCTTGAGTCTCAAAGACATTCTCAAGCACCCTTCGTTAAATAGGATGGAAACCCGCAGACTCGGATAATCTCGATACCCTTTGGATTTCCCGTTTCCTCAAAGAGAAGGAAATATCCCTGATCCTCAAATTAAATCCCTGAGTACAGTGTTACTCATATAAGAACTGATTTTCTCTTTTAAATCAGTATATTGGATCTGTCACTCAACTGAAACAGTTACAATAGCCTCCATCTCGGGCTTCGTACGAGATACCAAAATTCTCCCCAGTGGAGTCAAAACAACCTTTTCGCCTCTCTCTCGGGCTTTGTACGAGATACAAAAACACTCTATTACTGAGTATAAAAGATTCTCTAACTGAGTCAACTCTTTGCTAGCCTCCTCTTAGGCTTTGTATAACGATATGCCCCACTGGGTCAAAAACTTTTAGCCTCTCTCTCGGGCTTTGTACGAGACACAAAATAGCCTCCTCTTAGGCTTTGTATAATGATTTTCCTAGCGGAAATTAGCCTCCTCTTAGGCTTTGTATAAGAAAACTACTGGTTGATCCAATCGACCTTTTAGCATCAAAGCTGTGCCTTGTTCACAGTACACAAACCTCAACAACTCCTTTCATCTAATCGCTGTAAGCGGCAAGCCTCTGGATCATCTACATCCATGCCACTGTCCCTCTGTTAGCATGAGAAATTCCTAAGGAAAGATGGCATTGCTCTACACTGAGTTAAAGTCTTCTCCTTCAGGTTAAAACCCTTTCTTCGGAAATTATGGCATTGCTCGGATCCGCGTATCCCAGTTAAAGTAATTCTCCTTCTCCCCTCTTTAGAGATGACAAATTCTCTCTATAGCCGAGGACTTTTAGCTTCACGTCTTGGGCTTTGAACAAGACACAAATAGACCTTTTAGCTTCACATCTTGGGCTTTGAACAAGATACAAATCACATTTCGCTTCATGTCTTGGGCTTTGAACAAGACACCAAAAACCAATTTCCTCCCATAGAATAGGAGGAACTACGAACGCTCTGATTTCCCTGTTTCGGTAAACGGGAATACGTAGGCATAAGATCGAAAGAAAAGATCTTAGCGAGCGCAATCAACAAAAAACCTAAATCCCATATCTCCGTCAATCAAAAGCAGTAATTCAAAAGCACCAGTCCTAACATCCTAATCCTTATTCCCCGCCAGAAACCTTCTGCCCAGATCGAAAGAAAGAAACCTGTATTGGCGAAATACGAATAACCAGTACAAAGGCCCCCCACATTGATAGCATTCGTAACCTAACAGACCGCTGTTTAAACTCAGTATGCAAAGCAGGGTTAATTGGAGACATCTATTTCCCTTCCTTATTCAGCTCACAATAGGATAAAAAATGAATTGACCTGTAGTCAAAGCTCAAACCGCAGAGAGCGGCCAGCGCTTAAGAACCGCGTCCAAAATCGCTCGCTACAGAAAAGTGGCGCCCACCGTGGGGCCGATTCTTTCTTTCTTACAATTTAAACCTTGGGTAAGTCATTTTCATGGCGATGGCCGCCAACAGAAAAGTGGCGCCCACCGTGGGGCCCGTTCCTTTCTTTCTACTTCTCTTGTGTGAAAAATTACACAAATGGCGACTCTGCTGGGGAGTCTCCTTTTCTGCCTTAGGGCATCATCCCCGTTTTCTATGGAAAATGGGAACTCTACCGAAGAGAAAGATTGACCTATGCTGGTCCATCTCTTAGGCAGGGAACCACAGATTGGGGCTTCCGCCGGGGAACCCATTTCTGTCAGGAACTTAAGAATCGTAGCTTTATAAGTCTAGGATGATTAGGACAAATATATATACTGCTTTTCCTAATTGTTATACATGTTTATTTTTCTGCTACTGGGAATGCGTGTGATGCCGCATGTGGTGAGAATGAGTATACACCTAGAAAAGCCAAACCCTTTCGTAGTGCGGAAGCTATCAGAAATAGCTGTTACGCGATACTACCCTCATTTGAGGCTGGTGATCTATTCTCGGTGAATAGCACTTACTCTAAGATTGCACACAACTCGCTGGTGATCCGCTTGTTGTTTTGCCTTCCTGGGAGGAGCTGATGATAATGAGTACAGGTACAAAAATCACCCTAGTATAAACCTTTGGGGATGGGTAGAGCCTTGACTTCATGACAACGACCCTTTGACCCCATGTTTTTTCTATGTTTTTGTGTGCTGCATTCATGCATTCATTTAATAAAACATTAAAACATTCAAAAAACTTCTCTTCTAGTCTCTCTGTTTTTCAAATTAAACTAAGACTGTGATTGCAAATATCAGAGAAAAAGATTGCATTAATGGATTTCGGTAGAAGGAGAACTCACCAGTATACCTTCAAGGTTCTAAAACTAGGGGATTTGAGAAAGTTAGCGAGGATGATCGTTAACCCAGAGGCTTTCAGAGCCAAGCACGGTGGTTTGCTACCACTGTTAAGAGTCCATGTGATTAAGGGAATCATGGATGCGCTCATTCAGTTCTACGATCCAGTTTATCACTGTTTCACATTCCCGGATTACCAGCTATCACCAACGCTGGAGGAGTATTCTCATCTGACTGATTTACATATCACTGATCGAGCTCCGTTTTCTGGACTGGAAGAAATTCCAAAGAATCAGATCATTGCAAGAGCAATTCATTTGGACGAGTCTGAGGTCAGGACTCACATGACCACTAAGGGTGGCACCCAAGGTTTGCCAGCCCAGTTCCTGACCAAGAAAGCTCTATACTTCGCTAGTATAGGGAACGGGACTGCTTTTGAAAGCATCTTTGTCTTGCTCACCTACGGTTTATTTTTGTTTCCCAACATCAATAACTTCGTCGATATCAACGTTATTAAGGTTTTTCTCATTGGAAACCCTGTGCCGACTTTGCTCGCAGATGCGTATCATTCTGTACAGTTAGGAAATTTGTACAGCGGAGGGGAGATCACATGCTGTGTACCTTTGCTCTACAAATGGTTTATCTCCCACTTGCCCAAGTCTGCCGCTTTTTGGGATTGCAAGAGTGTCTTACGTTGGTCGCAGAAGATCATGTCTCTCACCAACTCTGATATAGATTGGTGTAATAGGATTTATGAGGGAATCAGAATCATTGACCGTTGTGGAAACTTCCCCAGCGTACCCCTCATGGGAACTAAAGGAGGAATCAACTATCATCCGATATTAGTTCTTCGTCAATTTGGATACCCGATGAGACACATCCCACTGGGTGTTCATCTGGAAGGTCTTTTCTTCAAAGAAGGAGAAAGTGACAGAGCACTAAAGATGGAAATAGTACAAGCTTGGAAACAGGTTCATAAGAAAGGACGAGAGTCTCTGGGAAAACCGGATTGTGTCTCGATGGAGCCTTATCTCCATTGGGTACAAACCAGAGCTCTCAAGCTAAAAATGCCTTATCCTCGTTACGGAATTCTTCCACCGAGGGAAATTGTCATGTACTTCATGACGGAAACTGAAAGGCTTCAGGTTACTCTCAACAAAGTTCAAAAGGAAAGAAGATCTTGGAAGAACAAGTACCGCACCCTCGACGTAGAGTGTATCCAAATACAGCAACTACTAAAAGAGAAAGATGCTCTGATTGAAATTTTGGAGCAGCATGCTGTAGAGAACCAAGATGACCAAAGGAATTTGCTCGCTCCTTTCACCTGGCAAAGGAATGACAACCCGACAACGGCCCAAGCGCCCCGGTCAAAGAAGAGGACTCGGGACCCATTAGTTTAGGTTTCTGTTTCTGCACTTTGTAATCTACTGTATTTCCATTTCTGTAATCCTTTGGAATTCAATAAAAAGGGGTTTCCCCACTGTTTGATATTTGCAATCTAATTGTCGAAGTTTATTTTAATTAAACCTAAAAACAATTAATATAATCATTGCATTCATCATTCTCACATCGCGTATTCTCATTACCTACGAATCTCACGTTTGTGTCTCGATTCTAGAGTCAAACTGTCTCATTCGTATAATACTCGGGCCAATCCTCAGAAAAAGATGGATGATCTTGAGGAAGAAAACAGAGAGTTGAAAGAAGAGATCACCACTCTGAGAGAGGATATGAGAAAGCTTCGTAATGACATGCAAGCCATGGCAGAAGCTCAGCTACAAAGAACTGTGATCTCAGAGATCACCTCAACGCCCATCATAGAAAAGTATGATCCTAGGTATCAGATGCCGAAAGATCGTCCTTGGGGCATGCCTGTTAACTATATCCCGGAAGGATATGTTCCGCCGATCACTGAAGATTAGGGAATCGCAACAGAAGCCGCTGGGCCTGAAGGTTACAAACTTCGGGAAAGCGAAGATGCCAGGGGCATACTCAAGACTCCTGAAGGTTACAAACTTCGGGAGGTGCCAAGACTTACTGTCGTAGTCACGGTACCACCCCCTGTGGTGCACACTGTCCCGGAAGGACAGATTCCACCAACACCTTCTGGTAAGAAGGAAACTATGTTTGACAGAATGGATGAATTCCAGGAGCAGTTCTTGGAAATGCAGAAAGAGCTGCAAGCCATTCGCGGTCAGGATCTATTTGGAAAGGACGCCGCGGACCTCTGCTTGGTCCCAAATGTAAAAGTCTCGCACAAGTTCCAAGTGCCCGACTTTGAAAAATACAAGGGTAACTCTTGCCCTCAGAGCCATCTGGTGATGTACGCTCGGCGGATGTCAGCCCAGACGGAGAATCAGGACCTGTTGATTCACTACTTCCAGGATAGTTTAACCGGTGCCGCACTCAAATGGTACATGGGTTTAAACCGTACTACGATCAGTACATTCAGAGATCTTGGTACTGCCTTCGTCTAACAATACAAGTACAATTTAGACATGGCACCCGACAGAGATCAACTCAGATCAATGTCGCAAAAGGACAAGGAAACCTTTAAGGAGTATGCTCAAAGGTGGCGTGAAATTGCCGCTCAAATTTGTCCACCTCTTGAGGAAAAAGATATGACAAAGATCTTCTTAAAGACCTTAAGCTCATTTTACTATGACCGAATGGTCGCCAGTGCACCCAGTGATTTCACCGAAATGGTCGGCATGGGTGTACGTCTTGAGGAAGCCGTCCGAGAAGGACGTTTAGTAAAAGACACTAGATCAACGAGAGGTACTAAAAAATACGGTAGTGCTCTCCCTAAGAAAAAAGAGCAAGATATTGGGAATATCTCTCTCGGAAGGCAAAGGCGACGTTATCAGCCAGTAGCAGCTGTTACTCCTGCTATCGGCCCCGCGTCTGTTCCTACGTATCAACCTCAGGTTGCGCAGAGCCAACCTGACCAACAAAGGACACAACAGCCTCTTCAGCAGGCTCGTCCCCCATATAACAACAACCGTACAACACGGCCACCAGGATTTGATCCTATACCTGTAACGTACGCAGAACTGTTTCCGTTACTGCTAGCCAAGGGGCACATCCAGACTAAGTCTCCCCTTTCAGTTCCGGAAAATCCGCCTTTCTAGTTTAAAGCGGATCAAACATGCCCTTATCATCAAGGAGGTTCAGGGCATAACATTGAGACTTGCCTCAATTTCAAATCCGACGTGCAAAAGCTTGTTAGGAGCGGGCTCTTATCTTTCAAAGATACGAATCCTAATGTTCTTACGAACCCGCTGCCTCAACATGAGAAAGCTGCAGTCAATATGATTGAGAAAGAGACTAGCGATGTCTATCAAATTCACGATGTACTCTTGTTGAAAACCAATCTGGTCAAGATGCATTGTAGACAGAGTGGATATGGCCATGTGCCACCTCATAACTATCACCAGTGTGATATCTGCTCTAAAGACAACCAGGGATGTTCTGTAGTGCAATCAGCTCTACAGGAATAAATGGATCTTGGATGGATCCAAGAGCACCGAGTTCGTGGAGTTAACATGGTCTCCACGGATTCCAACGTCATTCAAAACCACGACATCCGTGCGATGAATGTCAACTTGGTTGCGATGCACTCAAGGCAAAGCCAGTATCATAATCTGCCACGGCATGATTACAGTTCCTGTCTGATTTGCTCGGTAAACAAACAGGGATGCTCTTTCATACAAGAGGCCCTCCAGCGTCAGATGGATCTTGGATGGATCCAAGACTACCATGATAGGAACTCCTATCAAATCAACATGGTTCAGATCTTTGACATCCGCGTGATGAATACCAATCTGGTAGAGTTACATGCTGAGCAGGTCCGACTCGGATTCTTAATATCACACGATTATCAAAATTGTAAAGTGGGTTAGGAAAATGATCGAGGTTGTACCCTTGTCCAAGAGGCACTTCAGCACTTGTTAAATCACTGGTGGATGCCAATCTATATGGACGAAGATACTCAGCAGATTAGTATCAATAACAGGAATCCTACTCGTCGTCAAAGTCAGGATGTCCGATCAATGGAAGGTAACCTAGTGAGGTTACATTGTATTCAAAGTGGGCGTGGCCAGGTGCCACCACACAACTATGACAGTTGTAGCATCTATTCGGAAAGTAACCAAGGGTGTTACCTTGTGAGAGCAGCTCTTCAGGGTCAGGTCGATCGTGGAGAAATTCGTCCATATCCAGGTTCAGGACCCATCATTTGGTCGCCGAACTACCTTGCCGATCAAGTTGAGGATGTTGTCACGATCTCTGGTCATCATAGGACCAGGGATGTTTTTGCCATCATCCCTCTACTTGACGAATCTAGAGTTCCCAACCGGGAACGGATCAAGGTTACTTATGACGGTCAGAAAAATCAGAAAGTCCCCATAGTTATCTATCTACCGGGACCATTACCGTATGAATCAGCTAAGGCGATCCCTTACAAATACGGTGCAACAACAATTGAGAATGGAAAGGAAATTCCATTACCCTCCGTCGTGAATATTGCAGACATCAGTCGTGTAACACAGAGCGGTCGAATCTTCAACCGAGGGGTTGGAGAATCCAACAAAGAAAAGGAACTTCAGGCAGAAATTCCTGATCCACCAGTCGGTCAATCTAGTAATCCCGACTTTTCAAAAGACAAAGATGAGATGCTAAAGCTCATCCAAAGGAGTGAATATAACATTGTCGATCAACTGTTACAGACTCCTTCAAAGATCTCAGTATTATCACTGTTACTCAGTTCAGAAGCACACAGAGAGGCTCTACATAAAGTCTTGGAGCAAGTCTTTATGGAACAGGATGTAACAATCAGACAATTCGATAGCATTGTCTCTAACATCACTTCCTGCAATAATTTGGGATTTAGTGATGAGGAATTACCTGAAGAGGGTCGCCGTCATAACATGGCGCTCAATATCACAGTTAACTGCCAGGGCGATGCTTTAGGCAACGTACTGGTAGACACAGGGTCAGCCCTGAATGTTATGCTGAAGTCCACTTTGACGCAATTATCATTTAAGGGCCCTCCGATGAGAGTCAGCGAGGTCGTTGTTAAAGCATTCGACGGATCCAGAAAAACAATTATCGGCGAAGTTGATCTTCCCATAACTATTGGTCCTCACACTTTCCAAATCACTTTCCAGGTCATGGACATCCGGGCAACATACAGTTATTTATTAGGAAGACCTTGGATACATCAGGCCGGAGCGGTTACTTCAACCCTCCACCAAAAGCTAAAGTTCGTCAAGAACGATCAACTTGTCACGGTTTGTGGGGAACAAGCCTTGCTTGTAAGCAACTTATCATCATCTACTGGTGTGGAACCCGAGGAGGTTATTGGAACTCAGTTCCAAGCACTATCAGTGAGCAAGAACGATCAATCCGAAGAAGGAACTTCAATTTCTTCATACAAAGATGCTATCAAAGCGGTCGAGAGTACCGATACGACAGTATGGGGACGGCTTGTCATTCCTATTGACAATAAAACAAAGAAGGGTCTTGGTTTTTCTGCAACCTGTACCCAGACAGCCGCCAACGATGAAAGTCTTCATCCCCTTCAAAACTTCTTCCACAGTGAAGGTTTCCTTCACCCAGTGTCTCAGACAGTTCATGCTATCAATGAGGAAGATCCCTCTGACACTGATGAAGAATGGAAGTCCTACCTTAACAAGGACGGCTATATGTCTCAGGAAGAGGTGCCTATGCCTTTTTGATTTCCTACAGAAAGTATGAGATTTATACCAAGATCAGATGTCGAAATGATCTACGGAGATTGTGATCCGGAAGGATGTCGTGCTCCGCCAAATTCATTAGAGGAAGACACTCTGATGAAAGACAACTTTGATCGCAATTACTATGGCCCAATGGATGGTCTGCCAATGTGGTAGCCTTACCCAGGAAACTTGGGGCAAGAAAGTCAGCCGAGTAATGAAACTCAGCTGAGCGTCATTGAACAGAATACCTGTGTCCCCGCCATGTCATGGGATCAACACTCAGGTCATTCGGAAACTACTCAACATGAAGATGAATTCGCAACGTTTGTAGGACTAGAATTCATCAACTATGCTTTTCCTGAGGTCAACGTCATCGAGAGGGATGACTTCTCCAGTTCCAAAGAAGTTTGGGACACTTTGGGACAACCAAGTGGAAAATACGACTTTATGGTCAAGTACACTGCTCCCGAAAGCTCTCGTATCAGGCTCGAAGATATCCAGTCAACTGGATGGGGAGATACAGCTGAGAGTACAAATGCTATGCAAAATACAACTAAGGAATTATCCTACGACAACTCTGCTTGGGAGACAGATTCCAATGATCCTACTCCACCAGAAATCAGCGTTATTTCTGAAGACAAATCAAGGAAGGTGCCAGACTTTGTGATTCACCGAGGAGTTCGCCGCCAATGGGTTGCCGTCGAGGTTCCGAAGGTCGTTCGTCAGTCAACGTAATTGCCATCTTTAAACCTTTCACCCTGCCCAGGTGAAACGGATATTTTGATAGGGCTCGTTTTCTGTAAATTTCCCTCTTCGCTTTGTCCAAAGCGACAGAGTTTTGTTTTATAGGGCTGTAGTTTCAAGAGTCGACTTATTCATTAATAAAATAACGTCGTTCTGTAATTTCCGCATTAATTGCTGTTTTCTCTTTTTGGTTTTTCAGAAAATGGTAATCCTAAAAAACATTCAATAATAAAAACAAGCAGTAAAATCAAAACACTGCACACACTTGCATTTTCTCTATCTCTTCTAAACACGAATCATCACGTCATGCAGATTGCTTGTTTTATACCCCGTTGAAACATACGATCCGATGCCTTCTTCCAACTTTGAGTTCCCGGTATTCGAGGCTGAAGAAGAAAATGACAACGAAATTCCAGAAGAGATCTCCCGACTACTCAGACAAGAGGAAAGGTCCATTGAACCTCACAAAGAACCGTTGGAAACGGTAAACTTGGGTTCAGAAAAAGAGAGAAAAGAAATCAGGATCGGAGCATTGCTCAGTCCAACTGCCCGAGAGGGTTTGATAAAGTTTCTCAAAGAATTCCCCGATGTGTTTGCTTGGTCCTATCAGGATATGCCAGGGTTGGATACCAGCATCGTGGAACATCATTTACCGTTAAGATCGGAATGTCCGCCAATAAAGCAAAGGTTGAGACGGACTCACCCGGACATGGCCATCAAAATCAAAGAGGAGGTACAGAAACAGATTGACGCGGGTTTCCTTGCTACATCTGAATATCCTCAATGGTTAGCCAACATCGTACCCGTTCCCAAAAAGGATGGAAAGGTCAGAATGTGTGTTGATTACAGAGATCTAAACAAGGCAAGTCCAAAGGACGACTTTCCTTTACCACACATTGACATGCTGGTTGACAGCACAGCAAAGTTCAAAGTATTCTCCTTCATGGATGGATTCTCAGGCTATAACCAGATCAAAATGGCACCGAAAGACATGGAGAAAACTTCGTTCATTACCCCATGGGGTACCTTTTGTTACAAGGTAATGCCGTTCGGTTTGAAGAATGTTGGGGCAACCTATCAAAGGGCCATGACTACTCTGTTTCATGACATGATACACAAAGAAATCGAGGTATATGTCGATGATTTGATTGCAAAATCAAGAACAGAGGATGAGCACGTTGAACATCTGTCAAAATTGTTCGAACGTCTAAGAAAATTCAAGCTCCGCTTGAATCCTAACAAGTGCACCTTCGGTGTCCGTTCAGGGAAACTACTAGGGTTCATCGTCAGCCAGAAAGGGATTGAGGTTGATCCTGACAAGGTCAAGGTCATTCAAGAAATGCCTTCTCCGAAAACTAAAAAACAAGTCAGAGGATTCCTGGGACGTTTGAACTACATCTCCAGATTCATATTCCTTATGACCGCCACTTGTGCGCCGATTTTCAAGTTATTGAAAAAGAACCAGGATTGCGTTTGGTTAGAAGACTGCCAAACTGCCTTCGACAGTATTAAGGAATATCTGTTGAATCCTCCGATTTTATCACCTCCAATGGAAGGAAGACCACTAATCATTTACCTCACAGTCCTAGAGGACTCAATGGGATGTGTACTTGGCCAACAAGACGAAACTAAAAGGAAAGAGTCTGCCATTTACTATCTAAGCAAGAAATTCACCGACTGCGAGACTCGGTACACAATGCTTGAGAAAACTTGTTGCGCTTTGGCTTGGGCAGCCAAACGTCTTTGCCAGTACATGATTCGTCATACTACTTGGTTGGTCTCCGAAATGGATCCAATCAAGTACGTTTTCGAAAAACCTGCTCTCACGGGAAGGATTGCCCGTTGGCAGATGTTACTATCAGAATATGACATAGAGTACCATGCTCAGAAAGCCGTTAAAGGAAGTATTTTAGCCGATCATTTGGCTCATCAACCGATTGACGATCGAGAATCAATCGAGTTTGACTTCCCAGACGAAGATGTCATGTATCTAAAGATGAAAGATTGCGATGAACCGCTACCCAGTGAAGGGCCAGAACCAGGTTCCCAGTGGGGACTTATCTTTGACGGAGCAGTCAATCATTATGGAAATGGAATTGGGGCAATCATTGTTACCCCTCAGGGTTCCCACATTCCTTTCACTGCCCGACTTACGTTCAAGTGTACGAACAACGAGGCCGAATACGAAGCTTGTATTATGGGTCTCGAAGAAGCAATGGATTTAAGGATCAAAAACTTGGACGTATACGGCGACTCAGCCCTGGTTATTAACCAGATAAAAGGAGATTGGAACACATACCAATCAGGATTGATTCCTTACAAAGACTATGCAAGAAGGTTGTTACCCTTCTTCAACAGAGTCGACTTTCATCACATCCCTCGTGATGAGAATCACATGGTTGATGCATTAGCCACTCTCTCTTCCATGATTAGTGTAGGTCGATGGAATGACATACCTAAGATCGACATCATGCGCCTTGAACGGCCCGCTTACGTCTTCACAATTGAAGCAGTCATAGATGACAAACCTTGGTATCACGATATCAAATGCTTCCTTCAGAAACAAGAGTACCCATCTGGGGCACTCAAAAAAGACAGGAAAACCCTCAGAAGATTGGCTGGAAACTTCTTCCTGAGCGGTGACACTCTTTATAAGAGAAATTTTGACATGGTCTTGCTCTGATGTGTCGACAGACCAGAAGCAGACATGCTCATGAAAGAAATTCATGAAGGATCCTTTGGCACTCATGCCAACGGACACACAATGGCGAGAAAAATTCTCAGGGCCGGGTACTATTGGTTGACCATGGAATCCGACTGCTACAAGTACATGAGGAGGTGTCACAAGTGTCAGATATACTCCGACAAAATCCATGTACCGCCATCACATCTCAAAGTTCTTTCTTCCCCATGGCCATTTTCCATATGGGGAATCGATATGATTGGTATGATTGAGCCCAAGGATTCAAACGGACATCGGTTCATCCTGGTAGCCATTGACTATTTCACCAAGTGGGTCGAAGCAGCGTCATTCGCCAATGTAATCCGACAAGTGGTGGTCCGATTTATCAAAAACAATATCATCTGCCGTTATGGTGTTCCAAGCGAGATCATTACTGATAATGGATCTAACTTGAACAATAAGATGATGAAAGAGTTGTGTGCAGAGTTCAAGATCGAACACCATAACTCATCTCCCTACCGACCCAAGATGAACGGAGCGGTAGAAGCGGCTAACAAGAACATCAAGAAGATCATTCAAAAGATGGTTGTAACCTATAAAGATTGGCACGAGATGCTACCCTTTGCTCTTCACGGTTATCGCACATCTGTCCGCACTTCAACAGGGCTACCCCTTTCTCTCTAGTATATGGCATGGAGGCAGTGCTTCCCATAGAAGTAGAGATCCCGTCAATCAGGGTATTGATGGAAGCTAAGCTCACCGAAGCTGAATGGTGTCAAAGTCGACACGACGACCTGAACCTGATCGAAGAGAAGAGAATCACGGCACTATGCCACGGTCAGTTGTATCAACAGAGAATGAAGAGGGCGTTCGACAAAAAGGTTTGACCTCGTGTCTTCAGGAAAGGAGACCTCGTGCTCAAGAAGATACAATCATTCTCACTGACTCTCGGGGCAAATGGACCCCAAATTATGATGGCCCCTATGTGGTCACGAAAGCTTTCTCAGGCGGCGCCTTGAGACTTTCAACCATGGACGGAGAGGAATTTGCCTACCCCACGAATGTTGATGTAGTCAAGAAATACTTCGCCTAAACTAAAAAAAAAACGTCTCAGTGGATTGAAAACCTGAAAGGGCGGTCCAGGCAAAAGTTAGAGACATGAAAAAAAAGAATCATCCTGATGGATTGGAAATCTCATAGTACAATCCAGGCAAAAGTTAGGGATAATGGCAAGTAACTATGTCCAACAGAGGCAAGTCCCTCAGCAGTAGTTACATCATCTATCAGAGGAAATCTCCAGTCAAAGGTCATCTTCGACAGAAGCTCAGGATGCCCCGAATTCAAAGTTGGTAGAAGGATAGTGGTCGTTATGTTTCAACGTAGCCCTTTTCCCTGTAAATTACCGTTTTCTAACTTTGTATATACTCTTTGGAATCACGCGTTTGGCTGATCTCCATCTTATCAATAAAATTTGAGCCCTTGTGCTTTTGTTTGTAACTCTTGCTTGTTTTAGCTTTACAGAACGACGTTGTTTAAACTTAATCAGCGATTCTTGAAATAAAACAAAAATGAATTTACTTGTTAAAACTTTTTCTGCTTTTAAAATAAAGATGGCAATTTCTTTTGACTGTTGAACATCAGAAGAACATCGATTGCTTCTCCCGAAGTAAGCGAACTTCAAAGTGCAGAATCAAAGTACTCCTTCTAAGCCAGTATGCCTGAATGAAGGAATCAACTGTGTCAGAGACCTTGTTTCGTCTGACATCCTCGGCCGAGTTCTCATCTCCTAAGCCCGATCAACATAGCTCCCAACAGGACTATCTCTCCTAAGCAAGGTGGAATTGCCATTTTGAATCAACGGTACTTCTTCGCCCCGCGATGGCCGAGTATCCAATTGTGTTCATCCATTAGTCTGTATGTCGCGTCTGTTTTGTCAGCATATACATACATACTTCATGCATTTTATTTGCGTTCGCATTTCGTATTGCATCACTATCACTTGAGTCGGTCTTGTCCCCTAGTGATAAACAGTTTTCTCAATCGAGTTTGTCAGTTCTTTCCTTGTCAGGAAGTGTTGCGTCTGCATAATCTCGCCACCAGTGTATCTTTAGATCAGAGTCGGCACTTGGCCACTTTGATAACTTGAACCTCTGAAAAGCCAGAGAAAACTCTCAATAAACATCACTCTTCGCCATTGAAGATGATATCCTTGCTTTCCCGGATTAAGGAAAATCCACAGAGAAAGCCTCGTGATCAGAGATTCGGCAGCATGCCAGTTTTGCTCCGAAAGGACCGCTGATGAAAAGGTCATCGGCCCCACAAAATTGGACCCCATCATATGGCGTTTCTCCGGGAAGATCCCGAGAAAAGTATGATGAAAGATCCCAAATGAAAATAGTCTCTCAAGAGAATCGTTTTCCCCAGTAGAGTCAACAAATGGCGTCTTCAACAGAGAAGTTTGTACACCTCTACAACTCAGACGAATGGGTTCCCCAGCAAGTCTGACATCAAAAGTTTTTCCACTCAAATGGCATCTCCCCAGGAAAATTCGGCGAGAAGTTTGAGGAAAGCCGCTATGAATAGCGTCCCTTGTTAAGAAAGTTTATTGACAAAAGAAACTAAGACCAGTTCTTGGTAGGAAACCAGGATCGAGGGGAAGTTTAAATCAGAAACTACGACCAGTTCTTGGTAGGAAACCAGGATCGAGGGGAAGTTTAAATCAGAAACTAAGACCAGTTCTTGGTAGGAAACCAGGATCGAGGGGAAGTTTAAATCAGAAACTAAGACCAGTTCTTGGTAGGAAACCAGGATCGATGGGAAGTTTAAATCAGAAACTAAGACCAGTTCTTGGTAGGAAACCAGGATCGAGGGGAAGTTTAAATCAGAAACTAAGACCAGTTCTTGGTAGGAAACCAGGATCGAGGGAAAGTTTAAATCAGAAACTAAGACCAGTTCCTTGGTAGGAAACCAGGATCGAGGGGAAGTTTACCTTTTCTAAGCATCATCGCTTAGCTAAAGAAGATGAATGCGTAAGCTACCATTCATAACCACCATCAAAATTTCGGATATTCTGATATTTAATCCTCTTGCACCCCGAATGCCCGAATCCCTTCGTCATTCATACCTTCGGGTCCAAGAAGATTAAATAGGGGCATCTGTAATACCCCAAATTTTGACCACTTAGATTTCCCATCATTGTGAAAATCATCATCACAATATGGATGAACCATCATGCTTCATTAGTCTCCCCAAAGATGGGTGAGCATCCACTACAATCAAAATTAGGGTTTCAAGCCCTCTCTGAGTGCTTAGACAAAGGATCAATCAAGAAATGACATGATCTTCAACTTGTCTAATCTCTCAAACATCCACAATGGATCAAAAAGGACTCCCACTTCAAGGATTAAGCACAAGGCTGCTCCCTTCTAGGTGGATCAAGTCTCAAGATCGACAGTGTCACCAAATTAGGGTTTTGGTCGACCAGAGTCTCCAGATGGAAATTTTCATCTGGGCACAAGGCAATGATCCAAAACATGACCTAATATGCTTCATGGAACCTCATGAACCCATGCATCAAGTCAATTTTGCCTCAGGGGATGCATTCATCAAAAATCAGGAATTAGGGTTTCTTGACCTAATTCACCCCTAAGTTGACTTTTGGGACAAACCATGAGCCAAGACCTCAAGAGATGATTTGAGGGTCTCTAATACACCATATTGATCCATTTGGAACAATGGATTGATCCAAGAAGCTTGAGCAACAAGTCTCATTTTCATCTGCACCACAATTAGGGTTTTAAGGGAAAAGTCAACTGTATCTTTGACTTTTGACCAAGACATGCTCCCAAACCCTAATACATGATTGAATATACCCTATGACACCCATGGAATATGTCCATCAAGTTTGATTTAGGTCAAGGACATGATTTCCTGAAGAATTGCACAGTTTGGAATTCATCTGATAAAAAGTCAACTGTGCACAAAAGTCAACTTTGACTTTTTGAGATTTTTCACCAAAATGGATTTTTAACCCTAAAATGATGTTAATGTATGATTTGAATCATCATTCATCAAGAAAAATCAAGGAAAGTGAGATAACTTGTAAAAGGGGTAACCATAAAACTTAGAAATTTTTCTAAGTTAAAAATAAAGTGGCAAAGGTACCAACTTTGGAGGACCATAACTCCTAAACCACAAGTACATTTTTTCTCATCCAAAGATGGATTTGTAGCCCTCATTATCACCTACAACTTCAACTACAAGTCATTCCAATTCATTAAGGATTTTGAGTTATGGAGTGATCAAAGTGGCTGAAAAGTGAAAATGTCACTTTTTCCAACACTTAGTGAAATTTTCACTAAGTCAGAATTTGCCTTCACTTTTTGCCAAATGTAGGGGGATTTTTCACTTGGAATCAAAAGAGATCAAAACCAAACTTGTTCAAACAGTTGTTGTATCATGTAAGAGCTTTCCAAAATGGCCAAGAACATTGCCAAATTCAACCTACACCATGAGATACAACATTGCCAAGTTGCCTTGCTGAAATCTGTCAAGGCAAGGCAGAATTTGCATTTTGGCTCGATTTACAAAAATCAGCCAATTTCAATTGCTCTAATCCACTTGGACACCTCAGAGGATTGAATCTAAAGGGGACAATCACTGAGCCAAGCCTCCAAGGTCCAAGGAACAAAGAATAGCATGTTGAACCTAGAGTTGCCAAAATAGGGACAAGACTTCAAATTTGGAATGAGGCATTCAATGGAACCATCAAGGTGGCATGGACTGAGCCATTCCCATCTGAAATCAGTCAAGACTTATCCAAGACCAAGGGGACCAAGGCTCTGTGCCCTAACCTCTAGTCAATGGCTAGAGGAGACTTGGATTTTCATTTGCCAACATTGGCCAAACCTACTTACCAGCTGCCATGCACTATTCCTTGCAAAACAAACTTGCTCTACTATAAATAGAGCTCAATTGTGGTCAGTTTAAGTACACCAAAGCCATCTAACAGATGCTTTCCTCAAAATCTCTTTCTCTTGGCAAAAATGCCTTTCTTAGCAAGGTAGCTATCGGGTTTTGAGTTTGAGAGCAATTCTGCACAAACCAATCACTCACACACCTCACATATGAGCTGATCAAACACTCACATAACTTCTGAAACATCAATTTCATGAAATCACCAGCTGGTTGCTCAAATTTTCAAACAAGGTGCAGCTGAGGTACCACAAAATGATCCAGCCAATTTCAATCAAGTCCAACCATCCAAACACAATCCATAGGGTGTAGGGAAGCTGTTCAGATCATCACCACTCATCTGTAACACCTCCAAATCAAAAATCACTCTGAACTTGCTGTCACGGCTTGGAGGTAAGCACATACTTGGTCATCTCTCAATCTATGCATATTTCCTCGCACAATAATTTGGCCATATGTTCATAATCATGCATGGAATGTTTTCCCTCAATTAATTGCATTGTTTGAATCGTGTATCAAAAATCCTAGCCTTCATGCAGAAATTAGGGTTCTTGAGGTTTCTTCGTGATTTCTTGTTGTATGTTTAATTTAAATGAAATTAAAGTACATAGACATGATCGTGAGGTTGAGACGAGCATAATGATATGTGGATTGCATGATATGATTACGTATTCATGGAGATTGGATAGAAAACGCAAATCTGAGAAACCCAGAAAACGCGCGTGTTCTTGCTTGTGTTCTTGGCGCCATTTTCAGATTTTCAAATATTTGAATTTTGTGATTTTGTTTAATTGATTCAAAAATTAATTTCTCTCTGAGTTTTAATGATTTTGAGTTGATTCTTTTTTTAATAATTCACAAAAATGTTAAAATATTTTATTTTATCAAAAAATCCCAAAAATATTATTTATTTCATATAATTGATATTTTTGTAAAGAATTAATATTTTGATTGTTTTTGGCATTTTAAATATTTTTTCTACATTGATTTTGCAACTTTTAATGCTTTCTAATTATTTTGTAGGTCAATACTTAATTTTTGAAGCATTAATCCAAGATCACAATTTGTTTTCCATGTGTTAAACAATTTTTGATCATTTTAATTGAATTTTTATTCAATTAAATACATTTTGAAAACAAATTAGGGTTTTGGATTAATTCAACCCTCATAAATCATTTTCAAAACTCTTTGGGCCTCTATTAGAGTGTAAGACCCAATCCTTTTTTTTGACCAAATCATCTTTGGGCCTCACTTATTGTATAAGTCCCGATACCGTCAAAAAATAAACGGCGCGATCGTCGCCTTTTCAAAAATCATCTGGGCCTACCCTCGAGTAGTAAGACCCATTTATTTTTCTTCAAAACATTTTGGGCCTCTTGAGAGAGTGTAAGACCCATCCCCCCTTGTACAAAAACTTTTTGGGCCTCACTCATTGTATAAGTCCCTCTGTACAAGTAAACGGCGCGATCGTCGCCCGTTTAAAAAATAAAAACCATCTGGGTCTACCCTCGAGTAGTAAGACCCATTTCTTTTTATTCAAAACACTTTGGGCCTCTAATAGAGTGTAAGACCCAATCCCCTTTTAACCAAAACATTTTGGGCCTCACTTATTGTATAAGTCCCTCCGCGTTAAAAGAAAACCTCGGCGCGATCGCCATTTTTAAACGAAAAATCATTTGGGCCTACCCTCGTGTTATAAGCCCCACTCTTTTTCTTTAAACCTTTTTGGGCCTCTTGAGAGAGTGTAAGACTCATCCCTTTGTACAGAAAACCATTTTGGGCCCCAGTCACTTGTATAAGTCCCTCTGTACAAATTTAAACAGTGCGCTCACTGATAAAACCTTGGGCCTCTCCTCGAGCTGTAAGCCCCAAATCTTTCTTTTTCAAAGCACTTTCTCCTTTGATTTTGAATATACTGTTGTTTTTAATCTTTCTTTGTTGAACAACTAACCAAACAGCATGGAAGCACTACAACTGAGTAAGTGGTTATCGCTTTCATTTACTGCTTTCATATTATAAACTGTATTGTGGGGCTGCTCACTGTAAGTCTCCTTTCATAAACTCATATCTACTGTGTAATAATAGTATAGATATTTCGAGTTTCCCCGGCAACTACGTCTAGAACTAGGTGACGTCGTTTCATTTATTCGTAGAAATAGACACCTAGATCCCCAATAAGAGCACCAGATACAGTCTTCTCTTCGGCTGTCCTCCTTAGGAATCGTCAAGAAGCTCTACTCCCCAAGATGAATGTATTCTCCGTGAATGGCATCTTTGAGTTTCTTCCCAATTCTCGAACTTTCCTGACTCGATCTATTCCTTGTGGATAGCTTGCCTTGAATGTCTCGGGGTTTGGGTACCCACTACGGTCATAATCTTGGACCTTAACTAAGGAACCCTCTTTAAAAGCTAAAAATCATTGGATAGTAAACCTCGCACGTTTACCCGTGGTTTTCATCTTTAAAAGAGTTATCTCTCCTAATGGAAAGGAGATGATAGACCCACGGGCTTCTTAAAAGCATCGGCCTCCTCTTGGGCATTATTCAAGGACACTACGGCTTCTTAGAAGTAATCACAGCCTCCTCTTAGGCTTCGTATAATGATCTCTTCCTTCGGGAATGATAGCCTCCTCTTGGGCTTCGTACAAGGACCCGTCGGCTTCTTAAAAGATTCCAGCCTCCTCTTGGGCTTCGTACAAATTATCTCGACGACCTCCTAGAGGTATAGGAACAGAACCTAGTCATCCTCATAGAACAGTCATTTCATATAGTCTACTACTGTTTCTCGAAGCATAGTACAAAAGATAAAACTCTAGACTTGGACAGTCTAACTTCCTTGAGTCTCAAAGACATTCTCAAGCACCCTTCGTTAAATAGGAAGGAAACCTGCAGACTCGGACAGTCTCGATACCCTTTGGATTTCCCGTTTCCTCAAAGAGAAGGAAATATCCCTGATCCTCAAATTAAATCCCTGAGTACAGTGTTACTCATATAAGAACTGATTTTCTCTTTTAAATCAGTATATTGGATCTGTCACTCAACTGAAACAGTTACAATAGCCTCCATCTCGGGCTTCGTACGAGATACCAAAATTCTCCCCAGTGGAGTCAAAACAACCTTTTCGCCTCTCTCTCGGGCTTTGTACGAGATACAAAAACACTCTATTACTGAGTATAAAAGATTCTCTAACTGAGTCAACTCTTTGCTAGCCTCCTCTTAGGCTTTGTATAACGATATGCCCCACTGGGTCAAAAACTTTTAGCCTCTCTCTCGGGCTTTGTACGAGACACAAAATAGCCTCCTCTTAGGCTTTGTATAATGATTTTCCTAGCGGAAATTAGCCTCCTCTTAGGCTTTGTATAAGAAAACCACTGGTTGATCCAACCGACCTTTTAGCATCAAAGTTGTGCCTCGTTCACAGTACACAAACATCAATAACTCCTTTCATCTAATCGCTGTAAGCGGCAAGCCTCTGGATCATCTACATCCATGCCACTGTCCCTCTGTTAGCATGAGAAATTCCTAAGGAAAGATGGCATTGCTCTACACTGAGTTAAAGTCTTCTCCTTCAGGTTAAAACCCTTTCTTCAGAAATTATGGCATTGCTCGGATCCGCGTATCCCAGTTAAAGTAATTCTCCTTCTCCCCTCTTTAGAGATGACAAATTCTCTCTAAAGCCGAGGTCTTTCAGCTTCACGTCTTGGGCTTTGAACAAGACACAAATAGACCTTTTAGCTTCACATCTTGGGCTTTGAACAAGATACAAATCACCTTTCGCTTCATGTCTTGGGCTTTGAATAAGACACCAAAAACCAATTTCCTCCCATAGAATAGGAGGAACTACGAACGCTCTGATTTCCCTGTTTCGGTAAACGAGAATACGTAGGCATAAGATCGAAAGAAAAGATATTAGCGAGCGCAATCAACAAAAAACCCAAATCCCATATCTCCGTCAATCAAAAGCAGTAATTCAAAAGCTCCAGTCCTAACATCCTAATCCTTATTCCCCGCCAGAAACCTTCTGCCCAGATCGAAAGAAAGAAACCTGTATTGGCGAAATACGAATAACCAGTACAAAGGCCCCCCATATTGATAGCATTCGTAACCTAACAGACCGCTTTTTAAACTCAGTATGCAAAGCATGGTTAATTGGAGACATCTATTTCCCTTCCTTATTCAGCTCACAATAGGATAAAAAATGAATCGACCTGTAGTCAAAGCTCAAACCGCAGAGAGCGACCAGCGCTTAAGAACCGCGTCCAAAATCGCTCGCTACAATCACCTTATCTCTTTCTACTCTTATGCATGATGGTTACGTGATACATGCTGTTATCATTTTCGTTCCATTACTGTCTGGTTTTTTATGGTTATTTTGCTTCATCTTTGAATATCATGATATCATATGCTTTCTGTTTGATTATCGTGTTGCTGTAAAAAATCATCATGTTGGTTTTCATTTTGTGTGATTTAATCGTGTTCGAATTCATCTGGTTTTGTTCATGTTTGTGAAATAAATGAATGAATGAGGAATTGGGTGGCGCTCGCCATGTTTAGTTTGGTGGCTCCCGCCACTTAGCTTTATTAATATTTAATCACCACTCACCACTTAATAATAATATTTAATCACACTCACACACAAAAATAATATAAAAGAATGAAGGCACCATGGCGCAAGCCATGACTTTGCATGGCGCCAGGCACTTCATGAATGTGGCGCAAGCCACCCTCCCTTTAAGGGAATAGGTGGCGCCAACCACCCTTACTGTGGCAACCTTCTTTTTTTATTTTGTTGTTTTTTTAACTGCTTTATTTCCATTTCTTTTCTATGCTTTTTAATAATTACAAAATAATATAAATTCTGCTTTCTTATTTCTTTCTTATCAATTGTGTTCTTGAATGTTAAATTATGTTCTTGAATGTTAGATGCATTTCCTTAAGCATGCTGATTTATGAAGTTGGTTTCAACATTGCTTCCTGACTGTATATTGTCTTGGTTTGTCTGGTATCTGTTTGTTAAGTTGCATGATTCCAATACATTTGTCTTCAACTGTGAGAATGTCTTTTTCTGCTATACCTAATGTAATCATGTGCTCACTGTTTCCAAAAGGTGTTACTGTTTTTAAATATGCTGTGATTCATGAAACTCCTGCCATGAGAATGTCGTTTGCTTTGCTCCTGTTGCTCTTCATGCTATGAGTTAATTCTTTTGTTCCTGTTGCTTTTCATGCCATGAGTTAATTCCTTTGTTTCTATTTGCTTTCCATGCCATGATTGCCATGCTTGCGTAGCTACTGTTTGTGAATTGATTCTTCTATGAATGTATTTGGTTTGTGAAGTTCGGTCTCTGACTTTATCATAACTCTTACCATGCAAGTTCGTGTTGTTTTGCTATCTGTTAATGAACAACATGTTTTCAAATGCCTTGTTTCCAATTGTGAATGCTTCTCTGCCTTATATGTTCACTGCATAACCACTTGCACTCACTGTCTAATATGTCTACACTTATGGTTAAATGCTCACTATTTGCTATGTTCATATTTATGCTACACTCTATGATCACTTGCTTACCACTTGCTATATCCACATTTATGTTCACTTCTGATCACTCACTCACTATTTGCTATGTTCATTTTTTAAGTACATTTCATGATTATTTGCTTACTGTTTTATTGAACTCTTATATATTTCGTGTACTTCAACTCTTTGTAACTCTTATTTATAAGATGTTATTTCCCCCCATTCCAAAGGAAAGTCTCTCTATTGACTTCATGTCATAGATAGCTCAAATACCCTGTTAACCTCAAACCATTTCACACAAGATAGCCATTAATCTCTTCTCCCTTCTAACCTGGATTTCCTAAAGAGATAGCTTTTAATCTCTTCTCCTTTAAGACGGTCTAACCATTCACAATCCCTTCACAAGAGATAGCCATTAATCTCTTTCTCCTAACCGATTAATCCTTACTAGCTTTGCTTTCAAGTTTCTCAACCTACTTTCCCTTGGAACCTCGACCACAGTCAAGTGTTCTTCACCCCGTATTTAGTAGAACTACGCATACTCTAATTCTATACCCGAGGATACGTAGGCGCAAGGTGTGAGGCCTTGTCGAGTATACTTAGAAATAAACCTCTAGGGTTTCAACCTTTAGCATAGTACCCCTTAGCAAGCAAGTAAGATAACATTAACAAGAGGCTCCCGTAGAGTACTACGGACGTTTAGGGTGCTAATACCTTCCCTAGGCGTAACCAACCCCCGAACCTTAGATCTCTCCCCCTTTAGGTTTTTCTAGCGATCTTGAACCTTTCCTTTGGATAAATCAAAGTCGGTTGTAAAATAAAATGATGCAAGTTAATAAATAGCTTGTTATCTGATTCTCACCGCAACAATCATGTTATGCAATGATGCAGGTTAAGGTACTATATTGCAGGCAGGCAGGGATTGTAGCAAAACAAACCCGTTTTCCTCTGCTGGGGAAAGAAACCACAAATGGCGACGACTCCGTTGGGGAAAGCGCTTATAATTTTAGCTTTCCAAACTATTACCGTTATTGTTGTTAGAGGTGAAGGTACCTGGACAGCCTTCAAATCATGACTAACTCAGCTTGGGGAATACCAAGATCTAGCTGATCTTCACTGCTCCGGGAAAACAAAAAATCGTGACATTACAGTTGTTGGAGAATGCAGGCTTCAACCTATTGGGAATGTTGCAAGGATCTCACTCTTGTTGGGGTGGAGAAGATCAAACATATCTTTGCTTAGGGGATCAATCTCGGTTCGGCTGGGGAAATAGGAGGTGAGCAAAACCTTCCAAAGTTTCCGAGGATCAAGCTTTGCAATGGATACTACCGATCATTCCTTAAGGATTTCCTGTAAGGCGTGCAATGCATAATGCTTTCTCTGTTGATTTAGCTTTTTATTATTCTCAACACTTTATAGTATTATATGATCACAAATAATCGTTTATTTTGCAAACGAAATACTAAAAAGAGATAATTGAGAAATTAAATGATGAATTTTATTAAATATGAAAATATTTGTACATAAGGTGTGTACAAGGATGCAAAAATCCTTTATAAGGAAATTTGCAATAAATTGAAAAACAACGGTAAATGGCAATGGGAAATTATGTTTTGCATTGATTACAACATTGGCTACCATCCACTGTAAGTCTAGGTTCCAACACTTTGCACCAGTTGATGATGACTTGATTGTTTTATTATCATCTAAGATCCAGCTATGATGAAGATAGGCTAAAGTGTTCACAGTCAAATGCCTTTATCCCTAATTTTTTCCTGGACATATATATTTTTTCGTCCACCGGGATACCCCTTTTTGCCTAAGTCGCCCTTTTGGGTTTTCAACTTAGTGGGCTATTATTTTTGTATTGTTCCTAATTTTTGCATGGACATTTCTTTTTTTCGTCCATCGGGACACCAATTTTTGCCTAAATTGTCCTTGCGGATGTCAATCTAGCGGGCTCTTTATTCATCATCATTTTTTTTCAGGCATAATATTTTTTGACTGTGTCGGAGTTCACGGGTAGTGATAACTCCTCCCCATCCATGGTGGTGAGGATCAAGGCTCCACCTGAGAAGGCCTTCTTGACAACAAAGGGTCATTCGTAATTGGGAGTCCACTTGCCGCGTGGATCCGAGTGAACAGGAGAATACCTCTTGAGCACGAGTTTTCCTTCTTGGAATGCTCGAGGGAGAACTTTCTCGTCAAAGGCTCGCTTGAGGAATCTCTAATATAATTGACCATGGAAAACAGCTGTCAGGCGCTTTTCTTCAATAAGATTCATCTGGTTGTATCTGGATTGGACTCATTCAACTTCATCAAGATTTGCTCCCATGATGACTTTAAACAATGGAATTTCGACTTCGGATGGGCAGAACAACCTCCATACCATACACAAGTGAATACGAAGTTGCCCTAGTAGAAGTACGAACTGAAGTTTTGTAGCCATGCAGTGCAAAGGGAAGCATCTCATGCCAATCCTTGTAAGTTTTGACCATTTTCTGGACAATCCTCTTGATGTTTTTGTTTGTTGCTTCGACGACACCATTCATCTTGGGTCGGTATGGTGAAGAGTTGTGGTGCTCGATCTTGAATTCTTGACACAACTCCTTCATTATCTTGTTCTTCAGATTTTTTGCATTGTCAGTAATGATACTGCTAGGAATACAAAATCGAATTATCTCTTTCTTGATAAATCTGGCAACCACTTGTCGTGTGACGTTTATGTAAGAAGCAGCTTCAACCCACTTGGTGAAGTAGTCGATAGAAACTAGAATGAAACAATGACCGTTGGAAGCCTTCGGCTCGATCATCCTAATCATATCAATACCCCACATAGAGAAGGGCCAAGGAGAAGTCAAAACATTCAATGGAGTTGGAGGCACATGGATCTTGTCACCATAGATTTGGCATTTGTGACATCTTTTGGCAAAGTTGTAATAATCGACCTCCATTGTTATCCAGTAATAACCAGCCCAAAGGATCTTCTTAGCCATGGCAGGACCTATTGCATGTACACCCTCACAGCCCTCATGTATGGATTTTATGATCGTGTTTGCTTCGTGTCTATCCATGCATCTGAGAAACACGGAATCATAATTTCTTTTATACAGTACACCGCCACTCAAGAAGAATTTGGCGCAGAGCCGTCTAAGAGCTTTCTTGTCAGTGATGGTGATACCCTTGGGATATTCTTGTTTTTCCAGATATCTTTTGATGTCGTAGAACCAAGGCTTGTCGTCAGACTCGTCCTCGATTACTAAACAATGTGCTGGTTTGCTCAAATGATTAATGCGGATAGTCGGAGCTTCATTCTTCCACTTGACTTTGAACATGAATGTCAGGGTGACAAGAGCATCAGCTAGTTGATTCTCTTCCCTATGAATATGATGAAAAGAGATTTCATCAAAATAGGGAATCAATATCGTGATGTGCTTTTGGTACAGAACCAGCTTGGAATCCCGAGTCACAAAATTCCCTCTGACTTGGCCAATAACCAGGGCAGAATCTCCATAGACCTCATAAATCTTGATTCTCATGTCAATTGCTTCTACCATCCTGTAGATACATGCTTCGTACTCAGCCATATTGTTGGTGCATGCAGAGCATAATCTGGCGGTGAAGGGAAGATGAAAATTTGTTGGAGAGATGAGGATAACACCAATTCCACGACCTTTAGCATTGGAGGCACCATCGAACACAAGCGTCCATCGCGCCTCTAGTTCGGGTCCTATGCCATGGTCTGGAGTCTCATAATCTCTGATAAACATAACATCCTCATCGGGAAAGTCAAACTTCATTTGTTGATAACCCTCCACAAGTTGATGAGCAAGGTAGTCAGACAAGACGCTTCCTTTTATTATTTTTTGGGTAACATGTTGGATATCATACTCAGTTAACAACATTTTCCACCGAGCAATTCTTCCAGAGACAGCAGGCTTTTCGAATATGTACTTTATCAGATCCATTTTGGATATCAATAAAGCAGTATGGCAAATCATGTATTGTATTAGGCGTCAAGCGGCCCAGACCAAAGCACAACAAGTTTTCTCTAAGAGTGAGTATCTGGTCTCACAATTGGTGAACTTCTTGCTCAGATAGTAAATTGCATGTTCTTTTCTGCCATTTTCATCATGCTGACCTAACACACAACCCATAGATTCATCTAGAACAGTGAGATACATGATTAAAGGCCTAACAGGAACCGTCGGTACTAAGATCGGTGGTTCTTGCAATATTTTTTAATTTTGTCAAAAGCTTCTTGACAATCATTGTTCCATTCAACCGATTAATTTTTTCTTAGTAATTTGAATATCGGTTCATAGGTAGCCATCAAGTGAGAAATGAATCTTGAGATGTAATTAAGTCTGCCCATAAATCCACGGGCTTCTTTTTCTGTTTTGGGAGGCAGTATGTTTTGAATTGCTCGAACCTTGTCGAAATCAAACTCGATACCCTTCTGACTCACAATAAAGCCCAACAGTTTACCAGATCGAACTCCAAAGGTGCACTTCGCAGGATTCAACCGTAGTCTGAACTTCCAGAGTCTGTCAAACAGTTTCTTCAGATGGTCCAAGTGATCTTCCTCAGTCTTGGACTTGGCAATCATATCATCCACTTAAACCTCAATCTCTTTATGGATCATATCATGAAAGAGGGTTGTCATGGCACATTGGTATGTTGCCCATGCGTTCTTCAAACCGAATGGCATGACTTTGTAGACACATGTACCCCAAGGCGTGATGAAGGTGGTCTTCTCCATATCAGCGATAAGTGCAAAATGTACCTATTTTTGTATATAAGTTTTGTTGCACTTATTGATACTTTTTGTTAAATATCATACGAATAAACCCTGCTTTGTTTGTAAATGCGTATAGTTTACGTTTTAGTGTATATATTGCGTATCGTGTAAATATCATTGAGTTTAATTATTTTCATTTATTTTTACAGGTATTCCAGCAATGGGATCTTGCCATATTCATAAAGAGCATTGAATAAGCTTTCCAACGCTTCAAACCATGCGTCAATCGGAGTTACGGTTCAAAAGTTACGAATAAAATAGTGCAGAATTTTCTGGTACGATTCGCCCCTGCTGCGCCGGGCGAAAATTCCGTCGAGCGAAACTTCAAAAGCGCCAGGAAAAGCCAAAATTCCTCCGGGCGAAACTCAGAAGGCACAGCAGTGTCACAACACTGGAAGTTGCAAAAATAAACCGCCTTTCACCGCCGGGCGCTCCAGAATTCCGCCGGGCGAAACTGGGCGGACAGAAACTCCATTAAAGGCCCAAAAACACAATTTTTAGGGATGGGTTTTGATATTTTTAGTTCCAAATCCATCCAATAGCATTTTTTTAGTAGAATTAGGCTAGAAAACACATTGAAGCATGCATTAGGATGATCCAGAGTCGAATCCTTCATCAATCGGAGCCGACAACTCATGAAATGTTTGGTTTTTCTCCATTTCTTCTCTATGTATTTCTCTATTTGTTGGGTTATGTTTGTATTGTTACTCTAAACCTATGTACATGTATTGATCATGGTTTTATAATATATATGCTTTACAAATCATTATCGATGTCTTCCTTGATCTTTTTGTATTTATGTTTGGATTTGTGTTGTGTTAGAGATAAACATCACGAATCTTGATTAAGGATGGATATCTATTGTCTAGATGCTAGAGATAGATTTAGATAATAATCTTTATGGTGTCGGAACTTAATGTCTTCCGTGTTTCGAGGCGTCGTGTGCGAGAGTGACGACGAGAGTGATACGGTTGCTCTCTCAACTCAGTGTGCCAGAGATGGACACTATTGTGAGCGATACGTGATGATTTTGATGAGTATTGTATGTTGAATGCGACCGATCGATGGGTTTACGTTTGTTCTGAGTAGTTTATATCCATGCTTGATAGGTTTCTTCTCTTCAAAGAATGTACTCTTTTATGTTCATATTTACTTTTTCGCATTTAATACAAACCATTTAAACTCAAACTCATTAACAATTAAATTGTTAAACGGCAGTTCAGTAGCACCGATCTCTGTGGACACGATAATTCTCGAAAAAATACTTCCAAAATTTTTGTTGCTTGCCGCTATACCGCTTTCAACAAAATGGCGTTGTTGCCGGGAATTGGTGTTTTTATTGAATCGCATTGCGATAGTTTCTTTGTTTTTGAGTTTTGTAGATATCGTATATATTGTATATTTTCACTTGTTTATATTGATACTTGTATATGTTTACCATATTTGTGAATTTTACATGTTTTGTATACTTGTAAATTTAGTGTATTTGTTTGTTTCTCTTCACGTTTGCTAAGTGTTTGGTTAGGTTTCATCGTCGGTGAGCATTAACCGTGTAAAGAGGCAACTTAGAGAAGTGTGTATAAATAATAGGCGTCGAGCTTACGACGTAAAACAAGCATGTTTTATCATTTTTTGTTTCGTTATTACTTTTTCATTGTATATGAGATTGTGTAGGTGTTAAGTGGAGGCCTACACCAGAACCCTGTTGTTGTATTGATTTTTCTGGTTCTGGTGTAGCGCGCTGAGCTGAACCAGTGATTTCTTTTAATTGTTCACTTGGCTCCCCCTTTTTCCCACTTCCACCAAGGCCTTATATATTAGTAATTATTAGTAATTTTTCTTATTCTTTTGTTGTTGTTTGGACTCAAATTTTTGCCCGATTGCTTGAAGTCGCATTTGGTGTTTGTCTATTTTTGATCATTTCAACTTGCGAATGTGTGGTAATGATAGTGTTTAAAGTTTGGTACGCGTTCAAGGTATGTATTTATCGCTTTCTATACTTTAGCATATTCATGATACTTAGGCTTTTTACAACTTCTATGCCATTCATTCTTTGGTATACTTGTTCTTGTGTGAATCACTTTAGTTCCCAACCTTTTTGTGAGGAAGCCTTCCATTGTTCATATATGCTCGGAGTTCCAACATTCTTGTTCTAACTAGATTTTATTATGTTGAATCTGTTGTTTGTGTTGTGTATATGAATGCATGAAAAGGATCAAGGCAATTGTTTCATTTTGAGCACAACCACCCTAGCCAAATAGTCAATTTACCTTGTAAGTGTGTGATCATTTGTAACCCCTTTTGAGCCTTTGGTCATTATCCATGTTGTTTGAGTTTGATGCTTGTCTATGAGTGTCAAATTTACTTTTTGTATGGATTTTGATTGATTATTTTTTCTTGAACCCTCAACTTTGTGTTGTTGTATGAGTTTTTTCCTTGCCTTAGAAAGTAGGGAGTATGCACATGATGGTGCGGTTGAATTCAAGTTGGGGAGAGAATGATTGTATACTCATTGGTTGGATTCTATGAGGATTGAAAAAGAAAAGGAAAAAAAAAGAGAAAAATTTGTGAAAAGAAAAGAAAAGAATAGAAAAAAAGAAAGAAAAAGAAAATCTTTGAAAAAGGAAACAAAAAGAGTTTCAATAATTGTGCTAAATAAGTATTGTGTGTTGTGTAGCACTTGGGATGAAAGAAAAAGTTCGATTGAAATTTTGTGTGTGAATCTTTGTGAGTTTTCACTCTCTTAGGTTTAGGCAAGTTTTTGTTTCAATTACCTTTAGAAATTGCCCCTTGTTTGTTTACCCGACCACGCTACAACCTTGAAAAGCCCTTGTGATTCTTGCCTTTGTATTTTCAATGTGAATTTGTGGATGTATGCATAATTTAGCCTTTTGTTTGCAAGATTGTTGTGTGAGTGATAAGAACCTCATTTTGTGTTTTTCATCTACCGATGATTATTTTTGCTAGTGTGATTCACGTTGGAACTTGTGTTGTTTTAGAATTTTTGGCATGATTTTTGTATTTTGCGTTTGTTTCGTGACTATGTTGTCGTTGTA
The DNA here is from genome assembly GCA_022829125.1 of Lathyrus tuberosus. Lineage (NCBI taxonomy): Eukaryota > Viridiplantae > Streptophyta > Magnoliopsida > Fabales > Fabaceae > Lathyrus > Lathyrus tuberosus. The sequence continues at coordinate 16,454,543 of JALAZF010000031.1, forward strand.
GTTTAGTGGTAAGTATTTACTTTGTGTGTACCATTTTCGATTGAACCATTGCATTTGTTTTTGTTTGTAAAAACTTGTTGTTGCGTGATTTCTTGGATTTCACTTTTGTTCCTTTAGTTTGTTGGCTATGTTTGAGGACAAACAATTATGTAAGTTGGGGAGAGTTTGATAAGTGCAAAATGTACCTATTTTTGTATATAAGTTTTGTTGCACTTATTAATACCTTTTGTTAAATATCATACGAATAAACCCCGCTTTGTTTGTAAATGCGTATAGTTTACGTTTTAGTGTATATATTGCGTATCGTGTAAATATCATTGAGTTTAATTGATTTTCATTTATTTTTACTGGTATTCCAGTAATGGGATCTTGCCATATTCATAAAGAGCATTGAATAAGCTTTCCAACGCTTCAAACCGTGCGTCAATCGGAGTTACGGTTCAAAAGTTACCAATAAAACAGTGCAGAATTTTCTGGTGTGATTCGCCCCTGATGCGTCGGGCGAAACTTCAAAAGCGTCGGGCGAAGCCAAAATTCCTCCGGGCGAAACTCAGAAGGCGCAGCAGTGTCACAGCACTGGAACTTGCAAAAATAAACCGCCTTTCACCGTCGGGCGCTCCAGAATTCCGCCGGGCGAAACTGGGCGGACAGAAACTCCATTAAAGGCCCAAAAACACAATTTTTAGGGATGGGTTTTGATATTTTTAGTTCCAAATCCATCCAATAGCATTTTTTGAGTAGAATTAGGCTAGAAAACACATTGGAGCATGCATTAGGATGATCCAGAGTCGAATCCTTCATCAATCGGAGCCGACAACTCATGAAATGTTTGGTTTTTCTCCATTTCTTCTCTATGTATTTCTCTATTTGTTGGGTTATGTTTGTATTGTTACTCTAAACCTATGTACATGTATTGATCATGGTTGTATAATATATATACTTTACAAATCATTATTGATGTCTTCCTTGATCTTTTTGCATTTATGTTTGGATTTGTGTTGTGTTAGAGATAAACATCACGAATCTTGATTAAGGATGGATATCTATTGTCTAGATGCTAGAGATAGATTTAGATAATAATCTTTATGGTGTCGGAACTTAATGTCTTCCGTGTTTCGAGGCGTCGTGCGCGAGAGTGACGACGAGAGTGATACGGTTGCTCTCTCAGCTCAGTGTGCCAGAGATGGACACTGTTGTGAGCGATACGTGACGATTTTGATGAGTATTGTATGTTGAATGCGACCGATCGATAGGTTTACGTCTGTTCTGAGTAGTTTATATTCATGCTTGATAGGTTTCTTCTCTTCAAATAATGTACTCTTTTTATGTTCATATTACTTTTCCGCATTTAATTCAAACCATTTAAACCTAAACTCATTAACAATTAAATTGTCGAACGGCAGTTCAGTAGCACCGATCTCTGTGGACACGATAATTCCCGGAAAAATACTTCCAAAATTTTTGTTGCTTGCCGCTATACCGCTTTCAACAAAATGGCGCTGTTGCCGGGGATTGGTGTTTTTATTGAATCACATTGCGATAGTTTCTTTGTTTTTGAGTTTTGTAGATATGTATATATTGTCTATTTTCACTTGTTTATATTGATACTTGTATATGTTTACCATATTTGTAAATTTTACATGTTTTGTATACTTGTAAATTTAGTGTATTTGTTTGTTTCTCTTCACGTTTGCTAAGTGTTTGGTTAGGTTTCATCGCCGGTGAGCACTAACCGTGTAAAGAGGCAACTTGGAGAAGTGTGTATAAATAATAGGCGTCGAGCTTACGACGTAAAACAAGCATGTTTTATCATTTTTTGTTCCGTTATTACTTTTTCATTGTATATGAGATTGTGTAGGTGTTAAGTGGAGGCCTACACCAGAACCCTGTTGTTGTATTGATTTTTCTGGTTCTGGTGTAGCGCGCTGAGCTGAACCAGTGATTTCTTTTAATTGTTCACTTGGCTCCCCCTTTTTCCCACTTCCACCAAGGCCTTATATATTAGTAATTATTAGTAATTTTTCTTATTCTTTTGTTGTTGTTTGGACTCAAATTTTTGCCCGATTGCTTGAAGTCGCATTCGGTGTTTGTCTATTTTTGATCATTTCAACTTGCGAATGTGTGGTAATGATAGTGTTTAAAGTTTGGTACACGTTCAAGGTATGTATTTATCGCTTTCTATACTTTAGCATATTCATGATACTTAGGCTTTTTACAACTTCTATGCCATTCATTCTTTGGTATACTTGTTCTTGTGTGAATCACTTTAGTTCCCAACCTTTTTGTGAGGAAGCCTTCCATTGTTCATATATGCTCGGAGTTCCAACATTCTTGTTCTAACTAGATTTTATTATGTTGAATCTGTTGTTTGTGTTGTGTATATGAATGCATGAAAAGGATCAAGGCAATTGTTTCATTTTGAGCACAACCACCCTAGCCAAATAGTCAATTCACCTTGTAAGTGTGTGATCATTTGTAACCCCTTTTGAGCCTTTGGTCATTATCCATGTTGTTTGAGTTTGATGCTTGTCTATGAGTGTCAAATTTACTTTTTGTATGGATTTTGATTGATTATTTTTTCTTGAACCCTCAACTTTGTGTTGTTGTATGAGTTTTTTCCTTGCCTTAGAAAGTAGGGAGTATTCACATGATGGTGCGGTTGAATTCAAGTTGGGGAGAGAATGATTGTATACTCATTGGTTGGATTCTATGAGGATTGAAAAAGAAAAGAAAAAAAAAAGAGAAAAATTTGTGAAAAGAAAAGAAAAGAATAGAAAAAAAGAAAGAAAAAGAAAATCTTTGAAAAAGGAAACAAAAAGAGTTTCAATAATTGTGCTAAATAAGTATTGTGTGTTGTGTAGCACTTGGGATGAAAGAAGAAGTTCGATTGAAATTTTGTGTGTGAATCTTTGTGAGTTTTCACTCCCTTAGGTTTAGGCAAGTTTTTGTTTCAATTACCTTTAGAAATTGCCCCTTGTTTGTTTACCCGACCACGCTACAACCTTGAAAAGCCCTTGTGATTCTTGCCTTTGTATTTTCAATGTGAATTTGTGGATGTGTGCATAATTTAGTCTTTTGTTTGCAAGATTGTTGTGTGAGTGATAAGAACCTCATTTTGTGTTTTTCATCTACCGATGATTGTTTTTGCTAGTGTGATTCACGTTGGAACTTGTGTTGTTTTAGAATTTTTGGCATGATTTTTGTATTTTGCGTTTGTTTCGTGACTATGTTGTCGTTGTAGTTTAGTGGTAAGTATTTACTTTGTGTGTACCATTTTCGATTGAACCATTGCATTTGTTTTTGTTTGTAAAAACTTGTTGTTGCGTGATTTCTTGGATTTCACTTTTGTTCCTTTAGTTTGTTGGCTATGTTTGAGGACAAACAATTATGTAAGTTGGGGAGAGTTTGATAAGTGCAAAATGTACCTATTTTTGTATATAAGTTTCGTTGCACTTATTAATACCTTTTGTTAAATATCATACGAATAAACCCCGCTTTGTTTGTAAATGCGTATAGTTTACGTTTTAGTGTATATATTGCGTATCGTGTAAATATCATTGAGTTTAATTGATTTTCATTTATTTTTATAGGTATTCCAGTAATGGGGTCTTGCCATATTCATAAAGAGCATTGAATAAGCTTTCCAACGCTTCAAACCGTGCGTCAATCGGAGTTACGGTTCAAAAGTTACGAATAAAACAGTGCAGAATTTTCTGGTGTGATTCGCCCCTGATGCGTCGGGTGAAACTTCAAAAGCGTCGGGCGAAGCCAAAATTCCTCCGGGCGAAACTCAGAAGGCGCAGCAGTGTCACAGCACTGGAACTTGCAAAAATAAACCGCCTTTCACCGTCGGGCGCTCCAGAATTCCGCCGGGCGAAACTGGGCGGACAGAAACTCCATTAAAGGCCCAAAAACACAATTTTTAGGGATGGGTTTTGATATTTTTAGTTCCAAATCCATCCAATAGCATTTTTTGAGTAGAATTAGGCTAGAAAACACATTGGAGCATGCATTAGGATGATCCAGAGTCGAATCCTTCATCAATCGGAGCCGACAACTCATGAAATGTTTGGTTTTTCTCCATTTCTTCTCTATGTATTTCTCTATTTGTTGGGTTATGTTTGTATTGTTACTCTAAACCTATGTACATGTATTGATCATGGTTGTATAATATATATACTTTACAAATCATTATCGATGTCTTCCTTGATCTTTTTGCATTTATGTTTGGATTTGTGTTGTGTTAGAGATAAACATCACGAATCTTGATTAAGGATGGATATCTATTGTCTAGATGCTAGAGATAGATTTAGATAATAATCTTTATGGTGTCGGAACTTAATGTCTTTCGTGTTTCGAGGCGTCGTGCGCGAGAGTGACGACGAGAGTGATACGGTTGCTCTCTCAGCTCAGTGTGCCAGAGATGGACACTGTTGTGAGCGATACGTGATGATTTTGATGAGTATTGTATGTTGAATGCGACCGATCGATAGGTTTACGTTTGTTCTAAGTAGTTTATATTCATGCTTGATAGGTTTCTTCTCTTCAAAGAATGTACTCTTTTTATGTTCATATTTACTTTTCCGCATTTAATTCAAACCATTTAAACCCAAACTCATTAACAATTAAATTGTCGAACGGCAGTTCAGTAGCACCGATCTCTGTGGACACGATAATTCCCGGAAAAATATTTCCAAAATTTTTGTTGCTTGCCGCTATACCGCTTTCAACAAAATGGCGCTGTTGCCGGGGATTGGTGTTTTTATTGAATCACATTGCGATAGTTTCTTTGTTTTTGAGTTTTGTAGATATCGTATATATTGTCTATTTTCACTTGTTTATATTGATATTTGTATATGTTTACCATATTTGTAAATTTTACATGTTTTGTATACTTGTAAATTTAGTGTATTTGTTTGTTTCTCTTCACGTTTGCTAAGTGTTTGGTTAGGTTTCATCGCCGGTGAGCACTAACCGTGTAAAGAGGCAACTTGGAGAAGTGTTTATAAATAATAGGCGTCGAGCTTACGACGTAAAACAAGCATGTTTTATCGTTTTTGTTCCGTTATTACTTTTTCATTGTATATGAGATTGTGTAGGTGTTAAGTGGAGGCCTACACCAGAACCCTGTTGTTGTATTGATTTTTCTGGTTCTGGTGTAGCGCTCTGAGCTGAACCAGTGATTTCTTTTAATTGTTCACTTGGCTCCCCCTTTTTCCCACTTCCACCAAGGCCTTATATATTAGTAATTATTAGTAATTTTTCTTATTCTTTTGTTGTTGTTTGGACTCAAATTTTTTCCCGATTGCTTGAAGTCGCATTCGGTGTTTGTCTATTTTTGATCATTTCAACTTGCGAATGTGTGGTAATGATAGTGTTTAAAGTTTGGTACGCGTTCAAGGTATGTATTTATCGCTTTCTATACTTTAGCATATTCATGATACTTAGGCTTTTTACAACTTCTATGCCATTCATTCTTTGGTATACTTGTTCTTGTGTGAATCACTTTAGTTCCCAACCTTTTTGTGAGGAAGCCTTCCATTGTTCATATATGCTCGGAGTTCCAACATTCTTGTTCTAACTAGATTTTATTATGTTGAATCTGTTGTTTGTGTTGTGTATATGAATGCATGAAAAGGATCAAGGCAATTGTTTCATTTTGAGCACAACCACCCTAGCCAAATAGTCAATTCACCTTGTAAGTGTGTGATCATTTGTAACCCCTTTTGAGCCTTTGGTCATTATCCATGTTGTTTGAGTTTGATGCTTGTCTATGAGTGTCAAATTTACTTTTTGTATGGATTTTGATTGATTATTTTTTCTTGAACCCTCAACTTTGTGTTGTTGTATGAGTTTTTTCCTTGCCTTAGAAAGTAGGGAGTATTCACATGATGGTGCGGTTGAATTCAAGTTGGGGAGAGAATGATTGTATACTCATTGGTTGGATTCTATGAGGATTGAAAAAGAAAAGAAAAAAAAAGAGAAAAATTTGTGAAAAGAAAAGAAAAGAATAGAAAAAAAGAAAGAAAAAGAAAATCTTTGAAAAAGGAAACAAAAAGAGTTTCAATAATTGTGCTAAATAAGTATTGTGTGTTGTGTAGCACTTGGGATGAAAGAAGAAGCTCGATTGAAATTTTGTGTGTGAATCTTTGTGAGTTTTCACTCCCTTAGGTTTAGGCAAGTTTTTGTTTCAATTACCTTTAGAAATTGCCCCTTGTTTGTTTACCCGACCACGCTACAACCTTGAAAAGCCCTTGTGATTCTTGCCTTTGTATTTTCAATGTGAATTTGTGGATGTGTGCATAATTTAGTCTTTTGTTTGCAAGATTGTTGTGTGAGTGATAAGAACCTCATTTTGTGTTTTTCATCTACCGATGATTGTTTTTGCTAGTGTGATTCACGTTGGAACTTGTGTTGTTTTAGAATTTTTGGCATGATTTTTGTATTTTGCGTTTGTTTCGTGACTATGTTGTCGTTGTAGTTTAGTGGTAAGTATTTACTTTGTGTGTACCATTTTCGATTGAACCATTGCATTTGTTTTTGTTTGTAAAAACTTGTTGTTGCGTGATTTCTTGGATTTCACTTTTGTTCCTTTAGTTTGTTGGCTATGTTTGAGGACAAACAATTATGTAAGTTGGGGAGAGTTTGATAAGTGCAAAATGTACCTATTTTTGTATATAAGTTTCGTTGCACTTATTAATACCTTTTGTTAAATATCATACGAATAAACCCCGCTTTGTTTGTAAATGCGTATAGTTTACGTTTTAGTGTATATATTGCGTATCGTGTAAATATCATTGAGTTTAATTGATTTTCATTTATTTTTATAGGTATTCCAGTAATGGGGTCTTGCCATATTCATAAAGAGCATTGAATAAGCTTTCCAACGCTTCAAACCGTGCGTCAATCGGAGTTACGGTTCAAAAGTTACGAATAAAACAGTGCAGAATTTTCTGGTGTGATTCGCCCCTGATGCGTCGGGCGAAACTTCAAAAGCGTCGGGCGAAGCCAAAATTCCTCCGGGCGAAACTCAGAAGGCGCAGCAGTGTCACAGCACTGGAACTTGCAAAAATAAACCGCCTTTCACCGTCGGGCGCTCCAGAATTCCGCCGGGCGAAACTGGGCGGACAGAAACTCCATTAAAGGCCCAAAAACACAATTTTTAGGGATGGGTTTTGATATTTTTAGTTCCAAATCCATCCAATAGCATTTTTTGAGTAGAATTAGGCTAGAAAACACATTGGAGCATGCATTAGGATGATCCAGAGTCGAATCCTTCATCAATCGGAGCCGACAACTCATGAAATGTTTGGTTTTTCTCCATTTCTTCTCTATGTATTTCTCTATTTGTTGGGTTATGTTTGTATTGTTACTCTAAACCTATGTACATGTATTGATCATGGTTGTATAATATATATACTTTACAAATCATTATCGATGTCTTCCTTGATTTTTTGCATTTATGTTTGGATTTGTGTTGTGTTAGAGATAAACATCACGAATCTTGATTAAGGATGGATATCTATTGTCTAGATGCTAGAGATAGATTTAGATAATAATCTTTATGGTGTCGGAACTTAATGTCTTTCGTGTTTCGAGGCGTCGTGCGCGAGAGTGACGACGAGAGTGATACGGTTGCTCTCTCAGCTCAGTGTGCCAGAGATGGACACTGTTGTGAGCGATACGTGATGATTTTGATGAGTATTGTATGTTGAATGCGACCGATCGATAGGTTTACGTTTGTTCTGAGTAGTTTATATTCATGCTTGATAGGTTTCTTCTCTTCAAAGAATGTACTCTTTTTATGTTCATATTTACTTTTCCGCATTTAATTCAAACCATTTAAACCCAAACTCATTAACAATTAAATTGTCGAACGGCAGTTCAGTAGCACCGATCTCTGTGGACACGATAATTCCCGGAAAAATATTTCCAAAATTTTTGTTGCTTGCCGCTATACCGCTTTCAACAAAATGGCGCTGTTGCCGGGGATTGGTGTTTTTATTGAATCACATTGCGATAGTTTCTTTGTTTTTGAGTTTTGTAGATATCGTATATATTGTCTATTTTCACTTGTTTATATTGATATTTGTATATGTTTACCATATTTGTAAATTTTACATGTTTTGTATACTTGTAAATTTAGTGTATTTGTTTGTTTCTCTTCACGTTTGCTAAGTGTTTGGTTAGGTTTCATCGCCGGTGAGCACTAACCGTGTAAAGAGGCAACTTGGAGAAGTGTTTATAAATAATAGGCGTCGAGCTTACGACGTAAAACAAGCATGTTTTATCGTTTTTTGTTCCGTTATTACTTTTTCATTGTATATGAGATTGTGTAGGTGTTAAGTGGAGGCCTACACCAGAACCCTGTTGTTGTATTGATTTTTCTGGTTCTGGTGTAGCGCTCTGAGCTGAACCAGTGATTTCTTTTAATTGTTCACTTGGCTCCCCCTTTTTCCCACTTCCACCAAGGCCTTATATATTAGTAATTATTAGTAATTTTTCTTATTCTTTTGTTGTTGTTTGGACTCAAATTTTTTCCCGATTGCTTGAAGTCGCATTCGGTGTTTGTCTATTTTTGATCATTTCAACTTGCGAATGTGTGGTAATGATAGTGTTTAAAGTTTGGTACGCGTTCAAGGTATGTATTTATCGCTTTCTATACTTTAGCATATTCATGATACTTAGGCTTTTTACAACTTCTATGCCATTCATTCTTTGGTATACTTGTTCTTGTGTGAATCACTTTAGTTCCCAACCTTTTTGTGAGGAAGCCTTCCATTGTTCATATATGCTCGGAGTTCCAACATTCTTGTTCTAACTAGATTTTATTATGTTGAATCTGTTGTTTGTGTTGTGTATATGAATGCATGAAAAGGATCAAGGCAATTGTTTCATTTTGAGCACAACCACCCTAGCCAAATAGTCAATTCACCTTGTAAGTGTGTGATCATTTGTAACCCCTTTTGAGCCTTTGGTCATTATCCATGTTGTTTGAGTTTGATGCTTGTCTATGAGTGTCAAATTTACTTTTTGTATGGATTTTGATTGATTATTTTTTCTTGAACCCTCAACTTTGTGTTGTTGTATGAGTTTTTTCCTTGCCTTAGAAAGTAGGGAGTATTCACATGATGGTGCGGTTGAATTCAAGTTGGGGAGAGAATGATTGTATACTCATTGGTTGGATTCTATGAGGATTGAAAAAGAAAAGAAAAAAAAAAGAGAAAAATTTGTGAAAAGAAAAGAAAAGAATAGAAAAAAAGAAAGAAAAAGAAAATCTTTGAAAAAGGAAACAAAAAGAGTTTCAATAATTGTGCTAAATAAGTATTGTGTGTTGTGTAGCACTTGGGATGAAAGAAGAAGTTCGATTGAAATTTTGTGTGTGAATCTTTGTGAGTTTTCACTCCCTTAGGTTTAGGCAAGTTTTTGTTTCAATTACCTTTAGAAATTGCCCCTTGTTTGTTTACCCGACCACGCTACAACCTTGAAAAGCCCTTGTGATTCTTGCCTTTGTATTTTCAATGTGAATTTGTGGATGTGTGCATAATTTAGTCTTTTGTTTGCAAGATTGTTGTGTGAGTGATAAGAACCTCATTTTGTGTTTTTCATCTACCGATGATTGTTTTTGCTAGTGTGATTCACGTTGGAACTTGTGTTGTTTTAGAATTTTTGGCATGATTTTTGTATTTTGCGTTTGTTTCGTGACTATGTTGTCGTTGTAGTTTAGTGGTAAGTATTTACTTTGTGTGTACCATTTTCGATTGAACCATTGCATTTGTTTTTGTTTGTAAAAACTTGTTGTTGCGTGATTTCTTGGATTTCACTTTTGTTCCTTTAGTTTGTTGGCTATGTTTGAGGACAAACAATTATGTAAGTTGGGGAGAGTTTGATAAGTGCAAAATGTACCTATTTTTGTATATAAGTTTCGTTGCACTTATTAATACCTTTTGTTAAATATCATACGAATAAACCCCGCTTTGTTTGTAAATGCGTATAGTTTACGTTTTAGTGTATATATTGCGTATCGTGTAAATATCATTGAGTTTAATTGATTTTCATTTATTTTTATAGGTATTCCAGTAATGGGGTCTTGCCATATTCATAAAGAGCATTGAATAAGCTTTCCAACGCTTCAAACCGTGCGTCAATCGGAGTTACGGTTCAAAAGTTACGAATAAAACAGTGCAGAATTTTCTGGTGTGATTCGCCCCTGATGCGTCGGGTGAAACTTCAAAAGCGTCGGGCGAAGCCAAAATTCCTCCGGGCGAAACTCAGAAGGCGCAGCAGTGTCACAGCACTGGAACTTGCAAAAATAAACCGCCTTTCACCGTCGGGCGCTCCAGAATTCCGCCGGGCGAAACTGGGCGGACAGAAACTCCATTAAAGGCCCAAAAACACAATTTTTAGGGATGGGTTTTGATATTTTTAGTTCCAAATCCATCCAATAGCATTTTTTGAGTAGAATTAGGCTAGAAAACACATTGGAGCATGCATTAGGATGATCCAGAGTCGAATCCTTCATCAATCGGAGCCGACAACTCATGAAATGTTTGGTTTTTCTCCATTTCTTCTCTATGTATTTCTCTATTTGTTGGGTTATGTTTGTATTGTTACTCTAAACCTATGTACATGTATTGATCATGGTTGTATAATATATATACTTTACAAATCATTATCGATGTCTTCCTTGATCTTTTTGCATTTATGTTTGGATTTGTGTTGTGTTAGAGATAAACATCACGAATCTTGATTAAGGATGGATATCTATTGTCTAGATGCTAGAGATAGATTTAGATAATAATCTTTATGGTGTCGGAACTTAATGTCTTTCGTGTTTCGAGGCGTCGTGCGCGAGAGTGACGACGAGAGTGATACGGTTGCTCTCTCAGCTCAGTGTGCCAGAGATGGACACTGTTGTGAGCGATACGTGATGATTTTGATGAGTATTGTATGTTGAATGCGACCGATCGATAGGTTTACGTTTGTTCTGAGTAGTTTATATTCATGCTTGATAGGTTTCTTCTCTTCAAAGAATGTACTCTTTTTATGTTCATATTTACTTTTCCGCATTTAATTCAAACCATTTAAACCCAAACTCATTAACAATTAAATTGTCGAACGGCAGTTCAGTAGCACCGATCTCTGTGGACACGATAATTCCCGGAAAAATATTTCCAAAATTTTTGTTGCTTGCCGCTATACCGCTTTCAACAAAATGGCGCTGTTGCCGGGGATTGGTGTTTTTATTGAATCACATTGCGATAGTTTCTTTGTTTTTGAGTTTTGTAGATATCGTATATATTGTCTATTTTCACTTGTTTATATTGATATTTGTATATGTTTACCATATTTGTAAATTTTACATGTTTTGTATACTTGTAAATTTAGTGTATTTGTTTGTTTCTCTTCACGTTTGCTAAGTGTTTGGTTAGGTTTCATCGCCGGTGAGCACTAACCGTGTAAAGAGGCAACTTGGAGAAGTGTTTATAAATAATAGGCGTCGAGCTTACGACGTAAAACAAGCATGTTTTATCGTTTTTGTTCCGTTATTACTTTTTCATTGTATATGAGATTGTGTAGGTGTTAAGTGGAGGCCTACACCAGAACCCTGTTGTTGTATTGATTTTTCTGGTTCTGGTGTAGCGCTCTGAGCTGAACCAGTGATTTCTTTTAATTGTTCACTTGGCTCCCCCTTTTTCCCACTTCCACCAAGGCCTTATATATTAGTAATTATTAGTAATTTTTCTTATTCTTTTGTTGTTGTTTGGACTCAAATTTTTTCCCGATTGCTTGAAGTCGCATTCGGTGTTTGTCTATTTTTGATCATTTCAACTTGCGAATGTGTGGTAATGATAGTGTTTAAAGTTTGGTACGCGTTCAAGGTATGTATTTATCGCTTTCTATACTTTAGCATATTCATGATACTTAGGCTTTTTACAACTTCTATGCCATTCATTCTTTGGTATACTTGTTCTTGTGTGAATCACTTTAGTTCCCAACCTTTTTGTGAGGAAGCCTTCCATTGTTCATATATGCTCGGAGTTCCAACATTCTTGTTCTAACTAGATTTTATTATGTTGAATCTGTTGTTTGTGTTGTGTATATGAATGCATGAAAAGGATCAAGGCAATTGTTTCATTTTGAGCACAACCACCCTAGCCAAATAGTCAATTCACCTTGTAAGTGTGTGATCATTTGTAACCCCTTTTGAGCCTTTGGTCATTATCCATGTTGTTTGAGTTTGATGCTTGTCTATGAGTGTCAAATTTACTTTTTGTATGGATTTTGATTGATTATTTTTTCTTGAACCCTCAACTTTGTGTTGTTGTATGAGTTTTTTCCTTGCCTTAGAAAGTAGGGAGTATTCACATGATGGTGCGGTTGAATTCAAGTTGGGGAGAGAATGATTGTATACTCATTGGTTGGATTCTATGAGGATTGAAAAAGAAAAGAAAAAAAAAGAGAAAAATTTGTGAAAAGAAAAGAAAAGAATAGAAAAAAAGAAAGAAAAAGAAAATCTTTGAAAAAGGAAACAAAAAGAGTTTCAATAATTGTGCTAAATAAGTATTGTGTGTTGTGTAGCACTTGGGATGAAAGAAGAAGCTCGATTGAAATTTTGTGTGTGAATCTTTGTGAGTTTTCACTCCCTTAGGTTTAGGCAAGTTTTTGTTTCAATTACCTTTAGAAATTGCCCCTTGTTTGTTTACCCGACCACGCTACAACCTTGAAAAGCCCTTGTGATTCTTGCCTTTGTATTTTCAATGTGAATTTGTGGATGTGTGCATAATTTAGTCTTTTGTTTGCAAGATTGTTGTGTGAGTGATAAGAACCTCATTTTGTGTTTTTCATCTACCGATGATTGTTTTTGCTAGTGTGATTCACGTTGGAACTTGTGTTGTTTTAGAATTTTTGGCATGATTTTTGTATTTTGCGTTTGTTTCGTGACTATGTTGTCGTTGTAGTTTAGTGGTAAGTATTTACTTTGTGTGTACCATTTTCGATTGAACCATTGCATTTGTTTTTGTTTGTAAAAACTTGTTGTTGCGTGATTTCTTGGATTTCACTTTTGTTCCTTTAGTTTGTTGGCTATGTTTGAGGACAAACAATTATGTAAGTTGGGGAGAGTTTGATAAGTGCAAAATGTACCTATTTTTGTATATAAGTTTCGTTGCACTTATTAATACCTTTTGTTAAATATCATACGAATAAACCCCGCTTTGTTTGTAAATGCGTATAGTTTACGTTTTAGTGTATATATTGCGTATCGTGTAAATATCATTGAGTTTAATTGATTTTCATTTATTTTTATAGGTATTCCAGTAATGGGGTCTTGCCATATTCATAAAGAGCATTGAATAAGCTTTCCAACGCTTCAAACCGTGCGTCAATCGGAGTTACGGTTCAAAAGTTACGAATAAAACAGTGCAGAATTTTCTGGTGTGATTCGCCCCTGATGCGTCGGGCGAAACTTCAAAAGCGTCGGGCGAAGCCAAAATTCCTCCGGGCGAAACTCAGAAGGCGCAGCAGTGTCACAGCACTGGAACTTGCAAAAATAAACCGCCTTTCACCGTCGGGCGCTCCAGAATTCCGCCGGGCGAAACTGGGCGGACAGAAACTCCATTAAAGGCCCAAAAACACAATTTTTAGGGATGGGTTTTGATATTTTTAGTTCCAAATCCATCCAATAGCATTTTTTGAGTAGAATTAGGCTAGAAAACACATTGGAGCATGCATTAGGATGATCCAGAGTCGAATCCTTCATCAATCGGAGCCGACAACTCATGAAATGTTTGGTTTTTCTCCATTTCTTCTCTATGTATTTCTCTATTTGTTGGGTTATGTTTGTATTGTTACTCTAAACCTATGTACATGTATTGATCATGGTTGTATAATATATATACTTTACAAATCATTATCGATGTCTTCCTTGATTTTTTGCATTTATGTTTGGATTTGTGTTGTGTTAGAGATAAACATCACGAATCTTGATTAAGGATGGATATCTATTGTCTAGATGCTAGAGATAGATTTAGATAATAATCTTTATGGTGTCGGAACTTAATGTCTTTCGTGTTTCGAGGCGTCGTGCGCGAGAGTGACGACGAGAGTGATACGGTTGCTCTCTCAGCTCAGTGTGCCAGAGATGGACACTGTTGTGAGCGATACGTGATGATTTTGATGAGTATTGTATGTTGAATGCGACCGATCGATAGGTTTACGTTTGTTCTGAGTAGTTTATATTCATGCTTGATAGGTTTCTTCTCTTCAAAGAATGTACTCTTTTTATGTTCATATTTACTTTTCCGCATTTAATTCAAACCATTTAAACCCAAACTCATTAACAATTAAATTGTCGAACGGCAGTTCAGTAGCACCGATCTCTGTGGACACGATAATTCCCGGAAAAATATTTCCAAAATTTTTGTTGCTTGCCGCTATACCGCTTTCAACAAAATGGCGCTGTTGCCGGGGATTGGTGTTTTTATTGAATCACATTGCGATAGTTTCTTTGTTTTTGAGTTTTGTAGATATCGTATATATTGTCTATTTTCACTTGTTTATATTGATATTTGTATATGTTTACCATATTTGTAAATTTTACATGTTTTGTATACTTGTAAATTTAGTGTATTTGTTTGTTTCTCTTCACGTTTGCTAAGTGTTTGGTTAGGTTTCATCGCCGGTGAGCACTAACCGTGTAAAGAGGCAACTTGGAGAAGTGTTTATAAATAATAGGCGTCGAGCTTACGACGTAAAACAAGCATGTTTTATCGTTTTTTGTTCCGTTATTACTTTTTCATTGTATATGAGATTGTGTAGGTGTTAAGTGGAGGCCTACACCAGAACCCTGTTGTTGTATTGATTTTTCTGGTTCTGGTGTAGCGCTCTGAGCTGAACCAGTGATTTCTTTTAATTGTTCACTTGGCTCCCCCTTTTTCCCACTTCCACCAAGGCCTTATATATTAGTAATTATTAGTAATTTTTCTTATTCTTTTGTTGTTGTTTGGACTCAAATTTTTTCCCGATTGCTTGAAGTCGCATTCGGTGTTTGTCTATTTTTGATCATTTCAACTTGCGAATGTGTGGTAATGATAGTGTTTAAAGTTTGGTACGCGTTCAAGGTATGTATTTATCGCTTTCTATACTTTAGCATATTCATGATACTTAGGCTTTTTACAACTTCTATGCCATTCATTCTTTGGTATACTTGTTCTTGTGTGAATCACTTTAGTTCCCAACCTTTTTGTGAGGAAGCCTTCCATTGTTCATATATGCTCGGAGTTCCAACATTCTTGTTCTAACTAGATTTTATTATGTTGAATCTGTTGTTTGTGTTGTGTATATGAATGCATGAAAAGGATCAAGGCAATTGTTTCATTTTGAGCACAACCACCCTAGCCAAATAGTCAATTCACCTTGTAAGTGTGTGATCATTTGTAACCCCTTTTGAGCCTTTGGTCATTATCCATGTTGTTTGAGTTTGATGCTTGTCTATGAGTGTCAAATTTACTTTTTGTATGGATTTTGATTGATTATTTTTTCTTGAACCCTCAACTTTGTGTTGTTGTATGAGTTTTTTCCTTGCCTTAGAAAGTAGGGAGTATTCACATGATGGTGCGGTTGAATTCAAGTTGGGGAGAGAATGATTGTATACTCATTGGTTGGATTCTATGAGGATTGAAAAAGAAAAGAAAAAAAAAAGAGAAAAATTTGTGAAAAGAAAAGAAAAGAATAGAAAAAAAGAAAGAAAAAGAAAATCTTTGAAAAAGGAAACAAAAAGAGTTTCAATAATTGTGCTAAATAAGTATTGTGTGTTGTGTAGCACTTGGGATGAAAGAAGAAGTTCGATTGAAATTTTGTGTGTGAATCTTTGTGAGTTTTCACTCCCTTAGGTTTAGGCAAGTTTTTGTTTCAATTACCTTTAGAAATTGCCCCTTGTTTGTTTACACGACCACGCTACAACCTTGAAAAGCCCTTGTGATTCTTGCCTTTGTATTTTCAATGTGAATTTGTGGACGTGTGCATAATTTAGTCTTTTGTTTGCAAGATTGTTGTGTGAGTGATAAGAACCTCATTTTGTGTTTTTCATCTACCGATGATTGTTTTTGCTAGTGTGATTCACGTTGGAACTTGTGTTGTTTTAGAATTTTTGGCATGATTTTTGTATTTTCCGTTTGTTTCGTGACTATGTTGTCGTTGTAGTTTAGTGGTAAGTATTTACTTTGTGTGTACCATTTTCGATTGAACCATTGCATTTGTTTTTGTTTGTAAAAACTTGTTGTTGCGTGATTTCTTGGATTTCACTTTTGTTCCTTTAGTTTGTTGGCTATGTTTGAGGACAAACAATTATGTAAGTTGGGGAGAGTTTGATAAGTGCAAAATGTACCTATTTTTGTATATAAGTTTTGTTGCACTTATTGATACTTTTTGTTAAATATCATACGAATAAACCCCGCTTTGTTTGTAAATGCGTATAGTTTACGTTTTAGTGTATATATTGCGTATCGTGTAAATATCATTGAGTTTAATTGATTTTCATTCATTTTTACAGGTATTCCAGCAATGGGATCTTGCCATATTCATAAAGAGCATTGAATAAGCTTTCCAACGCTTCAAACTGTGCGTCAATCGGAGTTACGGTTCAAAAGTTACGAATAAAACAGTGCAGAATTTTCTGGTGTGATTCGCCCCTGCTGTGCCGGGCGAAAATTCCTCCGGGCGAAGCCAAAATTCCTCCGGGTGAAACTCAGAAGGCGCAGCAGTGTCACAGCACTGGAACTTGCAAAAATAAACCGCCTTTCACCGTCGGGCGCTCCAGAATTCCGCCGGGGGAAACTGGGCGGACAGAAACTCCATTAAAGGCCCAAAAACACAATTTTTAGGGATGGGTTTTGATATTTTTAGTTCCAAATCCATCCAATAGCATTTTTTGAGTAAAATTAGGCTAGAAAATACATTGGAGCATGCATTAGGATGATCCAGAGTCGAATCCTTCATCAATCGGAGCCGACAACTCATGAAATGTTTGGTTTTTCTCCATTTCTTCTCTATGTATTTCTCTATTTGTTGGGTTATGTTTGTATTGTTACTCTATACCTATGTACATGTATTGATCATGGTTGTATAATATATATATGCTTTATAAGTCATTATCGATGTCTTCCTTGATCTTTTTGCATTTATGTTTGGATTTGTGTTGTGTTAGAGATAAACATCACGAATCTTGATTAAGGATGGATATCTATTGTCTAGATGCTAGAGATAGATTTAGATAATAATCTTTATGGTGTCGGAACTTAATGTCTTCCGTGTTTCGAGGCGTCGTGCGCGAGAGTGACTACGAGAGTGATACGGTTGCTCTCTCAGCTCAATGTGCCAGAGATGGACACTGTTGTGAGCGATACATGATAATTTTGATGAGTATTGTATGTTGAATGCGACCGATCGATAGGTTTACGTTTGTTCTGAGTAGTTTATATTCATGCTTGATAGGTTTCTTCTCTTCAAAGAATGTACTCTTTTTATGTTCATATTTACTTTTCCGCATTTAATTCAAACCATTTAAACTCAAACTCATTAACAATTAAATTGTCGAACGGCAGTTCAGTAGCACCGATCTCTGTGGACACGATAATTCCTGGAAAAATACTTCCAAAATTTTTGTTGCTTGCCGCTATTCCGCTTCAACAATCAGCTGGGGACATCTTGATCTGATTATACCCTGAGAAACCGTCCATAAATGAAAAGACAGAGAAATTCGCGGTGTTGTCTACCAAGACATCGATATGAGGCAAAGGAAAATCATTTTTCGGGCTTGCCTTATTTTGAGATCTCTATAATCCACACACATTCTGACCTTCCCATCTTTCTTAAGAACCGGGACAACGTTAGAAATCTATTCAGAATATTCGGAAGTGGCTAGGAATCCAACATCAAATTATTTCTTTACCTTTTCTCTGATTTTAAGTGCCATGTCGGGTCTGGTCTTTCTGAGTTTCTGCTTGACAGGAGGACATTCAGGATTCAGTGGCAAGTGATGTTCAACGATGTTGGTATCCAACCCATGCATATTTTGATAAGACTTGGCAAAGATATCAACATACTCTCTCAATAACTTGACCAACTCGGAGTGTACATGCTTAGCGATGGATGCCCCAACCTTGACTTCTTTTCTGACTTCATCAGTACCAAGGTTGACAACTTCCATTTGCTCTTTTTGTGGCTGAATCTCTTTCTGCTCGTGCTCGAGGAGCCTTGCTAGTTCAGCCGATAATTCACAATCTTCCCCACCACCTTCTTCGGCTTTGTTGATTGGAATTCCATAATTACAATGGATGTTTGCCATGTTGTTATTAATGTATTTGTTCTGCATGTTTATGAATTTGTTTAGAGTGAACTATTTTGAAAGGTGAAAATAAAAGAAACTTTTGCCATTCATTATTTATGAAAAGGTAAAATAAAGAAAGAAAATAGAGCATGATTTGAATGCAAGAAAACTTTTATTTATTGATCACATTATATTTCAAAAGCAGAAAGCCCTTTACAAGTTATCCACTCGTCTGGGGCAAGGACGGAGGAACAGGAAAGCAAAATACATTACATGTTTGTAGGAAAAACCACGGGAATCACAGTAGATGTCCAATTGTTGAGCTTGAAGCCAGGTGGACACTTGCGTACAAAGCTTGCACTTTGGTTACTAGGACCAGCATCGTCAATGGCTGCTACAATATCACCTTTCAGAAAACCCGCGCTACTAAACTTGATTAGGTTGTACTGCTTCTGACCATGTAAGTTATTCTGTTGACTAGCTAGGACGGTAACCCAGTCCAAAGCGATCATGCTTCTCAATGGTCTCTTTAGCATTTTTGGCAGATGACATGGTCCTTTTTGGTGATCTACTTTGATTGGTTGAAGCAAAGCTGACATCTTCGGACTCAAGACATTGCAACGGCACCTCAGTTATGCCTTCATCTCTCTCGACATATCGGAAGGATGATAACTCGCTTACTATCAAATCCTCTTCGCCAGAAATGATGACTAGTTGATCATTAATCATAAATTTCAGTTTCTAATGTAATGTGGAAGTAACTGCCCCTGCGGCATGGATCCATGGTCGACCTAGTAGGCAACTATATGCACGAGCGATATCCATCACTTGGAAAGTAATGGTAAACAAATGCAGTCCGATCTTAATGCGTAAATCCACCTCGCCAATAACTTGCCTTCTGGAACCGTTAAAAGCCCTGACAATTAAAGCGCTCGGCCTCATCTCGCTCCCTTCTACCAGTAGTTGACTCAACGTGCCCTTAGGTATCACATTGAGAGAAGAACCGGTATCCACAAGGACACGAGATAGCAAGGCATCCATGCAAGTTACTGATATGTGCAAGGCTCTATTATGGGCAGTCCCTTCAGGAGGAAACTCTATTTCATTGAAACCAAATACCGACTTGCATTTATGTTTGTGATCACGTCATCAAACTGCTCTACAGGGATGTCGTGCATTACATGAGCGGCATCCAAAACTTTCAGCAAAGGCAATCTGTGTGCAAGCGAGCTCATGAGCAAGGATAAGATTGAAATCTTTGAGGGTGTTTGCCCTAGCTAATCCACAATATTAAAATCACTTTCCTTGATCAACTTGAGAAATTCTTGATCATCAATTGCCTCTTTGCTTTTTTGTAGTATCCATTGACTGAGTGACTGGCACGGATGCAGCGGTAGATTCCCCTTGTTGCACAACAGGGGTTGTTGAAGCAGACTACTCCTTGGGAGGAACAATAGTTGGAATTTGCACTGGCTTAGAATTGACTTTTGGAGAAAACACTCGTCCACTACGAGTCATGCCTCTGGCGGTGGTTTCATTCACAATCTCGGATTCAAAGAATTGACTTTCTCGACCCCTAGAAAACATGGTAGAACCATACTTCCAAGGTACCTTTTTCGAATTCTGATACGGGAAAGGCTTTTGCACACAAACAGTGATAGGTTGTATCTTCTTATTATGAGCTTCCACAAGAACCTTCCTATATATGTTCTTGAACAGCTCAATGGTAGCCACCTTTTCCACATACTTGGATCTGGAAAACTGAATAACACCTCAATTCATCAAGATCTAAACACAGCCTTTCAACCTTCGGCACTGATTGGGATTGTCATTACAAATTCGGCACTTTCCATGAAGACCCTTCAATAACCCTTGCTTATTCAATTTCTTGAACACAATAGTTATCGGAGTTTTCACTTCGTCGACATCTCTGATCAACTCAGCCCCTTGATTGTCTTCTACTGTGTTAACCCCTGGTCCACCATGAGTAGGAAAGGGATTAGTCTATACATTAGGCTGATCCTCAGTAAATGTCAGGATTTTCTGATCAATAAGCTCTTGAACTTTGGTCTTTAAAATAATGCAATCTTCGGTAGCATGTCCTATGTACCCAGAATGGTAGGCACAAGATGCATTCAGATTATGCTTCAGACTATAAGGAGGAATTGCAGGCGAGATCTCTTTTGGAACTATTGCCCCTTGATGAACTAGATAAGGGAACAACTCTGTATAAGGCATGGGAATTTTGTCAAAGTTCGGACGCTTGCGATTGTTTTGTTTGTTGTTGTTCTGTCTGTTATGCTGATTACCATTGTTTTGTTGAGATTGTTGACGTTGCGGATGTTGATTCTGAGAATTCCGAGCTTGTGGTTGTGGATGATATTGATATTCCGGTTGTTGATACTAGGCAGCAGCAATATAAGGATATGGATAGTATGGCATGAGAGCCATAGGAGCTTGATACTGAGGAGGGGCTTTTGCCATCACGGTATTTCCCTCACCTTCTTTCTTCTTCGAAACTGCTTTGAGGTTTCTTGTTGGTTGACGATTGACCAGCGGTACCAGCAATTCTACCAATTTTCAAACCATTTTCAATTCTTTCACCAATAGTCACAATATCAGCGAAGTTTGAAGAAGAACTGCCCGCCATTTTCTCATAGTATAACCCTTACAAAATTCCCATAAAGATATCAACCAACTCTGTGTCAAAAAGAGCAGGTTGCACATGAGAGGCCATTTCGCGCCACCTTTGCGCATATTCCTTGAAAGTTTCAATTGTAAGTTGGGACTGATTTTGCAATTGTAATCTGGTATGAGCCAAATCAAGATTATACTTGTATTGTTTCAAGAAAGCCTCGGACAGGTCTCTCCACGAGGGAATCTTGCTACGCTCTAAACTCATATACCAATCCAAAGAAGCTCCAGACAAGCTATCTTGGAAGCAATGCACTATCAATTCATCGTTATCAATGTATGCTGCCATCTTCCTACAGTACATCGTCATGTGGCTTCGCAGAAAGCTCAACCCTTTATACTTTGGCAGCTCTGGAATCTTGAACTTTTGTGGCAGCAGAACATTGGGAACCAAACACAAGTCTATGGCGTCCATGCCAAACGCATAATACCCTTTGATAACTCTGATCTTTTCATCTAACAACTTATAGTTAGTAGGCCTGTTATGATTAGAATGTCTGACAAGAGACTGTGGATTTGGAAGTTGTGATGCAGCTGGAGCAGGCATCTGAGGAGAAGCAAACTGAGAAGGATATACCAATCCAGAATTTACCATCTGACCAGAGTTCTGACCCATTTGAAAACCATACTTATAACCAGGAGGAGGTATCACAGCGGCTGAGGATGCCCCAGAGTAAGGCATTCCAGAATGAACATTCTGAACAGCAGTTTGAGCATATTAAGACAAAGTCAGAACATGAATCGGAGAACCTCTGTACACATGTTCATCTTTATCAGGGGCTTCAACATCAGTAGACACAGGAGTCTGGCGAGCCTGGGCCTGAGGAATATCATGATCATCATGGTTCACCACAGGAGGCGGAATAGGAGTATGCATGCCTTGTGGGTAAGCAACAGAACTCCCATTGGGCACAGGTGCAATAAAAGATTAATACGACACAAAGGTGTACATGCCAAATATATTTGACGCCGAGTTGAGTAGTCGGATAAAGGTGAGCTCGGACTAGACTGTGGTAGCAGGAAAGATCATACAACAAAGAGAGCTAGACAAGCATCATACATAACCCGGCCCGGTCAGGGAACCTGACTCCCATCATCTGAGTTCTTACAAGGCCGAGTACTATGATCCATCAACCCGGCACCGATGCCGGTCACGATCTCAACAAGTGTCATTCCAACAAATGTAACGGCAGCGGCGCATCAATGCAAACGTTACCCCGTCTTTAAAGTGTGCATTCATGGAGAAGGGTTACAGCAATGATGGCCATGCAACGCCTGAAGTCCAAGAGGCTTACCTTAATGGTCTAGCTTAAATGAAGATAGAAAGAGGCTATAAAAGGGGCTCCCACATGAGGGATAAGCAAGACACTCATCTTGAGGCAGTATACAACACCTGTATAGCCCTCAAATCCCCAAATATTCATCTCAAAATACTCTGCAGTATAGACAGCGTAGCTCTCTTTATCTAAGGAGAATGAGAGCTAGCACTTTTGGTGATCTAACCATTTTTGGCTAGAACATTTTACGTCTACCGTGGGGCCTTGGTAAAACTTTCCCAGGCCACACCTCTCACTAACGACATGACTTATGAAGGAGATCCTCCAGACATGGCTCAACTACTAGCTATGATGGAAACCATGAGACAATAGAATAAAACGCTGCAAGATAGTATACAAGAGTTGCAGCAGCAAAGTCAAGCTGACGTTGATAGTGAGAAGGAGGTTCTCGAACCTCAACCTCTATCTCAAGAGGTTTGGGACAACCACGTACCTGAAAACTTCAAAGCACCATCATTAGCTTTTTATGATGGGAAGACAGATCCTCGGGAGCATGTCACAACCATCAACAATCAGATGGCCATAGTTGCCCCTTCAGACTCACTGAAGTGCAAACTCATGGTCAGAATCTTGAAGGATGTAGCCCTAAGATGGTACATGAGCCTTCCTCGGCTCTGCATCATAAGCTACTAGGACCTAACTAAGAAGTTAGTACGCCACTTTTTGGCAAGTAAACGCCGAAAGGTATCCATGACTGCATTATTCACTGTTCGACAGAAGCAGATAGAATCACTACGTGAATACCTGGCTCGATTCAATGAGGAAACCCTCAAAGTATCTCATCCGAATTAGGAGCTATTTGTGGGGGCTTTTCAGCATGGATTGCGAGCCGGGCAATTCAAAGAGTCATTGGCTCAGAAGCCGGCTATCAGCATGGACGAGATCACTACCCGGGTTAAATGCTACATCAAAGGAGAAGAGAGTAACCAAGAGAAAGGAGCTCAGGACGATAATGAAAAGACAAAGAGAAAAGAAAAGGTGTCAAACAGGAGGAAGGAGCATCCTCGGGGAGCCACGCGCGAATGACATGCTCCCAGACCATACAGGCAGTCGTACGAGCCAAACAGAGACCTCACCCCACTAAATACAAGCAGGGGAGACTTCCTTAAAGAAGTCGGCCACATGAATCTGTTACCTGAGCCTCAACGTCCCAAAAGAGCCAACGCAATCATGGGAAGGCAACCTGAGGTTTGGTGTAATTACCACTGTGTATGAGGACATCACACCGAGGACTGTCAGCGGGTGAAAAATAAATTGAAGCCCTAATCCAGAGGGGACATCTATTGACATATGTGAAAGATTCTGGACCACAAAATAACAAGATAAATCCTCCCCGAAGTGATCAGGAACCAAGAAAGTCATCTCGGAAGAAGGGCTCAGATGCCAAGGAGGGTCACGAGACAAAGGTAGTCCAGCACACTCTAAACACCATTTCTGGAGGGTTTTCTGGTGGCGAAGGAACAAATCCAGCCAGAAAGAGATATGTTAGAGTAGTTATGCATGTAAACCAGAGCCCCCCAGAAAAACCGAAAGGAAACTTAGATATTGTAACATTCTCCGAGCGAGATGCCTTAGGAGTCCTAGCTCACGAAAATGATCCTATGGTTATCAAAGTGCAGGTACGAGATCGAAGCGTGAAGAGGGTACTAATAGACCCTGGAAGCTCAGCCGACGTATTGTACTGGAATGCATTTAGAGAAGTGAGGCTTGATGCAACCAAGTTGCTACCATTCAAAGTCAGTCTAGTAGGATTCTCGGGAGAGCATGTCCAGTTGCTCGGACATCTAGTATTGCCGACTACCTTTTGCACCATTGATAATTCAAAGACTGTCCAAGTAAGGTACTTGATAATCAATGCTGATTCACCCTATAACATCATTATAGGTCGGCCATCATTCAACGCCCTCGAGGCTTCACTTTCAACACTATATTCGACCATGAAATTTCCCCTTGGAAATGGTCGGGTTGGGATTGTCAAAAGCGACCAAGGGCTGGCGAGAGAGTGTTATAAGGATAGCTTAAAGTTGAGAAGAAAAGAACCAGCAAGAGAAGCAAATTCCAAGAGTCCCCCCAAAGTCCACCTGGTCAACATATTGCACGACAAAGGAACGAAAAAAATCTAGGTTAGGCATCTACCAACCCATGATACACCCATCAGAGTCAACTCATTCCCCGAAGAAGAGAACGGGATCGTGCAAGCATTTAAAGACAACCTAATCCTTTCTTCCGGGAAACCTCACATGGAGAATTCGGGGTATCAAAACGAGCCTGAAACGCATATCTTCTAGATAGTCTAGAAAAGGATTCATCCTCTCCTTCAGAAGCATGGAAGCCCTGCTCAGACAATCCTGAATATGACAACAGTCGCCTCGATGAACTTGCAGGGATGGTGGAACGAGAATTCATCAACTTTTCACTTCCTGAAGACAATATCAGTGAGGACGATAAGCCCTCAGAGGCTTGGGATACCTTGGGACAACCAAGCGAAAAATTTGACTTCCTAGTAAAGTATACTGCTCTTGAGAGCTCTCGCAATGGGTTTGAAGACGTTCAGCCAACTGGATGGGAAGATCCTTCCGATCAAGGAGCATACAAGTTAGAAACATTAGAAGGAATAGAAATACTTAGGACATGAAACGTATCCAATATTAGGATGTAATTAAACTAAATCTAATGTAATCCAATAATAAATAAAGGATCCAGGTTACACTCTTTTCCCTTGCAAAGGCATGGGTTTTTAACGAGGCACCTGGACTTAAAAAATTGGCATGTCTTGTTTATAGGTGATCGGCTGGAAATGGTGAGTTACAACTCGAAAAACTCCTATAAACGTGTTGACTTGCTTCGCGTACATAGGTCGCCGATGAACGAGTTGATTAAACTCTTATAAACGTGTTAACTTGCTCCGCGTGCATAGGTCACCCATGAACGGGTTAATTAAACTCCTATAAACGTGTCGACTTGCTCCGTGTACATAGGTTTCCCATGAACGGGTTGATTAAACTCATATAAACGTGTCGACTTGCTCCACGTACATAGGTTTCCCATGAACGGGTTGATTAAACTCCTATAAACGTGTCGACTTGCTCCGCGTACATAGGTCGCCCATGAACGGGTTGATTAAACTCCTATAAACGCGTCGAATTGCTACGCGTACATAGGTCGCCCATGAATGGGTTGATTAAACTCCTATAAACGTGTTGATTTGCTCTGCGTACATAGGTCACCCATAAACGCTCCGCGTACACGGGTCGAACAAACATGTTTAATAGTTCCATGCACACAAGCTGGACAATCTGATATAAAGATGATGAAACAACTAAGCCCAAAGCATGTCAAAAGTTACCTGGGCCTTGTAAGTAAAGAATCATAAATGGCAAATTACCAACAAGAAAGGCGCAAATCTTTGTTGAAAAGACGCCCGGGTACATACCATAATCGGCGCCTATGCCTACAAGGGTCCAGAACTCTCGAAAGTGTGAAGACTATACACACAAGATAACTAAAAGGCTCCTTAATAATCAAGCAAAAGCGGAAGCAAAAATAATACCCGATAATCTATAATCGGACACCCTAAGTTAATCTAACTTAGTGCCCGAGGGGCTGGAAATATGTACGGGATTATTTCGCAAAGAAATGAACATGATATAGCATAAGCAATAAAAATAACAGCCTCAGAAGGGCCAAACATTGTACGTTACAAAGCTTGAAGGCTAAAAAAGTAAATCATGAGCATGAGGGAGGGACAACACCACACTCCCTCGCCAAAATGTAAAAATGCATCCAGAAGGATGATTAACTAAAACAAAGAACAACAAGGTTAAGTAGCAGCCGAAGTGTCATTGGCAACATCATTTAAGGTCGGGTTCACATTTTCGTCCACAAGACGGCCATCATGCACCACTTTGAAGTAATCCATTTCCGACAAATCCAGGCCAGGATGGAGACATAGAACTTGGTCTTTAGCTCTCTCAAAAGCTTCATCACCAGCAGACAAAATATCGATCTGAGCTTTCTTCAGAGCTTCTTTAAGATCGTTGTTGGATGATAAAAGCTCAGCATTAGCGGCCTGGATACCTTCAACTGGTCAGTAAGCTTGGCTAAGGCTGATTTGTGATTAGACTCCAAAGTCTCTTTTTCCTTTTTCGAGTTAGCCAAATCCTTCTCCAAGCTAGAAACTTTTTTAGACTGAGATTCCTTCAGCTGAGCAACTTCATCCTTAAATTTTGACTCAAGCTTCTCAGAGTCATCAGATAATTCAAACAAACTATGGGCGAGGACAGCACACCTCATCAGATAAGAACTAAGATTCTGAGTGATTTTCTGATGACCGGGTATTCCACTAATCTGAACCCAACTTCGGTTATCAACTCATTTTACCTCAAAGAAGGAAAAGAATAAACCTATAGTCGGAACAATATCTAAAACCTCACAAACCCTCTCAAAGGCCTTTATAAACCCCCAACTGTTGGGACGGAGTTGGGAAGGTGCTATGTTGACGATCTTCAACACATCCACCTCGAAGTCGGAATAAGGGATACGGATGTTGAAATCTTCCAGAAAACTAGGATAAAAGTAGAAAAAGTCTTTAGAAACATCTTTTGGCCGGAGTATACATACTTTTTCTTTGGGCCGCACGGTTCCAAAATAACATCAACCTCAGAACCAGTGGAGGATATGATCCTCAGGGAGCGGATTGTAGCAATTTCTAAGTCGTCAGCAATATTATTCTTTTGGTTCATAACCTCAGAATCAAAGGGAGCAGCAGTCTCTATTAGAATTTCTACAGAACCTGAAGAGTCAGAGTCAAAGTCATTTTCAGAAGTGAGAATCTCGTTATAAAACTTATCCATGACTCACCTATACTCTTCTACCCCTACTAAATCCATCATCTCTTGCATATTTTCCTCCCATAGTCTTTTTCTCTCATCGTCACTCTTATGAATAACCTTACCCTCATTATCACATTCCCTAAGAACTACCATTTCTGTGTTAAAAAGAAAATTGAGGAAAATCAAGAGGGAAAGGAAAAAATACCTGAAGTAAGGAGCGCTTGAAGATGGGATTAGATTCACTTAAAGAAGAACACATGAGTGAAGGAAAGAGAAAACTGGCTTTAAGAGAAGCCCAACGTTCGAAAAAATGGCTAGAGACTAGCCACTTATGATGTATTAAAGTCATCATAATGCTAGGGAAGATTCGGGGACACGACCGTTTGAAATTTTTCGACACGTAAGAGCCTAAGAAGAAAAGAGTTGATCTATAGCATGACACCTAACAAATATATTTGGGCTTATGTCACTGCCGAGTACCAGATCCCTATAAATGGATGTAGTACTCGGGGGGCTTACGTATATGCCAAATATATTTGACACCGAGTTGAGTAGTCGGATAAAGGTGAGCTCGGACTAGACTGTGGTAGCAGGAAAATCGTACAACGAAGAAAGCTAGACAAGCATCATACACAATGCGGCCCGGACAGGGAGCCCGACTCCCATCATCTGAGTTCTTAAAAGGCCGGGTACTATGATCCATCAACCCGACACTGATGTCGGTCACGAGCTCAACAAGCATCTTTCCAATAAATGTAATGGCAGCGGCGCATCAATGCAAACATTACCCTGTCTTTAAAGCGTGCATTCATGAAGAAGGGTTACAACAATGATGGCCATGCAACGCCTGAAGGACAAGAGGATTACCTTAATGGTCTGGCTTAAAGGAAGACAGAAAGAGGCTATAAAAGGGGCTCCCACATGAGGGATAAGCAAGACATTCATCTTGAGGCAGTATACAACACCTGTATAGCCCTTAAATCCCCAAATATTCATCTCAACATACTCCGCAGTATAGACAGCGTAGCTCTCTTTGTCTAAGGAGAAGGAGAGCTAGCACTTTTGGTGATCTAACCATTTTTGGCTAGAACAAAAGGCACTACCACTAGCAATCTGAGGAGTGAAATTCGGGGACATTCCCCATGGAAAAGCAGCAGGCATCCTATTCGAACCAGGCTGAAAGCTAGTAAGTTGACAGCAGGTTGAGCAACCGTCTCAACTGGCACTTCAACAGCAGGAGAAGAAGCAACAACAGGAGGAGAAATCACCACAGGAGTAACAACAGTTGCATCAGTAGTGGCAGCGGCGGCGTCCTTCTGAGAGTGAAGGAACTCCATGATAACATCCATGTTAGTCTGGAACTAATCCATCCGACCTTGAAACTGAGCCAAAGTTTCCTTGTAGGCAACATTCTCTACTTCAAAATCAGCCATGATCTTAGATTTGCTTGAGCGAGTGAAGTAACGATGTCGAGTCGTCATCTTACTACAAGGCGGAGACGGACAATGTAAGCATTTTATTTTTCTGGATGAGGGACGTGCATATGTGTGCATGAATGAATTCAATGCATGCAAAAATAAAGTTTTAAATTCCAGGAATTCGTGAGCTTTTATCTTTTTTAACAATAATCATAAAGCATACAAATAAAGGTGCAAAGATAAAACTAGCAAGAAACTATTCATTCATTCAATAAAGGGAAAGAAGTACAAGTCAAATACAAGTCAAATATCTATTTTTTAGGCTACAACAAGATCAGTCTGGATCCTATCAATAACCACCCTACAAACAGATAAGAAGTGAAAAATAACCCAAGGAGTCTTGTGCGGTAGCACATCAGCATATGCATCCTTCAACAACCCTGACAAGTCTTCCAGTGTGTGCTCGGCAAATCTGGCTAGACGGCTGTGTCTCTCACTCCAATACCTTGCATCCTTCATAAGGTTACACAACAAAGAATGATTAGGCCCTGAAGAAGATCCTGTAGAAATGCCTCCTTCTGATCCAAGAGGACTTGCAGATGGCGGCTTTGGCGCTCCCACTAAGTACTCTCCAAGTTGAGCTGGTTGATCTCCTCTCGGCTCTAATGTGCTTGATCTCACAGCTTCTGAATCTCACCAAAGGCTTTATCAAGCTTGGCTTGACACTGAGAAAAGTCCTTCACTAACTGGTTAGCACGGTCTTGTACTCTGATAACTTTCCTCGAATTTCTCCAAGTTGGTTCTTGTAACTCAACTCATCCTTGTAGGCTTGATACTGAGTGTCGGCGAGTTGCCTCTTCTTTGAGGTAAGGCCATCATAAGTACTCTTCAGAGCATCATCCATTTCCCCCGCTTATTCTGTTCAACTTCCACCTCTTTGAGCATGCGCTACCTCTTCTGATGGGGTTCAATCTGTAAGCTTTCCTTCTAGAATGTGACTTTATCAAGGTTGAGACAAAGATCAACATTCTGCTTCTTTAACTTTTCAATAGTCAACCTGAGTTGGTGGACTTCAGATGGAGGAATAATGGCAAGTTCAGGTACTTGACATTCATGGAAGGCTCAAAAGGAAATGGCAACAAGGTCTCCTTGACTCGTCCCTTAACCCATTCTGTGTAGGCTTCTCTTGCTATGCAGTTCTTCCTACACAACTCGGCTCTTACTTCACGGTGAACTTGTGCCCAAGCAGCACTAAACCTCTTCAGTAATCCCATGTCATCAACCCCTTCATGAAAGATGAACTCTTCCACTACCTCGGGATCTGGCTTGTCAAGCATATGATACCCCAATTGACAGAAGGTAAGTCTCAGATTATAGTTAATTCCACCCTTTGTACCCAAGAGAGGCACATTGAAGAATTTACCACAATGAAGAATGATCTTAGTGTCATCATAGACTCGAGAATACCAAGAGATGTCATAAGCAGTAAGAGACATGATCCTTTGAGACCATTTAAGGTTTCCCTTATTCTCAACGAAGGGACCCTTCTGCGAAAGATGAGACATGAACCAACGGTACATCATAGAAGCACAATAGATAATAGTTCATTTCTACTTTTCATTCCTCGAATGAATAGAATAATAGGTGTGTTTGCCTGGAAAATTTGCAAACAACCGCTGATCTCCTAATTTATGAAAAAATTAGTTTACTTGCAGGACCGATCAAACAAATCCTAGGACAATGTGCTTTAATAACTTTGATAATTTGTATGAAAATAAAACCTTTTGTTCATTGAATTTATCATTGTTTTCACTAACTGATGTATTTCAACTGAAAAGTAATAAAGACTTTTGCTTTTGAAAGAAACGGTGAAAACGTAAGTAAATTGCAAAAATGAAATTGCAGAAATGTAAAGGAAATTGTAAATGAATAACTTAGAACTTCATTAAAATGCAAGGAATAAAACTGGTGTTTTTCAAACGTATATTTTCTCAGTAACTACTCTTTTCTCTCACACGGTTACTTTGAGTATTCTTGAGTAACTTGTACAAATTTTGAACACACGCCGAAATCTAACACTAAGACTCCCTATTTATATACAATCGAAATAACTGTCAACAACAACTATTTCTCCTAATAGCGACAAATGGCAATCTGCATGCCTTCACACCTTGGATGCATTCCACGCGTCTGATTTCAAAACGAATCTCCCTCCTAAATTTGAATTTCAAAACATCAGTCGAACAAGGCCTTTATGCCGAATTGTTGAAACCTTTTCCAATACTTAAAGAAAATCTCCAAATATATTCCTCCAAGTAACATTTGTTTTTGACTGACCTTCTTTCATCAAAGTCACACTTCTGTCAAAATAGTCTGGAAGATCTTTAAACTTATTTCCTGAACAAAATCCAGGCGTCGAAATTAGCAGCTTGCAAATTGCCCCCCAGAAAATGCATTTTCGACAAAGGGAGAAAAGCATTTTTTGCGAATACAATTCGACGCCGTCAATAATTCGACATACGGCTGTTCATATGACTAGACATTTGTGACGTCAGAGTCATCATAGCACTTTTTCTCAAACGACTCTTCAGCTTCAACGGTCCAAATTTGAAAAGTTGAAGAAATATTTCCCTGTTTAAATTTGTAATGTTGCTTGGTCCTTTGAGGCCTATTTCTTTTGTAATGACATTTAAGCCATTTATTTGGCGAATTTCACCAATTTAGTTATTTCTTTTGCAAGATTATTCAATTTCTATTTTAACTTCCTGCAATATGGGTTTATATTTCTTCAAATATTTCCCATTTATTTTCAGTAATCTCTTATCTTTATCTAATTCTTCGACTTCATACGCGCCATTGGAAAACACTTTTGTGATTTGAAAAGGTCCTTCCCACTTAGGGGACCATTTTCCCATAAGTCTATATTTTCGGTCCATGGGAAGAATCACTTTCCACAGAAGGTCACCAATCGAAAAGGCTTTACCTTTTACTCTTTTATTGTAGGATTTCTCCACCCTTTCTTTTTGCCTTTTCAATAAGTCTAACGTATTTAACCTTTCTTCGTATAAATCAACTAATTCATCTATCATCATATTCCAATATAAATCTGATGGAATTTCATGATGCCTTTGGACTCTCGTTGATTATAGATATATTTCGACAGGTAAGACTGCATCATGGCCGTAGGTTAGTCGAAAAGGTGTAGCATTTGTAGCTTCCTTAGGAGAGGTTCGACAAGCCTATAGAATTTGGTCCAAAGTTTTGTGCCAATTCTTTGGCTTTCTTCCCACATGCTTTTTTTTTTTATCAAACCAATTATAACTTTGTTTACTGCTTCGACCTGTCCGTTGGCTTGAGCGTAGTAAGGTGTTGATGTGAGAAGTTTGAACCCCATTTCCTTCGCAAATGCTTGCATATTTTTACCAGTAAAAACAGATCCTTGATCCGTTGTTATTGTCTCAGGGATCCCAAACCTATAAATGATGTGTTTTTGAATAAATTTGATTACTGCTTCTTGATCTGCATTCACTAAAGGTATGGCTTCGATCCACTTTGTAAAATAATCGATACCAACCAAAATGAACTTCTGGATTTTTGAAGAGGTCGTTCGAATTTCTCCAATCAAATCCAAAGCCCAACCTCTAAAGGGCCAAGGCTTTATTATAGAATGTAACTCACTTGCAGGAATATGTGGTATCCCTGCGTGTACCTGGCATTCTTGGCATCCTTTTGCGAATTAGACACAATCCTTTAACATGGTTGGCCAATACATTCCTTGTCGGAACAACAACCACTTCATTTTATGTCCTACTTGATGTGCACCGCATGCCCCACTATGTATATTCGACAAGGCAATGTATGCTTCAGATTCACTTAGACACTTAAGTAATATCCCTTCAGGAGTTTTCTTAAATAATTCGTTACCCAAAATGACATAGCTTAAAGCTCAATACCTTATTTTTCGTTCGACTGGTCCTGTTGGATTTCGTAGATACTCTATTATGGGCTTCCGCCAGTCTCCAATCGTCGAACCATCTATGTTAAAAATTTCAAAATTTTCTTCGTCATCATATCCTAGCTTTATCGTCTCCAAATCTGATGGGGCTAATCTGGCCGACACGACTCTTCCTCTAACCTCAATGGCTTTTTTGCAATTTTTCTTTCGACACTTTGTAACCAGAAGCAACTTGTGCTAAGTCATTTGCCTCCTGGTTTTCTATTCGAGGGATATGTCAAATCGTTACCATATCAAATCTTTTTAAGAGTCGGCTGGCTATTAAAAAGTACATAATCAAATTTTCTTTGACACACTTATACTATTTCGTTATTTGCTTTATGACTAACTCAGAGTCGCCCATTATTTCGACCCGAGTTGCCCCAATTCTGACAAAATTTCAAGTCCTGCTATCAAAGCCTCATATTCAACCTCATTATTTGAGCAAAGGCCTTCGACTTTGTACTTAAATTTTGTTGGAATTTTGTTAGGAGAAATAATAAGAACTCATATCCCAGTTCCATTTTTATGACTAGAACCGTCGAAGTACAACTTCCACGGTTCTATTTCAATGTAGTCTAAAGACTTTTCGTTTATAGCATGGTCGACTATGAAATCAGCCACTACTTGTCCTTTGACAGCCTTTAAAGGTAAGTATGTCAAAGAATAGTCAGTTAATGCTAATGCCCACTTTCCAATTCGACTGTGCAAGATTGGTTTAGATAACATGTATTTTATAATATCGAAATGAGAAGAAACGTAAACATCAACTGGTTTTATATAGTACTTCAATTTCATACATGAAAAGTATAAACATAAACACATCTTTTCAATTACACTATATCTAGTTTCCGCATCGTTCAAGACCCTACTGAGGTAGTAAATGGCTCTTTCGACACCATTCTCATCCTCTTGAGCCAACATGCTCCCTAATGTCTTGTCCGACGCGGATATGTACAACCTCATACTCCTGCTTCTACAAGGTGACATTAAAATTCGAGGATGCGTCAGGTATTCCTTGATTTTGTCGAAGGCATCCTGCTGCTCTTGCCCCCATTCGAAGCCTTCCTTCTTTAGTCGGAGTAGAGGAGAAAAGGCTTACGTCTTCCCACTAAGGTTGGAGATGAACCTTCTGAGAAAGTTGATCTTGCCAAGTAGAGACTGTAATTCCTTCTTTGTAGATGGCGCTTTCGCCTCCATTATTGCCTTGGCCTTATTCTGATTGATTTCGATCCCTTTCTTGTGGACCACAAAGCCTAGGAAGTCTCCCGCCTGCACACAAAAAGCACATTTGAGAGGACTCGTCTTCAAACCAAACTTCCTCATCCGTTCAAAGGACTGTCAAAGATGATCTATATGACTTTTTCCTGAAACAGACTTAATAACAATATCGTCAATATAAATATGCATAAAAGCCTCAAGGAAATCGTGAAAAATCGAATTCATCGCTCGCTGGTATGTTGCCCCAGCATTCTTTAAGCTAAAAGGCATTACCACCCATTCGTAGGTGCCTAAGGCTCCAGGACATCGAAATGCCATTTTAGGAACATCCTCCTCAGTAATAAAAATTTGGTTATAACCAGTGTACCCATCAAGCATACTAAGGTATTCATGGCCTGTGGCTGAATCGACAAGCATTTCCGCCACTGACATAGGATATTCATCCTTTGGGGTAGCAGACTTCAAATCTCGAAAATCAATACATACCCTCAATTTGCCATTTTTCATTATTACAGGAACTATATTAGCAATCCATTCGACATACCTTGTCGGGCGGATGAACTTGCATCTGAGGAGTCTTTCGACTTCTTCTTTAATCTTTGAGAGGATTTCTGGTGCGAATCTCCTTGGAGTTTGCTTAACAGGTTTCTTCCCAGGTTTTATTGGTAGCCTTAATTCGACCAGCTTCCTATCCAGCCCGGGTATTTCGTCATAGTCCCATGCGAAACAATCCTTGAATTCCTTCAGCAACTGGACTATTTCGACCTTGAGTTGGGGGCTCACTTTTACACTGATATAGGTTGGTATTTTTTCTGCCCCCGACCCCTAGTCGATCTATTCGAGTGGATCCTGTGCCATCATCTTGATGTTCGCTGCTAATAGATCCTTCTCAAAGCCCAATGGCTCATCGTCATAAATCGCGTCGAGCCTCTGGTTTTGCAAATCTCCTAGATCTTTATCAGGTGGATGCATATCAAAATCCTTTCCCAGACCTTGTTGATCTGCTTTGATCTGGTTGGCTTCAACATCCATGTATTTTACTTGGGCCTCTAAGGCCGCTTTGAGTTTATTCTCGGCTATATAAGCCGCGATTTTTTCGAGAACTAGTGACTCACTCATTGTCACTAAATTAGCTACCCCAG
This sequence comes from Lathyrus tuberosus, assembly GCA_022829125.1. NCBI lineage: Eukaryota > Viridiplantae > Streptophyta > Magnoliopsida > Fabales > Fabaceae > Lathyrus > Lathyrus tuberosus. Next base: position 16,489,509 of record JALAZF010000031.1, read on the forward strand.
CCAGTTGGCTGGATGTGTGAAGTTTCAAAAATGTAATCTTCTTCGCCAACTACCTCTCTATCCCACTAAAACCCATGGGTAGGATGAAGGTATAGTGAGCAGAAATCGTTGTCAGTTGGCTTCATGTTGAAAGTTGCTGGACTACAAGGAGCTATGTGAGCCAGATTCCTGTCGAAGCTTCTCCTATCAACCTGATTTACTTCAGCCAAAAAGTAACTCTAGTCAACCTCTATATTTTCAACAATCCCGTCTGTGCACCAAACTGTTATTCGTTGATGCATTGACAAAGGGATGACACCTATGCCGTGTATTCATTCCCTGCCTAAGAGAAGGTTATAATTTGCTTTTGACGTAATTACCATAAACATTGTCGGCCTTGTGATGGTTCCGACAGTCAAATCTACTTGTATCACATCCATAGTGGTTCCCACTTTTCCCTTATAATTCGACAACACCATGTTATGAGGTTTGTTGTCGGAATCATCTTTTCCAATTTTCTTAAGCATATAATGCGGCATAAAATTGACAGCCGCTCCTCCATCAACCAAAATCTTATTCACTCCTATGTTACCCACTTTTCCTTTTATAAATACGGGTTTGAGGTGGCTCCTCATTGAGTCATCTGGTCTTTCGAAAAATGCATTTTGTTCTTCAACGCATCCATTTTTCATGATATAATAGCAAACGGGCCTGTGTCTGGCCGTTTCGACCTCCATAGCCTCTTCTTCATCTTCGACTTCCATTACCTGGTCATACTCCCTAGGGAGCACTGAGACCACGTTACACATCACGTCGAAGGATGCCTCTGACTCTGAATTAAAATCGTCTGTCATTTCATCATCCCTGGTTACTTCCTCCTTCGACGACACTTGTACTGGAGCAACGGGTGGCTTTTCGACTTTCAATTCTTCCTTCTGAGTCGAAGTTTGAACATTGCTGCTGGTTTCTGGCTTGGCTTTTCCTGCAGCCTTATTTCGACGTTAGTACCTCCTCCGCTGTGACTTGGTCAAAGGATTCTTGCCCTTATAATTTTCAGAAGGGTAAGTCACCTTCCTAGACTTTTGGAATTCTTTCTTGTATGATACAGAAGATCCCCGCTGTACTTCGAAGTCCTTCCATTTCCCTTCTCCTTGGGCTCGTCGGATTGGATTAACCCACCTGTCGTCTGGAGCTTTATTTGTAGGTTTGAATGTGTTAGGGTATCTTCCTCCTAACCTCTCCGTGATTTGGTCCCCTCTTCTAGGGTCGAACCTTTCTCCAGAAGGTCTCCAATTTCCCCTTCTTTTTGCTCTCTCCACTCCCTCTAAATTTTGTGTTGCCTTTTTGTCGAAGACGGCATTACAACGAGGGCAAAGCATTACCTCAGATCTTTTCCTCTGGCATCTATGTATGAAATCTGCCAGATTTTCTTCCTCCTTGGGATACGCCAGTTTATGATACTCCTCCCTTCGACGTTCTTCGTCAACTTGCACTGAAACATTATGAGATACTTCTACCATATTCACGTTGGCAGTTGACTCAGTTGCAATGCTTAGTTTATTCATATTCAGACTGAGGCCTTCATTGACCTCGTGTTTCTTCTTCATACAGTTGAAGTCTTCAGTGATTTTCTTCGTTAGCACCTTTGGGAGCAGACTCTTGGAAACCTGTTGGCTGACGAATCCGACAGCTTTGTTTTTTAGATCCTCCATGGTCCTTCGGAGAATACCAACAACAACCTGTTTGTAAGAACCCTTAGTAGTTCCTTTGTTAATTTGGGCGAAACCATCAGTGGTCTCATTGTTGATTTGGATGAAACCGTCAGTAGTTTCGTTGTTAACTCTGGCGAAACCTTCAGTAGTTTCCTTGTTGGTTTGGACGAAATCGTCAGTAGTTTCGTTGTTCATTTGGACGAAACCTTCAGTAGTTTCGTTGTTGTCGCCATCAGTGGCCTCAGCAATGTAGTTCTCAATGATCTTTTTGTCAAGGTCCTCAGTAACCTTAACCATCACAACCTGGTTCACGAAATCAGTTGTAACTTCGACCCTGTCACATTCGTTGGCAGGATCATCAGCAACCTCCACCATATTTACGTTGTTGTCGAAGCCATCAGCAACCTCGATCATCTCCACGTTGTCGTCGAAGCCCTCAGTGGCTTCAACCATATTCACCATGGATGGCTCTGCATAGTGGGCCTCCACTACTTGCAACGAGTTTAAATCCGCCTTCACCTGGGACTTCGACTTGTCGCCAAACTTGAGCCTTCCACTCTGATTGCATTCTGCATTAGATCCCTGAAAAGGAAACATTGAGATATTTTATGACCCAAAAAATTATGGTATTTGCAAAAACCTCTCTTTTTCTGTTGTTCTAAAGGAGGCACTTTAGTACCAGGTGGCACTATCATTTGGCCATCCTTGACTAACAAATTAAATATTTCGTCACATTCTGTAACGTTGAATGTATAAGTTCTTTTAGGGAACTTGTCATTCTTTTCCGATTCAACTGGGTTTTTTCCATTCGACGGAGCCAAGACTTTGCAAGCATATGGCGGACCCTATTTTAATTCTGCCAAATCGACTTCTTGCTCATCGAAATTTGATGGTCCATCTTCGTCATCATCCTCACAAACTCCGACATATGCTACCCTTTCTTTCTTATTTTTATTAGCCCTAGCTTTTTCGGCTTTTAGTCGTTCGACCTGTCTAACCCTATCAGCCAATTGGGCCACGTCTCTTAAGTATTGGGTATCTAGTTTCTTTCTGATTAAATAGTCGAGGCCACCAGCGGCCATTTCGACTAACTCGTGTTCAGGCACTTGTGTGAAACACCTGCCTTGAGCAACCTAAACCTATTCAAGTAATCATCAATTGGCTCTGAGAACTTTCTCTTGACGCTAGCCAATTCTTTCAAACTTATCTTTGTCTGTCCCATGTAGAATTATTCCTGGAATAATCTCTCCAACTGGGTCCACGTATGTATCGAATTCGCAAGCAATGTGGTAAACCAAGTAAAAGCATTTTTCGTTAGGGAACTAGGGAAATATTTTATTTTCAAATTCTCATTGTACGCTATTTTTCCTGCTTCAATTAAGTACCGCGCCACATGTTTGACCGTCGATTCACTAGTATCCCCTGAAAATTTTGTAAACTTGGGAACTTTCCATCTATGGGGTAATTCTTGCTGCAAAATATATTCTGATAAAGGGGAAGTATAACTGGGCCTCTGTAATCCTGCATTCATCCCATTTCGCGCCATAATCCTTTCGACCATGGCTGCCAAATTGTTCTCTGCTGGCATATCATTACAATGTATTTGTTGTATAATATTATCATCATTTTGGTTTCGGTTTACTAACAACACCCTTGGTTCTTGTTGAATAGGGATTTCGACTCCTGGTGGTTCGACTGCCCCTCCTTGGTTCAAAACTTCCGCCTGAGGGATATTTGGTTGTCTTTGATTTATGGTAGGTTCTTCTTTGACGGCTACCCTTGGGTTTTGAACTACCTGTTCCCTTGGAGGAGGTTGGGGAACACCAAAGAAATTGGCAATGCGCGTCATCTGTGCTGCCATTTGTTGATTCGTTTGTGTCGTGTTTGGGATTAAAGGGTTGAATATAACCCCCATCTGTTGGGCTAGCATCTGGACCATATCATGGTTGCTCTCATCCATTTGTTGCCTAATTAGTTGCGCAGAATTATTAGTAATATTTGGCATATAAGTTTGATATCCCGTTCCTACGGCTGGCTAATTCTACCCATATGGTTTACACCGGAACCGGACCCTTGCAAAGGCGAAGTTACGTTCATCGTTGGGTCTGTAAATGCTGATGGCGCATTATGTAAACTTGCCATTACTGATGTTGGTATTCCATACGGTTGTTCTCGATTTAGAGGCATCGAAAAAACAGATATAAAGGGTTTGTACATATTCCCTGAAGGGGGAGGAGTCATTTGAGGCATTTGGGGTCCTATAGTTGAAAAACTAGGCGCACTTTAGGGAATTGAAAGCGCAGGTGTCGAACCCGCTGTTGGTGGTATAGCCTCTGATACTGCTATTGAGGTTGTATTGCCCTCAGTTAAAGGATTAGGGGGTGGTACTTCATTATTTGTAGAATTCTGATTGTTTGGCGGATTTGGATTCGCCATTCTGCATACTCGTCTTCTTCTAGGTCTTTCTTCGTTATTTATGGTTATCTTACCACTCCTTAGTCTCATGCAATAAAGCGAAGAAAGTTTCGTACGAGTAAAGTGTAAAATACAGGTTTTAAATTGTCAAGAGCACAAGGTCCCACTGGGCATGCCAATTTGTTTGCCTGGAAAATTTGCAAACAACCGCTGATCTCCTAATTTATGAAAAAATTAGTTTACTTGCAGGACCGATCAAACAAATCCTAGGACAATGTGCTTTAATGACTTTGACAATTTGTATGAAAATAAAACCTTTTGTTCATTGAATTTATCATTGTTTTCACTAAATGATGTATTTCGACTGAAAAGTAATAAAGACTTTTGCTTTTGAAAGAAACGGCGAAAATGTAAGTAAATTGCAAGAATGAAATTGCAGAAATGTAAAGGAAATTGTAAATGAATAACTTAGAACTTCATTAAAATGCAAGGAATAAAACTGGTATTTTTCAAACATACATTTTCTCAGTAACTACTCTTTTCTCTCACACGGTTACTTTGAGTATTCTTGAGTAACTTGTACAAAATTTGAACACACACACGAAATCTAACACTAAGACTCCCTATTTATATACAATCAAAATAACTGTCAACAACAGCTATTTCTCCTAATGGCGACAAATGGCAATCTGCATGCCTTCACGTCTTGGATGCATTCCACGCGTCTAATTTCAAAACGAATCTCCCTCCTAAATTTGAATTTCAAAACATCAGTTGAACAAGGCCTTTGTGCCGAATTGTCAAAACCTTTTCCAATACTTAAAGAAAATCTCCAAATATATTCCTCCAAGTAACATTCGTTTTCGACTGACCTTCTTTCACCAAAGTCACACTTCTGTCGAAATAGTCTGGCAGATCTTTAAACTTATTTCCTGAACAAAATCCAGGCATCGAAATTAGCAGCTTACAAATTGCCCCCCAGAAAATGCATTTTCGACAAAGGGAGAAAAGCATTTTTTGCCAAAACAATTCGACACCATCAATAATTCGACATACGAGTGTTCATATGACTAGACATTTGTGACGTCAGAGTCACCATTGCACTTTTTCTCAAACATCTCTTCAGCCCACGTTTTAAGATCTTTTCATCATCACTACCCTAGTTCCTAGCAAATCATGGGTCAAGAAATTAACTGCCACCGTCTGAACTATCCACTCATAACTGCCACGCGTCCCACGATTTCTCCATTAAATGGAAAAAATTTCTGAATTTCAACCGCTTCAGTCCCTTTTCCACCTATAAATAAGTTGAAAATTTTTTCTTCTTTTTTACTTTTTCACACTCCTTTTCTTAAGCACGAACTTTCTTCAACGCAACTTCATCTTTCTCTGCATTTTCTTCTACAATCAATCATGGCATCTTCTTCAACTCCTTAAGTCACGAGCAAAGATTCCAAGAAATCTAAAAACTTATCACCTGTTCACAAGATTCTTGGTCCAAAGGTGGTGGGGAACCAACAATATATACCAGAACCTCCAAACGAAGAGGAGAAAATACGCATTTACCAATCTCAGGTACTGATTCCCATTTTAATTTCTGGTAAATCTCATGCGATGTTAGGACCTTTACCTGATTTATCTCTAGATCCTATAAAAGTGAAAGAATTCTTTCCAGCTTACCACAGTTACAAACCCATAGCTAATGGAGTTAGGCCTAGAACTGATAACGAGAAAATCATAGATGAGAAATCCAAAGTAGATGGCCAAGGATCCCTCTCTGAGGAAGCCATAAATCTAGGGTACATGAATAACTTTAGAATCTTTAGGTCTTGTCCTATGTCGAAAGACCTATCTAATTACTTAGCTTGGCTAAAGAAAATAGAGACAGTCAAAGCTGATACTTGGAAAACTATGGCCATTTTCGACCTTATCCAACTGTCAAAAGTAGGACCCAAATATTGCCCCTCTATGCTTTTAGCTTCCCTTTACTTTTGGGATAGTACCTATAACAATTTCCACCTTCCTTGTGGAATGATCACCCCCACTCTTTTCGACGTAGCTGCCATAACTGGCCTTAGCCCACTGGGAGTGGATTATGATCCCAACCTGTTGTCTGACGACTCCATAGGCTTCGACACAAATAAGGTTACCTTCACAGTCTATATTGCCAACTACCACGACAAGGAAACTGAAGAAGTCTCTGATCAAGAGCATGTAGCCTTCTTAGCCCTCTGGCTGTCGAGATGTATTTTCTGCTCTAGATCTCTTCAAGTGGCGAAATGTTATATTACCATGGCGAATTAGCTTCATGCTGGACATCAACTGTGTCTCAGTGAGATCATCCTAGCGAATCTCTACGAATCTCTTGGCGAAGGGGTTACTTTTCTGAAGAATATTGAGGACAACGGAATTCTTCTGTTGTCAGGACCATTTTGGCTCTTACAACTGTGGCTCAATGCCGCATTTGAAGCTTCCTTATCCAACAAACAAACTATGGACGAAGCTGCTCTAAAGGACAGAAGAGTCAAAGGAACCAGACTGGCACAGTTAACACCAAATGATGAAGGTATGAGCCTTTAACAAGCTTTTACTGGCTGTGTTATGATGTTTATTAAACATCATAAATTCACTTCCAATATGGCTCCTTTCGCTAATAGAAAAATTGGACCAGAGTGGTTCACCAGGAAACTCCCACTAGAGTCGAAAGCTCAAGAAGATGACTTCCTTAATGTCTGGGAATCTTTTCTCACACCTAGACTCTTAGCTTCTAGACTCAATCCCTCAAAGCTGAAGATCTCCCTTGTTAATTACCAACCCAATCTTGTCTCTCGATAGTTTGGGTTAATCCAAATAAAACCAAAACCCCTTTTCTCGAAGAAAGGTTCTTTGATTCACTACAACATGACCCACACTGAAGATGAGTGTTATGAGCTGCTAAAAAGTACTCCAACTTTGTCGAAATTCAACCAGTTCCCTTTAAACCCAACTTCCTCTGCACTCAAGAGTTTGACAAATGGTGGAGGGATTATTATAATTCTCAATTTTTCGACGTGCCTTCTTTCACTATCCAACTGACCAGAGCTTTCACCCTTGTGTAGGATAAAACAAAGAAAGGTACTTCAAGACACATCAAAGAAATCCAAGCATTCCAGAAGTACTTTGAAACTGCCTACAGGCCCAACGAACTTAGTCGAACCATAAGCGAAGCAGCTGTTACTTTGAAAGAAAAATTTACAAGAAAACTGGATGAGTCAAAACTACCTTCATACATTCGACCAGATCAACGCTATGAGATAGCTTTTAACCTCTATCCACCAAATTTTCCTCCTCTACCATCTGCTGAATTTGGTGTGGCTTTCAGCCCTCCATTTCCAGATTGGTTCACTTGTGGGGATTCCATGAAACTTCTTCACCAAGAATATCAAAAACGTGCTAAGCGAGTGGTTCCTACTAAGTACACCTTGGACAATTTCAAAGGTCACCTTCATATTGACATGGAACACGTTCGCGTGGAAACTCCAATATATGAAGGTGTGGAATGGGGAGATACTCGACACCACTTCTTTTCATTTAAACATATATGTATCTTTTGACTTGTGTTTAACTTTTCCCTTTTTTCTTAGCCACGAAAATTCCTGTCAAGAAGTCAGCTATCGTCGAAGCGTCAACTGCAGAGGGCCTGGAAGACCCAAAAGATACTACCAAGAAGCCCGTGACGAGGGTATGGTTTCGCCTTTTCATTGATCATAATCCTTATACACTATTATTTTCCTGAGACATACTAATGAAATCTCTTTTTGTTTTACAGGGAAGTCGGAGACCTCCTTCGACGCCAAAGAAAAGAAAGGAAAAAGAACCCGATGCTCAAGTTGTTGAATCTGATGATGGTGACGAATCACCCGACCAGACCAAGCCTTCAAAATGGAAGAAGAAACTTTCAAAGCCTCAACAGTCCAAACCTCCTGCCTCCAAAATATTGGAGAAGACTCCTCATGAAAATCCTGTTGATCAAGTCACCCCAGCTCCAGTCGAAAGTGAGAGTTCTAGTCTCAAGACCGAAATTCCCAAGTTATGGTTTTTTTTGTAACTCGACAGTTAAAGGCATTTTTTCCTTGTGATAAATTTGTTGACTTCTCTATCCTCCAGGTTCTTGTCGACACTCATGGACATCCTATTGTCCAAGTCCTTCCAAAAACTAGTAACGATCCCACTTACAAGCCAACAAACGTCTCCAAGCCTTCTCCTAAGGATTCGACCAAAGAATCAGCCACTGAGGTGAATCAGCCTACCGCTATTTCTAAAAAACTTCAAGATGTAGTTGAAGAAGAAACTGGTCCTGAGGATGATATCTTAGTTGATGTTGGTGGGGACACTGTGATGCCCACTGCAGCACTCACAACAGAAGGTGATCTTGAAGATAACTCCCCCATTAATTTAAAGGATGTTGACGAAGAGAAAGATGAGGAGGTTGAAACTGATGACGAAGAGGAAGAAGAGAAAGAAGGTGAAAAACCAACAACTCCCAAGGTTGCTGCGAACGAAGAAGGACAAAACAAAGAAGGAAACCTTGATGATCATCTCAAAATTGCTTCAACCACCACTACTTCTGCCCGTCTCTCTCATGAGGAACTTGAGAATTTGAAAGTGCAAAGACCATTAGAATATCTGAAGGCCATGCTTAGTACATGCTATAACTTTGCTGACACCACCAGCAGAAGCTCGACTACTTCAGGGACCATCTCTGGCGTAAGATCCATGGACGAAGTGACGACCCAGATTCGGCAAAAAATCCTCAACATTGATTTGTTTCAATTTCTAGAGAAAGATTCGTCTGCTCAATTCGACCTGAAAAAGATCTTGAAATAAGTCAATGTCCTGGAGGCTCCTCCTGAAGTGACTGATGTTGTCGTGGATCTGACCACTCTAATTGACCTTGTGGTGGCAGATTTCAATCAGCTTCGAGACTATTCGAAAAAACTTGAGAACAAGTCGGAAACACTACTTGCTGAGTAGGATGCTGCTACCAGTTCTACTAACAAAGTCACTGAATTGGAACATGCCTCTGAACAATATAAGAAAGAGGTAGCTAGATGTGACGAAAACATCCTCAAGTGGTAGAAACAAATTGCCGCCCTCCAAAACAAAATTTCTCAAGCTCAGAAACGCAAAGAAGAACTACAACAAGTCAATCAAGATGAGATAGCTAAAGAGATTGAAGTTGGAGTGCATCATGTTGAAAGGGCTCAGAAGCTAGGTAAAGAGATTGAAGAGATTTCGACCAGTAAGGCCCTCTGTGAACGTCGTCTTCATATTTAATGGTCCAATATCCAAGCGTCGAAATTAGCAGCTTACAAGGTGTCAGCAAGAAATGTAGGAACAGGGTTCTTGGTCAAGAAGATACTGATGGCAGCCTGATCCACAAAATCCTCCATGTTCGGAAACAAAACAATCCCATATATCAGCAAGGCAAGCACGATGTTGAAAGCCTTCCAGCTTCCAGGTTTAGCAAAAGAGACGACCTTGTCTACTAGGAACTTTGAAGCAAACCCTCGAATAGCATTCCCTTTAGTATTGAGATTAGCTTCCACATCCTTCTTACTAATGCAAAGAGCTTCAGCAATAAGGGGAAATTTCGGACAACCGCTGGTGTAGACAAAAGGAACCTGACTCTTGATCTCAACCCCCAAGATATGAGAGTACTCCTCAAGTGTAGGTGCTAACTAATAATCCTGAAATGTGAAGCACCTAAGTGGCGGGTCATAGAACTGAAGAAGTGTATGAATGGAAATAATGTTGACTTCAGTGTTGAGGATGGCCAAAAGATTACCATAATCATCTTTGAAAACACCTATGTTATATTCAACCAAACGGGATGCTAAACCTCTCAAAGTCTTCAGCTTAGACTTCACAAACTTGTAGCTAAAGATACCTCGCAACCAGCACTCATCTCCTATGATTATGTCAATAAAGAGTAAGCCTTCGAATAACCTGGAAATGCACATGCAAAAATTAATTGACATGATGAAATGATATGCAACACAAGAATCAAGAAGCCAGCACAGTCTGAATAATTAATTCTGAATAATCTGGATATTTGCATATATAACTCTGTGTCGGTGCAAAAATTTGACGTGCGTGAGAGAACAAAAGGTATGAAGAGTCTTGGTTTCCTGCAAAAACCCAATATCCTCTCACAAATGTGATCTAGACTCACAAAGGTGGTTCCTAGAAGGTCTCCCAGAGTCATAGAATCAAGTGAAAATACCCAACCATAGTGAATTCTCGAAGGAAGAAGGTATTCTCAAGCGAAACTAGTCTGGGTGTGGTTCTCGTGACAAACCAACGCGCAAAATACAGGCATCACGACTATCCACGTTCTATCATGTGTGCATGCTCATGCCTGTGTAGTGGGCTTATCTCTCAAGTAATATCTACCCATCCCAACAACAACAGAAAATATAACAGATATCTAGAATATGTAGCATATGAATATTTAAAGCAGTAAAGAAGTGCAGTAAATAACATAAATATAAAATCAAGTAAAGCATAAAGATAAACACCCAAATAAGCCAGAAAGCAAACAAAACTAGGTGAGACCCTAACTTGCAAGAGCAAGGACTCCTCAGCAGAGTCGCCAGCTGAAGCTGACGGGATTACACCTGAGTGAATCGCACACTCAAAGATATAACAAAGTCGCCACCAAAATTTATTTAGTCCCAAAGGATAGGGAAAATATCGATAAAAACCAAGGGGAAAAGAAACGGGTAAGGGGGTCGGTTATGCAAGAGGAAGGTACTAGCACCTCACGCATCTGTCGTACTCGACAGGAACCGTTTTGCTTACTTCTAGGCTTGGATGGGTCATCTATCTAAAGGCTACTAGCTAAAGAGTAAAGGGAAAAGGAAAAAAATGATCACGAAGGATTGGGCCCCTTGTGCCTACGTATCCTCATAGTGCAATGACGAATTCAGAGCTCCGTAGTTCATGGAACCAAGGAAAGAGGAAGAAGGTGGCTCGCCAAGATTTCGCAATCTCGTGCCTACGTATCCTCATAGTGCAATGAGGAATTCAGAGCCTACGTAGTTCGGAGAACAAAGACAGGAATAGAAAAGGAAATGGTGTCAAAACCAAGAGCGAAAGGAGGTAGGGAGATTCTACTGGGGAAACCCAAAAGGAAATGGTGTCAAAACCAGGAAATAAAGGTAAAGGAATTGAATCAAGGAAATAAAGGAGCAAAAGAAATTGAATCGAGACAAAGTAAGATCCACCGGGGATTCAACATATTAACCAACAGGCAGTGGTTAACCGGAGAAAGACAAGAGTAAGACGCTGAGGGGAAAAAAAGGTTGGTGTCAACAGACGGACTGTAATGAACCAAAAGAAGAGTAATGAACCAAGAGAATGTGCTTGACTCGCAGGGGATCTCAGTATTTTAACTAATAAACAGTGGTTAACCGAAAGAACGGGTGTGGAACCAAATGAAGGTTACGACCCAAAGGATGGGTGTGGAACCAAGCGAAGGTTGTGACCCAAAGGACGGGTGTGGAACCAAGCGAAGGTTGTGACCCAAAGGACAGGCGTGGAACCAAGAGAAGGTTGCTAACCCAAAGGCGTGAATGTTCGAACCAAAATATGGTTACTAACTCACAGGGGTATTGGTTTTAACATAAGGATTATGATTAACCAAAAAGAATGAGTGATTAACCAAAAGAAGGTGATTAACTCAAAAGAAGCATAGTGTGTTAACAGATAGACTGTGATCAACGGAAGAAATGAGAAAATCAGTGTTTTAACTGACATACAGTGGTTAACCAATCAATAGGGAGAGAACCAAGGGAAGGTTGCAAACTTCGTTAGGGATTCGGTGTTTAACAGGAAGAATGTGTTTGACTGAAAGAAATGTTTGAGACTTCGCTGGGGAAGAAAAGCGTTTGGTTTTAACAGACTGACTGCGATTAACCAAAGAAAGAGTGATTAGAACTCTTCTGGGGAATTAACAGACAGTGATTGACAAAAAGAAAAAGTGTTGAACCAAAAGAAGTTGCTAACCTAAGAGACAGTGATTAGGGTGTGAGTGATCAGGGACTGATTCGGCTGGAGATTGGAAGACACTACAGTCTGGAGATAGAGACGATTATTCCAGGCATAGGGTCATTCTTACCCTACCCAAAGTAATCGAAATAAGTGTAGGAATTCTCCACTCTCATTCCTTCTCTAGCACTCAGAGTATAGTGCAGAAATTGAAACCGACAGAGTAACAGCGCCATCTTGTACAGTGCTCCAATGCGTTGTGCACACTTCCGACTCAGCAGGAGATTAAGAGAACAAGGCTCTAAAAGATCCTAAAGTAAAGAAATAGGAAAGATAAACTAATCGAAACAAGGTTTCGGTCAATCAATCAAAGGGAATGAACAAGCCAACAATCTTTCACACGAGTCGAAAGACCGTCAAAGCAAGCGTGAGAAGTAGTGATTATACAAAATTAAATTTACTCAATAAAGAACAAACTTAATGTGATCAAGAATGAATTTGCAAAGTAAGAACAAACATCAATTAGCATGCATCACCAATCATGTTATCGTGTTAACAAAAGTAGGGGTGTTCGCGGTGCGGTTTGGGCGGTTTTGACACTAAAAATCATCTGAACCGCAAGAGAAAAAAGCTTGCGGTTTGGTTTGGTTCGGTTGGATTTTTAAAAAAATCTAAACCAAACCAAACCAAACCAATGCGGTTTTGGTTGGTTCGGTTGGTTCGGTTTTTTACTATATTTTTATTGAGTCATATATACATATATAGAGAACAACATAACTTTGTGTTTAGTCATTTATACATTACCAAATAACAACAAAACTCATCATATTTAGATAAAAACTTCTCATTCAATATACAAAATTCAATTTAAATAAAAGTGGAAAAAATAGTAGTATAAAACAATATCAAAAATATTATAATAAAACAGAAAAATAGAGGAGAATGGAGATTAGAGAAGATGAAAAGGAAAGAACATAAGAGATGTGAGATTAGAGAAGAAATGTGCGATAAAAACATAATTAGAAGAGAAAATAGTAACATAGAAATGAGAAGATGAAAAAGAAAGTGTAGAAGAGGTGAGACGTACATGGCAAAGAAGATGAGAAGAATGTGCAATACTATTAGGAGAGGTTTGAGAAGATTAAAACTGAAAAGCTAAGTGTGAATAAGAGAAAATATTTCGTAATTGTAAGGTTATGGCATAATGGGTTTGAGTTTTGGGTTAGATGTGGAATAAGTGAAGTTTGGGTTGTAACGTAATGCGGTTTGGTTTGGTTTAGTTCGGTTTGCAAAATACAAACCGCAAACTAAACCAAACCATGCGGTTTTGTTAAAAGATGGCCAGAACAAATCCGAACCAAATGCGGTTTTTTGCGGTTTCGGTTTGGTTTAGTTTGGTTTGCGGTTTTCTATTGGGTTGGTTCGGTTTTGAACACCTCTATACAAAAGTGTGCAAGAATCAACATGATTATACAATGTCAAAAATGCAAACAATTCAATAATCGACAAATCGTGCATCAAGGTTTGCATACATGCTTCAAACATAGGTTAAAAATCTCTTAAAACATCCACAAATATCAAGCATACCAAGCCATGGAAGTTAAATGAGGAAAGAAAACCAAACAAGCATGAAAAAGCACAAAAATGGCATTTTGTCACAGTGTTAATCGGTTAACCATATATGGTTAATCGATTAACCTCTTGAAAAGTGCAGAAAACATGAAAAATGAATGGTTAATCGATTAACCATTTTGCGCTACAAATGGTTAACCGATTAACACTGGGACAGTGGCAGAAAAAACAGTTTTCAAAAACACTTCCAACAATTAATCACTTATTTAATTATCCACATGTTATGGCATGCAATTGTTCACGAAAATTACATTAAGTATAAGCAATTAATCATTAATTTAAAGCATCAAACATCAAGATAAACAAATCAAACTATTACATGATTAATTAACATCGAAAAGCCATTGGAACTACATTGCGAATCATGCGAAAGTGATCGAAAACAGTAAATCGAGCAAGAATTCCCAACCTACAAGGCGGAGGATTGCCTTGGTAATTGTTGTGAGAAAAATGTGGTGAGAATAAGCAAAGAAAACCAGAGAATTCCAAGCTTGAGATCAAATCGTAGCGGAACCGATAAAAACGTGAAAAATGCTCCGAATATGAATTTGCACCGAAATGATTGAAACAATCACTTGATTTAAAGTAAAAGCTACTGTAAATCCAGAAATCCAAGTAGAAATGTAGTGGAATTGAGGTTTAGCTCAAGAGAATAACAATTTCGATGTGAAGATTGTTACACCCAAATCGTATAAATTGAGCTTTTGTGTGTGGTTTGGGAAGAAGATGAAGATGAATGTGAAGAAGTTGCCTAAAAATCAGAGAGAATTGAGAGAAATGAGAGAGTGATCAAGTGAAAATAGTGAGAATGGTTGAACCCCCTTTCACAAATGTGAAGGTTTCTTTATATAGAGCGGAGGTTTGGAGTGGGTTAGGTTTGGAGTTTGCTTTGGAGCTTGCTTTAGAGCTAGCTTTAGAGTTAGTTACATCTAACTCACTGAGTCGGAAGTTGACTCAGTTAGTTATTTGTTAACTCATTGGAGCAATCCCAATGCAAGTCCAAAATCCAATGGTTCACATACTTGTAAATGAAGTTACATGGTGGTCTTGATTGAAAATGATGTATTGTAGTAAGTGCAAGTGGATTCTTGAAGTGTCTTGAAGCATCTAGAACACTCCACATGATGCTAGAACCAAGTAGACCCCAAAGGAGTAGAGAAAAAATTGTTGTCATGAAAATGCAGCAGAATCTGCCAAAACGCATGTGTTAATCGGTTAACACAACCAAAACTTGTCCAATTTGCTTGAAAAAGGGTGTTATGACCATGGTTCCGATTTTCGACCTTTTGCTTTGATGAATAGGCATAGAAACCCTTGTATTTTGCTTGTATTGATGATGTGATGACTTTGTAAGGATGTGATTAATCAGGCTTTGAAATCCTCTAAAATTTTGAATATTTCTGCAACAAAACCACAGAGAAAAAATGCTAATACATATGCTGACAATGCGAATGCACACGCTCATGCTAAAAGGTAAAAGGGGAGGTCAAATTTCGGGTTACGACTGTAAGAATAATGGATACATCAAGAAGTTCATGATCTGACTCTCGTTTTTTCTAAAGGATCATTAATATATATTGAATAATAACTTCCACACCAACAAATTGATACTAGAATTAAGTATACCTACCAACTAAACAATAGTTTTCCACTAAATTCTATTCTCTTTACTTTGCAATTTTTTTTAATTTAATTATAAATAAATAAATAAATAATAACTCTCACTTTCCTTTTATTATAAGTAATTTAAATAATTAATTAAAATAAATTAGTCTTGACAAGAATTTATTAGGAGAGAAGTTATAGAATTATAAGTTAGTATGATTATAATACTATATATAATAATTAAGCTTATGTTTAAATAAATTTTGATGTAATATATTTATTAATTTAAAAAATATTATTTATTTTAATTATATAAAAAAAATTATTTTTGAAGGGGTCTTAGACTTGATAATAATAATAATAATAATAATAATAATTATTATTATTATTATTATTATTATTTATATTTAACTAAGTAAATATAAAAGACCAAAAAGAATAATAATATACATAAAAAATAGTATGAAAATATTGAGGGAGTGGATATTGGAAGTTAGTGGGAGAAGTGACACTTAGTAATACTAATAAATCAATATCAAACTTACAAAAATCCACTTAAAAAAACACCCATTAGTCATGTGATATTCACTCCACAAATAGAAAAATCACGCCGCAAAACACAATTTAGTGACGTGAGCAAATCCACTAAGGAGTGTAAGCTGCAATCAGTTGTCATGTGAAAAAACACGTCGTAAATTTGTCACGTGATATTCATGTCACTAATATGTACATAGTGATAGGTGCAAAAATCACCACCATCACCATCTCTCTTCACGTTTTAAACCACGTTTCTTAAAACCACCAAAAACAAAGCTTGAAAATTATCCGTTCTCCATCTTTTTCATACCTTTATCACAATATTCATGAAAACAACATTCATCCTTCATTCTCATTGACCGTCATCAGTCTCACAACTTTATCTCTATACAATAAAGAACATACACATAACAACATAAAACTTTCCCTTTCAAAAATCAAAACCAAAACAACAAGAAAGAAGTAGAAGGAAAAGAGAGTGAACTCAATCGAAATAGAAAAATACCTGTAGCATTTACAACAGTGGTTATGCCATCATATCTATTGGTTGCATGCAGTAAGTGTGAGGATAGCTGAACTATTTGACTTGTTTGAAGTTGCAATGACCGATTTTTAAAAGTTGTGCACCGACGTGATTAGGAGAAGAGGGATGGACTTTGATTTGCAGTGAGGAAGAAGAAAGGAGTGAACTCGATTTGTGGCAGCGATGGAAGTTAAAGAAGGGAGGGGTTTGATTGAAAGAGGTTGTGAGGGTGGTTATTGTTAAGAGAATTTTAGTAATTCAAGTGTTGTAATCGATTACCACAGGTGTGTATCCAATTATAGGCATGCCAAAAGATCAAATAAGATGAAGAAAAAAGTGATTTTGGCATTGGTGTAATCAGTTACGCATTCAGAGTAACCGGTTACCACTGTTTCTGTTTTTAGAGTTTTTAGCAGCTGTAATCGGTTACAGGTTTTGTGTAACCGGTTATAGGTTCGAGAATCCAGTTTTTCAGTTATTTGATGTTGTAACTTGTGTCCCAATCCACTTGTAATATTTTAAATACCTTAAAGGTATTGTTATCAATATTAATGTGAAAATATTCTAACCCTCAATTACTCTCTCTAATTATAATTCTCTCTCTCTCTCTCTCTCTCTCTCTCTCTCTCCACATTCAACTTCTCTATTATTCACTAATCTTGTGATTTCAAGTTCTAACATTTTGCATCAAGAGTTTGGTTCTGATCCACAAACACCTAGTCTGCAACATGGATTTTGTATCCAATGAAAGAATCCATGCAAACCTAACCATCCTTGATACAAAGAGTTACGACAAATGGTGCAAACAAATGAAGGTATTGTTTGGCTACCAAGATGTTCTTAAAGTGATCAAGAATGGGGTGAATCCTCTTGTCGAAGGTTCAACAAATACACAACGAGCAACGCATAAGGAAGATAATAAGAAAGATTTCAAGGCACTATTTTTTATTCATCAATGTGTGGATGGTGACAATTTTAAAAAAGTTGGTAATTGGGAATCATCAAAGTAAGCGTGTGAAATCTTAGAGAAGGCATACATAGGGGCTGACAAGGTGAAGGTGGTGAGGTTAGAAACTCACAAACGTCAACTTGAATTGATTAAAATGGAAGAGAAGGAGACCATCAACAATTTCACAACAAGAATCACTCGATTAGTGAATCAAGTGAAGGCGAGTGGAGAAATAGTCATAGAGTAGTATGTTGTCTCGGAAATCTAGTGTTCTTTAACACTAAGATTTGACAACGTGGTTGTAGCAATTGAGGAATCGAAGGATCTTGTGACGATGAGTAAAGAGGAGCTGCAAAGCTCTCTTGAGGCTAGTGAGCAAAGGTTGAAGGAGAGAAATAATGATAAGGCAAAGGCAGAGATTGTTTTGCAAGCTCGTTTCAATGAGAAGGACAAGAGATAGAAAGGAAAATGGCCCATGAAGAGTAAAGGGAATTCTCATAATTTTGGTGAAAGAGAGTCCAAAAACTCCAAGAATTTGACTTGTCAAAGGGGTGAGAGAAGCTGCAACAAAAAATGGTGGTCAAGGCAACTTTAGAGGTGAAAGGAAGAGGATTGACAAAAGCAATGTGTAGTGCTTTAACTGTCAACGGTTTGGTCATTTTGCAAAAGAGTGTAATGCGAACAAGAAGGAAACTAAAGGGGCTAAATGTAAGGTTTCAAGATAAGATTTTGATGAGGAGAATACACTCTTGTTCATGATCATGGAAGGGGAATGCATAAATAATAGGTTGCAGGACGGCAGCAGCAGCCATTTTGGAAACACTGCAGAGGCATGTTGTAACCTGTTATTGTTGGTGTAAGCCCCAGAGGCCAATACTTTTGGTACTTGTATCGAATTATTTATTAATAATAAAAGGCATTTATTTATTATGTTTTTTTCCAAAATAATAAAGTCCCTGGAATAGATAGTCCGTTTGATGAAATATTAAGTGTGACTTAATCATGAGATCCCATTAAACATAAGGCCATTATTCTTAAAGTATCTGTAGTCGAGCTTTACTGTGAAGAGGGATAACCTTAAAGCATTAAGAGTATTATGTAGATAGACTGATAATCACATCTCATGGATCATTGATAAGGAGTTATCAAGTCTTAGCATAGGTATGAATATTAGGAGTAATATTTATACTGGATTGACCCGCTATGAGAGCACTACATAGAATGTTATGCAAAGTGTCATAAGTTACTTTCATGGTGATAGTAGTGTATACCACCCTTCGACCTGAAACCGCTATGGAACCTAAATGTAGAGTCGAGTACTTTATTACTGATCTAACATTGTGCGTAACTTGATAACCATAAAGACAATTGATGGGTACTCCACAAAGCATGCTGAGGGACATGAGTGACATGGATGGAATTTGCCCATCCTACATAACAGGGTAAATGTCTAAGGGCCCAATATTGAACTAGACAAGGATGACACGGTATATGCCTTGTGTACAATATAGACATAAGGGCAAAAGGGTAATTGTACACACAAGTATTATCACAAAAGGTTTTGTCAAATCACATGACATTTTCGTGACTTGAGTAGTAGTGATGTATTGCTAGATACCGCTCACTGTTTATTAGGTTAAACGTGTGATTTAATATAATTGCCAACGTCGCGAAAACCTACAGGGTCACACACATAAGGACAGATTGATGAGAGGTAGAGTAAATAAGCAACACTGTAAGGTACGGTGTACTTAAGTAAATGTAGAACACCATAAGGTACGATGCACTTAAGTAGAATACGAAATATGGTGAGGTGCCACGTGCTTAAGTGATATACAGTACACCATAAGATATGGTGTACGTGCACTTAAGTGGGACTTTTAGGTTGCAGCCCACACAAGTTGTTCTATAAGTAGAACCCTTGTGCAGAAGCATTGATACTTAATAAAAAGTTTGGTCTGTGAAACCATAATCGTATTCTCTCTCACTCAAAGCCTTCAATCGTAGCAGCTAGCACTAAGACTGGAGGAATTTGTTTGTGTGGACTGAGTAGAGGCGTTGTTCATTATTCAACGCTCGTGATCACTTTTTCGATTCAGCATCAAAAGTCTGATCGCCATAAGAGATAACCGTTCTATCACTGATCATGCCCATTCGTAAGGATCATTAAAGGGAAAATTTTAATTTCCAATGCATTTTTAATCACGTTTTCCCTTCAGTTATGTAAAAGATGTAACAGTTTACAAGAAGGAGAAAATGTCACGACGAGTACAAAAGGTTCAATTTAGTGCCATGGAGAACAAAATGAAGTTTGCGAATTACACCACTCTATTGACCGATGGGATCGGTGATGTTTTGATCGTGAGAAAAGATGGTGGACATTCCTTGATCAAAGATGTGTTGTACATCCCAGGAATCAAATGTAACCTTCTAAGTAATGGTCAATTACATGAGAAGGGTTACAAGATTCACATGGAAAACAAGGGGCTACGCGTTATGGATGCAATTTGGATTTTGGTACTTAAATCTCCTATGGCTGCCAATAAAACCTTCAAGGTTGAGCTGGAGGTTATGAAGCAATGATGTCTTGCTACAACAGTGAGTCGAGAAAAGTGGATATGGCATTATCGTCTTGGGCATCTGAATTTCCGAGATCTCAAAGACTTGCAAAAGTACAAAATGGTAACGGAGTTGCCATCGATCAACATACCAGCTAAAATTTATGAAGAATGCATGCAAGTGAAGCAAGATAAGGGTAAATTCAGAATGGATGCGGGTTGTAGAACCAAAAATCACCTTGAGGTGGTGTACTCGGATGTTTGTGGACTGATGCAAGTAGATTCCATTGGTGGAAATATATATTTTGTCACATTCATCGACGATCATAGTAGAAATCTACGTATATACTTAATCAAGAGAAATGATGAGGTATTCAAAGTGTTTAAGAAGTTCAAGTCCATGGTTGAGCAGAAATACGGTCACATGCTCAAAGTTCTCAAAACAGATATGTGAATATGTCTCAAAAGACTTTGAGAGGTTTTGTGATCAAGAAGATATTATACAAGAGGTTGTGCCACCTTACACATCGCAACAAAATGGTGTTTCCGAAAAGAATAATCAATCAATCATGAATATGGTAAGAAGCATGTTAAAGGGAAAAAAACTTGCCGAAAGTGTTATGGGGAAAAGCGGTATCAATAACTTCCTATTTTTTAAATAGGTGTCTAACAAAGAAGCTTGAGAAGGTAACACCGGAAGAAGCATGGTCGAGATTCAAACCGAATCTGAACCATTTGAGAGTTTTTCGTTCTGTAGCGTATTGACATGTTACCGGGTAGCTTAGAAAGAAGTGGGATGATAAGATAGAGTTGGTTATACTTGTAGGGTATCACTCTACCGGTGGTTATAGTTTTGTGTGATGTAGCAAACCGAAGGATTTTGATCAGCTTAGCATACAGTCTTTAGCAATAGGGCCTTATATGATCATATCTTTTGTAACACCCCAGTTTTAATTAAATTTATTTTAGTTAAGTTATTTGTGAATTCTTTGTGATTTATATGTGTCTTAATGGATAAATAAGAGGGTAGGGGTGCATGTCCTATAGATAGAGGTGTAGAAAATAAGTTGTGACTTATTGGATTCGATAGAAATTATTTAGAATCTTAATAATTAAAATAAAGAGTATTTTAATTGAATGGAAAAATAAGTGTGATGTGGGTGTGTGACATTGAGAAGGGAGTGTGAAATGTAATTAGAAGTTGCTAGATTTTATTTAGAATTATTTTACTAATTAAAATAATGCTCAATTTTTATTATTTAAATAAAATAGTGAGATAAAGGGAAAATAGGAGTTTGTCGAGATATTGAGGACAAGGTGAGGATTAACAAAAAATGTAAGGGTAAGGTAGGAATATCCTAGTGAGGTAATTAAGTTTCTATTTTAAAAAGAGAGTTAAGAGGAAAAAGTTTTATCTGTACGTACAAAAAAAAGTGAAAAGAGGCAAGAAGAGAGAAATAGCTAGGACAAAGAGAAGAACAAAAGGAGAGCTAGAGCTTGGGAGAAGAAACCATAGAGATTGCTCGCTTTTGCGGGGATCACAAGGTAATGGGGAGAATAACTTTAATAAAGGGTATATGCATGAAGGGTAGGGTAGAGGAGTCTTTAACCTCCAATAGGGTTTGTTTATCCGTTGATTCTTGATGAATATATGATTACGAATATGTTGTTATATGCATTAATTTTAATTGCAATGGTATTTGTTGTTATATGCATTAATTTAAATTGCAATGGTATTTTGTTGTTATAAGATTGTGCTCTTAAGTTTTGATGCGAAACTGGGACTTTTAAAGTATGAACAATTCTGGTTTTTTTTTTAGTTAAATCAATGTAATAACATGTTAGATTATTAGGAATTAAGATGTTACAGTTTGGTATTCATGTGCTATAAGTTTATGGACATTTTAGGGTGCTTGGGATTGAATTTGAGAAGCTTTTGGACAATGCTAAATCACGTTTCAAGGTTCTGTTAACTTCGTCAGGCGAGCCCTAGGCAAGCTGGTCACATTGGGTCTTCTCCAAGAGTTTTTACAACTATATCTTTGCAATGGAAAGGACATCCGAGCGGTAAATTCTCAATTTCTCGTTGTTCCTTGCAGGAGTTTTTACAACTATATCTTGGGACAACTCTTTACAACCATGTTGGATGTTATTGCCTCGCCGGTGCACCTCAGGCTCAAATATCATAACTTGCAGGGAGAACCAGCCACTATTAGTGTTGACCTAGAGGAAGCAAAGATGATATACTAGGACCTCCAAAAAGATCAAGGTGAAGGCATGGCCATGGAGATCAATGTCGCTTCTCCCATAGGATAACTTAATAGGATGGGCATCCGTCTTCCAAAAAGTGGGAACGAAGGAATAAGCGGCGAATAAGCCACCTGGTTATGTGTCCTATTCGTTAATCATATCAAATACCATGATTTTGCCATTTATCTCTTGTATAAGTGTGTGTATATATATATATATATATATATATATATATATATATATATATATATATATCGAACAATAATAAATAAAATGATGCTTTTTGAATCATTCTTTTCTTTATGATTATGCATAGTTATAGGAAATTCCGGGTACGA
Organism: Lathyrus tuberosus; assembly: GCA_022829125.1. NCBI lineage: Eukaryota > Viridiplantae > Streptophyta > Magnoliopsida > Fabales > Fabaceae > Lathyrus > Lathyrus tuberosus. Next base: position 16,512,038 of record JALAZF010000031.1, read on the forward strand.
CCAAGAATAACTATGCCTGATGCACAAATAAAGTTAGGGGTACTATCAGATAAGCTTTTCACGTCCAAATAAAGCAATCAATTTCCTATCTAAAGTTAGGGGTGCTATTAGAGACGCTTTACACGTCCGACATAAGTAACCAATTCCCCACCTAAAGTCAAGGGTGTTGTCGGAGACGTTTTGCACGTCCCGCTAAAGCAATCAATTTCCCACCTAAATTCAGGGGCGTTGTCGGAGAGGCATTGCACATCTGAGTAAATAAATCAATTTCATATAGGCAATAACGACTCGCCCTGTCTACTTCTGATTGAGTTTTCATCTGGCAGGGGAAGGGGAGTCGGCCTTTAGCGTGGAATGACTCTAGTGACGTTCAATAAGCTTTGAGGGAATACCTTGTAAGTTCACAAAGTTCTAGAGCTATGCACCCAGTATCCTACAAAACGCCTTAAAATATGTAATAAACAGAAATAAAACTCATATTCCTTCTTTCATTATCACAATTACATCAAATAAACTTCGAGGGAATACCTTGTAAGTTGATAAAAGGTCAGTAGCTATGCACTAAGGATCATACAAAATGATTTAAAATATTTATGCCCAATTAACTTTGATGGAAGACTTTGAAAGTTCGCAAAGATCCGGAGCCATGCACTCAGGATCATATAAATACATCCCAAGCAGTTAACAACAAGAATTTCATTCCATAATAAGTATTTTCACATACTTTTGCATTACAATGTGCTATAGAAATAGTACACAAAAAAAGGAAGACAAAATAGGCTTTTTCGTCCCGTACGTTTTGGTCAGGGTTCATTTTGGTCCTTTAATTTTTAAAAGGGTCATTTTAATCCCTCAACTGTATTAAATGTACCACGTTTACCCTTTTGAGATAAAACACAGTAATGGTGTTAAACTTGACAATGTCAACTGCCATGTCAGCGCCAAATAAGACAACTTCTTCTCTAAAAACGTCGAAGTGAGAAATGTTTCCCTTCATCTTCTTCTTCTGTGTATTAGGGTTCCGTTTCCTTCTTTTTCAGTAAAATCACGACTATGTGAGTTACAGTTCTGAATTAGGGTTATGTTGACGCTGTAAAACATCGATTGTGAAGAGTAATGGCGCATAAAAGCTCAAGTCTGTCGCTAAAGGGGTTTGGGTATGGTGGAGTTGTGAGTTACAATTCTGAATCTAGGGTTGATTCTTCATCTTCGAAAAGTCAATGGAGACCTAATTGTTGGTGTGGTGATTTTGCTGTACTCAGAAGGGCAAAAATCGTAAAAAAAATTGAGAAGCAGTTTTGGGGATGTCCACATTATAAGGTACGATATATGTTGTTAAGTTTGCAATTGCGATTTTACACATTGAGTAATGTTGTATGTAACATGTGCAGGGGAATACAAGTAATGGATGTGATTATTTTGATTGGTTATGTGCTAAAATGAAAGATGACAGGGACATGTTCATCAAGAATCAAAAACAGAGGTTGGAATGCTTAGCAAAGGAGAAAGAAGACTTACAGCAGAAATTGATTAAGGTTGAAGTATTAGTTGAAGAACTTGAGGGGGCTGTCAATAACACAATGAAGTGGAAGACATTTTGAAGAAATTCATTTTGTGTTGCTTTTAGTGTATTAATCTACAATTTCTTAATGTAATTATGAGATCAATGAAATGGAATGAATGAGTTGTATTTGTAAAATATTGTTTTATGAGATCAATGAAATGGAAATGTGCAATGTTGTTTATTACATGTATGTTGTTTATAATGGTATAATGTCACCTAACTGGTATAATTTGGTACCAAAACACAACAGCATATAAGCCAAATAAGTATTTCATTATAGTACCAGTAGTCATAACAGAATTGTCATATAAGGCTTACAACATTGTACCAAAACATAGACCTAAACATAGTACCAATAGTATTAACTGAGTTATCATATAAGGCTTACAACATTGTACCAAAACATAAACCTAAACATAGTACCAGTAGTCATAACAAAATTTCCATTTAATGCTTACAACATTGTACCAAAACATAACACTTAAACATAGTACCAATAGTATTAACATAGCAGCAAAACATAAGACAACATATTGTATCTATTTTTTCTTCTTGCTCGCTTGAGATGAAGTGAGCCTAGTTGTAGGGCCTGCCACATTCCTTGATGCAGTTAACCTAGTTGTAGAGCCTGGTGAACCAAAAGCTTCTAGTTGGCCTCCTAATGGGTAACTTCTTGACTGGAGTCCTGGAACCACTTGCTCTAGCCTTGGTGTGAGCAGCAGATTGTTGTGTCTGAGCCTGAGAGTGTTATGTCTGAACCTGAGTTGGTTGTGTCTGAGCAACAGTTGGTTGTGTCTGAGCAGTAGTTGGTTTTGTCTGAGCCTGTGATTGTTGTGTCTGAACCTGAGTTGGTTGTGTCTGAGTAGCAGATTGTTGTGTCTGAACCTGAGTTGGTTGTGTCTGAGCAGCAGATTATTGGGTCTGAGTAGCAGATTTTTGTGTATGAGTTGGTGGATGCTTGCAAGTAAGCTTGTTATGACCAGTTTTTTTGCACTTACTGCATTTAATAAGGAGCCCATTCCTCCTTAGTTTTCGATCTGAGCCATCAACTTCACTTTGCTCCAAATTCCTTTTCTTTTTTGGCCTTCTTGGCATTTTTCTAAAAACTGGTGGTTGCACATCATTGTAGCTGGTCCTTTCCCATATATTAGAACCATTAACAGGATATATGACATGGATGTATACCTCCAGATATCTGCCTTTTTTTACAAATCTGGTATGTAATTTTCTATCTTGAAGTTTCTACTTTTCATGGAAGCAATTGCATGCACAAATGGTAAAGCTGTCAGCTACCATTTCCTACATGTACAACTGAAATCTTGCAAGTTGACACTGTACTTATCTCCAGCATTTTTTAGGTGTCTAACCTCAAAGATATGTCCAGCTGCCATTCTGGAAAACAATAGAAAATATCATCATAACATTATGAATAAATAGAGCATATCATTGTGAGTAAACAGAACATAACATTATGAGTTTACCTAGCAATTCACATGTTGGTGTAGTCACTAATCCTTGCAATCCTAATAGCCAATTACATAGCAGTTTATCAAAACATGGCCAAATCTCAAAACATAGCAGTTTATGAAAACAAATGCCAATACTAATACAGAAACCAACAATACCTCTTCATTATGTTGGGCAAAGGAGATTGGAATCATTTGGTCATTTGGATCTCTTCCTATGGCTGTCAGTATTTATCCTCCACATGACCCCTTCAAAAAATAGCCATCAAGCCCAATTATGGGTCTACATAATTTGAAACTCTCTTTGCAAGCCTTGTAACAGATGTAAATCCTTAGGAAGTGAGGCCTATTGTCAGTTGCATTGTCTGGACCAGGATTTGCAGGTTGAACATTAATCTTGACAGTTGATTCAGGATTTTTTTTAAGGATTTCATGTGCATAGTCATAAATTCGTGTATACTGTTCTAGAAATGACCCATCAACCAACCCTCTTGCTGCACACCTATCCCTAACAGCCTTAGTCTTGTTTACACCAACATTTCATTTCCTTTGGTTTTTTCCTTGATGTCCCTAATTTTCAAATTTGGATTATCTTTCAAAGAGTTTTTAATTCTTTTACCTAACCACTTTGAAGTTATGAGCTTCACATTATATGATCTACTACAGTTATGCTTATCCACCAATTTCCTCAATTGCCAAGAATCTTCATTTGGTAACTTGCCATGGTATGCATTCCATTCACACCCTTCTTTACATATCACTCTCACCATTTGTTTATCATTTTTAGAGAACCTCAAATCCCTACCAGACTGAACAAAATATGAAGTAATTGCCTCTTTAAAATCATTATTTGTTGCAAAATAGGTTCCTAATTCCCATTTGTAGTCTGACATATTCTTGGCCATTTTGAAAATAGGATACTTCTTCTTATGACAGTTACTTTCATAATCAGATTCACACATACTCTCCAATTCCTCACTATCACATACACCCTCATCTTCACCTTCCTTACTACCTTTTTTGCTAGCACTTTCACCTTCCTCACCTTTACCTTTACTTACTGCCTCTTTGTCATTACCCAACAGATTTTTAATATCCTCTTCCACTAAACCATCACTGTCTTTATCAGATTCTTGATACACGCCATCTAAGGCACTATCATATTGGAAGCTCCCATCATCACTACCACTCATATCCTTAGCCACATCAAGGTCAACATTAATATCCCCTTCCTCACCCTCACTCATATCCTCAGCCCCATCAACCTTAACATTATTATCTCCAACCTGACACTCACTCATTTCCTCAGGCCATCAACCTCAACATTATTATCTCCAACCTCACCCTCACTCATAACCTCAGCCCCATTAACCTCAACATTATTATCCCCTTCCTCAGCCCCATCAACCTCAACATTATTATCTCTAACCTCACCCTCACTCATAACCTCAGCCCCATCAACTTCAACATTATTATCTCCAACCTGACCCTCACTCATTTCCTCAGGCCCATTAACCTAAACATTATTATCTCCTTTACCATTCACAACTTCTTCAACCAGTTTTCCAATGACATCCTCAGTTTCATCGACATTAACTACCTCCTTAACTATGTTTTCAGGCTCATCTGCAATAGGTCCATCATAATAATCAGGTTTAGAAACTGAATGTTTCACATTCAAATGAACAACCTATGTACCTTACATAAATCAACTATCTCTAAGGAACCTTTATCATCAGTCAAAGTAAACAAACCAAATGTTGGGTCCTTGTATATTATTGTTCCAGCATCCTCATATCCCAGTTCTTTAACAATCCCTAACACCTCAAAATAACTCCATTTATCAACATCACACATCACATCAGTAACCGAACTCCCATAACTTGACTCATCATCCCCTTCGAAATAACCCCCATGGTGTATAACTACATGAACATATTCATCCATAACAAACTTAAAAAGTACAACATTTGGAATTAGGTACACAAAACCCTAAACACATGATAAACCCTAAAATGAAAATACATACAAACCCTAAAATAGAAATGGGTGAAGATTAAAAACAAGTAAGATGACATTACCAGTATTCTGGAAAGAAATCCCTTGTCTTCGTGCTTTAAGGCGTTCTTCACTTCGTTCGTCAGAATCGTCTTCCTTGTTCACTTCGTTCGTCAGACACAATCCCTAGAGTGAGTTTCAGACAACTGTGACATTAAAGTGAAAAATCTGAATGCATCCCTTGTATATATCACAATACATTATGTCATCAACAACCTATATACGTGTAAGCCAACATTGCCATGTCATAAAAAACTTATACACGTGTGTGCCAACATTGCATCTCGGTTGACTTTGGGACCAAATTGAACCCTACCCAAAAGATAAGGGACGAAAAAGGGTATTAAGCCAAAAAGGAAATGGAAGGCCACAATAGGTCTAATTTCTTTAGAGAAACAATTTCCCCGTCTTGAACTTCTTAATCAAGGGGGATTTTCTCCCTAGAAAGCATCAAAGGGCGGAGGAAGTGTTCCACTTGATGCAAAGCATTTTTAAATGACCACGAAACCGCCTCAAGGGTGGAACTTGTACATCTATCCAATTATAGAGTCAATAAAGCGTTTTGGGAATGCGAGAAATCTAATTCTTTTTTAGTAGACCTTAAACTGCTTTGAACAATTGATATAGCTTGATCCTTTGAGCCAGGGTACTCAGATCTTCATCGAAGATAAACCTAGAAAGGTTATCCAAGTAAGCACGGTCCTCACCTAAAGAAGGAGGTTAGGGACCCTTGGTAGAACGGGAGCTAAATTTCGTCAATAGAGGGTGGGCAGTCAGACTTGGGACATTCTGTAAAGTAAGCGGGTTCTACGCATCAATGTTATTCTTGACCAAATGTATTCTCCGCCTTAGAAGTTAAAACTTATCTTCATTATCCATACATGTTGCATACAATTATGGGTAAAACAAATACATGAGAGATATGCAAATAAAAAATGTGAGAAACAAGAAGATTTTGTGGCTTACCAAAGATGGGTTTTCTCTCTTCCTGGGAGCGGGCGCTAATGAGCACTTGGACTTCAATAAGGCACTTCAAACGTTTCTTATCAACCTCTACTACTAAGGTAACTCCCCCTATATATCCTAGATTATTGATAAACCTCATTAACTGACCCTTCTGTTACCAACCCTCGTCGGGGAGATCCTTTTCATTATATATGTAAAGATGATTACCCGAAAGAAAGTGACCCTCGGTCCAATATTTGGAGAACAAGTCAGCACATTTTCCATCCACTCTGTTGCCGATGTCACAAATTACAGTTTGAGCTTTAAGGTTGACAGGGGTTACCGGAAAGAACTGGCCCTCGAAGGATTGAAACTCTGGAAAAGGTTTAAAGCTGTAAATAGTGGACTTGAAGTAGAGTAATCCTCTACCCCTAGTCCAGGATTCCAGATCACGTCGACATCTGAATATATGAAAGAAAAGAACCACTGAAGGTTCTATATTTAAATTTTTGTGCCAATACTGATAGACTTTCACGTATGCTCAACATGTAGGATATGGTTGTGAAGGAGTCAGGCCAAATGTTTCAGAACCTTTATCTCAAAGATAATGAAGAGGACACAAATACCCATTGTAGAAAAAGAACATTCATAAAAAGGAATGAAGCAAACGCCAAACTTGTCACATATTATCTCGTCCTTAATATGACTCAAAATTCCCCAATCGGAAGGCATACTAACTTTTGTAAAAGAATTGTCAAGGCCACTTGCTCTAAAAAAAGCAAAAATAGTAAACATGATTCATCCAAGAAAGTGGAGTACTGTTCTAGGAATGGTGAAAACTTTTTTGTGTTTTCTTGCTCATATCACACTAACTTTACATTGCAGGAAAAGGAATGCTAAAGAAGAAAGTAACTGCTAAACTTGAGAAGAAAGGCTCTGAAGAAAAAGACACTTACCATTCTAAAGAAGATTATATTCTAGCATGCAAATAGACTCCATAAAACACATCAAATCCCTCACACGAAACAATCAAGAGTTTTGGTTCCCAAGTTTCATAATGATGATATCTCCAAAAAGACCGTTGAAGTTTGGTACATTAAATGCACAATTCCCTAAAAGAAACTAAAATGTTTCTCATTCGCCTATCTTAAGGTGATTAAAGAGTGGTTAACATCCAAGGCTGAAGTATCAAGCCATTTTCTATCTATACATTGATAGGGCTTGAGGGGAAACTATTATGCGCCGACCATATCGACCCTGGCCGACCACCAAAGAAAAGTCTCACTCCTTTCAAAATCTTCACATCACGTGAAGATTATCATCCTAATGATCATAAGAGATCTTAATTGCATGTGCATCTAATGACTCTCCACAAATCACGACTAACAAATAGCTAGTTTGTTATTTCCCTTTATGTATAAATAGAGAAGGCACCAAATTGAGGTAACATGTTTCAAATTCAATTTCAATTCACTCTTCTTCCTCATATATTGACTTGAGCATTGGAGTAATAACCTTGCATGTTCCCTCACTCCATCGCATTGGAAGCAGCAATCTGCCATCACTGTTGTTCCTCTCCTAATTTCTAGTTCCAAAATGGAACAATAAGAAACAAACATAAGGATCGTGGCAATATGTTATCTAATAACGAGTAGCATCTTCCATGCATTACTAGATATCAAATTTCTCAATATCAATCCCCAACTTAATGAAATAACCATATGTTAATTTCAAGTTTAAATGAAGTGATATTTCTCAAAATATATAAATAATTAAATATGTGCACATAACAAAATGAGAAAAATCAAGTTGAATAAGAGTTTCATCCAAATAACAAAAGTTTACAAAATGAAAATCACATCACGGAACCAAGTCTCGTCCATACTACATGACCCTTAAAATTCTTTGGTGGCACGCCTTTAGTTAAATGATCAACAATCATCAATATTTTTCTAACATGTTCCATGGCCATTTTATTTTATTTACTGCATTCTCTTACAGCTAAATACTTGACGCCGATGTGTTTACTTCGACTTTCACTTTTGTTGTTCTTAGCCATAAAAATCGCAACATAGTTGTCATAATAAATCTTCAATTGCCTTGAAATAGAGTTAACAACTCTAAGCCCAAAGATGAAACTTCTTAACCATATACCATGCGAGGTAGCTTCAAAACAAGAAACAAACTCAACTTCCATAGTTAAAGTAGCAGTCAAAGTCTGATTTGCACTTCTCAAATATATAACTTCACTAGCTAACATAAAAACATATCCTGGTGCTGATTTTAGGGTATTAATGCAATCAGAGTACTCTGAATTAGAGTATCCAATTAATTCTAAATTATTTGTTCATTTGTACATAAACGTGAACTTCTTTGTTCCCTGAAGATATCTCATCACCTTCAGATTTCTAGTGGTTAACACATAAATTACTCTGATATATTCCTAAAAATCCATTAACAAATGCAATGCCAGGTGTGGTGCAAACCTGAGCATACATAAGACTTCCTACAACTGAAGCATATGGATTATTCTTCATGAGTTCCCGTTCAAAATCATTTTGTGGGTATTAACTTATTTCAAATCTATCATCCTTCACGATAGGAGCCACACTTGGTGAACAATCTTTAATATTAAATCTCTCAATAATTTTATTAATATAGGCCTCTTGGGACAAACCTAAAATGCCCCTATTTTAATCTCTATGGATCTTAATGTTAATTACATAAAATGCCTCTCCCAAGTCCTTCATATCAAAATTCCTTGAGAGGAATTGTTTCACCTCATATAGCATATTGTTATCATTTGTCGCAAACAAAATATCATCCACATATAACATAAGAAAACAAAAATGACCCCGACTAACCTTATGGTATATACATTGATCCATGACATTCTCTTCAAAACCAAATGAAGTTATTACCTCCTGAAATTTTAAATACTATTGACGAGAGGCTTGTTTCAACTCGTAGATGGATTTATTAAGCTAAAAGACTAAGTTTTCACCTTCACTAGAGGAAAATCCTTCAGGTTGTTTCATGTAAACTACTTCCTTTAGACATCCATTTAGGAATGTTGTTTTCACATCCATTTGATGTAACTCAAAGTTAAAATGAGCTATCAATACCATAATGACTCGAAAATAATCTTTCTTAGAGATAGAAGAAAAGGTATTTGTGTAGTCAATTCCTTGTCTTTGAGTGAATCCCTTGCCAACGAGTTTTGCCTTATATCTCTCAATGTTGCTTCGCGAGTCTCATTTTGTTTTAAAGACCCATCTACATCCATTGGCTTTTACACCATTAGGCAACATGACAAGATCCCCAAACTTTGTTTGATGCCATTGAATTCATCTTCTCTTTCATAACATTGTGCCACAAATTTGATTCCTTATAACTCATGGCTTATTTAAACATTTCATAATCATTTTTGGCTCCCATGTTGTAGTTCGATTCTTGTAGATACACCAAAACTTCACTAGGAATTGCTGACTTTCTGACTCTAGTAGATATTTTCAATGTTATCTCGTTATCTTCTTGAGGATCTTGTTGTTCAATCAGTTCAATAACAGGTTGTTCAATATTATCTTGATGTTCCTCATCAACACCATGATCTACATGATCAGTTTCAGTAACTTATGGAAGCTTAATTGTAGTTTTTTGTCCATCTCTTTGTACTTAAGGAGTTTGAACAACAATCAACTTGCCACATGATTTAGAAAGTTTAGCCTCATAGTGATCTTTCTTAGAAGTTATACATTTGAGCTAATCACTCCCACTAATCAAGTCATTTTCAAGAAATTTTTCATTTCTTAATTACACAATCCTAATTTTGAGTGATGGACAATATAGTCTATAACATTTGGACTTTTCAGCATATCCAATGAAACGCCCACTAATAGTTTTTTAATCTAGTTTATTTTCTTGTGGATTATAAATTGTCACTTCAAACGGGCAAACCTAAACACGTATATGTTATAAACTTGGTTTCCAACTTTTAAATAACTCAAAGGGGTATTTGGGACAACCTTGGTTGGAACTCGATTTAATATATACATAACCGTCTTTAGTGCTTCAGTCCATAAATTTTGAGGAAGATTGACATTACTCATCATACTCCTTACCATTCCCATTAATGTCCGGTTTCTTCTTTCTGCCACACCATTCTGGTTAGGAGAACCAGGCATAGTGTATTGGGCAACAATCTCATGCTCTTGAAGAAACTTTGCAAATAAATCAATCGTTTGTCCCCTTTTTGTGTACCTACCATAGTACTTTCCACCTTTATCAAATTTCACAGTTTTAATTTATTTCTCGCGCTGTTTCTCTACTTCAGCTTTGAAAACTTTAAAGGCGTCTAAAGTTTCATCCTTAGAATGAAGTAAGTAGAGATACATATATCATGAATAATTATCTATAAATGTGATAAAGTATTTCAGACTATTTGCGTCAATGTATGGATTACAAATATTTATATGTATGATTTCTAATAGGATTTAACTCTTGTACGCACTCTTTTTTAAACTTGTTATATTGTTTTCCTTTAATGCAATTCACACAAGTCTCAAAATAAGCAAAATCTAGAGTACTAAGTACTCATTCATTTACTAATCTCTTATTCTATTGATTGAGACATGTCATAATCTTCGATGCCAAAACATTGAGGATTTTTCATTCACAACACAATGTTTCAAACCAACAGTAACATGCATTAAATTATGAGGATTCTTAATACACCACATGGGTTTCTTAAGCACCGCGCGAAATTCCTTTTTTGCCCCCTGATTTCGGATGTGCACATCCGGACGCACCATTTTTTTTTAAAAACGTTGATTTGTTCCGGATGTGCAAATCCGGAATTTTTCCTAATGTGCACATCCGGAAGAAATTCTTATAACTTCGCTCCAGAGCCTTCTCCCCCCTCATTCTTAACTTTTCAAAAGGCTCTGGAGCAAAGTAATAAGAATTTCTTCCGGATGTGCACATTAGGAAAAATTCTGGATTTGCACATCCGGAACAAATCAACGTTTTTTTAAAGGAATGGTGCGTCCGGATGTGCACATCCGGAATCAGGGGGCAAAAAAGGAATTTCGCGCGGTGCCTAAGAAACCCATGTGGTGTATTAAGAAATCCTCTAAATTATAAGCAACGTCATTGTGTAAATTAATAGAATAAAAATCATCGTGCAATTCACCATAACCAACAACTCTGGATTTATTAGCTAAATTATAACCATAATCCTTGAAATTAAATGATAAACCCAAATGCGCTACTCTAGAAGCAGAAATTAAATTCTTCAAAAAAATAGGAACATAAAAGATGAAGGGAAATTGCAATCCAAAACGCAACGGAAAATAAAATTTTCCCTTTAGTGATCCTTACGAATGGTCATGATCAGTGATAGAACGATTACCTCTGGTGGCGAAGGAACCTTTGATTCTGAATCGAATGAGTGATCATGAGCGATGTATGAGGAACAACGTCTCTCCTTAGTCCACGGGAGGAGATTCCTTCACTCTCAGTGTCAGCTGCTACGATTGAAGGCTTTGAGTGAGATAGAAAAAGAGAGAAATACGACAAGGGTTTCACCAACTGAATTTCATCAAGTTCAGAAAGCTTCTACACAAGGGTTGTATTTATATAACCACTTGTGTGGGCTACAAGCTAAAAAGCCCAACTTAAGTGCACCATATAATAATAATAATAACAATAATAATAATAATAATAATATTATTATTATTATAATAACCATTATTATAATAGACATATTTTATTATTACTATATTTAATAATAATAATAATGATAATAATAATAATAATAACTCTTATTATTATATTATACGATGTTTCATAATTCACTTAAGTACACCGCACCTTACGGTGTTTCATAATTCTCTCAAGTACATCGTACCTTACAATATTTCTTATTTATTTTATCGCTCATTAATATGTCCTCATGTGTCTAACCCTGTAGTTCTCGTGACATTGACAATTATATTAAATCATATATTTAATATAATAAATAGTGAGTGATATCTAGCAACACATCACTGATACTTAAGTCACAAAAATGTCATGTGATCTAACAAAACCTTTTGTGATAGTATTTATGTGTACAATTACCCTTTTGCCCTTGTGTCTATATTGAACACAAGACATATACCATGTCATCCTTGTCTAGTTCAATATTGGTCCCTTAGAGATTTATCCTTTTATGCATGATAAGCAAATTCCATCTAGGTCACTCTTGTCACTCATCATGCTTTATGGAGTACCCATCAATTGTCTTTATGGTCATCTAGTTACGGACAATGTTAAATCAGTAACAAAGTATTCAACTCTACATCTATGGTCCATAGTGGTTTCAGGTCGAAGGGTGGTAAACACCACTATCAACATGATAGTAACTTATGACACTTTGCATAACATTCTATGTAGTACTCTCATAAGAGGTCAATCCAATATAAATATTACTCCTAACAATCATACTTATGTTAAGACATGATAACTTCTTATCCATGATCCATGAGATGTGATCATCAGTCTATCTACATAATAGTCTTAATGCTTTAAGGTTATCCCACTTCATAGTAAAGCTCGACTACAGATACTTTAAGAATATTGTCCTTATGTTTAATGAGATCTCATTATTAAGTCACACTTAATATTTCATTAAACGAACTAGCTATTCTAGACACTTTATTATTATTGAAAAAACAACCATAATAAAGAAATACCTTTTATTAATAATAAGTAATTCGATACAAGTACCAAAAGTATTGGCCCTTACACCAACAAAAAGTCTTTTCTAAAACTAAATAAAATTACTGCTTAAAATTAAATTTCACGTTCTAATGGCCTCGACGTGTGAACGAATCTGCCCTCCTGAATAGATGTATTGTTCACTTTCCACTAGCTTCCTTAAGCTTTGCATAATACACTACAGGTATTCGAAATATGAATTGTAGAACTAGAGTCAATCTCCCATGTGGTATAATTTATATTAACCATATTAGATTCATAGCAAACAAATGTATTTTTAGCGGTTAAATGTATTTTTATTGAAATGTGAATCGAACCGTTAATATAGTTTGATTCAGGGTAGTTCATGGATCATGAAAACCCCTACATCGAGTACTCCGAATTCATTCTAAATGTGTAAAATTGATTTTAATATATTTGGTTGTTTTTTAATAGAATTGATTATGTTTTTTAAAAGCGATTCCACTTGAAGATAATTGTAATTTTTTAGTCTAAATATAATTTTTACATTAAAATTTATCCCTTAATTCATTTTTAAAATAATTTATTCAATCATAAATCACTTTATTTTTAATCATAATTACTCTCTCTATCCCATAATGAGTGACCCATTTGAAATAAAAAGTGTTTTAAAATAAATGACACATTTCATTTTTCAATGCACATTTTCTAATTCTACCCTCAAATTTACTTTCATCATTCTCAATACTTGATAATGAATACTTTAGTAAAAATAGTACTATTCCATTTCATTTTTCAATGCATCTTTTCTAATTCTACTCAATATTTCTTTCATCATTCTCAATACTTGATAATAATTTAATAAATACTTTAGTAGAAATATCATTCTATATCATTTTTCAATGCACATTTTTAATTTTACTATCTAATTAATATTATTTTCATCATTCTCAATACTTGATAATTAATACTTTAATAGAAATATCATTCTATTTCTTTTATTTATTTATTTTTTTAATATGTGTTAAATGATAAATTGAATCATTTATTATAGAACAAAAGAGAGACTAATTTTCTTCGCGATATAAACTTACAAGTAATAAAGAATTTTACTATATATCAATCTCTTAATCTCTTTGGATTCCAAACTAATACTACTACATATGGTAGATAATCTCAATATGATATGACAAGCAAGTAACATGTGAATCAATTAATCTCAAATTACCAATTGATATCGATTTATTAGGTAAATATAATTTGCATTAACATCAATTATTTCCATTAAACATCATAATAAATTTCTTTAATTTACACTACATTTCTTCCATACTTTTCCTTGAAAAGTCAATTCCCAATCAAGCTCTCAAGTCCATATTTTTTTACACTTTACTCGTTTCACGAGGCCCAAATAGTGTGTAAAAAAGGACAAAAGTTATCTCGCCTATATATACCAACAAACTGCTGGACCCAACACCAGACCCGCGACAGTACGCCTTCCTCCTGAATAAATACACCAACGCAGTCGCCCTCGCTTTTTTTTTCCACTGATTTTTCGGAACAAAGCCGAATACACATTCTTACCCTTATTCCAGGGTTTACAAATCTTGAACTCGTTCTTCGTCTTCACTACTACTATTCCCTTTTCGCTAGAACTTTTCCCGTTCACGTTCACGTTCACGTTCCGTGTTCTTCAAGGGAAGCTTTACTCTTCGCTGTGACATCGATCAATCTTGATTCTTCGTATTCATTTTTCATTCTTCCATTCAAATTACTCCTTCAGAGCTACTGCATGTATGTATCTGAAATCGATTTTGTGTTTTTTATTTTATTTTTTTGGATTTTGACGATAGCGATAGCTGAATGCGTGCATGGAGGGTTTTGGTTTGAGACAATGACAATGCCGAGCGGAAGCTATTTTTTTCGTCAAATATTTAATTGAAAGAAAATTTAACCTACTTTTTTCGTTTGCGTAGGATTCAGTTCAGTGGCGCAGGGTGATTTTGGTTGTTTCCGTTTGCTGAATGCAGGTTTATTGGAAGAGTACTATTTCACGGTAAGTCTTCGCCGCCACTTGTTAAATTGTGCCTCTCTTTCATCACATTACTTATATCTCGCTGTGGATTTGTTTGGATTGACTTATTTTAACTTATCGGTGTCGGCATGATCACTTGTGAGATTGTTTAAAAAAGTTGATGGAAACAAATTATTGACACTTGTTTTTGACTTTTTTTATAAGCTCTTTGCGATAGCTTATGAAAACATCTTGTAACTTTTATTTTATAGCTTATACATAAATAAAGGGCTTATGTATTGCTTTCCTGAGATTGGATTCCAATTTTTAAAAGCCTTGTAATGTTCAGTGCTGTATATCTCACTCTGGCACCACTCTTCCCTGTTTTGATGTAGACCAGAAGTTCCTTTTTCTCCTTCTCCAGGTAAATTAAATGCATTATTATATAGTATATGCATACTTGTTGTATACTCCCTCTGGTCTTCTTTATAAGAAAAAATGTGCTTTTTAGATTTATTGAATAAGCAATGTATCTAAATAAACCTAAAAAGCAAACTTTTTCTTATAAATAGGTCCAGAGGTAGTATTAATTATAGAGCATAAAAGTGAACCTTATAAAGTAGCTTAGCGCTTAGAACTCGTTTTGTGAATCTTAAGTTGTGGGTTCAAGTATTCAGCTCCAATTTTTCTATTTTTATTGTTTTATTTCATTAAAAATGCCAATTCAAGCACTTGATACTAGGTACACTAGATTTAACCTTATACACCACTATACTAACAGTTGGTTATGATATTAAATTGAAACGTTGTATGTATGTATTGTCATCAAAATGCATAGTGACCCCTTTGAAGTGAACACTGCACAGGTATGAGTTTGTATTTTCTTGAATTGTAGTGCACGACTAAACCTAACTTAAGTCCATTATACAAAAACAATAAGATAGAAAGAGAAATAAGCATAATATCTATGCAGGGTTGATGAAATGGAGGGATACTAAAGATGTAATTTGTGATAGAAATGTACAATTCTAGTTTAAAAGAAAAATTTATTGACAACTGAGAGGCTTATAATGTCTTATGATATGAGACTCAATACTTGATAATAAAGTGCTAACAACAAGGTAAGCTTAGTGTTAGAGACAAGAGTATTATGATGGATGAAATGTCACACAATACAAAATTAAGAAACGAAACCATTTGGCAGTTTTGGGATAGAGTTCATTGTAGGAAAGATCATAAGACTTTCATTTTAGGTGCTTTGACTGGGTTTGTATGGAGAAGATGGCTAAAATGACAAGTAAAAAAGGTAGATCAAAGGAAGGACAGTCAACCGTTAGAGTTAGAAAGAAGTCAAGAATAACTAGAGGACAGTAAAGAAATCAAGAATAACTAGAGGACAAACTGTCGGGATATTTGGATATCAGCAAACATATTCATGACAGACTATTATGGCTTTGTTTAATTTGTAGTTGACTCCATCTAGTGAAAGAAGGCTTTGATTGTTGCTACCGCCGTTAGTTATACCTTTATTTGTACTTTTAGAACAATCTCACTTTAAAAGACTTTTCTCAAAAACTGATGTTCATAAGAAGATTTTAAACCTTGGGAGGTAAGCAATCAAAACATAAGCATAGTTTCATTTTAACAGTATTCCAACTGCTCCAAATTTTTAGCAAAACTCTAAAGCAAAATATACTGACAAGGCCCTCTAAGTTAAGTCTTCACATTTGAAGCTAGGAATGTTATTCAATTTAGTTGCAATGGAAAAAAAAAGCTTATTAGAAAAATATCTCACGTTTTGCAATGCAGACCAACATGCACTTGACCTGAGTAAATAGAAGTTCATTGGGATGTGTAACTAATATGTAATCAACAGACTTTTATTTATTTTTGTCATGTATATGGGCACAACCAGGTTATTGGATTGGAATCCTTTTGAGGTTTTTGGAAATAACATAAATGCATAATGCTGCTATTCTTATTTTTCTTCTATTGATTTTACTACCAGATTTAAATTGAATTACAGTGGGAACATCCACCTTGTTGCTAGTAGTATGACTATTTTCTACAAAGCATGGTGTTAAGAGTCCCACATCGGATAATATATGACTTGTACATGTGTTTATAAGTGGGGACAATCGTCACCCTACCAACCGGTTTTGTAGGGTTCAGTTAGACTCAGCCACATTTCTTAACATGGTATCAAGAGCCTCGTTTAAGATCTGGTGTGCCACCTATTATGGTTTCCGCTATCGGGCCACCCACCATTTATTTCCACGCTCCACCTTAGCGTGAGGGGGTGTGTTAAGAGTCACACATCGGATAATATATGGCATGAACATGTGTTTATAAGTGGAGACAATCCTCACCCTACCAACCGGTTTTGTAGGGTTGAGTTAGGCTCAACCACATTTCTTAACACATGGCTTGCACTTTATTTAATTATTTACTTTTTTGAATTTTATATGGATACAACTAGAAACAATACTGTAATTAGATACTCCATATAGTAAGGTTTATTCCTTAATACCTTTATAACATTGTTTCACTCTTTCAATTTACGATTTGTGCGTTTGTTCTATTTCTAGAGGTTGTACTATAATCATGTTGTCCCATGTTGCATGCATTGTAGGGTTTGTTGTTATTTATCAGGCATAACAATTAGCAATTAGCAAGCACTAAAATTGGTTTCTCTTCACCATTTTTTTCATGAATTGCAATAATAACATTAAATATGATAGAAGTGGTTAACATTTGCTTATATTTTAGACACCAAATAAATCTTTTTTGTTTCTTATATTCGAGACCACCGGAGGGAATATCTTTTAAGTTTATTGAAATATTGGTATATTGATCCATGAATATATTGCAATAAGAAGTCCTTTTTTATTCAAATAAGTTTTGCTTGGAATGCTTTGTTTTAATTCTTCTTGTCAGGAGTTTCCTTGGTAGGCAATCAAGTAAGTAGGAAGGACCACTATAAAATCCTTACCACAACTTCTAGCATACCCTTGCTTTGAAATTAGAGGGCCTCTTCTTCTCCTAAACTGTTAATTATCAATGAAAATTTTCTATTCTAGAAGTTGACAAACTTGTGATGTTTAGTTCGTAAGTGTTTGATCAAGGTCTGTCAGTTTACTGTAATAACACCTCAAGTTTGAACTATATAGAATATGGAGAAAGACGTCTCTTTGAAGGTTTCCTTTATTTTATTTTTCTGCTGCAAAGTTCTTTTGAAATATACTGATAATACTGTATTTGTTTTTATTTGTTCTACAATAACTTTTGGTTTAATTCACTGAACCTCTCTTAGGCATCTGATTTCATTTTGCAATTTGCAGGAAAAGATTAACCATTGTGACTTATAAAGTTCAAGTTGATAGCAAGGATTGGTAAAAAGCCATTTGGAGTAGGAAAAAAGTCTTGGCATACGAGTAGCAGTTGTGATAGTGTGGAATTGTGCAAAATTACTTTTGGAACTATCATGACTACTGATCCAAGGGCTACTAAGGGCTATGATGCTACGAATGACTCAAGGGCTATGATTGAATCAAGGACCGTTAAGGCCTATGATGCTATGAAGGTCTTAGGAATATCTAAGGAAGAGGTGAAACCTGTGCTGAAAAATTTGCTTAAAGTGTATGATAGAAACTGGGAACTTATTGAAGATGACAACTATCGGACTCTTATAGATGCGTACTTTGAGTCAAAGGAAGATAAGGTTTCTTGAACATCCTTTGCTAGTTTTTATAAATATATATAGATAAACAAACATTGATTTCATCAAAGTGTTGTATAACTTGCTAATTTTTTGTCCTTATGATAACTTGTATTTGTGTTTGCTGCATTGGTCTGTTTTTTTTCTGACACATTGTTATATTCTTTCTAAAAGGCAGAAGAACACAAGAGAAAAGCTCCAATCAATTCTCAAGATGGGGAAAGACCAAAACAGAAACTTCATGTGGCAGATAGGGACGACCGGGTTCCATCAGCTGTCAAATCAATAGAAGTGTTGCCTGTAGAAGACAATGACAAACCTCCAAAGACTCTTAAACAGAAATCTATAAAGTCATTTCAAACTTCGTCGTCACACAAACTTCTATCACAGAGAAGATTGAGTGACGATGAAAGGATCTCAAGCTTACCTTCCATGGCTGCTAGAGGTCAAAAAAGTTATCCTGGGGCTGCTTCATCTGCAGGGCTTTATTCAGAGGAACCTAGCCATCCTTCTATTCAGAGGAAAAATCTGTCAAGTGATCACCATCAGAAGAAGATTACAACATCAGGAACTGAGAAGCCTAAGTTTCGTGTTGGAACTGCTTCGACGAGTTACAATGGTAATTATGACAGGCTTTTTAACTGATTGTCGTTTACTATTTTCCTTTTGTTATATGCTGTCTTAAGAAAAGCATATATTGTTATATACTTGAACCTAGTTTGAAGTTTCTTGATATGTATGCTGCTTAGTGAATGTCTTGTTGATTTTCTTTAGGCTCACTTGGCGCTTCAAATGGAAATCTTTCTATCAAATCCCCATCAAAGGTTCTGAAATCCGGTGGATATGTCGATGACATAACAAAAGGTTCTGAAAACGTCAAAGTATCATTATTAGATGAAACTAAAAGTGAGGAGTTTCCTAAATTCAATTACATTCCATGTAATGTAATTTATCAGTGCGCTAATGTCAATATTTCAATGGCTCGGATTGCGGATGAGGGTTGCTGTGCTGATTGTTCGGGCGACTGTCTTTCCTTATCATTTCCTTGTGCTTGCTCTCAAGAAACTGGTGGCGAGTTTGCTTACTCTTCAAACGGTTTATTAAAAGAAAAATTTCTCACGGATTGCATAAACGAACCCCAAGCTCATCATTATGTGTATTGTAAAGAATGCCCAATTGAGAGGTCTAAGAACGAGAGCAAACCTGAACCATGCAGGGGACATCTGGTAAGGAAGTTTATAAAGGAGTGCTGGAGGAAATGTGGATGTGACATGCAGTGTGGAAATCGGGTAGTACAACGAGGTTTAAGCCGGAAATTGCAGGTAAACTTTTCTCTGAATGACTTACAATTTATTTGATGAGAATTTTATTTACTTTACTTTGCTTCAATATTTTGTTATGGTTAGTAGATGAAGTTAAGGCAGGTGAAATTTCCAACATGTTTAGTGAAGGATTTGTGTCTTTGATCCTCTATTTCTTTAAAACTAATCTCTAAATACTTTTGCAACTCGTTTGTTGAAATATTTATTTACTTTTGTTAGTTTTATTTTGTTATGGTTATTAGATGAAGTCTTCATTTAATTTTGTGGTGATAAAAATTTGATTAATATTAAAAGTGAGTTGAATGTAAAGTGATTTATGCTTAGAAATGACAATGTTCATGATATTTTTGCTCTTGTGTTGCAATTGGTCCTAACTGTTACATTATTAGGAAATACAAGTAGCTACTTTTTCTTTTTGTTATTGTTCCATTTCTAAATGATGAACTACTGACTGCTGCTCTACCCAAAATGACATGTCACATATTTATATGCCACTGCTATCAGGGAACTGTGTCTGTCATCACTCAAATACCTTAACCTCTTGATCATTGTTATGGTTTTATATTCTATCACATAAGCTATTTATTTTTTTCTAAAGATCCTTAACTTTTTTTTATTGTTATGCTGTGTACTTTAGTGGTTGGTAAATAGGGGCTAAAATTTTAAAGTTTTCAAGTGAGTATTAATGACCATTTTACAACTGTCTTTGAAGGATTCAAACACAGTATTTTAAAACTACAAATTAGATTCTTACCACTAGATAACTTTTTTCTTAATGACAAATGGTTAGTAGTGAATTATTAGTATATTAAAAGATTAAACAATAGCCATGTCAATAATAGTTATCATTGAAGCATACAAGAGTACACAAACTTTATAAAAAAAAATTGAGTACAATGCATAAATACAAAATTATTGATGCCAGTTTGCACTGTGCATAATTCTACAGCCTATGCCAAGTACTATAACTAGTTTTGTATTTATGGATTAAGGTTTCGTGGTTTAACAGCAAAAACTAAGGATTCAGTGATGCTTGTTAAGACTTTCATCCCAAAAATTGAAGTTCGACATTGATAATCAATTCCTTGGCTACTAGCATTTGTCTTCCTGTCGAATGTTTATCTGTCAAATAATCTCCTTATTTTCAGATCTTGAAATTATTGAAAGTTCCATGGAATAATATGGAATGAGAAAAAGAACAAGCCAACTAGCTACTTGCACTTTCTCATTTGAAACTAGTAATGAACAAAATGGCGTATAAAATATGCTGAGTGGTTTGAACATGTAAATTTTGTTGTAAGGAGAGTAGATCAGATGGAGAGAAGTTAAACCGCTAGAGAGAGGAAAACCTAAAAGAATATAATAGAAACTATTAAAAAAGATATCGTGATGAACAAATTGGATAGAAATATGGTTTTGGATAGAATGTTATGACAACATTTGATCCATGTAGCCGACCCACTTTATACCAAACTTATACTATGAGTTTACCACAACACTTTCTCAAATATTGTCATTTCTAATTCATCATCCTCTATTCTTACCACACACTCAACACAACATTCTCATCTCTACTACACTTATTTTATTTTGGTATTTGTTTTTAACTGCCAATATTCCATCTCGTACAATATAGCTCGTCTTACAAATGTCCGCTAAAATTTTCCTTCCTATTTGAATGGTAGTTTCATGTGACAAATTGAATTCGATGGTTTATGTCTCATTTTATTTCTCATTGTTTTGGGGTGAAAAAATCATATTCCTGTATGTTTTGGGAGAAAATGAATGATGTACTGACAGTGTAAATTATTTTTCCACTATCAACCAATGACAACCATGAATCCCACCAAATCAGCCTATAAAAATTTAAATTATTTATATGATTTGTCACTTTAAAATATTTTTATTGAATGTATGTGTAATATTTTTTTACAATAAACTCTTACTTTGGTTCTATTAGTGTGTCAATTTTATTTGATAAATTAAATTTATTGTGTTTTTTCTATGATTGACGTTATCTTTTATTTTTCAGGTATTCTTGACTGATCAGGGAAAGGGCTGGGGCGTTAGAAGCCTAGAAGATTTGCCCAAGGGAAGCTTTGTATGTGAATACGCCGGAGAAATTTTAACTAATACAGAGTTATATGATAGGATTGTAATGAGTACTGGCAATGACAGACATACATATCCTGTAACGCTTGATGCGGACTGGGGCTCTGAAGTGGGATTAAAGGATGAAGAGGCATTGTGCTTAGATGCAACACATAATGGGAATGTTGCAAGATTCATCAATCACAGGTGATTTTCAAAATTCAATAAAATATTTCTCATTGACTGAATAGTCTCAAACACTGTTTCTTTAAAATATATTGCTTAATACTCTTTTTTGTTCCGTATCTTAACTTCGAAAAAAGGTTCATATTGGTCTTTTAACTCTTTAAAATATTCTAAATTAGTCCTTTTTATCTAATTAGCGATGAATTTATCGACTGATTTTTAAATTTTTCCGTTCCTAATAGGACAAAAATGACTAATATGAAACGTTTTGAAGAGTTAAGGGACCAACATGAACATTTTTAAAATACGAGATCAAAAAGAGTATTTTGTCAATATATTTAGATCGGTTCTATGGAATAGAGTGGTAAATAATGAGATTTTATTATTTGGATTTATAAATAATGGATGGAATAGAATGGAATATGATAATGGATGACATAGAATGAAACATGATAATGGATGAGAATGGAATGAAACATAATGAAATTCATTTATTATTTGGATTTATAAATAATGGATATAATAGAATGGAATATGATAATGGATGACATAGAATGAAATATGATAATGGATGGGAATAGAATGAAACATAATGGAATCCATTCCATCGAATTCCACCAAATTCTCTATTTTTTGTTCCATTCAATTTGATAATCAAACAATGGAGTGAGATCTATATTCCATTCCATTACGCTCTATTCCGTTCCGTCATATTTTATTCCATTCTTATGTTCCATCAATCCAAACATATCAATCCAAACATAACCGTATGATTGTATTTTGTTTTTTTTTTATATACTTTATGTTTTCCTACCTCCATTGTTATATAAGACCTCTTAAAATAAATAAATTATGGAAATTATTAAAGTTAATTAAAGTATTAAGTATGTTGACTATTTTCTATAATTTTATAAATTCATTCTTAAGAGAAAATTATTTAATGTGTGTTTTTTATTCTCATTTTTGAAAATTAAAAAATAATTTTAAAAGTGTAAATAATTTTAAAAGTGTATAATTGATTTTGATTTGTTTGGTTTATTGAAAGTAGAATTGATTATGCTTAATTGATTTTTTTTCAGAAGTTAAATTTTTTTTAGTTTAAATATAACTTTTACACTGAATTATTAACTCACTTTTGTATTAATCTATCCAAATTAATTCACTTTTGCATTAACTTATGTAAATATAAATTATTTTACCTTCAATTCATAATTAAGGAGGATCAATTTATTGAAAAATAAATTTTTATGAATGCAGAATCAAACATAATTAAGAATATCCATCTTATAGAAAAAGATGAAACATAATTAGAGCTAATGAATAAAAGAATTGTTGATGACTTTGAAGTTTAAAAGTTTTATTAAATTTGACATAGAAAATTGTACCAAAAAAATTGATAAAAAAAAATTATATTTAAAGACAGAAATGGTAATAGTATGGTAATTTAAAAATTCGCATCTTTATGAAAAAAATATTATTAACCATTTTTCATGGGCTTATTGTTTAATTTGATTAATATTATAATATATAAACTTTTTATATGTTAATTTAAATAATTCATAGTTTATTATTTTCTCTTTTGATTTATTCTCAACTTAAGATTGTTTCTTTTTGTTTATTGACATATTTATGTCAAAGTCTAACATGGAACAACATTTTCTCTTTCTACTTTTTTTTTCATTAAAATATTTTGTTTTCTCTTGCATAAAAATGTTTTGATAGTTATTTTTTGGACTTCCTTTGTATTATACTATTATAGTATATTTATGATTGACATTTTTTTTTCGTCAGATGCAATGATTCAAATTTGATAGATATTCCTGTGGAAGTGGAGACACCTGACCGCCACTATTATCATGTGAGTTTGTTTTTATTAGTTTTTATTTTAATATTTTTTTTAAATTATTGATTTTATTAAAAAAAAAAGGGTGATGCACATAAAATTATTTTTATATTGTCAATCAATGATTACATGCCGTCACATCACACTTATATTTTAAAATTTTTTTAATAACATGGTACATGGTTGATTTTCTATTTAATATAGTGTAAAACTATTTTATACTTACGATGCATATACATTAAACTCTTTATTTTAATATATTTTGTCAATTTGGTTACATTAATATATAAATATAATCGTTAAATATGTTTATAGTCCTACTAAATATCTCAATTTTCTTTTTGTATCCTCAAAATATTTCCTTTAAAGAAAGGTCCTCCTATAATTTTGTATCCACATTTTTTGTCCCTCTTATAAATTAGCGACGATTAAGCGACGATTTAAATTTTAGAAGAACCATTTTTTGAAGGAAATATTTTGAGGAACTAAATATAAAATTGAAATATCTAGGAGGATCATAACATATTTAATCCTAAATATAAATAAATATTATTGCCAAAGATTGATTTAACTCAACTAGTAATCTAGTATAGATATAGGTTCAAGTACCTCACTCATCCCTATGTACTTTTATAAGGGTCATTCTAACTAGTGTCTCCGAGATACTCTGTAAGTATTCTAAATAAATAAAAAAATTCTTTAAAAAAGTCAAATAATTTCATTTTCATTGCAGGGAATATACACCGAGGTCTTCTTTTATGAGCAACACGTTATATATTCTTCTAAAACTTTAAAGGGATAGGTGTGTAGGTTATCTGAGTTATAAATGTTTTAGTCTCCATTTTTTTTAACCAATTTGAGACTTTTTCACACAATACTTTCAACGCACACTTATTTTTCCCAACACTTTCTCTTAAGTGTGAGTCTATCCACAATGCTCTCCTTCAATTTGAAACTTGTTCATTCACATACACTTGTACTGTCGTACACTTTTTAACGCGACATCAGGTGGAGTACTTTCAATACAAAGAAGTCGTTCTCTCAGCCAAACCAGACTCTGAAACCACTATTGGATCATCAATTCGGGAGGTCACACGAGAGAGCATTTTTACATTAGGATCTTCTTTTATGCGCAACATACCTTTGTGAGAGACACACCATATATTCACAAAAAACTTTAAAGTGATAGGTGTGTGAGTTCTTTCAATTATAAATGTTCTAATCTTTATTTTTCTAACTAATGTGAGACTTTCTCACAAAATACTTTTAACTCACTTTTTTTCTCTTTCAAATTTCAAAATTAGGTTTAATGAATTTAAACCATTGTTTTTGATTTAGAGTTTAATCTCTGTTAACAGTTTTTTTAAAATTTTTTTTTATAGTGTACGAATTTAAACAAATGGTTGATGGTTATTTTTCTATTAAATAAATGGAAGATTATGAAAATTAACTTTTTGAGGATGGTTTTATAGCTTGTTTTGATCTTTGTATGCAGCTTGCCCTCTTTACAAAAAGAAATGTGAGTGCATACGAGGAGTTGACATGGGTAAGTACATTAGACAAATCCGAGACATTTTTTTATCTGTTTTTAAATAGTAAATGATGATTTAAGAACAATATTTATTTATCTCAGAAGGGGTCTTTTTCTTAAGAATAAGAAGATTAAGATTTTAAAAAAAATGAGGCATTATTATTTTTTTTCTCATAATTAAAAAATGTATATATTAATATCTTAATTTTACTAAACTGTTTTTGTTCTAAGTTGAAGAATGGAAAAGAAATTCTAAAGTAAAATTAAGGGATAAAACATACTAATATTTTTTAGAAACTAAAATAAATCTTGAAATCAAGATAAAGAGGCTAAAAAAGATTCACAGATTTTTTTTAACGTTATTTGAAGTGAATTGAATAAAATGATTAATGTGGAGCAATTTAGTCAAGTTAAAGGATTAATGTACACGTTAAATAAGAAAAAATTCAAAATTAAATTCCATTTTGTTTCGAGTCACCATGTATAATACTCTTTTGATTCTTAATAAAAAATAATTACTTTTTAAATATTTTACATAATTAATATATTGGAGATCAAATATATTAATTATTTAATAAGGTAAACTTTTTATATTAAAGATCAAGAATTGTCATCTACTTATATTGTTCCCTCTCTGTCAGCTTAACCCCTTCTTTAGGATGTTTGTGCTTTTTCACTAGGAACTTTATTGGTATTTATATATTTGTTGTTGTTAAAAGTTTTACATTTAGATAATTTATGGTCTCAAATATGTTTATAAGTGGAGACAATCTCTACCCCACGAATCGGTATCAGAGTCTTGTTTAAGATCTATTTGGCTATCCACCATTTAGTTTCACGAATCACGTAAATTTTGGACGTGAAAAAGAATGTTAAGAGCGCCACATCAGACAATCTATAGTCTGGATATATATTTATAAGTGGAAGCAATTTTCACCCTACGAGTCGGTTTTGTTGGGTTGAGTTAGGCATAACCATATATTCTAAGAGTTGTATTGTTGATGCATGACTATTAGGTCTGTCTATCCGGATACACCGTTATGGTGTATCCAGAGATGAATCTCGGAAATTAACTATAATAGGCGATTCACTCGTTTCTCTTTAATTTTAGATGAAATAGATGCGTAAAAGTAGAGACATTTTTAACTTTTCGCTAAAAAAGAAATTGCCTTCCACATTAAGCAACATCTGGCCCAATTCATCTCCACATTCTTCATAGTATAAATGTCTCAAAAGAAAAAATGAATCCATGGCAATCCACTGTTTTATATATACCGTAAAACTATCATAGAAATGATGCATAAGCTAAGATAAAGATGTGACCAATTATTTGCAGGATTATGGAATTGACTTTGATGATCATACACATCCTATTAAAGCATTTAAATGCTGTTGTGGAAGCGCTCACTGCCGTGATAAGAAACAAAAAGGTCAGTTTCATAATTTGGTCTTGCTCATGCTAATTTTATTAGAAATGAGTTTAGTAGAATTAATTTATGTTTGAACACATTTATATAAAAATGAGTTCAATAACAAATTTTAGTGGAAGTTACAAATTTTAACTTAAGTAGAATCAACTTTAAAGGCAGAATCAGTTCTTCTTTAACTACTTTAACAAAACCAAACATCTCAAAATACTATATCTTTAGAATTACTTTTGACTCTTCCAAAAACCAAATCAAACATGTTTAATGTTTGATTAGTTTTGCGGTGAGGAGAATGGATTCACTGTGAATTGATTCTGGTTTAAAGTGAATTGGATGTAAAATGATTTATGTTTGGATACACTAAGAGTATGTTTGGATGAAGGATTTTAATGAGGGAAAGTAATTTTTTTGAGGGAATCTGAAATGATTTGATCAAAATTTATTGTTTGGATAAAAAAAATGAAAAATTGTTAAAATGATGTAAATTTATGGAGTATTTTATTCATGTTAAATTTAAGGAATTTAAAATGACACCAAAAAGTAAAGAATTTCAAATTGCTTCTTAACTCTATATAATATGAATGTTAAATTGTTTATTATTATTTTTTCAAATTTTGCAAGATGATCCTCATATTTTATGAAAATTTCAAATTCACCCCCAAAATTTTTAAAAAATTACAAATTAGTCCTAATAATTTTTAAATTTTATAAATTAGTTCCTTCAAATTTTCAAAAATTACAAATTAGTACCTATTTTTCATATTTTAAATTTGACTCAAAAGCTTTAAAAATTATGAAAATGAACTCAAATTTTTTACATTGAATCATTTTAATATTTCATCCAAACAAAAGAATTTAAAAATGAATGAATTTCGATTGAATCATTTGAATTACTTAGAATTTTAAATTCCTAAAAATTCTTAAATTTCTCATCCAAACACACACTAAGAAAATTCCAAAGTCCAAACAGTTTTTTCTCGATTATCTGTGTGTTTGGTTCTGCGGTAATGAAAATTGATTCTGTGTGAATTGACTTTGCATTGATTATGGTAACAAATGAGTTGTATGTGAAGTGATTTATTTTTTAATACATTTATATTAGAGTTGAAATTCAAAAGTTACAGATTTTAGTTTCAAGTAGAATCAACTTTAGAGTCATAATTATTTCTATTTTAAAAGAATCAAATACTTCAAAATCATTTCAGAATCAATTCTACACTTCTAAAATTGATTTTGATTTTTCCAAAATCTAAACCGAATACAGTCACATGTCTTTTGCGAAGAATTTTCTGATACGAAACCTAAAAAAGTATTAAACAAACACTTTATAACGAATTTTAAATTAATTCAAAATTCTTTAGAACCTTCGAAGCTTTCCCTCGTTTGGATTTAGAATTTCTCCATTTTTGAATGTTTTAGTCCAGTGAAAAAAATAAAATCTCATGCAAAGTGGAAGCTTAGTCGTCCTTTCTTTTCCCTTTACTAATTCTATTCTATCTTCCGAGTTGTTCATTCTCTTTACTTCCAAACTCAAATAAAGGATAACAAATATGTTGCTTACTCATTTTTTCTGTTATATTTTTGCAGGAACTAGATCAGCAAAGACTAAAAAACTCAAGCATACGAATACACATTGATAGAATAGTTGAGATTTTACCGCAGAACAATTTAGACTTCACAGTGTGACGAAGTAGGATTCAATCCCAACTGAAAGAGGTATTTTCATTTTTGATATTCGACGATATATTGCCGAACATGTTTTATCAACATCAGTAGAGAGAATCTCTGGACAACAAATTGTTAGAAGTTTTTTTTTTGTTCACTTTTCCTTTTTGGTCGGTAAATGTTTGCAATAGATTATCAACCGGTTTAGTATTGGTGCTGTTTCGGAACATAGCAGCCAAGCCATGCACAGCAGCCATATAGCGGAAACTTTTATAAACTTTATGACAAATATTCTGGAATAGTTTCAATTTTTGGTGCAACATTTTTTTTTGCAACATTTTTTGTTTAGAAATTCTTTTGTTTTTCTTTCATAGAATTTTTATAACTTAATATATGTTTTAGTCTTTTAATTTAATTTAATATTTTACTTTAGTTCTTTAATTTAATTTAATGTTTTACAACTTATTGCTTAACTTCATTTTTATTATCTTATTTAATTCATATTAAACAAACAAAATTTCAGTAGGTTAAACAGTGTATTAATTTTTAACAATATATATTGATCCAGATTTGTATAAGTAGTCTTAGTGTTATGTTAGGCAGTGTTTTAAAAATTGGACCGAGTCGGACCGGTCGAACTGGAAACCGAAGAGGTTAACGGTCTGATCTGATTTTTGGATTGGATATGCTATTGAATCGGTTTGAACCGGCCAAAACTGCTAAAAACCGGTGAACCGGTGATTTTGAAAAACCGACGATTTAAATGCATGTCTTTTTTTTTCTTCATAAAAACGACGCCGTTTTTGATAATTTATTTTTTATGAATAAAATTAAAATATAAGTAGACTTTATTCAAAACTTATTTGAAACAATTTTTTTTGTTTGTAACTAATTATTGTTTAAAATTAATTTAGATTTGTATTTTGTATTATTTTGTCGTGTGTGACGACTACATCAAGAGTTTAAATTTAAAGAATGAACTTGTGAAATTATGATATTTTGAAATTTTGTAGGTATCATGATATTTTTTAGTAGCCGAGTCATTCGGTTCGACCGATTTATTAAATATATAGTTATTTTATAGAGATCAGTTTATTTAGCCGAGTTATTCAGTTTAATCTGATTTTGTCATGCGCTTCGACCAGTGATCCAGTGGTTCGACCAATGAATCAGCAACTCAGTACTTTCACCGATTTGATGACCGGTCCGATTTTTAAAACATTGATTTTAGGTCACTTTTTTTTTTATCAGAAATTGATGTAAATAATTAAATAGGATAACGAAAATAAAGTTAAGAGATTAACTGTAACATTTTTTTAATTAAACGACTTAAGCGGTACATTAAATTTGGTGATTAATTATGTCAGTTTTTTTATTGATGTATATTTATTCTCTCTTAATTTGTAAGTGAGGCTAAATATAGATTAATAAACTATATTCTAATAACTAGACTCTATTAATTGGTGAATGTGATGGCTCAATTGATAGTTGCTTGAGTTGGATGAGTGTGACTTGTTAGTCTATGGATCAATTGTTAGTCTATGGGTTAGTCATTGATAATGATATTTATTTATATTTTTTATATCTTATTTAATTAAATAAATTGTTGATATTTTATTAAATAACTAATGTATTTAGACTAGATCGATCAATACAATTATTTAATAAATTTAAAAAGTAAATTATTTTTTATGAGAAATATAGGGGATAATAGTAAATAGAGGATACATAAATACAAAATAATCCCATTAAAAAACAATTAAAATATCTCCCATCGCATAATACGAAGGGAAGTAGGAGAGAGGCAAATAGATTTCAACTAATAAGGGTGGACAAATTTGAACCGACAGATTCGTTGTTATTTTTGTACAAATGGATCGGATCGAGTCGGGTGTCGGGTTGATTCAGTTGTTTAATTTGGATATTATAGGGTTGCTTTGGACCGAAACCGACCGAACTTAATTAATATATTTTTTATTTATTTTTATTACTATATGAATAACTTACTATAAAAATGAGATTCATAATGTTGCAGGATACTATCATTTTTATAAATTGATGATTGTGTTGTATACGCCAAAAAATACAATATATGTAATATAAAATTTTGTATATTATTTAGTTTATCGGTTAAAGTATGATAATGATTAAAATTAATGTCAAATAATACTAAAAATATTATTCCATAATAATAACTTTTATTAAAAAAAATAGTTTTATGTTAAAAATTTAATATTTTTTATACAAAAATTAAAAAAATAATTTTTATAATTTTTTTCTAATAAATATCAAACCGACTAAACCGATCCGACTTAACTGAATCCGACAAAAACTGAAATTTTATCGGTCAAAATTGAGCCATAAAAATAAAATCGTGGTTGAATTTAAGTTATGGGCGCGGAACCGACCGTAACCAACCGATTGTCGACCCCTATCAATTAGTATGTTATATTGAAAATGGGAGATAATCCCCTTTGGTTGTAAGAATGACAGCACTTCAAGGGGCTGCCTACCTCCCATCCCAATGTCATTCATAACGTGAAATACAAAGATTCACATATTGGCTCAATACTTAAATTGAGATATTGATCCCACCTGCCGTTTCTTTTACAAGAATCCTGGTTTTTTTTATTCTTTTATTGGCTTTCCAAGCAATCACGACTCTTTGCTTTGATTATGTCACTTGTACTTGTTTTTCTTCGTTTTCAAGAAGTTGCTCCTCCTTTGATTATTTTTCTTTAAAGGATTTTGCCGAAGAAGTTGCTCTCCCTCCTAGGATCTACCCTAGTATATGTTTTATTACTTGTAAATTTAGTATTTTAGTTTCGTGGTGATTAAATCTCCTCACATAATTGTATATTTTAGATTCGAGAGTTAAATCGTTTTTAAGTGTATATATAAATCGAATTATATGCTTAAAATCAACCCAAAATGTTTTTAGTCAATTAATTTGAGGTTTGGATCAAGAAACAAATGAGAATATGATTTAAATCGTGTAGAGTCTTGCTATTTCAAATCAACATTTTATTTTTGTTAAAATTTGAATTTTTTTTAAAGTGTGATTTGGATAAGGAAATTGACTTGCTCGAATCAAATTGAATGTGCAAAATAAAAAATTGAATATTTTTGCTTTATTCAAATAATGTAAAATGGTGACTTGGATCAAATATGGATTTTGAAAAAATAGGATTTTGTTTATACATGTTTGATTCGAATTGCATAAAAGCTTTACTCGAATAATGGAGGTTTTGATTTCGTATGACAAAAAGGCGTGACTAGAATCAAATCTTGGTTGTAGATTTTAGATTTTGGTTATGTATTTTTTATTTGAATTATGGATTTGTTTGACTCGAATCATATGACTCGAATAATAAAAAGCTTGATTTGAATCATAAAAGTAGTTTTCTTGGTTTTTAATTCTTAATTCAAATTATTCACACTCTTGAATTAACTCATGCCATTTGCTTTTGATTCAAATGAAATGAGCATTTTCTCTCATTTTTGTGTCTTATCTCCAGCACTTATATAAATTATTTTTCAAAATTCCTCTTATAGCATTCTAAGATGTAGAACACATAACACATTTTTTTCTCAAACTTTCATAAAGCATTTTGAGTTTGTAATTGAAAGTTATCTTCATCTTCAAGCTCTACCTTCTATCATTGTCAGTTTGATTTAATTTCTCAACCTAGGGTGTGAGATATGTGTGAGGAGGTTCATTTGTGATTAATATTTTGTGAAAGTTTGAAGATTTCATGTTGGCATCTTTGTGTAGTTGTGATTCAGATTAAAAATCCACCTTTGAAAAAAAAGGGGTTTCTTTTCACCAATATTGCTTCGCTAGAGCTGTGTTGAAGCTGCTACGAACGAAGCTGAAGTTTCTATTAACTTCCAAAAAATCAAGGCTCGAACAAGGAATTAATATGACTTAAGAGGGAGAACGGAGGCTTGGAGCAAAATTCTTGAATTTGGAAGGTAGAAGTAGAGAATGATTAAAGATCTTTTAGAGATTAGTTTCATCTGTTGTATACATCCAAAGAGAAGATTTAGATCAAGATTGTTTAATTTTCAACATAATTTTGAATCTTATGATTGCATTAAAAACCTATGTAAAAGTTGTCAAAATCATAAAGAAAAACTGCAAATCTTTAATGGGAAACCATTATAGAGTAGAGTAGACACAAAGTGACGACGAAGGTGCTGAACCACTATAAAACCAACTCTCTCTCTCTCTCTCTCTCTCTCTCTCTCTCTCTCTCTCTCTCTCTCATTTTATAACGTGATTTTGTGGAACATTTTTTTAATATAATAACCAGGGAATCACATTAATACAAAATAACAAAACGTTTGTCATATACGAGTATTTGTTCAAACATTGAGTTAAACAGAATAACTGGAAAACATAACACTACAAGATAACAAAACGTTTGTCATATACGAGTATTTGTTCAACCGACGGTTAATTTTGGTAAATTACGGCGGTTACAACCGAAGCAAATTTCAAGTCACGACAGTTCTACTTCTGTCCTAGAAACATGTATTGTCGCTCCAACTGCCGTAACATTCCACGGCGGTTTTTAAACGGCCTCCAATATATTATTACAACGGTTGTAACCGACGGTAATAAATGAAATGTAACAAGCTTCGATTCCCTGCAACACATTTTTTCCTTTTTTTAGGATACATTTAGTGTGTGTCACTTAAGATTCCACTACAGTTTGTTTCTCCACCGAGATTAAAAGGTTTACTGATAAATTAAAACAAAACTTATTATGTATTTCTTTCATAAGACGCCCTAATCGAACAAGTAAGCCAGAGACGCCCTAACCTTTATCCTCTTCGTATCCATTCATTTGGAGCTCAAATATTGCTCAAATAAGGTACTCTTCAACATCTTCATTCATTTTTTCTTGGTTTATGCTCAAATATTGACCGTCTTCATTCATTTGCTTCTTCAGCTTCGAAGTAAGGTACTCTTCAACATCTTCATTCCTTTTTTCTTGGTTTATGCTCAAATATTGACCGTCTTCATCATTCATTTCCTTCTTCAGCTTCGAAGTAAGGTTCTCTTCAACATCTTCATTCCTTTTTTCTTTGTTCATATTGTATATGCTTAAGTCAGAATGAGATGTTTCATATGCTTTACATTTAGTATGAGAGTACATCTTCATTGATTTTTGTTCATATTGTATATGCATATGCTTGAGTTTTTGGATTAGATTTTGGTGTGTCATTCACATTATTATACATGTATAAATTTCAGAAGTTGTAATGGATCGTAGTTGGATGAAAGCCAATAGATTAGATCCGGTTTATGAGAACGGAGTTTATGAATTCCTTGAATACGCTGATAAACATCTTCCCGGCAATGATGGTATCTTTTATTGTCCTTGTGTTGTTTGCGCTAATATAAAAAAGGGTACAAAGAAAGAAATACACAATCACCTTTGTTGTGATGGTATATGTCAAAATTATATAATATGGACGTGGCATGGTGAGGTGGCTAATAAGGAAAGTCGGGTGTCACAAAGTCAAAGAGTGGAGGAAGATGAATATATGGAAGATCACCTAGAGGATATGTTCTGTGATATTGGGGAATCTTCTTTTATGAATGCTCATATTTATGATAATTTATGTAGTGATAAAGACACCCCTTTATATACGGGATGCACAGAGTTCACACGATTGTCGGCGGTGTTAAAGTTGTTTAATCTGAAGGCAAAAAATGGATGGTCGGATAAAAGTTTCAAGAAATTACTTGAATTGCTACAGCAAATGTTACCAGAAGATAACAAATTGCCGGATCGTTGCTATGAGGCCAAAAAGATATTGTGTCCACTGGGTCTGGAGTATATCAAGATACATGCTTGCCTTAATGATTGCATATTATACCGAAAAGAGTATGAAGACTTGTTTCAATGTCTGAAATGTGGTGCGTCGTGTTACAAGCTGAAGGCTAGCAATGGTGATGACAATGATCACTATGACAATGTTAGTATGAAGCATCCTCCTGCTAAAGTGTTATGGTACTTGCCAATACTTTCATGATTAAAGAGACTTTTTTCTAATTCGAATGACGCAAAGAATCTTAGATGGCATGCAGATGAAAGGATTCGTGATGGAAACATTCGCCATGTAGCTGATTCTTTGCAATGGAAGAAAATTGATTCGTTGTTTCTGGATTTTGGAGTCGAGCCAAGAAATCTTAGGCTTGGGCTTGCCACCGATGGAATGAACCCCTTTGGTAATATGAGCATTAATCATACTCCATGGTCTGTTCTTCTCACTATTTACAACCTATCTCCTTGGTTGTGCATGAAGCGCAAGTATATACTGTTAAGTATGATGATTTTTGGACCACGACAACCTGGTAACGACATAAATGTTTATCTTAGTCCATTAATTGATGATTTACGACTCTTGTGGGATGAAGGCATTGAAGTTGATGATGCTATTCTGGGGAAGAGTTTAATATGTGTGCAATGTTATTTTGCACAATTAACGACTTTCCAGCTTACGGTAACTTGGCGGGATTCAGTGTCAAAGGACATAAAGCGTGTTCTATATGTGAAGATGATACTTGTTATCACCAACTTGAGTTTGGAAAAAAGACCGTTTACCTTGGGCATCGAAAATTTCTAAAACCGGGTCATCCTTATCGTAGATTGCGAAAGTCTTTTAATGGAGACCAAGAGTTTGGTGAGGCTCCTAAACCTTTAACCGGGGATGAAGTTTATCAACGGCGGGAATACATTAATGTTGTCCTTGGGAAGAGAGAAAAAGAAAAAGGTGGGAAGAGAGAAAAAGAAAAAGGTGGTAAGAGAGGAAAAGAAAAAGGGGCAGTTGCAAAAATATATGCAAAAGAGGTCTATCTTCTTTGATCTTCCATATTGGTCAAGTCTTGATGTTAGACATTGTCTTGATGTGATGCACGTGGAGAAAAATGTGTGTGATAGTTTGATTGGCACACTTCTAAACATTCCGGGCAAGACTAAAGATAGTAAAACTTCCTGTCTTGATATGGAGAAGATGGGTATACGAAAACAGTTGGCTCCAATAGAGAAAGGAAAAAGAACTTATCTGCCTCCAGCATGTCACACTCTATCTAAAAAGGAAAAGAAGATGTTTTGCGAGTGTTTGCAAGGTATTAAAGTTCCGCAAGGTTACTCATCAAACATCAAGAAACTTGTATCACTGAAAGATCTCAAGTTAATTGGTTTAAAATCTCATGATTGTCATGTATTGATGCAACAATTTCTACCAGTGGCTATCCGTGGGATCCTTCCAAAAAATGTGAGAGTAACTATAACGAGACTATGTTTATTCTTCAATGCCATATGTAATAAAGTTCTTGATTTCAAAAAATTAGATAAATTAGAAGATGAGGCTGCCATAATCTTGTGTCAATTGGAGATGTATTTTCCGCCATCATTTTTTGACATTATGGTTCACTTACTTGTTCATTTCGTAAGAGAAATCAGAATTTGTTGTCCAGTTTATTTAAGGTGGATGTATCCAATAGAGCGATATATAAAGATCTTTAAAGGATATACGAAGAATCATCACCGGCCGGAAGCTTCGATTGTTGAAAGGTACATCACAGAAGAAGCTGTTGAGTTTTGTACAAACTATTTGTCGGATGCAGATTCTATAGGAATTTCAAAGTCTCGTCATGCTGACACAGACAGAAGAGGTATTCAAGGTCTAAATGTTAGGTCAATGGCTCAGAATGTAGTTATTCAATCACATTTCTATATATTGAATAATATAGATGAGGTTCAACCTTTCATAGATACTCACAAAAGACTTATGAAGAAAAAATACCCCCTAATGAATGACAAGTTGTTGTTGATAAAGCATAACAATAGATTCATGGATTGGTTTAATAAAAGTGTATCTAATGA
Source organism: Lathyrus tuberosus (assembly GCA_022829125.1). Classification (NCBI taxonomy): domain Eukaryota; kingdom Viridiplantae; phylum Streptophyta; class Magnoliopsida; order Fabales; family Fabaceae; genus Lathyrus; species Lathyrus tuberosus. Next base: position 16,548,492 of record JALAZF010000031.1, read on the forward strand.
TCCTAGTGCATCCGAGATACTTAGATGGTTGTCGTACGAGCCAAAATTTTGTGTCATTACCTGGAGTGCATACGACATTGGTCATTATACCTTTTATACAAAATAAAAAGATGATTGTAGTACAATGCAAAATAGTGGGGTTATGGTTGAAGCCGAATCGATGTATTTCTCTAGTTCGAAATATAAGAATCCGGTATTGGCAACTACTGCATTTTATGGTGTCATTGATGAAATTTGGGAGATTGATTATGTTATTTTCAAAGTGGATTTATTTAAATGTAAGTGGGTTCCCAATAATAGTAATGGTGTAGACATTGATGACTTAGGATTCACCCGGGTCGACCTTGGCAAAGCATCTTTTAATACAGAACCATTCATCATGGCTTCTCAAGCAAAACAAGTTTTCTATGTTTCTGATCCATCAGACAAATCGGGGAAATGGTCAATCGTTCTCCAAGGAAAATGCATTCCTCTTAGTGATGAAAGTCTTGATATTCCGTCCACACCTTCTTACATAACACAAGTTCCTACCTCATATGATGAAGTTGATGGAGATGTCGTGCATGCTATACGACTCGATCATGAAGAAGGCATATGGGAAAATTAGCAAGTACGTAATTTATTATTTATTCATAATATATTAATTGCATGTTATAGTTTAGAAGTATTTTTACTAACAAGTATAATTATTTGAAATCATAGGTATTTTGAGTCCAGACACCAGGCGAGGAGACAAGACACCAAGAGACAAGATACCGATACACCAAGTTACAATTATGTGAAGTTATATAATGTGTGTAAACTGTAATATAGTATATGTGATATTTTATTTATGTAGGTTGTTTGTTCTGATAAACTGTAATATGGTATATGTGACATTATGAATATGATACGATTAATATTATTATGAAAACTTTATCACAAAATGTGAATTGTATTTTTCTGCTGTGCTGAGATATGGAGAACAATAATACAGGTAAAAAAATGGGATTAATTATAAAAGCAGGATCATATTTGTTAATTTTGCAGAAACTTTAACGACAGTTATATTTCATAACCGTTATAATATCTGGCGCGCTGTTCAGGAAAAAATAAATATTAAAACTGCGCTGCTGGGAATCGAACCGAGGACAATTATATTTATTACAACGGTGTATTGTAAAACTGTTGTGATAGTTAGCGCGCTTTCCTGTTTATTACAACGCCTACAAGGCCGTCGTTGTAAGTATCATATATACAACGACAATCTATATAACAACGCCCTCGCCCGCGTCATTATATGTCATTCTCAACCGTTGTTAAATGGGTTTTTCGTAGTAGTGTCTGCTCTGATGCCAATTGAAATTTTGGTACGTAGAGAACATATGTCGTATTCGATGTCAGGACACCAGGATGTCGAATGCAAAATCTAGACATCGTAATAGCATAATTAATAATGAACAATTTAAACAAAATTACAGGAAGTAAATAACACAAGGAAGTTGTTAACCCAGTTCGGTGCAACGTCACCTACATCTAGGGGTTATCAAGCCTGGAAGGAAATCCACTATAATAGTATTAGTTTGAAGCTCTTATGTAAACAACATCCGGTTTACAATCTTCGCACCTAATGACTCTCGTGCAATTTCTATCTAAGACACCCTTAGATACGAGACCCTTCTCTTTCCCCTTTAATCACACAACAATGATGATAAAGCAAATAGAAGAAGACACGTTTCAAGAAATAGAATGCACTCTTGCTTAAAAGCTTATGAGTGATTCACAATTACAACTTTACTAAAAATAGTCTAGCTCTGGTATCAAGGTGATACAAGAGTGGCTCACAAACAACAATGAACAAACAAAACCCTCAAAATCTCACAAAAATATGACTCTCACCTTCTTTAGTTTTTTTTGTCTTCTTATAAATAGCCTTCAAAAAGTATATATTTGATGAGCAAATCAGACTAAATTAAATAACACATCTATAATATTCTGGAAAATAATATATTATTAAGTGCAGATTCATAAAATATTATTTCCTAAAGTTCAGATCCAAATCAAATCTTCTGCAGAAACAAATCAAATCAAATCTCACGTTTCCTTAAATGATATGGCATCATTTCTTAGAAAACAATGCAAAGATAAAGTCGACATCTGCATCTAAAAACACACACTTCTTGAACTGCAATATACGTGAACCAACTCTTCAAAGAATCTTCACTAATAAAGTAAAATCATCCAAACCACGAAACAAGATCAGCTTCAGTACCACACCAACATGTCACGATATCTGGTACGACATCTCGCTAGAATACTTGAACAATATCTGCTTCAGTATCGCACCAACATGTCACGACATCTGGTACAACATCTCGCTAGAATACTTGTTTTAACAAAATGCAGCCAATCATAAAACATACAACTTAACAACATGCCATATGGATATCCCTTACCGTCAGGAGGTATTGTGAAACTTGGTAGAAAAGAAAACCTAGGATCTTCCAAAATTGGTGTTGTGGCCGTGAGAGTAGTTGGGATACTCGTTTCTTGTGGTGGGAAACCACCACTTGAAGCAATACTGTCGAAATTGACATTTGGCTTATAACAGGAGCGGTTGCCTCAACAGATGTTGAAGTTCCCACACCAGCAGTCGTCGTTTAGATTAGTTGTTTTTCCATATTTAGGGCGTCATTATGTGGAAGGGAAGTATGCTTTGACTTTTTTTGCTGTTATTTCCCTTTTAACTTTACCATTTCTCAAACGCATACACACTCAAACATTTATATGAAGAACAAAACAAATAAATGAAAATACACTGTTTTCTTGAAAAAAGCATTGAATTAAAATGCTCAAAAGTACCCCACTGGGCGTGCCTATTTGTTTACTAATATTTTTAGTAAACAATCACGAGTTTGGTTCACTTAAGAGATTAAACTTGAAAAATATTGAGGACATAGTTGTGCGTGGATGTTTTGAGAATAGTCTATGTGTTTAAAAAGGTTGGTTTTGTCTGAGTTTCTGAAAACTCAGGAACAACGTGAAGAAAATGGAAATGTGCAGAAAAGTATGAAGACTTAAAGTGAGAGGCAATAAGAGTGCAATTAAAGCATATAAGATAATGAAACAAACTGGAAGTAAGGTGTTTGCATCAACATAAAATGATGCGCATAATCATACATTTCTCACTGAATCTTTGAATCACTGTGACATGGATATTGGATTCTACAGAGAACTTAATGAAATTTGTGACCCAAGCTACAATGAAAAAATTTGACTTATATACAAGTAAAAAATAATTGTCGACAACATTTACTTTCTCAACACTCAACACGTTCATAAGTACGTGGGTTACTGGCCTCTGCATGGCTTCCACATGCCTTCACCTTTGAACTGCTGCAAACTATCACTTACGCTGATAAGTGCCTTTAAATCTATTAACTTCCTTTGTTGAGAATATCCAGTCGAATCCCATAGTGTTATCGAAGTATCCTTAGTTCAGCTGACCTTTGGAAAAACACACTAAGTCCCTAAATCTAATATACACGTTGAACTCGACCCTTTTACACCACATTTCCACGTTGAAGTACTTATTTGTGCAAACCTTTTTGAGATTTTGGACATGTTTTGAAGAAAAAGTTATCATAATCTTATAAATCTGTTATTGAGACTCTTCCAAACTATACTTAGTGTAGTGTCGAAAATCATAGGATAACATCTACATATAGTTTTGCTTGAGGGACTTATACTCCATAGGCTAACATCTATCGTCGGAGGAACTTAGTGTTTCGACAAGCAGGATCAAACTCATGAATCACGCCAAAGAGGCGCGACCGATATCCAACCTAAGAGACTTGATCACAAGTCTTGCTTGAGGGCTTGATGGATGCCCCGCCCGAGAGGTCAAACACTTCTCCTAAGGGACTTATAGTCTCATGAGCCAGGCTACATATAATCTCGCCCGAAGGACTTAGACTCCCCAAGCTAACTAAATTTTTGCCTAAGGGACTTAGCGTTTCCTCATGCAGGATAAGACTCAAGAATTACGCATAAGAGAAGAGATTGATATCCAACCTAGTAGACTTGATAACTAGTTTTGCCCGAGGACTTGATAGGAGTCTCTCCCGAGAGGTCATACGATTTTCCTAAGGGCTCGATGGAAGTCCTCAAGAAGCCTAGGTCCTCGGGATACTCCCTTGAGTCGCAATCTAAAAAATACTTTGTCCTCTATCAACAGGCCTTGTGCTTTAGGGACTAGGTAGTGTTATATTTGTAAAAAGATTCTATTAGGGAGATGGTTATAGGACGCTCAAGGAAAGACGTCGATAACATGTCGCCCAAAGGGAGGTATTGCCTCGCCCCTAAGGCCTTCCTATCGCCCAGTCACGGGAAACACGGTAAAAAATATTTTTAGGGCTGAGAGAAGTCAGGGTCATTAACTAATCGACATTCTCCTTATAAATAGGGATTCAACGATCTACCATTGACTAAGTGGACGATGACCCTTCCCAAGAGAACCCTAAACCCTAGAGGTCTCTATAAATACACATCTCTCTTAGGAGAAAAGACAAATCATAACTCATACTAATCATACTCCAAACACCCTTATACCTAAGCACATCATCCACCTATAGAGTCTCTCACTTCACGTGAACAAGACTTTTAAAACTGCCATAAAATACCATTGTTCATGGCTTCTCGCTGTCACTAGCAAATCCTAATCATTATACAGTATAATATACCTACAAAGGCCTCTGAGTCTCTCTGGCTTTGTTTTTTACTAGGAAAATATATAAAGTGATATATTATCCTTACACTAAAATTATAGTTAATTTATTAATAAGTTAAATTAATATATTAAATTTTATAAATTTTATAATATTTATAATTTTTGTTTTTAAATATTCTAATTTCAATAGAGACATTTTTTTTTAAATTTCGATCAAACTACAACAAAAATCCAATGACCAAACACTAAATTGAAATATAATAATCCTATCCAACCACCAAGCATTTGTTTACTCAAAACACATCTGACCATTAATAATATTTTAAAAATTATACTATTAATTATATATATATATATATATATATATATATATATATATATATATATATATATATATATATAAAATAAAAAAACTAGTTCAAATTTATTTATATTTTAAACCAACACATTTATTATTTTTCGCTTACATTATTAAAAAAAACTATTATTTCAAAATAAAAAACAAATAAAAAACTAGAGTCAACAATTTATGAAAAGAATTCAAGATATACATCTGAATCAGATGGCGGAGGCGCAAAAAAACATAAATTCTCCATAAAAGAGAATGATCCAAAGGTTGAAAATCAAAATAAACACAAAGTGGGGTTAACCTCCTTTTCCTATACCTACGTCCTCTCGTTCCTCTTATAAGCCAAAACCACAATCCCCAATTCATATTTATATGTATTATTAATCAATTCACTAAACCTTCTGCCGCAACTTCTCTTCTTTTCTTCTTCATTCTTCCATGTCAAGGTTCGTTCACTGTTTCTTTCATTCTCTCTCAATTCAATTTCAATTTCTTTTCTCTGTTAGTTTTATTAGATATATATCATACATGATCACACTCCACTTTATTAGGTTTTCCACGCTGATTGTGCTGTGAATTATGATTCCTGATTTGAACTAAATTGTGAATTTCAATTTTGCATTGATTTTGCTTGTGTGAACTGTTCGAAAATCAACGGTGTCATGATTGTACATTTTTTTTGCATGTTTCCATAATTCTTAAGAATATATTCCACTTGCAAAGCAAGCATTAGTTTACTTCTATTTGTTTTTTTTTTTTTTTGTGCTGCTTTTGTAATTTCAACTGTTTAATTTTAAGATGCACTGTATTCGTATAGGCTTGATTGATTAGTGACCTATGAACACGTGACCTATGGATTAAGTTACGTAGCACTGACACCTCTGAAAAAACCTGTGTCTATGTATATATGTTAGGGCCGGTGTCCGAAACTGACAGACATTTGTGATTTGTGTTTGTGTTTAATTTATTCATTTTTTAAAATTATTACCGTGTTGGTGTTGGTGTCGGTGTTGGTGTCGTGTTTATGGTGTCTGTGCTTCGTAGGAATTTAGGGATTATATTTTGTTCAATTATATATAGGTGTTCACATGTATATGATTTTCTCATTAGTGACCAGGTTTGTTTAGATTGACTTATTTGAGAGTGTCTAATGGCATAAGTAGGAGGAACCTATGTAAGCCACTTATGACATTTCAATAAACTCTTCGGGATTGGTTATGAAAACAGCTTATGAATTTATATGACAACAATTTGGATTTTTTTTTTTTTTTTAAATCTTTTGTTACAGAAATAGTGTATACATAAGCTTTATATGATTAGTGTTTATACTTTTTTAGCGTTTAATTAAGTTGTTTATCTAGATTGGGTGAGCTAGTTGACACACTATACAACTTACTTTTCATATTGAAATTAGGTCATACGAAGTTGATTGATTCACTTGGAAGCCTTTCGTGGAAGCTATGTCTTCATCTTATCCCTCGTCCTCAATGCGGGCTACACCAATTAATTCCAACAACAGAAGTGCTGGACACATGTTTTCAAACCATGCTGAGCTCCTTGAAAACATCCCTTTTACACCTGCTTCAGATATGCATTCTATGCCATTCCCTCAAGAAAGTGATGCTATTTCCTGGGGAACTGATCTGTTTGACAATATGCTTCCGTTTCCTGATAATGTTCCCATCCAGAATGATCATGTGGAATACAGTGGTTCTAGTGTCTTGGGTGGAAATGCCAAACAAACAGAGTTCAAGGAGTGGGTTGATCAGTTAATGTCAGTTGATGACGATTCTCTTCATCCAGATTGGAATGAACTTCTCGGTGATAATAATATGGCAGAACCAACAGCAAAGGTTTGTATTTTTAAGTTGATTTTAATTTGTACTACAAGGTTTCAAAGTGCTTGCTCCTATCTGTTAAGTCTTCTAGAATATGTGGGTGGCATCTCCTGCTGCTATATGGTTAAGGATCATTGTTATTTATTATGAATGAACTAGTTTCTGATGCACATGAAAATCAGGTCAAGTGGTATGTGTGTAGTTATTTGTAACTATCCAGTTGAGGCCGTTATAACATAAACACGCGAATGATTTGCTTTGGTGCATTTAGGTTTATTTTCTTTAAAAAAAATCGATTCATCTATCATCGCCATATGCATATAAGAATGTGTATCTAGTTCATTCCCTATTTCCTTTCGCCCTGTATGTTTTTTTTATTGTTTAAAATCTACTGTTTATTTTCACTTAACTCTTGGTCGATAACTTCTATTTTTAATTCTTTGTTTTAATCCCTAAGATTGCTAAATGTACAAATGTACCATTTTCTCTTGTTGCAGGAGACTCAAGTTTCACTGGAGCAATATGTTCCATCTAATGAAGTTAATATTCTTCCCAATTCTTCTAGTCCATAAATTCTATTTTTAATTCCTTGTTTTAATCCTAAGATTGCTAAATGTACAAATGTACCATTTTCTCTTGTTGCAGGAGACTCAAGTTTCACTGCAGGAGACTCAAGTTTTACTGCAGGAGACTCAAGTTTCACTGCAGGAGACTCAAGTTTCACTGCAGCAGTATGTTCCATCTAATGAAGTTAATGTTCTTCCTAATTCTTCTAGTCCATAAATTCTATTTTTAATATCTTGTTTTAATCCCTAAGATGGCTAAATGTACAAATGTACCATTTTCTCTTGATGCAGGAGACTCAAGTTTCACTGCAGCAGTATGTACCATCTAATGAAGTTAATGTTTTTCATAACTCATCTGGATCGAATACATCACAATCTAAGCCTAGAATGCGTTGGACTCCCGAACTTCACGAGGCCTTTGTGGAAGCCGTCAATCAGCTTGGTGGTAGTGAGAGTATGTTCACTTCTTAATTTTGGGTTTCTTGTCCGTCTCATTACAGATTTTCCTTGTTATCTCATGGTGTTCGTATGCAGAGGCCACGCCAAAGGGTGTCTTGAACCTGATGAAAGTTGAGGGCCTTACCATCTATCATGTGAAAAGCCACCTCCAGGTACATTTTATATTTTTCTTCTTTACTTAGGAGATCCTTTATAGGTGTGTGTTTTAGTCAAAGGTTTTTAATGAATTATCGTTCTTTTAATTTCAGAAATATAGAACTGCCAGATACAAACCGGAAGCATCAGAAGGTATGTGCAAGTCTATATGGAAATTTATTGTTCATATAACCAAATGGCTTTTTATTTCTATCTATATTTTAGGGCTTCCCAAGTTTTTTCACCGGGGTTTGAACCTTGATCCCTTAATTCCTGTAACACCAGGATAGTCAAACCAGCGCTGTTCTGTATTGTTTTCCTGTTTTCTTTAGGTTTAAATACACTTATTAATCACATGGATTTGTACCAACTTTTTTTGGATGAATCTGAGGTTACTGGTATGAATGACATTTTCTTTACTACATACAGAAATTCCAGAGAAGTTGACTTCAATTGAAGAAATGCCACCTATAGACTTAAAAACGTGAGTTCCCTTCCCAACTTATCTAGAAATTATTTGTTTTGTATTGATTGACATTTTTTTTGGTGACAAAGAACATCCCTAAATTGTATGCATAGAGCAGAGTGTAAATGTGTGATTCTGACTCATAACTTTTGTCATTTATAGCCTTCATCCTAAAATATGTGTCACTTAAGCAAATGAAATATGAATAAGAAACACAATTAATTTTGTATGAGAAAAAGAAGTTACGACATACTTTATAAAATTATCTTTTTTTTATTGATGAGAAAGATATATATTGTCATAGTTTCTTATTCATATTAGAATTATATATATTGTCGTTGGAGCGAGTATCATATATTTGAATTAATATATAAACTATGACAAAGATATGACCTAAACTGATTCATACAGATCTAGTGTTTGCTATGGTATGATAACTGTTGTCCTCATTTCCAATATTTGAAGCTATTCCTATCACTTAAATTTCATTGAGATGAAATATTAATGTTCAGAAACATACTTTGGGTTGTTGTTATGCAGGCCTAAGGGCATTACCGAAGCATTGCGGTTGCAGATGGAACTCCAGAAGCGGCTTCACGAACAACTTGAGGTATATTTTAGTTGCTAAAATTCACCGTCGGTACTATGCAAGCGTTGGATGGAGTGTTGTTTATCTCCCCATTTTTTGTAAGGACGATGATCACATGTTTCGTTACTATGCAGATTCAAAGAAAATTACAGATTCAAATTGAGAATCAAGGGAAGCATCTACAGATGATGTTTGAGCAACAAATCAAGTCAGGCGAGCCTTCTGCTCCGTCATCTAGCGCCGCACTACCTTCTCCAGTTGAAAATTTAGAAAGCTCAAATGAGGAAAAGACTGAAATCAACTCTAGCACTCCAGACACAAGCGCAAAGCAAAAGGGAGATGATGCTAAAGTTACCGATGAACTTGACCAGTTATCCGCACCACCCACAAAACGAGTGAGGACCGATTAGTTGAGTAAAGAAGAATAAATTTCAACCTTGTGAAGGTGCCTAGTGTTTCTGCTTCTACAGATAACATAACATACTGGAATTTCCTTTTTGCTTTTGACCATGACTTACTTGATCAGTGATTTGGTTTCGAAGTATCTATTTCTTGTCCTTGATTTAGTTTAGGGTATGACTTGCATTGGGAAACTTCTCAGTATCTTGATATTTGTTGTATATTAATGGAATGTTTGAACACTGGGAGCACATAGAAACATAGTTGGCTCCTAGGATGTTTCAACTATATTATTAGTGTTTAATAAGTTACGGGAGTTGCCATTTGCATTCCCTTTTTGCCCATAATACTCTTAACGAAGTTAACTTCAACGATCTCTCGTCATCCTTTTGCAAAGTAAACTTCTGAAATATCTCTTCATTCCTTTTCCCTTTCCCCTTCCTCCTCTGGCAGTAATCTTTGAGATGCATGCACATAGAGCTGTGTAGAGAAGAATGCAGGAAGCCATGAACAAAGCAGAGTTGTGGAAACCAAATCACATTCAATGAAGGGTTTTGCTGAAGTCGGACCGTATTTATTTATTATTAAAGTTAATTTTCGAATACAAGAATAAAGAAGATTCGACCATATGTCCGTATATATTTATATTCTCGGAAGAGTAGTGAACTTGTTTTAAAAAACTGCACGTATTTGTGTATTCTATAACTTAATTTGGGAACTGTTAATGTTTTTTAGTAGTTAACTCCTAGAATTTAAGTATATGATATGAAAAGTAGGGACTGTGAGCGCCTGTGTCACAGTCGGTACTTTGTGGACCTTAGAATTAAAATTGAAAGGTTCAGATTTAAAGTTTAAACAATAATAACAATGGTTGAGATTACCCGCAGTTATAGACGGATGGGAATCCATTTTCGAAAAGAAGCACCAAGAAGGTTTAACAAAGTCATATTATTCTTGTAGTCAAATTCTGGATATTTTTATAATATATTTTAGAATTTTACGTTAAGAAGATAATGTGTCGTGCAAAATTTTTGGAGAATTTCTTATGGTACTGCGTGAATTTTCATTAATACAATTTATTTTTAGAGATGTATTTCTGAACGCATCTTCTTCCACATTTAAATAAGATCATTCTGAGAAGTAGGTGCCTTATAATTTGGGTTATTTTTATTTCGGAGATACATCTTCGGAATATTTTAAGAAATACCTTTAATTTTTATAAGTTCAGTCGGAGTTACATTTCCGGAATTATGGACGATATTTTAAAATTTTCTGTCACCTTTGCATGTCAGATATTTTCAGAGATACATCTTCGGAAATATCTGATAAAAGAAGCTGCTGCATGATCACACAACCATTGTTGTCATAATTGATTTTCAACCAAACCCTTTACCAAAAAACCCTTCTTTCTCAATCCCTTTTTTCATTCCAAATTTTTATTTTTTTGGTTCATCACATCATAGAAAGCAAGAGAAGATAAAATTTCAGGTAAAGATTCTTCATTTTCCTCTGCATTGCTCTCATTAATTGTCATTTTTTTTCTGAAAAAAATTGCGTTGTGTCCAGAAATGTTTCTCCGGAACGTGTATAAACTTTTCCGAAGATATATTTTCGAAAATTGTCATTGTTTGATTTCCAAGTCTGTCTTCAACAGTAGCACTAATGTACTGTTATAGTTTTAATTATTTTCATTAGATATGGTGCACCCCGACGTTTTCTCAAAAGAAGTTGTTTCTCCGAATGTCCAATGTGTTGTTATTTCTTCGAATGTCCAAGGTGGTGTTATTTCTCCGAATGTCCAAGGTATTGTTGTGAAGACGGTATATGTTGGCAACCAATTTAAAACAAGCAAGAGTTTGAATCTCGTGATCAAATGCTTCAATGAATTCGTACGGAGACTTCTAAACTTGGATTTTGTGTGGTTATCGAAAGGTCCGATAATGGTTCGGATAAAAAATGCGCTTTTGTGACAATGACGTGCGAAAGAAGCGGAAAATATAGAACTCATCTCCGAAATTTTAAAAGAGACGACATTGGTACATGAAAATGTGATTGTCCATTTAAAGTTTGTGGTTACATGTTAGCAAACAAAAACTGAAAATTTAATTTGATATATGGTTTACATAACTATAATTTGTGTTAAGAATTAGCCGATCATCTTAGCAGTGGCGGAAATTCTTTTAAGTGGGGCTAAAAAGTATTGTATTTAAATAATTTCATCTATAATTTTAAAATATCTTCAAAATACATGACAATTTACAATTTTAATTTATGAGATTTTGCATTTTTATTTTTCTTTTAAAATCTCCGACGCACTAAAATATTAATTTTGATATTAGAAAAACATATCATCAATGTAATGTATACATTAGCTTTCAAAACCTTAAAAATATTCTTAACCGTTAATCAACTATTCCCTCCAAAATAAAATATAAGTAAAATTGCTATTTAAAAAGGTATATTTAATCTTAATTATTAACTTAATGCATCAAGTTTTCATCTAACAGTTTTGTTTTTATATCATTTTAGAGAAAGTATATTGTTGAAGAGAAATAGAAAACAAAAATAAAAAAAATTGATTTTAACTTAGAAAAATATCATATTAGTTTCTTAATTGTTCAAAACAAATCAGATTAATCTTTTTCATTCATTAGTGAAAAAATTGACAACCGATTTTTAAGGTTTTTATAGTTAATTAGACAAAAATAATAGTGTTCCGGACTGGGCCAACACCTGCCCCACCGTCGGACAGGTCCAGCCCAATACTGGTAAGGTCCGATGAGGTCAATAGTTAACGCCGAGCACGTTTCCAGCATTGCCGAGCTCACTTGTGCCTTCTCCTCGTCGACCACGAAGAAGACACCACCGTCGTGCAGAAACTCAGAGTCGGGGAGGGCATCCCTCTCCTCGACATCCACGTGCTTCTCCCCCGCGAGGACACGTTCTCTTGTAACCTCCCCACCTCCGAAAGAATCGGTCTGCCCTACTTCCGGAGATCTCGGGACCGTTACCCCAGAGCGAAGACCACGTGCTGGTCTTCACTACGCCACGTAAGCCCTGGCAGTTACTTGGATTGAGCCTTGCAATCCAGCCCAGTGCAAGTAACCGTTGGCCCCGCGCTGGGGGCTCTCTATAAATACCCTCTCACTTGAGAGGGTCAGGTTACTTCACATTCTAAACACACCTATTTTCTGTACTTGCTTTTCTCTGACCTTTCCTGACTTGAGCGTCGGAGTACCTTGCAGGTACACCCCCCCCCCCCCCCCCCCCCGCCGTCTCACCATCACCGGAGCTGAAGGTTTCACGACACTGTTGGCCACTATCTAACTGTCTGATCCAGGTACGATCAGTGGCGCCGTCGTGGGATCCACTGCTTCCCCATTTCTCCTTCAACGATAAACCAAAGCAATTTCTCCGTTCATCACCAGCATGGCCAACAAACCGTCTGCGAACAAAGCTCTGGACACCGTCCTCACGCAACTCGAGAACGAAAACCACCGCGAGGACAATGCTGCCTTCAACGTCGAAGAAGGCGACGTAAGAGACGGGCAAACCGCCTCCCCATACTCGGAAGACACGGCTTACGGCGCCGCCCAGCAGGACGACCAGCAAGCCGCCTTTCAGCCAGTTGCTCCTCCGCCTAATACAGATCCGAGCACCGTGGCCCTATTCGCCTTGGTCAACCAGACCAACCAGCTGATCATGCACCAGAATCTCAGAATTGAAGCACTCGAGCAAGGGCGAACACGGCGATCTTCCCCGTAAAGACATCGTCGTCCACCTTCACCTCGCCGTTTTCCTTCCCCGCGAAGGACCCCTCTGGAAGAATCTCGGACCCCCTCACCAGTGCGCGAGAGCCGCCGGCCACGCCTCGAGCGCACCCAGCCAGAAACCTCCCAGAAGCGCCATTGTTCCCCGCCTCGGAAGGAACCCAGGCACTCCTCGACTACCAAGAGGAGCAAGACCGCCGAAGAGAGGCCGAGGAACCGTTCTAGGAACTCCCCTTCGCGACAAGGACCTGGTCGACACCATCGATCCCCATCAAGGTCCCCAGCCGGAAGCGACGACGACGACCAGAGGACCCCCCTGTCATGGGAGATCATGGACGCCCCAATCCCTGCGGGCATGGAAAAATCCCCGCCACTGGGGACCTACGACGGCCTGGCCGACCTCGACGATCACGTCGAAAGTTTTGAAGCCATGCTCAACTTCAGAAACGTCAGGGGTGCCATTAAGTGAAGACTCTTCCCCACCACCCTGCAGAAGGGCGCCATGACCTGGTACAAAAGTATAGCACCCAGGTCGATCATGTCCTGGAAGCAACTAGGAGAATGCTTTACCAAATACTTCACAGCATCTCGCCGACACCCGAAGACGGAGACCGCGCTGGAGAGCATCTTCTAGGGGAAGAACGAGTCTCTCAGAAACTACATTGAGAGGTTCACCAGGGAGGCTGTCAAGGTCCACACGACCGACGACATGAAGAAATTTTTAATCATCTGGGGACTGCGACTTGGATCCGATTTCGGCAAGTCCGTGGGCCTCCGCAGACCTCTCTGTTTGGAGGACCTCCTCCAACGAGCTCAGTCATACATCGAATTCGAAGAGTCGGAGGCAGCACAGATCGCCCTCGACTCGAGACGGAAGGAAGGCCCCCGCGGCCGCAGAGAAGAAGACCCTCCTCCCCGACGCGGAGGAGAAAGAAAGAAGGAAGGCCGCCCCCAGGACTCTCGCGAACCGAGAGGACCAGCTGGCCGGTTCACGGAATACACACCGCTCAACGCTCCCCGCGCGCGGATCCTCTCCGAGTGCTCCAACTCAGAATTTCTAAAAGGAGGCGTCCGCTTTCCGAAGCCAACGACCCCCAAATAAAACACGGACAAGTCCAAGTACTGCAGGTTCCACCGGAGCCACGGACATGTCACGGAGGACTTCATCCATCTCAAAGATGCAATTGAGATCCTGATCAAGGAAGGGCACCTAAAGAAGTACGCCCAGAAGAATGATGCCCCTCGTCCCAGTGCCTGGGAAGCCTAGAACGTCGAGGAGATGACACCTCCTCCCGACGAGAGTCGGCTGCAGGTGGCCCTCGGCGTCACTCGACCCGAAGACTTCTTTGTCCCCGAAGGCATTGAGGGCCAAGAGGCAGTTCGCAGCATGTGGGCAAACTTCGCCCACGAAGACCCCGTCGCTGCCCGCAGCAAGTGGGAAGGTTTCCCCAAGACGATGGTCATATCTGGAGGTGGTTACGAGGAGGTGTCTGTCGCGTCGATCAAGCAGAAATTTGACGAACTGGAGTCCGCAACCTCGGCGAAGACCACCACTCTCGAGAAGGTGCAAGGGAAATCAAACCATATCACCTTCTATCTCGAAGAGTTGCCAGGCAGAGCGCCCAACACCACCATCCCCCTCTTGATCAGGGCACAAATGGCGAACTTTGCGTTCGCAGGATCCTGGTCGACCAGGGAAGCTCAGTTGACATCATGTACGCTCTCCTGTTCGGGACCCTCCAACTCGACGAGAGACATCTGACCCCGTACGCCAGTTCAGATCTGCAGGGGTTCAACGGCACCACCACCAGACCATGGGGCTACGTTGAACTGATGGTCACGTTCGAGGCCGAAGACACTGCCCATCAAGTGAAGACCCGCTTCCTAGTGGTCGAATGTCCATCCCTCTACAAATGCATCCTCGGGAGGACCACTTGGCCGAACTCACAGCAGTGCCATCAACGGTCCACCTCAAGATGAAGTACTACACGGCCAGGGGACGGGTGGTTACGATGCACGGGGACATAGACGCGGCCAGGAGGTGCTTCGATGCTGCAATCAAAGGCATGAGTTCCATCGGCACCAAGCCCAAGACCGGAGCAAAGTCATCCCCGGACACCTTACAGAGGCCTCTCCCGCGCGTCAACGCGGTCGACCTCGACAACAGGTTCCTGGGCAAGCACGAAGAGGGCGGAGCAGCGGACCTCAACCTCCAGGCGGAAAACAACAGGCAGCCTCTCCATCCAACGTGCCCCATCCCAGACGGAGACTTCGAGATCGTCGCCCTCGGAGACGATCCAGACCGGAACGTGAAGATTGGCACCGAGATCCCCGACCTAGCGAAGAAGCAGCTGAAGGCGTGTCTCCGGGAGAACGCTGATTTGTTCGCATGGAGCGCCTTCGAGATGCCTGGCCTTGACCCCGAGGTGGCTTGCCATCAGTTCGCAGTAGATCCGGCCGCTAGGGCCATAGTTCAACGTAGGCGTAGGCAGTCTCCCGAAAAAGCGGAGACTGCTGAAAAAGCTGTAAAAGACCTCCTAGAGGCAAATTTTATTTTGGAGGCCAGATATACGACCTGGCTGTCCAACGTTGTACTTGTCAAAAAGAATAATGGAAAATGGAGGATGTGTGTTGACTATACCAACCTTAACCAGGTATGCCCGAAAGACTGTTATCCTTTGCCTAACATCGACCAGCTGGTCGACAATTCTGCAGGTTACAAGTTATTATCCTTCATGGACGCCTACTCGGGGTATAACCAAATCCCCATGGATAAGGTCGACAAACAGCACACGACCTTCATGACTGAGTCGGACAATTACTACTACAACGTAATGTCGTTCGGCCTGAAGAACGCCGGCGCGACCTACCAACAGATGATGAACAAAGTTTTCCAGGGAGAGATCGGCGACATACTCGAGGTCTATATGGACGACATGATCGTCAAATCCGCAGAAGAAGTCGACCACGCCGCGCACCTCAATAAGGTGTTCGACATAGGAGGAGATGCCGCATGAGGTTCAATCCCGACAAATGCACCTTCGGAGTTCGGGCAGGTAAGTTCCTCGGCTTCTACCTCACAGAGCGAGGAATTGAGGCCAACCCCGATAAGTGTAGGGCTTTCTCTGAGATCCCAACTCCAAACTCGAAGAAGTCAATACAATCACTGAACGGGATGCTGACCGCCCTCTCCGGCTTTGTCGCCAAATCCGCACAATACACACTCCCGTTTTTCAAGATTCTTCGACAAAAAGCCACGTTTGAATAAAGCGAGGAATACGAGCAGGATTTACTCCATCTCAAACGAGTCCTGTCACAGCCCCTGGTCCTCTCATGGCTAGAGAACGGGGAGACACTCTTCTTGTATCTCACCATCACGAGCGAAGTGGTCAGCGCCGTCCTCATACGGGAAACTCCCGACGGGCAAAAACCGATTTACTTCACGAGCAAAGCCCTCCAAGGTCCCGAGCTCAGGTATCAGCAGATCGAGAAAGTCGCCCTTGCCCTCGTCACCGCGGCCAGGAGGCTGCGCCATTACTTCCTAGCCCACATTGTTGTCGTAAGAACCGAACAGCCTATAAGGCAGCTCCTTGGACGACCAGATATGGCGGGAAGGATGCTCAGGTGGTTGCTCGAACTCGCCGAGTTTGACATCCAATACGAGGGAAGGAAAGCCCTGAAGGCTCAGGTATTGGCCGACTTTGTGGCGGAGATTACCGTCCCGGAGCCTTTGACCAACGGATCCCAAAAGTGGACGATCTATGTCGATGAAGCATCCAGCACGAAGGGGAGCGGGGCGGGCATTATCCTCAAAAATGAGGAAGGCATCCTGATCGAGGTCTCCCTCGAACTATCCTTCCCGACGTCGAATAATCAGGCAGAGTACGAGGCTTTCCTCGTCGGGCTTCGGTTGGCCGAGGACCTCGGCGCCAAGGAGGTCAAAATCTTCACTGACTCCCATCTCGTAGCCTCTCAAGTCTGAGGAGAGTATCAGGCCAAGAACGACTGCCTCTTCGAGTACCTGACCTTGGTAAAGGAAAAGATGAAGAATTTCGCCTCCGCGGAAGTGACCCACATCCCTCGCGAGCACAATACCCGAGCAGATGTCTTGTCCAAATTGGCGAGCACAAAGAAGAAAGGCGGAACAAATCCGTCATACAAGAAGTGCTTTCCCGCCCGAGCATCGACAAACTCATTCCGGCGGTGGACGTGAACGCCATTGGGGACAACAATTGCTAGATGACCCAGGTATACAAGTACCTCACGACTGACAAACTGCCCGAAGACCCCAAGGAAGCGGGGATGGTCAAGCGGCGGGCGTGCTCGTACACTATAGTCGAGGATAAGCTATACCGCCGCGAGTTTTCTATCCCCTCCTCAGGTGCGTCGAGGAGACCAAGGTCCCCAGTATACTCCAGGAAATCCACGAAGGAATCAATGCACAACACCTCGGCGGGCGATCTTTAGCCCGAAAGGCACTTCGGGCAGGGTATTACTGGCCCACCATGCAACAGGACGCCAAAGAGCACTTCAGGAAGTGCGACAGGTGCCAGCGGCACGGGGACATGTACCTCGCTCCCCCTAACGAGCTCAAAACACTATCATCCCCATGGCCATTTATGTGGTGGGGAATGGATATCTTCGGGCCCTTCGTCGTGGGGTCGTACCAAAACAAATACCTCATCGTCGACATAGATTATTTCACGAAGTGGATCGAGGCGGAAGCCCTGGCCAAAATCACGGCCTTCAACATACTCCGCTTCTACAAAAGGAACATCCTCACCCGGTTCGGCGTGCCCCAACCGATCTCACCGACAACGGGACACAGTTCACCGACAAGAACTTCCAAGACTTCGTCACCAAACTGGGCACGAAGCAGCACTTCACGTCAGTCGAGCATCCTCAGACGAACGGGCAGGCCGAGGCAGTGAACAGAGTGATCCTCTGAGGATTGAAATGTTGATTAGGCGATGCCAAACAACGGTGGGTCGAGGAGCTACACAGCGTCCTCTGGGCCTACCGAACAACCCCACATTCCACGACCGGGGAGACCCCTTTTCGTCTGACCTACGGAACAGAAGCAGTGATCCCCGTGGAGATCAGGGAACCCTCGAGGAGGACGCAAGCCCTCCTCAACGAGGATGCGAACAGCGAGGCCCTAAGGGAAGAGCTCAACTTTGTCGAGGAAATAAGGATGGGCGCATCCCTCCGGGAAGCCTCACTTAAACAGAAAATAACTTTACGTTATAACGACAAAGTTATCAAACGTGATTTTCAGGTAGGCACCCTCGTCCTACGAAGGAACCAGAAAGATTCGCAAGAGGGCAAACTCGCCGCAAACTGGGAGGGCCCGTACCGCGTCCGCGCGAAAACGGGGACAAGAGCCTACTTCCTCGAAAATCTGCACGGGGAAGAACTTGCTCGACCATGGAACACTGAGAAGCTTAAACAACACTATAGTTAAGCACTGCCCGCGACACACTAGCATCGCGGTTACGGGGACGCACTAGGGTATAAGCGCGACACCCCTATACAAAACACGATGATCAAGGGCCGCGTTGTGTGTGCGCGAGGACTTTTGATCTGACGAGGACACCTCGATCGAGCTCCGTCGTCATTGTACCAATTAGGCAGAACACCCAGCTCGCGATGGGAAGTTCATGCCACGAAGCTAAGACACTACTACAAAACGCGTAAACAGCGATGCCATGCTCACAACGCTTCATCCCTACACCGTTGTGACATATCTAAACTAAGGCGCAGTTGTATTTTATTTGTTTATTGAATAAAACTTATTTATTTATAACAACGGTTGATAAACCAACCGTGGTGATTATCTGTATATAACAACGGTTGATAAATCAACCGTAGTGATACCTTCAAGGTTTCATGTGTTCGAACCTCAGCGTATTCATATATATTATTCCTTTTATGTTAAAGCGCGCATTTACTTTTTTATTTACTTCTAATTGAAAAAATTAAAAGTTATGACTACGGTTGTTTATATACACTGTTGTGATATATTTTGTATGTTTTTTTTTTAATTTTTAATTCTAAAAATAACTCTGGCGCTTTAATATGAAATTTCATTGTGTAAATAATATATCATAACGGTGTAAATTCTTGACCATCGCAGTAGTGCTTCAATAATCTCCAAACTAGGTAGTCTCATTGTCTCTTCAGTATCCTTATTTCGATTCCATTGAAAATAGAAACCAGACGAAACGTTACACGATTTCAACCCTAAACCCTAACCTTCAATACTGTGAAACAATACACAATTCCACCAAAGCTTGCATCATCAGTATCCGTTTGTTGTCATTTTCGTCATCATCGTCATGATAGTGAAGAAAATAAAAGATTACGTACATACCAACACCGTCGTCATCATCGTCACCGTCGTTGTCGTAAGGAAGGAAGACAACAACAACACCAACACCAACATCGTTTACTTCGTCGTCATGTTTAGGGTACGTAAAATATTTTCCCCATGCATCTACAGTAAACTCTTTTGCCATTGTTGTTCATGTTGTTGTTGTTGTTGTTTTTGAACTTAGATGTCGACCTTGTCGAGTTCTTCATCAGAAACCAGCGAAGAAACTCAAACAAATGAAAGGTTAGCCAATGAAACTCAAACAACTGAAAGTCAAACGAAAAGATCACAAAGAGGTGTCACAATGATGCCCCAGTTCACATCAGTCCGCAACTCATCTGGTGCAAAAATTTCGATCGAGTTTGATTCACACTACAGATTAGTGGATTGTCCACATTACGCTACTTTTAGGAGTTATGTTGCGTTCCTTGCACCTAGCAAAGTCAGTATACTGATTGATGATTGGAGAGAAGTGGATGGTAATGTCAAAGACAGCTTATGGACAGACGTTAAGGTATTTCATACTATAATTTTCTTATATTTGATATCACTACCTATAGTTTCTAATTCATACTTATATATTGATTTAATGTAGTTGAATTTTGAGTTTACCGATGACTCAAAATTGAAAAGAAAGTGGATAACTTATGCCGGTGTTCGTTGGAGGGGATTTAAGTCACGGCTCACGGCTGACTACATTACGAAGCCTAAGAGCGGTCTTCAACCTCCATGGATTCGGTATAGTTTTTTATCGAAGAAGGTGTGGCACAAGTTTGCAAAGAAACGCCGTTCTGAGGAATTCAAGGTTAGTACTAGTAGTCTTATGTAACCTATAATGTTATGCTAATGAGTTATAGATACTAATCATACACATTTTTCACTATGTTAATAACAGGCTAAAAGCGAAGTGGGAATTCAGAACAAGGCGAAAAACATGTACCCCCATAGATTATCTCGTGGGGGTTACAGGAAATTTGAGAAGAGGATCCTGTAGGAAAAACTACAAGAAGGAGGAGATGGTGACATTCCATCTCCACCTTCAAGACATGAGAAATGGCAGAGGGCTCGATTAAGACCTAATGGAGAGTACACCTCTGAGGCTTCAAGAGTAGTTGCTGAGAAAATTGTAAGTATATGTTTTGTTTAAATGTGTTTGCTTATGCAAATTGCTCATGATGAGTTGTTATTTAAATGCGTTTGCTTATGTAATTAAGTTGCTCATGTTGTGTAGGATAACTTGGTTGTGGCGGCCCATGAAGCCACATTTGTTCCAGAAGCACGACATGACATATTAGTCGAAGCTATCGGAACAACTGAGCATGAAGGCCGTGTCCGTGGTGTTGGAGATGGTGTCGGCTTGAGGTCATTCTTTGGATCTCAAAGAAGAAGCACCGAAACCGCTGAATTTCTTGCTCAACGACAAAAGATTGATAATGTTGAGAAGCAATTGGCGGAGCAAAGGAGTCTGTTTGAGGAGGAGAGGGAAAAAAGGGAGAAAGAAGTGGAAAGGTTACAAGAGATGTATTCGGTATGTGTCGTAAATCGCGCTTATTTTTGTATGATATATATTATATGTTCTAATTGAATATATTGTACTTTGTTTTGTTTTATGTTCTAATTGAATGTTATGATGTAGAGATTAAGTGAAAGTCTCGAACAACGAACTAATGAAGATCGTCGTTGCGTTGGTGAAGATCAAACTCCAAGTAGAAGTGTCGTAAATCACGCTTCTACAAAAGGGAGTGATTGTACAGCCCCCCCACCTGTAGATAACCGCAATGGGATATTGGACCCTAGTCCAAATGAAATAACAAGTTTATACTACTACATTTCAACAACAGACCTTGCGCAGCCCCTCACGCTAGAACATTGCCCACAATTGGATTTAGTGTATTACACTCCTGAAGATGTGAGGGATTTTCTCGCAGGATATAAGTGGCTTGACTTATCTATTTTGCAAGTTTGGTGCACATAAGTATATAGTCGAATATACATGTCATTATAGAACATTATAATTTTTTGTATTTTCTCCCTTAATTTATTCATTTTCTTTGACCATTTAGGTACATTCACCGTGTTTGTATAGAATTGAATAAATCAAGTACATATGGAATCTTGGACCCAAGTTTTATTGCTTGGGCATATAATGATAAAAATATCAGAGAAAAGTACTTGAAAAGCCGGCTAAATGACGGAGGAAAAGAATGTTACCCTGTACCATTCCTATATAGGTTAGTATTATTGTAATTTATTTCTATATTCTATATTTAGTTTTGTTTTAGTAACAACTAATTATATATATATATATATATATATATATATATATATATATATATTCTCATGTTCATTCAGTGGTCATTGGCAATTGATCGTAATATCGTTTAGGACAAATACGGTGACATTACTGTGTTCCTTACACGATCCACTCCACAAACCAATGAAAGATCTTGTATTAACGTAAGTGTCTTTGTTTAATATAATTTTCTTTGGCATTAATTGTAATTAGTTTATCATGTAATATGTTTAATTCAATTTTCAATGGGCAGTATTGTGGAGCAAGTTAATATATTGAGGAATGTTAGAAAAAAGCCCACATACCTTGCTCCTAAAGTAAGTGGCCCGATTACCTGTTTATTTCATTTACATTCATGCATGTGTGGTTGTATTCATGTTTTTATATTCATGTAATTTGTAGACGAGGAAACAACGCGGGAGTTACGAGTGTGGGTATTTTATCATGAAACATATGTTAAACATCGTCCTTGCCGGCACTGTTGATTCATGGGATACGGTAATATATGCCATAAAATGTTTACATATATTAATATATAAGTTGACTATTGAATTATTATCATGCATGATGTATCTTCAATTTTTTGCTCTTATGTAGATGTTTAACGACGAAACCCCATTCCCCCTTGAGGACTTTGTGGATCTTCGTAAACGTTGGGCGTATATCCACAATCAGCTTAAGGGTTCTGCTCCTGCTGTATGATATATCAGCAACATTTTTTGATGCACGTATTTTTTGCTTTTGATGCATATAATGTGAACAATAGTTTTGGCTTTTGATGCACATAATGAAATCAATAATATTGGCTTTTGATTTAAACAATGTTAGCAGTTTAATTCTCTGATTCATTTAGCTTTTGATGTAAATTTTGTGATTCATTTATAAGGATACAATATAGGAAGAATTGTGTTTGCATGTAAACAGAAGCTGTTTTGACAGGATAAATTATGGGAATAATTTGATACGCAGATAAATTTTATATTTAAAACAATCTATTTTTGGAAGCGGTTATAAACCTATCCGTAGTTGTATGTCAAACGCTAATATAAATAAAAAATGTTGTTGCTGAGAATCGAACCAGCTCACAGTTTAGTATATCACAACGGTTGACTAAGCTAACCGTCGTGAAATGGTGCACGCAAACTGGAATACAACAACGGTTTCCGGACCGTCATTTTACGTACCTCATATACAACAACACTCTACATAACAACGCCTTTGCCCCCCGTCATTATATGTCATTTCCAACCGTTGTTAAATGGGTTTTTCGTAGTAGTGAGACCTCGACCGAGCTCTTAGCCTCGTTGAAGGTCGGAATACACCTCCGACCACTCGGCCAGCTCTCCACGCAGTCGAGGATCATCAAAGTCGAGCAAATTCCCAAAATCACCAAATCACTTAGACAAAAACAAGTAAAGTATAGCAAATACACAAGCATCACACACACAGATAAGCAAAAGGAAAAGTAGTAAAACCGGGTAAAAGCCCATTGTACAAATGTTACAAACATGTCAAAAAGCCCCTGACACGTAGGCCGGGCACAAGTCATTACAAAAAATGGCACGCAGGCCAAACAAAAGACCAAAAAAGTAGTGGCACGCAGGCCGAACAAGCAAAGGAACTAAACAACGATCTCTTCCTCGATCCGGTCAGCATTCTCCTCGTCCTCCTCCTCTGGCAGGTCCAACTTACCATCGACCACACGAATAAATGGGTTAATCCTGTCGAGCGCAAGCTGGACACCTGGATTCTCGGCTTCGACCTGCGCCACAGTATTCTTGAAGCCTATCTCAAGGGCCTCCAGACTATCTTGCTGAAGCTCCCGAATCTTAGCGATCAAATTCGCACGGCTGGCGAAACCTTTCTCCTCGACCGACTCGTTCTCTGCAGGGCGGGTAACAGCTTCCAGCTCTGCAATCCTCGTCTGGAGGCGATCACACTCCTCTTGAGTCGCCTTTAGTGCAGCGTTGGCCTCGTTCAGCTCGTGGAGGACACGAGCATGTTCCTCGCACTTGGTCTGGGCCTCTCGCACATCAACCTCAATTTTGTCCTTCTCCTTCTTAAGGACAGTGTATTCATCCTTTAGCTTCTGCAACTCGGAGGCAGAGGAGGTCCCCTCGTTTAATATCAAGGCAATATCGAAGACTCAAATCATGGCCGCCAGGTCCTCGACAAGCGCCTTTTTCCTGGCCGTTCCATCCATTTCCAGAACTGCTTTCACCTCAGCATCAGCAACGACGGGAGGGCTTCCCTCGAAGAAGTTCTGCTAAAGATGACAGGCGGGCAGTAGGAACTTTTCCGTTGGAACTGGCTCCCCGAGATCCATGAGGACGGACCCCTCAGTCATCGCCTTCTTGACAGGGGTGCTCTCCGGAGGGGGAGACTGGCTGCACTGTGGAGAAGACGAGCTGCTCGTCATACTGATCGGCACCGCTGTCTGGATAACATCTCGAACACGGCCCTTAGCTCGTTTGGGAGCTCGCTCAGCAGCCATCTTCATGATGCGCTCGGTGGCGTTCGACATTTGAGCTGCAAGGGAAAACACGAAACAAGTTAGCACAAGGAAACAATACTAAGTGCACGCACGAACGTAACAGTTGGTTCCTACCTAAAAACCTTTTGGCCTCGTCGGGGGACTTGCACTCAAGGAGAGCCTTGGTGTTTATATAACGGGCTTCGGTCTTAACCCTTCCCCGCGAGTCGAGGATAGATTTTCTGTCCCTGGTTATACACACCGCCCGGCTGAAGCCGGCGACATACGCGACCAGCTTTGCATACGCTTCTTTGTCCTCCTCCGACAGCTCGCTGGGTTTCATGAGGTATTCGTTCGTACCAAGCGCGAAGTGCGCATCCTCCCACTCCAAGGGGCACTTGGACATAAACCTCTCCTGCCTGGCACTGTTGGTCACGATGTCATAAAGCGTGCCCACAGCATCGTGCGTCGCGGGCATGACGTAGTAAAACCTATCTTTGAAGTTCCTAACAGAATCCGAGTACGCCTTGAACAGCTTCCTCGGTTGTTTGAAGGAGACCCAGCTATGTCGCCCTTGGTCAGTTGACCGTTGGAAGTGGAAGACACGAAAAAAGAGCGAGAGGGTGGTCCGGACGTTGAGGTAGTCGCACACGATCTCGAACGCCCGCATGAAGGCGAACACATTAGGATGGAGCTGAGACGGCGCCAGGTGCAGCCGGTTGAACACCCCCCTGAAAGCTGCTGAAGGGGAGACGAATACCGGCCTCTTTAAAGGCAAACTCGTACATGGGGAACCTTAACCCACGGTAATTCGAGCAGATACGGTGGTGTTCCTGAGGCTGAAATCTGTCCACTTTGCCTGCTCGCCCACAGCGACGTCCTCGACGATGGCGAAAGCGTCTGTGTCGTCAATGGCAAATCGCGAGCGAATGCGTAAGGGCTCCTCGCCGGCCCAGTCGACGGACGGACGCAGGGGCTCCTCCCAGGGAATCTACGCGGGGTCGTCCACATCGGGTTCAGTGTCTATCTGGATGATGCCTGCAAGCCTCACGACCATTTTTACCTAAAATCAGAGGAAATAGGTGAATTCGTTGGCCACAACCAAATCCACCCTTCCACCGCTAATCAAGTGAAAGGACAGCGAGAACACGGGAGATGCCCGGGACAATGGCGAACTACCCGATACCTTTACCCCCATCCAGGGACCTTCTTCAGCTCCCCAATCCTCTCCCACCTCATTTCCCCGGGATATTTCATCACATGTCCTCGGGGCATTCATCGGGTCCTCGGGATATTCATCCCAGGCCTCTGTCAAAACGGACGGAACCCTAGAAACGTCAGTCGTTTCTTGCCGGAAGCTTCACAACAATGCCGAGAATTTCACCGTTTGCCAAAAAACCACGAAAAGAAACAAAAACAGAACATAAAAGGATTAGAAGCTTACTTGAAACGGTGGTAGAGAGCGGACCGGTACGGTGAAAACAGCGGCGCGCGGTGGTACACGGCGGTGGAGCAACGGCGGTGAAGAGAAGAGAAGACCAGAGCGAAAAAGGTGGGAACGTGCAAATGGCACGAACTCAAACCCCTTTTATAGGCCCCTCACGAGACTCGAGGAGTCCCTAGGATTTTGAGTACTCTAGGCCTAGCCGCCCCTAGGCACTAAGTACAGGACGACACGTGGCACGCGTGTTCCTGCGTTAACCCTTTCGTCTGCCTTGGTCCTCGGACCCACAACCCTTGATCTCCCCATGGCACCGGCCAACGGCGACATCACGATTCGAACAGGATAATCAAATTTCCTGCATGTCTAGCATCCCATGGCCGTGCCTTCCGCGCTGCCCTATGCTCGCTGAGACGGGGACATCCCCCGTCTGCACGTATCCCTAGCCAACGGTCGACTTCACGGCTTAGAGCATATTATGCCCGCTGATACGGGGACAACTCCTCCGCCTCAGAGGCCGACTCTTAAGTCATTACTCTGACACCTCAGAGCAACGACTTGGGGGGCTCCTGTTCCGGACTGGGCCAACACCTGCCTCACCGTTGGACAGGTCCAGCACAATACTGGTAAGGCCCAATGAGGCCAATAGTTAACGTCGAGCACGTCTCCAGCATTGCCGAGCCCACTCATGCCTTCTCCTCGTCGACCACGGGGAAGACACCACCGTCGTGCAGAAACTCAGAGTCGGGGAGGGCACCCCTCTCCTCGACATCCACGTGCTTCTCCCGAGGACACGTTCTCTTGTAACCTCCCCACCTCCAAAAGAATCGATCTGCCCTACTTTCAGAGATCTCGGGACCGTTACCTGTTAGGTGCTAAAATGTGTTAATATTTAGTTTAGTTTTTGGCACCTTTTGAGATCTTTATTTGATAATCGATGTTTTTTTCCCGTGTTAGTATAGTTTAATTGCATTATTAGACTTATTTATTTAACTTTTGTGTTTTTAATTGTAGGTTTTAGCATTTCAATGGAGGCTTGGAGCATGGAAGGCTCTTAAGGAGCAGTTTTGAAGAAATTGGATTTTTGAAGCATGCTGCAAGCGCGCTCCTAGCGCGGACTGGGAGCATTTTCCAGCAGGTAGCCCGCTAAGCGCGGTCTGTAGCCCGCTAAGCGCGGTCAAGGGCGGTTTGATAATTAATGACAGCGCGCTCTGCGTAACTCAGCCCCCTTATAAATATATTAGATCAGATTTTTTGGGGATCACTATTCATTTTCTTAGAGCAAAAACCTTGAAAACACTGTAGTATCTTATTTTCGAAGAATCGGAGCATCATTTGTCGAGAGATCATCGTTGATGCTTATTTCTCTTCTCCATTCTCTTGTTTGTCAAGCTACCATGACAATGGGTAGCTAAGCACTTCTAATGCCAAGATTAGTGGAGGTAATCCATCATTTTTGTATGTATTGATATTGTATTAAGTTTGTGAACTTTGTTAATGATAAATATAGAGAAGAAACTTTGTTTTTATGGTTCATCTTTTGTTTTGATTCATGATTGAGAGATATGTGTTAAAACTTGACCTAAGTTTCAATCCATCAAATATTTATGAGGCTAGAGATAGTTTTGAATGTTGATGTTCATAAATATTGTTCTTAAATGTTATCATATGGATAGTTTGTGTGAGAGATCCACAAAGGATCAATATGATAAATCCCACAACAAGTGTTAGAGAGAAACTTGTTGAGAGGATATGTGAGTTTATTTATTGTTAGAAAGTTCACACGCTTCTTCGAAGATATACGTATGAAAACGGATTACCGGATACTAATATTGACATGTTTTTATAAATCGTTAAAACAAATCCTTTTACCGTTCATTACTTAATTTTGAATGCAAACGTTCCGACTGAAAACAACCAAAACCCTTTGTTCCGATTAAAGTTTAAAACCTCTTCAACTGTAGAAAGGCAGTGATATCTCTAACAATCTCTGTGGAACGATAACAAAACCCTAACTCCTAAAAACAGACATTCACAGAGATATTCACAATCACGAATACATGAAATTAAAACCCTAATATCTACAAAAACCTCATTTCTACAATCAAAGTTCCTAACCACATGCAATTACACTAATCTAGTGAGAATAATGGAAAATGACAACAAAAAGAAGAACAAAATGAACAAGAACATTGAACATTAAAGCTACAACCCAAAATGGGTTTGAACATTGAACAAGAACATTAAAAATAAAATGAAGAACTTACATTTGTTGATGAAGATAATGAGCAAGAAAATGACAAAGATGAAGCTAAAGCACAAGAAATCGAAGGAACTCTAAAAAGTTTTGGAGAAAAATGAAGTTGGGGAGAAGAAGAGAGAACATGAGATTTTTTGAGAAAAAAGGGGGAAATGAGGCACAACCTCAGAACCCTAGCTTCTAAAGCCAAATCTGGGTCGGGTCAGCACTATTGGGCCTAGACAAAACCATTTTTTTTTTCAAAATTTCGCAGACCGCGCTAAGCGCGCTAGTCACAGGAAGTGGGGGTGACTTTTTCTTTAGAGCGCGCTAAGCGGGCTCTACAACACACAAAATATTACCAGCAGCTCAAAACATGGTTCCAGCAACACAAAATATCATTCCAAGCAGCAAAATCACACCAACTTACAAAAAACACGATTAAACAGCAAATTGACCAAAAACGATAAAAACTTACAAAATTGGGGTGCCTCCCAACGAGCGCTTGTTTAACGTCGGATAAGCTCGACGGTCCAAGATGATCAATGAAGAACGTCTAGGAAAACAGAACAATTTTCTCGATCGAAATTACCTCCAAGGTAGATTTTCAAACGTTGACCATTTACGGTCCAACAGTCTTTTTTCTGCATATCTTCGATCACAATTGCTCCAAAACTTTTAACTTCTTTAACAAGGAAGGGTCCTGACCACTTTGATTTCAACTTTCCCAGGAAAAGTTTCAACCGGGAATTGAATAATAATACCATTTAGCTAGCCTTGAAATCCTTTTTCTGGATCTTCTTATCATGATACCCTTTCACCTCCTCCTTATACAACCAACTAGAATGATATGCGACATTTCGCATTTCCTCCAATTCATGCAGTTGCATTTTCCTTTTTTCTCCGGCCAAGTTCTTATCAAAATTCAATAGTTTCAGGGCCCACAATGCTTTGTGCTCCATTTCAACGGGTAAATGGCATGTTTTACCATAGACCAATTGAAATGGAGTTAAGCCAATTGGAGCCTTGTAAGTGGTACGGTACGCCCATAATGCCTCGTCCAATTTTTGTGACCAATCTATTCTTGAACTTGACACGGTTTTTTCCAGAATTTTTTTCACCTCACGGTTGGACACCTCGGCTTGACCGTTCGTTTGTGGGTTGTAAGGGGTCGCCACTTTATGCGTTACACCATAATGTTTCTAAACACTTTCAAGGGATGTATTGCAAAAGTGTGACCCTCCATCACTTATAAGAACCCGAGGAGTGCCAAAACGGACAAAGATGTTTTTTTTTTAAATTTTATTACCGTTTTGCCATCAGCCTTAGGTGAAGCAATCGCTTCAACCCACTTCGAAACATAATCAACCGCCACTAAAATATACTCATTTCCAAAAGAGGGTGGGAATGGACCAACAAAATCTATGCCCCAACAATAAAAAATTTCAACCTCTTGGATATTTTGAAGGGGAATTTCATCTCTTTTTCCATTTCCACCAGTCCTTTGGCAAGTATCACAACTTTGCGCATGGAGATTTGCGTCTTTAAATAGAGTAGGCCAATAAAAGCCTGATTGCACGACTTTCGTGGCCGTTCTCAAACCATTAAAATGGCCTCCATAAGGCAAGTTGTGACAGTGCCAAAGAATACTCTGAGCTTCATCACTCGTGACACACCTTCTCAAAAGGTTGTCACCTCCTAACTTAAACAAGTAAGGGTTGTAATACCCCGTATTAATTAAGTGCTCAATTGGATATCAGAAGAGATCAATTATTTTAGGGTTATTTATATGAAACCCCCCGGCCATATGAGCGTGTTTTGTTTTACCCCCCCACCGTTGCCATAGGCAGGTTTAGGCAGCGCTTTTTTTTAAAAAACCGTTGCCAAAAGGCATGGAGGGGGGGAAAGCAAAATTCGCTAACATTACAGGGGTGAAATTCACTATTAACCCATTATTTTATTAAAAAGACAGAGTGATATTTATTAGTTAAGGGAGTATTTTAAGGTAACTCTAATAATTGATCAATTGGGTTGAGATGACAAAATATCAATTGGAGATATTTTACCCTGTTGGATTATATTATATAATATTGGTTTATATATATATATATATATATATTTGGAAAGAGAAAAGAAGAAAAAGATAGTAAGAAGAGAAAAAGGAAAAGAGAAAGAAGGAGAAAGAGAAGAGAAGAAGAAAACCATGGGAGAAGAAGGAAAAGCTTGGAAAGAAGCTTAAATCATCATCATCTTCTTCAAACTCCTCTTCGTTTATCAGGTGGGTTCTAGTTAGACACTTTAAGTTCTAGAAATAAGTTGTTTTGGAGCTTAGGTTAAATTGAGAGAAAATGCTTAAATTGCTAATCAATGAAATCTAACGGTTGAAATGGGATATAAATCGTGTAGCATGATATTATACATGTAGAAACGTCCATTGATAATGATTATGATGTTTGATATTGATTTGGAGTGAGTTTGGAAATGTTGGGGTTTTGTGTGAAAACTAGGTTTTGATGTTGGAAAGTATGTTTGCGAGGTTGGTGGGATAAACCATGATAGAAATATGATAATATACCTCTATTGGTTGTTTGGGTATGAATTGAGGGTGAGTTGAGGGTTGGAAATTCTGCTGTCAAAAGAGTTATTTTTCTGAAAATCGCAGTGCGCGCTCAGCGCGGTCTGGAGAATTTGCAACCCTTCCAGGCAGCGAGGAGCACGCTTAGCGCGGGTGGGGCCCGCTTAGCGTGACTTGGAACAAAAAATAAAACTGTTTTTTCTAAAATCCATAACTTTTGATCCGTAACTCGGATCGAGACGTTCTTGGTACCGTTGGAAAGCTATGGCAATCCTCTACCAAAAAAAAAGTGGAAATTAGGGGTATGATGTCAGATTAATTAGTTAGTGGAAAAAGAATGAAATAATGTTTATGCGATATGTTGAAATTCCGTATCTTTTGGATCTTAAATTCGATCGAGGCATAGTGTTAGCCGATGTAAAGCTGGGGAAAGTATCCTACGGGGATAAAAGTGAAAAGTATTGATTTCGATGCCCGATTAAATGAATAGGAGGGAACCTGAGAGGGATGTTTTATGTGTTATGTGTTATGCTATTATATGTGTTTACTTGTAATATTTGTGATTATACCATGTCTATCTAATTGTGAATTGTGAATGAAATAAATATGCATGTTTAAAATATGAATTAGGAAGAGTGAGGAAACTTTACCCCAAAACCAAATGGTATAATTCTAGGTTGTGATTAGAATTGTGATAGAAACTCTGGATGGCGACGCTCGTGCATTCATTGACGAGTTCTGGCCTAGAGTAGATAACTGAATGACAATGCTCGTGCAGAAGAGGCCGAGGCTTGTGTCCATTTCTGAATGGTATAGAAATGAGTAATATTAGTATGGAACACATGTAATTATTATGTTTATTTGAGAAAGGCAAAAGAGGCCTAAAGGATAATGTGGCCTAGAAATGTTAAATACAATTATGGTTGTATTTGAAATCACAAGACCGTAACCGTTATTTTATTATGTGCCATTTCATGAGTAACGAGCTCCTCTGTAATGAATGCACGATTACTTGGTAGGTTTGATTTCCAATGTTATAGTACGAATGGAGCCTACGGGTAAAGAGACTTGTGACGGTGTACGCGCCGTGTGAAGTGACGATTTAAGGTGATAATGTGTCCCTTATTTCCGAATCCATTTCGTATGCCAAGAAATCTACGAGGGTCCATGGCTCGTTCCTACTTCTAGACGTAGAAGAGGGAGGGAGAAAGGGGATGCCTTGACAAGGTTAGCGATAAGTGAATATTTTGAGTAACGAGCTCAATAACGTGTTTACATATAGTGTAAATTTGTGTACTCAAAGTCATTTCCCTTCCCCTTGACTTGAGTTAGGATTTGGCTAGAACCTTGTAAAGCCGAGAGAATCCATAAGATAGGGAACTCACTGAGATTTGATGTATCTCACCCCATTATTGTTGTTTATTTTCAAGAGGTATTTGCAGGTTTGGTTTACAAGTGGAGCTATGCTTGGATGTTTCAAGAGAAGCTTAGTTAAGCTTATTTCCGCTGTGTATTTGTAGTATACAATTGAGGATATTGTATATTGATCTTAGATTTTATGTTTTCGGCTAATTTCCATGTCTTGTACCATAGATTGAATTATGTTTTTAGAATGGTCAAGTATGTGAATTACGCCATTAGGCACTTATGATGGTGCCAGTACCAAATAAAATGCTTGTATGGTATTATTCTAGATATATATTATACAGGGCATTACAAGGGTCATCCCACACATAATAATTCCCATCCGATAAGAACTTCCTTTTTTTATTCCAAGTTAGGTCTTCGGGTATCCAACCGGTTGCTTTGTGGTTAGCAATATCCGCAAACCAAGGCCTAACTTGGACTCGAAACAATTTTTCATCGAGAAATTCCTCTCGGATTTCCTTTTCTGTTTTGGTTACCTCCACATTGATCAAGCGGGACAAATGATCCGCCACCAAATTCTCTAAACCCTTTTTACCCTTTATTTCCAAATCAAATTCTTTAAGTAAAAGGATCTAACGGATGAGCCTTTGCTTCGAATCCGGTTTAGTGAGCAGATATTCGATTGCCGAATGATCAGTGTAGATTACCACTTTTGACCCTATTAGGTAAGAACGAAACTTCTCAAGTGCGTATACAATCGCAAGCAATTATTTTTCGGTTGTGGCGTAATTTACTTGCGCCTCATTTAATACTTTGCTTACGTAATGTATAGCATGAAAAGTTTTGTCCTTCCTTTGCCCTAACACCGCTCCAACAGTGTAATCACTCGCGTCGCACATTAGTTCAAAATTTAAAGTCCAATTTTGCGCGATGATTATTGGAGCGGTAATTAGTTTTTCTTTCAAAATTTGGAAAGCAATAAGACATTCATCGTCAAAGAGAAATACCTGATCTTTGTTGAGCAAGTTGCTCAGTGGCCTTGCTACTTTTGCAAAATCTTTGACGACTCGCCTATAAAATCCTGCATGCCCTAAAAAGATTTTGATTCCCTTGACGTTAGTAGGAGGAGGCAACTTTTCAATCACTTTAATCTTCGCTTGATCGACTTCAAGGCCTTTTGAATAAACTTTGTACCCAAGCACAATTCCCTCCGTCACCATAAAGGTACACTTTTCCCAATTCAACACCAAGTTTGTCTTTACACACCTCTCAAGGACGGCTTCCAAATTCTTTAAGCATAAATCGAAAGATGCTCCAAACACGGAAAAATCATCCATAAACACCTCCATTGTCTTTTCTATGAGGTCGGAGAAGATAGCTTGAACACACCTTTGGAAAGTTGGCGGCGCATTACATAAGCCAAAAGGCATCTTTCGATAAGCAAAAATGCCAAAAGGACAAGTAAAAGCCGTCTTCTCGTGGTCCGCCGGGTCAACCGCAATTTGATTGTACCCTGAATAACCGTCCAAAAAATAATAGAATTGTTGCCTGGATAACGTCTCGAGCATTTGTCCATGAATGGAAGTGGAAAATGGTCTTTTCTTCTTGCAGTGTTCAACCTTCGATAGTCAATACACATTCTCTACCCCGTCATAATCTTTGTTGGGATTGACTCATTCTTCTCGTTTCGGATAACGGTCATGCCGCTCTTTTTAGGAACAACGTGTACGGGGCTTACCCGTGGACTATCAGAGATCAGGTAGATCATTCTCGCATCCAAAAGCTTCACAACTTCTTTCCGACTAACCTCTTTCATAGTAGGATTCAAGCGGCGTTGTGGTTGAGCAACCGCCTTGAAATCCTCTTCCATTAGAATCTTGTGCATACAATAAGATGGACTAATTCCTTTAAGATCGGAAAGAACCCACCCTATAGCTTCTTGATTTCTTTTCAACACTTGAATCAAACGGGTTTCTTCTTTGTTAGACAAAATGTTGCTAATAATAACCGGCTTGTTCCCACTTTCATCAAGGAAAGCATACTTCAAATTAGAAGGAAACACCTTCAATTCAAGTTGAACTTTCTCATCACTTGGTTCTTTCTTAAACTCTTCATTCTCAACTTCCCACGATTGCAATTCTTTGATAGATTCAAGCTCTTTCAAACATTCTTCAAGAGCTCTTTCTTCTTCATCGGAAAATGCTTCAAAAGAATCATCAAGAGCCATTTCCAAAGGAAACACTATATGAACATGCTTAGAAACCTCCAAAGTTGCTTCTTCCATAGCATCGATACGAAAGCTATCATGTTTGTCTTTTGAATGCTTCATTGCTTCAAATAGATTAAAAGATACCTCTTCATTTAGAACCCGCACTTTCATAAGGCCATCATCAACATCTATCATCATGCAAGCGATCTTCATAAAAGGGCAACCAAGAATTAGAGGAGCATCCTCATCCTCTTCCATATCAATAACAATGAAGTCCACCGGAAAGAAAATTTTATCAACTTTCACCAACACATCTTGTGCCACCCCAATCGGATGAGTGGTAGATTTGTCGGCCAATTGCAATGTCATCTGGATGCCCTTAATTTCAATGTTCCCAAGCTTTTTCACAATAGATAATGGAATGAGATTGATGCTTGAGCTCAAATTAATAAGGCCATTTCCAACAAAGACATTACCAATTGTAACGGGTAAGGTAACTCGACCCGGATCGACTTCTTTTTTCGGAAGAGTTATTTGAATAATTGCACTACAATTTGCCGCAAGAACAACGGTTTCCAGCTCCGAATATTTCCGCCTCTTTGTAAGAATATCCTTCATAAATTTGGCGTACTTAGGCATTTACTCTAGAGCTTTGGAAAAAGGGATGTGATTTGTAGTTGCTTAAAGATATCCATGAATCTTGAGTATTGCCTATAATTTTCTTTCCTTGTCGGTACATGAGGGTAAGGCATATTTTGAGTCGGTATCGGGTTCATCTTCTCCTTCTCCCTCTTAACTCTCATATGTTTCTCTTTTTTCTTCACTTCCTCCACACTCTCATTTTCAACTTCAACAATATCATCATTTTTCTTTTCAACTTCAACAACATCATGATTTTTCTTTTCAACTTCAACAACATTATCATTTTTCTTTTCAACTTCCTCCTCATCACTATCCTCCTCAACAATATCATCAATTTTTTCTTCTTCCACCCTTTTGTAATTTTCTTTTGCTAACTCCTTCCCACTTCTAGTAACGATTTCTTTGCAATGCTCCTTCGGGTTTACGTGAGTATTTGCGGAGAAAGAAGGACCCGACTGTTGCTCGGCAATTTGTTTGGCAAGTTGCCCAACTTAATTTTCGAGATTCTTTATCGCCGCATCGCTACTCTTTTGGTTGGCTATAGACATTTGAATGAATTGATTCAAAGTGTCTTCCAACTTAGAGTTAGGAACCGGAGGTGGTGGAGGTTGATAAGGATTTTGCCGGCTTGAAGAACCGCCACCATAACCTTGATTATTTTGATAGTTCCCCCTCGGTTGATATCCTTTATTGCTTTGGAAATGTTGTTGAGGATTGTTTTGATAAGGTTGTTGTTGTTGTCTTCCTTGATAATCCCGTTGATTGTTCATGTAGTTCACTTCTTTAAATCCCGGTGGAGGACAAAATCCGGTGTCGTGCTCTCCTTTGCAAAGTTCACAATGGTCGCGACTTTGTGTAATGGTCGGATTACTGCTGCAAGTATACAACTTATCGCGTAGTCTTAAAAAGGTTGTCGAACCCACAGGGACCAATAATCAACCTAGAGTGATCGATTATTGCGGTGTAAAGCTAAGGCTTAGATTTGACGGTAAAAGAAATTTGGTTATTAACGGGATTTGAAAAACAACAATAAAGATAAGACCGGAGAATGATTTCTGTGCTCTTTGGGACTCCGTAAGATCCAGGTGTTAACAAAGGTCTTGAGATTGGTCTGAAGGATATTCCAGTTTAAAGGCTCGACCTCACGCTCTCGCGATCTTAACCAAGCCACGCCTAATGACCCCAAGATTTTGCTCTCGCTCGCTCGGTAGTTAAGAGGTCCTGTTTGAAAACTAACATAAACTAAATGAGGCCCTAAAGCGCTCTCGCTGCATTTAGGCTCAATGTCCGATGTCTACTATCCGGCGATTACCTCAAACTCTCGCTCTATTGGACACGCCTTGGTGTGCTTCTCACTCTCGTGACGAAACACTGTTAAACAGCCTCTCGCTTTCACGACAAGGTTGTCTAAATTCAGTTTAGACACCAAAACCAGAATTTTAAAACAAAAGCTAAACACCGAAGGATTCTACAGAGTCCCGTCGAAACGACGGTCCTCAATCTACGGACTCGAAACAAAGCTACTTAGACATAATTAAATCTAACACTAATATATTAACATTTCTGAATTTTAAAACATGCATAATGGTTTGTTCTTAATTAGGATCAGGATTAGGTTTTGATGTGAAATCTGAATTGTGCAAATAAATCAAAAGAAAACAAGATGCAGTAAAGTAAATAAATCGTAAATAACCTAAAATGCGAAGTAATTAAAACGGGAAATGGACTTTGTATTAATTAAGTGATCCAAGTGTACATCAGCAGCAAAAGAAACGAAAAATACAACGGGTGTATCAATCTCTCGATGTGATCGATTGATACTATGGCTAATGATATAAGTGGTTAGGAATTTCGGCACCGCTTCCGCAAGGTTCTTGGATTCCAAATGCAGACCTCTGGTACTCTATTTATAGGCAAAATAGGCTCCTAAGTAGTTGAGTTTGAATTTTGAAATATCACTTGCAAACTACCAGAACTGCATAAAGAAAACTGCTCCCGCGCATAATGGCGGCCGCCTTATGGCAAACGGCGGTCGCCGTTTCTTTAAATGTTTGAATCTCCCTCCTTTCTGACACGGAGAGCGCCATTCAGTTGAACTGGGGGGAATGGCGAACGCCTTTCATTTGGAAGAGGCAGAACCATGCAATTTTCTCGACTTTTCTTCTCTTTGAGCTCATATCTTGGTCTTTTATTCTCTAGAGCTGATATAGGACCTGTAAATGGAAAAGAAATGAAAACATAAGCAAACAATACACGAAATGACAATGACTCGATAAAAATACAATAAAACATGCACGAATTGAATCGAATTAGACGATACGAAATTGAGTCATCAAACTCCTCCACACTAAGGCTTTTGCTTGTCCTCAAGCAAACTCCCAATGCAATAAAACAATAAGCATTATGTTTTGACTCTTAGGCACGACAAAAACAATCTAAGCACAAGGTTGCTAGGCTACAGTGAAACAAATAGGTACTAAATAGTGAAAACAAGGATACCGTAATGACACGACTCCACAAAATCGGACGAAAACTCCCTTCCTATGCAATACCAATTCAAATCACGAAATTATACCTAGACCTATATCCTTCATCTTATTTCACCTCTTTTTCATTCGAGCGCAATCACATTAAGCTCGTTATCCTTTGTACTTACATGGTAAGCGAACCTGTTAGTGTTTATGATCTCTTATTCAACAATTTTTTTTCTTTTTCGCATTTGTGCATTCTTTTGCTTACGAATTTCAAGAGTCCGAACCTTTACGCTAAATGGTCGGGTGAGGACCACCTAACTTAGCGGGAATATGTCTTTCATTCGCATTTTTATATAAAAATCATATAAATCACATTTTGAGATCACACATATTTACATCGGCTCGTCACTTAGTTCGTACATAAGGATGGTGCTGACTGCTAGAATAAACTAATCAAGGGGTTACTTCTAAGAAACTAGGCATAAGGTCATGGCATAATGTCTATTTAAATCAATATCACATATTTGGGGAATCTAAGGTGTAGGAACGGAACCGATATTTTCAAAACTTTCCCAAGTCCGCCTACTTAGCCTAAATCAAAAAAATGAAACAACATATACTATACGCGTCATGCCTTTGAGTCTAAACAAAATATTTTTAAATTTGGGGTCAAAAAAAGGGGTTGATAGACATAGGGAAAACGTATAGTAAAAACGACTCAAACGTGCATATG
The DNA here is from genome assembly GCA_022829125.1 of Lathyrus tuberosus. Lineage (NCBI taxonomy): Eukaryota > Viridiplantae > Streptophyta > Magnoliopsida > Fabales > Fabaceae > Lathyrus > Lathyrus tuberosus. Next base: position 16,586,591 of record JALAZF010000031.1, read on the forward strand.
ACTCGTTAATGAAAAACAAACTAAACTAAAAAATAAGAGATAAATAAAAGCAATAAACGACTCCTCCCCCACACTTAAATTAGACAATGTCCTCAATGTCTTAATCTAAGGTGAAAGAAGGAGCGATAGAACCTGAATACAATCAGTGATAGCGAGCACGCCCTCCACGATGGTGCCTGTCCTGCCTAATGGCTGGGTTATCCTGGGGGACATGCTGGACACAATCTGCAATTCGGTTTACCTCCCTGCGCAGTCCTACCATCTCCGAAACAACGTCTCTCAAATCCGTCTCAGCCCTGGCCATAAACTCGTACTGTCTCCTCTCTAACTCCTGTATCTGCACATCACACGCGCCATCTCTCTCTGTTGCCTGAGCTCCGAAAGAACTTCATCCAATGACAAGCGAATACCTGCAAAATCAGTAAAAGGTGCCGTGTGTGCTTGGGTACTAGACCCAGGAATGTCAGTTGCATGGGTATGAGCACGGGGTTGCTCAGGATGTTGTCCCATAATCTCACGGTAGTGCCTTTCGTCGTTCTTTGCCTCTACATCACGGGCTCCTAAATCAAACAGCCAATTGGTGCTTCGACGCACGTTAATACGCTCAGCATTAGGCAAAGAAAAACCTCGAAACTCGTGTGTCCGGACCATAAAGTGATACCTGATATTATGCAAACTCTTGATAAGCCGCGCATTACAGCAAAAGTCAATGTCGGCTTAGAGGCAAGGTATGCTTTATTCATTTTCTAAATCGGCCTCTAAGTCTAAACAGAGGGCAATGGCGGTAATGATACCGCCTATACAGATGGAACCGCCGACTATGTTTGCTACACTGATGAAGTGGGCAAGAAGGAATGGTGTTGGATTTACACGGGTCTGGGAAAGTGCACACTGGATAAAGAACAAATCCTTAGAGTTTACGTTTCCCGGATTTTCACGGCCGAAGATGGTGGAGGAGAGGGTGCGGTGAAAATAGCGAATAGCAGGGTTGTGATGGTTGTGGCTTTCAAGCCCTCCCATCTGGTGGCACTTGCGTTTGTTATTTGGTGCCAAAATTGGAAGGCTCCTTCCTCCCAATCACTGTCTAAGGGGGCTTGAGTCGCAAGACCCTCACCGGTAGGAAAACCCAAGTACTCAGCTATCTGCTCATGAGTGAGCGAATAGTCAACGTTAAACATCCTGAAGTGAATAGTTCCGGTAGTGCGGCTAAGGTCATGGACATATCGGACTGAACTAAGGAACTCATAGGTAAGCCTAATTGAAGAAGGATTAAACATAGAGCAGAATCGGGTCATTCCTAAATTCTGGAGCATCCACGAGACACTATCATAGAGACCCAAGGTGCGAAGAGTTTCGGGCTCTGGATACCTCGTGGTGTAGACTGGCCTTTTGGATACTCGGTGGAAGTTGGAACACATGGTGGCTCCAAGTTCTCCGTCGGGGAACTCAATGTCCATGTAATTAACTTCTTGGTTAGCAGCCATGGTTGCTTCTTAGGAATATGGTGGTTGTGGGAATTTTCGGAAGTGGGTAGAGAAATGGGTAGTGGGTATGAGAAAGGTGAATGGTAATGTGTGGTTAGAGGTGTTTATATAAGGATTTAGTGGATGAATATGGATAGATGGAGTTAATGTGGGAATGATGAAGAGTTTACTAAGCACTTAGGGGGTCTAAGAACATGCAAGAGTGCATTGAATGGGAAGTGGAGGAGGCAAGGGCGCGTTTCAAAAAGAAAAACGCGTGTTCTGCCAATTCGCATGCACGGCGAGCGCCGTTAGGCACATGGCGAGCGCCATTTGTTTTCAGCACGCCTTTTGGTTTTCTGGCTTGCAGAATGCAAATTGGTTATTAAATTTTTTTGTTTTTGGTTTTCTTGACAAACCTAGGTTTGCTAAACATTAATAGAAGGTAAAGTAATTATTTAAAACACTAAAATAGAAACTTAAAGAAAAAGGAAATTGCAATAAACGAAAGTGAAATGTACTACATTTACACGTCGACATCCCGACGGTACACAGTGAAATGGAAATTACAATTCAAACAATACAATAAAGGGGAAACGCTATACGTGTAAACAAACTAATCTAAGAAAAATAGGAAAAAGAAATGTGCGGCTATGGATCATCCATGGTGTCGTCTAAGAGAGTAGACAACTTGGAACATATGGTCCAACTCTTCGTGAACAACATCCATTAGGCCGATGAAGTCGACTCGGAGAGAGGAAATCTCGTCTCGGGAGGAATCTACTTCAGCCTGGAGAGCATTAATAGCAGCGACAACATTCAAAGGGGGCATATCAGGATCGACCTCGGAACCTTGAGTGGCCTCAGCAAACATAATGGTATCTCTATTTTCATAAGCCTGAGGAGAGTCGGGTGGAGTTAGAAACTCGTTGACGACCTCCAAATCATAGAGCCAATTGTCTTTGTTGTGCAGACTGGTCTTAGCATGGTTGGGCAAGGTGAAGGCATGGACCACATAATTATTGATAAATAGCTCGAATTCTACCGGGCCAAGGTTAGCAATAATGCCTCTGTTGAAACAGAAGCTAATGTCCATCGGGCGAAAACCACCGAATGCAAAGGATCGATTCAAATGGTACCTCATCCCAATTGCATAAGCAATCATGGTCACCAGCCCACATATTAAAATTGGTTCGAAGGAATCACAGGCAATATGACTGAGATTAGCAAGTAGGTACGGGGCTGCATTGACCAGCTTTCCCTGGGATGCGCAGAGCATGATATATAGCTCATCCCTCGACACAGACGTCACGTTCTCTTCTTTCCCAAAGAAGGTGTGGGCCAGAACCTTATGGAAATATCTCCATGCAGGATTGTGAATACTTTCTGAGAACATAGCATTAGGGTCAGCATTACCGCTTCTTGTTATGGTACCCCAGAAATGTTCAAGATCATAGCTAGTGAAGGCATCAGCAGGGGTTTTGGTCACAACATCGGGCTCATTAGGAAAACCCAATAATTTAGCGAATTCATGGTGGGTGAATCTGTACTTGTTTCCAAATAACCTGAAGGTGGCCAATCCACGGCCAAATCCGAAACCACGGGTGGCATCATAATAGAGGGAGCTTAGGAACTCCAAGGTCAGGCTACGGTAAGTGCTAAATATCTTCTCTAAAGCAAAGTGAGACCATCCTATCTGGCTCAGAAGGAAAACAACACTATCTCGGATGCTAAGGGTTTGCATGGCCGAGTCGTCAGGATAGATGGACAGACCAAAATCTCTTTGAGACAAAGCCTCAAATCGACGCCTCTGGACATCGTTCCTGAAAACAACGGCACGGGTTTCAAATGTATGCATGGTTGCTGGTCAAAGGTTTCCTAGAGAAGGGTCTCCTGAAAAATTGAAAAACATTACAATATTAGGGGAAAAATACTATTAGCTACGCGTTAGTAAGATAAAAATAGTAATAATAATCGTAATAATAATAATAATGATAGCAGAAATAGTGAGATGCAACAAATAGTGATGTATATTGCATAGACTTTATACTAAACATGCATGCAATGTTCTAAAACTAACAAAGTAAAATAGAGGGCAAAATGAAAATAAAAACTAAAGATCGTGGTTTAGCTCCCACGGAGCGCTTTGTTTAATGTCGGAAGCTCGACATTAGAATTGGAAAGGGCATCATTTGTCGGGAAGCTCTTCCAACTTGTAATAATTGATGAATTACCTGTTTTCTACAAGGTGGTAGTGTTTGAGTCTCTGGCCGTTCACAAAGAACGTCTCATTCGACTTTCCTCTAATTTCAACTACTCCACTTGGTAGGACTTTTGTAACTTCGAAAGGACCAGACCATCTAGAGCGTAATTTTCCGGGAAAGAGTTTAAGCCTAGAGTTAAAGAGAAGAACTATATCTCCTTTGTTAAACTCCTTCTTTGTTATCCTTTTATCATGCCACTTCTTGGTTCTTTCTTTGTATATTCGGGCATTTTCATAGGCATCTAGTCTTAGTTCTTCTAATTCATTGATATCAAGAATCCTTTTCTCGCCTGCTGCCTTGTAATTCATATTCAGGGTTTTAATGGCCCAATAAGCTTTATGCTCAAGTTCCACAGGCAGATGGCATGACTTTCCATAAACTAGTTTATACGGTGTGGTTCCTATGGGAGTTTTGTAGGCTGTTTTGTAAGCCCACAGAGCTTCATGAAGTTTAGTAGACCAATCCTTTCTAGAGGTTGCAACGATTTTTTCTAAGATTTGCTTAATCTCCCTATTCGACACTTCTACTTGTCCACTAGTTTGAGGGTGATAGGGTGTTGCTACTCGGTGTCGTACTCCGTATTTAAGCAATAGCCTCCCGAAGACATTCGAAATGAAATGGGATCCGCCATCACTAATGACAATTCTTGGTACACCGAACCTGGGAAAGATTATGTTCTTGAAAAGCTTTACCACCACTCGTGCATCATTTGTAGGTGAAGCTACTGCCACAATCCATTTTGATACGTAATCTACTGCGACGAGTATGTATTTGTTTCCAAAAGAAGATGGAAAAGGTCCCATGAAATCAATGCCCCATACATCAAAGACTTCGACTTCCAAAATTCCCCTTTGCGGCATCTCATCGCGTCTAGAAACATTTCCAGTGCATTGGCACCGGTCACCGTTCATAATGGCAATGTGAACGTCCTTCCAAAGGTTTGGCCAAAAGAGGCCAGATTATAATATCTTTGCTCATGTTTTTGATGTACTGGCATGTCCACCATACGGTGCAACACGGCATTGGGATATGACATCCTCTACTTCCGATTCAGGGACACATCGACGAAATATTCCATCGGTGCCTCTCTTGAATAATAGGGGTTCATCCCAGTAATATTGTTTAAGATCATGGAAAATTTTCTTTTTCTCTTGGTATGTTTGATCTGGTAGAAGCACTTTGGCTGCTAGGTAGTTGACAAAGTCAGCATACCATGGCAATGTGGTTTTTGTATAAATTGCTTTTACTACTTCATTTGTCTCTACATCGTTAAATAGCAAGGAACATTCTACGGTTTTACTTTCTCTTTCCAACTGGGCTACTAGTCTGTCGTAAGGAAAATCATCGTTTATAGGCACTCCTTCGGGCTTTAGATCCTCAATCCTAGAGAGATGATCTGCTACCACGTTCTCTGTACCTTTCTTATCCTTTATTTCCAAATCGAATTCTTGCAAAAGCAGAATCCATCTCAAGAGTCTTGGTTTGGCATCCTTTTTAGCCAACAGGTACCTAATAGCGGCATGATCGGTATAGATAATAATTTTTGCTCCTACCAGATAGGAACGAAATGAAATTCTGGTACCAGACGTGTGATGTTAAGGTGCGATGTCACAACAACACACTCTGCAATAATGGACAGAATAAGCAACAGGAAAAACACAAGGAATTGTTCACCCAGTTCGGTCTAACTACCTACGTCTGGGGGCTACCAAGCCAGGGATGAAATTCACTACTTGTAGATATAATTTACAGACTCAACACACCAGTTGACAATCTCCTAAACTTATACTCTACTAGTGACTTTCTACCTAAGAAACCACTTAGATATGAGAACACTACTCAATCCCCTAAAACACTCAAAGAACAACCTCTTTGAGATCCCTTGATCTTGCTTCCTAGCTTCGATCAATCAACAACTCTCTATTGCTTCACAGCTTCTAGAGAGGACAGAAAATTCAACACGTATTCAAACCTAGAATAGTGTGATTACAAGTACTCTAAACAAACCCTAGACTCTAAGCCTCCAGCTCTTGATCTTCAATCTGTTTTCTGTACCTTCTTCCTTGGTCTTGTGCGCTTTATATAGCTCCTTGAATTTGGATTGGATTTGTCACAATATTTGATCAGATTTATTAATTAAAAACTGAATCTTTTAAAACAGATTTATCCCCAAAATCTTTTTAAATCTTCCACCTTTTAATTCTCCAACAAACCTGCAATCAAATCTCCCATGTAACAGAAAATATCTAGCCCGAGATATTCTCATCCAACGAGTCAACACTCTCCACAATTCCAGCTAATACGCGACCCTAATAACAACAAGCCCATGCTGTCATTAGCTTCAGTTCTGCAGGTCTGATGTTACAACATCACCTATGTGACATCAGACATCCACTTCAGCAACTAGCAACCTTAACACAGCCCAGTGTTAAGTGCAATGTTATGACATCAAGCCCATGACATCAAACATAGTTAACCTTCACAACTTAGTACAGCCCAGTACTAAGACTCAATGCTGCAACATCAACACCCTGACATCAGCATTGAACACCTTGTTGTTTTACCAAAATTCCAGCCAATCCAGGAACTTACAATCTCCCCCTTTGGCTAATTTTGGCTAAAACAATCTCTGCATCTTCAGAGACTTCAGCAGCGGAATATCTTCAATATTTTCAAACTTTAACTTGCAGCAGTTTGACAATCTTCATATAGTCTTCATTACTTGATCTGCTGCAGCACCATCTTCATTATTGACAACATCCAATTGGTGCTCCCCCTCAAAAACTTGAACCAACATCACAGCTGTTCAGTAGCTCACAATGTGCAGCACATCTCCCCCTTGATGTCTGCTTTGCTGCACTCTGCACTCTTCAATGCTATGAATACTTCACTAGCAGCTCCACAACTATGCTGTCTATACTCCCCCTCCACAGCTGCATCATTACTTTTCAACTAAACACCTTAATCTTTTACTACTCTTCTCTTTATGGCATTTATTAATTCTCCCCCTTTTTAGCCATAATTAGACAACTATCCCAAATCAAATGCCCTACAAGGTGACATAATACTGGTCCCTATGTAGTCTCCAAGCACAATGTTCTGACATTATTAATGACACAGTCAAAAACAACTTCCAACCCCTTGACTGGTCGGGGGATACAACCCAAGCATTTGAACAAACCATTATAAAACCACTCTTTCTCCTATGCTCAGCACAACACACCAATAAAGCATGAGTCAATCAAGCTCCAAAGAACCAACCAAGAACCTCAAGCATGAGGATACCCAACCAGACCCTTTGAAGAAGAAGATCAAATCTCAGACGACATCAGGTCCTTCTACAGGAGCAACAAAAACTGGCAGGACTTCAGTGACCACTATGAAGCCTGGTAAGAACCATTCTGCTCAACAACAGCCTTTAGAAGATGAATGGGATGCAGATTGGAAGGCTTTTCTGGATGCAGGAGATTGGCATGAGGATGTAGTCTAATCTTGTATTTTCAACTATTGAATAAAAATCCTATTTTTAGATTTTTCAGTTGCCATGCCAAACACTTTACAGTACTATTCTAAACTGCTGAAATTTGTACTGCTTTAAACAGAACCAGAGCACCAAGATGAGTTTCTTAGAGAGACTACACTAAAAAAAATTGAACAGACTATTTTATGTACCATACTATCTGCAGTTGAATAACCATTATCTTATAGGCCAACTGCACCATAAAACATCTAATTTTGAAGTAATACGCTCCCCAATTTTAAGCTCTCAAATTGGTTAGCATACATGAACTCATCATCTAAACTCTCTTTATTTACCAAATAATCTGAGTATTTAACCAGATCTTTTCTATCAACCTGCTCATCATCCCATTGATGAGTAACATTCTGCAATGTTGTAACATCTTTCTTGACATGGTGATTGCCCATCAGTCGTTTCTTCCACAAGAGTTGATAGCATGAGTTCTTTCCACATAACACTGATCTACGACTGTTCTTCTTCTTAGATCTGAGAACTAATCTGATTTTGCCCCTCTTTCTTCTTCTTAATCTTCCAAGATCAGTTTGTATCTTTTGACCAGCATGATTCCATCCTAGAGGATGTGTATTTATTCTTGACATTTTAATCCAGGATCTGATAGAGCCAATATCAAAGGTCCTCTGCATGTCAATTTTCATATTGGAATCAGTCTTAGACTCTAGTCTATTCTGAATCATTTTTGCACTTTGCTCATCATCCTTCTTGAGGCTAGAAATACTCTTCTTGTCTTGAGATGTTTCAGCATCTGCTCTGACATCTGTATCTTTAGACACAGAGCTATTCATCCAGGGGAGGTTTTCTTCTGAGACATCGATCTTCTTCAGATCTTGATGATAGAATTTTTTATAGTTACCACTGGTATCTCCCATAACTTCAGTGAGTTCTTCAATCTCTAGCTTTTTATACTTACTCGCAGTCAGACCACTACATTGATGTGAGATTCTGATGATTTGTTCAAATGTCAAGACATCAGCACCTTTCCTCTCGAGAGATATTGCTCTATTCAGCTCCTGAGAACCTTTAATCCTTCCATCAATGGTGAGGGCTGATGTGTAACATTTGCCCTTGACTAATTTCAGATCATCTTTTCTTCTGACCTTCATCAACTTGAGGGAACCTTCATCATTCTGATGTCTACACTTGATATCTTCTTTATCATCACCAGACTGGCTTTCAGTTTGAGGAATCCACTGATAACAATTGTCTTTGGACCTTGCACCAGTCATTACAGCCTCACCCTTCTCATTCGTTACAACACATTTGTCTTTGGTGTAGCTGACTAAGTAACCTTCATCACATAATTGGCTGATGCTTATCAGATTAGCATTCAAACCATTTACAAGATAGACATTGTCAAGTTCAGGTCCTCTTACTTTTCCAATACCTTCTACAACTCTGTTATTCCCTTTACCGAACACCACTTCAAGAGAAGGACACGGTCTACATTCAGCAAACATGGATCTACATCCAGACATGTGTTTGGAACACCCACTGTCAAAATACCATGTTTATTCTTTAGCTTCTTTGTCAGCCAGGTGAGCCAATAAGCACTTCATCTTCTCATTAGGTACCCATTGTTTACCAACTTTGGGCTTGTGCTTTCTCCCTCTGTTTTGAGGCTGAGGGTATCCATGCAGCTTGTAACAAGAGTACTGCATGTGTCCATACCTTCCACAATAGAAACATCTGATTCTATCATCTCTGTAGTGGTTAAACCTTCTCCCACCTTGATGATAAAGTTGTGGCTGCCACTCATAATGTTGTCTTCTCCTTCCAGAGTTAGCTTGTCTTCTATCGTGCTGATGTCTTTTACCATAGGTAGACTGTCTCCTGAACTGACGATGCTGTCTCCCATGGTAATGAGGCTTTCTTCTTCCGTAGACATAAGGCACATCATTGTTAAATCTAAAGCCATGACTATACCCGTTGACCTGATGCTGAGACATCTGATGTGACATGCCCTGTTTGAACCTAGCAGCTTGCATGCTCTTATGGTATTGTGGGGGCATATATTGACTAGCTCTTTGGGGCTGCTTTCTCTTCTGATAAGGACCAGTCTTCTTCTCAATCCTCTTAGGTTGTGAAATATCAGCTTTCTTAGGAGTAGGATCCTGCACCTTTGGCTGATGTTGAGACAATGGTTGAGACATCTCCACTTTGGTTCCTGAAGTGCTTGCTTCAGTAGATACTTTTCCCTCAACCACAAATCCTAATCCAGTCCTGTCTCCAGCTATCCTTTCCGTCTGAAGAATCTTGTCAAGAGTGTCTGTACCACTGTTCAGCATCCTAACAGACTTGGTCATTTGATCAAGATGAGCTCTTACTAGCACCACTTCATTTTCCAGATCAGCTTTTTCATTCTCAAGCTGAGCAATCTGTTCTTTGTGACACTTGTTCTCTTGACAAATCTCAGCACTTTTAAAACACAGCTCTCTGTAGGTTGAAGCTAGCTCATCATAGGTGACTTCTCCATCACTATCATCATCAGATTCAACAATTCCTGTCAAAGCTGTAATATGCTTTGCTGACTCACTTTCACTTTCACTGTCAGAGTCAGACCAGGAAATTGTCAAGCCTTTATTCTGCTTCTTCAAGAATGTGGGACACTCCTTTTTGACATGTCCATACCCTTCACATTCAAAGCACTGAACACCTTTATCTTGGACAGTCTTCTCTTCATCTTTCTCTTTTGACTTACTGATGTCAGAGGAGATGTTCTTGACATTAGGCCTGTAGTTATAGTTCATCTTCTTGAACACTTTGTTGAATTGCCTTCCCAACATAACTATAGCCTGAGGCAGATCCTCCTGGGACTCATCATCTTTAGCTGCTGCAGGAGTGGAGACTAAGGCTATACTCTTGGGCTTCTTTTCTGGTTCTTCCTCATTCAGTCCAAGTTCAAATGTTTGAAGAGATCCAATAAGCTCATCAACTCTCATCTTGCTGATGTCTTGAGATTCTTCAATGGCTGTTACCTTCATCTTATACTTCTTAGGGAGGGACCTAAGAATCTTTCTTACCAGCTTCTCTTCTGTCATCTTCTCACCAAGAGCACTGGATGCATTTGACAGCTCAAGAACACTCATGTGGAAGTCATGAATAGTCTCATCTTCCTTCATCTTCAAGCTTTCAAACTTAGATGTTAGAAGCTGAAGTCTAGACATCTTAACTCTAGATGTGCCTTCATGAGTAGCCTTCAAAATATCCCAAGCAGCCTTAGCAGTTTCACATGAGTTGATCAGCCTGAATATGTTCTTGTCAACCCCATTGAAGATAGCATTTAGGGCTTTTGAATTCCCAAGGGCAAGCTCATCTTCTTCCTTGGACCATTCTTCTTCAGGCTTTCGCTTAGAGGTGCCTTCTTTATCCTTGCCAGCGTCATCTTTTTCACACACAACAGGAGCTTCCCACTCTTTAATGACAGCCTTCCAAGCTCTGCTGTCTAATGACTTTAAAAAGGTAGTCATTCTAGGCTTCCAATACTCATAGTTTGAGCCATCCAATATAGGGGGTCTGTTGACAAATCCTCCAACCTCTTTGTCCATCTTTCACCAGAAAGTAACTTCCCTAGATCTCACCCAGAGACAGACAGGATGCCTGCTCTGATACCAATTGAAATTCTGGTACCAGACGTGTGATGTTAAGGTGCGATGTCACAACAACACACTCTGCAATAATGGACAGAATAAGCAACAGGAAAAACACAAGGAATTGTTCACCCAGTTCAGTCTAACTACCTACGTCTGGGGGCTACCAAGCCAGGGATGAAATTCACTACTTATAGATATAATTTACAGACTCAACACACCAGTTGACAATCTCCTAAACTTATACTCTACTAGTGACTTTCTACCTAAGAAACCACTTAGATATGAGAACACTACTCAATCCCCTAAAACACTCAAAGAACAACCTCTTTGAGATCCCTTGATCTTGCTTCCTAGCTTCGATCAATCAACAACTCTCTATTGCTTCACAGCTTCTAGAGAGGACAGAAAATTCAACACCTATTCAAACCTAGAATAGTGTGATTACAAGTACTCTAAACAAACCCTAGACTCTAAGCCTCCAGCTCTTGATCTTCAATCTGTTTTCTGTACCTTCTTCCTTGGTCTTGTGCACTTTATATAGCTCCTTGAATTTGGATTGGATTTGTCACAATATTTGATCAGATTTGTTAATTAAAAACTGAATCTTTTAAAACAGATTTATCCCCAAAATCTTTTTAAATCTTCCACCTTTTAATTCTCCAACAAACCTGCAATCAAATCTCCCATGTAACAGAAAATATCTAGCCCAAGATATTCTCATCCAACGAGTCAACACTCTCCACAATTCCAGCTAATACGCGACCCTAATAACAACAAGCCCATGCTGTCATTAGCTTCAGTTCTGCAGGTCTGATGTTACAACATCACCTATGTGACATCAGACATCCACTTCAGCAACTAGCAACCTTAACACAGCCCAGTGTTAAGTGCAATGTTATGACATCAAGCCCATGACATCAAACATAGTTAACCTTCACAACTTAGTACAGCCCAGTACTAAGACTCAATGCTGCAACATCAACACCATGACATCAGCATTGAACACCTTGTTGTTTTACCAAAATTCCAGTCAATCCAGGAACTTACACGAAATTTGTCTAAGGCGAACACAACAGCTAGGAGTTCCTTTTCTGTGGTCACATAGTTCATCTGCGCGTTGTCTAAGGTTCTACTTGCGTAGTAAATAGCATGAAGCCTTTTATCCTTTCTTTGTCCTAAGACAGTACCTACAGCGTAGTCGCTAGCGTCGCACATTATTTCAAATGGTAAACTCCAATCAGGTGGTTGCATAATTGGTACGGTAATAAGAGCATTCTTCAGATGTTCAAATGCTTTCAAGCATTCTTCATCGAATATAAATTCAACTTCTTTCATTAGTAGTCCAGTCAATGGTTTTGTAATCTTAGAGAAGTCTTTAATGAACCGTCGGTAAAAACCGGCATGACCTAAAAAGCTTCGTACTTCTCTAACTGTTTTGGGTGGTTGAAGGTTTTCTATGACTTCTATATTTGCTTTGTCTACTTCAATACCTCTATCGGACACTACATGTCCAAGAACTATACCTTGTCGCACCATGAAATGACACTTCTCCCAATTTAGCACAAGGTTCACTTTGACGCATCGTTCGAGTACCAACTCAAGGTTTGACAGACAGTGTTCGAAACTTCCCCCACATACAGAGAAATCGTCCATAAAGACTTCCATTATGTCGTCTATGAAGTCTGCAAAGATCGACATCATGCATCTCTGAAATGTTGCGGGAGCATTACATAGTCCAAACGACATTCGACGATAGGCAAATGTACCATAGGGGCAAGTGAATGTTGTCTTCTCTTGGTCATCAGGGTGAATAGGTATTTGGAAAAATCCTGAGTATCCGTCTAAGTAACAAAAATATGAATGTTTGGCTAGCCGTTCAAGCATTTGGTCTATGAAGGGTAAAGGAAAATGGTCTTTTCTAGTAGCCTTATTCAGCTTTCTATAGTCTATGCACATCCTCCATCCAGTTTGAGTTCGTTTGGCTACGGACTCGCCTTTTTCGTTAGTTACAACCGCAACACCACCCTTCTTTGGTACGACATGCACTGGGCTGACCCATTTGCTGTCAGATATTGGATATATGATTCTTGCTTCCAATAGTTTTTGCACTTCTCTCTTCACTACATCGCTTAGGACAGGGTTCAACTGTCTTTGATGCTCTCTGGACGTCTTACAGTCTTCCTCCATCATGATGCGATGCATACATATAGAGGGACTTATCCCTTTTAGATTGGAGATGTTATACCCAAGAACTGTGGGATATTTCCTCAAGACTTCCAATAATTTCTCAGTTTCTATTTGTGCTAAATCGGCATTAACTATCACTGGTCTTTCAAGTTCAGTATCTAGGAATTCATATCTTAGATCTTTGGGTAATGTTTTGAGTTCTACAGATGGTTTCTTTGGGCAAGACATTAGATCGGGTGTGAGTGCTAGGCATTCTCTTAGAATGTCATCTTCATACGGCTCACGCCAATTATCGTCTTTGAATATTGGAGGGGCTGGAATCTTTAGTACTTCTGTGTACCTCGTCGGTTCCTTCTCTATTTCTCTGACGCATTCGTCGATAACGTCTAGAAAACAGCATGAATCGTCTAAAGCAAGGGCTTTTAGGAATTGGGCTAAAATAAATTCGACTTTTTCTTCCCCTACTTTGAAAGTTAACTTCCATTTCTTCACATCTATTATAGCTCCAGCTGTTGCTAAGAACGGTCTACCTAAAATAATTGGTATATTAGAATCTTCCTTAATGTCCATTATCACGAAATCTGTTGGAATATAAAACTGACCTATGCGGACTGGCACGTTTTCTAGCATACCTACTGGATATTTCACATAGCGGTCTGCTAGTTGTAGCGACATCTTCGTTGGCCTCAAGTCTCCTAATTCAAGTTTCTTACATGTGGATAGGGGCATTAGGCTAACACTGGCTCCTAAGTCACATAACACTTTGTCTATGATAGTTTTTCCGATTACACAAGGTATGGAAAAGCTACCTGGATCTTTTAGTTTTGGAGGCATGTTGTTTTGAAGTATGGCACTACACTCAGCAGTGAGCATAACGATTTCGTTATCTTCTAACTTTTTCTTGTTTGACAGGATCTCTTTAAGGAACTTGGCATATGAGGGCATTTGCATAATAGCTTCTGTGAAAGGTATCGTTATATTCAGTTGCTTTAGAAGCTCTACGAATTTCTTAAACTGTCCTTCGTTTTTGGATTTAGCTAGTCTTTGGGGATAAGGCACAGGTGGTTTATATGGTGGTGGAGGCACATAAGGTGTTTCTTTCTCTGCGGCCTTTCCGCTTTCATCTTCATTCTCCGTGTTAGGTTCTTTTATTTTCTCAGTTCCCTTTGGTGAATTTTGGTGCATGGCTGAATTCTGGAATCTCGGGTCAACAGGTCCATTGTACTCTATTCTGCTTCGCAAAGTTATAGCGTTAGCATGACCTTTTGGGTTTGGTTTTGGTTGGCCAGGAAATGTTCCAGCGGGGGCTGCGTTAGTTGATTGTTGTTGGGCTACCTGAGAAATTTGAGTTTCTAACATTTTGTTATGGGTAGCCATAGCATCAAGCTTGCTTGACAATTGTTTCATCAATTCGCTCGTGTGAGCGTTTTGATTTGCGAAATCCCTATTTTGCTGAGCCTGAGAATTCATAAAGTTTTCTATCATGATTTCCAAATTTGATTTTTTTAGTAGAGGTGGAGCGGATTGCGCTCCTTTCTGAAATCCGGGTGGAATAGCAGGTGCTGAGTTAGGTGGATTCAAAGCATTGTTATTCTTATACGAAAAATTTGGGTATTTCTCCAGCCAGGATTGTAAGTGTTTGAATACGGGTTCCCTTGAGCGTAGTTCACTTGGTCAGTAGGAGTACTAGCCAACACTTGACATTCAGCGTTTGTATGCCCAGGGTTTCCGCATATTTCATAATTTGGTGTAAGTGCAGCTACAGTAGCTGCTGGAGGTGCTATTGCTAAACTTTCGATCTTTTGAGCAAGCGCGTCCACTTTAGCATTGACTCGGTCTATACCGTTGACTTCGTGCATTCCTCCTTTTGGAGTTGGTTTCTCTGTACCAGCGCGTTCACCTCCCCATTGGAAATGGTTTTGAGCCATAGTCTCTATGAGTTCATAGGCTTCTGCATACGGTTTATCCATTAGAGCACTGCCTGCGGCAGCGCACAGATTCATTTTGGTATTGTACAACAGTCCGCCGTAAAAGGTGTGTATTATCATCCATTCTTCAAGTCCATGGTGTGGGAATAACCTCAACATGTCTTTGTATCTCTCCCAAGCATCGAATAAAGATTCGTTATCCTTTTGCTTGAATCCGTTAATTTGGGCTCTCAGCATAGCGGTCTTGCTTGGTGGGAAATATCTGGCTAAGAAGACTTTCTTTAACTCGTCCCATGTCATCACTGAATGAGATGGTAGATACTGGAGCCAAGCCCTTGCTTTATCTCTCAATGAGAACAGAAAAAGTCTCAGTCTGATTGCTTCTTGACTAACCCCATTGACTTTCACGGTGTCTGTATATTGCACGAATATTGATAAATGAAGGTTTGGGTCATCCGTAGCATTACCTGAGAATTGGTTTTGTTGAACTGCGGATATTAGCGAAGGTTTTAGCTCGAAATTATTACGATTAATGGCTGGAGCAACAACGCTATTATGTGGTTCATCCTGCGACGGAATAACAAAGTACTTTAGAGGACGATTTTGTGGGCCATCTGCCATTTTTGTTCTGGTTCTGATTCGGCTTCCGAATCTGAGTAGGGAATATGAGGATCTGGGATGTTATATCTAAGAAGGAATTCGTTAATTCGGCATCTCAGAAGTATGTAACGTTCGATTTCGTTAACTGGTTGCTCCAACTCTTCACCTTGTGAGCGAGTGTTTGGCATACAATTGACGAATCGAAAAGGAAAAGAAATAAAAAGTTGCTTTAGTCTATACTGTGCAACGAAAGTATCACAATAATGACTAATTGAGTCCCCGGCAACGGCGCCAAAAACTTGGTCGCGACTTTGTGTAATGGTCGGATTACTGCTGCAAGTATACAGCTTATCGCGTAGTCTTAAAAAGGTTGTCGAACCCACATGGACCAATAATCAACCTAGAGTGATCGATTATTGCGGTGTAAAGCTAAGGCTTAGATTTGGCAGTAAAAGAAATTTGGTTATTAACGGGATTTGAAAAACAACAATAAAGATGAGATCGGAGAATGATTTCGGTGCACTTTGGGACTCCGTAAGATCCAGGTGTTAACAAAGGTCTTGAGATTGGTCTGAAGGATATGCCAGTTTAAAGGCTCGACCTCACGCTCTCGCGGTCTTAACCAAGCCACGCCTAATGACCCCAAGATTTTGCTCTCACTCGCTCGGTAGTTAAGAGGTGCTGTTTGAAAACTAACATAAACTAAATGAGGGCCTAAAGCGCTCTCGCTGCATTTAGGCTCAATGTCCTATGTCTACTATCCGGCGATTACCTCAAACTCTCGCTCTATTGGACATGCCTTGGTGTGTTTCTTACTCTCGTGACGAAACACTGTTAAACAGCCTCTCGCTCTCACGACAAGGTTGTCTAAATTCAGTTTAGACACCAAAACCAGAATTTTAAAACAAAAGCTAAACACCGAAGGATTCTACAGAGTCCCGTTGAAACGACGATCCTCAATCTACGGACTCGAAACAAAGCTACTCAGACATAATTAAATCTAACACTAATATATTAACATTTCTGAATTTTAAAACATGCATAATGGTTTGTTCTTAATTAGGATCAGAATTAGGTTTTGATGCGAAATCTGAATTGTGCAAATAAATCAAAAGAAAACAAGATGCAGTAAAGTAAATAAATCGTAAATAACCTAAAATGCGAAGTAATTAAAACGGGAAATGGACTTTGTATTAATTAAGCGATCCAAGTGTACATCAACAGCAAAAGAAATGAAAAATACAATGGGTGTATCAATCTCTCGATGTGATCGATTGATACTATGGCTAATGATATAAGTGGTTAGGAATTTCGACAGCGCTTCCGCAAGGTTCTTCGATTCCAAATGCAGACCTCTGGTATTCTATTTATAGGTAAAATAGGCTCCTAAGCAGTTGAGTTCGAATTTTGAAATATCACTTGCAAACTGCCAGAACTAAATAAAGAAAACTGCTCCCGCGCACAATGGCGGTCGCCTTATGGCAAACGGCGGTCGCTGTTAATTTCTTTAAATGTTTGAATCTCCCTCCTTTCTGACATGACGAGCGTCATTCAGTTGAACTGGGGGGAATGGCGAACGCCTTTCATCTGGAAGAGGCAGAACCATGCAATTTTCTCCACTTTTCTTCTCTTTGAGCTCATATCTTGGTCTTTTCTTCTCTGGAGCTGATATAGGACCTGTAAATGGAAAAGAAACGAAAACATAAGCAAACAATACACGAAATGACAATGACTCGATAAAAATACAATAAAACATGCACAAATTGAATCGAATTAGACGATATAAAATCGAGTCATCACACAACATGCAACTCGCTTACTCTTGCTCGGTTGCTCATGTATTTCCTTCAATTATTGTGGAAGCTTCGACATTTGTTGAGTCAAAAGTTCCACTTGTTGAGATAAAAGCTTTTTTTGAGCTAGGATAACATCATTAGTTCCCAATTCCAAAACTCCCGGAGTCCTTTGAGAAGGACCACGGTTATGACTTCCCTGATGGTCATTCAAAGCCATCTTATCAATTATGGCAATGGCTTCTTCGGCACTCTTGCTCATCAAAGATCCACCCGCGGTGGCATCCAACAATGTTTTCTGCACTAGCTGAAGACCATTCCTAAAAATGTGAACTTGAGTCAACTCGTCGAAACCATGCCCTTTACATTTCCTCAACATAGATTTGAATCTCTCCCACGCTTCGTTGAGAGATTCGTTTGCACCTTGCGTGAACACTGCTATTGCGGTCTTTGCCTCCATGAAATGATTATGTGGAAAAAATCGCTCCAAAAATTTTTCTTCAAGTAAATTCCAATCAGTCATTATTGCCGTCGACTGATCAAGATACAATTCCTTGGCCTTCCCAATGAGGGAATGCGGGAATAGTCTCTTAAACAGAGATTCCTCTTCAGCTTCGGGCGCACCAGTTGCTCCCGCAATCTCATAGAACTTTGTCAGATGTGTAAAAGGATCCTCATGATCCATACCAGTAAAAGGACTCTGATATAGAAGCTGGAGAATACCAGTCTTCATTTCTGAATGCCGACCATTGTGAGCATTGTGAGCAAACTGTGCATTATGTCTTGGACTATTGGTACACGGTCTAAAAGCAGGTGGTGGTGGTGTAGAAGTCAAACTTCCCTCTTGTTCTTGCCTTTGTCTAGCTAGTTGCCTCCTTCGTATCGTTCTGCTATTGATTCTACGAGCGGTTCTTTCAATCTCGGGATCGAACAGAAGTTGGTCCGTCGGTAGTTTCCCTCGCATAAAACAAAGTCTGCACACTAAACAAAACAAATCAACAAGCTCAAGAAAAAGTTAACAAGCTTAAAACAAAACAACTATTGCAATGCTTGCAATATCAATCAACAATCCCCGGCAACAACGCCAATTTGTTGGAATACAAATAGTTGGAATACAAATAGAGTTAGGGTTTTGTTATCGTTCTACAGAGATTGTTAGAGATATCACTGCCTTTCTACAGTTGAAGAGGTTTTAAACTTTAATCGAAACAAAGGGTTTTGGTTGTTTTCAGTCGGAACGTTTGCATTCAAAATTAAGTAATGAACGGTAAAAGGATTTGTTTTAACGATTTATAAAAACATGTCAAGATTAGTATCCGGTAATCCATTTTCGTACGTATATCTTCGAAGAAGCGTGTGAACTTTCTAACGATAAATAAACTCACATATCCTCTCAACAAGTTTCTCTCGAACACTTGTTGTGGGATTTATCATATTGATCCTTTGTTGATCTCTCACACAAACTATCCATATGATAACATTTAAGAACAATATTTATGAACATTAACATTCAAAACTATCTCTAGCCTCATGAATATTTGATGGATTGAAACTTAGGTCAAGTTTTAACACATATCTCTCAATCATGAATCAAAACAAAAGATGAACCATAAAAACAAAGTTTATTCTCTATATTTATCATTAACAAAGTTCACAGACTAAATACAATATCAATACATACAAAAATGATGGATTACCTCCACTAATCTTGACACTAGAAGTGCTTAGCTACCCATTGTCATGGTAGCTTCACAAACAAGAGAATGGAGAAGAGAAACAAGCATCAACGACGATCTCTCGACAAATGATGCTCCGATTCTTCAAAAATGGGATACTACAGTGTTTTCAAGGTTTTTGCTCTAAGAAAATGAATAGTGATCCCCAAAAAATCTGATCTAATCTATTTATAAGGGGACTGAGTTACGCAGAGCGCGCTAAGCGCGCAGCACCGCGCTAAGCGCGCTGTCATTAATTATCAAACCGCCCTTGACCGCGCTTAGCGGGCTACAGACCGCGCTAAGCAGGCTACCTGCAGGAAAATGCTCCCAGTCCGCGCTAGGAGCGCGCTAAGCGCGCTTGCAGCATGCTTCAAAAATCCATTTTCTTCAAAACTGCTCCTTAAGAGCCTTCCATGCTCCAAGCTTCCATGAAATACTAAAACCTACAATTATAAACACAAAATTTAAATAAATAAGTCTAATAATGCAATTAAACTATACTACGATTATTTACCGGAAACACGGGAAAAAGCATCGATTATCAAATAAAGATCTCAAAAGGTGCCAAAAACTAAACTAAATATTAACACATTTTAGCACCTAACAACTCTCCCCAACTTGCTTCTTTGTTTGTCCTCAAACAAAGGTAAGATAGAATAGAACAAGAGGAATATCGGATAAGCAAACACAATAAAAAAATCAATGGTTCAAACTAAATTGATGCGCTCGCAAGTACTGCTCAGCTTCACAAAGAATCAAAACATGTCTATGAACTAACTTCTAAACAGAAATAACAAGCACTCATCAAAAGCAAACAAATGTTCAAACGGGAATCACCTACTTATTTAGATGAGCCACACTCAATATTTACAAGGGACAAAACACACTCAAAAGCAATTGTGCCACATCCAAAACAATTTATGCAATCATCTCACAACTAATAAAAACAATGGAAACAAAGAACACAAAAGGACTTTTATCAGTTGTAACTTGGCCGGGGTTAAGAAACAAGGGGCATATGTATACGGCCATGGAAACAAGAAAGGGCAAATTTCATGAAGAGCGTTTTCTTTTCTAAACAACCATTCTTGCTTCAACTTCCAACTTATTCTCAGAATGCATTCTATTTCTTTCTTTGATTCCCACAATATTTCCTTTTCTTTCTTTTTCATTCTATTTTGATTTTTCCTTTTCTTTCTTTTTCAATCTATTTTTGTTTTTTCTTGAGAATGCATTGTCCACAATTCCTTCTTCTCTTTCCTCTATGAACCAATCTCCCCAACTTCAACAATACTATAAACTTAAATCAAAATGCTCTTCAAAATGGTTAAAGTCTGGGTTCATGCTTCAAAGATACAAAAAATTTCGCATTAGGCTCAAGAGAGGTTTCTAATGTTCACACACTCACAAGGTAACTTGAAGTGGTTTTTGGAAAAGTGGTTCTACTCATAGTACTAAAAAAATTTGCCTTGATCATTTCAAAGTTTCCAAAATTTCAAAACTACAAGCAAGATTAAACATAAACCATTTGAGTAAGCAACAACTACTTGAATCCCTCAATAATTTGTGAACAATGGAGGAAACTCACATTTGTGGTAATGTCCTAATTGATTCCTATATGAACATACATGCTAAATGAAGCAAAGCTTGAAATATATGTAAAGCAAAAAGTTCATACACATGCTAACATTCTACAAAGCACAAACAGAGTACCTTTTTGTGCAACAATCCATAATTATATCATCACCATCAATGATTGGTGTATCACATCACTTTTGTTCAAAGAAACTAAAACTTGCTTCATCAATCAATTACCTTAAATAGAGAAAAAACACAAAAAAAAAATTGTATAAAAAATTATAAACAAAAAACATCATCCTCCCGGATGGAAAATTCACTAATAATAAGAAAATATTTTAACAATTATCTAAAAATCAACATCCGCCCGAATGTGAACTATACCAATATCTTAAACAAAAGTAAAAAAAAAACTAGCAACAAACTAAACATAACAAAATACAAAGGTGGAACAATCAAACCCATCATTAAGAACTCGAACTTAAAACTCCATCATCACCACCATCATCATCATCATCAGCTGCCCCTCTGCAAAACCTGGCCTGGCCTCAGGCCACCTAGCATATGCCATGAGGTCCTCTCTAGACCTCAAAGGGTGATCAACATGAGACTCTCGGATCTGAAGCTGCAGCTGCATCATAGAATCATGCGTAAACAAAAAGGCACGCTGGTGAGCCTCGTGCATGGCCCAATTGGCCTCAGCACTCGAATCACGAACACGCCCTGCAGGGGCAGCAGCAGCAACAGGGACAGCTTCATTGTGTGCCTGCAAATAATGACGGGTGATAAAATTGTCATCCAAAATAGCCAATTTCACATTCCCATGGTTTGGAAGTGTGACTCGCGCCTTATGGCACAATGCTATAATAAGCCCAGGATAAGTCAAAGTATAAGCCACCCTATCACCTAACGGTGTAGCGCTCACAACAATCCTCTTCAGCTCATTAGAAATGATCCGTGCTAAATCCACGGTCTTCTCTTCGTCAAGAATACAAGCTAAGAGGCCTGATGTCTGCATGGGAATGGAGGATGTATGACTCCGAGGCTTTAGGTTGTGCAAGACAACCGACATTATAATTTGAGTCAGTGTAGTCAACACCCCTCGCATGAACTTTAGAGGGGCACCAGTAGCACTTAACTGATAAGACTAACCTGGCACACACAAAACCTCTCTTAACTGCTCGGCATTCCATCTTCCTTGAGCCAACATCTTTCCGTAGTCACACAACTCATCCTCAGCCAACTCTAAGTGGTTCCCAAGGTAGGTGTTAATTGCATCCCTCGAAAAATCAATCTCCCTGCCCCTTCCTTGCACTAGAGAAGTTGTGCGTTGATAACTTCCTAAGGGATCAATCCGTATAATTCTATCAGGCCAAACAATTCTTCTCTCGAGTTATTGATATCTCAGCTGTTGTACAAGACCAAGAAACCAATTGTGATCAAATTGTCCTGATGGAGGCCGTCTTGCTGGGTTTGATGTCGAACCGACACACTATTTCTTTCTTAGAGCATATTATGCCCGTTGATACGGGGACAACTCCTCCGCCTCAGAGGCCGACCCTTAAGTTATTACTCCGACACCTCGGAGCAACGACTTGGGGGGCTCCTATTCCGGACTGGGCCAACACCTGCCCCACCGTCGGGCAGGTCCAACCCAATACTGGTAAGGCCCAATGAGGCCAATAGTTAACGCCGAGCACGTCTCCAGCATTGCCGAGCCCACTCGTGCCTTCTCCTCGTCGACCACGGGGAAGACACCACCGTTGTGCAAAAACTCAGAGTCAGGGAGGGCACCCCTCTCCTCGACATCCACGTGCTTCTCCCCGAGAGGACACGTTATCTTGTAACCTCACCACCTCCGAAAGAATCGGTATGCCCTACTTCCGAAGATCTCGGGACCGTTACCCTATGGCGAAGACCATGTGCAGATCTTCACTATGCCACGTAAGCCCTGGCAGTTACTTGGATTGGGCCTTGCAATCCAGCCCAGTGCAAGTAACTGTTCGCCCTCTATAAACACCCTCTCACTTGAGAGGGTCAGGTTACTTTACATTCTAAACACACCTATTTTCTGTACTTGCTTTTCTCTGACCTTTCCTGACTTGAGCGTCGGAGTACCTTGCAGGTACACCCCCCCCCCCCCCCCCGGCCGTCTCACCATCACCGGAGCTGAAGGTTTCAAGACGCTGTTGGCCACTATCTAACTGTCTGATCTAGGTACAATCAAATAGTATAATATATTTTAAAGAGTTGAGAGACTACTATAATATTTTTTAAGTTAAAGAATTAAAATGAACTCTTAAATTAACGTAAAAGGAAAAAAAATATTAAACCTATATTTAAATACTCATTGTGAATAAATACATCTATTCCCTCTGTTCCATATTATAAGCAAAAATTACTTTTTAGACACATTGAATAATTAATGTATCTGGTCTAATATATAGATCAAATACATTAATTATTCAATGTATCTAAAAAGTAACTTTTGCTTATAATATGGAACGGAGGGAGTACCATATAAGAAGATTGGGTGTTCTGGAAACACCCAAATTATCCTTGCTGGTTCCAAATTCCTCCACGTGGATAACTTCTTTGGCTTACACAGTATGGTACATTACTTAACGCCTACACCTTTGCTTTATTACTTCTTTTTCCTACCTTTTTCAAAACTTGCATCCCCTTTCACATCACTACATTTTTCTTTCTTTTTTCTCTTTCTGCTTCATCTCTCTCTCTTTCTTCCAACTTCTTCTTTCTTCCAAATCTCTCTCTCTCTCTCTCTCTCTCTCTCTCTCTCTCCCTCTCTTTCTCTTTCTCTTTCTGCTTCATCCCTCTCTTTATCGTCTAATACCAACCTCTTATTTTGGATTTGGAGGTTAATGCAAGGACAATCAATGGAGAAGAACAACCTTCTTGGACTCCGTTATAACCTTCTTGACCTTTAAATGGAGGTAATATATTTTTCAGATCTGTTTTTACTCACAACCTTCCTTCTTCCACTCATTCATCTTCATCAACATTTTATTCATCTTTCTCATCGTTAATATGTGATGCTTCTGAGTTTTATGTTATGGTTTAATGAGGTTAACGGAAAAAGTTATCATTTTTATGGTTATTGTTTCAGAAAAAGTTTTCATTTTTATGGTTATTATTTTGAAAAAAGTTAGTACGTTTCTAGCGGCGAGTGTGGTTGTGGTCGGATTTGAAATGGTTGCTATGTTTTATTGACTGAAATGTGTATCATTTACACTTTTATGATTTCTTTATCGTTTTTTTCCAGCTTGCATATCTATTAATACGCACATGGAAACTCGTAGTAGAACAACATCAAAAATGTAAGTTTAAACATAAACTTTTGTTTTCTCTTTTTCATGTTTTAAGATCTTCTTCAATTCTTTTATCTGCCTTGGTTGAGGTTATCCGTTTATTATTATTGTGATGTTATTGGGCCTTCTTTATTCGATTATCTTAAAAAAATATCACAATAATTATTTTTCATCCAACTTTGATAGATTTAGGTTTTTCATCCAACTTTATTTATATTTATTTTACAAATCTTCAATTTGAACAATAAGTATGGAACTTTGTGTTGTTGATTTATTCTTTTCCTGTTAGTGTTTTTTTATAGGTAATGCTCTAAATTGCAGTCACATCACAGTAATTGATACTGCTAAGCATCACACGGAAATGTGGTTTATGCACGGTAGCTGTTTGTATTAAGGTCGCAGAGATGTCAAAGATAAAAACTATGATGTTGGTGCTTAAATCACAGTCACAATGTTATATGAACATCTATTTAAGACAACAAAATCAGTCAAATTTTTAAATGGTTAACATTTCAGTTCACGTGTGGTAGATTTGAATGGTTACTTTAGGAAAATACTATGCTATATTTATGTCGTTTATGATTTTATGGTTTATCAATTTTTTGTGTTTTAATTCTTGAATTTTTAAGATCATAATATTTTGTTTTGGTTTATCAGTTGACATGCGCAGAGTTGGGGGAGAATTTGGCTCAATTGCAATTGGCCTAAGGTAGGACTGGGTGGAAGGCGCATAATTGCTGTCGTCATGAGTATCATTGTGTTGTATGACATACTTATGAAAATTGTAGAGGGTTGCTGGTGGTTTTGTTGGTGTTGCTCTGACAAAAGTTGAAGAATGTGACTAAACACAATTTAAAAGAAAGTTAAAGGTTTATGGACAGTGTAATGGTAGTCTTATCTATATAAAGACACAAACATAAAAGATGTCAGATATTATAAAAAGTATTGCTATGTGCAGTCACTTCATTTTCATTTATGTGTGTCTGTTTGGTTTTATGACCGGTTCTCTAGCGGTTTGGCCGGTTCAATTGGATTTCTTCTGGTTTTTTATTGTTTTTTTTTTTGGTTTTATGATACAATACTTTTTAAGTAAAATATATAAAGCAACAAAACACTCCATGTAATAATGTCATTATAGTCTATAGGGTTATTACTCCATTAATTCTCATAGATCTGTGTAGGTAAATAATTAAGTCTTGAGACTGCATTTTTCAGAAAAATGGAGACTACAGACTATGCCTCTTACTTCACGTGACTGACCAATGAGTTTTCTATTATTCATTTCAATCTCAAATACTTCTCTCTCTTAACATATGTTGCCTCTCTTTTTTTCTCTCTCTTAAAATAGACCTTTTAACATGTATTTCTCTTTACAACACAATGTTGTAGCAACCTAGATCTAAAATATGGTGAGCATTGTATAACCACCTTATAGTGAAGTTTGCAATTATGTGTGATATCTACTATCAATCTTTCAAAATTCAATTGCATGATTTTACCATTATGCCCTTTCACAAATATTTTTTTACACTATCAATTGGATATTTTGGTAATCAACAAATGCCAATTTTAATACTTTTCAAACCCTTTCCTAAACTGCCAACTGTCATCGATCCTATGGCTATCTTAAAAAATTTGCTTTTCCCTCCTTACCATCAAAACCATTTTACACGCCTTCTCTCCCGGCTACTCTTCAATGTTTCTCTCTACTTTTTGCACAACAATCGATTCTTGATTCAGTTTTCATTGTTTCTCTCTCACTTTCATTCTTTTACTAGGTTTCTCTTTTGTTTCATTTTCTCGGTTCCCCCTCTACACCGCCGCTGTCCTCTTCTCTTCCATTCTATTTTGTTTTCTCTTCTCTTCCGCCATCGTTCTGTTTCCACCCTATCGCTCTTGCTTTCACTGTGAAAAGGTATGTACCAAGTCTATTTCATTGAAGTTTGATGCTTTTTTCATAGATCTGTGTTTGCGTTGCAAAAACATCAATTTTTGGTACGGGTGGTTCAATGATGATTTGAAATAATATTTTGATTGGGGGTAGATACAATATCAAATGTTATGTTATTAATAGAAATCAATTTTATTTCTGCTTTGACCATTTTCATGTTAAAAACCAATACACATTGCAGGAAAAATATAGGTCCTGGCTTGACTTATGATAAAAACAGGGGATCCTGGTAATCTAGTAATTGGAAATGCTGGGTCATGGATTTTATGGTGTTTTGTAAGCATGTGCATATTATAGTTTCTTTGCATGCTTTTTGGTGAGGATCTACCCACCTTTATTGTTTTCTTTCTCTTTATTTCTTTCCTGTTTAGATTCAACTAACCTGGGTAGCCAGGTTGACCATGGTTTGGAGACTAAGACACTTACCATTGAATCAGAAACCTCTCATCATCGAAGAATTTAACATTCCTCGTCCCCTAAGCCGGTGAACTTCTCATCAAAAGCAAAGGTAATTAGGGTTATGATTCTATTAAATTTTCTATATGGAAATTAAGGATAATATGATTCTGATTTTGATTCCAAATCTTTCATTATTCTTTATGATCATCACTATTGGATCTGATTTTGTGAAAGTTGTGATTTTTGAATGCAACATGTGGAGTGTGCCACTCTGATCTTCATTATTTACATATGCAATACTTATGATTTTGATTAACAACTGACTGCAATTGGTAGGTGAATGTTATGAAAAGGTTGAAGTTATATGAAGACATATTCACTGATTCAGAATTGTCTAGGCTGTCTGATTTTGTGGATGAGATCCATACTGCTGGTCAGAACGGAGAACTGTCTGGTAATTCAATGTTGAACTTTGTGTGTGTCTACATATTCTCATTTCAAGAATTTTAATTCATGATTTTTTAGGTTCTCACTTTTTTAGACATAGACAAATTAAATAGAAATACCATCTATAGTAGCTCCAATTTATTTGTGCGGTTGTATAATGAATCAAATATTTCTTAAACTGCTACCTCTCTTGCATACTTGTAGGTGAAAATTTTATACTATTCAACAAACAGATGAAGGGTAACAAGAGAGAGTTGATTTAGCTGGGTGTTCCAGTATTTTGAGAAATAAAAGAAGACACAAAAATGTATTCACAAAAATGCATTCTATTGCAGCCAAGTGCAACTTGAATACATTTTTTAAGGTTGCCATTCTATTCTGCATGTGAGTTTATTATACAATACTGATTTGTAACTGTTGAAGATAATGGTTTTTTACTGGAATTATGAACAAGTTCACTCCTTTTAATGTTCTCAATTAGAAATTAGATGTACACTTCACCACGGAGAATAGGTTAAGACTAACGTGCTTTTATTTTCTATTTCTTTCGCGCCATGTTCCTGTATTTACTCTATGGAAATTAGGAAAATCTAAACTTTAGTTTCATATAGCTAATCAATAATATTTTTACGGGCTTCTTTAATTGTATAGGAAGGTGGTCCAATTGATGTTCATAGATGCAACATGTATGTATTTACTCTATGGAAATTAGGAAAACCTAAACTTTAGTTTCATGTAGCTAATCAATAATATTTTTACGGGCTTCTTTAATTGTATAGGAAGGTGGTCCAATTGATGTTCATAGATGCAACAGGTGTGTATTTTATGTTATTAATAAAGAAATGCATAGATAAATAGAAAATGTCTTTTTTTAATCTTAAAATAGATTCGTTGGACTGATGCTCAATTTTTGAATTTGGTATATTTTATACTACTGCTCTTAATCTTAATATTTTCATATGAAACATGAAGTAATTGTAGTTGTAACTTAGATAATTAAAGGTCCCATTGATTTTGCTAAACCAAATTTTTGAGGAGTTCAGACTACTTGGATATGCCCAGAGGTATTATGGTCTGTAAACTATATGCTGTTGACTCCCTCACTTGCAAAACTGGAAATTAGAGGTCTCATTGATTTTTCTAAAACAAATTTTTGATTTTCATGCAGCTGATTTTGATTTTAATGTGTTGTAGTGGTTCTCTATGAAAAGACAACATACTTTAATAACTATGCCAAACATCCTATAGTTGGCAAAATTTAAACATCATTGCAGGTATTATGTTATTAAGAGTCACTTGTGATTTTTCTTGCTAACCAAATTACTATAGTTAGTTATATCATCACAAATAACCATGTTTTCTAACATTTACAGACTTACACTAGAAAGTGCATATCCAAAATCAAATTATGCAAATAAACCAGTACATTTTACCAAAAGTGTTACTGAGTGGTATGTTTCTCTTACCCTGCATCTCTTAAATGCATGCTCGCGTATTGATACCAGAACATTCAAATTAGTATGGTTGGATACAATATTTTGTGATACGAAAAAAGCATTAATCCGTTTTGGTTTGGACTGTTGCTTTTCAAAGTTTTTTTAAGCAGTTACTTTAAATATAGTATCTGGTAGTTAAATGCCTGTTTGAAAGTTATATATTGGACCAAGGTTGTTGGAATAAAATTAAGGAATCTCAACATAGATGCAACATGTATGTTTAGGAAATTTCATTTTAGAAATTTTTATTTCTTCTTCCATATTTTCAGTTTCTGTTATTCAACATGTTTTTCACTCTGGATTTCTCTCTCCTCTGTTTCTTCGTTTGACATGAGACAAGTTTTATTGAGTGGTAATATTTATTTGTGAGGTTATGGAAGTTAGAGGTACTCTTCCTTCCATTTCTTGTCTTTTCAATTTGAATTTTAAAATTTAAAAACTACTTTATTCATTTTTCTACTTTTTCTTTTCCCTCATATTTCTACTTTACTCATCTTTCTTTAAAACTAATGTTTAAATGTGTGTTTATTATACACCTATTTTTGGAACTCATGTTGTATGTTACAACGTCAAATGTTGTTGTTAAAAAACAAGTAACTGTTAAAATTAAGTTGTTATAACATGTATATGTTATTGTTAAAAAGCAAGTAACCGTTAAAAATATGCTGCTATTCTAATATGTATATGTTGCTGATAAAATGGAAGTAGCTGTTAAAATCACGTTGTTGTTACAACAACATAAACATGATGTTGTTAAAAGGCAAGTAACTTTCAAATATGTCTTTATAGTAAAAATTTACGCGTAGTTAAAATCTCATGCTTATTTAATTTTTATATTTTTTAGGTGCAGACATGTTTCAAACAATGATATTATTTTTATCATTTATTAGCCTTGAGGTCTTTAATTTGATTTAATGTTTAAGACTGTAGCACACACTACTTAAATATTAAAGGCATTTTTCATGCTACTTTATATAAAATCACTATTTACATAAAGCATGTCAAACAAGAGTCCAACCAATTGTAGTTGCTCTTTTCTATTAGCATATATCTATTTATTTCTGCAACAAAATTTTTAATTTAAAATGAACTTAAATATCATTTTTTTTATGTAACTGAGCCATTCTGCCGAACAAACCTTCTTTGCACAACTAGCCACATCAGCTAACGAAGCTTGGAATGCTTGTCAATTGTAATGATCTTTGACAATACTTGTCAATTATACATTACCTTTTGTTTAAACATATTACAATCCCTTAATTCAATTATTGTTATTGGTTACTTTTCAACCTTGCATCTCATTCAACATTAAATTTTTATAAGTATATTTATATAATTATTAACTACAAAATATTACACCTGTACCCGTGCGGGTATTTTACTAGTTTGTCTTTTTAAAAATATAAAATACGGGTAAACATATTTGTCTTTTTAAAAAAAAAAAATAAAACAAATTTAATACGAGTAAATACAAAAAAAATGGACGTATATATTTAATTATTTCATTGTATTGTATAATTAATAATATTTAACTGTATTTTATTATGTTGTATAACTGATTTTAATTATATTTAATTATTTTGTATTAATAACTAAAATGTAATAACTTTTAAAAAAATTCAATTAAGTAATTATTTGTAATAACTAAAATTTAATAACTTTAAAAAGAAATTTAACACAAAATATAGCATTATTTGAAAATAAATAAAAAAACTAAAATGTTAACGGGTCAAGTTTAGCATTGATCAATATATATTTATTTATATAATCTAAAATATATATATATTTAAACGTAATTCGGAAAAATGTGTTATTTTTTTTAAATTATTTATGTTACTAATAAAGAAATAAATGAGACAAATATTTATAAGTATATATATATATATATATATATATATATATATATATATGGTTGGACAGGAACCGAGAAACCGGCCCAGTCCGCAACAACCGAAGTCTAAAAACCGAAATGGGTCGGATTTACACGGTTTTCCGGTTTTACAGGCCCAGAATGCGGTTTCATATGGGCTCATATGGGCGGTCCGGTTTAAGAAATGGAAACCGCGGGTAACCATACCCGCCCGACTGTTATTATTATTTTAAAATGGAATAAGATGTAGATGAAAGAGTATGAGGAAATATCTTGAATTCTCACAAAACAAGTTTCATTTATTCACTCATGTTCTCTCACCGTCTCTATGTTCTCTCTCTCACTCACACAAAAACGAAAGAAACCCTAACTACTCTCTTCACCAGTGCCGCCATCGTCCACTACTCACCGCCACCACTCATGTTCTCTCTCTGATGAAACCAACCCTTTTCTCTTTAAGATAAAACCGTAGCCACTCTACCCACGCCTCCAACCCATTTCTCATCGCCGGCACCACCATCGTTCATCACTCACCATCACCTCTTAGTTTCCTCACTTTCGTTTGAAAGGTTATCGTTGTTGATTCAGTTTTAGATTTTTTATTTTATAAGTTTTGTGTTTTATTTAAGTTCTGACTTTTTACTTGATTGAGCTTAATGAAAGGTGTAAAGGTGTATAATTTTCCAGATCCATGAGCTGAAAGTGTAAAAGTATGTAGTTTTATTTGATTCAATTTTTATTTTTTTAACTTCTTTTATTTGATTTAGAAATCAGATCTGGTGAGCTGAAAGAATATGTCAATTTGCATTTTGGTTGATTTTCCCTATTGGTTGATCATATCTAGGGCCAACAATTTTAAAAACCAAATCGATACATGATTTGATTTATATGTATGTACTAATTTTATTTAATTTCTCACTAATAATTTGAAGGCTCCAGTTTCTTTACCTGCAATTATTGAGTTGGTGGATGCAGACGAGAATATAGGTAATTTCTGTCTCATAGTTGAAGAATTATTTGATACTCTAAAACACATCCTGAAAAGTATAACAAAAATTAAAAAAGTTGGTGTTATATATAGTTGCAGTATTGTGAAAGAATGCACTT
Source organism: Lathyrus tuberosus (assembly GCA_022829125.1). Classification (NCBI taxonomy): domain Eukaryota; kingdom Viridiplantae; phylum Streptophyta; class Magnoliopsida; order Fabales; family Fabaceae; genus Lathyrus; species Lathyrus tuberosus. The sequence goes on from JALAZF010000031.1 coordinate 16,617,849, forward strand.
TAGAACACATTCTAATGACTTTTTTGTTCCTTTTCAGAGAAAGTCAGGGTAGCTAATTGATCGTGAAGGCTGGATCAGATCCTGTCGAATCAGGCCACCAAGTGCGTCAGGGAAGCTGGTCATATGGAGAGGAGGAGGGGGTGTACCTGCAAGGCACTCCGACGCTCAAGTAAGTAAAGGTCAGAGAAAAAGGGGCAAGTACAAAGAGTGAATTCTTAGGGTGAATATTGGATACCTGACCCTCTCAAGCGAGAGGGTTTATATAGAGCCCCCAGCGCGTGGTCAACGGTCCTATTTTCGGGGCGAAATAACCGTTTTCCCCAAAGAATAGGCAACTGCCCAAACTAGCCGTTATGTCGGGCATGGTGCCCGAAACTAGCCGTTATGTCGGGCATAACGCAGTTCCGGGCACATGTCCTTTGCTGTTCGGGCAGTGAGAAAGCCGTGCGTAACAGGCATCAATCTCGGGGAGGAACTCTGCATTCCTTGCCCGATTGGAGGGGCAGAAAGGTCACTTTTGCCCCTCTGTGGATTGAACTTAGGCAATTTGGGCCGCTCTGGAGCAGAGGCGGATTGGGCCAATTCTAGCCATTGGTCTAGTCCAGAACAGGAGCCCCCCAAGTCGTTGCTCCCGAGCATGGGAGCGATGACTTAAGGACTGCTCGTTGCTCCGGGGAGCTAGCATAGAGTCGTCGTTTGGAGACGAGGATGATTAATCTCGAAGTGCTCGTGGCTCTCTGTGTCCGTGATATTCGTGGTCGTGACCCTATTGCCCGGTATTCGGGGAGATTAAGCGTCAGACAGAATGGGAAACATTGGGTTGCCACGTGTGCTTCGAGCCCTGTGTAGCAGTTAATAGGTAATGATGGCTAGCGGGTAGTCATTATGGCCTACGGGCGCGTGTGTACACGTGCCCCTCAGTATAAAAGGGGGGAGATTGTCCCATTTTTCACTTTTTCTTTCTGATTTCTCTTTGCCTCTTCTGCGTTCTTGCCCGTCACCGTCTTCAGTGCTTCCGACCACCGTGCCAAGCTTCGAGCAATCTCTTTCTTCTACTCAAATCAAGTAAGTTTTCTGATTTGTAGCTTGTTTTACTTCCTTTTGTTGTTAGTGGTAGATTGTATGTGGTTAGGGTTAGCTTTAGACGACAAAATAGGTGGATTTCTGGCGAGTGTTGGTGGTGGACGGTGGTTCTGCCATTTTGCTGCCTCTAGCACTTCGCCGGAGTAGGTAGTGCTTCGGCGAGTATGATGGTCCACGTCGTGGTTGCGGTAGTTGTGCGTGCGTGACCACCGCGTCCGATCATCTTCTGATAGAGTGATGAATTTTCCGGTAGAACGTTTCCAGATTCTGGTGAAGCTTTGCGGTTTCCGGTGGAGCTTCAAACGGAATCTGGGCACGAGTGCGGGGAGGTTCCTCGCAGGAAAATGGTATGTCTCGGGCATCTCCTCCCGGGGAGGTTTTTCATTCGATGTTAGGGCTTAGGCCGGGGACGTTGTCCTTAGCCTTTTGCGTGCCCTTTCACTTGACTTGGCAGTGGAAGGGTGGATTTGATTTCCTGTCGAATTCATTGTCTTTCTTTGCTTTTTCAGGTGATTGTAATGGCGACGGGGCCAGACAGAGAAGTCATTCTAGACACGTCCGAGGAGGAAACTGGCTCCGAGGAGAATAGTAGCTCGACGGCTTCGAGCTCTGTGGCTTCGAGCTCTGTAACATCGAGTTCCTCGAGCAATGTCGGGGAGGAAGAAGAATTGAACGCCATGGAGGAAGACGTTGAAGGATTCTGTGCGGAAGAGTGGGAGGTGGCCGAACCTTCCGAGCATATTTCTACTTTCGCAAAGTCTTTGGCGGACGTCTTTACGGAGGTAGGACCAGAAGGGGAGTGAAAGGTGCACTTCCCTACCTTGGACGAGCGGGTCTGCTCGGATTTCGGGGACCGTTTTACGATGTATGAGTATGCCTTCAAAGAGCTGGGACTGAGGCTGCCTTTCACTGATTTCCAGTGGTCGGTGTTCGAGCATCTGAAGTTGGCGCCCTCTCAACTTCACCCTAATTCGCTGGCCTTCATCCGGGCTTTTGAATTGGTGTGCGAGCAACTCGCTCTGGGGACTACTCTCCCTCTGTTCTTCGCTGTTTTCCAACTTCAAAGGCAGCTGGCGGGGAAGAAGTACAGATGGGTTTCCTTGAAGCAGCCCAAAAAGTTATTTAAGCCGTTCTCGGAGTCAATCCGAACATTCAAGGAACGGTATTTCATCGTAGAACCCGTGTCTGAGGTTGCCCAGGATAGCACATATATCTGGGAGATAGAGGTCGACGAAGATGGGAATGAGCTGCTCAATGAGGAGGGAAAGTATATTGGGCAGAGGTTGTACATGTTTCCCATCCGCTGGGCACCTGACCATTTCTCCAAGAAGCCCAGCGCTTATGTCTTCCAGCCGAGCGAGCTGCGCGGGCAGGACGTCGTGGCTTACGAGAAGCTAGTGAACTGGGTCAACTCCTTCAGTCTTGCAAGTTGCTGGACGAGCAAGGGCAACCCTATCTTCGAGGAGGATGGGAGTGTTGGCACTGGATTTTGACTGGCAGTCGGTGTCTAGAGACTTCCAAGGCAAGCCGACGCAGGAAAGAGGTACAAGGAGGTGTCGAGTCGACACCAGCAGAAGAACGTGTCGGAGGATCGTCGATAAGTCATGACGTCGGAGACAAGCTGATGTCAATTTCAAGAAACAAGTGTTTAGGCGGGAAAAGTTTGAAATTTCCAAGACTATGGGAAGTTGAAAAGAGAGTGGGGTGCCACGTGTCAGCTTCAGAAAACGTTTGGGCAGACAAACAGTTATTTTTTAAGCCTATATAAGGCATTGCTTTTTTCATTTTAGAGGTCGCATTTTTTCACATTGTAAGGGGAAAATACTCAAAGTACCAAGCTTAGAGAGAAACGAGTTCACTCCCGCAAACAAATGTACACTTGCGTCCAAATCTTACTTAATGCAATTTATTTTCCGCATGTAATTTAAAGTCTTTACTTCTTTTGTTTTTTCCCGCTCGGTTTTCCCTTGCATTTCTTTGTTCTTCTTGCAAACCAACTCGCAACTGTTAAGACACTTTGTGCGTCACCCAAGTCACTTAAGCGTGACACTTAAACAAATATAAATGCAGTACAAACATACGCTTCCAATTCCAAGTTCTGGGATTCGTCTGGCCGATCGCGCAAGCGAACCTACGATGGAAGGCCAGCGTTTGTTCGCGCGGGCGAACAAAGTGGCACACCCGGTGGGACACGTGTGAATTGAGTATATGTTTTTGCGTAGTGGTAAGATGGTAACACCACGACCAAACGAAGAACCGTCTCCGACGGAAACTACGGTAGGGACACACATAACTGATGTTGGCTCTGGTACCATATCAGCGGTGTCAACCTCTCCTAGCGGACCAATTACAACACCGCATCGAAACGACCCTAGGCCGACAATGGCTGGGACTACGGGGCAATATATGCCTAGCATCACCATGCCCATACCTAAATCGTATGAAATGCCACCAGAGTTCATGTCAAGTGTGCATTCTAGCGGACATTTGTTTGGAGAGAATTTGTCCCCAGTATTTTTGACTTATCAAGGGATAGGACCCTTGTCGAACCCGATGGTTCGACCTCCGGGATTCAACATGTCCTCTCAATCCATACCGACTTTTACCTCTAGTTCCGTCGCGGTCATGAGGCAACAAATGGACGAGAGTAACCATGAGATGGTTCACATGTTGACTCAACAGATGGGTACAATATTAAGGCCATTGATACAAGAATCAACCCAGAGTTACCAGCAACTGGCGACTCAGATGACATGAATCGGTGATTTCCTAGGTGCACCTAGGGCTCAGGGTCGACAGACCCCACCACCGCGACCTGTGACGCCACCTCGTCAGGACGAAGTCTTCGACGAAACCATAAAACAACCCCGCGAGTTTGAAGAAACTCCTAGGAGGGTTCAAAGACCACCTGTAATCGTCCATAGGCACCAAGATCCAGATTTTGTTGTCCAACAGGTTCGACAGGACGCCCTGGCTGGAGAACACAACTTGGAAGCGGTGGTCGAACGTATCATGGTCCGTAATGGGGCGAACCCTGGCCTTCGACGGCCAACCTATACGTCCCCTTTACCAGATTTTGTCCTACAAACAGAGCTACCTAGGGGATGGAAAGTGCCAAAATTCACCAAGTTCGCTGGGGAAACAGAAGAGTCCACCGTCGAGCATGTCGCTAGGTATCAAACCGAAGCGGGCGACATAGCGAATAATGAGGATTTGAAACTGAAATATTTCCCAAGCTCCCTCACAAAGAATGCGTTCACGTGGTTCACCACATTGCCCCCACAGTCCATTCACACATGGGCACAATTAGAGAGGCTTTTCCACGAACAATTCTATATGGGACAGTCAAAAATAAGTTTAAAAGAATTGGCAAGCGTCAAACGCAAGGCCGCGGAGTCGGTAGACCAATACCTAAATAGGTTTAGACTTTTGAAAGCACGTTGCTTCACTCAAGTCCCTGAACATGAGTTAGTCGAAATGGCCGCTGGCGGCCTGGACTATTCGATCAGGAAAAAGTTGGACACGTAATATCTTAGGGATATGGCGCAATTAGCTGACCGGGTTTGCCAGGTCGAGAGATTGAAAGCTGAAAAAACTCAGTCTAACAGATATCGAAAAAAGGAAAAAGTGGCTTATGTGGCTGCTGACGAATACTCGTCCGACGAAGAAGAATCTGTCGATGAGAGCGAGATCCACGTGGCTGAACTTAAGCCAGGACCTCCCTATACATGCAAGTTGTTGAAACCATCGAATGGGAAAAATCCCACCGAAACTAGTAAGACGGATAAATACGTCGCTAAAACTTATACCTTTGACGTTTTGAAATGTGATGAAATATTTGATTTATTGGTTAAAGATGGTCAAATTATTATTCCATCCGGTTTGAAAGACCCCCCTTTAGAACAAAAGAAAAAAAGAGGGTTTTGTAAGTTTCATAATTTCCTTGGTCATAAAACAGCTCAATGTGTTCTTTTCAGGGATTTGGTGTAAAAGGCTTTGAAGGAGGGTCGACTCCAATTTGGCAAGAAGCCGAAGATGCAGGTTGACACTGACCCACTGAAGGTCGAAGAGGCTTTGTATTCAGAAGTGTACGAGTGTTTGATGGTCGAAGCTACTGAAGGCCTCGACAAACCACCAAGGGCTGAAGTGGCGGAATGCATGATGGTCGAGACTACTGAAGGTTCCGACAAGAAAGCAAAGGGCAAACTCGAAGAAGTGTACCCCCAGGCTGGTAAAAGTTTGGAAGATTTTCAGGAGAAGTGCAGGATAAGCGGCTCCAAAGTCGCGCTATGCCCTAGGTGCAATGCCGTGTTCGATGAGAAAGCTGCTGAGAAGTACGAGGAAAGCAAGAAAGAAGTGCTGTCAGATAACAAGCCACCTGTCCCAAGGTTTGTGTTCGACAAGAGGGGGGTCCCTCGTCGAAACGAAGAGTACAGAAAGTTGTTCCAAGGGGCAAGGCCCAAAACTTTCGTGCCCCCATCAGACTCCCCACGGGAAAGGTGGATGGCCCCGGTGAATCAGAAAGGAAGCAAGAGGCCAAAGTGGAAAGCTCTTGATTTAGAGAAGGAGGCGAATGTCGCTGATGAAAGGGTCGAACAAGCAGGATATAGAGTTTCCCCCAACTACAAAGGAAAGAACCCTATGACTAGGACCCAGTGGAGGCGCTATCAGCGCAATAAGAAGGCTGAAAGAGAGGCTACAACTTCAAAGGCGAAGGCTGTCGGGATATCTGTACAGAAATGCCAGTACCCGAAAGGAAAGTGGGTAGAAAAGAGCAAGGTGGCGACGAACTAGACCATGGCGGTAACTTTGAACGCTTCAGGAGGGAAGGAAGTGGTGTCGACCCAGAGCTCAAAGTGCACTTCGTTGGCAGAAAACAAGAAAGAACCAGAGTATACTCCTTAGTCAGATGAAGAGGAGCCAAAATAATCTCCTCAATCCGACGAAGAGTATGACCCGTCACCGGAGGGTGATTTTGATGAAGACATGTATGACGACACCAATGACGACACCTATGGCGAAGATTTTGTGGTAAACTGTGGTATCGTGTCGGTGCTACCAGCTGAGTACGACGTAGTGTCGGAGATCTCCGAGACTGAAGACGACTTCATCACAAGGGAAAATATGGATGACAAGCCACTATGTTATTATGTGATGAACAGTGGTGTGGTCGAGGAACAAATGGCTATGTTCGAACGTCCTACCCCTGGGATGATGTATCATTTGAAGCCTTTGTTCATAAAGGCAAAGATTGATGGGGTGTCGGTCAACAAAGTATTTGTGGATGGTGGAGCGACTGTGAACCTAATGCCTCACAGTTTGTTTAAGAGAATTGGAAAGACGGAGGCTGACCTCCGACAGCACAACATGGTCTTGTCCAACTACGAAGGCAAGACCAGTAACATCCTGGGGGTTGTCCAAGTGGATTTGGCAGTAGGTACAACCAACAGGCTGACACTCTTCATGGTCATCAAGTCGAAGGTAAACTTCAATCTGTTGGTAGGACGTGAGTGGATCCATGGAATTAGGGCAGTACCATCAACTATGCACCAGAGGTTGATCATTTGGAGGAAGGACGACATCGTCGAAAATATTGAAGCAGACCAAAGCTATTACAAAGTCGACGAAGCCAAGGGTACTAAGAAATCTTTCGACCAGCACTTAGCCAATGTGGCTCCTTGTGATGACGGATCAGGATCATACACCTCTGTCGACACGGGTCGTGTCCTGAACCTAGATCCCGACTATGGGTTCATTTGGGACGCTACCGACGCAGGTATGGAGCCAATGGAAATGCCACCAACAGGGTGGTCTACTACCGGTGAAGATGACTGTTGAGTCCGAAAGTATGACTCGGATTTCAGCCTATTTGGCTGAGAACAGAAAAATGTCAGCACTCGAAAAAGACGAGACTCTCCAAACAACTAAGGGAGCCGACCATGACAAAGAAAATCAGAGGCATGATGGTATTTACGATGATGAACCTCTAGGGTTTGAAAAGGGGCCAGATCATGAACTACAAAGAATGCAAGCCCAAGACCCACTTGAGGAAGTCGACTTAGGGGATGGAACGACAAAAAGGCCCACCTACGTGAGTACCAAGGTGGGATTAACAATGAAAGCTAAACTGGTTAAAGTGTTAAAGGAATACAAAGACTGCTTTGCTTGGGATTATGGCGAAATGGCTGGTTTGAGTCGGAGCGTAGTCGAGCATCGCCTCCCAATCCAGCCAGGCAAGAGGCCAGTAAAACAACCCCTAGACGTTTCGCCCCAGAAGTAACGTCGAAGATCAAACAAGAAATCGAAAGGCTGCTCAAAAGTCGGTTCATCAGAACCGCGAGGTATGTAGAATGGATAGCAAACATAGTTCCTGTGATTAAGAAAAATGGGACCCTTCGAGTATGCATTGACTTTAGGGATTTGAACAATGTTACCCCTAAAGACGAATATTCAATGCCCATGGCAGAGATGGTAGTCGACTCAGCCGCGGGATTTGAGTATTTGAGCATGCTCGAAGGTTATTCTGGTTACAATCAAATTCTTATAGCCGAAGAAGATGTCCCCAAAACAGCATTTCGATGCCCTGGAGCTTTGGGGACATATGAATGGGCGGTGATGCCTTTTGGGTTGAAAAACGTTGGGGCAACCTACCAAAGGGCTATGAATGCTATATTCCAGAATTTTATTGAGAATTTCATGCTGGTATACATTGATGACATAGTTATAAAATCGTCATCAGAGGATGGTCACCTCGACCACCTCCGATGCTCATTTGAGCGAATGAGAAAATATGGATTAAAAATGAATCCACTAAAATGTGCTTTTGGTGTTCGTGCAGGGGATTTCCTGGGTTTCGTAGTCCACAAGCGAGGCATCGAGATCAACCAGAACAAAACAAAGGCAATCTTGGATCTCAAGCCTCCGACAACAAAGAAACAGCTCCAATCTTTGTTGGGGAAGATAAATTTCTTGAGGAGGTTCATCTCAAACCTAAGTGGCAAGACGAAAGTGTTTTCACCACTGCTCAAGACCAAGAAAGAAAGTGAATTCCGCTGGGGGCAAGAACAACAAGAGGCTTTCGACGCGATCAAGGAATATCTTACAAAGCCTCCAATCCTACTACCACCTAGTATAAACAAAAACATGAAGTTGTACATTGCAGCGTCGGAAACGACCATAGGCAGTATGTTAGTACAAGAGGATGATGGTGGCGTCGAAAGACCCATCTATTACCTTAGTAGGATATTGATAGATGTCGAGACTAGATACACTATGATTGAAAAGTTGTGCCTATGTTTGTACTTCTCATGTATGAAATTGAAACAATATATCAAACCAGTTAATGTTTATGTTTCGTCGCATTTTGATGTTATTAAACATATGTTGTCCAAACCTATTTTGCATAGTCGAATTGGGAAATGGGCACTAGCGTTAACTGAATTCTCCCTGACATACGTCCCCCTAAGGGCGATGAAGGGTCAAATAGTGGCAGACTTCATTGTCGACCACGCTGTGATCGAAACGTCAATACATAGCATCGACGTCGCCCCATGGAAATTGTACTTTGATGGGTCGAGCCATAAAAATGGGGCAGGTGTCGGAGTCCTAATAATCTCCCCACAGGGAGTTCCAACTACCTTTAAATGCAAAGTCGATGGCAAATGTTCAAATAACGAGGTAGAATACGAAGCGTTAATTACTGGTCTCAAGATACTCAAAGACTTGGGAGCCAAAGAGTTGGAGATAAAAGGGGATTCCGAATTGGTGATTAAATAAATTACAAGAGAATATAAATGCGTAAGTGAACATCTTTTAAGTTACTTTTTTGCTGGCGAAGCGTTGGTTGGAACATTTCAAAGTTGTCAGCATCTCGCATGTGCCAAGGATGGAAAACCATAAAGCTAACGAACTGGCACAAATTGCGTCGGGTATAAAGTGTCGGAAGGTAACTTGAAAGTTTTCGTCGAAACTAGAAAGAAGATGGTGTCGAATGTACGCGCGCCACTAAGCTGGTCGATACCCAAAGACTCGACGAGTTTGGTCGAAGGTTTAGACAGTTGTGAGGTTTTCGTTAACGGCATGCCACCAACAGACTGGCAAAGGGCAATTATAGAGTATCTGGAGAACCCACGGGGCAGCACCCATCGAAGGACCAAGTATAGAGCCATGAGCTATGTCCTAATGGGAAACGAGTTACTGAAGAAAACTCCAGAAGGGGTGTTGCTAAAGTGTCTGGGGAACACTGATGCATATTTGGCAGTCTCGGGGGTACACAGTGGGGCTTGTGGGGCTCACCAGGTCGGCCAAAAAATGAAATGGCTTTTGTGTCGACAAGGTTTCTATTGGCCCAGCATGCTTAAGGATTGTATAGATTTCGCGAAAGGGTGCCAGGATTGCCAAAAGCACGCCAACGTCCAGCATGTACCAGCCAGCGAATTACATGTGATTGTCAAACCATGGCCTTTTCGGGGATGGGCTTTGGACGTAATAGGAGAGATTCGGCCAGCTTCGTCAAAGCAACAAAAGTTTATCCTCGTAGGAATAGACTATTTCACGAAATGGATAGAGGTTGTGCCTTTGGTGAAAGTGGATCAAGAGGCTGTGATAAACTTCATCCAAAATCATATCTTGTACAGATTTGGGATACCTGAGACAGTCACAACAGATCAGGGTTCTGTGTTTGTGGGACAGAAGATGCAAGAGTTTGCGGCAGAAACAGGTATCAAGTTGGTTACTTCAACGCCATACTATGCCCAGGCAAATGGTCAGGTTGAAGCAGCCAACAAAATAATAATTGGCTTAATCAAAAAGCACGTTATGAACAAGCCAAAGAACTGGCATAAAACGCTGAGTCAAGTGTTGTGGGCATGTCGGACATCACCCAAAGCGTCGACAAACTCGGCTCCTTTCCGTTTAACCTACGGACACGACGCTATGTTGCCTGCAGAAGTACACTTGCAATCTGTCAGAGTACAGCGACAATATGAGATTTCGTCGGAGCAATACTGGGAGATGATGTTAGACGAACTTGTAGACTTAGACGAGGAAAGAATGGTAGCTTTAAACGTGTTGCTACGCCAGAAGGCTCGAGTCGCCAGGGCATACAATAAAAAAGTCCAGGAGAAAACCTTTGCCGCAAATGACTATGTGTGGAAAGTGGTGTTGCCCATGGATCGACGAGATCAAACGATGGGAAAATGGTCACCTAACTGGGAGGGACCATTTAAGGTGTACACTTGCGTCCAAATCTTACTTAATGCAATTTATTTTCCGCATGTAATTTAAAGTCTTTACTTCTTTTGTTTTTTCCCGCTCGGTTTTCCCTTGCATTTCTTTGTTCTTCTTGCAAACCAACTCGCAACCGTTAAGACACTTTGTGCGTCACCCAAGTCACTTAAGCGTGACACTTAAACAAATATAAACGCAGTACAAACATACGCTTCCAATTCCAAGTTCTGGGATTCGTCTGGACGATCCCGCAAGCGAACCTACGACGGAAGGCCAGCGTTTGTTCGCGCGGGAGAACAGGGAGCCAGAGAGTTGAGCGCAGATTCGTCAATGTTAAGGCACTGTTGGAGTGCAAGACTCCCGCGGATGCTGAGAAGCTGCTCGATAGTCTTGGTTATTTAAATTTTGTTTGTGTTATCTCTTTTCCACGTAGCTAACGTGCTCGTCTTTTCATTTGTGCAGGTGAGATGCCTCAAGCTCGCGATCGCGTGGTGAGGAATGTTATGGCGAGGAATAAAGCTGGAGCGGCTCCTCCTAAGACCCGGCCTGCTGGTGCTCGTGCTCCTCCCCTTGTTCAAACTGTCGTGGGGACCTCTTCTTCTCCCTTTCCTGCTCCACGGGGATCTCCACTACCTTTGACCGGGCGGGCGAAGCGGCTAAGGACATTAGATGTTGTGGACCTTACCCGTGTGCCGGAGAAGGGGAAGTTTGAGTTACCTCAGTGCATCCTTGACAGGAGATTCTTTGAAGGTAACTCTTTGGTCGTCCCTCGGGCGGAATCCCTTTGCTTGGAAGGCATGGATCGCCCGAGCAAGAGGGCGTTGGTGGCCCAGGATGCTTCTGCCCTGGTCAGAATGTTGGAGATGGCTGTTGTCTACGCCGAAGGGGATTCTACGCTTGAGTCCGAACTCAACGTTGTCCGGGCTTCTGAGGCGGCCCTCAAGGAGGAAGTTAAGAGTGTCCGTGAAGCTCGGAAGAAGGCCGAAGAGGAGACGGCTAGGTTGAAAGAGGATGTCACCAAGCTGGCGGCGGAGAAAAAGGCTGTCGAGGAGCTAAACAAAGAGTTGATGGCGGCCAGTGCCCCGGGTGCCGACGAACCGGATGAGATAAAAGAGTTGAAGACTAGGGCTGAGCTCATTGCCCGCATCCTGCTGGCCGAGGATGACGGTATCGCCGTGGCAGTGGAGTCTTTCAAAAGCGCCGTGGCTCAGTTGCGGGTGGTGAACCCTGGGCTTGAGATCTCGACCGAGGGTACTCACTATCTTGCGCGCGTTAAGGATGGTCGCATCCTCTTGCCCGCAGGCCTTGTTCTAGATACCCCAGAGGCCTAGCCTGAGGACCAGCCCGAGGAGGACCAGAGACCTAAGCCGGTGTCAGCCGAGCAAGCGGATGAATGAGGAGTGTTGTTATTTTGATGTTGTTGTATCTTGTCCGGCCTGTGCGCCGTTGAATTATTTGTAATTTTATTTTTGGGGGCATGCCCCCGTTTTATGTAATAACGCACAATCGTGGCCCTTGTGGTCCTCTGTTATGTTAATTATATTTCTGTCTTCTTCGCGTGCATGATTTTACTTGCGTTTATTTTTGCTAAGTGTTGTATGCATGCTTGCTGTGAACGTATGTCTGCCCGTGTTTGGGAGCTTTTGACTTGTGCAAATATTTATGGGGGATTGCTCGTTGTAGAGGTGTTCGACAGTGTGGGGAACTGGTCGAACGGCTGGGGAATGTCCTGGTTGGGGAGCGGAGCTCAGGTCGCGTTTAAGGCCTAAGTTTGCGGCGTGAACGTCCCATCGCGAGCTGGGGTTCTGCCAATCATGGTACTTTGACGACGGCGATGCTCGATCGAGGACCGCTGTCGAGCAGCTCCCAGCTTGTTACTGAGCAGGGCTGTGCTTTAATCGTATGCGACGCTTGTACCTAGACGCGCATAGTGGTCGGTAGTAGACGTTCATCGTTGCGACGAATCGAACAGAGGATTTAGCTGTAGTATTGTTTTAGCTTTTCGGCGTTCCATGGTCGAGCGAGTTCTTCCCCAGTGAGATGCTCTAGGTAGTAGGCCCCATTTTCCGTTTTTGCCCGGATGCGATAGGGTCCCTCCCAATTGGCTGCTAGCTTGCCTTCGCGAGAGTCTTTGTGGTTTCTTCTTAGGACAAGGCTTCCCACGTCGAACTCTCGTCGTATCACTTTGGCGTTGTGCCTGATGGTGATCTTTTGTTTTAGTCAGGCCTCACGAAGAGCTGCCCTGGTTCTGATCTCCCCTACGAGGTCGAGCTCTTCCCTTAGAGATTCGTCATTCATTTCCTCGTCTAGGGGCGACTCTGTCCGCCTAGAGGGCACGTGAACTTCGACGGGAATTACAGCCTCGGTTCCGTATGCTAAACGGAAAGGTGTTTCCCCGATCGTTGAATGGGGAGTTGTACGGTAAGCCCAGAGCACGCTGTGTAGCTCCTCGACCCACGCCTTATTTGTTTCGTCTAGCCTTCGCTTGAGGCCTCGAAGGATGACTCAGTTAGCTGCCTCAGCCTGGCCGTTTGTTTGGGGGTGTTCGACGGAAGCGAAGTGTTGCTTCGTGCCCAGTTGGGCGACGAAGTCCTGAAACTTCCTGTCCGTGAACTGCGTCCCGTTGTCCGTTACTATCGCTTGGGGAATGTCGAAACGTGCAAGGATGTTTTGTTTATAGAAACGCAGGATGTTGAGGGCAGTTATTTTGGCTAGAGGTTCTGCTTCTATCCACTTTGTGAAATAATCCACGCCCACTATGAGGTACTTGTTCTGACTTGATCCTACCACGAAGGGTCCTAGGATGTCTAGGCCCCACCATGCGAATGACCACGGGGAGGACATAGTCTTGAGCTCGTTAGGCGGGGCTAGGTGCATGTCCCCGTGCCGTTGGCATTTATCGCACTTCTTTACGTGCTCTTTTGCATCGTTTTGCATAGTCGGCCAGTAGTATCCTGCTCGGAGTGCCTTTCGAGCAAGGGACCTTCCGCCGAGATGTTGGGCGTTGATTCCTTCATGGATTTCGCGCAGGATGTTCGTGACCATTTCTTCCTCGACACATTTGAGCAGCCGAATGGAGAATCCCCGTCTGTATAGTTTGTCTTCGACCAGGACATAAGAGCAGGCCCTTCGCCTGACTATGCCGGCCTCCTTTGGGTCAGACGGGAGTTCGTCTTTAGCGGGGTAGTTGTAGACTGGGGTCATCTAGCAGTTGTTGTCGCCGATCACCTACACGTCGAGTGTCGGGGAAGCCTTCTCGATGCTGGGTCGAGGAAGTACTTCTTGTATGACGAATTTGTTTCCGCCCTTCTTCTTCATGCTAGCCAATTTGGACAGCACGTCCGCTCGTACGTTATGTTCGCGGGGAACGTGTTTCACTTCTACTGTTGTGAACTTTGCCATTTCTTTCTTTACCAAGGCCAGGTATTCGGTCAGGTTGTCTTTTTTGGCTTGGTATTCGCCTCGTACCTGGAGGGCCATGAGTTGTGAATCCGTGCAAATGACGACTTCTTCTGCTCCCAGGTCCTCGGTAAGGCGTAGCCCAGCGAGGAAGGCTTCGTATTCGGCCTGGTTATTGGAAGTTGGGAAAAACAGTGTGAGTGATACCTCGACGATAGTCCCTTCGTTGCTCTCCAGTATAATGCCTGCGCCGATACCTGCCGAGCTAGAGGCACCGTCGACGAAGATGGTCCACTTACGTGTCTCGCTCGCGGGGGGGGGGGGGGGGGGGGGTCCGCGAATGTCATCTCCGCGACGAAACCGGCCAGAGCTTGGGCCTTAAGGGCTTTTCTGCCTTCGTACCGGATGTCAAATTTGGACAGTTCTAGCGACCATTTAAGCATTCGTCCGGCCATATCTGGTCGTCCAAGTAGCTGCTTTATGGGCTGATCTGTTCGAACCACGATCGTGTGGGCTAGGAAGTAGTGCCTTAAGCTCCTGGCAGCATTGATGAGGGCCAATGCCACCTTCTCTATCTACTGGTATCGTAACTCTGGTCCTTGTAGCGCCTTGCTCGTGAAATAAATGGGCTTCTGCCCGTCAGGTGTCTCGCGGATGAGAGCGGCGCTCACTGCCTCAGCTGCTACGACCATGTATAGGTATAGTGTTTCGCCATTGTCCGGGCGAGAGAGAACCGGTGGCTCTGAGAGTGCTCATTTCAGATGGACAAGGGCCTTGTCGCACTCCTCGGTCCATTCGAACGCGGCCTCTTTGCGGAGGAGCTTGAAGAATGGTAGGGTGTGCTGGGCGGACTTGGCCACGAAACAAGATAGTGATGCGAGCATCCCGTTGAGGGACTGGATGGATTTTTTGGACTTGGGCGTAGGAAACTCGGAGAATGCCCGGCATTTGTTGGGATTGGCTTCGATTCCTCGTTCCGTCAAGTAGAAGCCGGGGAATTTGCCTGCCCGGACACCGAACGTGCACTTCTCCGGATTAAAGCGCATTTTGTATTTCCTGGCCTGTTCGAAGACCTTTCGCAAGTGGGCGGTATGATCGGTTTCCTCATGGGACTTTACGATCATGTCGTCCATGTATACTTCGAGCATGTCGCCTATTTCTCCCCGAAATACTTTATTCATCATTCGTTGGTATGTTGCTCCGGCGTTTTTCAGGCCGAAGGGCATTACGTTGTAGTAATAATTCCCTGACTCGGTCATGAAGGCCGTATATTTTTTGTCGGACATTGCCATCGGGATTTGATTGTAGCCCGAGTAGGCGTCCATGAACGATAAAAGTTTAAAACCAGCGGAATTATCAAAAAGTTTATCAATATTGGGGAGGGGGTAGGCATCCTTCGGGCATGCCTTATTGAGATCGGCATAATCAACGCACATACGCCATTTTCCATTAGATTTTTTGACCAATACAACGTTGGACAGCCAAGTGGTGTACTTGGCTTCCGAAATAAATTTGGCCTTGAGGAGGTCCTTTACAGCTTTTTCAGCAGCCTCCGTTTTCTCTGGAGACTACTTTCTCCTACGTTGTGCTAAGGCCTTAATGGTCGGGTCAATGGTCAGTTGGTGACATGCAGTGGACGGGTCTAAACCGGGCATCTCTGCGGCGCTCCAAACGAAGAGGTCAGCGTTCTCCCAGAGGCATGCTTTGAGCTGCTTCCTCGCGATGTCAGGTAGGTCTGCTCCGATCTTCACTCCCCGGTGGGGATCTTCGCCGAACAGAACTATCTCGAAGTCGCCATCCGGGATTGGGCGCATCGGATGGGAGCTGCTGCTGGATGCTGTAGACGGGCCGGCTGATGCTGCTCGTTCCCCCTGATGGTCCTCGGGGAAGCGGCTGTCGAGGTCGATAGAGTCGACCTGTGGCAGAGGCTTGGCTTCCTCGGAGCTGCTTGGCAGTGTTGGCTTGCTCGACACCTTTGGCTTGGGCGCAATGGTGTTGAGTCCCTTGGTGGCTGCTTCGAAACACCGTCGGGCAGCTTCTATATCACCGTGGAGGGTGGCGACCTTCCCTTTCAAAGTGTAATACTTCATCTTCAGGTGGACGGTCGAGGGTACCGCTACTAATTCGGCCAGCGTTGGCCTTCCGAAAATGCACTGGTAAAGCGACGGGCAGTCAATTACCAGGAACTGTCCCTTGATGGATCTGGCCGTTTCTGCAGATCCGAAGGTCACAATCAGCTCGACGTAACCCCACGGCTTTGTTACGGACCCGTTGAATCCCTGCAAGTCGGATCCCACGTAGGGAGTGAGGTGAGATTCGTCCAGCTGAAGCGTTGAGAACAGCTGGGAGTACATGATGTCGACCGAGCTGCCTTGGTCGACAAGTATCCTGCGAACGTCGAAGTTCGCCATCCGGGCTCTGACGAGCAGAGGTATGCTGGAGTTCGGGGATCCGCCGAGGAGCTCCTCCTTGTAGAGGATATTGGGACGGAGCCCTTCTGGGCCTGATCAAGTGTTGTCACTTTGTTGCAGCTGGTGTTGATCAGGTGGTCGAACTTTCGTTTCACGGAGCCCACAGTGACTTTGTTGAATCCCCCGCCAGAAATGACCATGGCGGAAGGAAAAGTCTCCCGCTGTGGGCCGCGAAATAAGCAGGGGCGTTGAGCCCGTCTGGGACGTAGAAGTCCTCTGGCCGGGATATGGACATCGCTACCTGTACATTGGTGTCATCCGAGGAGGGTACTTCTTCCTCGACCTTCTTGGACTCCTGGGCGTCTTGCCGAGGAGTGTCCTTCTTCTTTGCGAACTGTTTTAGGTGCCCGTCCTGATCAGTATCTTTATGGCATCCTTCAGGTGGATGCAGTCCTCTGTAGTATAGTCGTGACTTTTGTGGAAGTGGCAGTACTTCGACTTATCCACGTTTAGTCCGTTCGGCAGCTGTTTGGGGAAATGGACCCCGGCTTGTTTGAACTCCGAATTGGCACATTCGGACATAATCTTTTCCCTGGACACGGTCAGGGGAGTGTAGTCGTGGAAGCGCCCGGAGGGTCCCTTGCCGTCGCGGGAGTCCCTCGGACGGTCCTCGTGTCTTCGCTCACCCCGACGAGATGTCGAGGCTTCTTCTCCTTTAGTGGCTCGGGCATTCTCCTGGCGGCGCGATGCCCGGACGTTGCAGGCCACAATCTTCTCCTCGTACTGGATATGAGTTTGGGCTTTGAGGAGGAGGGCGTCTAAATTCCTCGGTGGGGCGAGGCCGATGGCTTTGGCGAAATCGGAGTCCGGGAGGACCCCTTGCTCGAGCAGGAACTTCTTTATTTCGTCCGTCGTCGGAACCTGCACTGCTTCCTTGTTGAACCTCTCGATGTATGCTCGGAGAGGTTCGTCTTTCCTCTGGATTATGGCTCCAAGGGAGGCCTCAGTTTTTGGGTGGCGGCGAGATGCTGTGAAGTGTCGCGAGAACATCCTGCCGAGCTGTTTCCACGAGGTAATGGACTCCTCGGGCAGTTGTTTATACCATGTCATTGCTCCTTTCCGAAGAGTGGTTGGGAACAGTCTGCATTTGATGGCGCCCCGTACGCCGCGGTAGTCTAAGAGGGCATCGATATTCTCGATGTGCTCGTCTGGGTCAGTGGTCCCGTCGTATGTGCCAAGTGACGGGGGTTTCTCCAAGCCTTTCGGAAGGCGGGTGGCCAGGATCTCCTGGGACAACGGGCCGCGAGGCTCGTCGTCGTCGCTGGAACTGGTGTATGATGGTGACCCGACGGGCTCCTCGCGTCGGCGGTTCCTTCGTGGAGAAGGTGAGCGGTCCCTTCGAGGAGAAGGTGAGCGGTTCCTTCGCGGGGAAGGTGAGCGTGTCCGTCTTTTGGACTTGATCGGAGACTCCTCGTTCCTTCGAGTCCTTTTGTGGTCATGAGCGTGCTGGTCACGCGGGGAGATCTGGTCGCGCTTTCGGGCTACGCGAGGATCTTGCTCATGGCGCAGTCTTCGGTCGATTTCTCTCTGGGGCTGCGGGCTTCTTGATCGTCGCTGATTTCTCCGCATAGGAGGGGATCTTGGACGGCGAGACTCTTCCAGTGCCCGATCCTCTCGTTTTGCTGCAGGATCAGGGTGTTGGTTTTGTTTAGGGCCTCCAGGAGGGCTGCCACGGCCGGGTCGGCGCTGGGCGGAACAGGAACGGGCTGGAGGTCGAGAGACGGTTGATCGTTGTGGCGATCAGAAGGAGTTGGGGAAGGAGAAGCGGTGGCTCCATCCCTAAGGAAACGGGCATCTCGGAGGAGTGATGATTGGCCGTCAACGTCAGATTTGTTGACGGGGAGAATGGTGGAATGAAGAGCATCCTGGGTGCGATCTTGGGAGGCCATGATCGTGATGATGTTCGAAAGTTGTTTTGATCTTCGGTTAAAGAAAGAAGGGGAGAATAAAGTTTCCCACAGACGGCGCCACTGATCGTGAATGATGGATCAGATCCTGTCGAATCAGGCCACCAAGTGCGTCAGGGAAGCTGGTCGTATGGAGAGGAGGAGGGGGTGTCCCTGCAAGGCACTCCGACGCTCAAGTAAGTAAAGGTCAGAGAAAAAGGGGCAAGTACAAAGAGTGAATTCTTAGGGTGAATATTGGATACCTGACCCTCTCAAGCGAGAGGGTTTATATAGAGCCCCCAGCGCGTGGCCAACAGTCCTATTTTCGGGGCGAAATAACCGTTTTCCCCAAAGAATAGGCAACTGCCCAAACTAGCTGTTATGTCGGGCATGGTGCCCGAAACTAGCCGTTATGTCGGGCATAACGCAGTTCCGGGCACATGTCCTTTGCTGTTCGGGCAGTGAGAAAGCCGTGCGTAACGAGCATCAATCCCGGGGAGGAACTCTGCATTCCTTGCCCGGTTGGAGGGGCAGAAAGGTCACTTTTGCCCCTCTGTGGATTGAACTTAGGCCATTTGGACCGCTCTGGAGCAGAGGCGGATTGGGCCAATTCTAGCCATTGGTCCAGTCCAGAACACTAATGTTGACAGTCTTGATCATGAGATTGAAACAGAGAAACATGTATATTCCTCTTTGCAAGATATAGTTATTACTTAAACTATAATGAATTTTTAGTTTTATTTATATTTGGCTGAAGTTGATCATAGCATTTTGACAAAGTTTCAGTTTTTGAGTGTTTATAATTGCATCCTGTTTCTACTTTTTGTGTTTTTGTGTTTTGACAAAGTTGAATTCATTGTAGTTTCTTGTGTTTGTTTGTGTGTTTTGACAAAGTTGAATTCATGGTAGAAACAGGCTGTTTAATAGAAACATTTTAACTTAGTATTTGTGACAGTTAGACTAGACATATGAACTAAATTTGATTATGACTTAAATTTAAAAACTAAGTTATCATTTTGTATATTTAGAGATTAGATTAAATTGTTTGTTCCAACAATTTTGAAGATTTAAATTGTGATTGACTTTAATCAGTAGTGCTAGACTGAATGCATATGAATGTTATTTTAATGAGTTATTATTCTCTTTAATGTCTATTTATTTACAATTTATTCTAATTTCTCTCTAATTATTATTTTTCAGATTGATGAAAGAAATTGATGAGCAAATGTCATTGTTCTGAGTCAAAGGAGTTTAAAAGTTAATTTTCAATATTTTAATTATTTGATTTACTTATATTTATTAAATGATATAATAATGTGTAGCAGGGTAGAAAAGATGGATGTAAGGTTTTTTAGAATTTGTTATAATATTAAATGATATATTAAATGATTTAATAATATAATATATTTAGAAGTTTATTAGTATTTAATTTTTTTAATGTGAAGTAGCGGAGAAAAAATGGATGTAAAATTGGAAAATTTGAATGTATAAATTATAATTATTTCTGAAATTTGTAATTGTATATTTTGAATCATGTAAATGGGCATAAAAATATAACAAGCCCAATAACCCGAGCTAACCGCCCATAGTTACCCGTAACCCGTTTGAACCCAACCCGTGTAAACCGATTATTATATTGGGCGGAAATGGGCCTTTGGACTCCAACCGCAGTTTGGGTTGGGTGGCACTTTTGGGCCCGAACCCGGCCATATATATATGTGTGTGTATATATTAGCAACATACACCTTAGTGTATTTTTGTGTGGGGCCAATCAATTTTGGGTGGGACCCACATTAGAAAGGTGAAGAAAAAAATAGATGTATGGTGTGTTTGGTTTAGCTTCTGTCCCACTCTAAACGCACGTTTGAAGTCCATTTGCCGTGAAA
The DNA here is from genome assembly GCA_022829125.1 of Lathyrus tuberosus. NCBI lineage: Eukaryota > Viridiplantae > Streptophyta > Magnoliopsida > Fabales > Fabaceae > Lathyrus > Lathyrus tuberosus. The sequence goes on from JALAZF010000031.1 coordinate 16,637,802, forward strand.
ACCAGAAGCTACAAAGTGTAGCTTCTGGGTCAAACGCACGTTTGTGGGTTCCCCACCGCAGAACCAAACAAGCACGTAATGCATTTTTGTGGGAGGCTCACCAATTTTGGATGTGGGTTAGCATTTTCATATATATATATATATATATATATATATATATATATATATATATATATTTATTTATTTATTTATTTTTATTTTTATTTTAAAATAATCAAAATAATTTTAAAGGTGTATAATTGATTTTTGAGTTAGATTATTTTAAAAATGGATTAAACTAAAGTTTTTAATTTTTTTAAAAAATGTATCGTTGTTATCCATTGTATAAATATCATTAAATACATTTTATTATGTATTAAATATTGATAAATTTAACATTTTATTTTAGAAATAAGTCAAATATCAATACTTGAAATTTTAAATTTATTTTCAAAAATCGTTAATTATTTAAAATTTTGTTATTGGAACTTTATGGGTATCACACAAAACATATATTTTTAATAATACTTACCTAAATTAGGAGATTGTAAGTCAAAATATATATCTACGGAAAAAATTGAGTTACTGAAATGGGAAAATAAAATCATTGATAATATAGTAAAGCATATGAGACAAATATTTTTATACACGAGAAACATTTAAATATTTTAGATTGAACTTTATTTTTATATATGAAAATTAGTGTATGGATGATCTAAATACTGTTATTCTTGGGAACAATTTTTTTATTCATCAAAATATTTTTATAAATAATGTAAAAACAAAATTCATTCTTATTACATTTTGAAAACAATTGTGCATAATTCATCAGTATCCATACGAACGCGCGAGTATCTAGACCATAATCGGTACGAATGCACTGGTTATCACAATTATGGTACAATTAAAGAAAATAAAGGTAAATATACTTAAAGTAATGTGTGAATCCAAACACGAACAAAATGTATTTATTAATGCTACTAATATTATTTATACAATTATATTCATATTTACAAATACTGTTATTATTTGATATTTTTTTAAAACTAAATTATTGCAAAAATATACTTTTTTTTAAAATACCAACCGGTGTCCGCAAATATTGATTCTATTTTTTTAAAATATAAATTATATTTTTTATATTTACTCATTTTTATTAATCACCTTTTTAAAAAAAAAAAATTAATGGAAAAAATGTGCGTCACCGAAGGATAATTAGATTATCAAACTTAATTTGAACTTACTATGTGACACAGTATAAAAAATATATATGTGATTATTGATAAATATATATTTAATTTTTATTTTAAAATAATCAAAATAATTTTAAAGGTGTATAATTGATTTTTGAGTTTAATTATTTTTTAAATTTTTTAATAATTTTTTACTAATTTTTATTGATTAACTTTTTATTTACTAATTTTTATTAATCCTATTTTTTTTTTCAAAATTTAAATATAAACAAATGTGGGTCACCGACGGGTACTCGTGCGAAGGCACGGGTATCCCGCTAGTTATTAATTGAAAATTAATCAATGTTAAACTTGATGCAAAATAAAACAATTTTTTATTAAAAAGAGCTAATACAAATACTCAATAAAAAATAAGAGAATAAAACTACTCAATAAAAAATAAGAGAGGATGTCAATAAATTTGAGAGAGTATCTTATTTAGAAAAATTTAGATTGAAAAGTAAAATCACCTATCGAAGAACTTTAAATAAAAAATTTGTCTAGTAGAACTACGTGAATAAATATATATTTAATATAGGTTTAATTATAATATCATGGGAGCTCAATGGAAAATAGTTTGATTCCAATTGAAAGTATAATAGTACTATCAAAATAAATTTGTATTTTTTGTGGGGGCTTAAGCCCCCAATTCACTGAAGGTGCATCTGCCACTACATCTTAGTGTCTGTCGACTCAAGGCAGAAGAGAAGGACTGTTTTGCTGACATGACTTGAATCTTATTCAATCGAAAAATATACTTGCAACATTGAAATGAAAACAACCCGAAAATATATTAAATATCAAGCAAGTGTATAATATTCAGTACCTCACTAAAAGTCGAGATTTGGTCGAATCATTTTATGAAAAGGATGCAAGAATTTGAGAAAATGAATACATTGAAAAAGAATCAAATGCACAAAAGTTCAAGGGAATACCATAAATAAATTTAGCCGGTGACATATATTTCAATTCGTTTTAATTTCTTGTTTAACCGGACAAATAAGTGTATGTTATTGTGTCTCAATATAAATGAAGTGTTATATATTCACCATTCATATTTTATATTAATGCATTATTGATCTTCCACACAACAACCTTAGTGTTTTAGAAAAAGAAAAAATATGTTCTGTTATAGGGTTCTATTCTGAAACTGTCAGGAGAAGTTCCGGAGATGCATCTCCGGAACAAGATAATAGGGTGTGTTTCCGGAGATATATCTTCGGAATCAATATGTCAGGTAATGAGTGGTCAAAATTGATCAATGGCTTATATAAATTTAGGTGTTTTTATGTTATATTTCACATAAACTGAAAATATCTCAAATGTCACAAATAAACATCTATTGGTATGTCGCAAATGTCTCTTTCTCCAGCTCTACACCCGGGCGAACGTTTAAGCTCACCGATTTCACCTCCCTCGAAGATATCGAAGATGAAATCCACCATCTCATACCTTACTAGGACAATCGAAAAATTGTGAAGCTTGAGTACCGTTCACCGTTGATTGATGATGGAGGGAAGATTGAGTTCAACAAATTTGAGCTCAAGACGCAATCAGATGTAAGGGATATGTGGAATACGTATTTTCGTTTTGAAGAAAAAATTCCGCGCGAGTTAGAAGTGGCGATTTCAAGATTGGTCGAAGATATTGCGAAGATGTTGAAGCACTCACATGGATATTGAAGTGTAATGTTGCATTGTATGTTGAAATCACCTATGTAATGCTTATTTTATGTTATGAATGTTAATTTCATTTTCGAAAATCACTTTTGTGTTGAAACTGATACTGATATGTCTCCGGAAATGAAACTACGGAATTATTCCGGAGATGCATCTCCGAAATAAAGTAAATAAAAAAGGGGTGTCACTCAGGAAACGACCTTACTTAAATGTGTGTTGGTGCGTCCAGAGATACATCTCCGAAAATAGAGGACATTTGTAAAAATTCACGTGGTCCAGTAGAAACATCTAGGTCACGTTAAAAAATTCTCAACTTTTAAAGGGGGAAATAAGTTAGAGTGATTGAGTTGTTTAAGAAAAGCTAAGGGATGCAAATAGAAATTTTTTGACCCAAAATGGGTGGTAGTCTGTCTTAAAATATTTAATAATTAAACAATTTTTTTATAATACAATTTTAAAAACTAAAATCAGTTTTAATTTTGAGCTATTGAATTTTGAAAAATTAAAATGAATTTTAAACATGATATATTTTAATTTAAACAATTCATATTATTAGATATGTAAAATAAACAATAGGTATATCATTAATCTAAGCAATTCAGATACATATTAAAGTGAGTGGTAACAATTAGAGTGGCGGTAGTAGGTGGCGGTCGATGGTGGTTAGAGTGATAATGATTAAAGATAGCCATAATTAGGGATGTTCAAATAAACCGGTTATTTAAATAATCCATATCCATATCCAAATCCGGTTATTAAAAATCGGTTAATTATTAGTATGGTTTAAACCAAATCCATATTTTGGATATATTTTTAATATGGTTTTAACCAAATCCATATCCAAAATAAAAACCAAATTAATCAATTTTTTTTATAAAAAAAAACTTTGAAATTAAAAAAAAATTCTGAAATTTTTTTTTTAAATTAAAATTATTTTAAAAAAAAAATATTTATAATTTTTTTCAGTAAATTATTTTTTTTAAAAGAATTTAAAAAATGATTTTTTAAAATAAAAAAATATATTTTTTTCAAAAATTAAAAAAAAAATTATTTTTGAACATTTTGTTGGAATTAAGTAACTACACACTAGAATCGTCAAACTTACCGTCATAATTTCACTAAACTGATCCTCTATTTGTACACAGAGCTTGTAAACATTTTGTTGGAATTAAGTAACTACACACTAGAATCTTCAAACTTACCATCATAATTTCACTAAAAGCCAAGCAATTCAACGACTTAAGATGGAACAACTACAACTAAAGCAGACAATAAAGTAGTGACATGCAGTTCAAAAGAAGAATTACATTCTAACAATGTTCACAATACACATCTATCATATTCTTCTAAATAATGTAGTGATTAGATGCTTGAGTAGTTCCACACTTAAAAAAAAGTTTTGTTTATTCAGAAACAAAGTAAACATAACATTAGTACTTTGAGAATTTGTGTTCCAAGTGTCTCAAAAAAGGGCTCACTGTTAGTTATATATATATATATATATATATATATATATATATATATATATATATATATATATATAATTTTTTTATAAGCTCACTGTTAGTTATATGAACACGCGTGGTTTTCAAATATTTTCATAAGAATGTGTCAATCAAAGCAATTCTATGTATAATTGTGTAAAATTCATTTATAAAAACTGGATTTTTTTTTAAGAATGGAAAAAAAAATTGTGTAAAATTCATTTATAAAAACTGGATTTTTAAATCAAAAACCGATTTTAGCTTAAAAACCAGTTGTAAGAAAATCAATATCTAGTTTTAAAAACTGGATTTTTATATCAAAATCCGGTTTTAAGTTGAAAACTGGTTATAAAATATAAAACCGGTTATAAAATTTGGTTATGGATATAACCGGTTTATAACCGGTTTTGTAAAAACAAAACCATTTATATGGATTGATTATAATAACCGGTTATGATAAATGGTTTTATATTGGATATGGATTGGTTATGGAAATAAACCAACGTTGAGCATCCCTAGCCATAATGGAGGTTTATGGTAGTCGGAATCATGGTAATGAAGATAGTTGACGCTGATGACTGATGGTCAGATTGATGATAGGAGGTGGATGACACGGTGATTGAGGATGGTCAGAGTAATGATCAATGTGGTGAATGAAAATGATCAACATGGTGGATGGTGGTGGTTAAAGTAATGGTTGACAGTGACTAAAGTGGTGGTTGACGGTGACTAGAGTGGTGGTTGATAAGGATCAAATGATAGTTAAGGGTGGTTAAATTAAAGATAATATGTGAACAAAAAGGTGATCATAGCGGTGGTCAATGGTGATTGACAATTGTCAAAATAATGGTCAAAATAGTGGTTGAAGTAGTAGTTAGAGACTAATGGTTCATTGTTTATCATTTCAACACAAATGTAAATTTAAAACATATTTTTTTGGTTTTAAGATTTAGTAAAAAAATTGTTTTAAAATTAAGTAAAAAACAAACCTAATTTTATTTTTGTCAAGTTTTGGTTTTGAAATTGATTTTCATAATCATTAACAAAAGATTTACAATTAAAACATATTTTTTTCGAGTTATTATTATTTGAAAGTTTTCCGTCCTACATTTTTTAAAACTTTTGTTTTTTTTTTAATTAAACATGTTTTTCTCAATGTACAAGTAACTTAGAACATAAATTACTCAACAAATTGATATAGATCATCAACATGATCTTTAATATCTATCAATTGAAAATAGAAGTACAACATCCAATCAATTCTCAGCTAATCTACCCTTTTCAAGGGAGAAGATTATGATAGATGGTGCACACAAATGAAATTCATATTTAGATTTTAAGATATGCTTGAAATCATGAATGGTGGTTTCTTGGAATTATAGGCTAATTCTACTAAGACACAAAGAACTACTCATTGTGAAATGAGCAAGAAAAATGAGAAAGGCTTGTTTTTCATCCATCAATGTGTGAATTCAAACACCTTTGAGAAGATCATTGAGCAAGAAATAACCAAAAATACATTGGATACCTTTAAGAAGTTGTGTGGTGGGAATGATGGTGAAGAAATTGTTGAGTTCTTTTCAAAATTAGTGGTTTTGAACAATCAAATAAAGTTGCGTAGAGAGAAGATTTTTGAACGGTAAAAAATGGAAAAGATTCTAAGAGCCATTCCTGCCAAATTTGATCACATTATTGTGACTATTAAAGAGTCCAAAGACTTATCAGAAACAAATGTTGAAGAATTGCAAGCATATCTTGAAGTGCATGAGTTGAGGCTGAAAAATAAGAAATTCAGAGAAGGTGTATGAACAAGCTTTGCAGACCAAATTCTTCAAAAAAATGAAAGAAAACTCCTCAAAGAACAACAGTGGAAAAGAAAAGTGATAGAAGAAGTGGAATGAAGTGATGGTTCAAGAAAGAACTCAAGAAGTTGGGATGAGACAGGTAAGAATGGTGCTCCCCAGAATCATAAATTCAAGAAGAAGGCGGAGATGAAGGAAATCCAATGCTATTGTTTCCGAAAATTGGACATTATGCTAAGGATTATTACTTCAACAAATAATCGAAGGAAAATGACAAAGGTGTAGCATAATTTTCTCATGCTGGAAGTAATGACTAAGATTAAGTCATTTTGATGGCCGATATACAATTGGATCAAGCAAAAAACCAATTTTTGGCACCTTGACACATGGTGCAACAATCATATGACTAGTAATAAGAACTGGGTCATCAAGCTTGATGAATCAGTGAGGAGATACATTAAATTTATTGACAATAACACGGTTACATCAGAAGGAAGGAGAAACATTCTTATGAAGAAGAAGGATGTACAATACTAAAGGGGGATACGTATACTTTCAGGGGGTAGAGAATACTCTCTTTATTTGTGAGGTGTACTTTAAACACTCAAATATTTTATCCATCTATTTTTTACCACCTACCGGAGAAATATGTTGTCATCATAAAAAAGGGGGAAAATGTGAATCTATGTGCATGCACGTACAACTATCTACAACTATCAGATGATAATGTTGGCTTTGATGATGACAATACCTTATTTCAAACAACATTTAGTGAATTTCTTATTTATCAAGACAAATCAATTGTCAAGATACTCTATGTAAGATAAAATGTCAAGCCGACTTACCTAAGGTCAAACAGTGTTCAATGAAGTCTTCGGTGGCAATTGTTCAATAATCTTTGATGACACTTAGAAGAGTCAATTTTCATATGAAGTGCTAAATCAATGTTGAATCAAGTAAGAGAACTTGATGCTCCAAAGTTCTGAAAGAAAGAAAGTGTGAAAGCTCGCCAATCCCGAGCATAATGTTTGTTTGAGTGACCAGTTTAATGTAAAGGTATAAGAGTAACTCTCAAAATACTAAGGCATTTGACACACACACACACACGCACGCAGACGCACATGTGCATAAACACGCACACACAAATGCACGCCCATGCACTCACACGCATGCACACACGCACGCCCACACACACGCATACACACACACACGCACATGCATCCGCGTACACACACGCACACAATGTTTTAAAGTATCTCTTATTTTATAAAACACGTGAAAATATTTTTATACACATTCTTAATTGATTAATGACTTGTTTAACCCATTATGGGGACTTTTAAACTAGTTAATCAATTAACACATTTGTAACACCTCCAATCAATTAGAGAAGCCTTTAACCGATTAATGATTGCATGATTAAAAAAGACTCATATTAGGATTGTTTAACCGATTAACAACTAGGGTTAATCAATTAATGCATTAAAAATGCTCACGAGTCATTTCTTTTTGAGCAATTTATTTTCCTATAAATATAGGGCTTCTCCTCATTCCATTTCACACTAGATTTCAAAATTGAAACTCTTCTATCTCATTTTATACTATATTATTATTATTATTATTATTTATTTTCTATTTCTTCACCAAAGGTGTCGTAATGTCGAGAGAGTGAAAATACCTGTGAGATTTTTGTACTGGTGTTGTAATAAGATTGTATTTTACTCAAGAGAGTGATTTTTGTGGAGTTATATCATTGTACGAAGTTATTGTTTGGTTCTCGAGCTTACCCGGTTAAAAGATCTTGTTTGGTTCTTGAGATTAGCATGTGAAAATTTATGTTTGGTTATTAAGTTTAGCCTGTGAAAAACTCGGTTTGGTTCCTTAGCTCAGCCTGGTAAAAGCTCTGTTTGGTTTTTGAGATTAACCTGTTAAAACCTCTTGTTTAATTTGTGAGATTGGCCAGTTAAAATCTTTGTTTGATTACAAGAATGTTCATGAGTATAATATGTGAAAAACTCTCATCTCAATTTAATGGAATTCTCAAGAAGAAACTCTTAGCGACAGGAGTAGACTAAGTGATTAGGTTGAACCTTTATAAATATCGGGTGCATGTTCTCTTTCCCTTATCTATTAATTTTCCATCGCTTTATTTTCTGTATGTTGCATTTCCTTTTTTCCATCTCTTTCTCTTTCTTTCTTTCATCTATTTTGCTGCTTAATCTCTGTTTATTTTATAACAACAACAACAACAACAAAAACCAAGCTTTATCCCACTATGTGAAATTAGCTACATGAAACAGCTTTTGCCATAATGTTGTATCCAGAGTCATGTTTCTATCCAAATCATCAATCTCTAGATCTTTCTTAATAACTTCTCTTATAGTATTTCTAGGGCTTCTTCTTCCTCTCGTTGTTTGAGTTCTCTCTATTTGATCTACTCTCCTTACCACTAAATATACAGATCTTCTCTCTACATGCTCAAACCATCTAAGTATATTTTCCACCATCTTATCTACTATAATTTCTACCACAACACTGTCTTTAATATTTTCATTTATAATCATATCCTTTCTACTCTTACCACACATCTAACACAACATCCTCATATCCACTACACTTACTTTATTCACGTGTTGATTCTTAGTTGTCAAACCTTCTGGCTCGTAGAACATTGTAATTCTTACCCCAGTCCGATAAAATTTTCCCATCAGATTGATTGGTACCTTTGCATTGCATAAAACCCCTGAAGCCCTCCTGAATAGTAGCTAACACAATTCTCTTAAATGTTTTTATAAATCAAAATTTCATAATTGGACTTCGATTTTCAACTAACACAATTCACTTCCCCCCATCTTTTGTTAGAATCAAAAGTATGAATAGGTAGTAAAGTGTTGTTCTTTATTAGATTTCATTGTTTTACAGGATAATTTTTATGACATATGAGGGTCTGATTGTTATAATCTATTTGGTGAAAGGTGGTTATAACATTCTAACACATAACGAGCGACTTAAGCCTAAACCGATCCAAGATATCATTTAGAAAAAAATTATAGAAAATGAGAGTGCTCTCAACCTTTTTCTAAAATAATTAAAAATAAAAATAAAAATAAATAATATAGAGCCTAAAAAATACGGAGCCTAAAAGGTGTTTTAATTTGGATTTATCTAAAAGGATAAAACCTTCTAACATTGAATAACAAAGAATTAAATATCTTCCCATTAGTAAATAATGTAAAAATCCTTATTTAGCATGGGTTGAAGTACAAATTAGGGATGACAGTGAGTAAGATATGGGCAGGGTACTTTAGTACATGTTCTTATACTCACGTTTTGAAAAAATTCCCTTACTCGAGTCTATGTCCACGTAGGCACCAACATCTGTACTCATACCTTATAAGTAGCTAAGTATTTGTACTCATACTCGTTTATTTGCATTTCTAATAAAAATAGTTGATCATATATAATTTATCATGTAATTTTAAATTTTTTTTTTTAAATTCAAAAATATTATTGTTGAGTTAAGAAATAAATTAAAATACATACAAATTTAATAGTGATGTATTTAATAAAATTGATAAATTAATTTGTGTGCATAATAACAAAAATAAAAACACATAAATATATATTGTGCGGATATGGGACGAGGTAGGTACTATAGTATCCATATTCGTGCTCATACTCGTAGGCATGGCAATGGGGCAGGGCGGGGGCGGGTTTAGCTAACCCCGCACCCGTACCCACCTCCCTGTTATAGACCCGCCCCCGCCCCCAAATCCAGTCGGGGGTGCAAATTTACCACCCAGACCCACTCCCGATGGAAACGGGTTTGCTCGCACCCGTACCCGCCTCCACCCGCAAAAAATATTTTTTTTTTAAATAGTACTAAAAATTAATAAGTTTATTAAAAACTTGACCATTTTAATAATAAACTTGTCTCTAAAGATGAGGGTTTGAGTGAATGGTGAGAAATGACTAATGAAGATTTTTAATTACTTCTCCAAAAGTGAATAAATGTGTAATAAAATAATTTAAATATGTGTATTAAAGTAAATACCATAAGACCGGGCGGGGCGGGGTGGGTGTGGGGCGGATAGTAGCATCCCCCGCACCCGCACCCGCACTCGCAATTACAAACCGGGTTTTCCCCGCACCCGCACCTGCACCCGATCAAATCGAATTTTTTTAGTTAATTTCGGGTCGGCTCCGGGCGGGCTCCGGGAGGCCCAGATTTTCTTGTCATTCCTACATACTCGCATATTTTAATGGATAATTGTCTGGGTTCGTATTCATTTTTCATGATTTTATCCTACTTGTTATAGGTAAATTTTGCAGGTATCCACTAAAAATAAATCCAATTGCCATGTATAGAGTAATTGACTTCAAAAACTCAATATTCCTTTATGGTTCTGTTTGGTAAAAAAAGTCGTTGGCTGATAAGTTACCTGATAGCTTATAGCTTATGTCTGATAGCTTATAACTTATAGCTGATGACTGATGACTTATAGCTGATAAGCTAATTGAAGTGTTTGGTAAAATTAGCGGTTTAATTAAGTGATAAAATAAAATGAAATAAAAGATATTTAATAATTATTATTTTATTTAAATTATAATAAATTATAAAGGATAGTGGTGGATTTTAGTTAAAATAATAAGGATAAAAGTGGAAGAAAAATGATAAGCTATAAGCTATAAGCTAATATGCTATTTAAAATAATGTATAAAAAATAAGCTATAAACTAATAAAATAAGCTATAAGCTCGTGATAAAAAGACCGTTACCAAACAAGTATTTTATTGTCATATGAGTTTATAAACTATAAAACATAAGCTATAAGCTTAAAAAATATTTTTTCAAACAGAGCCTATGTAACTATAATAGAATATTATTTAATTTTTACTTAATCTTTTCAAAATAAGCACGTGTAATTCACACACAAAATCACCCTAATATAGATAAAATCAGTCCGAGACTCACATTTTTTATATAACTATATATTAAACTTAAAAAGTATTTTATTTAGAACGTATGAAACAAGTGAGTCTATCACGTGTTATATATTTTATGATAGATGAAAGCAAAATTCATTGATTAAAAAATATTTAAAAAGGACTACAAAGTCTCTACCATCTGGCATGCCACTTTTCTAGGCAATGAGAATTGAAAACTTCCATTTGCAAAAAGAACCCTACTGATCCCAGATCTCGCTCCAAAGACAGAGAGATACTACACTAATCTATATAATTACTCCCTCTTTTCTTTAGTATAACATTTTTAATTACTCAATCTGTCTTAGAATAATTCATTTATTTATAAACAAACTATGTGATTAATTTATTTCATTTTTCAATTGCAACTTTTATATAAATAAACAACTTAATTATATTAATTTTTATAATTATAATCGACATATAGACGTGTTAATATTGTATTTAGTATTTATGTCAACGATTCAAGACTAATAAGTATAAAATTATTGTTAGTATTATTAAAGTTAACGAATGCAAGTATTAAATTATGACATTATTAAAATGAGAGTCTAAAATTTAATACATATTTATTAAGATATTTTTAAAATTAATTTAAAAATATAGTCTTATAGTGGTGATTTAGTTGAATGTATAAGGTTTTTTTTCATAAAGCAAAAGATCTATTGAAGAGATCACAAAGCGTGATCAACTTTTACAACAGCAAGAACAAAAAGAAAACAAAATATTCCCAACCAACACCATCTACCTAATGTTATCAAAGGGATCAAAACATAAGGAGTGGAAATCGGTGTTGGAATAGGGAATTTCTATGATATAATCCCACTTCCAAGCTAGGAATTTAACAGTCCAACTAATATCATCAATATTACAGCCTTTGTTTCTAAAAATAAAATTGTTTCTAGTCTTCCAAAGGCACCTCACTACCGTTAGCCAAACCGAACCCAACTTACTCCAACCTACCTTGGGAATTCTAAAGCTACACCAGTCAGCAAAAAACAATCCAAAGTCTCCTGAAAACTTACTCGCAATACCGCACCGGTCCTCAATCTTATTCAAAACCGCCAGAGCAAAGTTGCAACCAAAAAAAGAATGTGTGATATCTTCAGCAGTAGACAAACAAAAGACGTATTTATCATCTAAAAATGATATACCCTCCTCGATAAAAGGTCCTTCGTCGGCAGCCTATTCCATAGAAGTTTCCAACCAAAACACAAAACTTTTGCCGGCAATTTAATCCTTCACAACTCAATGAACAACTTTTGATTTATCTCCAGCAGATGGTCTTCAAGACAAGCATTCATCATGATGTTATAAGCGGACTTAACAGAGAAAGAATCTTCACTACAGACTATCCAAAGTGTTCCATCTTTCGCCCCCGCAGAAGGGCTCACGTCTGCCAGCAGAAGCTTAAGATCCCTAAAACTTGTTTCAAATTCTCTTTGATGCTGAACAGAAATCCCAAATTCTCCTTATCTCCACACACCAAGCTGTCACTCTCCCATTTGACTTACATAATCTAATTTGTTGCTGCTACAATTATAAAGATCTTGGTACATTTCTTGTAGATGTTGTGTTCTGCAACCATTTTGCCGTCCAAAATGCTATAGAATTGCCTTCTCCCCAAACATGTTGAATTGAATCTGCAAAACAGAAACCGAGGTTAGAAGAAAATTTTCCACTTTTTATGATATCCTTCCACCAATATGAGGAAGAAGATTTCATAGAAATCTCATCCGTCAACAATTGCTGCTATATGTTGCCATATCTAGCCAAGAGAATGTCTTTCCAAAGAGCCTTCGACTCCTCCATAATCCTCCATCTCCACTTTGATAATAAAGTTAGGTTAAACTCCTCAATGATCTTGATTCCAAGGCCCCCTTTATCCTTTGTATTGCAAACTCTCCTCCACTTGATCCAATGGATTTTCAGCTTATCTTCCGTATCGCCCAAAAGAAACCTGCACCTAAGTTTATCTAATGATTTTAAAACCGACGCCGGAGCTTTGTAGAAAGTAAACCAAAAAATAGGGAGGCTTGAGAGCACTGAATTAATAAAGGTGATCCTTACCACCATCGTCAACATTCTGAACTTCCATAACTCCAGCTTCTTTTTAATCTTCTCTAAGACCGGCTTCCACATTATAACTCTTCTAGGGTTGGTCCCGATAGGTATCCCAAGGAAAACAAAAGAAGAACTATCAATCTTACAAGACAAGAAGAAAGAAGCAGCATCTAGAAAGTTCCTGCTAACGTTTACGGCAATGATCATACTTTTATTAAAATTCACCTTCAGCCCCGATATTAATTCAAATCCTCTTAACAATGCTTTAATACTACAAAGATTCTTCCAACTTCCTTCTCCTATGATAAGCGTATCATCCGCGAATTGAATTAAATCAACAGATACATCATCACCAACATTAAAACCTTTGAATCTCTCCATTGTCACCGCCTTCTTGACCAAGCTGGTAAGACCTTCTGTAAAAATCACGAAAAGGAAAGGGGATAAAGGATCACCCTGCCTTAAACCCTTGTCTACTGCAAAATCTTTCGTCGGGCTTTCGTTCACCAAAATAGATAAGTAACCGTTGAAAACACTTGCCTCCATCCATCTCAACCACCTCCTTCTAAAACCCATCTTCTCCATCAAAAAATGAAGAAAATTCCAACTCACACAATAATAGGCTTTTTCGAAATCCACTTTAAAAAGGATACAATCCTTGTTGTCCCTTGCCGCCTTGTCCACAATTTCATTCGCTATCACAACAATATCTAGTAGTTATCTACCAGGCACAAACGCCATTTGGCAAGGAGAAATAAGACTCCCTACTACCGCTTTTAATTTATTCGCCAACAGTTTTGACACTATCTTATACAGACTACCAACTAAACAAATTGGTCTATATTCACTTAAGTTCAAAGGATTAGCAACCTTAGGGATAAGAGACAAGAAAGAGGATGTTAGCGTTTTAGGAAGGTAAGCATACGAATGGAAATCTTTCACAAAACGAACAATATCTTCCTTCAGAATTTCCCAGCAAGTTTTGATAAACACGAAATTAAATTTGTCTGGCCCCGGGCTTTTCGAACCATCACAGCTCCACACTGCCTTTTTTTATCTCAGAATCCGTAAACAGAGCTTCCAAGAACATCACATTTTCTTCAAATAGTCTGGTGAACAAAGTTTCTTCCAACACTGGCCTCTGCTGATCTGGTTCAGTATAATTTAACCTCAAAGTAATCTCTAACAATAGACTTCACTCCCTGCACTGTTTCGACCAAGCCAAGTCCCGTATCCACCGATCTATAAACTTTCTTCTGTTTCTGCCCTTAACCCAACTATGGAAGAATTTTGAATTTAAATCCCCTTCAGTTCTCCACTTCAGCCTTGCCTTTTGAAGCAACATTTTATCTTTGGTGTATAAGTTCCTCCACAAACTCCTATTAGCCAAAGATCTTTGCTCCACTATCTGCATGACTTCCTGATTATCTCCTGTAGCCAAAACCTGGTCCGCCTAATTAATAGTTTCGACATCTTCTTCAATTTTGAGGTCAACCCAACCAAAAACATCATCATTCCACTTCTTAATCCTCTCTTTCAACACTTTGAATTTCTCTTTAATCACAAAATCACTTCTGCCTTGAATATTTATATCAGACCATTCCTTCCCTATGAAGTTAACAAATTCAGGATTTTCAAACCAACAGTTGTTAAATTTGAAATAACCACAGTTTATCAAGCAAATTTTCATCCAAATTGGATAGTGGTCTGATACATCCCTTTTACCTATTGATTGGTTAAACACTCTCTATTTTTAAACAAAATAATCATCCACTAGAAATCTGTCCAGTCTACTTATAGATGAACCGTCTCCATTAAACCAACAAAATCACTTACCTTTAACTGGAGGATCTAAGATATTCATATCAGACACAAACCCTTCTAAGCTTCTAAGTTCTGAACTCCTAAAAGATGAGTTTTGCTCTTTCCTCTCAGACGGATCCAAAATAGCGTTGAAGTCTCCTCCCACAATCCACATTCCATCCTTGAAATTACTTTTTAGTTTAAGAAGTGAACTCCACATCTTCCTTTTCTCAGTAAGACCACTAGCAGAGTAAACTTTCACAACATAATAAATATCTTCTTTCCAAACAAACTTGATACCTAGAAAACCTTCACCTTTGAAAGAACACAAGGCTTTGACAGATTCCTCATTCCACAAAGTGATTATGTCACCTGATTGGCCTTGAGCTCCACTGAAAGACCATCCAACATCACTATGACTCCAAAGACTATTGATAATTGAGGCTTCAACAACCTTCAATTTAGATTCTTGGATGAAAAACAGATCAACCCCCCATGAAGAAAAAATCTTGTTGATTCTTCTTCTCTTGGTAAAGTTACCTCCCCCTCTAATGTTTAGAGACCCAATAATCATTGAGAAACATTTTTCTGCACCAACTGACCATTGAATCTAGCTCTGTCATGATCCTCGATATCCCCTATTCTCTCCTGATAATCTTTTGTTTTATCCACCACCACCACCTCTAACTCTAAAATCGCATTCTAAACTTTTTCTCCTACCTTAGAATTCAAGTTCAATGCATTCGTATTGGATTGGAGAATTTAACTTGCTATCCCCCTTTATACTTGATACCTTCATAATTTTAAATTTTCAAAAATGTTTTTGCTATTATTTATCAATCAAATATTTTTTTTTTAATTTTCACTCTTACTAACATATCAAAAATGAAATTTTCGTTAATACATTTGAAACTTTCGATACTTAATTTTTTCCATTTTTGAAAATTCTCGCATTTATACCAGAATTTTGAAAATTTCTGATAAAAAAATATTGGAAATTTCAAAAAATCTGATATTTCTCTGAGAAATCTTAAACCCATACCAAATATTGTCAAAATTTCCGAGGAAAAACAAAAACTTTCACAAATTTAAAATTTTTTAGGTAATTTTGCATAAAAAAACTATATATTTCCAAAAATTTTGAGACAGGCTTAAAATTTTCGATAAAAATCTGTAAATTTCTAAAATTTATGGAATTCATCCAAGGGTATAATGATAAAATTGCTCTAAATGGGAGTGACGTGTATAAGTGGGGGTGACAAGTTAAATTCTCATCGGATTGAATTGAATTTGGAATTATCCAATTTATTCATGTTTCAACAAGTTAGGCTCATCGTCTAATCTATGGTTTTACTGTTGGAACCGAACCTTTAAAGACAAAAAAAATTAAACTAACTAAGTTATTTAAGGATTAGATTGAGTTCTTGGGTAGTGAAAAAATAATTTAATTTTAAAAAAATTATAACACAATTCAATATAATTGGACACTTTGAATGGTTTATTTGATAAAATACATAGTATAATGTCTAATAAATTTTTTCAATGTTCTATAGCATTTAATAATAGGAGAAAATTATACAAAACACATTATTTTTATAAAATATATAAGTTAGAAATGAAAATATTCTGGAGTAAAATATAAAATAAGTAGTAAACTAGTGAAGTCTTCGACGGAGGTCTTTGACATGACAATGAAAGTCTTCTGCCATTTGTGGAGGGAGTGTACCTATACGGCTAATACTCAAACGCCAAAGTCAAGAAAGTCAGAGAGGTGAAATATGCAAGTGCATAATTAATCGTACATTGGTGCGATGTAAAGTCACACTTATAAAGAAACGACAATTAGAATCGACTCCGATGAGCATGATGCCTCATGCAAGAGACCTTTGGATGATCCCAATGGTGGATGTGAAGCGCTGCCTTGCTCGAATACAGGGTTGCCTTGTAATAGTGTACCTATTTATCAACTTGAATAGGTATTGAATTGAATTAGGCGTCTAACTTAAGCTAATTTTATAGGTCAATTTGGCCAACCCAGAACAATTGCCTTTCAATTCTTTGGGAAACAAAACCACACCATCAAGAATCGAGATCTCATCATAAACTATTTAGAGTACTTGAGTATCCTAGGACATAGAGGATATCATTATTGTCAGACATAGGGACACACTTTAGGACTTTCTTACTAAATATACCGAACAAGAAAAAAAATTAATACATTTATTTCTGATGCTAGTGATGCCTCGTCAAAACTCTTCACTTACTTCAGTTATCAACTAGCTTAAAGGCGTGCATATTGAAACTTTCATTCTATAGAATATAAACAATGGTTTGGTAGGCAACCGTTATGGGTCGTTTGCAAAGCTCATAGCAAAAGGAAGGGGAGAGAGAGAGAGAGAGAGAGAGAGAGAGAGAGAGAGAGAGGGAGAGAGAGAGAGAGAGAGAGAGAGAGAGATCCAAGTAGGAAGATACACGAAATAGGTAGACTTTTACTCTAATCAAAAGATGACAATTCTGCTCGCCAACGCATCAATCACCATCCAATTCAATTAGACGATTTCCCGCATAGCATGTTGCATCACGCACGAACAATTTCAACCGCTCTTGATATATAAGGATAACATGTGTCCTTTTCACATATTAAAATCCTTTCTCACTCTCATATTACTTATGATTCTCTCATTGACTTACATGTTAGAATGTTAACCTTGCAGACCCGCTCCACTTTATCGCATTTCAGAAGTGTTACATCACCACAATTAGACACTAATCCACCGCCTCACCTTTTTAGTTCTTAACCAAACGAAAATAATTAGAAATTATTTCATATCTAAAATCCTTTAGAGAAAAACAATATATTTTAATCTTATAATAAGCATGTGTATAGACATTCTCCACCTACACGTTTAGGAATGTGATTTTTTTGCTCAAAATAGGTGTATGCATGGGAGTAGAAAATGCACGAAGATATCAACGGGCCCTTCATTACTTAAGTAACTTTGAGATTATATGACTTTGGTGACATTGAAGAACTATTTTAGACTAAAAAAAGACCTTCGAAGCAATTACTCTCTTAATATTTTATATTTCATATTTGTTATAATGAATTATTTCTTTGTGGTTATCCTAAAAATATTTCTTTGTGGTTATCCTAAAAATAGTTTTTCTTTATGATTATGTTTTATGTTACATTAAAGTTGATTCTTTATGGTTATCCATAGTTTTTCTTAATGATTAAGTTTTATGTTATACTAAAGTTGATTCTTTCTAATATTTAAAATTAGGCTTAAATAATGTTTTCGTCCCTGTAAGTTGGCGTGTTTTTTATTTTCGTCCCTGTATCTTTTTTTTTCGGTTTTAGTATCTATATCTTACTTTTTGTTGGTGTTTAGTCCCTAAAGCCAAAATTCGTAGGAAAATTCGAAGGTTTCCTGCGGATTTTCCTAAAAACCAAAATCCGCAGGAAACCTCTGTAGTGACTAAACACCAACAAAAAGTAAGATACAGAGACTAAAACTGAAAAAAAAAAAAGATACAGGGACGAAAACCAAAAACACGTCAATTTACAGGGACGAAAATACTATTTAAGCCTTAAAATTATTAAAAATTGTAAAAGATGACTGTGTTTTTTATATAGATCATACGAAACATATGGCTCTATCACATGTACCCTTATTTATTATTTTATAAAACTCATGAAAATATTTTTATTCACATCCTTAATTGATTAATGACTTGTTTAACCCATTATGAGGACTTTTAAATTGGTTAATCAATTAACACATGTGTAACACCTCCAATTAATTAAAGATGCCTTCAACCGATTAATGATTGCATAATTAAAAAAAATCATATTAGGATTGTTCAATCGATTAATAACTAGGGTTAATTGATTAATGCATTAAAAATGCTCACGAGTCATTTTCTTTTTGAGCAATTTATTTTCCTATAAATATAGAGTTTCTCCTCATTTCACACTAGATTTCAAAATTGAAACTCCACTATCTCATTTTATACTATATTATTATTTATTTTCTATTTCTTCACCAAAGTTGTCGTAGTGTCGAGAGAGTGAAAACACCTATGAGATTTTTGTACTGGTGTTGTACTAAGATTGTATTTTACTCAAGTGAGTGATTTCTGTGGAGTTATATCATTGTACGGAGTTATTGTTTGGTTCTCGAGCTTACGCGTTTAAAAGATCTTGTTTGGTTTTTGAGATTAGAATGTGAAAATTTATGTTTGGTTATTGAGTTTAGCCTATGAAAAACTCGGTTTGGTTCCTTAGCTCAGCTTGGTAAAAGCTCTGTTTGGTTTGTGAGATTAACCTGTTAAAACCTCGTGATTAATTTGTGAGATTAGCCAGTTAAAATCTTTGTTTGATTACAAGAATGTTCATGGGTATAATCTGCAAAAAACTAGCATCTCAATTTAGTGGAACTCTCGAAAAGAAACTCTTAGTGGCAGGAGTAGGCTAAGTGATTAGGTTGAACCTTTATAAATATCAGGTGCATGTTCTCTTTCCCTTATCTATTAATTTTCCATCGCTTTATTTTCTGTATGCTGCATTTCCTTTTTTCCATCTCTTTCTCTTTCTTTCTTTCATCTATTTTGCTGCTTAATCTCTGTTTGTTTTATAACAATAATAACAACCAAGCTTTATCCCACTAAGTAACGTCAGCTACACGGAACAAGTTTTTCCATAATGTTCTATCCAGAATCATGTTTCTATCCAAAGCATTAATCTCGAGATCTTTCTTAATAACTTCTCTTATAGTATTTCTAAACATTCTTCTTCCTCTTGTTGTTTGGAGTTCTCTCTATTTGATCTACTCTCCTTACCACTGAGTCTACAAATCTGCTCTCTACATGTCCAAACCATCTAAGTCTATTTTCCACCATCTTATCTACTATAAGTGTTACCACAACACTCTCTCTAATATTTTCATTTATAATCATATCCTTTCTAGTCTTACCACACATCTAACACAAAATCCTCATATGTGCTACACTTACTTTATTCTCGTGTTGATTCTTAGTTGTTCAACATTTTGTATCGTAGAACATTGCAAGTCTTACCGCAGTCCGATAAAATTTTTCCTTCAGATTGAACGGTATTTTTGCATTACATAAGACCTCTGAGGCCCTCCTCAATTTCAGCTAACAAAAGTTCTCTTAAATGTTTTTACAAATCAAAATTTTCGTAATTAGACTTCAATTTTCAACCAACAAAATTCACTCCCCCCATCTTTTGTTAGAAGTCACTTGATCAAAAGTATGAATAGGTAGTAAAGAGTTGTTATTTATTGGATATCATTGTTTTGCAGGATAATCTTTATGACATATAAGAGTATACCTCTGATTGTCATAATGGCTATTTGGTGAAAGGTGGTTATAACATTCTAGCACACAAAGGCCGACTTGAACCTAAACTAATCTAAGATATCATTATGAGAGAGCTCTTAACTTTTTTCTAAAATAATTCTAAAAAAAATTTAATAATATTTAGCCTCAAAAGTGCGGAGCCTCAAAAGTATTTTATTTTGGATTTATCTAAAAGGAAAAAACTTCTAACATTAAATAACAAAGAATCAAATATCTTTTCATTAGTAAATAATGTCAAAATCCTTATTTAGCATTGATCGAAGTACAAATTAGGGATAACAATGAGTAGGGTATGAGCATGGTACTGTAATACATGTTCTCATATTCACGATTTAAAAAAATTCCCTTACTCTAGTCTATGCTCGCGTGGGCACCAACATGTGTACTTGTACTCATACTCGTTTACTCGCATTTCTAATAAAAATAGTTGATCAACTATAATTTATCATGTAATTTTTTTTAACACAAAAAAAAATTCAAGAATGTTATTGTTGAGCTAAAAAATAAATTAAAATGCATATAAATTTAATAGTGACGTATTTAATATAATGGATAAATTAACTTGTGTGCATAATAATAAAAAAGGTTTGTTGGATTTTTATATATTTTATCTTTTTATTTTAATTACACGCGTGCCTTTTTTATTAGTATTTTATTGTTGTGGTTTAAAATGTTAAATTTTAAAACTTAAAAACTTTACACCCAACAAGTATTAAATCCTTGACACAATGCTTGCAAATGATACTCTCTTCCACTAGGCTAGTTGTTTCTTTTGTATAATTATTTGCATTAAATACTTATATTATACTTTCGTTTACTATTTATTTTAATTTTTAACATACTTATACATCAAATACTTATTTTAATTTAAAATACTTATAGTAATTAAAATATTAATGTTAATTAAAATATTTATAATATATATAATTAATGTAAATTATAATATTTATTTTAACATAGTTATATTATTACTTTCAGTTTACTATTAATTTTAATTTTTTAATAATAATTAAAATATTAATGGACTTGTTAATTAAAATATTTATTTTAACATACTTATATTTTAATTATTTAATTTTAACTTTCAAATTAATATTAATATTAATTTTTTAATAGTATTAATTAAAATAGTAGTTTTAATATTAGTAGTTTAATTATAAACTGAAAATAAAAATATTTTTAATTAAAATAACAGTTTTTAATATTAATAATTAATAATAAAATGAAAATAAAAATATTTTTAATTAAAATAGTAGTTTTAATATTATTAATTAATAATAAACTGAAAATGTAACACCCATATAAAATATAATACATCAAAGCATCCATATCATACATGAATTCACGTTTTGGTACTGAAATACCATAAGTCCCTAGTTAACACATTATACATATACATGCCCAAACTACCTAATACAAAAAACCTATGGCATTATATATACAAGGTGTTCCAACACTAAGAACTAGATCAAATAATGATCTCAAAATATCTACACAACGGAAGTCTTGCCACCCCAAAAAGCCAAGATAGTAAGGAAAGTCAAACAACTTTATCCTTACCCTTCGCCGAACCTGTGGTACCTGTAAAATAATCAACAACGTGGGGTGAGATACATCAAATCTCAGTGAGTTCCCTATCTTATGGGTCCTCTCGACTTTACAAGATTTTATCACACCTAACTCAAGTCAAAAGGGAAGGGAAGTGACCTCGAGTACTCACACACACTATATGGATCCATGTTCGTGAGTCCTGTTAACTCACCATATCACTAATTGATAACCCCACCAAGGCATCCCCTTTTCCCGTCCGCTTCTACGTCTAGAAGTTGACCCGAGTCATGGATCCTTGTAACCTACTTGACATACGAATGGATTCGGGTTCTACGGGCCATTAACCGTTATGAACCGTCACTTCACACGGGCCATTAACCGTCACAAGCATACGCTCCCTGAGTGTCATTCGCACTGCACGCGGGAATCAAACCTGCCAAGTAGTCATGCATACGTTTCAGAGGAGCTCGAGACTCATGAAACTGCAACTCAAGATAACCGGTTACGATTACGTGATCACACACACAAATGTGATTGTATTCGACAACCACAAGGCCACATTCGCCTTAAGACCTTTTTTATCTTTCTTAATTAAACACAATAAAACATGATCCATACTAGTGTAACTATTTTATACCATTCGGTAATAGACGCACGCCTCGGCCTCTCTTGCACGAGCGTCGTCGCTGTGTTATTCAACAATTTCTGAGCCGTTACTAGGTTCCAACATTGTTATGGTAATAGTCCTCACCCTACCTATTTCATATTTTAACATGCATACCCTCTCAACCATGTCTAACAATAAGAGAAATAGGTAACCACAAGTCAATCATATAATAGAAACACATAATTCAACATATCATAAAGTTACACCAAATTCGGTTCCCTCCTATTTATTTAATCGGGCATCAAAACTAGTATTTTCACTTTCATTAGATAAGATATTTCCTTAGCTTCATATCGATATAAAGAACGCTTGAATCGGACACCCGAGTCAAAAGATATGAATTTTTTAAAGTATTTTTCCAAAAAGTTACAGTGTTAATCGGTTAACACATTTGGTTAACCGATTAACCAAGTTCCAGTGGCAAAATGAAGTTTTGAGACACTATCCGTTAACCGGTTAACCATCCTTCTTTCACGTAGACAGTCATATTTTTCACGCGTTAACCGGTTAACCTATTTGGTTAATCGGTTAACACTGTAACAGAATTCTAAAACCTGCATTTTTCAGCATAGAAACTCAAGGAAAATCATACAAACTCAATGGATCATGAAAATCAATTATCACACATCATAAACACACATATATATCAGTCATGCTACACATTCTTGCCATATTTCAACCGTTAGAACATCGATTCCACAATTCTAACCTAAATCAAATATTTCCAAAAACTCTAAAACTAAAGTGCTAACTAGAACCCACCTCTAGCAAGATGAGATGAAGATGATGAGATGATTGATGAAGAATGGATGATGATCTTTGCTCTTGTTCTTCTCCTTCTAGGTTTTGTTTTCTCTTCTTCTTTCTCCTCTTGCTCTTCTTCTTTCCACTCTTACTATCTTTTTCCACTTCTTTTGCTATTTTTCACAAGTGGGAGAAAAGAAAACATATAGTAACTATTATTAGTTAATAATACTACTAAATGTCCAAAAAGTCTCTAAAGCTCCAAATAATAAAACCTCAGGGTCAGATAATATTAATTGGATTTACTCTAAGTTCAACAGTTACTCTAATTATCTTTGCAGATAACTTCTCAGAGTACACTGGGACTCAGTTGATCACAACTAATATTATCCAGAGTAATTAAAATACGGGGTATTACATCCTCCCCCCTTAAATAGAAATTCGCCCACGAATTAGAACAATTACCTGAAAAGATGAGGATAAACTTCTCGCATCTCGGATTCTATCTCCCAAGTTGCATCACCCGGATGCGTCTCATCCACTGAACCTTAACAAGAGGAATCTCTTTATTTCTTAACACTTTGGTTTCTCTTCCTGTGATACGACTCGGCTAAGGCTCAAACGTTAAATCTGCTTCTATCTCAATCGTATCAGGTAGAATTGACTGAAGAGGATCTGGAACAAACTTTCGAAGCTGAGATACATGAAAAACATCGTGCATCTCTGACAGAGAAGGCGGTAAGGCTAATCTGTAAGCTACTTCACTAACTCTTTCTAAAATTTGATACGGTCCCACGTATCTCGAACTTAACTTCCGCGACTTAAATGGTCCTTTCAACCTCAACCTCGGAGTAACTTTTAAAAACATGTGATCACCCTCGACAAACTCCAAAAGCCTCCTACGGTTATCCGCATAACTTTTCTGACGATCTTGTGCTTGTTTAACTTTCTCACGGATCATCCGAATCTTTTCCGTAGTCTCTTGGATAATTTCCGGTCCCAAAATTCTATCTTCACCAACCTCCGCCCAACACAATGGCGTCCTACACTTCCTTCCATACAATGCCTCATAAGGAGCCATACCAATACTTGCATGATAACTATTGTTGTATGAAAACTCAATTAACGGCAAAAGTTCCATCCAATTTCCTCCACTTTCAAGTACACACGCCCTTAACATATCTTCCATTGTTTATATTGTCTGTTCCGTCTGACCATTCGTTTGCGGATGATTCGACGTGCTCAAACACAACTTCGTTCCCATAGCTTGTTGAAAAGCTCTCCAAAATCTCGAAGTAAACTTTGGATCCCTATCCGAAACAATACTAGAGGGAATATCATGCAATCTCACTATTTCCGAAATGAACAACCTTGCGAGATGACTCGCTTTGTAAGTAGTCTTTACGGCCAAGAAATGCGCAGATTTCGTCAACCGATCCACTATTACCCAAATAGAATCATAACCACCTTGGGCACGGGGTAATCCCACTGCGAAGTCCATAGAAATACTATCCCACTTCCATACCGGAATTTCTAAAGGTTGCAACAAGCCACCCGGTCTTTGGTGTTCAATCTTCACCTGTTGGCATACTGCACATTCTGATACGTACACCGCAATATCCTTTTTCATCCCGGACCACCAATAGTCCCTCTTCAAATCTTGATACATCTTAGAAGACCCAGGATGTATAGTAAAAGTACCCTTATGCGCTTCTTCCAAAATCCTTCTTTTCAACACCGTATTATCCGGAACACAAACTCTTTGGTTAAACAAAATAATTCCGTCTGTAGCTCGCACAAAACCCGATTGTACTAACACTGCTTGTAACTTCTCATCCAACACTTGCCCTTGTAGAATTTCCTCTCTAAGAGTAGAATTCACATTCAAATTTCCCATAATCACACCATTAGGAGTCCAAACAAATTGAAGCTTTATATCCCTAAACTTTTCCAATAAGGTATACTCTAACATCATCAACTCGGCATTATGCAACACTTTCCTACTCAGTGCATCCGCTATTTTATTTGCTTTACCCGGATGGTATTTTAGTTCCAAATCATAATCCTTCAAATACTCCATCCACCTCCTTTGACGCATGTTCAACTCTTTCTGATCAAAAAGATACTTTAAACTCTTGTGGTCGCTGAACATCTCAAAATGTACCCCATACAAATAATGACGCCAAACCTTCAAAGTAAAGACAACTGCCGCCAATTCCAAATCATGTGTTGGATAATTCTCTTCATGAACTTTTAACTGTCGAGAAGCATAAGCCACTACATGACCATCCTGCATTAACACACCTCCTAATCCCATCTTTGATGCGTCACAAAATACCTCATACGACTTACTAGGATTGGGAATAATCAAAACAGGAGCGGTCGTCAATCTTTCCTTCAAACTCATAAAACTTTTTTCACAAGCCGAATCCCACTCATATGAACAATCCTTTAGAGTAAGTTTCATCATTGGTAATGCCAATTGAGAAAAGCCTTTGATAAACCTTCTATAATAACCTGTCAGTCCCAAGAAACTTCTAACTTCATAAACATTCTTTGGTCTCTCCCAATTAATCACCACTTCAACTTTTGATGGATCTACCGCTACACCTCCCTGAGATATCACATGACCAAGAAAATTTACCTCCTACATCCAAAACTCACACTTGCTTAGCTTAGCGAAAAGTTGTCTCTCTTGTAATATAGATAAAACGATTCTTAGGTGCTCTCCGTGCTCTTGAGAATCACAAGAATAGATAAGAATGTCATTAATTAAGATCACCACAAATTGGTCCAAGTAAGGGTGAAATATCCGATTCATATAATCCATAAAAACTGCAGGAGCATTCGTCACACCGAAAGGCATTACTAAAAATTCATAATGGCCATAAAGGGTTCTAAATGCAGTCTTTGGTACATCTGAGCTCTTCACCCGAATCTGATGATAACCCGACCGTAAATCAATCTTCGAGAACACACAGGCTCCTTTCAATTGATCTAATAGATCGTCGATCCTTGGTAATGGATATTTATTCTTGATGGTGACCTTATTCAACTGACGGTAATCAATACACAACCACATTCCACCATCCTTTTTTCTTTACCAACAACACCGGAGCTCCCCAGGGCGAAACACTTGGTCGAACAAAATGCTTAGCCATTAACTCTTCCAATTGATCCTTTAATTCTCTTAATTCAAGTGGTGTCATCCGATACGGAGAAACGGATATTGGAGCCGTCCCCGGTATCAGGTCAATAGAGAATTCCACTTCCCTCTCCGGAGGAAGAGAAGTGACATCCTCGGGGAAAAGTTCAGGAAACTCACAAACTACTGGAATACTCAAAACTTGAAAGTTGCTACTCTCCTCCTTAGTGAGAATAAAAAAGGCAGATTTTTCCTCCTCAAACAAGAAATTTATCATTCCAACCGTACCTTCTAAAATAGTAGTCAACACATCCTTCGGAGTAGCCTCTATGGATGGAATAATGATTAACTTTTCTTCACACCCGATAAATACCGAATTAGCAGAAAGCCAATCCATTCCCAAAACAACATCCACTTTCTTAAGCGGTAAACAAATCAGATCAATATGAAAAACTCTTCCATCCACAGATAAAACACAATTTTCACACGTTAAAGGTGTTTCAACCATCTCATCCATGGCAGTAGTAACCACCATGGGTGGAGACAACGGAATAGCTTGCAACCCAAGTCGCTTCACACATTGCATCGATACAAAAGAGTGTGTAGCTCCACAGTCAAATAATACAAAGCAAGGATGTCCATTTACGAAACACGTACCAGCAATCAAAGAGTTGTCACCATTTGCTTTCTTCGCATCCAACGTATATACTCGGCCGGTATTCCTCCCTTGTGCCTGATTCCTACTCTGAGGACAATCCCTCGCCAAGTGGCCCGCTTTCTGACACTGATAACACCTCACACTTTCGATACCACACCTTCCATGATGATTCCTACCACAAGTGCAACACACAGGAGGTGCGCTGGTCCTAGAACTCTGAACTTGCTTCCCTTTAAAAGCTTATTGTCTCGGTCTAAATTATTGAGTTGATATCCCCCGATCACCTTGATTCACCCTACTCAATTCTCCTTCCGCTTGCACCTTCTTCAAGCTATGCTCTGCCACGTAGCACTGCCTTAACAATTCTGCATAGCTAGTGAATTCCCTCTGAGACACGCTATGTGGAATTTCAGCCCTCAAACCAAACAAAAACTGATCAATCTTCTACCTCTCATCAGGAGCATACATGGCTTGCCTAGAATAAGCAGCCATAATCTCTAACTTTTCCGCATAAGCAGCCACAGTCAAGCTACCTTGTCTCAACTGTTGAAACTCGAATTCCTTCTGAGACCTTAAGGAACTTGGAAAATACTTCTCCATAAAATTTATCTTAAACTGCTCCCATACCTTCGGTACCTCTTGAATTGTCATTAAGGTTGAAGCGCTCTTCCACCACCTCATGCCAGGACCCTTTAACAAGTGAGAAGCGAAGATCACCTTATTTTCCTCACTGCACTGAACTATCAAGAAAATCCGCTCCATACCGAATATCCATTCATGAGTCTTTACCAGATCTAACCCCCCTGAAACTCCGGAGGATTCATACGAAGGAAATCCCTAAAGGTTCCCCCTGCAGCTTCAGGAACAACCACTGGAGGATGCAGGCCACCAGCAATATGATGTACCATTTGTTGCATAAACTGATTCTGTTGTTGTTGCATCTGTTGCATGAATTGATACAAAGGGGCATTCCCATCGTCACCCGGTGGATTTGTTCCAGTTGGAGTAGTTCTCGGTCTACCACGGTTGTTTCTGCGCCCGTCGGCCATGTTCCTAAATGTCATACAGATAGGATTAAGTTGATCAGGCTCAATACCATAAATATAACACATATGACCAATGGCGACACTACGCATATGAAACAGAAAGAAATACTTATACTATTTCATGGCTAGGTCGAGGGTATGACCTGCTCTGATACCAACTGTAACACCCATATATAATATAATACATCAAAACATTCATATCATACATGAATTCATGTTTTGGTACTGAAATACCATAAGTTCCTAGTTAACACATTATACATATACATGCCCAAACTACCTAATACAAAAAAACTACGACATTATATATACAAGGTGTTCCAACACTAAGAACTAGATCAAATAATGATCTCAAAATATCTCCACAACGGAAGTCTTGCCACCCCAAAAAGCAAAGATAGTAAGGAAAGTCAAACAACTTTATGCTTACCCTTCGCCGAACCTGTGGTACCTGTAAAATAATCAACAACGTGGGGTGAGATACATCAAATCTCAGTGAGTTCCCTATCTTATGGGTCCTCTCGGCTTTACAAGGTTCTATCACACCTAACTCAATTCAAAAGGGAAAGGAAGTGGCCTCGAGTACTCACGCACACACTATATGGATCCATGTTCGTGAGTCCTGTTAACTCACCATATCACTAATCGATAACCCCACCAAGGCATCCCCTTTTCCCGTCCGCTTCTACGTCTAGAAGTCGACTCGAGTCATGGATCCTTGTAACCTACTTGACATACGAATGGATTCGGGTTCTACGGGCCATTAACCGTTATGAACCGTCACTTCACACGGGCCATTAACCGTCACAAGCATACGCTCCCTGAGCGCCATTCGTACTGCACGCGGGAATCAAACCTGCCAAGTAGTCATGCATGCGTTTCAGAGGAGCTCGAGACTCATGAAACTGCAACTCAAGATAACCGGTTACGATTACGTGATCACACACATACATGTGATTGTATTCGACAATCACAAGGCCACATTCGCCTTAAGACCTCTTTTGTCTTTCTCAATTAAACACAATAAAACATGATCCATACTAGTGTAACTATTTCATACCATTCGGTAATAGACGCACGCCTCGACCTCTCTTGCATGAGCGTCGTCGTTGTGTTATTCAACAATTTCCTAGCCATTACTAGGTTCCAACATTGTTATGGTAATAGTCCTCACCCTACCTATTTCATATTTTAACATGCATACCCTCTCAACCATGCTTAACAATAAGAGAAATAGGTAACCACAAGTCAATCATATAATAGAAACACATAATTCAACATATCATAAAGTTACACCAAATCCGGCTCCCTCCGATTTATTTAATCGGGCATCAAAACTAGTATTTTCACTTTCATTAGATAGGATATTTCCTTAGCTTCATATCGATATAAAGAACGCTTGAATCGGACACCCGAGTCAAAAGATATGAATTTTTTAAAGTATTTTTCCAAAAAGTTACAGTGTTAATCGGTTAACACATTTGGTTAACCGATTAACCAAGTTCCAGTGGCAAAATGAAGTTTTGAGACACTATCCGTTAACCGGTTAACCAAAATGGTTAATCGGTTAACCATCCTTCTTACACGTAGACAGTCAGATTTTTCACGCGTTAACCGGTTAACCTATTTGGTTAATCGGTTAACACTGTAACAGAATTCTAAAACCTGCATTTTTCAGCATAGAAACTCAATGGAAAATTATACAAACTCAATGGATCATGAAAATCAATTATCACACATCATAAACACACATATATCAGTCATGCTACACATTCTTGCCATATTTCAACCGTTAGAACATCGATTCCACAATTCTAACCTAAATCAAATATTTCCAAAAACTCTAAAACTAAAGTTCTAACTAGAACCCACCTCTAGCAAGATGAGATGATTGATGAAGAATGGATGATGATCTTTGCTCTTGTTCTTCTCCTTCTAGGTTTTTTATTTTCTCTTCTCCTTTCTCCTCTTGCTCTTCTTCTCTCCACTCTTACTATCTTTTTCCACTTATCTTGCTATTTTTCACAAGTGGGAGAAAAGAAAACATATAGTAACTATTACTACCTTTATAAGAGACAATTTAGTTTTTAGATTCATTGAATAATCAATGTATTTAGTCAGTTTTTAGACTAAATACATTGATCATTCAATGAACCTAAAAAATGAATTGTCTCTTATAAAAAGGAACGGAGGTAGTATTAGTTAATAATACTACTAAATGTCCAAAAAGTCTCTAAAGCTCCAAATAATAAAACCTCAGGGTCAGATAATATTAATTGGATTTACTCTAAGTTCAACAGTTACTCTAATTATCTTTGCAGATAATTTCTCAGAGTACACTGGGACTCAGTTGATCACAACTAATATTATCCAGAGTAATTAAAATACGGGGTATTACAGAAAATAAAAATATTTTTAATTAAAATAGCAGCTTTTAATATTAATAATTAATAATAGACTGAAAATAAAAATATTTTTAATTAAAATAGTAGTTTTAATATTAGTAATTAATAATAAACTGAAAATAAAAATATTTTTAATTGAAATAGCAGTTTTTAATATTAATAATTAATAATAGACTGAAAATAAAAATATTTTTAATTAAAATAGTAGTTTTAATATTAATAATTAATAATAGACTGAAAATAAAAATATTTTTAATTAAAATAGTAGTTTTTAATATTAAAAATTAATAATAAACTGAAAATAAAAATATTTTTACTTAATATAGTAGTTTTAATATTAGTAATTAATTATAAAATGAAAATATTTTTTTTAATTAAAATAGCAGTTTTTAATTATCTTAAAGTTAAATAATTATAAATATATACATAAATATTTAAATATATGAAATTGAATAAATTATATTTTTATAAAAAAATTAAAATAAAAAAATTAACGTTTTTAAACTAATTATTAAATATAAATATAATAAATATATATTAACGTTTGTATAAAAAATAAACTAAATATTTATATTAACATTTAATATTTAAAAAATAAACTAATTTATTAATTATAAATATAATAAATATTAAACTGAAATAAAATAAATAAATAAATAAAATATTAACATTTAATATTTAAGTCATTTATGCATGTAATATATATATAATTGAAGCAAATAAATATAAAACTAAAACATAATAGTTTAGTGGAAGAGGTGCATTTTTTCAAAACAAAGGTCATGTGTTCAACATTAGTGGAAAGTCAAATTTATTTTTATTTTAACATTTCAACATGCAATCAATAAAATAATAATAATAAAAAAGTCATGCATATGCATGTAATTAAAATAAAAATATAAAATATATAAAAATTGAATAAAGCAGCGTCACGTCACATAAAAAAAATCAACAAAACAGGATCACGTCACAAATTCTACTAACTGTGTGCACTAAGGAACTAAAATTAAAAATTCGTCCCGAATGCCAGAGGCTAAAATACGTATTAACCTTAATAAAAATAAAAACATATAAATATATATTATAAGAATATGAAACAGGGTAGATATTAATATACTTGTACCCACGCACATACTCAAATATTTTAATAGATAATTGTCTTTGTTGTTATCCATTTTACAGAATTTTATACTCATCGTTATAGATCAATTTTGCAAGAATTCAAGAGTCCAATTGCCATATATAGATTAACTCACTTCAATAATTCAATATTTCTTTATGTAACTATATTAGATTATTATTTAACTTTTTTCAAAGTAAGCACGTGTAATTCACACACAAAAAATCACCCTAATATGGATAAAATCAGTCCGAGGCTCACATTTTGTATATAACTATATTAAACTTAAAAAGTATTTTATTTAGAACGAATGAAACAAGTGAGTCTATCACGTGTTTATATATTTTATCATAGATGAAAGCAAAATTTATTGATGAAAAAATATCTAAAAAGGACTACAAAGTCTCTACCATCTGGCATGCCATTTTTCTAGGCAATGAGAATTGAAAACTTCCACTTGCAAAAAGAACCTTACTTATCCCAGATCTTGGTCCAAAGACAGAGAGATACTACACTGTATAATTACTCCCTCTTTTTTTTTTTTTTTTCATTTTTCAATTGCAACTTTTATATAAATATGTACACACGTCAGGACTTCATTACAAAATATCTTAAACAAAGAGAAAAATATTTAATGTATTTGTTCCTGCTGCTAGTACCGTCTCGTCAAAACTCTTCATTTACTTTGGTTATCAATTAGCCTAAAGGTGTACACGGTGAAACCCTCATTCAACATAATAAAAAAAATGGTTGGGTGGGCAACTGTTCTGGGTTGTTCGCAAAGCTCCTGACAAAAGACTCAAGAGAGAATTTCAAGTAGAAAGATGCACGAAACATGTAGACCTTCACTATGGTCAGAAGCTAACAATTCTGCTCACCAACACATCAATCATCGTCCAATTCAATCAGACGTTTGTCCGCACAACATGCTATATCATGCGTGAACGATTTCAACAGTCTTCATATATAAAGATACAACATGTCCTTTCATGTATTAAAATTTTTTCTCACTCTCATATTACTTATAATTCTCTCACTGACTTGCGTGTTAGAATGTTAACCTTCTAGATCCGCTCTACTTTATCGCATCAGAAGTATTGCATCACCACAATGAGAGACTAATCCATCACCTCACCTTTTTAGTTCTCAACCAAACAAAAATAATGAAAAATGATCTCATATCTAAAATCCTTTAGATAAAAACAATTTATTTTAACCTTACAATAAGCATGTGCATAGTCATTCTCCACCAATACTTTTAGGAATGTGATTTTTTACTCAAAATAAACACCCCTTTAAGAAAGATAGGAATGTTAAATATGTAATTCATTGTTTTAGAAAGATTAGATTTGATTTAGATAGATCATATTTGATTTAGAAAGATTAGATTAGATATTTTTGGGCTTTTATAGTTTGAGCTTTAGCTTGAGATGCAAGTTAACCTAAATCTATAAATAGGGAGGAACCCTTATCACTGAAATAATCAAGTTTGATAATTCACAATTTGCAGCTGCAAGTGAATATTGAAAGTTTTCACAGTTTGTGGGCAGAAAGAATTCTACAGTTTTTCATCTTCTTCTCCAACGCTACTATTTCTCTTTTCTCTTTCTTTCTTTCTTTCTCAATTTTTCTTTTCGTTGCCATTGCGTGCGGTTGTAACAATCTTGAGATCAAGATTGAGTAGGAATTCTCAAAAGGTTTTGGGTTAATTCCAACATCTGGTATCTAGAGCTCCGATTGCGATTCAAGGAAGGAAAATCGTGATGACGATGAATCATCCGAACGGGCACTTTCCGGCGAGCCTTCCGATTCTCAAGAAAGATAATTATGAGAATTGGTTCAAGTAGATTAAGGTGGTTTTTTGTTATCAAGATCTTTGGGATCTTGTGAAGGAAGGAGTAACACCGCTTGCAGAGAATACGACGGATCAAGAAAAGGCTGCACACAAAGAGTTGAAGAAGAAAGATTATAAAGCTCTCTTTATAATCCATCAGTGTGTCGATCCAGATAACTTTGAAAAGGTTAGTGATGTATAGTCAGTGTTGGTGCAGAAATAGCAGCAAGCAAATAATAATAAGTTACCCAGTTTTGTCGTTCTCCACAGGGATCAGTGCGAGGGAAAGAATGCCATTCAACGGTTTCTATATTTCTAAGCTCAAAAGTTCTGGTTTAAAGACGAACCAAAAGCAAATGCGGAAAATATAAAGACGGAAAATATAAAGTAAAGACAGAATTGTAAACGGGGCCTTGTTGGAATTGGATCTCATCAATTGATAACACATGCATTCTTCTAATCAAGCAAACACAAATCAATCATTCGCCAAATATCCTCGCGTATCACTCACAACGGAGGTTATGTCTAACGCAACGTCGAGAGGCCAACTGTATTGTCTCATCAGTGATGTCTCACGCAACAAAACCAACACAGAGCTTTAAGAGCAGATACTCACGCAAGTGTTAATCCTAAATCTATCTCTAGAGTTCAATCCTAACAGATATTACTATAACATCCATATCAAATAAATGATTTCTTCGTATTTAAGCAAGATCAAAATAAGTACACATGCTTAACCCTTTTTACATGTATTCAACTAATTTGTCCAATGAATGCGAATATCCTTCTTCATCACTATTATCACGCATCCTCGCGATACCGTATCGATCCTACTCATGCTACCCATGCTACTTAATCAACACAATACAACAAAAGATAAAATGAATATCAACTCACAAAACCATGTCAAAAGCTTGTTCATTGATAGATGAAAATCTAAGATCAAAGATTTGTAAAGGTTTTGTCAAGACCACAAATAATCAACCAAAGACAACAACAATAGAAAATCAGAATTCAAATCACATACATACATTAGAGGAAATATAATAGGTATCAAAAGATTGCATCCCTCTCCAACAAGAAATCAAAGATCCTACCTTTTCTCCCTTGGAAATGAAAGAGATATCAAGTTCTGATCCCCAAATTACAACAACATCAGAACAACATAAAAAAAATAACCTAAAAAGTGTAAAAATTGTATTTATACAATTCAGAAATTTGAAGGTTCGCTAGGCGAACCAATTCATTCGCTAGGCGAATGGTTAAAAAATAGGCACATCAGCTGCCTCAAACAGTTAAACCGCCCCTGAAATTTCACGTGCATTCGCGAAGCGAACAAAACACTCGCGAAGCGAGCCTTCGCCAAAACCTTCGCCCAGCGAATTTAGGGACTTTTCCTACTGAAACTTTCTGCCACCCCTTCGCTGGGACACTCGCCAACGTTCGCTAGGCGAACCTTCGCTAGGAGCTCGCCAGCACTCGCGAGGCGAATCATGCTGTTGCAACTTCAATACTTTAGCAGCTTGTACCATTTCTTTGTGTCTACAAACTTTGATCATTTAGTGCATTTCCTACACAATAACACACACATTACAAGCACCAAAGGTATATTATCAATGTGTAGAAGAACAACAACAATCATGGATAAAAACCATGAAAACATGAGAAAAGAGATGAAAAAGTGCAAAGAAAGATATGCCAATTTTAGGCCAAATCTGCACCTAACAACTCTCCCCAACTAAACTCTTGCTTGTCCTCAAGCAAAGTATGCCCCTCATTAAAAACAAGCGGATTTGCTCAAGCTTAAGAATCAACCAAAATCCAGAAAAACCAAACATGAAAATGCGCACAAGCAACGTTTACCACTCAATAGAATCGAACAATGATAAAGAATTAAGTACTTAAACAAATATCATGGAATGGTTCAAATGACAACTGAATTTTCATACTTGAATCACTCTAACACTCCTCTTCAAAATAAGAATGAAGAAATTGACGCGTTTGCAACCGCGGGGAAATTTCACTCACCTGACAAACAATGCAAATAGCAATCCAATTCATACAACATCTAACAATCAACATGAAAATATGCAAGCAAAAAGATCACTAAGGGCTTTAAAGGTTGTAGCTTGGTCGGGTTAACAACAAAGGGACATTTCTAAAGGTCTTTGAATCGAAATTGCCGATAAATGATATTTACACATTCACAACTTCATTCACCATTCTCATTCCTTTACCACAAACCTTCTCAAACTTCCTTTTGCACAATTATTTCACTCTCTATTTTTCTCATCAAACAAGCATCCTTTTTCTATTTTTTTCACATTCATATTTACACTTTTTTTCTTTTCTTTTCATGCTTGTTTGAACTTTTTCAAAAGATTCAAGCAATCTACCATCTTCTTTTTCATTCTCCCCAACTTGAATTCAACCAAACCTCAAGTGAATGCTCCTTGCCTTTATCGCAAGGAAATCATAGTATACAATTTTCAAAGGTTCAAGAAGAAAATTCAAACCTCACAAAATTCAATGATGAACCAAACTTGCAAAGTATGTACATAAACCAAGTTCATCACTAAAATGAGATTTAAATTGTTTTAGGCTCAAAGGGGCTAACAAATTCTCACTACTCACGGGTAAGAAACTTTTGGAACGGTTGTGCTCAATATAAACAAATGCCTTGATCATTTCTAATGCTTCCACAAAATCACAATAATCAAAAGATAAAGCATGAATCAAATGAATTAAACAAAGTTATCAGTCATCCTTGCATATAGTAAACAATGGAGGTTTCCTCACATGGGGCTATGAACTAAAGTGAAACAAGCATTCAAACAAGTTGCAAAATGAAACAAAGATACACATTTGCACAAAGCACAAAATTCTTAAATCATTCTAGCATTCTATAAAGCAATACAATTTACCAGGCATACTTTCAAAGCTCAACAACATCCAGACTCGGTCGAAGCTTCATTGAATTCTTTTATACAAAGCAACCAATCTAGAAGGAGTTCTCAACATTCCTGAACATACTAGAGAAAACATTAAAGGAACACAAATGCATATAATATAAACAGATGTACAAAGCTTAAAAATATAGAAACTATGCGATGCGATTCAATATCGACACACCAATCCCCGGCAACGGCGCCAATTTGTTGGTGCAGAAATAGCAGCAAGCAAATAATAATAAGTTACCCAGTTTTGTCGTTCTCCACAGGGATCAGTGCGAGGGAAATAATTCCATTCAACGGTTTCTATATTTCTAAGCTCAAAAGTTCTGGTTTAAAGACGAACCAAAAGCAAATGCGGAAAATATAAAGACGGAAAATATAAAGTAAAGACAGAATTGTAAACGGGGCCTTGTTGGAATTGGATCTCATCAATTGATAACACATGCATTCTTCTAATCAAGCAAACACAAATCAATCATTCGCCAAATATCCTCGCGTATCACTCACAACGGAGGTTATGTCTAACGCAACGTCGAGAGGCCAACTGTATTGTCTCATCAGTGATGTCTCACGCAACAAAACCAACACAGAGCTTTAAGAGCAGATACTCACGTAAGTGTTAATCCTAAATCTATCTCTAGAGTTCAGTCCTAACAGATATTACTATAACATCCATATCAAATAAATGATTTCTTCGTATTTAAGCAAGATCAAAATAAGTACACATGCTTAACCCTTTTTACATGTATTCAACTAATTTGTCCAATGAATGCGAATATCCTTCTTCATCACTATTATCACGCATCCTCGCGATACCGTATCGATCCTACTCATGCTACCCATGCTACTTAATCAACACAATACAACAAAAGATAAAATGAATATCAACTCACAAAACCATGTCAAAAGCTTGTTCATTGATAGATGAAAATCTAAGATCAAAGATTTGTAAAGGTTTTGTCAAGACCACAAATAATCAACCAAAGACAACAACAATAGAAAATCAGAATTCAAATCACATACATACATTAGAGGAAATACAATAGGTATCAAAAGATTACATCCCTCTCCAACAAGAAATCAAAGATCCTACCTTTTCTCCCTTGGAAATGAAAG
Organism: Lathyrus tuberosus; assembly: GCA_022829125.1. NCBI lineage: Eukaryota > Viridiplantae > Streptophyta > Magnoliopsida > Fabales > Fabaceae > Lathyrus > Lathyrus tuberosus. Next base: position 16,675,455 of record JALAZF010000031.1, read on the forward strand.
AGATATCAAGTTCTGATCCCCAAATTACAACAACATCAGAACAACATAAAAAAAATAACCTAAAAAGTGTAAAAATTGTATTTATACAATTCAGAAATTTGAAGGTTCGCTAGGCGAACCAATTCATTCGCTAGGCGAATGGTTAAAAAATAGGCACATCAGGTGCCTCAAACAGTTAAACCGCCCCTGAAATTTCACGTGCATTCGCGAAGCGAACAAAACACTTGCGAAGCGAGCCTTCGCCAAAACCTTCGCCCAGCGAATTTAGGGACTTTTCCTACTGAAACTTTCTGCCACCCCTTCGCTGGGACACTCGCCAACGTTCGCTAGGCGAACCTTCGCTAGGAGCTCGCCAGCACTCGCGAGGCGAATCATGCTGTTGCAACTTCAATACTTTAGCAGCTTGTACCATTTCTTTGTGTCTACAAACTTTGATCATTTAGTGCATTTCCTGCACAATAACACACACATTACAAGCACCAAAGGTATATTATCAATGTGTAGAAGAACAACAACAATCATGGATAAAAACCATGAAAACATGAGAAAAGAGATGAAAAAGTGCAAAGAAAGATATGCCAATTTTAGGCCAAATCTGCACCTAACAGTCAGCGAAGGAAACGTGGGGGATTCTTGAAAATTCGTTTGGAGGCGCAGAGAAGGTGAAAAAGATGAGGTTACAAACTCACAAAAGGACTTATGAATTGCCTCAGATGGAAGACAATAAAAGCATATTAGATTTCTTCACTAGGGTTACAAAGTTGGTGAATCAAATCAAGGTATGTGGAGAAGTGTTGACATCAAGATCAGTTGTGTCAAAGATCTTGAGGTCTTTGGCTCCAAAATTTGACCACGTGGTAGTAGTCATAGAAGAGTCGAAAGACTTGTCAGTATTGACGAAGGAAGAGCTTCAAGGGATGCTTGAGTCTCATGAACAAAGGATGGATGAAAGAGCTTCAGGAAAGTCGGAGAGTGATATGGCTTTGCAGGCGCAGTCAGAAAAAGAAAGGAAAGGCAAAAGAAGCTGGAATGGCAACAAAGGTAGAGAAGGCTACAACAATTCGACTGGTTGAAATCGGAATGAAGGAAACTGGTCGAATCAAAGAAAACCCTGGAACCAAGGCAACCAAAGAGGTGGTGCTGCAGGTAGAGGAAGAGGTGATGGTCGAAAGCTTGACAAAAGTCACATTCAGTGTTTCAATTATCAGAAGTATGGTCACTATTTTAGTGATTGTCTAGAAAAGAAGAAGAATCAAGAAACTGATGCAAAGCTGGACTCAGGACGAAGAGACGAAGAGAGTTTCCAAGACCAGTGGTACTTGGACTCAGGATGCTCATCACACATGACTGGAAGGAAAGATTGGTTTGTCAACATGAAGCCCTCGTCGAAGAACACGACGAAGTTTACAAATGACAACACGCTAGCAGCTGAAGGTGTCGGTGATGTTCTGATTACGAGGAAAGCTGGCAAGAGGTCAACAATTTCCAATGTGTTGTACATACCAGGCATAAAGAGTAATTTGCTCAGTATAGGACAGCTTGTCGAAAAGAACTACAAGGTAGTTGTCGAAGACAAGATGATGAGAGTCTTCGACGCAGGTGGTAGGTTGATCTTAAAGGCTCCAATGTCTCAGAATAGGACCTTCAAGATTCAACTCAATGTGATGGAGCACAAGTGCCTAACAACTGCAGCCACCAGAGATGAGTGGTTATGGCATTTTCGACTAGGTCATCTCAAATTCAATGACATCAGAGAGCTAAAGAGAAGAAATATGGTTTCAGGATTATCAGAAATCGACATTCCAAGTGAAGTCTGTGAAGAGTGTGTTTAGTCAAAACAACACAAGAATAGCTTCAGCAAGGATGCAGGAAAGAAGTTGAAGGTAATTCTGGAAATTATATACTCTGATGTATGTGGTCCTATCCATGTGGATTCGATTGGTGGTAACAGATACTTTGTCACGTTCATAGATAATTACAGTCGAAAACTGTGGACTTACCTCATCAAGAAGAAAAGTGATGTGATCGAGGTATTTGCCAGATTCAAATCTATGGTCGAAAGACAAGGTCGTCGAAAGCTGGAAATTCTGAGGATTGATGGTGGTGGAGAGTATGTGTCGAAAGAGTTCTATGCATTATGTGAAAAAGAAGGGATTGTGCATGAGGTGGTGTCACCCTACACTCCACAGAAAAATGGAATTGCAGAAAGAAAGAACAGAACCATCATGAACATGGTGAGAAGTATGTTGAATGGAAAGCATCTACCCAAAGAATTGTGGGGAGAAGCGGTTTTGACAGCAACATACATATTAAACAGATGTCCGATGAAAAAGCTTGAAGGAATCACACCAGAAGAATGTTGGTCTGAGGTCAAGCCTAGCCTCAGTCATTTGAAGGTGTTTGGATCTATAGCACATAGACATGTGCCAGATCAGATGAGAAGGAAGCTTGATGACAAGTCGAATCAGATAATCTTGATAGGATATCATTCGATTGGAGGTTACAAGTTGTTCGACCCAGTGATTAAGCAGGTAGTGATCAGCAGGGACGTGATCATAGATGAGCTTAAAGAATGAGATTGGACTGAGAATGTCAAGAAGGAATCAGTGAGAATCTCTTGTGAAGAACCAGCCACTGAAGTCAAAAGAGAAGTTCGACAGGAACAAGTCAGAGATGAAGCAGGCCCAACCGACCTCGGTGAACGAGATCATGCCTACAAGATTGCAAGAATGTGTGATTACATCAGATGATGTGGTCAATGAAGAGGGTGAGCTGATAAATTATGCTTTCTACATAGATGTCGAACCAGTCAATGCAACCGAGGCATTGAAAGATTCGAAGTGGGTAAAAGCAATGAATGAAGAGTTAGACTCCATCGAAGTCAACAACATCTGGCCACTTGTCGAATTGCCTCAAGGCAAGAAGGCAATTGATGTAAAGTGGATTTACAAGGCGAAGGTCAATCCTAAAGGAGAAGTAACTCGACACAAGGCGAGACTTGTGATTTTAATTATTTCTACAGAAGGAAGGAATCGACTTCGACGAAGTGTTTGCACCTGTTGCTAGGATCGAAACAATCAGGTTGGTTGTTGGTCTAGCAAATATGAATAATTGGCACACATGTTAGATGGACGTGAAGTGTGCATTCCTTAATGGTCCTTTAGACGAAGAAGTTTATGTCGTACAACCAGCTGGGTATGTGAAACGGGACGAAGAAAGAAAGGTGTACAGACTGCATAAAGCCCTGTATGGACTTAAGCAAGCTCCAAGAGCTTGGAATAAGAAAATCGACAACTTCTTAAGGGAGAAGGAATTTGTGAAGTGTACGACTGAACATGAAGTGTATGTAAGAAGAAGCAATAGTGAAGTGCTTATAATATGTCTCTATGTCGATGACCTATTGATAACAGGAAGTTGCAAGAAGGAGATCGAAGATTTCAAACATGACCTGAGTGAGGAGTTTGAAATGTCAAACTTGGGAAATCTCTCATATTTCCTTGGCATCGAATTCTATAAGACTAATAGAGGTTTGATGATGCACCAAAGAAGATATGCAGGTGAAATACTCAAGAGATTTGAGATGAAAGATTGCAATCCAACTTCGACTCCAGCTGAGACCATACTGCAACTGTTGAAGGATTCAAATGAAGATGATGTTGACCCAACCCAATATAGAAGACTTATTGGGTCACTTCGATACCTTTGTCACACAAGGCCTGACTTAGCATACGGTGTGGGTATGGTAAGTAGATTCATGCAGAAGCCAAATGTATCACACCTAGCAGCGACGAAGAGGATACTGAGGTATTTGAAAGGAACTCTCGACTACGACATTTTGTTTTTTGTAGCTGATGAAGAAAAAGAATGCAAGTTATTGGGATACACCGACTCTAGTTGGTGTAGTGATGCTGAGGATCGAAAATCCACAGCTAGCTATGTGTTTATGTTAGGTGGTGCACCAGTTGCTTGGAGTTCGAGAAAGGAGTCAGTAGTGGCATTGTCATCATGTGAAGTAGAGTACATAGCTACTTCTCTTTGTGCATGTCAAGCAACATGGATGGTGAACCTGGTCGAAGAGATTACAGGGAAGAGTCATGGAGCAATTACCATAAAGATCGACAGCATGTCAGCTATCAACTTGGCGAAGAATCCAATAGCACACGATCTAAGCAAGCACATCGAAATGAGGTTCCATTATCTTCGAGAGCAGGCAACAGAAGGGAAGATGAACTTGGAACACTGCAGAACTGAGAGTCAGATTGCAGATATCATGACGAAGGGAGTGCGGGTCGAAGTTTTCATGAAGTTAAGGTCTATGATGAATGTAGACAGTTTAGACACAATGAATTAGGTGGTGTGTTAAATATGTAATTCATTGTTTTAGAAAGATTAGATTTGATTTAGATAGATCAAATTTGATTTAGAAAGATTAGATTAGATATTTTTGGGCTTTTATAGTTTGGGCTTTAGCTTGAGATGCAAGTTAACCTAAATCTATAAATAGGGAGGAACCCTTATCATTGTAATAATCAAGTTTGATATTTCACAGTTTGCAGTTGCAAGTGAATATTGAAAGTTTTCACAATTTGTGGGCAGAAAGAATTCTGCAGTTTTTCATCTTCTTCTCCAACACTACTATTTCTCTTTTCTCTTTCTTTCTTTCTCAATTTTTCTTTTTGTTGTCATTGCGTGTAATTATTAACAATCTTGAGATCGAGATTGAATAGGAATTCTCAAAAGGTTTTAAGTTAATTTCAACCAAAAATAAGTATATGCATGGGAGTAACCAATGCATGGAAGATATAAAGACATCAACATACCCTTCATTACTTAAGTAACTTTGAGATCATATGACTTTGGTGACATTGAACAACTATTTTAGACTAAAAAAAGACCTTTGAAGCAATCACTCTCTTAATATTTTATATTTCATATTTGTTATAATGAATTATTTCTTTGTGATTATCCAAAAATAGTTTTTCTTTATGATTAAGTTTTATGTTATACTAAAGTTGATTCTTTCTAAAATTTAAAATTATTAAAAATTGTTAAAGATGACTATGTTTTTTATATAGACCATACGAAACATATGGCTCTATCACATGCTCCCTGATTTATTTTATCAAGTAAGCATAATTTATTAATACAAATAATCACAAATTAATTTATAGATCACGCTAAATAGGGTAATTCCACATTTCTAGGTCGTGAACATTGAAATTTTCAACATGAAAAAAAGAATCTTATTTTGGTTCAAGAACAGATAGATACACTATATTTTATAGTTATGAAATTGAGAGGGAGAGCAACTCAAAAGAAACAATGAAGAGAAGAGAGTTTTCTTTAAGCAACTATTGGAGAAATTCACATGATTATCTTCTTTTCTATTTGGACCCCATCATTTTACAAGCAATGTGATTTTTTGATGTTGTTGATTCAAACATGCCCTTCATAATTACATGTTACAATTTTCAAGCACTACATATGTATGGATATTTTTCCTTGTTTATGTACAAATAGTCAAATATTCTCCCTTCACCCTCTCGTGAGAGTTGGGTATCTTATTTTAACTATCAGAATTGGAGAGTGAGATTCTCTCCATGGTTGAACAATTCTATTTAATCTTTGCCATTCATTATACTCTAATACATGTTGTCAACAATATTAAACACAACTAAGATAATGGTAGGATGAGGAATATGAGAAAGGACATAAGAGGTTCAGTTTCTTAGAATTTGACAACTTTTGTAAAAATAAATTTGTGATATTATTATTATTATATTACTATATATTTATTAAATTTTAATAGATAGTTTGATCGTTTTTATTAGGGGCGTTCATGGTACGGGTCAACCCGCAAATCCATTCACCCAATCCAACTCAACCCATATTACTTCTTTAAGAAAGAGAAAAGAGAAATGCATCGTAGGAGGAAGATGGGGTTTGGTGAGATGGGAATAAGAATGAGGAAGCGTAGTGAATGGCGATGATGTTGGAGGAAGATGAAGCGAATTTGGTGAGGACTAGTGGGTTCAAGGTGCCTCTGGTTTCATTCCTCTTTATTTTTGCAATACCTGTCTTTATATTAGTCCCACATTGGTTGTTTCAGAATAAAATTTAGTCTTTATATTAACTACTTGTGCATAATCATGCAAATGAAAAACATATGGGCCAAAGAGAATGAAATTGATATTAGCCTCCTAGATAGGTTTGTGTGTGGATTTGATTTGATCTGGCCCAATTAAAATTATTTTTAAAATAACAATTTATAAAAATAGAATTAAAAAATAAATATTACAAAAAGAAATATTAAAAATATTAAAAAATAAATATATATAAAAATCTACATGGAAAATAAAAAATAATTAAAAATAATATAAAAATCCACGTGGAAATTAAAAGGTGGTGACTAAGTCATCCATCATGTCAACTCATACTCCACGTAAGCAAAACTAACACCGTTTGTATTTATTTGACGGAAAGGACCATTGGACTCGAGGGTATAGTTAGAGGATCAAAAAGGGTATTAAGCCATATTTTTAATATAATTATAGTTTTTATTAATTGTAAAAGTCTAAGTCTAAATCAAATTTGAGAGATCAATTTTATTTATTCAAAGAGAGATATATCTTACCTTTTAAATTATACTTTACACCATTTGTATATTTTTCTAACTTAATTTGAATTGTAAAAGAGTTTTTAGGTATTAACCGGTAAATTTTATTCAAATTAAACATTTAAATTTTATGATTTTTTAATGTTTTTGTAAAATAAATGCGTTAATTAAATTGATATTTTATTTAAAATTTAAAAATTATATTTAGTAGATGACCCACGAACCCAACCCAACCCATTAATGATCGGGTTTGTTTGGTTCGGGTTTAGTCTTATAAGTACGAGTTGAACACTAAACTCAAACCAAAGACTATTATTCGGATCGGGGTATTGGATTTAATTAAATTAGACCAAACTCAACTCGCGAACACCCATAATTTTTATTATATAGCATTTATACTATATTGTAATTCTTATTCTATTACATTTATTATTTTAATAAAAAACTTTAATCTCTTTTATCCGTCCTCACTTCTTTCTCTTATATTGATATGATATCAGAGTCAAGTAAAAAACTGCAATTGAAAATTGTATTAGAACTATATTTGGCGTGGAAGTGAGTATTGAAGTCATACTAATATTATTGAAGATATTTGTAGTTTGTCGATCTCATCCTTTGAACTAATTATTAAGATGAGATCTGATAAATAAAAAAATTATTTGATTTAGATAAGCACTTATAAACTTAAATCACAAGTAATAACATGAAACATCCTCAATTTATCATAAAAAGATTATAAAACACTTGTATGAGCTTTTTAACTATGTTCTTCATAAGCACAAGTTAAAATGGTCAAAGAAATCATAAAGTAACAAGCAAAAAGGCAATGACCTTGCTAGGCGAAACATTGGCACACATAGCGAAGAAAATAAAGTCACCTCGCCAATTTAATCTAGAGTTTTCTCAATCAAATGCATGGAAACACAGGCAATGATATCCTCGCTAGGCGAAGAAGTTAGTTCACTAAGTGAGGTAAGGCAAGACAAAAGAATTCAAACATTTCTTTAAAACCAAGTTACTTCATCATGAAGTAAAGGGTTTCTTGCTAGGTGAATATGACAATCTCTCCTAGCAAAACACGATAGTTTGAGAGACTACTTACAGGCTAAATACCTTCAAGGTGAAGGAAGACTGTTTCTCTAGGCGAAAATAATATCTCGCCTAGTGAAGTAAGGCGACAAGGCCCTCTTGGATGAACTGGTAATCAACTTGTGAGGCAAAAAGACAAGCTCATTAGATGAGCTAAAGGTATCACTAAACAAGACTGCTACTACATACCTCTATAAATAGTAGATAGAACCATTTGTTAAAGAGACTTTTGGCAAAGTATTGAGAGAGAGATAGAGAGAGAGAGAGAGAGAAGCGCTACCTGAGAAATAGACACATATGATATTAAACTTCTTTCTTCTAGGTTATCACTGTACAACTATTATGAATAAGAGTAACTAATTTATCTTTTGTTAAGGTTAGATGTATTCGTTCGAATATTCATGTATCAATCTTGATCATAGTGTTTTATGTAATTATAATTATGCTTTAATATTGATGATCATCTCCATGCTTAATGTTCGTTCTAGATTAACTAACTAGAACTTGTTTTCGTGATTTTGAAATGATATTGAGAAATACTTCTCATCATTAGATCAAAAAAAATCATTTGCTAGATGTTAAATTCTAGAGATAGATTTAAATTTAGCATCCACATATACTTTCGAATATTAATGTTATCGTATTGGTTAATAGGCTGAGCGATCATCTATTAGGTAATACTTGATTTCATGATGTTGATTTAGAGATAAACAATGAACACAGAGCAATATGTGGTAATATTAATTTCTAATTAGAAGTAGATATTTTTATTGCGATATCACATAAATATAGGACGATGAAATCTAACCCCAACAAACTTTTTCCTCTGTCAAAACTCAAATCTCATTTATCGGTATTTCAGTATTAACTTCTTATCACAAACAGCTTTTACAACATTTTCTTAAAAACATAAGAAGTATTGAACGATTTTTAAAATTGCACCAGTCCCTATTGAACAATAATCTAAATATTTACTTATCATTTATTGATGATATACGTGAGCAACAAGATCCAAATTCATTTAATAAAGATTATATACATATTTTATAAAATCTTTTGCACTTTTTACACTTATTAAAAAAATTACTACTATTAATAATTTAATTTTTTATAGGATATATTGTATATTGATTTTCTTATATTTAAAGACAAATGAGTAATGTGTGTTTTTCTCACAATATTTGTTATATTTGACCATTTTACACATATTAAAACAAAATGATAAATGAATGAAAGAGAATAGTAATTTTATCAAAATTATCTATTTTAGTTATCATGTATATCCATTGTCCTAAATGCAGCCTCGAGAGTGTAATGTTAATAAGATCAATTATATGACTCAATTCAATAAAATACTTTAATTGTATTTGTACTTTGATTTAATATTGCAAACTTGGAGATGGGCTAAGTTAATGTGAAATCTAGGCCCACGCCAAATATTAAACATGGTTGGTTTCTCATATGTTGTATCATTGATAAAAAACAAACATTGTAAGAAAATTAAAAAAAAAATTGATGAATTAGCCTAAACAAAGAAGAGCGAAGAAGAAGGAATAAAAGTGACAAACTTGTACCTTTCTCGCATAATATTCCCTCCGTCCCAAATTATAAGTTATTTTGCCAAAAAAATTTGTCTCAAATTATAAGTCATTTTACATTTCCAATGCAATATAAATGACATCTTCCCCCAATATACCCTCAAATATTTATTATTATTTATTCTTTCAACTCTTTTAATTTCTCTCTCCTATATAATTATAAGGGGCATTACTGTAAAATTATACATAATTTATCTTTTCTATAAAATAATAATTAAGTTTCTTAATTTGTGTGAAAAGTCCAAAACATCTTATAATTTGGACGGAGGGAGTACACGGGTTATGATAATAATAGTTAGCTCTGTCTGACTGTTTGAGTTGACATAGTTCATGAACTTTGTTCCATAATCCTCTCATAGGGTAACATCAATTATGCTACCACTTTCATCGCTTGCAGTGATATTGGCACATGATTTTCTGCCACCCCCAGCCAGCTATGCTTTCATAACCTCATGCAAAACTCAAACTACACCTGAAACATAACATAACCATATAATTTATGTGGCATAGTTGAAGTCATAGTTAAAAATTACATCTAGTAATAATAGAATGCACAACAGTTGTCAATATCAACATAATTGAAAATTTGAGTATACTGTTAAAAACGAACCATTAATTGGCTAAAAGTGAATTAGTTGGAAATTGAAATCATAGTTGGAAAAATGGTCATTAGAAAAAAAATTCAAGTAAAAAAAGGCAAAAATACCAAACCACCAGCAACTCAAAACCATTATAACATTTTTTGCCTATTATTTGAGGTTTAAAAGTTAATGGTTTCCTAATATAGAAATTATGAACAAGAGTAACTTTATATAATTTTGCTCATAATTATATGTACCTCAAAGTTTGATAAAATGGCAATAGTTTGAAATCAAAGCCATAGTTGGAAATATGTGCATTAGAATGAAATTAAAGTAATATTGTAACACTCTGACAAATAATGTTAATGCACAATAAGTGATCAATCATAAACTTTCCATTGACAAAAACTTCAATATCTTTAAACTTGAATTGGTGTGGATTGGTGTCTAGGATATCAATATTAAAACCAATTGCTCTTCATTCAAGAGAAGTTTAAGTTTTTTCTCACAAACCTTCAGTGCAAATTCATTGTTCAATGGTTCACCATTGTATAGAGTATAAGTACGAAATTCAGTCAGCTTTTCAATCCAATCTTTAAATTATTTATTGTGAGTCAACACATGAATTTGATCACCCGGTAAACAACAATCATAAATGTAGTAATGTTTGTCGTTAAATGGAATAGAAAATTCAGATTGAGTGAATATAATGATTACCTTTGAATCTTCTATTACCAATTCAATATGATGTTGGTCACTTCCTTCCTTAATAATCCATAGATCAACAACTCGGATATTCATCTTCCAAATTTGGTTATCTTTCAACAAATGAAAATATGAGGATTTGACATCCTTGAAAGCACAAACTCCATTAAGGAAAATTAAAGATATAAATAAGTTTAATCATTTTTGGCCATTTAGCATGACACTAGAAGTAATGGTGAAGAAATATACTTAAAAGAGCTTAAAAGTGTAACCTTTTGACCATTAAGATGACAAATAACATGAGTAACCATGACACATACATAAACAAAAAATTTAGAATATGTATTAAGCAGTTTGGCATGAAAGGGAAAGTAGTGGTTAAGAAATTTTGTTCAAAAATTTAAGAAGACTAACCTTTGAGAATTAAAATTCAACATATTCATCATTAACACATTAGCATATAAGCAATTACATATAAATAATAATCATTACCATTTGGCATGATAATAAAAGTAGTGGTTAAGAATAATTCTTGAAACAATTAAGAAGATTAATTTGTGATTACACTACTACGAAAAACACTTTTAACCTCGGTTGGATATGAGGTGTTACTTCAGTTTCATATGTAAGGTAATGAAGAGCATCATTAAAAGTGTACTACTTTATCTCTCAGTTGAAATTCCACCGACGGTAAAGGTGTAATGGTCATGGATTTGATCCCAAGTGATAACTTTTTGGAATTTTTAAATGGCGAAAAACACATTTTCCCTCGATTTTGTCATTCAACCGGTGGAAAATATACAATTGAGTTTATTATATCTAATGTGAATTTCTTATTTCACCAAACCCTAATTGAACATATAACCTTTCAAATTAATTTAGAAAATAATTATATGAAAAATTATGTTATATTTGAAGAACAACTTATACTAATAAATGATTTTCAAGCATCCTATAACTCATTATTCATCTCTCATTCTTTAACGGTTAGAATTTTGGTCAATATATCAAGTTCTTCATTCAATACTTCATTCTCTATTAATTCATTCTTCAAAGTGTAAAATTTGATGCTTGCAAAGTAAACAAGTATAGAAGAAAGTTGAATGATGTGAGATTTTGGATCGAACTCTAGCTCTGTCGAGGGATAACTTTCATATGTTTCGACAGGAGACAAGCATGAAGTCGAAGATTAATAAGGCATAATCAAAATGTGTTCTATCTTTGGGATTGCTATTTAATTTCCTGTTGTACATGATTCTCTCATTCATTGTAAATATTGATTAGCTATTATTAGGATATCAATGACAAATGTAATTGAGAAATTATAGGAATAATGTTTGCATCTCAGATTGTATATATTGTGTACATGTTCAATGAAATAAACAAGTACCTTTCCATCACACTCTGTTATGGTACCAGAGCTTTCGCGCCACTACTAAGTGTGAAAGAAGCAGAATATTCTCCATGACGGAGATACCGAAAAAAAAACGAAACAGAAACCAAAGTTGATTTGGTAAAGAAAACCCCTACACCTTATGACCTGAATTCAAATGACAATCCAAGAAATTTGATCACTCGGGTTCAACTAAAAGGGGAGAGCTATGATGAATGGTCTAGAGCCATACGAACTTCCTTCGTGCGAGACGCAAATGGGGTTTCGTATAAGGAACCATCGCAGAACCAAAGAAGGATTTGTAACACCCTTTTCTACCCCACAATTAATCACGGCAAATACACAATTTATCAGAGTAAAAGCCACCTCAGAAGGGTGTACATTTCTCAATAAACTCAAAATAAAACATTTGCTCCATAAACAACGGGTTTTTCCTCAAAATAAATCAAAAGCCATCAAACAACAGTGGACTCACCATAACCATAAATAATCCAAAGTTAAAAAAATTTTCAAATAGAAACCACAATAATCAAATAACAACAAAAATAACAACTCAACAATGGTTCGACTCAACGACCCAACCCAATGTTACAATATCAGAGCAAGACCCTCTACATCGACCAAAAGCAATTAAACTTCAAAAGTCCTCGAAGGCATCCGCAACTAAGCCTGATCACCTGCACGTTACCTATGTGGAGGCAACATTCAAACAGGCAGGGTGAGTAATCACAATTCACTATAATCAATATAAAAACAGGATATGCATAAAATGGTGTCATCATCATATACAACATCCTCAGGATTATCACAAGGAAAACATCAAAATCACAACATCATAAAATACATCAATGCCAAATAAATGCAATGCACAACAAGACTCATGCATGTGGTACCAATCGTCACAATCGATGGACACTAGGCCATCATCCTCCAAAGATCCCCGTCATTAGGATCGATTCCACACAAGAACCGGAGCACGTCAAAAATTACCTCAAATCCACACAATGGGATTGAAGTCTAACATCATCGCTGAAATATTATGAATGTATGATACACAACGTCATTAATCATCATCATAAAAAAAAAAATCATTTATGTGCATCATCATTCATCAGTTCTCATATTAATCATGTCATCATATATTCGTCAACCATCACAAAACATCATCTCATATTCATCAGTAACATCATGGTAAATCATCAGAAAAACCTCAACACTAAAACATCAAGACAACACAAAATTTTGCGAATAGCAGGCGTCCGCTACTGAGTTCGCCGTGCGAACCTGTTCGCTTTGGCGTTCGCTTTGCGAGCTGTCAGCGAACCCCAAAATCCCATACAAAAACCAGAGAGTTTCCATTTTGTCTCTCGCTCGCCACCCTCATTCGCTTTGCGAATTAAATGTCACACTTCAGAATTCATTCCAGTATCATCAAACAAATTATCGCGCATTAGCTGCGCTGCTCGCTTTGCGAGTCTGGGGCGAGTGTTCGCCTTGCGAAGGAGACGTTCGCTTTGCGAACCTGTGATTTCAGGAAATCGCTGCTACGTATCAGTAGCATATCAGACCCAAAAGCTCTTACGATTTCAACCCCAATTACCCCAAAAACACCCCTACAACATTCCTAAGGCATTATGGTAATTAAAGGCATAAAACCTACGACTATTAGGTCGATTCGTTACACTATTAGAAACCTCAAATCACCTAAACCTTCACAAACTCTCAAGATTCTCATAAACCCTATAAATCCCTTTCACCACAAGGTCGAAACAACATCGACATGGAAAATCACCCTCAAGGTCTATTTTATCCGATTCAATTCAACCCTTAATAATTGATTCGCAAAATACCCTCAAATCATCAGTTTACTCATAAATCCCATAAACCCACATAAATCTCAAAATCCACTTTAAATACATCGAATTTCTATATTGAAAACAATGAAAGTCAATACTCCCCATACCTTAGATTGTCTATTCGAAGCTTTCTCTATTGAGTTTTTGGAAACCTTCTCGAATCCTCTCCTTTTTCTTTTTCCTCAGAGCTCTCACTTTTTTCCTTCTTTTTCACGGTCTAACAAAATGAATCATATTCTCAAATTCCCCTTTTTGTTAAACCTAACCCTTGGGCTTCTAAAATGGGCTTTCTCCATATTACCCTCACTAACTCCTACTGTCCATCTTACCCTTAATTCCTCTAATATTATTTAAAATAAATAATAATATAATATATTCCATGATATATACTATTATTTAATTAAATAACTAAAACTCCACAAAATTACCAACATTAACAAAAACCACCAAAATTCACAAAAACGCACGAATATTATATTTAAATAAATTAAATAAATATTCTTACGAAATTTGGGGTGTTACAGAATTCATCAGATCTAGAGGATTGGTGGACAGTGCAATCCATATTGGTGTCATGGGTGCTGAATACGGTGGAGCCGAGCTTGGGTTCTACTATCTCATACCAAGAGAATGTAAGGGATTTGTGGGACGACATCAAGGAACGATTCTCAATCGGAAACGAACCAAGGATTCAACAAATCAACTCAGAGTTGGCGAAATATCGACAAAAAAATTTGACTATGGTGGCATACTATGGTAAGTTGAAAACCTTATGGGATGAACTGGCGAATTATCAACAAATTTCAATCTGCACTTGTGGAGAATGCAAGTGTGATATTGGGAAAAAGCTGGAAAAACAACAAGAAGAGGAGAAAGTCCATCAATTTTTGATGGGTCTTGATGATGCTTTATATGGTTCAGTACTCTCTAATCTTCTTGCAACTGATCCCTTGCCTAATCTAAATAGAGTGTATTCCACTCTAGTGCAAGAAGAAAGAGTCAAATCCATATCTCGAGGAAAGGAAGAATGAGGAGATGTCGTTGGGTTTGCTGTACAAGCACGTGCAATAGGAACACGTGGACTTGCAGAACCAAAAGACGAAAATACAAACACAACATATTCAAGCTGCAATCGACCAGGACATGATGCTGATAATTATTTTCAACTGATTGGTTATCCCGAATGGTGGGGAGACCGACCACGAAGAGAAGAGAAACTTGGTACTAGAGGAAGGGGTCGACAAAGAGGAGGAGCCATTTATAGTAGAGGCAAAATCGGCGGGTTTAGAGCCAATGTCGTACATGTCACCGGAGAGAAAAGCACTTCAACAACTGACACCAACAAGAATGCTCTAATTGGGCTGAGTGCAGAACAATGGCAAATGCTAGTAGATCTCGTAAGCAGTCAGAAAGGGAGCGGTAGTGATAAGATGACAGGTTAACATAGTGCATGGATTATTGATACAGGAGCCTCCAATCACATGACAGGGAACATAAAACTCGTGTGTGGATTGAAAGAAATAATAGGATGTCATGTTGGACTTCCAAATGGTAAACAAGAGTTAGCCACCAAGGAAGGAACAGTGATACTTCATGGAGGATTGAAAATAGAGAATGTGCTCTATGTACCAAAATTAAACTGCAATTTGTTATCCATATCTCAATTAATTGACGAAACAAATTGTGTTGTTTATTTCACTGATACTTTATGTGTTATACAGGACCACACTTCGAAGATGCTGATTGGAGCGGGTGATCGGAGAGATGGGCTGTATTTTTTTTAAAGGTATTCGAAGTGAGAGGGCACACAAGGCTGGTGGAGTTTGTCAATTTGATATATGGCATCAACGCATGGGACATACATCCTTAAGGATCTCTAAGTTAATTTCTAATAAGAGGTTTGAAAGTAGTAAGTTAAAAAATAAAGCATGTGATGTATGTCTTCGGGCAAAACAAACTAGGGATATTTTCCCGTTAAGTACTCATAATGCTACCTGTATTTTTTATTTAATACATTGCGATCTTTGGGGACCATATAGGACTCCTTCATCTTGTGGTGCATGATATTTTTTGACAATAGTAGATGATTGTTCTCGTGCCGTATGGATTTATTTACTAATTGATAAAAAGGAAGTCACACGTACATTGATGAATTTCTTTACCTTAGTAGAAAGACAATTTGATAAGTGTGTTAAAATATTACGTAGTGATAACAGAACCGAATTCACATGTTTGAAAAGATATTTTCATGAACATGGAATTTTGTTTCAAACTTCTTGTCCTGGAACGCCACAACAAAATGGAAGAGTAGAAAAAAAAAACATCGGCATATTCGTAATGTTGCTCGCGCTTTGCGATTCCAAGGTAGCCTTCCCATTTCCTTCTGGGGTGAATGTGTCTTGGCTGCAGGTTATTTAATTAATCGCACACCTACTCCAGTTTTGAATGGAAAAACACCTTATGAAATGATACATGGACAGTCCCCCTTGTATGATCATTTGAAAGTTTTCGGTTGCTTGTGCTATGCACGAGACTTGGGGAAAATAGGTGATAAGTTTGCTAGTCGAAGTCGCAAATGTGTCTTTGTCGGATATCCTTATGGTCAAAAGGGTTGGAAATTATTTGATATTGAGAATCAAAAATATTTTGTGTCCCGTGATGTTGAATTTTTTGAGACAGGATTTCCTTTTGGTCATAAGGGTGAAGAAATGAATGACTCATCTATGGATTCGCCTGTAGTGTTACCGATGTTGGTTGACGATGATAATAGTGAGGAGACTCATGGTCCAGTTGACATAGAAGGAGAAGAAGAAAATGTGCTCAATGATGTAGAAGAAAGTTCAAACGTAAGGGGGGCGCAGATGATGAGTTAGCGGATGAAACAATAAACTGTGAAGACACCAATGATGATACACCTACTGCATCTACAATTGAACCGACTGATCTTGAAAATATAGAAAAGTTAGGAAGAGGTCATCGCACCATGGTACCTTCGATCAAGTTACGTGACTATGTCTCTCACACTGTACAAAAATTAATACCATCTCAAAACTCACCTTCTTCACAACATCCTTCAGGTGGGCCTTATCCCTTAACACATTTTGTAAATTGTGAAAAAATTTCTATGCAGCATCGCAGGTTTATTGCTGCACTAGCCATTGAACGTGAACCTGTCCATTATTCTAAGCCTGTGCAAAATGCAAATTGGAAACTTGCAATGTAGCAAGAACTTCAAGCTTAGAAAGAAAACGGAACCTGGACTCTACAACCATTACCGAAAGGGAAGAAGCCACTTGGTTGTAAGTGGGTATACAAAATCAAGCATAACTCGGATGAAACCATAACAAGATACAAGGTAAGGTTGGTCATATTTGGAAATCATCAAGTGGAAGGGATAGACTATAATGAGACATTTGCTCCTGTAGCAAATATGGTTATCGTTTGTTTGGTTCTTGCTGTTGCAGCAGCAAAGAAGTGGGAGATTCATCAAATGGATGTTCATAATGCTTTCTTCATGGTGATCTTCATGAGGAGGTGTACATGAAGCCACCTCCAGGTTTCCGCACTTCTTAGCCCGGACTAGTGTGCAAATTAAAAAAATCATTGTACGGCTTAAAGCAAGCCCCGCATTGCTGGTTTGCCAAATTATCTTCCGCTTTGAAAAATTTTGGGTTCCACAAATCTTGTTCTGACTATTCTCTTTTCACACTTCATGTTCATGAGGTGCAAATAGTGGTGCTGGTGTATGTTGATGATTTAATTGTGTGTGGAAATGACTCCGCTGCAATTCAATGATTTAAAGCATATCTAAGCAAGTGTTTTCATATGAAAGATTTAGGGACTTTGAAGTATTTTCTCGGTGTAGAAGTTGCAAGGAATTCTAGTGGAATATTCTTGTGTCAACGCAAGTATGCCTTGGACATAATCCAAGAGGCGGGTTTACTCGGTGCCAAGCTCATGTACACTCCTCTTGAGCAGAATCATCAACTCAGTCTTGCTACCGGGCAGTTTATTGATCAGCCTAAACAGTGCCGCCGCCTAGTGGGTCGCCTCATCTACTTGTGTTTCACTCGGCCAGAATTATCCTATTCTGTGCATATCTTATCACAATTCATGCAGCACCCACGTGTAGAACATTTGAACGCAACACTCAGGGTGGTTAGGTATCTTAAAGGAAGTCCAGGACAAGGCATACTTCTTAGCAGCATTGCTAATTTCCAGTTGCATGGATGGTGTGACTCAGATTGGGAAGGCTGCCCTTTGACACGACGATTAATCACCGGCTGGTTTGTGTTTTTGGGTCATTCTTCTATCTCTTGGAAAACCAAGAAACAACATACTATTTCTCGATCCTCCGCCGAAGCAGAATACTGATCTATGGCAACTACCACCTGCGAGCTTAAGTGGCTTAAGAGCATACTATCTGATCTTGGCATATTGCATAAAGAACCCATGTATCTTAACTGTGATAGTCAAGCAGCTCTGCATATAGCTAAAAATCCTGTTTTTCATGACCGAACAAAACACATCGAGGTAGATTGTCACTTTATACGTAATGAGATAGTTCGAGGTAGCGTTCAACCCTCTTATGTCCCTACACATGCACAATTAGCTGATATATTCACCGAGGCATTGGGTCGTCATCAATTCCAAATCTTGCTTGCCAAGCTGGGCATTCGCAATCCTCACGCACCAACTTGAGGGGGGGGGGGGGGGGGGGGGTAATAAGGCATAATCAAAATCTGCTCTATCTTTGGGATTGCTATTTATTTTCCTGCTGTACATGATTCTCTCATTCATTGTAAATATTGATTAGCTATTATTAGGATATCAATGATAGATGTAATTGAGAAATTATAGGAGTAATGTTAGCATCTTAGGTTGTATATATTGTGTACATGTTCAATGAAATAAACAAGTACCTTTCCATCATACTCTGTTAGAAGGGTTACATATTGTAGTCGAAGTCAGTTTTAATATGTATTTTCGAAATGTTATGTCGAATTGGGGCTTGTGTTATGGATCCAATTGTTTAGTTAGCTTGTAATGTAAGTTAACTAGTTAGTCTATAAATAGGCTAGATCACTCAGGTTGTTGAGTGAGGCCAATTGTGTTATTCATTTGTAATCATTTGTAAACCCTAAATGAGAAAGTGAATAGTAAACAGTTTGCTTAAGAATCCTTTTTCCTTCTTTCTTTTTTATCCTTTCTTCTTTCTCTCTTTGTTTTAACCGTTTCATTGTTCACCCAAGAACTATGTTTCTCAATTTTTATTTGTTGAAAGATGTCGTCAACAAAGTTTGAAATTGAGAACTTCGTCGGAGTTAATGACTTCGGTTTATGGCGTTTGAAGATGTGATCCCTTCTTGTTCAACAGAGTTTGCTAGAAGCGTTAAAGGGAGAAGATGTCAGGATGTTGCATTGGCGGAGAAGGAAAAGACAACGATGATCGAGAAAGCCCACAGTGCAATTGTTCTGAGTCTTGGTGATAAGGTTCTCAGGCAGGTTTCGAAGAAGACGATGATAGCTGGTGTTTGGATGAAACTCGAAGGATTGTATATGAAAAAATCCTTGGTGAATCGTTTGTACTTGAAGCAAGCTTTGTATTCACTCAAGATGAATGAAGATACAGCGTTGACGGAAGCTGGATACGTTTAGCAAGCTGATTCTTGATCTTGAAAATATTGATGTTACCATCAATGATGAAGATCAAGTGTTGTTATTGTTGTGTTCTTTACCTAAGTCACATGCTTACTTCAAAGAAACCCTCTTGTATGGAAGAGAGTCCCTGACCTTTGAAGAAGTTCAAACAGCCTTGTATTCGAAGCATTTGAATGAAAGAAAGGAGCATAAACCATCATCATCAGTTGGCGAAGGGTTGTCCGTGAAGGGGAAATCCTAGAAGAGAGATGGTAGGTTTGAGAAGAAGAAAGGTAAAACTCAGCAGAAGTCTTATGGTGGTGATATTTCTGGGATTAAGTGTTATCACTATAAGAAGGAGGGTCACACAAGAAAGATGTGCCCTGAGCTCCTCAATAATCATGGAGGTAAGGACAATGGTAATGCAGCTATTGTGTAAGATGATTATGAATCATCTGATATCCTTGTGGTGTCGAGCTACAACTCTTGAAAAGAGTGGATTATGGATTCAGGATGTACTTGACATATGACTCCAAACAAGGATGTGTTTGAAGAATTATGTGATCAAGATGGTGGATCAGTGCTGCTGGGAAATAATAAAGCTTGCAAGATTGCAGGTATTAGATCTGTCAGATTCAAGCTCCGTGATGAGTCAATAAGGCTATTGACTGGGCTTAGGTATGTACCTGACCTTAAGAGAAATTTGATTTCTCTTGGTGAATTCGACAAGAAAGGATATGTCTTCAAAGGAGAGCAAGGTATCCTGAAAGTCATGAAGGGGTCGAAGGAAGTCTTGAGAGTCGTGAAGAAACAAGGCTTGTATACCCTTGAGGCTGAGGTTGTAAGTGGTTCAGCAGATTTTGCATCCACGAAACCGGTGTCGAAGACTTAATTATGGCACATGAGATTAGGCCTTGTCAGCGAAAGAGGCCTGGTCGAATTCGGGAAACAAAACCTGCTTGGTGGTGACAAAGTCGTGAAGTTGGAGTTTTGTGAACCTTGTGTATTTGGCAAATCCTGTAGGGTAAAGTTTAACAAAGGTAAACAAAGAACATATGGATCCCTTGATTACATTCATGCTGATCTTTGGGGGTCTTCAAGGAATCCCTCACATTCAGGTGCAAGGTATTTTCTATCCATAGTTGATGACTATTCTAGAAAATTATGGGTATTCATTCAGAAGACTAAGGATGAAACTTTTGATAATTTCAAAAGTTGGAAGGTTCTGGTCGAAACTCAAACTGGTAGAAAGGTTAAGAGGTTGAGAACCGACAATGGCCTTGAGTTCTGCAATGAATCTTTTGACAGTTACTGTGTCGAGACTGGGATTGCAAGGCATAAGACTATAGCAGGTACTCCCTAACAAAATGGCTTAGCTGAGAGATTCAATCGAACAATCGTTGAAAGAGTTAGATGCATGTTGGTTAGTGTTGGATTGAAGAAGGTGTTTTGGGTGGAGGTTGTTTCGATAGCAGCTTATCTGATAAATAGATGCCCCTCAACTGCCTTGGGAATGAAGACACCTGAACAAGTTTGGTCGGGTCAGCCACCAGATCTCGACATACTGAGAGTATCACAAAAGATGCATCACAAGTCGTGATGTAGTTTTCAATGAAGTTGAGATGGCGTTCAAGAAAACTGGTGATGCTGGTCGAAGTGCAAAAATCTCCGAAGAGGAGCTGGAACAGGTAGAGACTCCTGTTGAGGTGAAGCATAGTGATGTTGAAGTGCATAATATAGATGAAGTCGAAGAAGAAGAGCAAGATACTGAAAAGACTGAGGAAACTGTCGATGACTACCTACTAACAAGAGATAGGTCGAGAAGAGTCATCAAGCCACCTCAGAGACTTGGTTATGCAGATCTTATAACTTTTGTCTTAATCTTTGCAAGTGAGGTACTTAAGGAAGAACCTAGAGATTACAAGAAAGCTACGAGAAGTCGAAATAAAACTGAATGGCGAAAAGCCATGGATGACGAAATGAAGTCTCTTCATGATAATAACACTTAGAAACTGATTGAGAAACCTGCATGAGCAAGGTTAGTCAGTTGTAAGTGGATTTTCAAGGTCAAAGAAGGAATCGAAGGAATGATGTCGAAGTGCTTTAAGGCAAGGTTGGTTGCTAGGGGGTTCACTCAGAAAGAAGGTGTCGACTTTAATGATGTGTTTGTAAAGCATAAATCGATTAGAATGTTGTTAGTCATGGTGGCAAAGTTTGACCTGGAACTTGAGAAGATGGATGTGAAGACAACATTTTTGTATAGTGATTTAGACGAAACGATTTTGATGCGTCAACTTGAAGGGTATGCAGAAAAGGATAAGGAAGATTATGTGTGCAAGCTGAATAGGTAGTTGTATGGCCTGAAACAATCTCCTCGACAGTGGAACAGGAGATTCGACAAGTTCATGGCAAACATTGGTTTCACTAGGAGCTAGTTCGACCACTGTGTTTACTTCAGATCTCGAACCGGAAACTCACATGTTATTTTGTTGATTTATGTGGATGATATCCTCATAGCCAACAACAGTGTCGAGGATGTAATGAAGGTGAAGCCTGAACTCAGTAAGGAGTTCGAAATGAAGGATCTGGGAGCTGCCACCAGGATTCTTGGGATTGACATCTGGAGAGATAGAAAGCAGTCGAGATTATACTTATCTCAAGAGACATACCTACGAAAGGTTCTTGACAGGTTTAGTATGTCGAATTCAAAGCCTGTTGTGACTCCAACAAATCCTCAGTTTAAGCTTAGTACTACTCAAAGTCCGAGTACTGAAGCTGAAAGAATATATATGAGTAGCATTCCATATGCTAGTATAGTGGGTTCTTTGATGTATGTTATGGTTTGTACGAGGCCAAACATAGCGTATGGAGTGAGCCTTGTAAGCAAGTGCATGGTCAATCCTGGAAAGGCGCACTAGCAAGCTTTGCAGTGGATTCTCAGGTACATAAATGGATTTCTGAGTCGAGTCCTGATTTATGGTGGAGCCTGTGGTGATGATAACAAAGTCGAAATCGAAGGATTTGTCGACTCTGATTATGCAGGTTGTATGGATTCCAGAAAGTCTATTTCTGGATATGTGTTCACTATGTTCGGCACAACAATCAGTTGGAAAGCAGCGCTTCAACAGGTTGTTGCCTTATCAACCACAGAAGCAGAATATATTGCCCTCATTGAAGTTGTTAAAGAAGCATTGTGACTTGAAGGTTTTGCAAATGAGCTAAAACTTCAAGGTCGAAGTATCACTGTTAAATGTGATAGTCAAAGTGCAATTAGTTGATTAAAAACTGACGTATGGACGACTTATCCTAGCATAAAGATATTGGTACATTAGTTGATTATCCATTTGTCCTTTTTGATAGTGTAAATATTACAAAAGGCAATGGCAAATTAGATAGTCTACATTCATCTAATTTTTTTAAGCCAAAGAAAATGTAATAAATAAAAATAAGAACTACAAAAAAACTGTTGGGACATACAAACCTAACCTAACAACCACATATTAGCCCTAAAAAGGTAATACAACATAGAAAACAAAAGTGGTCTGAAAAAGAAATAAACTAGATAGAAACCAATGTGAAGCAAATAAATACACGCATAGCACAATCCAGTAAATCTAACGCGGAGTCCGAGATCAAATTGCAAAAGAAAAGTATGTAAAAATATGCAAGCATTCAAAACGAACCAGACGATTTTGAAAAATCCAATCAATCTTTTATATAATGGTAAATATTTTGACCGTCAACACAGACAAATACACGTACCAACAACTCATGTAAAATAAATCACAACAAGATTAACAACTTTTCCAAGCTTAATCAAACCATATTGCACTGAGCTAGCTCCAAGGCATCCAATCAGACAATAGCAAAACATCACATCGGCGACCAGGCTATAATAACCACATAACCACTAGTACAGTGTCAAACCTAAATATCGTTAAAGCTGCAAATCTCAACAGATTTGGAAAGAATCAGAGTTCAAAGTCAAGATTCCACTATTGACATTAGGGAAAAGTAGCTTGAGAAGCAGATTCGAAAACCTCAAACTAAAATTCAAAAAATAGATCAAACATCTACAAGGTCATCGCGAACCAACCAGTTGCGCCGGAGAAGCAGAACCGACCACCAGAAGACCGCAACCTGAACTGGAGAGCTTTTCGGAGAGATCTTCTTCCAGAGTTACGAAAAAAAACAGAACCAATCACCTGCAAAATGCAACAAGTTGTGGAACCGTGACAACGAAACTATCGGCGCAGCACCAACAATACGTCAACCCCTGAGGGGGTGAAGGGTGGAGTGGCCTTAGATGCGTCGCACCACCACAATGTAGTTCTACATCATTACAAAAGTGTTTAGATTTGGGAAGGAGGAGGAAAAAATAAAGTGTTTACGGTGGAGAAAGAAAAAGGACGATGGTGGAAACTGAGAACTAGCATGAATTTTAAATTTGATACAATTCTATAACTAATGCATTCATCTAATTGTATTAAGGGGACAACTTCTCTACCCATCACCAAAAGGTGGGTAATGTACTTTCAACCAATCACATGATATCATCTAAATTTAACATATTTAATTATTTATTAAATAGTACAATTGTTTGTTGTTTTCAAAGCATTTTACATTGAAGGTAACCTTACCCAACTTTTTGAGTTGGATAGATAAGAATTCACCTTGTATTAATTATAAAGTTGATTGAATCTTCCTCATGTTAAATGTAATTATATTAATGTTATTAAAGTTACTTGAAGTTTGTGAATCTTGTCTTTTAAATTAATTTTTAAGATAAGTCAAAATCTAATTAAGAAGAATAGTTAAATATATATTTTATAAAATCTTATATCACTTTTTACATTTATTAACAAAATTTACAATTATTATAATTTTTAATATAATAATTATTAAATTTTGACTATTCACATTTATTAAATAAATTTACAATTATTTTTTTATAATAATTATTATATTTTTTACTATTTCACAGGTATTAAGGAGAGAAAGAGAATAATACACTTATTACTATCTTCCTTTGGACCCACCATCACTCTACACTTGAAGGTTACATTACAACTTTGAAGCACTCCATCTGCATGGATGTTTCCAATTGGTTTTGTCCTCTTTCTACTCCCTATGCATAAATATCCTCAACCAGTGTTTCCTTCACCCTCAGTCTCCCATCACTTTTCCTCTATTTTTTATTTGGTAACACCAATTGTCCTATCCTTTTAGTTTTACCCCTTTTCAAATAAATCATACTATTTCAAGGACCAAAATTAAAGACCTATCTTATTCTGATACAAAACCCACATATTTATTTACATTTAATGTTGATGTCTTAGTCTTGTGTTTGTTATTGATATGATATCTATCTTATAAGCAAATTTATTATACTATAATAATATTTCACACTCACACACACACAAACACATGATATTATTATAAAAATGTGTGTTGATGTTCCAAAGGCTTTCTTTCTCATAAAGCTGTTATATTGTATTGTATTGTGTCATATTCTTATCTTCTTCTCCTATTGAAACTTTTGTTCTTTTCTCTGCATGTGTTTGTTTCTGTGTTCTCTTATGATGCTTTTCTTTTCAACTTTCCAATTACATATCCACTTATCAAAGTCACAACTCATACCTACCTTTCTTCTCCTAACAGTTTTCCAAGTGCAAATAATTGTGTGATTTTTGAAGTTTACAAGTGAAAAATGGAAGCGTTGAATCAGAAATCTATTGAGAGAGTGGTTTCTCAAAGAGCACTACAAATGGGAAATTCATTTTCATGTCAAATTTGTGTTGTTGGATTTCTCTCTGGAGTTTGTTTAACTTCTCTATTCTTGGCTGCTTTGACTTCTTTTGGTACCTTTCATTTTGGCCCAATTTTGTTTTCTTCTACGCCAATGGATGATAATTCCACTTCTCACAACAATATCAGTAAGTTTATTTCAACCATTTCTTATTTTCATTCTTGTTTTTTTCTCCTTTCTTGAAGAAAATTAACTTGGTCTGTTATGAGGTATGAAACACGGACACAGACACCAGACATGACTTTTGTTTTAATCAAAGTTTGGTGTGTGCAATGAATTTTAACCATGAAGCTAACTTGATGAGAAGGAGTTAATGCTTGAGTGAGAAGGAGTTAATGCTTGTGTTTGAAGCAACTTGGGGACACCGTAAGCTGCTTACATAAGCTATTCCAAATAGTCTCACAAGTGCTTATGGGAATATATAAGTTTAAATAAGTCAATTTAAACAAACGAGTGCTAGGTATAGGAGGAAAGACTATATGCAATGTTTTGCATAATCCTATTTGTTTATGATGACATTCTGTAAATAATCACTTATTATTGATCATGATGATATAGTAATGCAGGAATTAATCTGGTTATTATGGCTTATATTAATCCAAATTAATGGAGGAACGTGATTTGTTTGTTTTCTCAGATATGGTTACAGGAGCCAATTGCAATGTTAAGCATAAGGAAACTAAGAGATTGTTGGATTTGAAGAGCAGTGTTGAGAGAGACAACGATGAAAGAATCTCGTCGCTTTATTCAGTTTGGAGTGCAGTGTTGAATGAATCTACTAATGAGGGCAATTGGGACTTATGGTCTAGTTTGCCTAAAGCTCCACATATGGAAAACTGCAAGTTGAAAACGCAACTATATCGCAATTTTGACGAGCGTGTAGGAAATGAGAGGTTTCCGTTATGGACAAGTTGGAAGGGGTTTTTGCAGACTTTGCCTGTTGTTCCAAATGAGCACATACAAACTCCAAAGCATGATGAGGCCGTATCTGAAGGAGCTTATCCACCGTGGGTGCGATTTTCATCTAACAATCATGTATAAAGTGTAAGGAATAATATGAATTTTGTTAGAACATAAAAAGGCTTATCAGAACATTTTTTTGCAGATTGTTGGATCTGATGAAGATAACTATCCTTTGACTAGAAAAGTGCAGCGCGACATATGGATCCATCAACACCCTTTAAACTGTAACAACCCGAACGTGAAGTTCCTTGTTGCTGATTGGGAAAGATTGCCTGGTTTTGGAATTGGGGCTCAGATCGCTTCAATGAGTGGACTTCTTGGTATTGCGATCAACGAAGGAAGAGTCCTAGTTGCCAACCATTACAACAGGGCCGATCACGATGGTTGCAAAGGTATATGATTTTCTGAGAATCCTCATCTTCATATATTATGAATAATTTCGGCAATGTAAAAAAATAAAAGTATGAATGCAATGATATGAAAAGGCGAGCTCTTTTACATGCAGGTTCTTCCAGGTCTAGTTGGAGTTGTTACTTCTTTCCGGAAACATCCCTTGAATGCCGTCAACGTGCATTTGAACTTATGAAAAGTGAAGAGGCGCGGAGCATAGGAGTTGTGACCACAAAAGAAAATTATACGTCAAAGCATATATGGAATGGACCAACTCCTAGGTAAATCTCTCAGAACTGCATTTATGATGATATTCGATACTGAGATTCCGAATGTACTTACAGTTGTTTTGTTCTTCTAATGCTAATATATACTTCAGGAAATGGGGACTTCCATGGATTTATTTGCAACCTACGACTTATATAAATGGGAGTTTGTTGATTTCTCATAGAAAAATGGATAGAAGGTGGTGGAGAGCACAGGTACTTACTTATTTTGGTTATAGTTTCATAGGTTATCGCGGAGTTGATGAAAATAAATTGAAAACAACGTATCTACATGTTATTTGTTGTTTTCATACGTTCTTTCAATCAGTCCCCGGAGTTTTTATCTCAGTATATTCGAATAAATCAATCCATACAGACCATAATTTTGCTATTATAAATATTGTTTTCAGGCTGTACGCTACTTCATGAGGTTTCCAACTGAATACACATGCAATTTAATGAATGAGGCCCGTCACGCCGCCTTTGGAAAATTAGCTGCAAAAATGGCTCTACAAAGTCTTGATGCAGACTGGTCCAAGGTGGTTGTTAAATTTTTTACACTCTTTTTCGTATAACCAGTATTAAGAGTTAAAAGTATATACTATAAGAAAAACTACCTAATTTTACTGAGGATAGTTGTTCTTATTGTTTGATAAACACAACAGAAGTTAGTATTCATGAAATGTATATACTTCCCTTTCTTCCTTTGTCTCAGGAAAGCAGTGACAGACCAAGGTCTGAAATTGACGAATATGTATGGTCCAATCACAAGCCTTGGGTCCCTAGGCCTCTTCTAAGCATGCATGTAAGGATGGGAGACAAAGCAGTTGAAATGAAGGTTGTTGAATTTGAAGAATACATGCAGCTTGCTGATCAAATTCGGAGTCACTTTCCAAACCTTAATAGCATTTGGCTTTCTACTGAGATGCAGGTACTAGTTATCTATCCGAATTATCTGCGGTCATGGAATTTGGCATGGCTGCAGTTAAACAATTTGGACTATCGAACCAAGAATAGTCTATTAATTTGATCTTGCTCCGATGGTCTGAATCGTTTAACTGTGGCACTAATTACAAGTTTGTTATAGAGTCTAATACAGATTCTACTCTTGATTTGATTCAGCAAGTGATTGTCAAAACCAGAGAATATTCGCATTGGAACTTTCACTATACAAAGGTAGGACGGCAAGCAAGGGCTAATATGTCAATGGCGGATTATGAAGCCAGCCTGGGTAGAGAGACCAGCACTAATTATCCACTAGTTAATTTCTTAATGGCGGCTGATTCAGATTTTTTTGTTGGGGCATTGGGTTCTACTTGGTCCTTCCTTATAGATGGAATGAGAAATACTGGGGGTAAGGTAATGGCTGGATTCTTGAGTGTCAACAAGGATAGATTTTGGTAATATCTTGTAAAGTTGATCATTTGTAAATATGACAATAATATGATCGATTATTGGTTCCACCCTTTAATTTTTGCCTTGCTCCTCTGTCTTGGAATTTCATTCATAGGAGGTATCCTTCAAGAATATTGATTGATTTCTTTAGAAAAGAATATATAAAATGTAAAGAAAATTCAATAATCCACTTGGTGAAAAGAAAAAGCAACAAAGCAGATTCAAACTATCAAAATGAAAAAGAGTTACAGTAGTCAACAAATTTTACTATGCCAGTTCAAAAAATAGCCAAAACTTGATCAATGAACAATGAATACAGACCGATATACTACTCACAAAAATGCAAGATCAATAACCATAGATGCAGATACAAATATTTGTATCTACACGAAAATTAGAATGAAACCAAGTAGGCAACTAATTGAAGGCAATTTACTCCTGCTTCATTTTCACTTCACATTACAATACAGCAATTTTCATATGATGAGAGGTCTCTTTATGATCCGATCTAACAAACAGGCGAAAAACATTGCGGCGTAAAGGTCCCAGTAAATTTGTGGCATGTTCATTTAATGTGAAAAGTATAGTCAGCTGTGCACAAATACTGTCTTTACACTTTCTCTCTGGAGGCGATTATAAAAAGTAGCCATACAGACATACCACACTATTGGTTTAATTCTCCCACATCATCACTCCCCTGTTGCGCTCCATCCCCTCCTTTAGAGACTGTCTGCTTCTTATTTTTCTTACTTTTGGCTCTTTTTGCCTTCATACGACGCTTCCTCTCACTTGCATCCACCCATTTGTAGTCTGAAGGAATAATGAAAGGGTCTACTCCATCCTTATTATATCTGTGACTGAGACTATGACTATCAGAGTCACTAGATAGCACACTGCGATTTCCTTTCATCCACGAAATCCAGGATGACGACCCTTCTGATTCCTTGGATTTGGGATCCTGGAAGTAAACTGGGCTAGTGGGTGGTGTTGAAAATTCCTCTGGTGTCGTCTGATGTTCCTCAAATTTTGTAAAAGTGATAATAACCCTTATAGTAGGGACTATAGGAATAGCTACCTGCACAGCAGAAGGATAACCAGAGGCATAAGAAACGATGTCGCAACAGACAAACACTGACCGTGCATGTTTTATATAAAAATGGAAGGAAATATATAAACATAGTAACAATATGATCTTTGATTAGTTGTATGAATATTAATTTGATTATACAATGCAATGTCATACAAAAAAGACTAACAGGTATATGCAAATATATCCTATATACATCTGACTTGTTTAAAAGTGTCTCTAAAATGTTCAAAAAAGAATAAGCCAGTGGATTGGAGCATCCTTTCCATAATGCAAGTAGAAGAATTATACATATAAGGGTTGTCATGTGTATCGATGTACATTAGATTTAGAACACCCCGGTCACTTTACTCTTGCAGTGATAGAGTTTTAATATCTAGGAGCAAAGTATATAATGGGAAAAGGATAAGGCACACCACTGGAGCCTGGTGCCTTTTTGCTTTGCAATATATTGTTCTACACAGATGATGAAAAGCTAAATTTCTTTCGGTTTTAATAATTTAAACTACAAAAGGGTGACTCCATGTGTCTGCCTAATGAATCCAGATATAAGCCAGGGACATGAGAAACTTCTCATTCTTTTAACACATCTCAATGCAAATGTTCAATTAAGAAAAGATTCCAAGGAAGAAAAAAACTAGGAACCATAAATATCTTAACTATTGATGCTAAGAAGCTCGAGTCACATATTTGACTATAGAATGATAATTGTATCTCCCTATAGAAAACGATCAATATTTGGAACTAGGCTGGTGGAAATCAAAGAAATTTGTAAAAAAAAAAGTAGGGTAATGCTGTTATATTTAATTCACCAGTCAATGACTGCTTATAAAGAGATTACAAAAAATTTATAATAAATTCTCAAAGAGAATTTTAGGAAACAAATAATAGGGAAATATGCATTAACTAAAACAATCGTGTGAATTCTTCTAGAAGAAAACACATGGATTCGAACAAAATTGGTTTGCACTTGTGACAATAGAGAAAGTATCTGCCACTCATGCACTATCAAAGAAATGTAGAAATGTAAAAAACTTTCAATGAGGGGGAAGAATGGCTAGACAAACTGCAACCATCGTAAAGAATAAACACCTATATTCATCCTCATAAAGTACAAGTGTTATCACTCATTACTTATAAGTTCTTGGAAATTTTTGTTATCAATTCAATTATGCAGAATGTCACCAAAATCAATTCTTCTTTGTCAGAATCATAAATGAATGTAGCAGAGGAGCCTTGATTTAGGGACTAGTTTGATGACATTTTGCATGACTGAGACTAAATTGATTTGCATTATCATGGGACTGAGTTGATGTAAAATATATAGGGATGTCTGATGTAATGTCACTGCATTATTGAGAAACCCTAGCCTGTTTGATTTGAGGAAACATTTATTCTATTCATTTCCTGTTTTCCCCTTATAATTACAAAAATGTCACGTTATTTTCATTATAGTTTTGTACAGAAATTAGTTATAGAAAAGAACTGTTTCTCCTCAGATTTATGTACAATAAGACAATTTTGTAATTAGAAATGAAAACAGATAACAAAAACAAATAACATTTTCTGAAAGCAAACAGTCCCTTAATTGATGGAAAAATCATCTGATAACCAGAATAATGGACATTGGCAATATGTCGAGAATAAAAGTATGTGTATTCATAAACTCATTACCCTTGGCGCAGACAAGGAAATAATAGACTTGTATCTTGTTAGGATATAGAATAAAGGATAATCTAAGTAAATAAGAGTTGTTTGGGAAATTAGTCAGTAGATTAGGTTGTTAGGTTGTTGTTAAGTTCTGCTGTTATTGTGGTTATTTTTAGAAATTCTTTAAATAGCCCTGAAGTGGTAGAGGGGGGGAATAGCTTTAAATAAATGAGTTTTATGACTGGTTAATCCAGTGTGAAAGGTGAGTGCTCCTTTGAGAATACTCTGTACTTTTCTTTTCCTATTACAGTAAAATACAGAACTCTAGTATCTCTTTTGCAATATTCATTCTTTAGATTAACATTGTTCTATTCTGGAAAAAATTTCTTATTCAAACAAAGGATCCTAACATATCTAGTCAAATGTATGTAACAAATATATGAACAGAATCACAGCAAACTAGCCTTATCAGTGGCAAATATAAAAAATGAAGCAATCATGTTTATGATGGTATTTGGGTTACCTTGACGGGAAAGGTTCCTTGAGGAAGTTTAGTTGTCAAAAGTTCTCTGAGCCTCCTAATAGCCTTCACCTTGTTTGCTAAGATATCAAGTAACGGAAGAAGCTCGTCTATTTTCAAAGGGAAGTCTTGTGTCAGCCACAAGACAGGTCTTACACCCTTTTTGAACTCACTCTCACTCTTAGACTCTTTACTTGCTCCTTTCTTCTTTTTCTTTTTCAAGTTTTGATCCTTTCCTTTCTTCGAGTTCTTATCTCCATGATCCTCCTTCTGAAACTCAGGCTGAAGATTTTGTTGATCACTTGATCTCTGGTTGCTACCTTCTTGGCCCATCACTGAAAACTTCTTTGAATCCTCATGTTCATCACCACCATTCTTCAAGCTTTTCTTGTTCCATCCAAACCAGCCTTTCTTCTCTTTAACCACACCATTGCCTTCACAATTCTCATATACATTTTCACGACCATCAAATCCTTCTCCTCCTCCTCCAGGTTCTTCATCCTGACAAACACCATCAGAATTCCCCATCCTTAACGCTGAATCCAATTGTACTCGTTCCTCCGCAGTCAACACATCATCATACCCCTCCCCATTTACAAAAACCTCTTCATCATTCAAAGCACCAGGAACCCGCCTGGATTTCACACTGACCATAACATTGAGCATATCATAAACCCTAGCCTTCCAATCTCCAACAATCTCAGTCTTCTCTTGACGCCTCCAATTCAAATTCGGAACAAGCTCCGCCTGAGTAACATCAATACCCGGCCGATACATATTCGTCTGAAACATCATAGAAACCTCCCGAGCAACTTCCGCATCAGTAGGTTGCGCACCCGCTCCTTCCAAAGCATTGGTAACTTCTTTCTCCTTATGAGAAAGAGCAAGCAAAGAACCCCGTGGAAGATTAACATTACCATCCCCCAAAGTGTAACCCTCGCCAAGAAACAAAAAACTCTGATCAGCACGTTGAATACGGAATCCATCAAAACCAGCTAATGTCATATCAGCGCGAAGATTAGAACCGCGTTTCCAAATACGGTAAGTATCAGAAGGTGCAATTCTACCTATAAAAGGAATAACAGAACTCTCAAAATGGAAAGAAATCTCCATGTAAAAATCACGAATCCGAGAAGCGGAAGCAATAATCCGAGGCAATCTACGGCACCATTTCGCCCAAGCAAGAGGTTGATAATGACGCGCAATAACAAGAGCAATTGATTCCTCTCTATTACACACCGCTTCTTGTAAAGCACTCCAACCTTGTTCGTTCTGAAGACTCCAATCGGCGCCGGCAGACATCAAAATCTCGGCGGAGATTGGATCCCTAAGACGTACGGCGAGGTGGAGAGGGGTTTCCCTACCGGGGACATCACGGCGATCTATGACGGCTGATACTTTATCGGCTTGAACCTCGGCGGCGAGAGATTCGGACTCGGTGGTGACTTCGCCGGGTTTGGGAAGATTGGGGACGGCGGAAACGAGACGGCGGAGTAAAGCGTGGTCGGAGTTGGCAATTGCCACGTGGACAGGACTGTGTGCGTATTTTGATATATCTTCCATCTGAAGTGAATCTGAATTTGAATTGGTTAGTGCATTTGGTGTTTATAGGGTTTGAAGTGAAGTGAAATGGTGGTTAGATAAGGTTGTTTAGTGTTGTAGCGAAATGGAAGTTTCGGAATTTTGAGGGAAAGAGAGTACGTGAAAATGAAAGGAAATGGGAGAGTGGGGGTGTGTGGTTTAGTTTAGGGGTGAGTTGAGGGGAGATTGGATCTGAGAGAGAGTGAATGAGTGGTGAGCGAAGGGAACAAGTGAAAAGCACATGAAGGTAGCAGCGGAGTGACAGACGGGTCAGAAATGGCGTCGTCGTCTCGTCAGTCTGTCACCTTCTCGTTCTAGGAATTGGATTTGGTGCATTTATTTACTCTTTTGTCATCTCAAATCAATACTCCCTCCGTCCCAAATTATAAGTCACTTTGTCAAAAAAATTTGTCCCAAATTATAAGTCACCTTACATTCCCAATGCAATATAAATGACATCTTCCCCAATATACCCTCAAATATTTATTATTATTTATTCTTTCAACTCTTTTAATTTCTCTCTCCTATATAATTATGAGGGACATTACAGTAAAGTTATACATAATTTGTCTTTCCCATAAAGTAATAATTAAATTTCTTAATTTGTGTAAAAAGCCCAAAACGTCTTATAATTTGGGACGGAGGGAGTAGTTGGGATCATTTACAATTACATTATATTTTGCTATTATATAATTATAAATAAATATCTGATCTAAAATTAAAATATTTTACTTAAATAATCATATATCTCATCTTTAATCCCTTACATCTCATGATACCTATCTTTCAAAAAAAATCATAGAGACTCACATCTAATTAACAAAACTACTTAAAAGATTTTGAAGGACACCCGTCTAATTGGCGCGTCCACTTATATTTTATATGACGTATCAATTGATTTTTATTTCGTTCGACGATCAAAAATAGATGTTTTAATTTTACAAATGAATGAAAAATGATGAGCGATAAATGATTATCGATTTTGAATGGTGATTCTGATCTCCTTTACGGCGGCATAAGTGGATTTAAATGGTTAGCACTCCAACGTCCAAGTTAATTTAAGATTCAAGATGAGTATAGTGAAATTGGAGAAAAGAGATTATCTACATGCCCATGGCATGTGAATTATTTTAAATGTTTGGTCAAGTATAGTGGAGTTGAGATGGATTGAGCTTTGGTTAATTGGTCATTTGGTCGATCTAGAACAATTTCTCCCAAGGCTTTGTCGAGCACTGAAGGAGTCTGGGAAAGCCTTAAGTATCATTGATCAACCTTGTCTTTAGTATGGTGTAAATTAAATTGGATCTCTTGAGAATAGAAGTAATAGGGAACACGTGCATTTAATGCGGTTTCATCTTTGAGACACTTCGTCATCCATTCTTGACATGTGCGATGACATGATCAACTAGGGTGTGACGCAATTCATAAAGTGCTTAACTGCACTTTAGTTTAGCTTAACTGTTATTGCTTATAAAGAGGGTGAGTTGAATATTTGAAAGTTTTCGCAACCTTTTTGCTTTTCAAGCTTTCAGTTACTTTTCTAGAGAAACGTCTTTGTCTCTTCTTTTTTTCTTGAGAACATCACCTGAAGTGATTCAAAGTTCCGTTTAAAGATTTTGCCTTTTTATTCTTCTTCGGTTTCATCAATCTTTCATAACCAAGTACTCTTCTAACTCAAACTTTATTTTTATCATTTATTATTTTAGGTCAGGGTGAATGATAATACAGTTGATTTAATGAGCGACTATGAAGTTTAAACTCCATTTACTTCTACAACGGGGATATCCCTAGATTCTCATCTTCTTTTTTTGGTAGCAATCATTTAGAATCAGAAGTTGTTATCTTATTTGATGATTCTGACTCAGAAATGGCATCCGAGAACTTCTCTAAGGAAGAAACTTCTTTTAGATCGTCAGACACCCTTGTATTAAATGTTGGTGGAAGAATAAATTGCATCAAGATCCTTATGCCCCCTCGCATATTGTTGGAGGAGGGTACGAGCCAATATGAAAATGAGGGACCTTGGTAGATATTTGTATTCAAGTTTGTCTACGAATTGTTGGTTGTGAGTCGAGCGATGCTGAGGTGTTGGAGCACTTGAATCTTCGAAGCCAGACAAATTTATCAGAGTATGATTGGGTAGATGCAAAGGTAGCATGCATTGCATTGGCTCTGAGCACTAAGGTCGCTATTAGTAAGGCTGACATTATGTCGGCGATCCTTCAGAGTGGTTAGTCCTTCTGGTGGCAGAGGAGAATATGATTCTTTCTATGATTGTACGGTCCTATTTCGCGAGTGTTTGTTTACAAGAATGTGACTTTAGTTGTCTTTTCCTGAATTTAAAGTAGTTGTCCTAAAACATTTAAAAGTTGATCCCTCCCAGCTTCATATGGGGTCATGGGCATACATAAAATTCTTCCAACTGTATGCCAAGCACAAATCTCATAATCCACCTCTTAGCTTATTTTTTTTATCTTTTCCCATCTAAGGGGTACTTCCCCAGACAATTTTCGTGATCAGGGACTTATATTATTCTTCATCTGGTTAATCTTTGGTTTGATTCATTTATTTAGAACTAGGGCAATTTTCTTGGATGTTTCGTATTGGTGAATCCCCTCACTCCTATAGCTCAATTTGTTTTTTGTTATATCTCTGCGAATTCCCCTCGCTACTATCA
Organism: Lathyrus tuberosus; assembly: GCA_022829125.1. Taxonomy (NCBI): domain Eukaryota; kingdom Viridiplantae; phylum Streptophyta; class Magnoliopsida; order Fabales; family Fabaceae; genus Lathyrus; species Lathyrus tuberosus. The sequence goes on from JALAZF010000031.1 coordinate 16,711,271, forward strand.
CTTTTCGTATCCAAAATATTGGTCCAAGCTCTACTTTAACTAGTTTACTCACTCTTATTGTACCAAGTTGATCTCTCTCTCTCTCTCTCTCTCTCCCCCCGAAACGAGGTGACAATGAATAAGAAAATGGAATATTGGTTTTAGAGACTTGGTTATGAAGAAAGGCTCGGCCCTAGTGAGGTGCCCCTACCCAAGTGTGGAAAAGGAGGATCGATACTCATGCTATCTTGAGTGCAATTGATTTTGAGGAAAAGAGGGAAATCTTTGGTAAGAACAGAATCTTCGTGATTTTTTTTACATGCATGATTGTGTTTGGTAGATAGCATAGACAAAGTAAGGAAGTTAAATATGTTCTATCGCCTGGAAAATGCCCAAGATATTCGGGTTACGGTGAATACTGGTACTTTAGAATTTGGCCCCTCTTCTTTGGTAGCTACCACCCCGACTCCGACACTTTCTCCTACCCCGGCTATAAAAGCTTCAGTTTATCTGCTCAAGGTGGACCATCTTATGGATGTCGCGACCACTTTGACAGTAGGGGAACCAGCTTCACCTCTGATTTCAACAAAAAAGGCTCAGGAGGAGGAACATCCATCTCCCTGGACTGGTGCCTATTTTAAACGGACATGTGTCACTGAGGAAGATCCTTTTGGGAAAGAGACCCCTTTTTATAAAAATATCGGATATTTTCTCTTCTCGAATTCACGCATTTCTAAGGAGGTTGTGGTTGTTATCTCAATGTCATATTTATCCTTTGTTCAGAATCTTCCCGAATGGGATAAAATATAAATGGTTTTTGAGTTTGCTCACAACATGTTCAAAGTTGCTTCTATCTTTTCTCTCATTTATGCTAGATGGGGTAATGTTTTAGCCTCGGGTAGTCCCTTCAAGGAAAGGGATACTTGGAAGGGAATGACGAAGCTATGGAACTTAAATATGTAGACTTTCAGAAGGAGTTTTTTGTGTTTCAGGAGAATGTTAATCCCGCTAACTCTTTGCAAGAGGCAGCGACAATACATGGTTCTGCTTCTTCCTTGGCGACTCGTGTGACCGAGTTGAAAGATGCCCTTAAAGATGCAGATGAGTGATATAAGATTGCTTATGCTTCAGTTGAAGAAAAGTCTCGCCAAGTGGAAAACTACCAGAAAGAAGTATAAGCCTTGAAAGCTCTACAAGACTAGGTGGTTGGCCTGAGGCAGGCGCCTAATAAGGCTCTTGAGCATATTATAAAGTATGCACACTGAGTCTGAGAATAAGTTATTGAGCAGACAAGGAACTTATGTATTGATTTTGTGAATTCTGTCGAGGTGTTGGACCAATGTGATTTGTTTAAGTCATTTCAGAATCGCAAAAATGTGTTAAGTCCGTATCGCATACGCAATTGGCCATATGGTTTGCTTTAAGCCATATCAGAATCGCATAAATGCGCTAAGTCCGTATTAGAAATGTATTCATACATTTCATCTTTGCTCTACTTTTTCTGGGCATTCAAGCAGAAAATGACAAAGAAGCACACAACAATGGGAGAAATAGAGGCTGTGTTAGCTAGGAGATTTCGACCAAACATAGGGAATGAAGAAATGGTGAAATAGCCAAGCAAGCAGTTCGACGCTAGGATAAAGAATGGTGAGGAGACTAAAGGTTGGGTCGACACAGTTGAAAGGTGCGTCGGAAGGAGACACAGAAGTGAGGCTGTCGAAGGGTGTCAATTGGTGGCCCATGAAGCCAACACAAAGCTGATAAGTTTTTGGGCGGGAAAACTTGAAAGCCAAGAATGTGGGAAGTTAGAAAGATAGTGGGGTGACACGTGTCACAACCAGGGCCAATCTTGGGAGACGAACAATTATTTTTCCATCCTATTTAAAGCAATAGTTATTTCCATTTTAGAGGTCGCATTTGTAACATTGCAAAAAGGAAAACACTCAAAGTACCAAGCGTTAATTGAAACGAGTTTACTCCCGCAGAAATGTATGATAGCGTCCACACTTTTTATTTTAATGCAATTTATATGATCAAAGTTTAAGTTATCTTGTCATTTACTTGTCAGTTTTTTCACTTTTTGTTTATTCATCAATTCGCATCCCTTTTATCTTTACAAGTTTCTTACAACTCTTCTAAACTAAAAGCCATCATATCAACAAGATTTACACTTCATCCAAATTGTTCTGGGATTCTATGGCCGATCCCGCGAGTAAACCTGCGATAGGAGGCCAGCGGTTGTTCGCGCGAGAATCGCGTGCGAACAAATTGGCGCGCCCAGTGGGACCCGTTTTCAGTTGAGTGTATGCATTTACGTAGTGGTAAGATGGTGACACCACATCCGAACGAAGAACCGTCTTCGGCGGAAAGTATAGTTGTAACTCAAACAACTGACGTTGGCTCTGGGACTGTGTCTGCGGTTTCGACCGCCCACAGTGGGCCAACCGCGACACTAGTCGATCTGAACCAAGGCTGATGATGACAGGGACGACAGGGCAGCATTTGCTTAGTTTCACAATGCCCATCCCTCGATCTTTTGGGATGCCGACAGAGTTCATGTCGAGTCTATATTCTAGTGGTCCGGTGTTTGGGGAAAGTTTGTCTCCAGTTTTCTTACCATACTAAGGCTTAGGGCCTTTGGTAAACCAAGTTACTCGACCCCCAGGTTTTAGTCTGTTATCCCAATCAATACCAACGTTCACTTCAAGTTCCGTCGCGGTCATGAGACAGTAGATGGATGAGAGTAATCACGAAATGGTTCATATGTTGACTCAGCAAATGGGCACCATATTGAGACCATTAATACAAGATTTAACCTAGAGTTACCAACAATTGGCAACTCAGATGACACGGATAGGTGACTTCCTAGGCGCTCCTAGGACACCGGGTCGACAGACTCCTCTGCCTCGACCGGAGACACCAGTTCGTCAGAATGAAGTCTTCGATGAGATAATTGACCAAAGTTTGAACAAACCTCTGGAGTGGCCCAAAAGCCTCCCGTTGTGATGGTTCATAGGAACCAAGATCCAGACTATGTGGTCAGACAAGTTCGACACGATGCCCTGGCTGGAGAACCAAACTTGGAAGCCATGGTCGAACGTATCATGGTCCGAAATAGGGCAAATCCAGGCCTTCGACAGCCAACGTACACGTCCCCACTACCGGATTTTGTCTTACAAATAGAATTACCTAGAGGTTGGAAAGTGCCAAAGTTCACCAAGTGTCGCTCCCAGGATTTTCATCCAGGTACAAACGCGAGAGTGGCGCGATAAACAGAGTCGCCAGCCGTGTAAATTTATCCCAAGAGAGGGAAAGGGAACACTGCACAAACCTGAGGAAGAGGGAAAGGAATGGTCATCGCAACCATAGCCTGGGTTCGGGAGTCGGTTACGCGAGGGGAAGGTACTAGCACCCCACGCGTCCATCGTACTCGATGGGATCCATGCTTGTTGTATATTCTAAGGGTGAGTTATCCTAAAATCTATGGCTGCACTAAAACGGGGAAGGGAAAGACAAAGACAGACTCGGTAGGACGTCGTCGCCCTAGGCCTACGTACCCCCTTTGTGCAATGGGGAATTCAGAGTCAACGTAGTTCGGACCAAGTTCTTTTTGTGTTTTTTATGAGCGACGTTAAGTTCGCGTCCGGCAGTTAGGGTCGATGCCTGTTTGCGACTCAGACGGAAAGTAACGTGCCCTTTTTGAAAATAGCCTTTAGTTTGACAATCCCACAGGATAAAAATGATTTGAAGTTTGTTTGTATTTTTTAGGACAGAAGTGACTTGAGTTAGTTCATAACTCAACTTGAACCAAAGTCTATGACACGGGAACGAATGCGTCGCATGGTCGTCCCCAATGGGACGTATGCTCAACACTCTAGAAGAGAGAAGGGAGACCCCTCAATCTTCATTTCCTATGTTTAAGGCTTGTGTGCAAGGCAAGTTGACCTTATTAAGTATCTTAGAAATTGTTATGAGATGAGAAGAGGGACTCAAAAGAAAAGAAAAAGATTACGGGGAAAAATCTATCCTAATGTTATCATGCAAAGATGGCCCTAAAGGGAGGTTTGGAGGGAGACTATCCTATGGAATTTAGTCCTAATGTTATCATGCAAAGGATTGAAAGCCTAATGTCTTTCCTACCCCTAACTTAATCAGAAATTAAGTTAGGCTAGGGAACCCTAAGGCGATCATGCCATCAGACAAGTAAACACAAGATGAATCAATCACAAAACGAACTAAAAACAAACGAAAGAATAAACAGTGTTAGTCAACAACAATGTCACACAATCAAAGTAAAAAGGGGGGAGCTTTAGCCAAGGGGTCATATCAACCGAGGCAAACAAGCTAGCTATGGGAAATAGGGGTACTCACCCAATGGTATCGAGAACCATGGAGAGTAGAGTAAGGGGATGTGATTAAGATCACATAAGCATCAACATCGGTCAATGCGAGCTATAGACAAGGCGTGGGGGTCTGATTGCGAAACCCTTCTTCCACTTGACGGACTCGATAACAAGAGTAAGTTATGTTCAAAGCTTCAATCATGTAATGAGAACTAAGAACGACTCGACTAGAATAACGGGGGTCGATTGCGAACCCTACCTTCCGTCAATTGCCTTCTTGGAGGTCTTACAAGGGGATACGGGAGTGGGATGCCTCTTTGGAGGTCTTTAGGCACAATATTAAACAAGCACAATCATGGCCTCACTTGAGGACTTTCCAGCATTGCCGGCCAAGTGGCACGGACTCCCAATCCTACTTCTCATGGCATCAAAAGAAAAAATGTGGAAAGAGAGTAAATCGGTTCAAGAAATCATACCCAACGGATAACAATCCGTAAATAGCAACGCAAGCGGAACAAGAAACCCGGAGAGCAAGCTGCATGAAAACACAAGTCAGACAACCACGCATGCACTACATAATGCATCTCCTAGCATGAGATAAAATCCATCGCATCAGAAGCAAAGTTGTATTCCACAAATAAAGTGAAATACCGAGCGAATAACCACCGCCGGAATCTTAGCAGAAACCTTGCACAATCTCAACAAACATGTTAGAAACCACAAGGAGATGCAACTGGAAGTTGCACCCATGCATCATAACTCAAAATCAAGCACAATGATAAGCATACGAGTAATGAGCATGCATCGGAAGACAAAGTCTCAAAACGGGGCAGCACCGCCACAACGTCATAAAATGCACGCAAAGTCGATCCGGAAAAGAGCGAAATCAATCACAATAATAGTGTATGAGCAAGTAAGCACAAGTGCACATCAAATACAAGTCAACATGCAAAGTTCGTACGAAACAGAACTTAAAAACGTCAAATCGGAAAAAACGCGTCAAAAATCATCGACTCAGAATTGGACGAAAATCGCATGGAGGCTTGCAAATGTGCCAACGGATTCAAATATGCAATCGGTTCGAATTAAATCAAAGCAGAAGTGTGACTTTCAAAACCGGGGCAGAACCGAAACCACATGAAAAAAGTGTCTGAAATTGAATAAAAATCACACCGGGTGTCACAAAATAAGCTAACAAGCTCAAATAACCGATTATCCGAAGCTAAATCACACCGGAACATCAACTTACCATCACGGGGCAGCAGCTACGCATGTCAGAAAAGTCGAAAGAAAATGCACAGAAAGTGGTGTCAAACTTACCAAAGTATGCTAGCAACCTCACATAATCAATGCACACAAATTAAATCGGAACTTAAAGCCCATTTGTGAACTCCGGGCAGCAATGTATACATATCGGCATTCGTCCAAAAAGTGATTTGAAATCATGGTTTTAAAGTGTGGATATCGAACACCGACACGTAACAACACAAGTGAAGTTCACAAACGTGAAGCAACACTCGAAATCACACCGGTAGCACGGTTTCAAGCAATTATTCAAGTGTCGGCATAAACAAATATCAACTTGAAATAGACATCGACACAAGAATTAGAATCCGGAATTCACACATATTCACCAATTAAGCATTTGAAACAAACTTCGATACCAAAATAGTGTGCAAATGGTCAATTAACGTAACTCAAAAGTAAGCTCGACACACACATCGACACCACAAAATATTCATCCGGAACCAAAATCAATACAAGATTAGTAAACAAAATGTGAATTAAAGTAACTTCGACATAAAGCTCGACACATCATAATTCACCAATAACACAATTATTCCATCGGAATCAAAGTTCGACGCAATTATCAAACTCAACACAACAATTAGTATCTGGATTGTCAACTCACATGAATCAACAATTATTTAACCAATTCCGGATTTCAACATTATTCAATTCAAAAATCAAAGTTATATCACGATTATACTAATCAAAATCTTGATTCACGATCAATTCAACAAAATTCACCTCTTAGGCATTTTATCAAACACCTAGACTACAACACTTAGTGCAACAATATCTCAACCTCGAATCAATATCAATTCACCAAATTAAGCAATCAAATCACAAGAATTATGAAAAGGATTCAAAGAATTACCTAGATCAAAGGTTGGAGGAGAGATCACAAGGGAGATCGGAGGAAAAATTATGCAAAAACGGAGGGAGATGGTGCTCTATAGTCCGCGGCGGAGGGAGAGAGTATCGCCGACGGTTGGCGGCGGTCCGAGGGGAGGAGGCAGCGGCGGCTTCGTGAGCGGAGGGAGATCGCGAGTGAGAGAATCGGTCTTTGGGGTTTTTTGTGATTTGCTTTGAGAAATTGATGAATATTGATGAAGAACTCAAGAACAAATGAGAGAATGTGAGTTTTTGGTTTTTTGATCTTGTGAGAGTTGAGAGAAAAATTTGGGAGAGTTTTTTGGTGTTTGTGAGAATGAGTGAAATTGGAGAGAAATGAGAGATAATTTGAATATATAGTGTGGTCTAAAATGAAGGGCAAAAGGTAGAATTTTGACTTAAGTGAAAATAACACCGTCTTCGGCAAGAAATTTCGACTCTGAGCCTTCCACAACATCGTCCGCCTCTGAATCGCGGTTGCAACGCATAAAGAACGGACGTCATACGATCAAAATCGAGTGTGATCGATATGTTTAAGCTGCAAGACGTCATTGAATAAGTTGTTTTTTCAGCTTATTTGGTGTCCGGTACTCGAAAACGTGACGAGGTCAACCTCTTCGGAGCATAATATCGACTAGACTTTGCCAGCAAAGTTGTAGATCTATGAGTGAGTGACCTCGTGTCAAAAGATGAGCGCGGTCGGACAAAAAACGAGTGAGATATGAATTTTCCCGTGAAACAACTTTCAGCATTTTTCTTCGGTTCAGCACTTCCGTTTTGCGAAATAAACCAAAACGATGATCGTCGGAGCATCGTTCGAACTCGAGCTTGTCTTCAATATTAAAGATCACAAAATTTGTGAACCGTAGCTTCGAGAACGGACACAATCCGATAAAAATTGACCGAGTTATGAATTTTCCAATATCTGATAGACAACGAATTGTTCCAAAGAATTCTTCCAGTAATTCGCACTTTCGGGATTCTTCCGCTTGGACCTGACTCATACTGAACTTACGTCACGAAGATGGCATCGAAACGGAATTTTAGGCACCGAAACGGCATCAATCCGATAAACGAGCTGAGAGTTATGAATTTTTTAGTGTCCGAAATACACCGGTTCAGCACTATTTTTCACTGTTTTTTGCACTGTATCGACATTGAAAACTCGCGTGTTCGGAGATCTTCCTCAAAGAATCAGCCCTCGGTCCAAACACAAAAGTTGCAGATAATTTCAATATGGAATTTTTTGGCATAGAAATATCTCAGAAATGATGATCCAATCAGAAGTTAAGCTCTTTTGAATACCACTGACACAATTATCCAGCGAAACCGAAATTCCAGAAACAAATAATTCCCAACACTTTCCTTGATGAATTGACTTCCGAGCCGAACATAAAAGTTGTAGAAAATACCAAGACGGTTCTAACCGTTGAATATCCAGCCAAAACGAGTTCCAGAGCAAGAGTTATGAATTTTACAAATTTGCACAGCAAACTGATTTTCTGCTCTAACTGTTCTGAATCGGCTGAAAACTTCAACTTCCTCTGAGATTCTTGACATGAAAAATTATGTTTGATAAGAGCTTTGCTGACCCGTTGATTACGTAACCCGGAGAAATACTTTGCGCATATCTCGAGTGAAGAAATAAACGTCTGTTGCAACCTGACGATGCTTGAACAGAGAACCTTGATCCCATAACCACAAAGCCAAATGATATGCATGTATGTACCCGATGACCTAGCTAAAATGCAAATGAAGCATAAGCCACTTGAGTTAGAAAAGTGAAGGCAAATTTTGGGGTGCTACAGCTGCCCCTATTCAATAAACTTGGTCCTGAAGGTATGATACCGATGGCTTTCAGACATTCCAAGACACACGGGGATTGAATACCGAAAGAACCCTTGAAATTTGCAAATGGTGGGGATAGCGAAACGGAGCGTGCTGAAAAATAAGGAGTATGACCTCAACCATACCCACAAAGATAAGACGAATACGACCTCAATCGTACCCACAAAGGAAGACTGACCTCAATCACTCTACCCACAAGGAAAATATGAATACGACCTCAATTGCACCCACAAAACGAATACGACCTCAATCGTACCCGCAAAGGAAGACTGACCTCAATCACTCTACCCACAAAGAAAAGGACGAATACGACCTCAATCGTACCCACAAAGGAAGACTGACCTCAATCACTCTACCCACCAAGAAAAAATGAATACGACCTCAATCGCACCCACAAAACGAATACAACCTCAATTGTACCCGCAAAGGAAGACTGACCTCAATCACTCTACCCACCAAGAAAAAATGAATACGACCTCAATCGCACCCACAAAACGAATACAACCTCAATTGTACCCGCAAAGGAAGACTGACCTCGATCACTCTACCCACAAAGAAAACATGAATACGACCTCAATCGCACCCACAAAACGAATACAACCTCAATTGTACCCGCAAAGGAAGACTGGCCTCAATCACTCTACCCACAAAGAAAACATGAATACGACCTCAATCGCACCCACAAAACGAATACAACCTCGACTGTACCCGCAAAGGAAGACTGACCTCAATCACTCTACCCACAAAGAAAACATGAATACGACCTCAATCGCACCCACAAAACAAATACAACCTCAATTGTACCCGCAAAGGAAGACTGACCTCAATCACTCTACCCACAAAGAAAACATGAATACGACCTCAATCGCACCCACAAAACGAATACAACCTCGATTGTACCCGCAAAGGAAGACTGACCTCAATCACTCTACCCACAAAGAAAACATGAATACGACCTCAATCGCACCCACAAAACGAATACAACCTCGATTGTATCCGTAAAGGATAACCAACATAAAGTGGACTTCGCCGGGGATAACGTGAAACAAAACTTCTGGTATAAACCACCCCTACTGAGAAAGGGAAACTGGCAAACAAAATATGTCAAGCGAGAACTGACTACCAGGAGAGAACTGGATTTCACAAAAGAGAAAGGCCAAACAAAGGCAAACTTCTACCGGACTCACGATCCACAGATAAGATGACTCCGCTGGAGAAAGGAGAAGTCTAAATGAAAGACTCTGTCGGGGAGTACAAGCATGAGGAACGCATCCCTCCAAAATCTCCTGAGTTATGCCATCTCTGCTGGGAAAGAGAACTGGCAAGGAAAGCATCAAATCTGGCTTATGCTTCAAATGTAAATGTTTGAATTTTGCCGTAATGCTCTACACGAAGTGGAAATGCTACGCGTTTTGAGGATGCAATGCCAATGCTTATGATATGCAAAAGGGGTCCCTCCAGCAAAATAAATGTTGGAGAGAAAAGACCAATTCAGCTGGGTATGACAAAAATAAATTGTCCTCTGAATCCAAGAACTCTGCTGAGAAGGATCGCGCTGACCGACCCTTTGGCTCAACAACTTCTACTGGGGATGAAATCCCAAAAGAAACATCCACACTACCGGGGGTTACACCTGCCCTGAACCTGAGACTCCTCCTCTGCTGGGGGAGTTGAGAATGAATGCCAATAACGGAACCGGAAGTCTGTTACTGAGGATTGCCAATAACAGATGGGCTTAGGACCTGTTGGGGGATGCCAGCCCATAATACCATCCTGCTTGGGGAAAACAATCCATAATACCATCCTGCTTGGGGATACTGCTGATCTTAGCCTGCTGATGGGGAGAATGACTTTACTCCCACCTTGCTGGGGACTAGAATATGACATTGTCGGCGAAAGTACGCTTCCTGACTGGATGGGGAAAGTGAACACCCTGATTCTGTGGGGAAATAACATCTTGATCCAGAGAAAATACTTTCCAGGTCTTCTGCTGGGGAAAGTCTGCTCTGCTGAGGAAAGTGCAATCTCAATGCTGGGGAGAGCAACCCTGCTGGGGAAGTACGATCCTATTGCCACTCAACCTGACCTGTCTCTATGTTTATAAACGGCCCTTTGAACTCTCCACTTGCCCCAGACCACCAGGTCTAATGGAAGAAATCATCCCAAGAGGATTTTACAGAAGACCGAGCGTTCGCACTGTCCTAGGGTCTCCAAACTCTTGGAGAGATTTATCAAATCTTGACATAACTGCCCCAGATTTCATAATCCATGAAGTACATCACCTCGAAAGGATTTGTAATGACTCGAAAATACTCTGTCCCAGCATTCTGAACTTTGAAGAGGTGTTTTCAATTAACCATTTTCAAGAGTAGACAATTTCTCACGCTCTAGAGGTGGCCTGCCCCAATCCTTGAAGGAGATTTTCCTATGACTGATCTTACCGAGATTTGTAAAATCGACCTGATTGCCCCTGTTTGGCTGCTTTAAGGAGAATCTTCAGCGCGACTACTCCAGATTAGCTGCATCTTATCACCATTTAATGGGAACCCCCCAAGCTGCGCACAGTCTCTTAGCCACATACCCCTTGACATGATTGTCCTTCGGAGTTTTCACCATCTCAACTTGGCGTGATCGAGCTTCTCGACTGTCGTTCATCGTGTAAGCTTCTTTGATATCAAACACATGCAAGCAGAAAATGTTTATTATGAGAATGACAATTCTAATGCAACACTCATGTTAACCTTGAAGTTTTATTGAAAATGCGTCGCCAAGCCTTGTGAACGAATCACTAGCTGGGATGCGACCTTGATTTTTGAATGGAAAACAATGCGCACATGCAATACCAACAAATCTTATTAGCACAACTCATAGGAGCCAGGAACGTTATCCTGTTGAAGTACGCTTTCGGAATAAACCCTGTTTCAATTAGGACTTTTAAGGGTTGTAACGTGGTCTGGTTCACGGTTTCAGAAAAAGGATTTATGTCTCAAAATTTATCGGTGTCCACCCACTCTTCGTGATGTTCTCCAATCCTATGTTCAGTTAATCTGACCCAAACGCTCATCTCTCAAAAGGTTTATGATCTTTAAGGAACCTATGCCACTAATGGTTTGGCACCTAAGGGAGTTTTGGAATGACAATCACCCCTTTTTATCTTTTGTGTCTGTAATCACACGAATTTGTTCTTATCGAGGCTTTTTTTTTGTAATCCTTTTCGCTTTTCGCTTTTTCTTTCTTTTGCCCCTTTTTTTATCCCTAATTTTTGCCTGGACTGACTCTTTTGAGATTTTCGATTTTGAAGTCCAGCGGAATGCCCTATCTTTTGCCTAAGTCGCTTATTTTCAAGTTTCGACTTAGCTGGCTTTCCTTTTTTTTATTCCCCTTTTTTGAACTAAGCGTGTGACACTGGCTGTCTTACTTGCTTGAAAGGGTTGTGACTGCCTCACTCCTTGATTGTTGATGGATAACCATTGTGGTTTCACATCTCTTGACCTCTTGACAGTGGGATAGAAGGTAATGGATCCTCAGATGCACACTCTCCTTGAAATTTGAACGCTCGGTCAAACTAACTGACGCCTACCCTGCCCCTGGGTTAAGTATGAGGGTTTTTTCGTACGAAAGAAGCTCCTACTTCAAGGCTCAAAGGGGTTAACGAGGGTCTATCTCCTTATCTCTCCAGTGTTTGTGAATTGGAAACAATGCCTGTACATCCTTAACAGGGTTTTATCCAAAAGCGTACCATTAGAAATCTGCGCTCTTATTTTGTCATCCTCCCTCAAGAGTTCTAAACAAGAAAATTGGTATTGCAGTGCATATAAACATTTAAGAGTGAACACGAATGGATTACTTCAAGAAAAACATGCTCATTGTATTATGATTGTCATTCAATAAACAAACAAGTTTATGCATACAATGCTTTAACAAGAAATGAAAAACTATAAATGAAAATGCAGTAAAGAAACTGAAGATCGCCATCGTTGAGGAGACTCGGCTTAGTCTGGACTTATTATTTCTGATGACGCTCTTGCAATCCGATGCTTACTCTGACAAAGAAGCTTCAATCCAAAGGGGTACCATCTGGCGTGATGACCTTCGAGTCGATCAAGTCTTGCACCTTGTGCTGGAATACATTACACTTATCAATTGTATGCCCAAACGTTCCCGAGTGGAACTCGCACCTAGCAGTCATGTCATAATCCAGAGGAATAGGGTACGGTACCGGCGTGGTACTCCTCGTTTGGATCAGAGAGTCCTTGAGCAGATGAGCAAGCAACTGGCTATAAGGGATAGGAATAGGATCAAATTCCTTCTTAGGCCTTCTTGGTCTCGGTTGCCCCTGCTGTTGATAACTCTACTGTCGATGCTGATTTGGGCACCCCACCTGCGCTTGCACTTTCCTTTCCACATTTGGCTGAGGCACAAATAAAGGTTATTGACGTAGAGCTTCTGCAGCAAAAGGTTGTGGAGAAAGTCCATGACCTGAGGTGGATCCTGCAAAGAGCGGAGGAGTCTTCACTTCTTTTGCAACGATTGGGGTAAAATCACCTTGTATACTCACGCCGCCCGACGTGAATTCAATTGCCCCTGCATCAATCAAATCCTGGACTTGGTGCTGAAAGGCCCTACACTTCTCCACAGTATGCCCTTGTGCCCCAGAATGGAAATTACAATGGGCTCGTGCATTGTAGCCTGGTGGGGGATTACCAGTGAGAGGAGCCAAAGTCCTTTTCTGTACCAGTTGCAACTGAAGGAGATGCTGCAATAACTGAGAATATGGCATAGGGAGCGGGTGAAAAACTCTTTCAGACTGCTTTGGTCTCTGTGCACCCTTTTTATTCTTAGGCTTATCTTGGGAGATAAGACCTGGTTGCTGTTGGGAAAGTTCTGGAACTTCAGCTTGTGGAAGAGATTCAAGAGGCAATCCACGATTTAGATCAAATTCCAAAGAGATGGGAGGGGTAAGGACCTCTGTCGCGGAAGCGTGTACATGATTGTTTTCCTTCTTTAACACTGTTTTCAAAATATCCATGACCAAACCCATCTGAGTCTTCATCTGATTGACCTCCTCCCTCAGCATCTTCTGGTATTGCATAAGAGTTTGCATATTCCCCATAAGTTGCCCCATCTGAACCTTCATTTCAAGCATCTTCGCACTTAGTTGTTCCATGGTTATCCTCTGGTTATCACAGACTGAGTAGAATACCGATGAACTGGCTGATCAATCCTGTACTGCGGAGGAGAGCAAAATAAGAACACCAGAGATAAATACCTGTCATGCAAAATGATTATGCAAAATGATTATGAATATGCAAATGCAAATGAACATGTTTGAATATCCGCAGGGCGATCCACCCCTTGAGTCCAGTTTAACAACAAGATAGAACGGAACTTCTGCTCATATATTAAGAAAACCAGAGGAAAACCAAATGTCAACAATCACAAATCCAAGATAACAAGTCTGAACACAATAATCATAGATCCCAACCAACAAGCCTGGCGGTGGTCCAAATAATGAAAATAGAAAACTACGGCATGTCATCAAAGTCCACAAGTGTTAATCCCCTCATCCATTATGCTTTTTGCTCCAGTCTTGAATTTCTTTGAACAACTTTTTGGTGTCGGGATGCTTCGGTCTCTGAATTAGTTCTTGAATGAGAACACCTCTCCTATGCATGACCCCTTCCAAGTATCGGTAATGCAACTCCCAAGCGTCTTCTCCAGAAACATTATCCATGCTAGGACTCTCATTTCTAGATCTCTTCACTTCAACTCGGATATTAAGTTCCTCTATGGAGGTTATGGCTTCATCGAGTCGACCCTCAACTGCTTGTCTCTGGAATACCCCTGATAGGATCTCAGAGTCTTTCTTCTAGAGCTTCAACTTCAATTGATCAATCTGAGCTAGATAATCGTCTTCCTTTCGCTTATTCTCAGCCATTGCAGTGTCTCGGTGAGCATTGAACCTGTGAATTTTCAACAAAGCCTTGTCCAATTCCTCCTTCTTAGACTCGAGAACCTTACTGATACCGTCTAGAGCTTGCTTCATCCTTTGTCAGACTGCGACCTTGTCAGCTAGCTCCTTTTCTACCTTAGCGAGAAGCTCTGTCTTCAACTTGGCGATATGAACAACTTCACCCCGCTCATGTTTCAACTGATAAATCTCTCTTTGTAGCTCACTGTTTTCTTCTCGCAGCTTTTCCTTTTCAGCCCACAACCTGTTAAACTTCTCTATCTCAACTGTGGTAGGAGGCTCAATCAGCAAGGGGTAAGATGGTGGTTCTTTGGCGAATGGCAAAAGCTCCTCCTCTACCCTTTTTTGAATCCAATCTTCATACGTAAGAAATGTTATGTTATTGCTCTTCCCAAAAGAAATCTTCCCCTTCTTATGACGATCTCCCCAAGTATTTGCAGCTTCTTTTAACAGTTCTGGATTGATTTCCCCACTCAGATATAAAGATTCTTAGACCTCCTCATCTTTTAGTGGCTCTTTCAAGGCATACCCGAATTGCCTAATAGCAAGAATAAGGTTGTAGTTAATTTCCCCTTCCCTTCCTATTAGAGGCACATTTGGGAGACCTCCACAACTAATCATGATATCTTGGCCCAACAAGTCACGGTTAACCCAAATTAGATTATTTGCCCTCAAGCCCATCAATCTTTTGGACCACTCCAAAGTTCCTTGAGTATCTACAAATGCCCCAGATTCGGGAAGACGATCAGCCAACCATTTGTAGAAGATTGGCGCACAAAAATAAAGGGGTCCTCCCCTCCTATTCTCATTCTTATAATGCACTGAATAATACAGATCTACAAGCAAAGTAGGTACCGGATTCTTCATGGTAAATATCCGGACAGCGTGCATGTCCACAAAATCCTTCATATTTGGAAACAACACCGTTCCATAGACACACACAGCCAAGATGGCGTTGAAAACTGACCAACATCTAGCCTTAGCATACACAGCAGCCTGTTCTACCAAAAATTTCACATGAAAGCCTTTACACCCTCCCTTACTGGCAATGTTATTTTTCAACAAAGATGGATCCAAATGCAAAGCCTCGGAAACCTTTTCCAAATCAGCAAGTTCTTCAGAAGGATAGAAAGAAGCTTCTTCTTTAATGGCAACATCCAGAATGAGAGAAAATTCCTCCAATGTCGGAGCCAAAAGATAATCAGTGAATAGAAAATAACGCAGGTGAGGGTCATAGAATTGCACCAGAGTGTGCAAAGCCCTATACTCGTATTCAGTGATGTTGCGAGCAAAATTCAGAATTCTTCCATACTCTCCTCTAAAGTCAGCCAATACCCCAGGTTCTGCCATGGACACAATCTTGTGAATAGTATCTAGAAAAAGTGATGGGAACTTGTACACTATGATGTTCTTTCTCTTCTCAGTACTAATCCTTAATAGTCTTCAAAAACCAGAATCAAAGTTAGGATGCAACCCTGCAAATGAACAAACATGTTAGGATGCAGAATGATGATGCAAATGCACACATGGGATCAAGGATGCCACATAGACTGAACAACTGCTGCACTGAACAACTGTATAATCTCAAAGGTCTGCCCAAATACCCAGAATACCAGAATAACCATAGTACCACACTGATAAATCTGCTGATCAGAAAACCGGGTATGTTAAAGGTCAAGGTTACCTGCAAACCTGTAAACACCCTGCCCTCTCACATGTGGGTACTAGAAAGTCGAGGATCCTCAATATCACGGGCTCTCAGGTCGAGAAATGATGATACGTTCACCATTTCTGGTTTGGCATCATCACCAATCGAGAAGGCCTCAACTGATTCCCCTAAAAAAGAAACATCCTATGGAAAGTCCTTAGTTTCGGCACTGAGGTCGAGAAGCAATAGTACATTCATCCCTCGGGGTACAGTACTATCGCCAAACGAGGAGCGCTTCCACCGATTCTTTTCCAAAAGGACACCCTATAGCAAGTTCCCAGCATTGGGTCCTCGGATCGACATGTGTAATGGGTTTGCCATTTCTGGTCTGCCATTATCACGTCTCAGGAGGAGTGTCGTTACTGAGTTCTCGGGAATGGTCGCCAGAGTCGACAGTTTTCCAGGTTACATCCAATCATCTGCACCAATGCGCAGGATAGAACATTACCAAAGAAAACCTCATCTGGATGTGGAGTTTTCATGTATACTACGTCTGGCCAAACGCCACACGAGTCACACTACTTGCCACGCTAATCCTACGTGTATGCTCAAGCCTGGGTATTGGGCTTATCCCTCAGAACTCCCAACCCGCCAAATAAAAGAACAGTGCAGCATATGATAATAATATGCAATGCAGTAAATGCAGTAAAAATAAATAAATAAATAAAATACAACAAATAGAGCAAAACAAAACAAAAACAAAAACACCTAAAGAGAACAAAGATAAGCAAGCGCAAGGATTGACTCGCTTAGGGATGGACCAGCATAGGTCAACCAGAGTTCCCCAGCAGAGTCGCCAACTGTTGTTCCCAGGATTTTCATCCAGGTACAAATGCGAGAGTGGCGCGGTAAACAGAGTCGTCAGCCGTGTAAATTTATCCCAAGAGAGGGAAAGGGAACACCGCACAAACCTGAGGAAGAGGGAAAGGAATGGTCATCGCAACCATAGTCTGGGTTCGGGACCAAGTTCTTTTTGTGTTTTTTATGAGCGACGTTAAGTTCGCGTTCGGCAGTTAGGGTCGATGCCTGTTTGCGACTCAGACGGAAAGTAACGTGCCCTTTTTGAAAATAGCCTTTAGTTTGACAATCCCGCAGGATAAAAATGATTTGAAGTTTGTTTGTATTTTTTAGGACAGAAGTGACTTGAGTTAGTTCATAACTCAACTTGAACCAAAGTCTATGACACGGGAACGAATGCGTCACATGGTTGTCCCCAATGGGACGTATGCTCAACACTCTAGAAGAGAGAAGGGGGACCCCTCAATCTTCATTTCCTATGTTTAAGGCTTGTGCGCAAGGCAAGTTGACCTTATTAAGTATCTTAGAAATTATTATGAGATGAGAAGAGGGACTCAAAAGAAAAGAAAAAGACTACGGGGAAAAATCTATCCTAATGTTATCATGCAAAGATGGCCCTAAAGGGAGGTTTGGAGGGAGACTATCCTATGGAATTTAGTCCTAATGTTATCATGCAAAGGATTGAAAGCCTAATGTCTTTCCTACCCCTAACTTAATCAGAAATTAAGTTGAGCTAGGGAACCCTAAGGGGATCATGCCATCAGACAAGTAAACACAAGATGAATCAATCACAAAACGAACTAAAAATAAACGAAAGAATAAACAGTGTTAGTCAACAACAATGTCACACAATCAAAGTAAAAAGGGGGGAGCTTTAGCCAAGGGGTCATATCAACCGAGGCAAACAAGCTAGCTATGGGAAATAGGGGTACTCACCCAATGGTATCGAGAACCATGGAGAGCAGAGTAAGGGGGATGTGATTAAGATTACATATGCATCAGCATCGGTCAATGCGGGCTATAGACAAGGCGTGGGGGTTTGATTACGAAACCCTTCTTCCACTTGACGGACTCGATAACAAGAGTAAGTTATGTTCAAAGCTTCAATCATGTAATGAGAACTAAGAACGACTCGACTAGAATAACGGGGGTCGATTGCGAACCCTACATTCCGTCAATTGCCTTCTTGGAGGTCTTACAAGGGGATACGGGAGTGGGATGCCTCTTTAGAGGTCTTTAGGCATAATATTAAACAAGCAAAATCATGGTCTCACTTGAGGACTTTCCAGCATTGCCGACCAAGTGGCACGGACTCCCAATCCTACTTCTCATGGCATCAAAAGATAAAATGCGGAAAGAGAGTAAATCGGTTCAAGAAATCATACCCAACGGATAGCAATCCGTAAATAGCAACGCAAGCGGAACAAGAAACCCGGAGAGCAAGCTGCATGAAAACACAAGCCAGACAACCACGCATGCACTACATAATGCATCTCCTAGCATGTGATAAAATCCATCGCATCAGAAGCAAAGTTGTATTCCACAAATAAAGTGAAATACCGAGCGAATAACCACCGCCGGAATCTTAGCAGAAACCTTGCACAATCTCAACAAACATGTTAGAAACCACAAGGAGATGCAACCGGAAGTTACACCCATGAATCATAACTCAAAATCAAGCACAATGATAAGCATACGAGTAATGAGCATGCATCGGAAGACAAAGTCTCAAAACGGGGCAGCACCGCCACAACGTCATAAAATGCACGCAAAGTCGATCCGGAAAAGAGCGAAACCAATCACAATAATAGTGTATGAGCAAGTAAGTACAAGTGCACATCAAATACAAGTCAACATGCAAAGTTCGCACGAAACGGAGCTTAAAAACGTCAAATCGGAAAAAACGCGTCAAAAATCATCGACTCGGAATTGAACGAAAATCGCATGGAGGCTTGTAAATGTGCCAACGGATTCAAATATGCAATCGGTTCGAATTAAATCAAAGCGGAAGTGTGACTTTCAAAACCGGGGCAGAACCGAAACCACATGAAAAAAGTGTCTGAAATTGAATAAAAATCACACCGGGTGTCACAAAATAAGCTAACAAGCTCAAATAACCGATTATCCGAAGCTAAATCACACCGGAACATCAACTTACCATCACGGGGCAGCAGCTACGCATGTCAGAAAAGTCGAAAGAAAATGCACAGAAAGTGGTGTCAAACTTACCAAAGTATGCTAGCAACCTCACATAATCAATGCACACAAATTAAATCGGAACTTAAAGCCCATTTGTGAACTTCGGGCAGCAATGTATACATATCGGCATTCGTCCAAAAAGTGATTTGAAATCATGGTTTTAAAGTGTGGATATCGAACACCGACACGTAACAACACAAGTGAAGTTCACAAACGTGAAGCAACACTCGAAATCACACCGGTAGCACGGTTTCAAGCAATTATTCAAGTGTCGGCATAAACAAATATCAACTTGAAATGGACATCGACACAAGAATTAGAATCCGGAATTCACACATATTCACCAATTAAGCATTTGAAACAAACTTCGATACCAAAATAGTGTGCAAATGGTCAATTAACGTAACTCAAAAGTAAGCTCGACACACACATCGACACCACAAAATATTCATCCGGAACCAAAATCAATACAAGATTAGTAAACAAAATGTGAATTAAAGTAACTTCGACATAAAGCTCGACACATCATAATTCACCAATAACACAATTATTCCATCGGAATCAAAGTTCGACGCAATTATCAAACTCAACACAACAATTAGTATCTGGATTGTCAACTCACATGAATCAACAATTATTCAACCAATTCCGGATTTCAACATTATTCAATTCAAAAATCAAAGTTATATCACGATTATACTAATCAAAATCTTGATTCATGATCAATTCAACAAAATTCATCTCTTAGGCATTTTATCAAACACCTAGACTACAACACTTAGTGCAACAATATCTCAACCTCGAATCAATATCAATTCACCAAATCAAGCAATCAAATCACAAGAATTATGAAAAGGATTCAAAGAATTACCTAGATCAAAGGTTGGAGGAGAGATCACAAGGGAGATCGGAGGAAAAATTGTGCAAAAACGGAGGGAGATGGTGCTCTATAGTCCGCGGCGGAGGGAGAGAGTATCGCCGACGGTTGGCGGCGGTCCGAGGGGAGGAGGCAGCGACGACTTCGTGAGCGGAGGGAGATCGCGAGTGAGAGAATTGGTCTTTGGGGTTTTTTGTGATTTGCTTTGAGAAATTGATGAATATTGATGAAGAACTCAAGAACAAATGAGAGAATGTGAGTTTTTGGTTTTTTGATCTTGTGAGAGTTGAGAGAAAATTTGGGAGAGTTTTTTGGTGTTTGTGAGAATGAATGAAATTGGAAAGAAATGAGAGATAATTTGAATATATAGTGTGGTCTAAAATGAAGGGCAAAAGGTAGAATTTTGGCTTAAGTGAAAATAACACCGTCTTCGGCAAGAAATTTCGACTCTGAGCCTTCCACAACATCGTCCGCCTCTGAATCGCGGTTGCAACGCAAAAAGAACGGACGTCATACGATCAAAATCGAGTGCGATCGATATGTTTAAGCTGCAAGACGTCACTGAATAAGTTGTTTTTTCAGCTTATTTGGTGTCCACTACTCGAAAACGTGACAAGGTCAACCTCTTCAGAGCATAATCTCGACTCGACTTTGCCATCAAAATTGTAGATCTATGAGTCAGTGACCTCGTGTCAAAAGATGAGCGCGATCGGACAAAAAACGAGTGAGATATGAATTTTTCCGTGAAACAACTTTCAGCCTTTTTCTTCGGTTCAACACTTCCGTTTTGCGAAATAAACCAAAACGATGATCTTCGGAGCATCGTTCGAACTCGAGCTTGTCTTCAATATTAAAGAGCACAAAATTTTTAAACCTTAGCTTCGAGAACGGACACAATCCGATAAAAATTGACCGAGTTATGAATTTTCCAATATCTGACAGACAACGAATTGTTCCAAAGAATTCTTCCAGTAATTCGCACTTTCGGGGTTCTTTCGCTTGGACCTGACTCATACTGAACTTACGTCACGAAGATGACATCGAAACGGAATTTTAGGCACCGGAACGACATCAATCTGATAAACGAGCTGAGAGTTATGAATTTTTTAGTGTCCGAAATACACCGGTTCAACACTATTTTTCACTATTTTTTGCACTGTATCGACTCTGAAAACTCGCGTGTTCGGAGATCTTCCTCAAAGAATCAGCCCTCGATCCAAACACAAAAGTTGCAGATAATTTCAATATGGAATTTTTTGGCATAGAAATATCTCAGAAATGATGATCCAATCAGAAGTTAAGCCCTTTTGAATACCACTGACGCAATTATCCAGCGAAATCGAAATTCCAGAAACAAATAATTCCCAACACTTTCCTTGATGAATTGACTTCCGAGCCGAACATAAAAGTTGTAGAGAATACCAAGACGGTTCTAACCGTTGAATATCCAGCCAAAACGAGTTCCAGAGCAAGAGTTATGAATTTTGCAAATTTGCACAGCAAACTGATTTTCTGCTCAAACTGTTCTGAATCGGCTGAAAACTTCAACTTCCTCTGAGATTCTTGACATGAAAAATTATGTTTGATAAGAGTTTTGCTGACCCGTTGATTACGTAACCCGGAGAAATACTTTGCGCATATGTCGAGTGACGAAATAAACGTCTGTTGTAACCTGACGATGCTTGAACAGAGAACCTTGATCTCATAACCACAAAGCCAAATGATATGCATGTATGTACCCGATGACCTAGCTAAAATGCAAATGAAGCATAAGCCACTTGAGTTAGAAAAGTGAAGGCAAATTTTGGGGTGCTACACCAAGTTCGCTGGAGAGACTGAAGAGTCCACCGTCGAACACGTCGCCAGGTATCAAACCAAAGCTGGTGACATAATGTCGCTCCCAGGATTTTCATCCAGGTACAAACGCGAAAGTGACGCAGAAACAGATCGCCAGCAATGTTTATTTATCCCAAGAGAGGGAAAGGAAACACTGCGTAAACCTGAGGGAAAGGAAGAGCATGGTCTCGCGACCAAGAGAAACGGGTAAGGGAGTCGGTTACGTGAGAGGGAGGTATTAGCACCCCCTCGCGTCCATCATACACGATGGGATCCACGCTTGCTGTTATCGATCAAAGGGTGTAGGGTATCTGAAACTCAACTGCTACTGGAAAGGAGATGGAACGGGAACGGAAAAGAACGAAGAAACGAGGAAGAAAAGAAAAAGAAGCTACTCGATAGGACGTCGCGTCCTAGGTCTACGTATTCCCTCGTGCAATGGAAAAGTCAGAGTCAACGTAGTTCGGACTACGGTTTGGGGGAAAAGAGAAAGGATTGTGCTCGGAGAGATCTCGCATGATCTCCTGCCTACGTATCCGCTCGCACGCGAGAATCAGAGCGACGTAGATCCCCTCACTAGGGATGGCTTGTTTTGTTTGTGTTTTTTAAGTGGAATACGTCCAGGCGTGCATTCCAGCAGTTAGGTGTCGCAGCTCGTTGTACGGAGTCTTAGGCATTTACCTGTTTGCGGTATAACAGACGTGACAAATCCTTTACAAATGGAGTGAGGAAGATGAGAAGAGAATTGTTAGTTTTTGTCTTTTAAGAAGAAGTGTTTTGATTGTTTTGTGTTTATAACAAGTATTGCACTAAAGTCTATAACATAAGAACGAATACCTCGCATGGTCGTCCTAACAGGACGTATGCTAAACACTCTAGAAAGGCGGAGAGAAACCCTTCTCCTTCCATTTCCCATATGCAAGGCTCATGTACAATACATGGTAATCCTTTATTAGATGTTTTTACTTTTTGTTTTGAGATGAGAAAGAGAGACTCAAAGGTGTTTAAGAAAGGAAAAAGTCTAAGTGGGGGACTAGTTATCCTAAAGTCATCATGCATGGAGATCCTAGGGTTATGTGAGGTAATAGGAACCACCTAAGTCTAAAAGAAGAGAGGGATATCACTATCTAATGCTTATCCTACCTCACCTTAATAAAAAATTAAGGATGAGCTAGGATCCCTAAGGGATGTGAGAAAGTTTTACACCACCAAGCATTATATCATGTAATCCATAAAAGCAATGAGAGGCGAATAAACAAGAAAAATAGTGGCTATTACAGCGCTACAACATCCATACAGCAGTAAAAAGTGGCACATAAGCAAGACAGCTTATAACAGCACATGATTTAGCACAAAAGGAGCTATAAAAAGTCAAACAGCAGCACATATAACAACATGTGTGCACATAGACAGCAGTGGTACATCAAGGCAGCATGCATTCATTTGAAGATGATTCAATCATGGCACAATGGACATGCATCAAACAACACATATTATTCAAGCAATCATGATCACAATCATATCACAACATGGTAAACAATCCTTGAAATCATCATGAAAGAATGCACAACTTTAAGTACGTGAACAAGCCAAATCTAGTATGCATCTCATGGAATTGAATGCAAGTAAGCATGCACAATACAACACCTCCAGTAACACAAACATCAATTAACAATTAACAAGCTCAATGTATGTGCATTATGTGATCATTACATCAATTAATCAACAACGCAAACATAAACATTCATCGATTAAAAATCAAGAATCGCATGTCAAAAAATCATGTTCATGCCATGGTATGAAGTAAAATAACTCAAGAATAATCCACCAATCATCAACATATTGATCCATGAAGTTTAGACATGCAAAGGATCTCAAACAAACAAGAAAATGCAAGAAAATCACATTCTGCAACAGTAGTAACCGGTTACAGCATAACTGCTAACCGGTTACACAGTTCAAAACAACTAAAAATCACGCAGAAAACAACATGTTAACCGGTTAACATAATTGCACTGTAATTGTGTTAACCGGTTACTCTGGGACAAAATAAAAAAAAACAGTTCCAAAAGCACTTTTCAGCTGCAAATGACTTATCCAAACATCCAAACAAACATGCAATCAATTAAGCACGAAATTACATTGAATTACAGCCATCAAACAATCAATTGGATCCAACAAACCACAACATCAAGAATCAATTTCAAGCAAATGGATCCAAATCAAAAATCACCAAAGATCTACATCGAATAAGTTGCAAATAAGCTAAATCAAGTATAGATCTGAGGAAAACCAACCTACAAAGCGGAGATTTGCTTTGGTGATTGTTGCAAAGTGATCTTGGTGCAGAAAATTAAAGAAAATCAGAGATTCCTCGATTAGTAGCCGAAACGCGTCGAAACCGAACAAAATCTTGAAAAATCACCGAGATCGAACTTGCACCAAAATAAATGGTGTGAAACCCTTGGATTGAAGTAGAATAAGCTGAAGTTCCAGAAATCCAACCAAAGATAGCCAAATGATGGAGTTTGAGCTCAAGAATTAATCACTTTTCAATGTGAAAAGTGATTATCCTTCAAGAAATAAGAGCTTTTTGTGAGGGTTTGGAAGAGAGAATTGAGATGAAGATGTAGAAGTAGCAGAAAGTTCAGAGAGAAAATGAGAGAATTGAGAGTGAGAAGTGTGAGAAATTTTTGTAGAATGGTTCCCCCTTTTGAAAAATGAGTGAAGGGTTTCTTACATAGATTTTAGGTTCGGAGTGTGAGAGGTTTGGGATTAGCTTTGGAGTTAGCTTTGGGTTTAGAGCTAGGGTCGGAGTTAGTTACACTCAACTCACCGAGTCAAGGTGGTTAACTCGATTAGTTGGGATCAACTCGGTAACAATCCCAAGGTGAATTTCAACATCCAAAGGTGGAGATGCTTGGAAAACAAGGAATATGGTGCACTCAAATTGAAATGAAGCATTAGAACAAATGCCCTTGGAATTGAATTGAATTGAAATGTCTAGAGATGTCTAGAATGTTCCACTTGCTGCTAGAATGCTGTAGAATCAAAGACCCAAGTGTGCAATGGTGTTGTCCTGAAAAAACAGCAGAATATGCAAAATCTGCCTGTGTTAACCAGTTACAGCATAACTGCTAACCGGTTACACAGTTCAAAATCAGACCAAATAGGCAAAATTATAACATGTTAACCGGTTAACCAGGCCAAAAATTGCCCATTTTGCTTGAAAAATGATGTTGTAGCTCCGGTTTTGATTCTCTACTCCGTGCTCTGATAGATATCCATAGAATCCCCTGTTTAAAGAACACCGTGATCCCACGCCTTAAGAAAACCAATGATATGTGTATGATGTTTTAATATGACCTATCATGAAATGCAAAAATGAATGAAGCATAAGCCAATTATTGGAGAGAGATAAGAGGGCAAATTTTGAGGTATTACAGCTGTCCCTATTCAATAAACTGTGGACCTGAAGGGATGAGAGCAACGACTGTCAGACATTCAAGGTACATAGGGATTGAATACAAAGAATAACCAGAAAATTTGCGCTCTGTGGGTAAAAAGAAATGGATATATGACAAACAAAGCAGTTGTGATGGAGAGGTAAAAGAGTCCATAACAAATGAAGTTCAAGGGTCACCTGTCGGGAACGGCTGAAGTTTTGCTTAAAGTATGCCTGTCGGGAACGGTTAAGGTGTGCCTGTCGGGAACGGTTAAGGTTGAAAACCTATGACTTACCTATCGGGAATGGTAAATGGGCCTGTCGGGAATAGCTAGGTCTAAAACTTAAAGGGTGCCTGTCGGGAACAACTAAAGTTGAAAACCCATGGGTTACCTATCGGGAATGGTAAATGGGCCTGTCGGGAACGGCTAGGTCTAAAACTTAAAGGGGGCCTGTCGGGAACGGCTAAAGTTGAAAACCTATGGGTTACCTATCGGGAATGGTAAATGGGCCTGTCGGGAACGGCTAGGTCTAAAACTTAAAGGGTGTCTGTCAGGAACGGCTAAAGTTGAAAACCTATGGGTTACCTATCGGGAATGGTAAATGGGCCTGTCGGGAACGGCTAGGTCTAAAACTTAAAGGGTGCCTGTCGGGAACGGCTAAAGTTGAAAACCTATGGGTTACCTATCGGGAATGGTAAATGGGCCTGTCAGGAACGACTAGGTTTAAAACTCAATGGTTGCCTGTCGGGAACGGCTAAGGGAATCCTATCGGGAATGGTTCCAGTTTGCCTGTCGGGAACGGCTAAAGGAATCCTATCTGGAATGGTTCCTAAGAACTAAGGTTGACCTATACGTCTATCGGGAATGACTAAGGTTCAAAACTTAGAAGGTGCCTATCGGGAATGGCGGTAGGAATCTTATCTGGAATGGTTTCTAAAAGACACGGTTAAAATGTAAGATCAAAAGATCTACAAACCGAAAGATGGGACTCTGGTGGGGAGGAAAGTAGTGAAACCCTTGTATTGCTTTTGAGATATCTGGTTGGGAGGAAAGTGGTGAAACCCTTGTACTGCTTTGAAATGTCTGGTGGGGAATGAAAGAGGAATTTGTTTTGGTTTTGTCAATCTGATTGAAGAGAAACAATCTTGGGCTCTCGCACGAGGTACCAAAACTGGCTTATGCCTCACATGTACATGTTTGAATTTTTCCATGGTGCAATGCTCTATCTCAAATGGAAATGCTACGCATTTTTGAGGATGCAATGATCACTATATGCAAAATGCAAGGAGGTTCCTCAGTAAAATAAATGCTGAGGAAAAGAAGGCAACTCCGCTGGGGACAGCAAACTGAATTGTCCTCGTGTTTGCCACTCATGCTGGGGAAAACAAAATAACCTGATCTCCTGATCTGGGCTATGAACTGACAAATATGTTGAAATTACGGTAAGGAATGATGACCTTGCCGGGGAGGTATCATCTGAATCAATCTGTTTGGGGAAGAACTATAACCATAGAACTCCGCTGGGGAAATGACAACTTTCTGACCTGGCTGCTAGGGAGTTGAGATCAAACGAACTCTTACAGGGGGAGGAAATGCCTGCTGAGGGGCTGAGATCAACCATGTTCCTGCTGATGAATGACGACCTCAAGGAAGAAAATCCTTGTTGAGGTAACCGCTTCCGCTTGGGGAGAACTATTATTGAAGTCCTGCTGGAAAAGACACCGATGACATCACGCGTTCCTGATGGGCTAACCAGCGAACCCTAACACTTGCAAACAAAGGGGTGTACACACATGCCCCAGGGTATCAATGAATTTTGAATTCATCACCCAAGAACACCCGGCATTTAAAGTAATTTTAATTGTTTTCTTTTGCACGCATGTCATTGTAAAACCTCGATGTTTCAAATGCAATGTTTATCAAAACTCGGACGTTTTTTGCAATCAAAATAAACTGTAAAAGAAAACACAAGAAATGGCTATTCTGAATAAAGAAAATTTCATTAATTGAAAATCCCGAAAATAGGCGTTTACATCAAGATGCAATTCCTGGAAAGAGGTAATTGCTTAAAAGAGAAAAGAAACTATCCTAATGGCAAAGTGGAAAACGAAAATCCATTGAGTTTCAATCCTGCTTTGGTTCATATGTCTTCAAGACTTTCCAAGTGCTTCGCTTTCCGAAGGGAATGATTGATCCGATTCCTATCCTTCGGAATTCCTCTTGTTGAAACGAGACGGGACACAGGTTACTCAGGTCGCAGCCTTTTGCTAAATCCCTCTTTTGCCTGGATCGCCCTTTGCGGGTTTTCAATCCACCGGGATACCCATTTTTGCCTAAGTTGCCCTTTCGGGTTTTCAACTTACCGGGTGTACTCTTTTTTTTTTTTATCCCTAATTTTTGCCCGAACCTTTTTCTTCTTTTTTCTTTTTCTTTTTTTCTGGTTCGCCGGGATGCCCTTTTTTGCCTAGACTCTCTTTTTACTGTCCAGCGGGTCCATTTATGCGAAGTATTTTTTGACCGTGTCTGAGTTCACAGGCGACGGAAAATCCTCACCATCCATAGTTGTAAGCATCAAGGCTCCGCCCGAGAAAACCTTCTTGACAACATATGGACCTTCGTAATTCGGAGTCCATTTGCCCCTGTGATCTGTATTAGGAGGAAGAATCCTTTTCAACACCAAGTCACCTGTTTGATAACTCCGAGGACGCACTTTCTGATCGAATGCTCATTTCATCCTCCTCTGATACAGTTTCCCATGGCATACTGCTGCCAATCTCCTTTCTTTTATGAGACTCAACTCATTGAACCTCGTTCGAACCCATTCAGCCTCATCAAGCTTGACATCCATCATGACCCTCAGAGAAGGAATCTCAACTTCAACCAGTAAAACCGATTCCATACCATACACAAGAGAAAACGGGGTTGCCCTAGTAGACGTGCGTACTGATGTACAGTACCCATGCAAAGCGAAAGGCAACATCTCATGCCAATCTTTGTACGTCACGACCATCTTTTGCACAATCTTCTTGATATTTTTATTAGCTGCCTCAACGGAACCGTTCATCTTTGGGCGGTACGGAGAAGAATTGCGATGTTCAATCTTGAAGCTCTGGCACAACTCTTGCATCATTTTATTATTAAGATTAGAACCATTATCAGTGATGATCCTTTCGGGCACCCCGTATCGACAAATAATCTCTTTCTTGATAAATCGAGCAACCACCTGCTTAGTGACATTTGCAAACGAAGCGGCTTCCACCCACTTAGTGAAGTAATCAATGGCCATTAGATGCAGTGTGCTCAATCTTTCCAATCATGTCAATGCCCCACATGGCGAAGGGCCAGGGGGAACTCATCACGTTTAAAGGATTCGGTGGCACATAAACTTTATCAGCATAAATCTAGCACTTGTGGCATTTTCGAGCATATTTGAAACAATCAGCCTCCATAGTCATCTAATAATAACCACCTCGCAACAATTTCTTTGCCATGGCATGTCCACCAGCATGGGTGCCAAAAGAACCTTCGTGCACTTCTTGAATTAACATGTCTGCTTCGTGTCTATCCACGCATCTGAGCAAGACCGTGTCAAAATTTCTTTTGTATAATACACCATCTTCATTCAAGAAGAAACTGCCCACTAACCTTCTCAAAGTCTTCTTATCATTATTGGATGCCCCAGTCGGATACTCCTGACTCTCCAAGAAATGCTTGATATCATGATACCAAGGTTTATCACCGGTCGCCGTATCGGCTGCAAACACATGAGCAGGTCTATCAAGCCGCATCACATCAATTTTGGGTATATGATTCCACCAGTTCACTCGAATCATAGAAGATAACGTTGCCAAAGCGTCCGTCATTTGATTCTCATCACGAGGTACATGATACAGCTTTACTGTTTTGAAGAAAGTCAACAGTCTTCTCGTATAATCTCTATAAGGGATCTAGTGGGGTTGATGGGTGTGCCAATCTCTGTTGACCTGATTGATCACTAGAGCAGAGTCCCCAAATACATCAAGAGTCTTGACCCTTAAATCAATGGCTTCTTCAATACCCATAATGCAGGCTTCATATTCGGCTTCACTGTTGGTGACATCAAAAGTCAGTCTGGCAGTGAAAGGTATATGTGAACCTTTCGGAGTTATGAGAACTGCCTCAACGCCACTACCATTCACGTTAACAGCCCCGTCAAACATCAATTTCCACTTGTCATCAGGATCTGGTCCCTCATCAACTGGTGGCTCGTCACAATCTTTCATTTTCAAGTACATGATGTCTTCATCAGGGAATTCAAACTTCATTGGCTGATAATCATCGATTGGTTTCTCAACGAGATAGTCAAACAGAATACTACCCTTTATGGCTTTTTGGGAAGTATATTGTATGTCATACTCTGTCAACACCATCTGCCAACGGGCAACCCTTCCGGTGAGAGCTGGCTTTTCAAAAATGTACTTGACTGGATCCATCTTTGATATTAATAGAGTTGTGTGAGTCAGCATATATTGTCTCAAATGCTTAGCAGCCCATGCAAGTGCACAACATGTCTTCTCAAGCATTGAGTACCTAGACTCGCAATCTGTGAATTTCTTGCTCAGGTAGTATATGGCATGTTCTTTCCTACCTGTCTCATCTTGTTGACCGAGAACACAACCCATTGAATTTTCACGCACTGACAAGTACATTATCAGTGGTCTCCCTGGAACTGGAGGCATAAGAATCGGAGGCTTCTGCAAATACTCTTTTATTTTGTTAAATGCCCTTTGACAATCATTATTCCACCGAATTGATTGATCTTTTCTCAACAATTTGAATATTGGCTCGCAAGTGGCTGTAAGATGAGAGATGAATTTAGCAATGTAGTTCAACCTCCCTAAGAAACCACGAACTTGCTTTTCTGTTCTTGGCTTGGGCATATCTTGTATTGCTTTTACTTTTGCTGGATCAACCTCGATTCCTCTTTCACTGACAATGAAGCCCAACAGCTTACCAGATCTCACCCCGAAAGTACACTTATTCGGGTTCAGCCTCAGTCTGAATTGTCTCAACTGTTCAAAAAGCTTTTTCAGATTCACCAAGTGCTCTTCTTCATTCTGCGACTTAGCAATCATATCATCAACATAAACCTCAATCTCTTTATGAATCATGTCATGAAAGAGTGTCACCATAGCACGCTGATAAGTTGCCCCTGCGTTCTTTAAACCAAAAGGCATCACCTTATAGCAGAACGTGCCCCACGGGGTAATAAACGTTGTTTTCTCCATATCTTCCGGTGCCATTTTAATCTGATTATAACCGGAAAAGCCATCCATGAAGGAAAATACCGAGAATTGAGCTGTATTATCTACCAACACATCAATGTGAGGTAGTGGAAAATCATCTTTCAGACTTGCTCGATTTAAATCATGGTAGTCAATGCACATCCGGACCTTACCATCTTTCTTAGGTACCGGGACAATATTCGCAACCCATGGTGGATAGCTAGTGACGGCCAAGAAACCTGCATCCAACTGCTTCTGCACCTCCTCTTTGATCTTAATGGCCATTTCTGGTTTAGTTCTTCTTAGCTTCTGTTTAACGGGGGAACAACCTTCTTTGAGAGGCAACCTGTGCACAACAATGTCTGTATCCAACCCCGACATATCTTGATAAGACTAGGCAAAGATATCAACATATTCACGTAGCATCTCGATCAACTCTTTATTCATATTCTCTGCTAGGCTTGCCCCTATCTTGACTTCCTTTCTCGCATCCTCGGTGCCAAGGTTGATGACTTCTAGTGACTCTGGATGAGGCTGAATAGCTCTTTCCTCCTGTTTCAATAATCTGGCCAGTTCTTCGGGAAGTTCACAATCTTCCTCATCCCCCTCTTCAGCTTGGTAGATTGGATTATCAAAGTCATATCGAGCTATAGCAGAACGGTTATCAACAGAATCCGGAAGATTATTTCTGCATGGATGATGGTTCATGCTTTATTTTAGAAAGGGCTTTTTGAAAAGAAAGAAAACAAACTATGGAGAAAAACATTG
Organism: Lathyrus tuberosus; assembly: GCA_022829125.1. Taxonomy (NCBI): domain Eukaryota; kingdom Viridiplantae; phylum Streptophyta; class Magnoliopsida; order Fabales; family Fabaceae; genus Lathyrus; species Lathyrus tuberosus. Next base: position 16,742,487 of record JALAZF010000031.1, read on the forward strand.
CCATTTTTATTTGAAATAAAATGAAAAATGAAAGACAGGGAACACAATTTGAATGCAAAAAACGTCCTTTTATTGATGATAAACTTGCATATGAAACAAATGTGGCCCTACAATGAAATCACTAGGCCTTGGGCAGAGCCTAGGACTTTACATGTAATATGAAAAAACAAAGAAAATTACTCTTTCTGCAGGGTGACTTGGATGAGGTCTTCAGAGAACCAATTATTCAGCTTATGCCCCGGGACACATGGGCGCACCCAATTGTCCATGTCATAGTCGCTATCCCCATCATCTTCATTTGCAGCAAAGACTTGACCCGGGTTAATGATCCCCCCACTAGAAAAAATGACAGGTCCCTGACGCTTTTGGCCCTCTGGCTGCGAAGCTTGAGTAGGCTGGTAACCAATCCCACACTTGTCTTCCTTAAAATGCAACTCAATCAACTGGCCCCAACCCTCAGCATGGCCTGACTGTACTACTTCGAGAGCCTGTTTGTAAGAAACTATAGAAGTTCCTGCTCTTGTTTCACTAGAAGGAGGGTCATTTTCAATACTCACCGCTTCGAATGCTTGACAAAGAGTTTCATGGATCTCGTCGTCCATCTCCACATATTTAAATGACGACAAATAACTAACGAATATATCCTCCTCTCCACATACTGTGACAACCTGACCATCCACGACAAACTTTATCTTCTGGTGGAGTGTTGACGAAACGGCCCCTGCAGCATGTATCCACGAGCGTCCTAGCAAGCAGCTATAAGCCGGCTGGAGTTCCATCACATAGAAAACCGTATTAAACACTTGGGGTCCAATCTTCACAGGCAACTCTGCCTCCCCAAAAACTGATCTTTTAGAGCCGTCAAAAGCGCGCACAACTAAATCACATGGTCGGAGTACAACCCCCTCAACATCCAACTTTGCCAAAGTCTTCTTTGGCAGCACATTCAGAGACGAGCCTGTATCCACCAACACATGGGACAAGACTGCACCCTTGCACTCCATGGAGATGTGGAGAGCTTTGTTATGATTTCTTCCCTCCGGCATTAGATCAAAATCGGTAAACCCCAACCCGTTACTGGCATTGACATTGGCAATAACACCCTCAAGTTGGTTCACCGATATCTCCTGTGAAACATATGCCATATTTAAAACCTTCAGCAGAGCGTTGCGATGTGCTTCGAAACATAACAGTAATGACAAGATAGAAATCTTGGAGGGAGTTTGATGCAAGTGATCCACTATCTTGTAATCGCTCTTTCGGATAATCCTCATAAACTCTTCAACGTCTTTTTCAAAGGAATTATCGGGCTCCGCCTTTGGCACGGGCTCTTCACTTACTACCTGCTTGCCTTTAGCTTTCGCTGAAGTTTCAGCATCATCATTTCGGAGCGTCTGTGGAGCAAAGAGCCTTTCGCTACGGGTAAAACCACCCATTCCTCCTACATTCCTCACACATGAACCAGTTTCCTTGGGAACCTCCACTCCCTGTTTCTACCCTTGATAATAAACATCAGCTCCGTAATGCCATGGGATCGCTTTTTTACTTTCGTATGGCATCGGTCCCGGAACAGTTATAGTCACAAGGGCTACCTGTTCAGGGGCAGGGATCTGCACTGGTGTATGCACGGGAATCTCTGTCGGAGTAAAGTAAATGGTAATTGTCGAGGCCGTATCATCCTTCTTTCTCATTTGATTAAACTGTAAACGACCCTCATCCATTATCATCTGAAGGCACTTCCTCAATTCATCACAACCATTCGTCGCAGTCAAACATTCTGAGCAATTTTCCAGACAATCGGGGAACACGCCCCCTTTTAACAAACATCCTTTCACCACCGCCAAAGATGTTCTGACATGATTAACATCTGACACCAGATTCAAGCCTCTGTCCTCTTCTATTGCATTGACCTTTGGTCCGCCATGCGGGGGCATGGGGTTTTGAATCACATTGGGATTAGGAACGAAGTTGATAGCTTTCGAATCAACCAGGTCCTGAACTACGTGCTTAAAAGCTTTGCAGGTCTCTATATGGTGGCCGGGCGCACCCGAATGGAATTCACACTTCACATTCGCATCATAGCCATAAGGTAACTTGCCTGCTGGTGGTGCCAGAGTTCTCAACTGTACCAACTTTAAGCAGAGCAAATTCTGCAAAATCTGGGCATATATCATAGGTAAAGTGTCAAAGTGGCGATCACTCATTCTCTACCTTGGTTGGTATTGTCTTTGAGATTATGGCTGAGATTCAGCAACTGGAACCAAAATAGTTACAGCTGCTGCTTGATGGTATGAGCCCTGACATCCTTTACCTTCGCCCCCCTGTCCATAGGCGGCACAAGTTTCACCTTCACGTTTCTTCGAGCCATTCCCGAAAAGCCTTTTTGCATTAGAAGAGCTTGCCCAGTTTCCATCTTGAATTTTCCCCAATTTCAACAGATTTTCAATTCTCTCTCCGGCTATCACAATGTCAGAGAACCCAGTGGATGGACATCCATCCAAGCGATCCAGATATGGGCCCCGTAAAGTATTCATGAACATATCAGCCATTTCCCTTTCCATCATCGGGGGTTGTACTCGACCTGCCAGCTCACGCAACCTTTGGGCGTATTGTTTGAAACCTTCCTTTGGATCCTGTGTCATATTCTGCAATTGGGTACGATTAGGGGCTATGTCAATATTATACTGATACTGTTTCAAGAAAGCATCGCCCAAGTCCCTCCAGTTCTTGATATAAGCTCTTTCCAACTTCATGTACCATTCCAATGAAGCTCCTGACAGGTTATCCTGAAAGAAGTACATCCACAGCTTTTCATCGTCAGAATACGCAGAAATCTTCCTGAAATTCGCCTGAATGTGAGTCTTAGGACATGTACTGCCATTATACTTGTCAAAGGTTGGGGGCTTAAACTTTAGAGGGATCCTCACCCCTTGCACCAGCCCCATGTCAGCAACATTAATTCCCATGGAGTTTTGACATTCTATGGCTCTTACCTTCTCAGCCAACTCTTCATACCTTCTGTCATTACCATCATTATGAACACCCAGACCGACATTCATCACAGAGAATTGATCGTCTTGATGGTCCTCTACATGTTGATGATTATTATGGCCAACGCCACCAGGAGCTCTGCCAGGAGGATCAACTGCCGCTCCGCTAGGAGGATTAACTGCCGCTCCGCCAGGAGGATTAACATTCGCTCCGCTAGGAGGATTAACATTAGGGATTTCCACTTCCAACCTTTGAACTGTAGTTCTCAAATCCTACTGCCCTAGGGCTATGCCCTACATAAGGTTCATGAATTGCTCCATACGGGCCCTCATTTCATTGAGTTCTGCCTGCACCTGTTCCATGATTCTGGCTTGATTTTGTCGAGTCGCGTAGCGATGAATGTTGAGATCAGCTATTCTGCCTACAACCAAATACAGGTTAGAAACTCCCTGGGACGAGTACCTGTTATGCAAAATGATATGTTATGAAATGCATGCAAATGACATGTTTTTCCCTTCCATGGTTTTTTACACCTCGATTCCAGTCTTAATATACATTTTGTTGAGAGAAATTTGACGAGAAGAACCGTGCTGTGATAAAGTGTTGTGATAATGTGCCGGTGAACAGAACACTGCTAAGGAACCATTTCTGAGTAAACCAATCATTTGAATTAACAAAGAGCCAAAATGTGCTGAAGCATTCTAAAATGAGTTTACAACCTGGAAATACATCAAGAAAGTGGCTCCATCAACAAACCTGATGGTAACCACGGTACATCAACAAGACCGTACTAGAAAAATAAAGAGGACACTATCAATCATTCAGCTCCGAATCTTTCAGCTTCTCGATAGAGTACTTGATTTTCTCAAAGAGTATTCTGGTGCGCTGATGATTTGGCCTGGCAATCATCTCTTCGATCAAAATATCCCTCTTCTTCAGAGCTTCGGCTAATGAATCCATGTGCATCAAAAGAGCTTTGTCATCACTCATTTGCTTAGGCCTCTTCACGCCAACTTGTATCTTGAGTCTTCCCATCTCCATCATGGCATCTTCAAGCTTTTTCTTGGAAACTTTCAGTTCATCCCTGACATTCTTCGACTGCTCTTGGATTTTTCCAAAGTCTTCCCGATGTTTTCTCCGTTGTTCATGCGCTCTCTGGAGTTCATCGTCTCTGGCCTTTGATTGCTCTCGCAGCTATGCATTCTCCATTCTGACTTCATCCCAGGCTTGCTGAAGCTTGGCTAACTTGTCTTTTGTCTGGGCCAAAGACTGTTTAGTCTGCTTATAAGTTAGAGCAGAGGTTTCAATAGCTATATTAACCTTCTGGTAGTGTCGGGCCCTGTCGGCAAAATCTTTTTCTCTAGCTGCTAAGATCTTTTCTGCATCTTGGGCTTTGCGTTCCAATTCCTTGTTGGTATGTAATGCGTCTTGAAGCCGGCTGCTCATATCAGAATTCTCCCCTCTAAGCTCTTTCACCAAATTCTGCAATTTGTTGAATTCTTCGATGGCCACCATATCCCTCTCTTCTACAACTTCAGGGTATAAAGGAGGTACGGAATCAAAAGGCAGATAAAAATCTTCCACCATTTTCTTTATCCAGTTCTCATAAGGATGATAAGTTTGGTTATTGGGTTTTCCAAGAACTCCTTTACCTTTTCTTTGGATGCTATTCCAGGCTTCCGAAGCTTTTCAGACTATTGCTTGATTGTCACCTACTTGAAAGTATAAGGACTCTTCCACACTTCTCTCGGTAGGGGGATTTTCCAGAGCATAACCGAATTGTCTAATGGCCAGAGAGGGATTATAGTTGATACCTCCCTTCCTCCCTGTCAATGGGACATTAGGGAATCCACCACAACAATGAATAATATCCCCACCAAGTAACCCCCGGTCTATCCAGATGATGTCTTTAGCAGACAAACCCATCAGTCTATGATGCCATTCCAATGAACCCTTGTATCCACGAATGTACCTTTGCGTGGTAACCGGAGTGAAAACCATTTGTAGAATAAAGGCGCACAACAATTGACATAGAGGGGCAACAGTCAATTTGATGCCTCATAATTTATTTAAAAAGATTGAAAAAACGGAGGCTGACCTCCGACAACACAACATGGTTCTATCCAATTACGAAGGAAAGACTAGCAACATCCTTGGAGTTGTCCAAGTAGACTTAGCAGTGGGTACAACCAATAGATAAACACTCTTTATGGTCATTAACTCAAAGGCGAATTTCAACTTGTTGTTGGGTCGGGAGTGGATCCATGGAATAGGGGTGGTGTCGTCGACATTACACCAGAGATTAAGCATCTGGAGAAAGGATGACATTCTTGAAAACATTGAGGCTGATCAGAGTTATTATAAGATTGACGAAGCTAAGGGCAGTAAGAAGTCCTTTGATCAGCACCTGGCAAATGTGGATCCTTGTGATGACGGATCAGGGTCTTATACCTCTGTCGACATGGGTCGCGTCTTGAATTTAGATCCCGACTACGGGTTTATTTGGGATGTTGTCGACAAAACAATGGAGCCTACAGAAAATAATCCACCCACGGGGTGGCCAGTAGTCGGTGAAAATGACTACTGAGTCGGAAGGTATGACTCAAATTTCGGCCTATTTGGCTGAAAACAAAAGAATGTCGGCACTAGAAGCAGAAATACAATAGAAGATAGCTAGTAGAGTCGACTGCGACGCACAAGTAAATGGCCCACAAGGCCAGACAACAGCTTCAGAAAGCTGGAGGCTTGATTGTATCTAAGCGCAAGACCCGCTCGAAGAGGTTAACTTAGGAGATGGAGTTACAAAAAGACCTACCTATGTGAGCACCAAAGTTGGTTCAAAGATGAAGGCTAAGCTGATCGAGGTATTAAAGAAGTACAGGGATTGCTTTGCCTGGGATTATGGCGAAATGCCTGGTCTGAGTTGAAGTGTGATGGAGTATCGACTTCCAATTCAGCCAGGTAAAAGGCCAGTAAAGCAGCAGCCTCGACGATTCGCTCTATAGGTTACCTCAAAGATCAAGCAGGAGATTGAGAGACTGCTCAAAAGCCAGTTCATCAGAACTGTAAGGTACGTCGAACGAATAGCGAACATAGTGCCCGTTATCAAGAAAAATGGAACCCTTCGAGTATGTATAGACTTTAGGGATCTGAACAACACTACCCCAAAAGACAAATATTCGATGCCTGTGGCAGAAATGCTTGTCGACTCAGCGACATGCTTTGAATATTTGAGTATGCTCGACGGCTATTCCGGCTATAATCAAATTCTCATGGCCGAAGAGGATGTTCCCAAAACTGTGTTTCGATGCCCTGGGGCTTTGGGAACATACGAATGGGTTGTAATGCCATTTGGTTTGAAAAACGCTGAAGCAACCTATCAAAGAGCCATGAATGCTATATTCCATGATTTTATTGAGAATTTTATGCAGGTGTATATTGATGACATTGTGATAAAATCCTCATCGGAGAATGGTCACTTAGACCACCTTCGACGTTCATTCGAAAGAATGAGAAAATATGGATTAAAAATGAATCCACTAAAATGTGCCTTTGGTGTTCATATAGGGGATTTCCTAGGATTCTTGGTCCACAAGAAAGGCATCGAGATAAACCATAACAAGACGAAAGCAATCTTGGATCTCAAGCCTCCTTCGACAAAGAAGCAGCTCCAATCTTTGTTGGGGAAGATAAACTTCTTGAGAAGTTTCATATCGAATCTAAGTGGCAAGACGAATGTGTTCTTGCCATTACTCAAAGCCAAGAAGAAAGGTGAATTCCATTGGGAACGGGAGCAGCATGAGGCTTTTGACGCTATCAAAGAATATCTAACAAGGCCTCCCATTTGATTGCCACCTAGTATGAATAAAAACATGAAGTTGTACATTGTTGTGTCGGATACGACCATAGGAAGCATGTTAGCACAAGAGGATAGCAGTGGCGTCGAAAGACCCATTTATTACCTTAGTCGAATGTTAATAGATGCTGAAACTATGTATACTATGATTGAAAAATTGTGTCTATGTCTGTACTTCTCATGTATGAAATTAAAGCAATATATTAAACCAATTGATGTTTATGTTTCATTGCATTTTGATGTTATTAAGCATATGTTGTCTAAACCTATTCTGCATAGTCGAATTGGGAAATAGGCACTAGCATTGACTGAGTTTTCCTTGACATACGTCCCTCTAAGGGCTATGAAAGGTCAAATAGTGGCAGACTATATTGTCGACCACGCAGTAGTCGAACTGTCGATATGTAGTGTCGACATTGCCCCTTGGAAGTTATACTTCGATGGGTCGAGCCATAGAAACGGGGCAGGTATTGGAATTCTAATAGTATCCCCGCAGGGTATTCCAACTAAATTTACATGCAAGGTTGACGGGAAATGCTCCAATAACGAGGAAGAGTATGAAGCCTTAATTACTGGCCTTAAAATACTTAGGGATCTGGGTGCCAAGAGAGTCGAAATAAAAGGCGATTCTGAATTGGTGATTAAACAAATCACGAGAGAATATAAGTGCGTCAAAGAGCATATTTTGGTTTACTTCTCAATGGCGAAGCGACTTTTGGAGCGCTTTGAAGTTGTCAGTGTTACGTACGTGCCCAGAATAGAAAATCAAGAGGCTAATGATTTAGCACAGATCGCCTCCGGTTACAAGGTGTCGGAAGAGAAGTTGAAAGACTTCATTGAAATTAAGGAGAAGATGGTGTCAAACGTGCTTCCACCATCAAGCCTGTCAATCCCAAAAGCTGTGGGGGCAAACTCCTCGACAGAAAGCTTAATCGAAGGGTTGGAAAATTATAAGGTTTTTTCTATCAGCAATCTATCATCGACGGATTGGAGAAGACCAATCATCGAGTATTTAGAGAATCCGGTGGGCAACACTGATAGGAAGACTAAATACAGAGCTCTAAGTTATGTGCTGATGGGAAATGAGTTGCTAAAAAAGACTCCAGAAGGAGTGTAGCTTAAGTATCTAGGGGACACAGACGCTTACTTGGCAGTTTCTGAGGTCCATAGTGGGACATATGGGGCTCACCAAGCTGGCCATAAGATGAAGTGGTTATTATTTCGACAAGGCGTCTATTGGCCAAGCATGCTCAAGGATTGCATGGACTTCGCAAAGGGATGGCAAGACTGTCAAAAACATGCAAACATTCAGCATGTACCAGTCAGTGAATTACACACCATTGTCAAGCCATGGCCCTTTCGTGGATGGACATTGGATGTCATAGGGGAAATTCAACCAGCCTCCTCGAAATAACATAAATTCATCCTTGTGGGTATAGACTACTTCACAAAATGGATAAAGGTTGTGCCCCTAGTGAAAGTAGATCAGGAGGTTGTGATCGAGTTCATCCAGAATCATATTTTGTATAGATTCGGGATCCCTGAAACCATCACTACGGATCAAGGTTCCGTATTCGTTGGCCAAAATATGCAAGAGTTCGCAGCAGAAATGGGCTTTAAATTGGTTACTTCGACACCATATTATGCTTAAGCAAACGTTCAGGTCGAAGCAGCTAATAAAGTGGTAATTGGGCTCATCAAAAAGCACGTGGCCAGAAAGCCAAAAAATTGGCACAAGACGTTAAATCAAATTTTATGGGCTTGTCGAACGTCCCCCAAGGAGTCAACAAACTCGATTCCGTTTCGTTTGACTTTTGGTCACAACGCTGTATTACCGGCAGAAATATGTTTACAATCAGTTAGAGTGCAACGACACCATGAAATTCCGTCGGAGCAATACTGGGACATGATACTAGACAAAATCGTGGACTTAGACATGGAAAGAATGACAGCGTTGAATGTGTTATTACGCCAGAAGGCACGAGTTGCCAAGGCATATAATAAGAAGGTCAGAAAGAAGACCTTTGCAGTAAATGACTATACGTGGAAGGCAGTGTTGCCCATGGATCGACGAGATCGAACGCTAGGGAAATGGTCACCAAATTGGGAGGGACCATTCAAAGTGATCCAAGGGTTCAGCAACAATGCATACGAGGTCCAGGAAATAGGAATGGACCAACGAGTCTTAAGGGTAAATGGGAAATATTTGAAAAAAATATAAACCTATATTACAAGAGATTCAAATTAAAAAGTAACTTTTTCATTAGTAAGTGGCCAAAATAGGCTAGGGATGCCAAGATGGCTTACAAAATATCCAAGTAAAGTTACAACAGTTCGACATGCAAATCAAGAGGAAGCAGGGAATCTAGACTTAAAGTCTTCAAAAAGGGTCTTCTCATGAACAACCTTGCTTTCGAGGAGAGCTTTTCTTTTCCGTATCTGACTAATGGTATCCTTTATTTTGAGAGCTGTTTTGACGTGAGCAATCCCTTGGGCTTCTTCTTGATCGATTGCCTCTTGAGCAGGCAAAGGTTTAGCAGCATCCAAAGAGGCCTTCTGTTTTTCGACCTTTGTGATTTTTTTGGTGAGTTCAGCTATCTGAGCTTGATAGTTAGATATCTGCTGGTCGAAAGCACGATGCTTATCAGAGCACTCTTGCTTGGTGGCCTCGAAGTCCTTAAGTTTCTTCTCACAGAGTGAACTGAGATACCACTCACGGCCCATCTCATTATTTTTTAGCCTGACTTGAGCGTCGGCTTGTTTGTACATAGTAAGGTCCTTGGCCAGTTGCGTAAAGAAGGCTTCAAATTCAATTAAGTACGAGGCCATGGGAGCTAGAAATTGAAATTCAGCAAGTTCATCCAATATTTTGAGCACATCACAAGCCACGACAGATTCCTCTGCGAAGGCTGCCAAAAATTCATCCTCAAATAGGTATGTCTTCAATTGTTGGAGCTTGAGGGAAAAAGAAACATCTATTTCTGGGGTTGGTATGGCCGTCGAACTCGTGGGTTGAATGTCCCCAGGCTCTTGGTGAAGCTTGTGCAGTGCCTTCAAAGCTGCCGCTGGATTTGTTTATTTTGTCGCTAGGATCTCCTCTGGGGTAAGAGCTTTGTCGACATTAGGCGTAGGCAGGTTGGAACCACCTTCAGCAGAAGCTTTAGGGTTCACATCGACTTCAGCAGTGGTAGCGATAGTCGAAGGGTTTTCATTATCACCAGTGGCTGCTCCATCCTTCCTAGCCTCAGTGGTGGTGTGTTGAACTGGAGGCGTTTTCTTCATTAGATCCTCTTCTGTCGAGGTCATTTGAAACTCGTCGACTATTTGTGGACTAAACACAGTTGTTGTCTCTGACCGATTGACAATGGTGGCCGTTGCAGTATCATCCTTTTCAGCATGGTTGAAGCGACCACAGTTGCCTACAAGAAAGGTTTCAAATAGAAAATGTCTAAGTACCATATGAATCAAGAGAGCAAGGATGATGAATACCTCAGCAGATTGTTTTGGAGGGGGTGCTTCAGCCTCGACAGGCTCGAAGACTTCAGCAAGGTTTTTGGGAACAACAGGCTTAACGGTCGAAATAACCGTCTTTGAAGGTGTTTTCTTGATTATGACCCTTTTCTTCTTCACCAATGGAGTGGCTGGAGGGGATGTTGGGGCTTTAGTGGGAAAGATCCAGGATTAGGTACTTTCATCTGACACGTCTCCCTCAGGAGATGGTATTTTTTCAGAAGCCTAGCAAACAACAAGGTCAGATAACATGCAGAAACAAAGGCGAAGGAACATTGAAACAGGTTATACCTGTGGTTTCAGGGTTTTTGGTTTCTTTGCAGGCCTGGTGGAGGTCGATGCAGCGACTGGTTCCCATTTTCGACCCTGGGAAATAAACACAAATGATTAGCTGAAGGCAACTAATGAAATAAAAATAAGAAAATTTAGAAGTTACCTTCTTTGGTGGGTCTTCTGTAGCAGCAGCGTCTTGGGTCTCTTCGACAGACACAACAACTGTCAGATTGGGAACCTCGCCAGCAAGAGTGGCAAAAGCATCGACCACGTTTGCCAGAAAAAGGTCACGTGGGAAAATTTGATTATGGTATTCTAACCACCAGACGTCAAAATCTTCAGTGGTAAATAAGGAGGGTTGGGACGCAAAGACAGGCAACTCAAGATGTTGTGTCGACCTGAAAAATCTAAGTCATGTCCCGCCAAGTTCAGCGGTCGACCAGCCCTCATAATGTCGGAAAAATGTTTCACCAAGGATTTTTATAGCATTTGGCTCAGGCCAAATTGACGGGCCACCAAGTTAGGCTGGTAATTCATCAACCCATAATCTATGTTCCCCGTCTCAATCCGAAAGGACATAATGGTGGGGGTCAGAAATGCCCTCCATATGGAGTTCGATTGCGCTGCTGCCTTGGGGGAAACACCAGGGAAAGGATTCTTGAACCATGTAGGGCCAAATTTTCGAGCCACAAAGGGCGCCATGCCTGGGACGAAGGACGTGGTTTCCACAAACATATTTAGATACTTCATAAAGAGAGTTTTGTTAGGGGTTTCATGGGTGGTCATCAGAGTAAGTCGAATGCCCTTTATGGAATGCTCTTTGTTTAAACGTTCCATTGTTGCAGAAGCAGGGTAGCCCAGTTGATGTTCGAAGGTGGCATTGAGCCAATGTTGCAGCCCTGAGATGTTTAAAGCTTTGGTAGTCGCATGCAGAAGTTTTAGCCGCAAGGCTGACATACCAAGGGAGTGATAAAGGGAGGCTAGTAAAAGCTTACCCAACGATACCTGTTGACCTTCGTGAATCTGGATCGCCATGTTGATGTAACTTTTGGCTATCTGCAGAGAGCCAGGGCAGAATAGGTAATACGACAACCACAAAGTCAGGAAAGCGATGTGTTTTTTGTCGGACACTTCTTTGGAGTCTTTATTGTGATGGTCTTCGATGTAATTCTGGAAACCAGTATGCTCGAAGTCGAAAGTATTAGTCGTTTCTAGAGTTGGGTCGAACGTTTCACCCAAGGGCGAAAGGCCAGTGATGGCCGCCACATCTAAGAGTGTCGGCGCGAACATGCCACAAGGGAAGTGGAGTGTGTTGGTCAATCCTTCCCAGAAGTACATCGATGCCAACAGCAAATAAGGGTTGACCTTGTGAGTGTTTCTTGAGAGTTGAATAGCGTCGAAGATGCCAGCTGTTTGCCATTTACCACGACACTGGCCTTCGACCTTGTTGAGCCAAACAATGTAGTCTTTATTGCCGGGTGTAGGCATTGAACAAAAGACTCTAGCTTTGGGAGCCATGAATTTGAGGTCTAAAGTGCCACCTTTCTCAAAAGCTGGTGGTATGGTGGGAGCGAAATATGGGAAGAACTCTTGAAGTTCTTAATGATTTGACTTTTTGTCCGGATATGAACCGTGGAAGGCATGGAGTTTTCCAGCCATCGCAAAGGGGATGACCATTTGATGTTGCCAGTTTTCCACCACCGCCTCATCAGCAGATGACGGTTGAGGGAGAGGCCTGAGTGACTCCATTTCAGAGAGAACGAAGGCAACAGGGTTGTTTTCAGTGGTGTGAGTAGTAGAAGCAGTGGCAGTTGCAGAGGAAGCCATTGGAGTGGAGAGTACGTAAGCTTTTGAGAGCAAGAAAACTTGGAAGAAGAGGAAGCTGTGAGAAAGTGGCAAAAAGAAAACCAGACGTGTTGTGGGAGTATTTATAAAGAAAATACATGCAACTGAAAGGTCAAGAACTGTTCAAATTCTGCAGTTAGTGGGGGTGGTTTCGAGACCCATAACTTTGGACGAGACTAGCCATCATGTCGTGTCTTGGAAATCGTGGCGCAGAAATGTACCATCATCACGTCACACTGCGAGTGACACGTGACTAAGATTCGACAGAAGACAGAACGTTGGTTATTGGGTCGAAACCAAAGCTCCGTCGAAATCTGCAGGGAATCAAATGCCAGTTTTCTCAGTCGACACAATGCTCAGTCGAAACTGGCCTTTTGGGGGGGCAACTTGTTAGCTGGGAGATTTCGACCAAACATAGGGAATAAAAAAAATGGTGAAATAGCAAAGCAAGCAGTTCGATGCCAAGATAAAGAATGGTGAGGAGACTAAAGGTTGGGTCAACACAATTGAAAGGTGCGTCGGAAGGAGACACAGAGGCGAGGTTGTCGAAGGGTGTCAATTGGTGGCCCATGAAGCCAACACAAAGCTGATAAGTTTTTGGGCGGGAAAACTTGAAAGCCAAGAACGTGGGAAGTTAGAAAGATAGTGGGGTGACACGTGTCATAACCAGGGCCAATCTTGGGAGACGAACAATTATTTTTCCATCCTTTTTAAAGCAATAATTATTTCCATTTTAGAGGTCGCATTTGTAACATTGCAAAAGGGAAAACACTCAAAGTACCAAGCTTTAAGAGAAACGAGTTTACTCCCACAGAAATGTATGAAAGCGTCCACACTTTTTATTTTAATGCAATTTATATGATCAAAGTTTAAGTTATCTTGTCATTTACTTGTTTATTTTTTCACTTTTTGTTTATTCATCAATTCGCAACCCTTTTATAAGTTTCTTACAACTCCTCTAAACTAAAAGCCATCATATCAACAAGATTTACACTCCAGTCAAATTGTTCTGGAATTCTGTGGCCGATCCCGTAAGTAAACCTGTGATAGGAGGCCAGCAGTTGTTCGCGAGAGAATCGCGTGCGAACAGGTTGTCGCATCTCAAAAAACGCGATCCTTCTTGAAGCATTCGCACGCTCAGGAAAAAAATGATTCGAACAGAGTCGCCACTGAACTTTATTTATTCCAAAGCAGGAAAGGGAAAATATCGATAAAACCCTTAAACAAAAAAGAAGATGGTCGTCGCAACCAAATTCGAGTTCGGGAGTCGATTGTGCAAGGGGAAGGTATTAGTACCTCTCACGTCTGTTTTATCCAACGGGGTCCTCTTAGTTAGATTTACGATAGAATATTAGCTTATGTTAATTGTTTTCTTCAACTTATTGAGCGAGAAAAAGGAAAGGAAAGATTTAGGGCTTTTTAATATTAATGTGTCTGAAATGATTTCAAAATCCCATTCTTACGTATCTTCAGTTGCTATGGAGAACTCAAGGCTACGTAGTTCTACTTACAAAGAACTACTGGGTTGATTACTTTTAAGGAGTGATCCTTTATGCATATCGAGTAACTAAACTGTTACTTGTATCTCGCTCTTTGGAGGTGGAAGTCTTTGTATGTTCACGTCGATATGGATAAGCCATACTTGTTTCTGAAATGTTTTCGAAGTTGCACAAGGGCGGAAAACAAGTTTGATTAGTTAAGTTGCTTTTAGGTGGTGACATGCATCCAAACAGGAAGCTCTATAGTAGTATTTAAATGCTTGAAAAGGAAGAGACCTAAGCCCAATCAGTCTCTTTTTGTCCAAGAGCTATTATGAAAATGTGTGGTGAATTAAGTGTAAGTTTATTAACAGAATACGATTATTCACACAGGGAGCTCTACAACAGTGCCCAAATAATCGGGAAGGAGAAGGTCAATGCCCAATCAATCTTTTTTCTTCTATAAGATAACTGACTTAATTCAGTATTCTATTTTAATACGGAAGACGAATGTTTGAACATGAAGCTCTATAGCAGTATCTAAACATTCGAGAAAGAGAAAGTCTAAACCTAATTTTTCCCTTCCTTTTTTATTGCAAAAAGCTTAAAAAGGAACAACTTGACGTTAGATCAAGTGTTTGATTATGAAAAGATTTTGGATTAATCGAAAGAGATACTAGACATTGGATCAAGCACTCGCGTTGCATTCAATTTGAATTTGACTTGGGAAAAAGGCTCGACGTTGGGATGTAATAAAGCGATTAACAATACAAGCTCAACAAACAATTGTAAACAGATAAGGAACTCAATGTAAAAATACACAAGAGAAAGACAAGATATTAGAAATAAATCGATAATTAAACATTATGTTAAGCTAACTTAAAGTGAATTCATATAGGAATCACTCTATAAGAAGTCGGTCAACAAAATCTATACGTCTAAGGGTTTCTGAAAGCTAAATTGAATTTAAGCTTCGAAATCGCAACGCACTTGGAAAGTCCATCAACTCGATAAATTAAACAAATTATTTACAAAGGTAAAATAAACTGAAAATCAAATTAATGAATTTAGTGCTATGTTAAGCTAACTTAAAGTGAATTCATGTAGGAATCACTCTATAAGAAGTTGGTCAACAAAATCTATGCATCTAAACGGTTTCTGAAAGCTAAATTGAATTTAAGCTTCGAAATCGCAAGACACTTGGAAAGTCCAGCAACTCGATAAATTAAACAAATTATTTACAAAGGTAGATAAAACCGAAAATTAAACTAATGAATTTAGCGCTATGTTAAGTTAACTTAAAGTGAATTCATGTAAGAATCACTCAATAAGAAGTCGGTCAACAAAATCTATGCGTCTAAGCGGTTTCGAAAGCTAAATTGAATTTAAAACTTTGAAACCACGACGCACGGAAACCGATTGAATAATTAATCGAATATTATATTTATCAATTACAATATTTAATAAGTTAAACTAAAAAATTAATCAATTAAAACATTAATTATAAATACATATTTAAATAAAATCAAGAAAAATGAAATAAATGAAACAAACAAAGGTAATATAAATTAGTGCGGGGTGCAAAAATTAAATGGGTCAAAGTCAAATTCAAAACCATTTACCTAAATAATAATAATAATAATAATAATAATAATAATAATAATAATAATAATAATAGTAATAGTATTAAAAAATAAAAAAACAATAAGAATAATAAATAATAATAGTAAATAATAATAATAATAATAATAATAATAATAATAATAATAATAATAATAATAGTAATAATAGTTAGTAATAATAATAACAGTCAATAATAATATTATATAATAAATAATAATAATAATAATAATAATAGTAATAATAGTAATAATAGTTAGTAATAATAATAAGAGATTAATTAGAATACACTGTCAGTGTAAAATTACTTTACACTGTCATCCAATTAGAATTAGTTATTTTGACACATGAGAAGAGAGAAACAAGGAAGAAGTGGTTATTAAAATGATTTATTTATAATGTAATTTGTTTTATTTTTAATTTCATAAATATGTGTCAAAATAATTAATTCTAATTGGATGACCGTGTAAAGTAGTTTTACACTGACAGTATATTCCAATTAATCTCTAATAATAATAGTAATAACAATAATAGTCAATAATAATATTATATAATAATAATAAATAATAATAATAATAATAATAATAATAATAAATAAATAAATATTAACATAAAATTAAATAATAATAAGTAAATAAAAAAGAAAAAAGAAGAGAAAAAGAAAGAGAGGAGTGGTGTACTAGTAAGAGAGAGACAAAGGCTTTTTTTTAATAAAAAAAATTTCATCTCCATTCCCTATCCGACGCGTGGTAGGGGAGTTAAAAATTTCAGATTTTTTTCTTCTTCTTCCTAAGTCGGTTTTAGCACAACAACAACACCATTTCTTCTTTTTTTTTTCTTTTAAAAATTAAGCTCTTTCCCTCTCAAGTGCTCCGTGAACAAACAACAACAACTTTAAAATTTTAACAAAACAAGTTTCTCAATCTCTGACTCTCACTTAGTCTCTTTCTTATTTTTCAAAATAAAAAACAAAAAACTTTTCTTCTTAACAAATCCATGAATTCAATCAACAAACATCAACGAATCACCACAAGTTAAAACGAAAATCAACAAAGGAGGCAAGAACTCCTACCAATGACAAAAAGAAGATTCAAGGTAGGTTCGTGATGATGGTGGTGACAGGTTGTGTTCGAACAGAATGACTAGGCAATGCGGTTTTTATGTGTTTCGCTGGCGTGAACAATACACGACGGAGGAGTATATTGTAGTGTTGTTTTGGGAGAGATGAAGAGGGAGGTTTTGCATGGTGTTTGAATGTGAGGTTTTGTGAAAAGGTGATGTTGAATGGTGTTTTGAAGAGTTTGAAGAGTGAAAAAATAAAGATGAAATGGTGTGTTATGTTTGAGAATGATGGTGTTTTCATTGAGAGGAAGAGGAAAAAAAGAGGTGAGATAGTTATGTTGTACGAGTTTGTTGTTTTTGGAGAGATAAAAAGAGAAAATGTGATTTTTTGTTTTAGAGGAAGAGAGAAATGATGTTTTGTTGTTGCCGAAAAATGTATCAGGGAGTTAGAGCTTCTCTTATTATTGATTATTTTTTTGTTTTTTTTTTGAAAAGGCAAAAGAATGTATATAATAATAACTTGGCATAAGAGATGCCAGAGTAATAGTACAGACCAAGCAGCAAAAATGAAAGAACAACAAGTTTGAAACACCAGCTGAGCAATCAAAGATACATCCTAAGCCAAATAACACCACGCAAACTAAAAAACCTGCCTAAACAAAAAAGGCACAAAAGCATCAATCAATGCAAACCATCAAAACAACACCAAAACCTGAATAACAACAGCCACATATACCCATATATGATCTGCAAATAACCTGCTCTATCAGCTTCAATTAAGCACATTAGGCATCAACACAATATGGTCCCTTGCCAAGGCAAAATACACAATATAAAACCAGCGAAGCCTTGCCACTACTGCAGTGAACACTCAAACTAGCCAAACACCAATCTAATACAAACTCGACACCTGCAAGGATCACAACTTCCACAACTCTATTTCCGCAAACAAAATCAGGACTTGAAGCTGAAGAACGCAGAAGCCAGATGGAGAGAATCGAAGGAAGAGATCTGCCTCAAAATTGGAACGGGAGTGCTGCCGAACCACTCCAAGGTAACTAAATTATTGAAATGACATGTGAATAGGATCAGACAGAGATATTGGGAAAAACTCATGCTCCCTCTAAAACGTTATGCCACACGTTGGAAAATCATCGATCCCTCTTGTGCATTGTCATGTTTTACTCCACCATTCTTTATATTCTTTTTTTCTTTTAATTTTATGAATTTTGAGCAATTAAACTTTAATAATTAAAATAAATTTAAACAAACAAACAAAAAAACTAAATACTAAATTAATTCTAATTAATTATACTTATTATTTTGGCTAAAAAAACAAATATAATCGGATAAAAAAAGAATAAAAATTGGGTGCAAAAATGTCCACAAAAATAAACAGGCTGCACCAAAATGATCAGCACTAAAAAAATTCCAAAAAACATACAGATTTGATCAAATTTTGAAATATAAAATGATCGGCAAAAAGACTCAGGTTTGTCAAAATATGATCGAAAAAGTAGACGAAAAATAAAACGAGTACGCCAAGTTAAACTATGTGAACAATAAATTAAGAATACTGACGTCTGCAAGCTTGATTTTAAAATTTTTTGCCTGCTGATTCGACGTATATTTAAAAATTGATTCAACCGACCTGTTTGTAAATTTGAAAATTTATTCAGGTTGGTATTTTAAGCGTTATGCTGAACAAAATGCATGCTGTTATGAGTAACTAATGCAGATGTCTAGTGAATGCATCGATTTATCGATTGAGACATTGTGAATAGATAATCAAATGCAAAGGAATCACTTTTGGACCATTTACTTCTAATTCTTAAACATAATTAAAACCCTACAAAGATTTAGATGACGACAATACTCTTGACTGTGACCATTCGAACCTTTGAAACATGAAGTAATGGAATGGACGATGCACTAAAATTGAGAAGACAAACCTTTTGACTTCTTAATCAACAGATGACTGAATGAATGTCATCAAGACAAAATAAAATGCCAGAACTCCTGACCTTTCATCTGAATCCTGATGAATGATTTTGATTGATGGAATGCATGATGAAATAAAATAATTATGTTATGTTGATGCAAGTAAAAAAATAGGGTAAAATTTAGGGTATGACAGCTGCCCATATTTAAATATCTTTAACTAGAGGATATAAAGAACTATTGTCTTCAAATTTTCATGGTGAAAGATACTTTAAATAGCAAACAGACCCATATTTTGCCTTTTTATGCGACAGAAAATATGCTTATGGTTGTGAATGATATGCAACGAGATTAAGAAGTAATCTTGACTCCTTAAAAAAATGAATGCAAATGAATTAAGAAAAACTCTTGATTTCTTAATCATTAAATGACAATGATATAAATGTAATGAGGGTTAAGAAATATTATTGACTCCTTAAAAATGAAGACAAATTAATTAAGAAATACTCTTGGTTTCTTAATCATTATATGACAATGATATGGATGTTAAGAAGTACTCTTGACTCCTTAAAAATGAATGTCAATGAATTAAGAAATACTTTTAATTTCTTAATCATTAGATGATATGAATGTTAAAAAGTACTATTGACTCCTTAAAATATGAATGCAAATGAATTACGAAATACTCTTGATTTCTTAATCATCAGATGGCGATGATATAAAGGTTTAAGAAGTACTCATGTCTCCTTAAAAATGAATGCAAATGAATTAAGAAATACTTTTGATTTCTTAATCACTATGTGATGATATGAAGTTTAAGAAGTAATCTCGACTCCTTAAAGATGAATGCAAATGAATTAAGAAATACTATTTATTTCTTAAAGATATGAAAAATGAGTTAAAAAATACTCTTGATTTTTTAGATACTCTGAAAATGAATTAAGAAATACTCTTGATTTCTTAGATGTTATGCAAACTGAGTTAAGAAATACTCAAGATTCCTTAAATCATCATATGACAATGATATGAATGAAATAAGAAATACTCTCGATTTCTTAATTATTAGAGCCTATGCAAATGAATTAAGAAATACTCTTGATTTCTTAATCATTAGATGACAATGATATGAATGAAATAAGAAATACTCTTGATTTCTCAATCATTAGATGTTATGCAAATTTCTAGGGATTAGAGAATCATGTTCAGCTACTCTTAACTGACAGTTGACTCCTTTGGGATGGAAAAATCAGATTCAATTGCTCTTGACTGAAGGTAGACTCCCCTGGGATAGAAAAATCATATTCAATTGCTCTTGATTGAATGTAGACTCCTCTGGTTTAGAAAATCATGTTCAGTTGCTCTTGACTGACGATAATTTTTTTAATATATATTGATCATGCTCTACTACTTCTTACTGAAGAAAGATCTAACAAACATGTAAACATGTTTAGACAACTCTGTAGAGGATGGATTTGTTACAAAGTTTCTTGTCCGTCTGTTCTCTGAATGTTCTTCGTTAAAGGTAGACTCTCCTAGGGAAGAAATGATCATATTCAGTTGCTATTGGCTAAAGATGTCATATTTAGCTACTTGGCTGAATCTGAACCCATACAACAACTCTTGGTTGAAGTTATCCATGCAAGTATAATATCTAGGTGTTCTTGGCTGAAAACAAATATATACAAACAATGTATCCAACCGCGCTTGGCTGAAACTATTGCATCCAACATACTCTTGACTGAAAGTAAATATGTGTAAATACAGTATCCAACGACTATTAGTTGAAGACCAATATAAGCATATAATGTATTCCACTGCTCTTGGTTTAAAACAAATCTACGTAAATATAGTATCATCTGCTCTTGGTTGAAAACAAATATATGCAAATAATGTATCCAGCTGCTCTTGGCTGAAAACATTATATTCAACAACTCTTGGCCTAACCTATTGCATCCAACTGTTTGAACAAAATTTTGGTTCTGCATATAATCTCTAGTTTTGATGATAACAATGCATATATTTTATATGTAACAATTTTGTACCCTAATATTTTTCTAAGGTGTGCAGATACAAAGTTTAAATTGATCCTGGATAACTCTCTAAAATTCTCATCAGAATCAACTCTGGCACGCCTCAAGAAACTACTTCAACCTCTTCTGAAGAAACATCACCAGTTCTGATGAATGCCGAATGTCTCTGAATAAAAAGAAAGTTATATGCTTCTCAAATAAGCTTCGCTTCCAGCTCTGGAGCCAAGATTCTGGGTTCTGAAGATCTGTCCATTCTCTTCTGATAATAAAGCTTTTGGCTCTGACATAATCAATCTAAGAAGACTTAAGTGAAGACAACTTCTGATTATGAAGACTCTGATACTTCTTGGAACTTTTATCTTCTGGACTCATCATCACTTCACATCAGATAAATTCCATCAGAAGATAAGATCAGACAAAACTTGCGCTGAAAGAATTCGTAGAACAGTACAATCCCAAATTGGAAATAATTGATTATGCGTTAATATTGTTAAGGAATGTCTGTGAGACTTTACTACTCTTGTCTCCAACAATCTTCAAATTACCGTTATGGTAGCTGACACTGATAGTAGCATTTGTACCCTCCAACGTTCTACCACTGAGCCTATGTAAAGGAGTCAATACTTCACTACAAATCACAAGAACGAACAACATTGTAAGAGTGAAAACACGTAATCTCAAATTCTCAAACACAAAGAGTTGTTGCTCATATTTATGTATTGTTCTTTAAATTGTTTCATTCGCTTTTTAGAAGCACTATTGTAAACACTTTTTTTGTAATCTCTTTGAATTATTTTTTTCCTCAACTGACTAAGTGTTAGTCTGTATACTTGAGAGGGCTAAGGTGTTTTCTAACACTTAGACGAACTTTTGTAATCTTTCAAGATGAGTGGATTAAGTCCTTATTGAAGGCGAAATCATCTTGGTGGGTGGACAAGACGTATCCTCGTTATAGGAGAACTTGTATAAAGTAAACGTGTCCTTTCTTTCTTGTTTTATATATATTGTTTGTGTGTGTGTTAACCCTCATTTTCGACGCTAGAAAGAATCAAAGCTATTTTAAGTTAAAAAATTATTTTTAATGTAAAGAAGGCTTCGACCCAGTTTTGGTGAAGCCTGAGTCGAATAGAGGTTGTAGGAACCTCAAAAAATGGCTAAGTGCTGGAAAGGTTTCGACCATGAGAATATGGAAACAAGCGCTGCAATTGTTATATTAAGGTTGGAGGGAATTTCCAATGTTTGAAATTTAAATAAGAGCAGTTGTGAACGTGGGAACAGTTGAGACCAAGGAGAAGGCGCCAAAATCCACACGTTCGAAGCAGTAACCATCACTTAGTAGTTATTTCCTAGCACTATAAATAGGAGTTAGTTCTATGTAATAGGGGTGTTCATTTTTTTGTACAAGTTGCTCAAAGAAACTCAAAGTACCCGCGTGTAGAGAAACGAGTTCGTACGTAATGTAACACCATTTTCTTCATTAATACAATTTATCTTCATCATGTTTAAGATTCAGTCATTTACTTTCCATGCCTTTACAATTTCTTGAACTTTATCTTCCATGCCAAAGTTACTTTTAGAATCATTTAAACTTTCTGCATTTACCTTCGACTGCACTATTACATTCAAGCATTTAATCTTCAAGCATTTACTTTTCAAAGTCTTTTATTTTCAAGAACGTGGAGTTCACCTTTAATCCATTACATTTATTTTCAAAGTCCTTTACTTTCCTGCACTTTACTTTCGACAGCACTTCTATCATTCCAGCCTTTACTTTTCAAGAACGTGGAGTTCGCCGCATTTTGCTTTCAAAGCTCTTTACTTATTGCCATTTCCTTTCGACGCCTTAATTTCTGCATCCTTTATTTACAGCCCTTTAAATTTCAAGCCTTTACTTTACCTTATTGCAAGTAGTCGAACGTGGAGTTCAGTTAGATTTTATTTCAGCATTGTCGAACGTGGAGTTCAGTTTACATTCTCTTTAGCTTTTATTTGTCATTTACACTTGTCTCTCGAATTTAGCACATGTCCTAGGATTTGTGTGGTCGATCCTGCAAGTTAATCAATTTTCGTTTAAGATTGATAGACCAGAGGTTGTTTACCAAAATTCACAGTAAACAGTGTGTATAACGCATTTCTCCGAAAAAAGTTTTGAAAACCAATTCAAACCTCATTTCTTGTGTTTTTTTCTACCTTCACCAACAACTCTTGGCTGAAAGCAAATATGTTGGGAAATAAGCAAAAGACTCTTTGGGGAAATAAACAAATCTCTTGGCTGAAAGCAAATCTGTTGGGAAATAAGCAAATCTGTTGAATGGTGTTTTTAAGAGTTTGAAGAGTGAAAAAAATGAAGATGAAGTGATGTGTTATGTTTGAGAATGATGGTGTTTTTGTTGAGAGGAAGAGAAAGAAAAGAGGTGAGATAGTTATGTTGTATGTGTTTTTTGTTTTTGTAGAGATGAAGAGAGAAAGTGTGATTTGTTGTTTTAGAGGAAAAGAGAAATGATGTTTTGTTGTTGCCGAAAAATGTATGGGTGTGAGAGCTTATCTTATTATTGATTATTGATGAAATGTGAATGAGATCAGATAGAGATATTGGGAAAAGTTGGTGCTCCCTCCAAAACATTATGCCACATGTCCGCAAATCATCGGTCCCCATTGTGCATTGTCACGTTTTACTCCACCATTCTTTCCATTCTCTTTTTCTTTTGATTTTATAAATTTTGATTAATTAAACTTTAGTAATTAAAATAAATTCAAACAAAACAAAACTAAATACTAAATTAATTCTACTAATTATTTTGGCTAAAAGACAAAAATAATCGGATAAAAAAAGAATAAAATCGGGCGCAAAAATGTCCGAAAAAATAAATTGTCTGCACCAAAATTATCAGCGCAAAATAAACTTCCGAAAAACATACAGGTTTTAATCAAATTTTGAAATAAAAAATGACCGGCAAAAAGGCTCAGGCTGGTCAAGATGCGGCCGAAAAAGTAGTCGAAAAATAAAACGAGCACGTTAGGTTAAACTACGTGAATCGTAGATTAAGAATACTGACGTATGAGTGCAACCACGTCGAAGTCGCTACTGAAGTTAAGATTGAGCATGTGAATACGATAGGGTTTGATGTCCCAGTTGTATTAATCGTCGAAGTGACTGTTGTTTCAGGGTCTGGAGCATCATTTCGGACATGACAAATATTTTTTAGGTTAACCATTTCTGCAAAAGTCCCACCACTACTCAGTCGTATTTGACTCCGGACATTGAAAACATTTCATGTAAAATAATGATGTCTAAATAATACAATGAATTCTTGTAAAAGTTTTTTTTTGGCACAAAATTGTCACTGTGGGTGTGCCAATTCGTTTGAATGTGGTTTTAGCAAACAATCACAAGTTTAAAAATGTGTGAAATTAACTCGAAAAATTTCAGGAGCAATTTTAGGCAAACACATTTACAAGAAAGTATGTATCTGAAGTGACTGTGAATGTCTTTATGCAGACAGAGTGAAAGCAAACTTTAACAACGATAAAGTTTGAATTAAAGTAAAAGAAAATTGAAATAAACGACACTAAATAAACACAGTAAATGACAAAAACTAAAATGTTTCAATTAAGGAAACGTAGACAATAAAGAAAAAGGAGGCAGAATCACACAATACTCACAGATTGTTTTGCAATTTGACTTGGGTACGCCGGTTCTATAGAGAAAGTATATGAAATTTGTGACACTGATTACAACATAGAAACTGCTAATATACTAAACTAAAGATAACAGTCTCCGACAACTTATTTCTAGAGAATCGACACGTCTTCAAGAATATGCAACTTGATCTTCTAATGCACTGACATATCGTCAATATTTAAAAACTGTTGAAAAACATTATCCCACGTTTGTAACTGCTCTTATCCCTTAATAATTGCTTACTCGTCGAAAACAATTGTCGACAACGCTAAGACCCCTATCCAGTCTTTAATTTCCAAAATCTTTTAAGTCTTTGAAGCCCGTCGAACGCTTCGACTTAAACACGTTGTCGAGTGATCAATTAGATATGTTCCTTAGACTCCTCCAAATCATGTCTCAAGATTTCCTCTTGAGATTTTTCCAAAATCTTAAGATCTACTCTTGAGATTCTTTCAACCTATGGTTCAAGATGCTAGTCAGAATGCTCTAATCGACATACCTATTCCTGTCGACTCGGGTCATTCAATGTTAACACTTAACATGTTTTCAATACAACATTCAATTGACTTGTTTCCGAATAAAAATTTTAGACTAACAGGCAGATTATAATGTATCATGATTATAATGTATCATCGTGTATTTGCGGAAATCCACATATCAAATTTATTTTTAAAAAATTATTATCTTAATTATGTAGAACGTCTTTCCTTCTATTTTAACACCACAAATATGAATTGCCCATAACGATATTAACACATTACATTTTCACTTTGACAAAAAAAAAACTAATCAAACAATAAATATAAATTAAAACATTAAGTTAATATTTCTTTGAAGTGGCTAATATTTATTTTTAAATAAGTATTTTAATAAATTTACTCATTTAATAGTGAATAAGGATATGCACGAATATGGATACCAATATACCCACCTCTATAGATAAAAAAAAAAAATTAAAAAAAAAAGCTACTTAGCATATACCAATTAAAGTACTGAATTGTCATCCAAAATCTCATTAATCTGGTGGTACAAGCAGTTACATGTAGCAACATGGCTAGTCCAACCTTAAGGCACAAGCACAACAAGCTAACTTGCACAACCTAATTGAGTGCGAGCTTAATATGGTCGAGTTGAGCTAAACATGACTTGAATAGTCAAAACCAGTATAGTGCTGAATAAGACTTGGTTGGCCAAATTGAAATGTTGGGAGCCAGGTAATATAGTCAAACCTACAAATCCACTGTCCACCCAATATCAAGTATGTTAAGACTTAGACATTTGTTCTTTTTCAGGTCGACCTATATCAATCCTCGTCCTATCCGACATACTCTACATTTCATTCAAAAGTTACAATTATAAACACTTGCGCACAAGGGACACTCTTATCATAAGAGATTATACCACACTAGACTACCTGAGCAAGAAGCATAAACACGCTAATTTTAGGTGAAACTAGTCATGATAAATAAACTTCATTGTTCCATGAAGTTGTCCCAAGACGACAACGGTTAGTGAGTTGACATGGCTATTATCTTTCCTCATTAAAAAAAATCGTCAACCTGGTACTTGTTCACTAAAAAAAAAAACATAACTTATTTCAATTAACCTTCCTCATGAATATAATGAAAACTATTATAAATCTAAATCACTAAGACAATCAAGTGCAGCATCAACATCAGGGGTTACAGTAGCAAGCTTGCTGATCTCCCCAATTGAGCTACAATGCTTTTCAGCAGCATTCATTGCAACCAACTCTTGACTAAATATACAATTCATACCCGATGAAACCTGCAATCATTTAAATAAATAACACAAATTTAGCTTAAGCAAAGAGAAACCTATTATAGTCAAGCTATGCATTAACTAAAGGTACAGAAATACTTTGAAAAACTATAAGAGAAATTATTAAGAAAAATCTTGAGATTAATAAATTGGATTGAAACATGGTCTTATATAAAACATTATGACAGAAATTGATCCATATAGTTGAACCCGTTAAGTGGGATAAAACTTGGTTAAACAAAAATGACATCCGCAAAACATCCTGAATACCTTATCCATTCCACCTGTCTATTGCATCATCCCCCATTTTAGACCTCAAGTCAATTATTATTGTTGACTGACTTCCATTTTTACATGTTTTATTTCCGTTATATATCAATTATTTTCAGTACTAATTCAACTGTTTTTAGATAAAAATTGGCCTCTATGATTAGTATAATTCGAGCCAACTCCTTTATGTATTATTATCCAACTTTGATGTAAATTACCTGTATCTCAAATGAGAATTTGGGAGTAGATTATCTTTACAATTCTGAGCTCTAGACATTTCACATTCTTTCACTTGAGAATTTGTGACCATTACTCAATTTTAGGAAATTTTTTGTTTGAGAAAAGATTTTCTGTGATGCACGAAAACCTTTGGAATTAAACTTGTCCCCGTGTCCAACACGCATCGGTGTCTAACCCTCATATGACACATGTCTGACAACTCAGACGTATCTCAAAAAAAACTCCTCTCTTTGTTTTAACACACCTTAGACACTTCCACGGGGAATAAATTCCGTAGAAACATTGATGATCAATGAAAGAATTAGAACATTAAATTTGATCATGTCAATTTTGGCTTTTTTAATAACTTTTTTGTAATAAGCAAATTGCTCACTTAAAATGCACATATATCATTTAATTCTCATTTTAATTACTTCATAAAGAATTTTCATATTTTATTTAATATAATAAATAATATACGAACAGTGTCAGTGTCTAAAAATTTTTACATTAACAATGTGTCCGTTTTCGTGTCCGGGACAGCGTGTATGTGTCCGGTCCGGTGACAGACTGGCAGTGTGTATGTGTACGTGTAAGATCTGTGTCAAAATATGTGCTTCAAAGAACATTTCTTATTTCCATTTCATGATTTTACTTTTAATTTCAAAGTTGTCACCTTGTTTTCATTGTGTTGAGAACAACTTTCTTTGTTAATGCCCTCATTTTCTCCATAAAACATAGGTACGGGCAAGACATTTCATTGTGTTGATTATTGAGTATATTAAAAATAAAAACTGAGAAAATACTGCTAGATATGCATCTTGTAATTTAACTTATGAATGCAGTACTTACATCATAAAGGGTGTTTCCAATCTTCAGCTTAACTTTACCACTCTTGTACACAATCATTTTGCCAATTAGACCAGGTGGCATTTCATCCAACTTGAAGAGTTTTCGGCCTCCAGGACGTTTAGAGTTCACCTTAACATCAGCATCTGGTTTTTTAATCATAGGAAAAACTGGTGGTAATTTCATGAAGATTGACCTTGCCTCTGGGTTTTCCTCCTGCCAACAATTTGCTCAAAACACTATCATAATAATTTTAAACAAGTTGAACTTGATAAATTTTATTAACTGAATTTTGGGTTAATTACCAAAAGGCCAAGCTCCACTGCTGAATTTGCTGCGTTTTCATCATAAGTTCTGGATTCTGCAGCCTCCCCAAACTCCTCCTTATCAAGATATTCTATCAGAACAATATGTGAAGTTAAAGCCACTTGACTTAGCAACATAGCATAACAATGAAGTATGTTTTATTTTCAACCTAACTAACTCCAGTGGCAGATTGATAATATACAAATGTAACGGTAAATCAAAAATATCATAATCATGTAAAATTGCAGAGCAAATTTAGCTACCAAATTGAATAATTTGTATCACTCAACTCTTAAAAAATTGAAATTATATCTAATTTACTATACTAATTTTCTTTCCTTTTTGCTTTATAATCAAAGATGAATCCTGGAATTTACCTGGGTTGCCTGAATATGGTTTCCTCAAGGGAAGAGCTATTGGATAATCACTGTATAGGTCCTGTAGCAACATCCAACAGCCAATATTTTAGGATGGAACAAACATGGACAATTACACTTGCAGTTACATTCACATGGGAAACATATTGAAACAGAAAATGAATAAAACATCATATTTATTTCGCTCAGTACACTTACCCATGGTTCTTTGTATTCTTTCCCGTTTGCATCTGTGGTTCAACATCGACATAATATGGTTAATAAAAGGAAGTATCATGCAGGAAATTTTTTGTGGCAATTTATAAAATGAAAACGCCTTTGGTCAAGACATACCAACGAATGCTGAACTTTCAATGCCATTGGTCTTGCTACCAACACCATATGGTTTGTGATAAGTTGATTGGCCTCCAGAACCAAAAGCAATTTGTGAAGCTGACACTGCAAACCATAAAATGGGCAAAGCAATTTTAGAAAGCTACAAGGTTGATTCTACTCCTGCTATAGTGAAAAGGGCATCATTTCCGACATCATCATGAGATCTCAGACTAGATGGCAATCATTCAAATTGTCCAATTTCATCTTTATTTTTTATGTATCAATCAAGCATTCATAGGAAGGACACAAGCATTCGGAATAGAAAATGTTAGCTCTACGAAAAACAAGTACGACGTGTTCCCTTAAAATGTAAAAGCTGAAACTATTAACAAAAAGAGAGGTTGTTTTCATTCTCAAATTATTTCGCATGACATGAAACATATTCTGAGTAAATGTTCCCTAATTGCTCATCGCGATTAAGCAAACTGAATCACATACAAGCAAAATGGTCACTTTAAAGATGGTTATTTATCAGTAAATTCAATTTCATTACTTTATTTAATGGTTGAAGCATCTCTAAGTACGTTCACTATTTGAGATTTATCAGAGAAGTAGGATTAGTTTTCGAATAAATTTCCAAATGGTGGAAACGGAAAATCAATGGCTCCAATTTAAGAGTCACATAAAGTTATTCATCGCAATTTTAATCTCAAAAGTAGAACTAAGATACTACTATACCTTTTTTCTCAACCTTCATCCTTGCCTTCCTCTCATTTTCCTACAACAATATATAATAAATAAAATTTCAGGATAACAAAACTTAATCGAAGTCAGAGAAAACTTGATAGCGGATTATCAATCAAATTAAAATAACATATACATGGAAACGCCGAAGGAGTTCCTTAGCCTCTGCCGCTGATGCTTTATTATCTTCCTCGACCATTTCACTGCAGAAACAGAACAAATAACAGAACCATCAAATTAAGTCAGTGTTGTTAAATTGCAGCACTATAGGCCTACAACACTATCGTGTAACGGAAGTTGAACAAATTACTATTGTTCTGCGATACGGCAATTCGTATAAAATATCTTCCAATCGACTAATTAGCAGAATCCGAACAAACCGCTATATTCTAATATCCGCAATTGACAACACTAACAGAAAACTATTGTCAAACAGATTGATACAAACCTTTTAACTTCTATCTTTGGCACTCTTTTAGGTGGAGCTTTTGGTGCATATTTAACCTGCAAAAAAAAGCACATATCATTTGCATTCGTTAAAAGAAAATTGAAACAACTAAAATAACTAACATAATGAAATCAGAAATCAAATCAAACCTTTCTTCGTGTTGGAGGCTTTGAATCAAAATTCGAATCCATAATAATCCAATGCCGATCTTAAATAAAAACCGAAAAAAAAACGAATTATAATTTAGATATTAGGTCAATGATTTGCAATACAATGAATAAACAAAACAATGATGTGAACGTCGCGCAATGCATAGTTCAATCTTCAATGCAATGTTAATTATTGAAAGCAGAGCATGTTATGTTGTTAACCTGTGAAGTGAAAAGGAATGGAAACTGAGTTTACCGGAAACCGCCGCGTGATGATCGGAAATCGAGCGATTGCGGTGGAGAGACGCCGGCGAGAGGTTTTGGTTGAGGCTTAATGCAAGAGACGGCTGCGATGGTCTATTTCAGAATTCAGAACTCGCAGGGTTTTTGCTCTTTTTCTTTTTTAATAAAACCTTATAGGGTAATTAGATTACTAAATTACCCCTAACAAGCGCTCTTTAATACTATCGATTTAGTGGTTTTTTTGAGTTTTTGAAAGACGGTTATGGAGTGGCTCAGAATACGTGCAACAGATTCGGCTGAGTAGCATTTGGTCCAGTATTTATAATCAGTTCAACTTCAACCTAAACCGAAAGTGAAAACCGACCTTGCGCTCTCTCTCTCTTCGTGAAAATACAATATAGAAGTTGGTATTGTATTATTTTATTTTGTAAAATGAAATTTTATCAATAGAATCTAATTTATTTAGGTACTTTGCAATTAATTTTGGTTAGTTAATATTTATATTTTTATATGTATTCTATTATGTGTAATTATATTGTACTCTGACCGATCATTTTTAAAAAGCTATAATCTTTTTTAAAATCTTATGAATTATTCTGCAGATAAATATAAAGAATCTAAATTATATATATATATATATATATATATATATATCGTCAATTCACGTATTCAGTTTTAAATTCAATTTCAATTAACTTTTTACTCTCACATACTAATTTGAGCGTTGGAGTGTTAACCTTGTAGGTTAGCCCCTCTCCATCGTATTAGAAGCTTTATTTTACCGCTATCATCGATCCTTACTCCATTTATGGTTCCAAAATAGAACAATAGTGATGTCTGTAGGAATTGACTTTTGATTCCCACGTTTTCTATGATCTCACGTTCATTCTTCAATTCCTCAGTTCGAAATCTTTTAAGTCCATTAGATCACGAGCTCTCGAAATTGAACACTAAGATATGTCTCATTCAATCCAATTAAATAGCATATCTACTTTGATTTTCTAAATTTCCAAATCTTTGATTTTTACACTTCTTGATAATGGTTGGGTCCAAAGCTACGATCGCTCCATCGTAGTACAAGAAGTCAATGTTGTTGTCGTCGCTCAAGCAAAGATCAATCAACCACTTCCACCTCGCCTGCAAGATGTGGCAAATCTAGCAATAGAGGTTTTGTTACATTCAGATATGCTTCAGGCTCCTTGGATAGCCGGATTTGTCAAAGTACCTCTGATTGAACCTTCGACTTCACCACCAGTGTCATAACATGAATCCTTACCTAGTTTCAAACTATTATTGGCTAACCTTGGGTTGCAAGGCGCTGACAAATTGTTGAATAACATGTACATCATTGTTTGGAAGCAGAATTCACAAGCAATAGAGGAAAGGTTGCTTCCTCTCGAAGAAAGCTTGCGCAATGCACCTCCACGAGGAAACACCGTTTAAGAGCTTGTACTGATAAAAAAGTATAGGTGTGCATGTTCCCCATGCAAGGGTTGAGAGATTCAGAGGCCTTAGTATGGTTATGACACGTTTGGTGGTGAGGGCTTGCCCGCAACAGCGAGAAATCATGTATCGTGGTGATTTAGGATACCGCTGGCTTGTAATTTCGACGCTTGGTTTGGATTTATGGAATAAATAGGGAAATTGTAATTTCTGTGAAGTTATGATGAGCTTCGACAGAACAGTGCAATCATGGAAGTCTAGTCGAAATTGCCCTTGTGCAAGGGGGAAGGGTTGGTTGGGCTTAGGAAGATTTTTCTAAGTTTACAAATGTAATTCAACAGAAACACTACTGATGGTGTTTTCGACGGAAATGCCAGTAATGGTATCTTCGATTTGAAGTTTTGAATTTGAATAAAGGAGGGAACTTTGTTCTTATCCAGTTTTCAAGAAAAGACACGTGGAACACAATGAAGAAGTGAAGACATGTCGATTTTATAAATAAGAGGTCTTAGTGCTAGGATTTCGTGTGTGGTCAAGTTTGTACAAGCCACTCAAATTACTCAAAGTACCCAGTGTGTAGAGAAAAAAGTTATTGAGAAATGTGTGTTTGATGAAACACCATTGTCTTATAATTTTATCAAATTCAGTTTATGTTTTTCGACCAGAAATTTATCTTCTTTATTTGCACAAGTTATTTCTAAAGCAATTTACTGCACTTTCGATTACTTTTCTGCAACGCTATTTCTTTTATATTGTCGAAGTAAACTATTTTCCAACCATGAATGTTGTCGAAGTGTTCATTGCTTCCCAAACTTTAATTTAAAGATCATTAGCACATGTTCTAGGATTCACTGGTTGATCCTGTAAGTTAACCAATATTTGGAGACCAATGGTTGTTTACCAATTTTCACGGTAAATAAATTGGCACGCCCAGTGGGACGGTGCTAGTGATAGATTTTTACAAATTCTCTTTTGGAAAGTTTTTACTAAGTTCTTTATATTTTTGTCTCTCTCTTTTGAAACTTTGTTGTATGTTATTAAGAAGTGGTAAAGTAGTCACTACTAACGAAGATAGACCAAGGAGAAGATATACGAGGAGAATGGCAAGCCAAAATCAGCCAAACAATTCAAATTCTCAAAATACATCCAATAACAATGGAGAACCTAACCCAGCGTCTTCGACAGGGGGAACAATGGTGCCAACACCTAATTTTGAACCAAAACAGGCCACGACAAGTTCGACACCGACGCGGTCGATTGCCCATAGTGAGCCTATTTTGACTTACATTGGGCCACAGGGTCCTCCAATGAACCCCTCACCAATAGGGAATGTTTCGAACAGGCCTTTTATGCCTCCAGGCTTCTCTATGCCTTTAAGCAGTCGAGAACAGCCTTATGGAATGCCAACATCCATAATGGCGAACTTACATAACGTTGGGTCGACATTCTCAGAACCTGTAATAAATGTAACTTCTCCATTACAAGGATCAGGGTCTGGGATTAATAATATGGTTCAAAATGTCCAACCCTTAGGAATAGGTGTTTCCATCCAAATGCCAAGCATAACCAATCATTTTGCGTAGTTATTAGGCACCAAATGGACGAGAGTAACCACGAAATGGTCTAGATGCTTGCCCAAACAATGTGGACAATCTTTAATCCCCTAATCTAAAACACTACCCAAACTAACCAACAAATGACCGCGCAAATGACGCGTATTGCGGACTTTTTTGGTGTGCCACAACCTCCTTGACATCCATAAGGGAGTATTTGGTGGAAAATCAAGGGTTAGCTTTTGGAGAGGATGTTACTATTAACCAAGTCCAACAAAACCAAAAGAACACACCCCAAGCGAATGTGGTGAACCCAGGAGAGGTAGTCGAACAGCCTAGAGTCGAACCCCCTAGAAATAAACCATAAATTCCATTAGAAGAGGAACCAAGGGTAGTGATGGTGAATAGAAACCAGAACGCTGACAATGTCATACAAAAAATTCGACGTGATGATTTGACGGCAGATAACAATCTAGAAGTCATGGTCGAAAGGATTATGGTGTGAAATGGGATAAATTTTGGCATGCGAAGACCAGCACCCGAGGCCCAGCCCAAACCGGTAGAAACCGAAAAAAAAAAACAGTTTTTGGGTGGGTTGATATGGGCCAACGGGTAGACGGATATTTAATGCAGTTTCAACCGGTTTAAAATGGGCGGGTCCGGTTTGCAAAAACCCAACCGCGGGTACCCTGACCCGGCCGACTGAAACACGTAGACAAAACTATGTCGTTTTGCCCTAGGTTTAAGGGAGACTTTCACTCACACCACAACTCCACTCATTTTATGATTTCTCTCATTCTCTCAGCTGCAACAAACACAACCACCATGAAACCCTAGCTTCAAATCTCCTCTCACACCACCAGTCCACCACCATCACTCACCATCACCCTAGCTTTTGTCAACCGTCAACGACCTTCGTGAAGTTTTGAAGTTCGGTGACCATCAATGATTCGTTCACCATCAACCACCATAAATGAAACCTAGCTTCTCCTAGATTTTTCAAAGTTAAAATTATTATTTTCATTACTTGTTTTATGTTTATGTTTGAACTATTTCAATGAGATTTAACTAACTGGTATTACTGAATCTTGTGAAAGGTTTTGAGGAGCATTCTGGTGATTTAACAAACTGGTATTATTCTATTGAAATATTTGCCCTGCGATGATTGAACTAAATGTTATTTCCTTTTCATGTATAATTTTGACATATGTTTTAAAAACACTATATATATATAGTTTAGGTGACTCTTCCTCACATTGCTATTTCATTGACATACGTTTTAAGAACACTATATTTAAAGGACTGTTTGGTGAAATGTTTTGACAGTTCAAGCCTTGATAGAATCTTACATGATAGAATATATAGGAGTTTTATATGTAAATTATCATTATCTTGTGTGGTGATTTCTCATGTGTACCGTGTGGTTATTTTTGACAGGTCTAGTTTTGTTCTGAATGCTATTATCTTGATGCTATAGATTACTGATATTCTCTTGAACTACAAGTGTAATACTGCTCTGAATGCTATAGATTAATGCTCTGAATGCTATAGATTAATGCTATTCTCTTGATGCTATATAACTTCTAGTAACTTGTTCTTGCTGAAATTTACTAAGATTTTTAACTTAGAACTAAGTTTTTTAGAACTTCCAGTAACTTAGAACTTGGTGAAATTTACTAAGATTTTTAACTTGGTTTAAATAGTTTTAAGATATGGCAAATGATAATGCTATTAGTTCTTGCTCTTTATGTTTAGAACTATTTAGAAATTATGATGTGAGTACTGTGATAAATTATGACAATGTTATTATGATGTGAGTACTGTGATAAATTATGACAATGTTATTATGATGTGAGTACTGTGATAAATTATGACAATGCTATTTTGTGAAGACTAAGGTAAATACAGAACTCATGTTCTGTTTTGTTTTCACTTTTCTCAACACATAAAATCTGATAAATTGTAACTTAATGAATTTAACTAGTTTGTGTTTTACAGTACACAATTTCTTTCACCAAGTGGAATGGATCAAGGTCAAAGTGGAATGGATCAAGGTAATTGTAAGTGTGTTAACTGAAAATACAGGGCTGTAATTGTAATTGTAAGTGTGTTAACTAATCAATGGCCGAATGAAGAATATGTATTTATATTTTGTCCCTGGAATCAATGGCTGAATTTTGTCTGGTGAGCCTAATCAAATTGAAAGCCTCTTCATGAATTGGCCGCTAATGTCATCTATAATTGCTTACTGTGTCTTCTGACTTCATGATATTGCTTATCAAGAGGTAGATTTCAAATTCATGAAGCTAAAATAAATTTAATTAAATATATAGTTTTTTTATGGGAATCTCATGCTTCTTTTATCTGTTTTCTTTAGGGTTTCTCTTTGTGGTGTATTAGTTCTCCAAGTATAGGAAGTTTCAACTTCACAACTGATGATGTTGGTAATATTCTTGCAATTTCAGGTGCATTTTTAGACCCAAGTACATGGAAATTACTGGAATTGCAATGTTTATAATTACAGTTTGTTTGCTATGTTCCTAGACTATTTTGTTGTTATTTGTTGTCTGTTATAGACTACTATTTATAAGGTACAAATTTATAATGTATCTTGTATATCCTTTTGTTTTTATTTTTGAGTTGATATCATTTTTTATCTTAGTTGCTGAATGAATGAATTATAAGAATCAAAATGATTATTCACTCATCAGCTTGGTTGTTACAAACTTAAGTGTTGTAGCGGTTCTGCTACATTAAAGTTGCCATGGGGCTTTATATACATAAGTGTTGTAGCGGTTCTGTGTATGTGTATGTTTGTTTATCTGTTGTTACTTTGTTAGCATAAAACTTAATGTTGTTTTTCGCTAAGAAAATCAAAATCTATTTATGTTCTAGAACAGAACAGAACAGAACAATTAGCAAGTTCTTTATATCACACAAAAAATCTGAATTTATTTCAAGCATTCACGAGTTCACAATAATGTTGTAAATTTAAATGTAGTCATTGGGTTTCTCTTTGTGGTGTGTTAGTTCTTCAAGTATATCGAAATTACTGAAATTCTGGAATCTTCATCAATTTCATCTTATTGTGCCAATTACTGAAATTCTGCATTTCACTTGTGTTTTGAATTATGTTATGTTTCATAATGCAGATCAATGCACTTCTTGTGTCAATCTTCATCAGTTCCATCTTCAAGAATATTATATCTGTAAGTTCACTTCTTCATTTGGTAAGAAAAGGTAAGTGTGTTTCATTAATTGATTTTTGTTTCTACATAAAAGTGTTTGAAATTAGTTTTTGATGAAATTGTTGATTTGAAAAATAGGAACAAGAACAAAGAGGAGCCGCTAATGATATTTCTACGACATATATGTCTCTATTCAAAGCTATTGAACCTGCTGCAGGTGGTTCAATGTGAGTTTTCCTCTAATTTCTTGCATAATTTTAATCTCTAATAGGGAATAATATTTCAAAAAATATTCCTTTACTTTTCAATCTAGATATCTAGAGAGTTACACAAAATTCATATTTCAATGTTGGCTCATGAAGTAGTCACAATCAAACAAATAATATCATGTTGTTTCAGTGTATGAGACTGATTGTATGTGGTTGGTAGTTGTTCATTTTATGGAACTATTTATATGTGAATTTATGAGATTGTTTCTATGTTGAATTTATCCATTCTGATTCATATATGTTACTTATTTTGTGATATATCTAATCTTAAAATTAAAACAAATAATGAATGTGTGATAACTATTTCAGACCTGCTGCTCATGCTGGATTTATGTGGGAGGAAAGCTGATTGCAGTCAACATGTGGAATGGGGATGTCTTTGCTAGTCAAGCTATTGAAGTTCTTATTGGGAGGCCATTGATAATAGTTTATAATACAATTACTTTTCAAGTTGTAATTATTTGTTGTTATTTGTATTTATGTTATGTTGAATTTAAGGTGCAAGTATTTTGGATTTAATTTATGTTGGATTTATGTTGAGGCCATTTATAGGCCATTGAATTTATGTTAGATTTAAGTTCTTAGTAATTAGGCTTTATGTTGGATTTAAGTTGTAGCAATTTTTAGCTCAAAATATGTTATTGGACTCAATAAAAAATCAGTCTAATAACCCGATTAAACCGGTTGCAATCACCCGCTACCCGTCTCAACCCAACTCGCCTATATGTGAATTTATGAGATTGTTTCTATGTTGAATTTATCCATTCTGATTCATATATGTTACTTATTTTGTGATATATCTAATCTTAAAATTAAAACAAATAATGAATGTGTGATAACTATTTCAGACCTGCTGCTCATGCTGAATTTATGTGGGAGGAAAGCTGATTGCAGTCAACATGTGGAATGGGGATGTCTTTGCTAGTCAAGCTATTGAAGTTCTTATTGGGAGGCCATTGATAATAGTTTATAATACAATTACTTTTCAAGTTGTAATTATTTGTTGTTATTTGTATTTATGTTATGTTGAATTTAAGGTGCAAGTATTTTGGATTTAATTTATGTTGGATTTATGTTGAGGCCATTTATAGGCCATTGAATTTATGTTAGATTTAAGTTCTTAGTAATTAGGCTTTATGTTGGATTTAAGTTGTAGCAATTTTTAGCTCAAAATATGTTATTGGACTCAATAAAAAATCAGTCTAATAACCCGATTAAACCGGTTGCAATCACCCGCTACTCGTCTCAACCCAACTCGCCTAAATCGATTAAAAAATTAGGCGGAAATGGGCTTATACAATTCAACCGCGGGTTGGACTGGGTGAGGCTTTTGGGCCCGAAACCGCCCAACCCGGCCCTTTGTCCACCCCTACGTGCAACCGACCTTGCACTCTCTCTCTTCGTGAAAATACAATATAGAAGTTGGTATTGTATTATTTTATTTTGTAAAATAAAATTTATTTATCAATAGAATCTAATTTATTTAGGTACTTTGCAATTAATTTTGGTTAGTTAATATTTATATTTTTATATGTATTCTGTTATGTGTAAATTATATTGTACTCTGACCGATCATTTTTAAAAAGCTATAATCTTTTTTAAAATCTTATGAATAATTCTGCAGAAAAGTATAAAGAATCTAAATTATATATATATATATATATATATATATATATATATATATATATATATATATATATATATATATATATATATATATCATCAATTCACGTATTCAGTTTTAAATTCAATTTCAATTTACTTTTTACTCTCACATACTAATTTGAGCGTTGGAGTGTTAACCTTGTAGGTTAGCCCCTCTCCATCGTATTAGAAGCTTTATTTTACCGCTATCATCGATCCTTACTCCATTTATGGTTCCAAAATAGAACAATAGTGATGTCTGTAGAAATTGACTTTTGATTCCCACGTTTTCTATGATCTCACGTTCATTCTTCAATTCCTCAGTTCGAAATCTTTTAAGTCCATTAGATCACGAGCTCTCGAAATTGAACACTAAGATATGTCTCATTCAATCCAATTAAATAGCATATCAACTTTGATTTTCTAAATTTCCAAATCATTGATTTTTACACTTCTTGATAATGGTTGGGTCCAAAGCTACGATCGCTCAATCGTAGTACAAGAAGTCAATGTTGTTGTCGTCGCTCAAGCAAAGATCAATCAACCACTTCCACCTCGCCTGCAAGATGTGGCAAATCTAGCAATAGAGGTTTTGTTACATTCAGATATGCTCCAGGCTCCTTGGATAGCTGGATTTGTCAAAGTACCTCTGATTGAACCTTCGACTTCACCACCAGTGTCATAACATGAATCCTTACCTAGTTTCCAACTATTATTGGCTAACCTTGGGTTGCAAGGTGCTGACAAATTGTTGAATAACATGTACATCATTGTTTGGAAGCAGAATTCACAAGCAATAGAGGAAAGGTTGCTTCCTCTCGAAGAAAGCTTGCGCAATGCACCTCCACGAGGAAACACCGTTTAAGAGCTTGTACTGATAAAAAAGTATAGGTGTGCATGTTCCCCATGCAAGGGTTGAGAGATTCAGAGGCCTTAGTATGGTTATGACACGTTTGGTGGCGAGGGCTTGCTCGCAACAGCGAGAAATCATGTATCGTGGTGATTTAGGATACTGTTGGCTTGTAATTTCGACGATTGGTTTGGATTTATGGAATAAATAGGGAAATTGTAATTTCTGTGAAGTTATGATGAGCTTCGACAGAACACTGCAATCATGGAAGTCTAGTCGAAATTGCCCTTGTGCAAGGGGGAAGGGTTGGTTGGACTTAGGAAGATTTTTCTAAGTTTACAAATGTAATTCAACAGAAACACTACTGATGGTGTTTTCGACGGAAATGCCAGTAATGGTATCTTCGATTTGAAGTTTTGAATTTGAATAAAGGAGGGAACTTTGTTCTTATCCAGTTTTCAAGAAAAGACACGTGGAACACAATGAAGAAGTGAAGACATGTCGATTTTATAAATAAGAGGTCTTAGTGCTAGGATTTCGTGTGTGGTCAAGTTTGTACAAGCCACTCAAATTACTCAAAGTACCCAGTGAGTAGAGAAAAAAGTTATTGAGAAATGTGTGTTTAATGAAACACCATTGTCTTACAATTTTATCAAATTCAGTTTATGTTTTTCGCCCAGAAATTTATCTTCTTTATTTGCACAAGTTATTTCTAAAGCAATTTACTGCACTTTCGATTACTTTTCTGCAACGTTATTTCTTTTATATTGTCGAAGTAAACTATTTTCCAACCATGAATGTTGTCGAAGTGTTCATTGCTTCCCAAACTTTAATTTAAATATCATTAGTACATGTTCTAGGATTCACTGGTTGATCATGTAAGTTAACCAATATTTGGAGACCAACGGTTGTTTACCAATTTTCACGGTAAATAAATTAGCACGCCCAGTGGGATGGTGCTAGTGATAGATTTTTACAAATTCTCTTTTGGAAAGTTTTTACTAAGTTCTTTATATTTTTGTCTCTCTCTTTTGAAACTTTGTTGTATGTTATTAAGAAGTGGTAAAGTAGTCACTACTAACGAAGATAGACCAAGGAGAAGATATACGAGGAGAATGGCAAGCCAAAATCAGCCAAATAATTCAAATTCTCAAAATACATCCAATAACAATGGAGAACCTAACCCAGCGTCTTCGACAGGGGGAACAATGGTGCCAACACCTATTTCTGAACCAATACAGGCCACGACAAGTTCGACACCGACGCGGTCGATTGCCCACAGTGAGCCTATTTTGACTTACATTGGGCCACAGGGTCCTCCAATGAACCCCTCACCAATAGGGAATGTTTCGAACAGGCATTTTATGCCTCTAGGCTTCTCTATGCCTTTAAGCAGTCGAGAACATCCTTATGGAATGTCAACATCCATAATGGTGAACTTACATAACGTTGGGTCGACATTCTTATAACCTGTAATAAATGTAACTTCTCCATTACAAGGATCAGGGTCTGGGATTAATAATATGGGTCAAAATGTCCAGCCCTTAGGAATAGGTGTTTCCATCCAAATGCCAAGCATAACCAATCATTTTGCGGTAGTTATTAGGCACCAAATGGACGAGAGTAACCACGAAATGGTCTAGATGCTTGCCCAAACAATGGGGACAATCTTTAATCCCCTAATCTAAAACACTACCCAAACTAACCAACAAATGACCGCGCAAATGACGCGTATTGCGGACTTTTTTGGTGTGCCACAGCCTCCTTGACATCCATAAAGGGAGTATTTGGTGGAAAATCAAGGGTTAGCTTTTGGAGAGGATGTTACTATTAACCAAGTCCAACAAAACCAAAGGAACACATCCCAAGCGAATGTGGTGAACCCAGGAGAGGTAGTCGAACAGCCTAGAGTCGAACCCCCTAGAAATAAACCATAAATCCCATTAGAAGAGGAACCAAGGGTAGTGATGGTGAATAGAAACCAGAACGCTGACAATGTCATACAAAAAATTCGACGTGATGATTTGACAGCAGATAACAATCTAGAAGTCATGGTCGAAAGGATTATGGTGTGAAATGGGGTAAATTTTGGCATGCGGAGACCAAACTACACATCACCATTATCAGAATATATTTTGCAATCAGATTTACCTGCCAGATGGAAAGTCCCTAAATTCACTAAATTCTCAGGGGA
Organism: Lathyrus tuberosus; assembly: GCA_022829125.1. Taxonomy (NCBI): domain Eukaryota; kingdom Viridiplantae; phylum Streptophyta; class Magnoliopsida; order Fabales; family Fabaceae; genus Lathyrus; species Lathyrus tuberosus. Next base: position 16,783,618 of record JALAZF010000031.1, read on the forward strand.
CACCAATGAGTCTACTGTTGAACACGTGGCTAGGTATTTAATAGAGGCATGAGAGATTTCAAATAACGAAAACCTTATAATTAAATATTTCCCAAGCTCTCTCACTAAAAATACCTTCACATGGTTCACAACCTTGCCAGTAAACTCAATCCATATGTGGACTCAATTAGAGAGATTGTTCCATGAACAATTTTACATGGGACAAACCAAGATTAGTTTAAAAGAATTGGCTAGTATCAAACAAAAGTTTACTGAGCCAATAGATGATTATCTGAACAGATTCACCTACTTAAAGCTATGTGTCATACCCCAAATTTTGACCACTAAGATTCCCATCATTGTGCAAAGCATGATCACAATATGGATGTGTCATTATGCTTCATCAGTCTCCTCGAAGATGGGTGAACCTCCACTACAATCAAACTTAGGGTTTTAAGCCCTCTCAGAGTTCTTAGACAAAGGATCAATCAAGGAATGACATGATCTTCAACTTGTCTAAACCTCTCAAACATCCACAATGGATCGAGAGGACTCCCACAGCAAGGATTAAGCACCAGGATGCTCCCTTCTAGGTGGATCAAGCCTCAAGATCGCCAGTGTCACCAAATTAGGGTTTTGGTCGACCAGGGCCTCCAGTTGGAAATTTTACTCTGGGCATGAGCCAATGCTTCAAAGCATAACCTATGATGCCCCAAGGGACATCATGAACCCAATCATCAAGTCAATTTTACCTCAGAGGATGCATTCATAAAAAATCAGGAATTAGGGTTTCTTGACCTAATTCACCCCTAAGTTGACTTTTGGGACAAATCATGAGCCAAGACCTCAAAGGAGGATTTGAGGGTCTCAAATACATCACATTGATCCATTTGTAACAATGGATTGATCCAAGAAGCTTGAGCAATAAGTTTCAAATTCATCTGAACCACAGTTAGGGTTTCGCGAGAAAAGTCAACTGTATCTTTGGTTTTTGACCAGGACATGCTCCCAAACCCTAAGACATGATCCAATACACCCTATAACACCCTTGGAACATGTCCATCAAGTTTTATTTAGGTCAAGGACTTAATTTCCTAAAGGATTGCACAGTTTGGAATTCATCGGATAAAAAGTCAACTGTGCACAAAAGTCAACTTTGACTTTTTGAGATTTTTCACAATTATGGATTTTTAACCCTAAAATGATGTTAATGTATGATTTGAATCATCATTCATCAAGAAAAATCAAAGAAAGTGGGATAACTTGTAAAAGGGGTAACCATAAAAACTTAGAAAATTTTCTAAGTTATGAACAAAGTGGCAAGGGTACCAACTTTAGAGGATCATAACTCCTAAACTACAAAGCCATTTTCCCCCATCCAAAGCTTGATTTGTAGATCTCATGGCCCTCTACAAAAACTTCAACTAGACCTCATTCCAATTCTTCATGGATTTTGAGTTATGGATTGATCAAAATCACAAAAAGTGAAAATGTCACTTTTTTTCAACACTTAGTGAAATTTTCACTAAGTCAGAATCTGTCTTCATTTTTTTCCAAATGTAGGGACATTTTTCACTTGGATCCAAAAAGTATCAAAACCAAATATAATCAAACAGTTGTTGTATCATATAAGGGCTTTCCAAAATGGCCAAGAACATCACCAAATTCAATTTGAGCTAAGAGTTATGGTAGTGGCAAAATGCCTTGCTGAAAACTGCCAAGGCAAGGAAGAATTTTGCATTTTTGGTCGATTTTCCAAAATCTGCCAATTTCAAGCCTTGTCATCATCTTGGACACATCTAAGGATCAAATCTAAAAGGGACAATCACTAAGCCAAGCCTCCAAAGTCCTTGGAACAAGAAGTAGCATGCCAAACCTAGAATTGCCTAAAAGAGGGACAAGACTCCAATTTTGGATTGGAACATTTAATAGATGCTTAGAGGTGGCATGGACTGACACATTTTCAACTGAATTCAGTCAAGATTCCTCCAACAAGTAGGGAACCAAAGCTCTGTGCTCTAACCTCTAGTCAATGGCTAGAGGAGACTTGGATTTTCATTTGCCAACATTGGCCAAACCTCTGCTGCAGTTGCCATTCACTATTGATCCCAAAACAAACTTGCTCTACTATAAATAGAGCTCATTTATGCTCAGTTTGAGTACACCAAAGCCATCAAACAGATGCTTTCCTCAAAATCCCTTTCTCTAAGCAAAAATACCTTCTTTAGCAAGGTAACTCTGAGTTTTTGAGTTTAAGAGCTTTTTCAATCAAACCAATCACACACACACCTCATAAACATCATATGTAGGTGATCCAAACTCTCACAAGTGACCTGTAATCACAAAATCACAAAGTCACCTCTCAAAACCTCAAAATAGGCTTTTTGTGCATTTTTCAAGCCATGTCTTGATTCAGTCACTTTCCAAACCAGATAAAACCTCAAAAACACTCCAAATATCATCCTTGAACTATCCCAAATGGTGCCACACATCTGGAACACCATTTGAGAGAGTTGCTATTTTGGTCACTTTTAACCCCTTTTGCAAGAAAGGGCCAGTTTGTGTTTTTGCAGGTACCAGTTGATTCCAATCATCCTAAAAGCTTCTAAGGGATCATTTGAGTGTGTCTAAAGCATCAAATCAATTCTGGAACAAGAGGCTTGACAGATTGCACAAAAACTCCAAAAAGCTCAAAAAAAGGTAAGCCTTATGACTTGAACTTTCCAAAATATGCAATGCTTTAAAGTCCACTGATTATGCACACCTCATACATGTTATATATGTTGTGTTTGAACCAATTGATCATGTAATTCATGCCTGTATCAAAGTGTAGCATAGAAAATGCAATTATAGGCCTTTTTCAAAACCACTACCGGGTTTTTAGAAGGGAGTGTGATCTGAAAAAACTACCACTACCATTGGATTCCTTGTGAAATTCTGGTCCATATGCATATAAATTTTGTCTTAAACCATTAAGAATTGAGAAAGTTATGACCTTCACGTTTCTGAGCAAAAACTTGCCTTGCCTTGCCTTGGGCCAGGCCTAAAACCAAGGCATGACTTGTATATTTGTGTTTTCACTCAAAACAATGGATGTATCACCACCCCAGTGGTAAGGCGCGCGCCTTGTGACCTTGAGGTCGTGGGTTCAAACCCCACCCATGCCATTTTGTGTTTTTTTTTCACATTTTGCCATTTTTTCCAATATTCCATGTTTTATTAATTAATTGGAAAATTAATAACTCACTGAATTTTAATTATTTTTTATTGGTTCTTTTTGCAAAAAATCACCAAAATGTTGAAATATTTTATTCCACAAAAAAATTAAGTTTATATTATGTATTTAATATAATTAGTATTTTTGTGAATAAATTCATTTTTATTTGTTTTTAAACATTTTAAAATGAACATTCATCTTGAAAAATCAAGACCAAATGGGTTTTAATATCTCTTGTGATTAAAAATTAATTTTTCAAACCTTAAACAAAAATCACAAGTGGTTTATTCAAATTCATTTGGTATTTTTCATTGACTTTCTTTTAATATTTACTTTTAAAAGAACACAAATTAGGGTTTCTTTGATTTTCACCCTCACAAATCATTTTCAAACACTCATGGGCCTCTAATAGAGTGTAAGACCCAATCCCCTTTTAACCAAAATAATTTTGGGCCTCAGATATTGTATAAGTCCCTCTGCGTTAAAAGAAAAGTTCGGCGCGGTCGTCGCCCGTTTAAAAATAAAACCTGGGCCTCTCCTCGAGCTATAAGACCCATTCAAAACTTTTGGGCCTATATTAGAGTGTAAGACCCAACCCCCTTTGAAAACCAAACCATTTTGGGCCTCAGTCATTATATAAGACCCACTGCATTTTCAAAAATCTCGGCGCGATCGCCATTTCAAACGAAAAATCATCTGGGCCTACCCGTATTATAAGCCCCCACTCTTTTTCTTTAAACCTTTTGGGCCTCTTGAGAGAGTGTAAGACCCATCCCTTTGTACAGAAAATCTTTCTCGGGCCTTAGTCACTGGTATAAGTTCCTCTGTACAAAACGATAGTGCAATCACTGATAAAAACCTGGGCCTCTCCTCGAGCTGTAAGCCCCAATCTTTCATTTCAAAGCACCTTATCCTTTGATCTTGAATATACTGTTGTTTTCAATCTTTCTTTATTGAACAACTAACCAAACAACATGGAAGCTCTACAACCGAGTAAGTGGTTATATGCTTTCTTTATCCGCTTTCATATACATATAATTGTATTGTGGGGCTGTTTCACTGTAAGTCTTCTTTCATAAACCCATATCGACTGTGTAATAATAGTATAGATATTTAGAGTTTCCTCGGCAACTACGTCTAGCACTAAGCCCTGTTGATTACTCTTAAAATAGACAAAACTAGATCCCCCATAGGATTACCAGACACAGTCTTCCCTCCTCTTGGGGTTAAACAATATGGAGACGTGAAAGGCAGCATTCTCGGTGAACCCTTTCACAGACTGTCACCTTTAGAAATCGTCAAAGAAACTCTATTCCCCAGAGATGATCTTTTCTCCGTGAATGGCATCTCTTGAGTTTCTTCCAAATTCTTGAACTTTCCTGGCTTGATCTATTCTCTGTGAATAACCTGTCTTGAATTTCTCGGGGTTTGGGGACCCACAGGCTTCTTAAAAGCATCCCCGCTTCCTCTTGGGCGTTGTACAAGGACCCGTCAGCTTCTTAGAAGTATTCACAGCCTCCTCTTAGACTTCGTATAAATGATTTCTTCCTCCGGGAATGATAGCCTCCTCTTGGGCTTCGTACAAATTGTCCCTTGGCTTCTTAAAAGTTTCCAGCCTCCTCTTGGGCTTCGTACAAATTGTCCCGACGACCTCCTAGAGGTATAGGAACAGAAATTAGTCATCCTAATAGAACAGTCTTTCAAAAAGTCTAGATCTTGCTACTGCTGTTTCTTAAATGTAGTACAGAAGATGAAACTCTAGACTTGGACAGTCTAATTCCCTTGAGTCTCAAAGACATTCTCAAGTTCCTTTCAAAACTAGGAGAGGAAACCCGTAGACTCGGACAGTCTTAATACCCTTTGGATTTCCCATTTCCTTAAAGAACAGGAAATAACCCTGATCCTAGAATCAAATCCCTGAGTGCAAACAATACTCATATAAGAACTGATTTTCTCTTTATCCAATATACTGGACCTGTCACTAAACTGAAACAGTTACAGTAGCCTCCATCTCGGGCTTCGTACGAGATACAAAACACTCTCCTGTTGAGTATAAAAGACTCTCTTGTTGAGTCAAACCTTTGTAGCCTCCATCTCGGGCTTCGTACGAGATACAAAACACTCTTTTGTTGAGTATAAAAGACTCTCTTGCAGAGTCACTTCCCTTTTAGCCTCCGTCTCGGGCTTCATACGAGACACCAAATCACTCTCTTATTGAGTATAAAAGACTCTCTTGTTGAGTCAAACCCCTTTAGCTTCCGTCTCGAGCTTCGTACGAGACACACTAAAAGTCTCTCTTGTCGAGTCAACCCTTTTAGCCTCTCTCTCGGGCTTCGTACGAGACACATAAAAACACCCTCTTGTTGGGCCACTAGCCTCCTCTTAGGCTTTGTATAAGAAAACCCCGGTTGAACCAATCAACGTTTTAGCATCAAAGCTGTGCATCGTTCACAGTAAACAAACATCAACAAATCCTTTTCCTTCATCTAATTGCTGTAAGCAGCAAGCCTCTGGATCATCTACATCCATGCCACTGTCCCTCTTTTAGCATGAGAAATTCCTAAGGAGAGATGGCATTGTTCTACACTGAGTTAAAGTCTTCTCCTTCAGGTTAAGAAACCCCTATAAAGGAAATTATGGCATTACCGGATTCACATGTCCCGTTAAAGTAATCCTCCTTTATAACCAGTCACCCAACAGTTGTGACAAACAAACCCCTCTTTAGAGATGACAAATTCTCTCTAAAGACGAAACTTTTAGCTTCACATCTTGGGCTTCGAACAAGATACAAATAGACCCTTCAGCTTCACATCTTGGGCTTCGAACAAGATACAAATAGACCCTTCAGCTTCACATCTTGGGCTTTGAACAAGACACCAAAACACCATTTCCTCCCATAGAATAGGAGGAACTACGATCGCTCTGATTTCCCTGTTTCGGTAAACGGGAATACGTATGCATAAGATTGAAAGAAAAATCTTAGCGAGCAAACTCAACAAAAACCCACAATCCCGTACCTTCACATATCAAATGAAAAGCATCAGTCCTAACATCCTAACAAAACTACCCATGAACATTCCCGGTGCTCCGTTATAAACAAAGAAAGAAGAAAGAGACCCCACTTCCATATCGCATCCGTAACCTAACAGACCGCTGTTTAAACTCGGTATGCAAGCAGGGTTAATTGTAGACATCTATTTCCCTTCCTTAGTCAGCTCAATAGGATAAAAAATGAATCGACCTGTAGTACCCCCAAAAGAGCGACAGTGCTTAAGAAACACGTCCAATTTCGCTCGCTACAGAAAAGTGGCGCCCACCTTGGGGCCCTTTTCTTTCTTTCTTTCTTTCCTTTTTTTTTGGGAATTTCACTGGGATATGACTTTTTTGACTTCACTAGGATCTTAGGTCAAAACCTTTAAATTGGGAAGGAACCACAGAGTGGCGCCTCTGCCGGGGAGCCATTTTCTGTCAGGAACATAGGATTCATAGCTCTTAAAAGTCTAGGACTTTAGGACAAATATATATACTGCTTTTCCTAATTGATATTTGTGTTTATTTTTCTGCTAATGGGAATGCGTGTGATACCGCATGTGGAAAGATTGAGTATACACCTAGGAAAAACCCTTTTAGTGGTGCGGAAGCTATCGGAAATAGTTGTCACGCGATACCACCCTCTTCTGAGGCTCTTCGAAAAAACACCACCTAGCATGGTTCTCGGCCCGCTGGTGTTTTTCTCGACAAGAGTTGATAATGTTGAGAGACAGGTACAAAAATCACTAGTATAAACCTTTGGGACGGGTAGAGCCTTGACTCCATGACACCGACCCTTTGACCCCATGTTTTTTCTATGTTTTTGTGTGCTGCATTCATGCATTCATTTAAAAAACATTACATCAAAGAAAATCTTCTCTTCTAGTCTCTCTTTTTTTCAAATTAAACTAAGACAATGATTGCAAATGTCAGAGAAAAGGATTGCGCTCATGGATTTCGGTAGGAGGAGAACTCATCAGTACACTTTTAAGGTTCCAAAGTTAGAGGATTTAAGAGGGTTGGCGAGAATGGTCACTAACCCTGAAGCTTTCAGAGCCAAGTACGGAGGTCTTCTACCTCTGTTAAGGGCCCAAGTAATTGAAAGAATCATGGATGCACTCGTTCAGTTTTACGATCCGGTCTATCACTGTTTCACATTCCCGGATTATCAGCTTGCACCAATGCTGGAGGAATATTCTCATCTGATTGATTTACACATCACAGATCGAGCTCCTTTTTCTGGACTGGAAGAAATTCCAAAGGATCAGACCATTGCAAGAGCAATTTATCTGGGCGAGTCGGAGGTCAGGACTCACATGACCACTAAGGGTGGCATACAAGGTTTGCCAGCCCAGTTCTTGACAAAGAAGGCCCTGTACTTCGCTAGTATAGGGAACGTGAATGCTTTTGAAAGCATCTTTGTCTTACTCACTTACGGGTTATTTCTGTTTCCCAACATCAATAACTTCGTCGATATCAACTCCATTAAGGTTTTTCTCATTGGAAACCCTGTGCCGACTTTACTCGCAGACGCATATCATTCTGTACACTTAGGGAATTTGTACAATGGGGGGGAGATCACATGTTGTGTACCTCTGCTATACAAATGATTTATCTCCCATTTGCCTAAGTCTGCTGCTTTTTGGGATCAAAAGAATACTTTACGTTGGTCGCAGAGAATCATGTCTCTTACCAACTCTGACATAGATTGGTGCAATAGGATTTATGAGGGAATCAGGATCATTGACCGTTGTGGAAACTTCCCCAACGTACCCCTCATAGGAACTAAGGGAGGAATCAATTACCATCCAGTATTGGTTCGTCGTCAATTTGGATACCCTTTGAGGCATGTCCCACGAAATGCTCATCTGGAAGGTCTTTTCTTCAAAGAAGGGGAAAATGACAGAGCACTAAAGATGGAAATAGTGCATGCTTGGAAACATGTTCATAAGAAAGGACGAGAGTCTCTAGAAAAAATGGACTGTGTCTCGGTGGAGCCTTACCTCCACTGGGTACAAACTAGAGCTCTCAAGCTAAAGATGCCTTATCCTCGTCACGAAGTTCTTCCACCAAGGGAGTCTGTCATGTACTTCATGACTGAAACGGAAAAACTCCAAGTTACTCTCAACAAAGTTCAGCGGGAGAGGAGGTCTTGGAAGAACAAGTACCGCACCCTCAATGTGGAGTGTATCAAAATACAATAACTATTGAAGGATAAGGATGCCCAGATTGAAATTTTAGAGCAGCATGCTGTGGATAATCAGGATGACCAAAGGAATTTGCTCGCTCCTTTCACCTGGCAAAGGAATGACAACCCGACAACGGCCCAAGAGCCCCGATCCAAGAAAAGGAAAGTACCAGAATCAGCACTCGGTTTCTCCTCAGAGAGGACTCGGGACCCCTTAGCTTAGGTTTCTGTTTCCGCACCTTGTAATCTACTGTATTTCTATTTTCGTAATCCTTTGAATTCAATAAAACGGGGTTTCCCCACTGTTTGATATTTTCAATTTGATTGTCGAAGTTTATTTTGATTAAACCAAAAAAACACTTAATATAATCATTGCATTCATCATTCTCACGCAACGTATTCTTCTTACCTATGAATCTCAAGTTTGTGTCTCGGTTCTAGAGTCAAACTGTCTCATTCGTACAATACTCGGGCCAATCGTCAGAAAAAGATGGATGATCTTGAGGAAGAGAACAGAGAGTTGAGAGAAGAGATCGACGCTCTGAGAGAGGATATGAGAAAGCTTCGTAACGACATGCAAGCCATGGCAGAAGCTCAGCTACAAAGAACTGTGATCTCAGAGATCACCTCAACGCCCATAGTGGAGAAGTATGATCCTAGGTACAAAATGCCAAAAGATCATCCCTGGGCATGCCTGTTAACTATATCCCGGAAGGATATGTTCCGCCGATCACTGGAGATCCGAAAACTTCAGCAGAAGCCGCTGGGCCTGAAGGTTACAAACTTCGGGAAAGCGAAGATGCCAGAGGCATATTGAGGACTCCTGAAGGTTACAAACATCGAGAAACGCCAAGATTCACGGCCGTAGTCACGGTACCACCCCCTGTGGTGCACACTGTCCCGGAAGGATAGATTCCACAGATACCTTCTGGTAGAAAGGAAACTATGTTTGACAGGATGGACGAGTTCCAGGAACAGTTCCTGGAGATGCAAAAGGAACTGCAAGCCATCCGCGGTCAAGATTTATTTGGAGAGGACGTCACAGACCTTTGTCTGGTCCCCAATGTGAAAGTTTCGCACAAGTTCCAAGTGCCCGACTTTGAAAAATACAAGGGTAACTCTTGCCCTTAGAGTCACTTGGTAATGTATGCTCGGCGAATGTCGGCTCAGACAGAGAATCAGGACCTACCGATTCATTACTTCCAAGATAGTTTAACCGGTACCGCACTCAAATGGTACATGGGTTAAAACCGCGCTACGATCAACACATTCAGAGATCTTGGCACTGCCTTCGTCCAACAATATAAATACAATCTGGACATGGCACCAGACAGAGACCAGCTCAGATCAATGTCGCAAAAGGACAAAGAAACCTTTAAGGAATACGCTCAGAGATGGCGTGAAATTGCTGCTCAAATTTGTCCACCTCTTGAGGAAAAAGAGATGACAAAAATCTTCTTAAAGACCTTAAGCTCATTTTACTATGACAGAATGGTTGCCAGTGCGCCCAGTGACTTCACCGAAATGGTCGGTATGGGGGTACGTCTCGAGGAAGCCGTCCGAGAAGGACGTCTAGTCAAAGACACTGGATCATCAAGTAGTACAAAGTGATACGGTAGTGCTCTCCCTAAGAAAAAAGAGCAAGATATTGGGAATATCTCTCTCGGAAAGCAAAGGCGACGTTATCAACTAGTAGCATCTGTGACTCCTGCTATCAATCCCGCGCCTACGTATCAACCTCAAGTTGCACAGAGCTAACCTAATCAACAACAATTTCAGCAAAGGACACAACAGCCTCTTCAGCAGGCTCGTCCTCCATACAACAACCGTACAACGCGGCCACCAGGATTTGATCCTATCCCCGTATCATATGCATAACTATTTCCGTTACTACTAGCCAAGGGGCACATCCAGATTAAATCCCCTCTTGCAGTACCGGAAAATCCGCCTTTTTGGTTTAAGGTGGACCAGACTTGCCCTTATCATCAAGGAGGATCAGGGCATAACATAGAGAACTGTCTCAGTTTTAAATCTGACGTGCAAAAGCTTGTTAGGAGCAGGGTCTTATCTTTCAAAGATACGAATCCAAATGTTCTCACAAACCCACTGCCTCAACATGAGAAAGCTGCAGTCAACCTGATAGAGGGAGAGTCTAACAATGTCTATCAAATTCACGATGTACTCTTGTTAAGGGCCAACTTGGTCAAGATGCATTATAGACAGAGTGGATATGGCCATGTGCCACCTCATAATTATCACCAGTGTGATATCTGCTCTAAAAGCAATCAAGGATGTTCTGTGGTGCAATCAGCTCTACAAGAACATATAGATCTCGGATGGATCAAAGAGCACCGAGTTCGTGGATTTTACATGGTTTATACGAATTCCAACATCATTCAAAACCACGACATCCGTGCGATGAATGTCAACCTGGTGGCAATGCACTCAAGGCAAAGCCAGTATCATAATCTGCCATGGTACAATTACGGTTCTTGTCTGACTTGCTTGGTAAACGAACATGGATGCTCTTTTGTACAAGAGGCCCTCCAGCATCAGATGGATCTTGGATGGATCCAGGACTACCATGATAGGAACCACTATCAGATCAACTTGGTTCAGATCTTCGATATTCGCTTAATGAATACCAACCTGGTAGAGTTACATGCTGAGCAGGTCCGACTCGGGTTCCTGATTTCACATAACTATCAAAGTTGTAAGGCGGGTTGCGAAAACAACCAAGGTTGTGCCCTTGTCCAGGAGGCGCTTCAGCACTTATTAAATCACTGGTGGATGCCAATCTATATGGATAAAGATACTCAGCAAATTAGTATCAATAACAGGAACCCTACTCGGCGCCAAAGTTAGGATGTCCGATCTGTGGAAGCTAACCTAGTGAGGTTACATTGCATTCAAAGCGGGCGTGGCCAGGTGCCACCACACAACTACGAACATTGTAGAATCTATTCAGAAGATAACCAAGGGTGCTACCTTGTGCAAGCAGCTTTTCGGGGTCAGGTGGATCGTAGAGAGATTCGCCCATATCCGGGTTCCGGACCAATTAACTGGGCGCCGGACTACCTCGCTGAGCAAATTGAGGACGTTGTCGTAATCTACGATTATGAGAAGAACAAGGATGTTTGTGCCATCATTCCTCTACTTGACGAATCGAGAGTTCCCAACCAGGAACGGATCGAAATTGCTTACGACAGTCAGAAAGATCAGAAGGCTCCCATAGTCATCTATCTACCAGGACCACTACCGTATGAATCAACTAGGGCAATCCCTTACAAATACGGTGCGACGATAATTAAAAATGGAAAGGAAATTCCATTACCCTCCGTCGTGAATATCACAGACATCAGTCGTGTAACACAGAGCGGTAGAATCTTCAACAGAGGAGTTGGAGAGTCCTGCAAGGAAAAGGAACCTTAGACAGAAGTTCCCAATTCACCGGTCGGTCAATCCAGTAATCCCAACCTTTCGAAAAACAATGATGAGATGCTGAAGCTCATCCAAAGGAGCACAACATTGTTGATAAGCTATTATAAACTCCTTCAAAGATCTCCGTGCTATCACTTTTACTCAGTTCAGAAGTGCACAGGGAGGCTCTACAGAAAGTCTTGGAGCAAGCCTTTGTAGAACAGGATGTAACAATCACACAGTTCGATAACATTGTCTCTAACATCACTTCCTGCAATAACTTGGGATTTAGTGATGAGGAATTACCTGAAGAAGGTCGCCGTCATAACATGGCGCTCAACATTACAGTCAACTGCCAGGACGATGCTTTAGCCAGCGTACTGGTAGACACAGGGTTAGCCCTGAATGTCATGCCGAAGTCCACTTTAATGCAATTATCATTCAAATGTCCTCCGATGAGAACCAGCGAGGTCGTCGTTAAAGCATTCGACGGATCCAGAAAAATTGTTATTGGCGAAGTCGACCTTCCCATAACCATCGGTCCTCACACTTTCCAAGTCACTTTCCAGGTCATGGATATCCGGGCAACGTACAGTTGTTCATTAGGAAGACCTTGGATACATCAGGCTGGGGCGGTCACCTCGACCCTCCACCAAAAGTTAAAGTTCGTCCAGAACAACCAGCTCGTCACGGTCTGTGGAGAACAAGCCTTGCTCGTGAGTAGCTTATCATCATCTACTTGTGTAGAACCCGAGGAGGTTATTGGAACTCAGTTCCAAGCGCTTTCGGTGAGCAAGGACAATCAATCCGAAGAGGGAACTTCCATTTCCTCATACAAAGACGCTATCAAAACGGTCGAGAGTACCAATACAACATGATGGGGACAACTAGTCATTCCTACTGACAATAAAACAAAGAAGGGTCTTGGTTTTTCTGCAACATGTACCCAGACAGCTACTACCAGCGATGAAAGTCTTCATCCCATTTGGAACTTCTTTCACAGTGGAGGTTTCCTTCACCCAGTGCCTCAAGAAGTGCATACCATCAATAAAGATGATTCCTCCGGCACAGATGAGGAATGGAAGTCCTATCTTAACGAGGACGGTTATATGTCTCAGGACGAAACGCAGACTCCATTTTGCTTTCCTACACAGAGCCCGAGATTTATACTCCGGTCGGATGTCGAAATGATATATGGAGATTGTGATGTAGCGAGGAAACCTGCGTCAATCTGTTTTTGACTGCTACAAGTACTTTTCTCGGGGTCTTCTCGGAGAAATGCCAAATGATGGGATCCAATTTTGAGGTGCCGATGACCTTTTCATCAGTGGTTTTTCGGAGCAAAACTGCTGTATTGCCGAATCTCTGATTTAAGAAGCTTTCTCTGGGGATTTTCCTTAATTCGGGAAAGCGAAAATATCATCTTCAATGGCGAAGAGTGACATCGGTTGAAGGTTCTCTGGTCTTTCAGAGGTTCAAGTTATCAAAGTGGTCAAGGAACCAACTTCAATCTAGAAATAAACTGGAGGAGAGATTGTTCAAACGCAACATTTCCTAATCGAGGAAAGAACTGACAACTTGACCGAGAATACAGCTATCACTAGGGATAAGATCGACTGGAGTGATAGTGATGCAATATGAATGAAAATGCAAATAGAATGCATGATGTATGTATGTATATGCTAACAAAACTGACGTGATATACAAACTAAAAGATGAACATGACAGGATACTCGGCCATCGCGGGGTGAAGTCATACCGTTGATCCAAAAGTAGCAATTCTGCCTTGCTTAGGAGAGACAGTCCCTGCGGGGAATACCGTTGGTCGGGCTTAGGTGATAAGAACTCGGCCGAGGGTATTAGATGGGAAAGCCGTATCTGATACAGCTGATCCTTCATTCAGGCGCACTGGCTTAGAAGGTGTACTTCGATTCTGCACTTTGAAGCTCGCTTATTTCTGGAGTAGCGAGCAACGTTCTCTCGATGCTCAATAGTCAAAAGAAATTGCCATCTTTAGTTTTAAAAGCAGAAAAGGTTTTAACAAGTAAATTCATTTTTGTTTCATTTCAAGAACCGTTGATCATGTTAAAATGTCGTTCTAAAACGCTTAAAACAAATGAGAATTATAAACAAAAGCACAAGTGCTCAAATTTTATTGATAGGATGGAAATCAGCCAAGCGCGTGATTCCGTAGAGTATTTACAAAGTTAGAAATGGTAATTTAAGGGAAAAGGGCTACATTGAAACATGACAACCGTTATCCTTCTACCCACTTTGAATTCTGGACATCCTGAGCTTTCATCGAAGATGACCTTGATTGGAGTTTTCTGATGGACGACGTAACTGCCGCTGAGGGATTTTCCCCTTTGTTGAACGTAGTTACTTGCCATTATCCCTAATTTTGCCTGGATTGTACTTTGAGATTTCCAATCCACCGGGATGATTTTTTGATCATGTCTCTAATTTTTGCCTGGACCACCCTTTCGGGTTTTCAATCCACCGAGACATTTTTTTTAGGCGAAGTATTTCTTAACTACATCAACATTCGTGGGGTAGGCAAATTCCTCTCCGTCCATAGTTGCAAGTCTCAAGGCGCCGCCTGAGAAAGCTTTCTTGACCACATAGGGGACAACATAATTTGGAGTCTACTTGCCCCGAGAATCAGTGAGAAATGATTGTATTTTCTTGAGCACGAGATCTCATTTCCTAAAGATGCGAGGTCGGACCTTTTTGTCAAGCGCCCTCTTCATTCTCTGTTGATACAATTGACCGTGGCATAGTGCCGTTATTCTCTTTTCTTCGATCAGATTGAGTTCGTCGTGTCGATTTTGACACCATTCAGCCTCTGTAAGCTTAGCTTCCATCAATACCCAGATTGATGGGATCTCCACTTCTATGGGGAGTACTGCTTCCATGCCATATACTAGAGAGAAAGGGGTTACCCCTGTTGAAGTGTTGACGGATGTGCGATAACTGTGAAGAGCAAAGGGTAGCATCTCGTGCCAATCTTTGTAGGTTACAACCATCTTCTGAACAATCTTCTTGATGTTCTTGTTAGCCGCTTCTACCGCTCCTGTTCATCTTAGGTCGGTAGGGAGATGAGTTATGGTGTTCGATCTTGAACTCTGCACACAACTCCTTCATCATCTTATTGTTCAAGTTAGATCCATTATCAGTAATGATCTGGCCCGGAACACCATAACGGCAGATGATATTGTTTTTGATAAATCGGACCACCACTTGTCGGGTTACATTAGCGTATGATGCTGCTTCGACCCACTTGGTGAAGTAGTCAATGGCTACCAGGATGAACCGATGTCCGTTCGAAGCCTTGGGCTCAATCATTCCAATCATGTTGATTCCCCGTATGGAAAAAGGCCATGGGGAAGAGAGAACTTTGAGATGTGTTGGCGGTACATGGATTTTGTCGGAGTATATCTGACACTTATGACACCTCCTCATGTACTTGTAGCAGTCAAATTCCATTGTCAACCAATAGTACCCTGCTATAAGACCCATTCAAAACTTGTGGGCCTCTATTAGAGTGTAAGACCCAACCCCCTTTGAAAATCAAACCATTTTGGGCGTCAGTCATTGTATAAGACCCACTGCGTTTTCAAAAATCTCGGCGCGATCGCCATTTCAAAAGAAAAATCATCTGGGCCTACCCTCGTGTTATAAGCCCCCACTCTTTTTCTTTAAACCTTTTGGGCCTCTTGAGAGAGTGTAAGACCCATCCCTTTGTACATAAAATCTTTCTCGGGCCTCAGTCACTGGTATAAGTCCCTCTGTACAAAACAATAGTGCAATCACTGATAAAAACCTTGGGCCTCTCCTTGAGCTGTAAGCCCCAATCTTTCATTTCAAAGCACCATATCCTTTGATCTTGAATATATTGTTGTTTTCAATCTTTCTTTGTTGAACAACTAACCAAACAACATGGAAGCTCTACAACCGAATAAGTGGTTATATACTTTCTTTATCCGCTTTCATATACATATAATTGTATTGTGGGGCTGTTTCACTGTAAGTCTTCTTTCATAAACTCATATCGACTGTGTAATAATAGTATAGATATTTAGAGTTTCCTCGGAAACTACGTCTAGCACTAAGCCCTGTTGATTACTCTTAAAATAGACAAAACTAGATCCCCATAGGATTACCAGATACAGTCTTCCCTCCTTTTAGGGTTAAACAATATGGAGACGTGAAAGGCAGCATTCTCGGTGAACCCTTTCATAGACTGTCACCTTTAGAAATCGTCAAAGAAACTCTATTCCCCAGAGATGATCTTTTCTCTGTGAATGGCATCTCTTGTGTTTCTTCCAAATTCTCGAACTTTCCTGGCTTGATCTATTCTCTGTGAATGCCTGTCTTGAATTTCTCGGGGTTTGGGGACCCACAGGCTTCTTAAAAGCATCCCCGCCTCCTCTTGGGCATTGTACAAGGACCTGTCGGCTTCTTATAAGTATTCACCGCCTCCTCTTAGGCTTCGTATAAATGATTTCTTCCTCTGGGAATGATAGCCTCCTCTTGGGCTTCGTACAAATTGTCCCTTGGCTTCTTAAAAGTTTCCAGCCTTCTCTTGGGCTTCGTACAAATTTTCCCGACAACCTCCTAGAGGTATAGGAACAGAAATTAGTCATCCTAATAGAACAGTATTTCAAAAAGTCTAGATCTTGCTACTGCTGTTTCTTAAACGTAGTACAGAAGATGAAACTCTAGACTTGGACAGTGTAATTCCCTTGAGTCTCAAAGACATTCTCAAGTTCCTTTCAAAACTAGGAGAGGAAACCCGTAGACTCGGATAGTCTCAATACCCTTTGGATTTCCCATTTCCTTAAAGAACAGGAAATAACCCTGATCCTCGAATCAAATCCCTGAGTGTAAATAGTACTCATATAAGAACTGATTTTCTCTTTATCCAATATACTGGACCTGTCACTAAACTGAAACAGTTACAGTAGCCTCCATCTCGGGCTTCGTACGAGATACAAAACACTCTCTTGTTGAGTATAAAAGACTCTCTTGCGGAGTCACTTCCCTTTTAGCCTCCATCTCGGGCTTTGTACGAGATACAAAAGCACTCTCTTGTTGAGTCAACCCTTTTAGCCTCTCTCTCGGGCTTCGTACGAGACACATAAAAACACCCTCTTGTTGGGTCGATAGCCTCCTCTTAGGCTTTGTATAAGAAAACCCCGGTTGAACCAATCAACCTTTTAGCATCAAAGCTATGCATCGTTCACAGTAAACAAACATCAACAACTCCTTTTTCTTCATCTAATTGTTGTAAGCGGCAAGCCTCTGGATCATCTACATCCATGCCACTGTCCCTCTTTTAGCATGAGAAATTCCTAAGGAGAGATGACATTGCTCTACACTGAGTTAAAGTCTTCTCCTTCAGGTTAAGAAACCCCTATAAAGGAAATTATGGCATTACCGAATTCACATGTCCCGTTAAAGTAATCATCCTTTATAACCAGTCACCCAACAGTTGTGACAAACAAACCCCTCTTTAAAGATGACAAATTATCACTAAAGACAAAACTTTTAGCTTCACATCTTGGGCTTCGAACAAGATACAAATAGACCCTTCAGCTTCACATCTTGGGCTTTGTACAAGATACAAACCACCTTTAGCTTTATGTCTTGGGCTTTGAACAAGACACCAAAACACCATTTCCTCCCATAGAATAGGAGGAACTACGACCGCTCTAATTTCCCTATTTCGGTAAACGGGAATACGTAGGGATAAGATTGAAAGAAAAATCTTAGCGAGCACACTCAATAAAAACCCACAATCACGTAGCTTCACATATCAAATGAAAAGCATCAGTCCTAGCATCCTAACAAAACTACCCATGAACATTCCCGGTGCTCCGTTATTTACAAAGAAAGAAGAAAGAGGCCCCACTTCCATATCGCATCCGTAACCTAAAAGACCGCTGTTTAAACTCGGTATACAAGCAGGGTTAATTGGAGACATCTATTTCCCTTCCTTAGTCAGCTCAATAGGATAAAAATGAATCGACCTGTAGTACCCCCAAAAGAGCGGCAGTGCTTAAGAAACACGTCCAGTTTCGCTCGCTACAACAGGGTTAATTGGAGACATCTATTTCCCTTCCTTAGTCAGCTTAATAGGATAAAAAATGAATCGACATGTAGTACCCCAGAGCAATAGTGCTTAAGAACCACGTACAAAATCGCTCGCTACAGAAAAATGGCGCCCACCGTGGGGCTCGAAAAGGGCATCTTGTCCCTTTTATCTCTCTGGGTGAAACCTTGAGTTCTCAAAGTGTCACAGAAATGACGACTCTGCTGGGGAGTCATTGTCTGTATAGGATCATAAGACTAGAGGTCTAGGATGATTAAGACAAATATATATATACTGCTTTTCCTAAATGATATTTGTGTTTATTTTTCTGCTAATGGGAATGTGTGTGATGTCGCATGTGGAAAGATTGAGTATACACCTAAGATAGGTGATGGCAATGCGGGTAATCTTACTGGGAGTGAATTGCAGTTAAGAGCCCCTGATCGACCATCGAACTCAGTGGAGAATCCCTTTGCAGATACATTGCCTATACGACTTCGGTTGTTGAAAGTAGTGTGGTCGACTGGGTTATCTGAGAAGCTAGGGTTTTTATTAGACCTAAGCCATTTTATAGTGCGGAAGCTATCGGAAATAGTTGTCATACGATACTACCCTCATTTGAGATCACTCTAGGATACATCAGCTCGCTGGCGATCCACTTGCTGTTGTTATCCTAGAGGGGTCAATGATTTTGCGGACAGGTACAAAAAATCACCAGTATAAACCTTTAGGGGGGGGGGGGGGGTAGAACCTTGACTTCATGACACTAACCCTTTGACCCCATGTTTTTTCTATGTTTTTGTGTATTGCATTCATGCATTCATTTAAAAAAACATTAAAACAAAAAAATCTTCTCTTCTAGTCTCTCTTTTTCAAATTAAACTGAGACAATGATTGCAAATATCAGAGAGAAAGGAGATTGCGCTAATCGATTTCGGTAGAAGGAAAACTCATAAGTACACCTTCAAGGTTCCAAAGTTAGAGGATTTGAGAGGTTTGGCGAGGATGATCACCAACCACGAGGCTTTCATAGCCAAGTATGGAGGACTGCTGTCCTTGTTAAGAGTCCACGTAATTAAAGGAATCTTGTCCATGCTAATCCAGTTCTACGATCTAGTGTATCACTATTTCACGTTCCCGGATTATCAGCTTGAACCAACGCTGGAGGAGTATTCTCACCTAACTGATTTACACATCACTAATCAGGCTCCTTTTTCTGGGCTGGAAGAAATTCCAAAGGATCAAACCATTGCAAGAACAATTTATTTGGACGAGTCAGAAGTCAGGACTCACATGACCACTAAGGGTGGCATCCAAGGTTTGCCAACCCAGTTCTTGACAAAGAAAACCCTGTACTTTGCCAGTATAGGGAACATGGCCGCTTTCGAGAGCATCTTTGTTTTGCTTACCTACGGGTTATTTCTATTTCCCAACATTGATAATTTCGTAGACATCAATGCCATTAAGATTTTCCTGATTGGAAACCCTGTACCGACCTTACTCGCGGATGCGTATCATTTGGTACACTTAAGGAATTTATACAGCGGAGGAATGATCATGTGTTGTGTTCCCTTGCTTTATAAATGGTTCACTTCCCATTTGCCCAAGTCTGCTGCATTTTGGGATCAAAAGAATACTTTACGTTGGTCGTAGAGAATCATGTCTCTTACCAACTTTGACATCGATTGGTACAATCGAATCTACGACGGGATCAGAATCATTGACCGTTATGGAAATTTCCTAAATGTACCCCTTATAGGAACTAAGGGAGGAATCAACTATCATCCGGTGTTAGTTCGTCGTCAATTTGGCTACCCGATGAGGCATGTCCCGCATAGTGCTCATCTGGAAGGTCTTTTCTTCAAAGAAGGAGAAAATGACAGGGCACTAAAGACGGAAATAATGCATGCTTGGAAACACGTTCATAGGAAAGGACGAGAGTCTCTAGGAAAACCAGACTGTGTCTCGATGGAGCCCTATCTCCATTGGGTACAAACTAGAGCTCTCAAGCTGAGGATGCCTTACCCTCGTCAGGAAGTTCTTCCATTAAGGGACTCTGCCCTTTATTTCATGTCTGAGACAGAAAAGCTTCAAGTTACTCTCAGCAAAGTTCAACAGGAGAAGAGGTCTTGGAGGAACAAGTACCGTATTCTCAATGTGGAATGTAAGAAAATACAGCAGTTATTAAAAGAAAAGGATGCTCTGATTGAGATTTTAGAGCAACATGCTGTAGAGAATCAAGATGACCAAAGGAGTTTGCTCACGCCTTTCACTTGGCAAAGGAATGACAACCTGACAATAGCCCAAGAGCCCCGGTCAAAGAAGAGGAAAGCACCAGAACCAGCACTTGAGCTCTCCTCAGAGAGGACTCAGGATCCATTAGTTTAGGTTTCCTTTTCCAGCACTTTCTAATCTACTGTATTTCCATTTCCGCAATCCTTTGAATTCATTAAAACGGGGTTTCCCCACTGTTTGATATTTGCAATCTAATTGTCGAAGTTTACTTTGAATAAACAAAAAATAATTAATAATCATTGCATTCATCATTCTTATAAGCGCATTCTTCTTACCTACGAATCTCACATTTGTGTCTCGGTTCTAGAGTCAAACTGCCTCATTTGTACAATACTCGGGCCAATCGTCAGAAAAAGATGGATGATCTCGAGGAAGAGAACAGAGAGTTAAGGGAAGATATCGACACTCTGAAAGAGGATCTGAGAAAGCTTCATAACGACATGCAGGCTCTAGTAGAAGCTCAGATGCAACAACAAAGGACTGTGATCTCAGAGATCACATCGACGCCCATAGTGGAGAAGTCCGATCCTAGGTACAAGATGCCGAAAGATCGTCCCTGGGGCATGTCTATCAACTTTATCCCTGAAGGATATGTTCCACCGATCGATGAGGATCAGGGAACCGAAGCAGGAACCGCTGGGCCCGAAGGTTACAAACTTCGGGAAAGCGAAGATGCCAGGGGCATGACGACAACTCCTGAAGGTTAAAAACTTTGGGAGGCACCGAGAGTCTCGGCCATAATGATTATACCACCGCCCGTGGTACATACTGTCCCAGAGGACAGATTCCACAGATACATTCTGGTGGAAATGACAACATGTTCGACAGAATGAATGAGTTCCAGGAATAGTTCCTGGAAATGCAGAAAGAACTGCACGCCCTTCGCGGTCAGGATTTATTTGGAAAAGACGCAGCGGACCTTTGCTTGGTCCCCAATGTGAAAGTTCCGCATAAATTCCAGGTACACGACTTTGAAAAGTACAAGGGTAACTCTTGCCCTCAGAGCCATTTGGTGATGTACCCTCGGCGAATGTCAGCTCAGACAAAGAACCAGGAGCTGCTTATTCATTACTTTCAGGATAGTTTAATCGGTGCCGCATTAAAATAGTACACGGGTTTAAACCGCGCTACGATCAGTACGTTCAGAGATCTTGGCGCCGCCTTCGTTCAACAATATAAATACAATTTGGACATGGCACCGGACAGAGATCAACTCAGATCAATGTCACAAAAGGACAAGGAAACCTTTAAGGAGTAAACTCAGAGATGGCGTGAAATTGCCGCCCAGATTTGTCCACCTCTTGAGGAAAAAGAGATGACAAAGATCTTCTTAAAGACCTTGAGCTCATTTTACTACGACAGAATAGTTGCCAGTGCGCCCAGTGACTTCACCGAGATGGTGGGCATGGGAGTTCCTCTTGAGGAAGCCGTTTGAGAAGGACGTTTAGTTAAAGACGTTGGATCATCAAGTAGTACAAAACGATACGGTAGTGCTTTCCCTAAGAAAAAAGACCAAGATATTGGGAATATCTCTCTCGGAAAGCAAAGGCGACGTTATCAACCAGTAGCAGCTGTAACTCCTGCTATAAATCCCATGCCTATTCCTACGTATCAACCTCAGGTTGCACAGAGCCAACCTAATCAGCAGTAACTTTAACAAAGGACACAACAGCCTCTTCAGCAAGCTCGTCCTCCATATAACAACAACCGTACAACACGACCTTCAGGGTTTGACCCTATACCTATGTTATACATAAAGCTATTTCCGTTACTACTGGTCAAGGGGCGCGTCTAAACCAGGGCTCCTCTTACAGTACTGGAAAATTCGCCTTTCTGGTTCAAAGCGGATCAAACTTGTCCTTACCATCAAGGAGGACCAGGGCATAACATAGAAAACTGTCTCAGTTTCAAATCCGATGTGCAAAAGCCTATTAGGAGCGGGGTCTTATCTTTCAAAGATACAAATCCTAATGTTCTCACGAACCCGCTGCCTCAACACGAGAAAGCTGCAGTGAATTTGATAGAGGGAGAGTCTAAAAACATCTATCAAATTCATGACGTACTCTTGTTAAGGGCCAACTTGGTCAAGATGCATTGTAGATAGAGTAAATATGGCCATGTGCCACCTCATAATTATCACCAGTGTGGCATCTGCTCTAAGAACAATCAGGGATATTCTATGGTGCAATCAGCTCTACAGGAACAATTGGATCTTGGATGGATCCAAGAGCATCGAGTTCGCGGAGTCAACATGACCTGTGCGAACTCCAACATTATTTAGAATCACGACGTCCGTGCGATGAATGTCAACTTAGTGGCGATGCACTCAAGGCAAAGCCAGTATCATAATCTGCCACGACACGATTATAATTCCTGTCTGACTTGCTCGGTAAACAAACAGGGATGCTCTTTTGTACAAGAGACCCTCCAGCGTCAGATGGATCTTGGATGGATCTAGGACTATCATGATAGGAATCCCTATCAGATCAACATGATTCAAATATTTGATATTCGTCTGATGAATACCAGCTTGGTGGGGTTACACGCCAGGCAGGTCCAGCTTGGTTTTCTCACTTCGCATAATTATCAGAACTGTAAAGGATGTTGTGAGAGTAACCAAGGGTGCGCCCTCGTTCAAAGAACTTTACAACACTTGTTAAACCACTGGTGGCTTCCAATCTATCTGGATGAAGACACGCAACAAACCAGTGTGCTTAATGGAAACCCTACTCGGTGTCAAAGTCAGGATGTTCGATCTATGGAAACAAACTTGGTAAGGTTACACTGCATTCAAAGCGGATGTGGCCAGGTGCCACCACACAACTATGAACGTTGTTGAGTATGCTCGGAGAATAACCAAGGATGCTACCTCGTGCGAGCAGCTCTTCAAGGTTAGTTGGATCGCAAAGAGATTCACCCATACCCATCTTCGGGGTCTTTTGACTGGACGCCAGACTACTTCGGTGATCAAATCAAAGATGTGGTTGTAATCTCTGATCCTGAGAGGAACAAGGATGTTTGTACCATCATCCCTCTACTGGACGAATCAAAGGTTCCTAGCCAGGAACTGATTGAAGTTACTTACAATGGTCAGAAGAATCAAAAGGCTCCTGTAGTTATCTATCTGCCAGGACCATTACCGTATGAATCAGCTAAGGCGATCCCTTACAAATACAGTGCGACAATAATTGAGAATGGAAAGGAAATTCCATTACCCTCCGTCCTAAATATTGCAGACATCAGTCGAGTAACACGGAGCGGTCGAATCTTCAACCGAGAAGTTGGAGAACCTAACAAAGAAAAGGAACTTCCGACAGAAGCTCCTGATCTACCAGTCGGTCAATCCAGTAATCTCGACTGTCATACCCCAAATTTGTCCTACCTACTGCAAGGTTACTTGGCATTAGACCACTACTCTCCAATATTAATGGTCTCGTATGTGTTTGAAATGTTTGCTAGCTTGTGTTGGGTTTTGCTATGCTTTCAAGAAGAGATCAAGGAAGATTGGGCACTCATTTTTATGATTAATCAGTCAAGACTTGATCAATTGGCTTCAATATAATTTTAAGCTATGATCAAGAAGTTTTTAACCATATTCCAAGTGCAACACTGAGGCTGTATGGTTAAAACAAGCTAAGAGATGACCCTTCATCTTTAGGTCATGTTTGCTTTTAATTCAAGCTCGAACTAGTTCAAATTGTGAGGCAAACTGATTCAAGGTCATAATCAGAGTTTATGCAAGATGTATTTAGTTTATTTTCAAGTCATGAATTCTAAGCTTATTTCAAAGGGCACTTGTGTCTAAAAGCAAGTTTGTTGGGCTCCTTTGGAAATTCTAGTCATGAATGGATGATTTCCAAGTCGACATCAAAAGCAAGTTTGTTGGGATCATTTGGAAATTCTAGTCATGAATGGATGATTTCCAAGTCGACATCAATCTTTTCAAGCCATAAGGTTCAAAGTAGGGTAAGTTTTGCTTCAAGCTTATCTAAGGCCCAGAGACTATGGTTGATCAAATTTTGAGAATCAATTGGTGATTATTTGTGCTGGATTGGTCAAGTCGTGAATAGGAATCATTTGAATTGGAATTGATTTTTCAAGTTGAATCACGACCATGATTAAGAATCAGTTTAGTGGTTTTAAAACAGTCATTCACAAAATGTGAACAATGCCTGTGCAAATATCATTTCAAGTGATTGCAAATGTGAGCCATTCTTCAAGATTTAAATTTCAAGACTTAGTCATTCAGCTTTTAAGCCGTGTCACAAATCCATTTACAAGATAGGTTTAGATTTATCTAAGACATTCAAGCCAAGTTTAAGACAAGCTAATAAATTGTGTATGATTCATATGCTAAGACCATGCTACCCACGTCCAATTTTACAACAGCATTAAAATACAATGGATAATTCCTAAACGATATTATTACAAGCAAAAGTCCATCAAAGTTCCAAAGTACATGAGACCTAAAATACTGAGCTCTTCAATACCTAGACTTAGAGCTAGTAATACAAAAATGCTTCAAGTTCCATACTTCATACAAAGCTGCCATAATTCATGTTTGTACCGCCAAGAGATGTCATGGACCTCCCATCAACATCCTACAAGAAGCATCCAATACATAATAGTCATGCAATGAGCTCATGTATAAATTCATAACATTATGCTGAATGAATAATAATGCTCAGGGAAAAAGTTCCAAGTTGTAAGGTAAGAAAAGCTTCCAAAGTCAAGCTTCAGGACAATATTACCACACGTTCATAAGCTGTAGATGCAACAAAAGAAAACCATATCAGTGGATATCAAAAGCAAACCTGCACATGACACTCACGTGTAAAATATATCTGCAGCACAACGATACGAACAACAATTCAATGTTCTACTAATTGTCATAGACAAAACCTGTACGCAACAGCTTTACTACTAAACAAGTACAAAATCAACACAATTTTGAATCTCAGCTTGCAGTAAGCCACAAACATTAAAACTCATACACCCTCCGCAACAGCTATGCAGCACACATACCATGTTCTACAACCTCCACGCGCGACCAAGACTGCACACAATGGCAAAAACCTAAGCATGGAAAAGGACATCACACCAGACAAATTCAGAACAGAACAGGGTTCACAGATAAGACAGATACACTATTTTGGCAAGAACACCTTCTGAACTTTAGAAAGTAACAATAAACATACCACAATGAAGATTCCTCAGCCTATGTTCAAACCATCAAACCCTAATTTTCTGCTATAAAAAGGAGGTTTCAATTCACTGAGGGAGAG
This sequence comes from Lathyrus tuberosus, assembly GCA_022829125.1. NCBI lineage: Eukaryota > Viridiplantae > Streptophyta > Magnoliopsida > Fabales > Fabaceae > Lathyrus > Lathyrus tuberosus. Next base: position 16,809,126 of record JALAZF010000031.1, read on the forward strand.
GGGAGTTCGAAAAATTCTCAGTACAGCAAGAGAGAAAATTTGAGCCTCCATTATCATCAGAAAAAAAACCCTAAAAAAATTCCTACTCAAAAGCTCATCTCATAAACATTTTTTTTGTCTCTCACTGAGACCAAAATTGTTGGAACTGAAAAAGCCGTTCAGAAGAGAGCACCAAACACAAAGAAATAAAAGAAGATTTAATTTACCTTCACCGGAAAAGCGTCCGATCGGAGTTGCTCCGATCTAGGTATTCTTCTCTCCCTTTGAACTTTCTTTTACTTGATCTGAGCTTCTCATATGCCATAATCTTGTATCCCTTTACGAATTGCTTGTTTGCTCTAATTTTTAGTAGATTTAGGTTTTGGTGTGGCTACTGTTTGAGAGATTAGGGGTCTTTTTTTTGGGTAAACCGAGCCTCGATTTGAACTCAGTACCCTTGTTAAGAGGGTTAGGGGTGTTTTGTGGTGGTATCGCCGGAGAAGACGGTGGCGGCCGCCGCGCGCCGCTGCTTCTCCGGACGTTTCTAGGGTTCCGGTGAGGGAAGATGGGGAAGGGGTCATTGAGAAAGAGAGAGGCGTTGAAATGAGAAAGAGTTGGAGATGCGAGGATCGTATTTTTCGAGGTACGACACCGACCTTTCGAAAAACAATGATGAGATGCTAAAGCTCATCCAAAGGAGTGAATACAACATTATCAACTATTACAGACTCCTTCAAAGATCTCTGTGCTATCACTTTTACTCAGTTCCGAAGCCCACAGGGAGGCTCTACAGAAAGTCTTAGAGCAGGCCTTTGTGGAACAGGATGTGTCAATATGACAGTTTGATAGCATCATCTCTAACATCACTTCCTGCAACAACTTAGAATTCAATGATGAGGACTTGCCAAAGGGGGGAAAAAGTCACAACATGGCGCTCAATATCATAGTTAACTGCCAGGACGATGCTTTAGCCAGCGTACTGGTAGACACAGGATCAGCCATCAACGTTATGCCGAAATCCACTCTAATGCGACTATCATTCGAAGGATCCCCGATGAGGGGCAGTGAGGTCATCGTCAAAGCCTTTGACGGATCTCGGAAAGCAGTTATCAGCAAAGTTAACGTTCCCATAACTATCGGTCCTCACACTTTCTTAATCACTTTCCAGGTCATGGACATCCGGGCAGCGTACAACTGTTTATTAGGAAGACCTTGGATACACCAGGCTGGGGAAATTACTTCAACGCTGCACCTAAAATTGAAGTTCGTCAAGAACGATTAACTCATCACGGTTTGTGGAGAATAACCCTTGCTCGTGAGTAACCTGTCATCATTTACTTATGTAGAACCCGAGGAGGCTATTGGGACTCAGTTCTAAGCACTTTCGGTGAACAATGAGAATCAATCAGAGAAAGGAACCTCTATTTTCTCATACAAGGATGCCCTCGAGGCAGTTGAAAGTAACAATACGAAAGGATTGGGATAGCTTATCATTCCTACTGATAACAAAACAAAGAAAGGTCTTGGTTTCTCTTCAACCTGTACCCAGACAGCTACTAGCGATGAAAGTCTTCATCCCATTCAGGATTTCTTCCACAGTGGAGGTTTCCTTCACCCAGTGCCTCAAGAAGTCCATACTATCAACGAGAAGGATTCCTCCGATATGGATGAGGAATGGAAGTTCTATCTTAACAAGGACGGTTATATGTCTCAGGAAGAGGTGCCTATGCCATTTTGCTATCCCGCACAGAGTCTGAGATTTATACCGAGGTCATACGTCGAAATGATATACGGAGATTGTGATCCGGAAGGATGCCGTGCTCTGCCAAACTCATTAGAGGAAGACACTCTGATGAAGGACAAATTTGACCACGACTATTATGGCTCAATGGATGGCCTGCCTATCTGGCAGCCGTACCCAGGAAACTCAGGGCAAGAAAATCAGCCGAACAATGAAAATCAGCTGAGCATTATTGAACAGAATACCTGCGTCCCCACCATGTCATGGGATCATTACTCAGGTCATTCAGAACCTATCCAGTACGACGATGAATTGGAAAAGCTTGCTGGACTAGAATTCATCAACTATGCTTTTCCCGAGGTTAACATCATCGAGAGAGATTACTCATCCAGTTCCAAAGAGGTGTGGGACACCTTGGGACAACCGAGTGGAAAATACGACTTTATGGTCAAGTACACCGCTCCCGAAAGCTCTCGCATCAGGCTCGAAGACATCCAGCCGAATGGATGGGGAGATTTTCCTGAGAGAACAAATAATCTGCAAAATACAACAGAGGAATCCTCCTATGACAACTTTTCCTGGGAGACAGATTTCAACGATCCTGCTCCACTAGAAATCAACGTTATTTCTGAAGACAAATAAAGGAAAGTACCAGACTTTGTGATTCACCGAGAAGTTCTCCGCCAATGGGTTGTTGTCGATATTTCGAAGATTGTTCATAAGTCAAAGTAATTGTCGTCTTTAACCTTTCACCCTGCCCAGGTGAAACAGATGTTTTGATAGGGCTCGCGTTCTGTAAATTTCCCTCTTCGCTTTGCCCAAAGCGACAGAGATTTGTTTTATAGGGCTGTAATTTCAAGAATCGACTTGTTCATTAATAAAATAACGTCGTTCTGTAATTTCCGCATTAGTTGCTATTTTCTCTTTTTGCTTTTTTCAGAAAATGGTAATCCTAAAAAACAAATAATAATAAACAAGCAGTTTTCAGAAAATACACTGCACACACTTGCATTTTCTCTATCTCTTCTAAAAACAATCATCACGTCATGCAGATTTCTTGTTTTAAACCCCGTTGAAACATACGATCCGATGCCTTCTCCCGACTTTGAGTTCCCGGTATTTGGGGCTGAAAAAGAAGTTGACGACGAAATTCCAGAAGAGATCTCCCGATTACTCCGACATGAGGAAAGGTCCATTGAACCTCACAAGGAGCCATTGGAAACGATCAACCTGGGTTCAAAAAAAGAGAGAAAAGAAATCAGGATTGGGGCACTGCTTAGTCTAACTGCCAAGGAGAGTTTAACGAAGCTTCTCAGAGAGTTTTCCGATGTGTTTGCTTGGTCCTACCAGGACATGCCAGGGTTGGATACCAGCATCGTGGAACATCATTTACCATTGAAATCGGAATGTTCGCCAGTAAAACAGAGGTTAAGACGGACTCACCCGGACATAGCCATCAAAATCAAAGAGGAGGTCCAGAAACAGATTGACACGGGCTTCCTCGCCACTTCTGAATATCCTCAATGGTTAGCTAACATCGTACCAGTTCCAAAAAAGGACGGCAAGGTCTGAATGTGTGTGGACTACAGGGATCTAAACAAGGCTAGTCCAAAGGATGGCTTTCCTTTACCACACATTGACATGCTGGTAGACAGTACATCAAAGTTCAAAGTTTTCTCCTTCATGGATGGATTCTCGGGCTATAATCAGATTAAAATGGCGCCGAAAGACATGGAGAAAACTTCGTTCATTACCCCATAGGGTACCTTTTATTACAAGGTAATGCCATTCGGTTTGAAGAATGTCGGGGCGACCTATCAAAGGGCCATGACTACTCTGTTTCATGACATGATACACAAAGAAATCGAGGTATATGTCAATGACATGATTGCCAAATTTAAAACAGAAGAGGAGCATGTGACCCACCTGTCAAAACTATTCGAGCGGTTGAGAAAGTACAAACTCCGCTTGAATCCCAACAAGTGCACCTTCGGTGTCCGTCCAGGGAAACTTTTAGGGTTCATCGTCAGCCATAAAGGAATTGAGGTTGATCCTGACAAGGTCAAGGCCATTCAAGAAATGCCTTCTCCGAAAACTGAAAAACAAGTCAGAGGATTCTTGGGACGTTTGAATTACATCTCCATATTCATATTCCTTATGACCGCGACCTGTGCGCCAATTTTCAAATTACTCAAAAAGAACTAGGACTGCGTTTGGACAGAAGATTGCCAAACCTCATTCGACAGTATCAAGGAATACCTGTTGAATCCGTCGATTCTATCACCTCCAGTGGAAGGAAGACCACTGATCGTCTACTTAACAGTCTTGGAAGACTCTATGGGCTGTGTACTTGGCCAACAAGACGAAACCAAAAGGAAAGAGTCTGCCATCTACTATTTATTGAGCTAGAAATTCACCGACTGCGAGACTCGGTACACGATGCTTGAGAAAACTTGCTGTGCTTTGGCTTGGGCAGCCAAACGTCTTCGCCAGTACATGATTCGTCACACTACTTGGTTAATCTCAGAAATGGATCCAATCAAGTACATCTTTGAAAAACCTGCTCTCACAGGAAGGATTGCCCGTTGGCAGATGTTGTTATCAGAATATGACATAGAGTACCATGCTCAAAAAGCCGTTAAGGGGAGTATTTTAGCCGATCATTTGGCTCATTAACCAATTGACGATCAAGAATCAATTGGGTTTGACTTCCCAAACGAAGATGTCATATATCTAAAAATGAAAGAATGCGATGAACCACTACCCAGTGAAGGGCCAGAACTAGGTTCCCAATGGGGACTAATCTTTGACGGAGCAGTTAACCATTACGGAAATGGAATTGGGGCAATCATTGTTACCCCTCAGGGTACCCACATTCCTTTCACTTCCAGACTTATGTTCAAATGTACAAACAACGAGGCCGAATACGAAGCTTGTTACATGGGTCTCGAAGAAGCGATCGACTTAAGGATAAAAAACTTAGACGTATATGGCGACTCAGCTTTGGTTATCAATCAGATCAAAGGAGATTAGAACACGTACCAATCATGACTGGTTCCTTACAAAGCTTATGCAAGAAGGTTGTTACATTTCTTCAATAGAATCGAGTTTCATCACATCCCTCGTGATGAGAATCACATGGCTGATGCCTTAGCCACTATCTCTTCCATGATTAGTGTAGGTCAATGGAATGACCTACCTAAGATCGACATGATGCGCCTTGAATGACCCGCTTACATCTTCATGATTGAAGCAGTCATAGACGACAAACCTTAGTATTACGATATCAAATGCTTCCTTCAGAAACAAGAGTACCCACTTGGGGCACTAAGAAAAGACAGAAAAACCCTCAGAAGACTGGATGGAAATTTCTTCCTGAGCGGTGACACACTTTATAAGAGAAACTTTGACATGGTCTTGCTTCGATGCGTAGACAGACCAGAAGCAGACATGCTGATAAAATAAATTCACGAAGGATCTTTTAGCACTCATGCCAACAGATACTCAATGGCGAGAAAAATTCTGAGAGCAGGGTACTACTGGTTAACCATGGAATCCGACTGCTACAAGTACATTAGGAGGTGTCACAAGTGTCAGATATACTCCGACAAAATTCATGTACCGCCTACACATCTCAAAGTTCTCTCTTCCCCATGGCCTTATTACATATGGGGAATCAACATAATTGGCATGATCGAACCTAAGGCTTCAAACAGATATCGGTTCATCCTTTTAGCCATTGACTATTTCACAAAGTGGGTCAAAGAAGCGTCATACGCCAATGTAACCCGACAAGTGGTGGTCCGATTTATCAAAAACAATATCATTTGCCGCTATGGTGTTCCCAGCCAGATAATTATGGATAATGGATCTAACATGAATAACAAGATGATAAAAGAGTTGTGCGCTGAGTTCAAAATCGAACACCATAACTCATCTCCCTACCGACCCAAGATGAACGGAGCGGTAGAAGCGGCTAACAAGGACATCAAGAAGATCGTTCAAAAGATGGTTATAACCTATAAAGACTGGCATGAGATGCTACCGTTTGCTCTTCATGGTTATCGCGCATCTGTTCGCACTTCAATAGGGAAAACCCCTTTCTCTCTAGTATATGGCATGGTGGCAGTACTCCCCATCGAAGTATATATCCCATCAATCCGGGTATTGATGGAAGCTAAGCTTACAGAAGCTGGATGGTGTCAAAGTCGACACGAAGAACTGAATCTAATCGAAGAAAAGCAAATAACGGCTCTATGCCACGGTCAGTTGTATCAGCAAAGGATGAAGAAGGCGTTTGACAAAAAGGTCCAACCTCGTGTCTTCAGAAAAGGAGACCTTGTGCTCAAAAAGATACAATCATTTCTCACTCATTCTCGGGGAAAATGGACTCCGAATTATGATGGCCCCTATGTGGTCAAGAAAGCTTTCTCAGGCGGCGCCTTGAGACTTGCAACCATGGATGGAGAAGAATTTTCCTACCCCACAAATGTTGACGTAGTCAAGAAATACTTCGCCTAAACTAAAAAAAAACTAATAAAAAAAATGTCTCGGTGGATTGAAAACCCGAAAGGGCGGTCCAAGCAAAAATTAGAGACATGATCAAAGATCATCCCGGTGGATTGGAAACATCACGGTACAATCCAGGCAAAAGTTAGGGATAATGGCAAGTAACTATGTTCAACAAAGGGGCAAGTTCATCAGCAGTAGTTACACCATCCGCCAGAAAACTCCAGTCAGGGTCATCTTCGACGGAAGCTCAGGATGCCCAGAATTCAAAGTTGGTAGAAGGATAGCTGTCGTCATGTTTAATGTAGCCCTTTTCCCTTAAAATTACCATTTTCTAAACTTTGTAAATACTCTATGGAATCACGCGTTTGGCTGATTTCCATCCTATTAATAAAATTTGTGCCCTTGTGCTTTTGTTTGCAATTCTCATTTGTTTTAGCTTTACAGAACGACATTTTAACATGATCAACGCTTCTTGAAATAAAACAAAAATGAATTTACTTGTAAAAATTTTCTGCTTTTAAAATAAAGATGGCAAATTCTTTTGACAGTTGAACATCGGAAGAATGTCGTCGCTTCTCCAGAAATAATCGAGCTTCAAAGTGCAGAATCAAAGTACTCCTTCTAAGCCAGTGCACCTGAATGAAGGATCAGCTGTATCAGATGCGCTTTTCCCATCTGATACCCCCGGCAGAGTTCTTACCTCCTAAGCCCGACCAACGGTTGTTCCCCTCAGGGACTATCTCTCCTAAGTAAGAAAGAATTGCTACTTTTGGACCAGAGATATCTCTTGGTCCCCCGTAGTGGTCGAGTATCCAATCATGTTCATCTATCAGTCTGTATGTCGTGTCAGTTTTGTCAGCATAAACATACATACATCATGCATTATTGATTTGCATTCACATTCATATTGCATCACTATCACTTTAGTCGGTCTTATCCTCTAGTGATAAAAGTCCTCTCAATCGAGTTGTTAGTTCTTTCCTCGCCAGGAAATGTTGCATCTAAACAATCTCGCCTCCAGTTTATTTATGGATACAAGTTGGTTCCTTGACCACTTTGATAACTTGAACCTCTGAAAAACCAGAGAACGTTCAACAAACGTCAATCTTCGCCATAGAAGATGATATCTTCGCTTTCCCGGATTAAGGAAAATCCCCAGAGAAAGCCTCTTAATCAGAGATTCGACAATCCAGCAGTTTTCTCTGAAAAATCCGCTGACGAAAAGGTCATCAGAACCTCAAAATTAGATCACATCATATGGCATTTATCCGAGAAGATTCTGAGAAAAGTATGATGTAACACCCCAAGTGAAAGAAGTCTTTCAGGAGACTCGTTTTCCTCAGTAGAGTCGACAAATGGCATCTCCAACAAAGAATTTTTGCACCTCTACAACTCAGACGACTGGATTCCCCAGCAAGTCTGACGTCAAAACTTTTTCCATCAAATGGCATCTCCCCAGGAAAATTCGGCGAGAAGTTTGAGGAAAATCACTACACATAGCGTCCCTTGTCAATAAAGTTTATTGACAAAAGAAACTAAGACCAGTTCCTTGGTAGGAAACCAGGATCGAGGGGAAGTTTATTTCAGAAACTGAGACCAGTTCCTTGGTTGAAGACCAGGATCGAGGGGAAGTTTTTACCTTTTCTAAGCATCATTGCTTAGCAAAAGAAGATGAATGCGTAAGCTACCATTCATAACCACCAACAAAATTTCGGGTATTCCGATATTTAATCCTCTTGCACCCCAAATGCCCGAATACCTCTGCCATTCACACCTTCGGGTCCAAGAAGATTAAATAGGGGCTGAAATTCTGGTATCAGATATGTGATGTCGAGTGAGATGTCACAACATCAATATCTGCTATATGAACAAGACAGTAAAAGTAACAGCACTTAAAAGCAATAAATAAACACAGAGAATTGTTCACCCAGTTTGGTCTAACAACCTATGTTTGGGGGCTACCAAGCCATGGAGGAAATTCACTATTAGTAGTATCAATTCATAGACTCTACAATCAACACACAAGTTGACAATCTACTCACTTAATCACTACCTAATGACACTTCTACCTAAGACACTCTTAGATATGAGACACTTCTCACTCCCCCTCAATCACAGCAGTGATGACAATAGAAAAATTACAAATATTAGAAGATCACACTTCAATGACAATACTTGATCTTGCTTAAAAGCTTCAATCAAGAACAAACACTCGTGCTTACAAGCTTAGAGTGGACAACATACAACTCAAACAATCAGTCCAATTCAAGCATCTAAAAGATGAATGAATGGCTCACAAATAACAGACGAAAACATAAACCCTAACACTTGACACTCAGTCTTTAATCTCTAGTCTCCGTCGTTCCAAGTAGGGTTGAGACTCCTTTAAATAGTAACAGATTCTTGGGCCTGGGCAATAATAATTCTCAGAATTAATTCTCAATTAAAACTGATAAAACTCCAAATCTTTTTGCATGAAACTAGCAACTCCCTATTCTTCATAAACAGATTGCCTCCAAAAATAACACTCCAATATATTACCACTTCAATAAATTTCGCAACAATCAGATAACATAAACACACAAAAGATTGCTAAAAATAGCGCAACAAATAAAACCTAAAGCCAAAACTGGAAGTTCTGTCAACTGATGTCAGAACATCGTGTTTGACATTATGCACACAGACCTGCAACACTAACAAATACTAACTGCAGAATGTTTGAAAAACACCATGTCAAGACATTAAGTAAGACATCATGATGCAATACTTTGTTTTACCAAAATTGCTGCCAATTCAGAACTAACAAACTCCCCCTTTGGCAAATTTTGGCTAAAACAACCAATGAGCACACACAACAGATCAAAGATCCCTGCAGCAGAAGCAACAATCAAACAAATCTAAAAACTAGCCAAAAATCATCAAAACATCACTAAGAACATCCACTCCAGAACACAGAACTACAACAAAGCCAAAGTCACTACTCTCCCCCTTTTTAGCCATAATTGGCCAAAAGAACACTATGAGCAGCAAGCCCAATGTTCTGACACTTATTCAAACATGGTCAAATACCAAGAAAAACTGTTGTAACTCAGCTTGGAAAGAGTTACACATTACTCAATAGAGAGAGGTGCATAGACACCAAACAACTTTGATTGACCAGGCGATACAAACAAGGGTTTCCATTTGAATTATAAAAACTACACCAAACTGCTTCTTACTAAAGCCAAACTGAGAAGAAAACATGAGTCAGTCCTCCAAACTGCTTCTTTTGTCAATTTCACCAAAGAGATAAGCTCACACACATAAGACAATTGCACCAACAATCACCTTCCTGCACTTCAAAAAAAAATCTACTAATCCTCATATATGCAAATCCCTAATTTGCTTCTTAAATTTTCAAATTGATTTGCATCTAAGGCCTTAGTAAAAATATCAGCTAATTGCATTTCAGTAGCAACATGTTCCAAAGCAACCACTTTATCTTCAACCAGATCTCTTATAAAGTGATGACGTATGTCAATATGCTTAGTCCTGCTATGTTGAATTGGGTTCTTGGAGATATTGATAGCACTCAGATTATCACAGTACAATGTCATGACATCTTGCTTGACATTGTATTCAGTTAACATTTGCTTCATCCAAACCAGTTGTGAACAACTATTTCCTGCTGCTATGTACTCAGCCTCAGCAGTAGAGAGACACACAGTTCTGCTTTTTGCTAAACCACGAGATAAGACTGTTCCCTAATAAGAAGCATCCTCCTGAAGTACTTTTTCTATCATCAGCACTCCTTGCCCAGTCAACATCACAATATCCACTCAGTTCAGTGCCTGATCCATGACTGTATAGTATGCCATAGTCATTAGTACCATTCACATATTTTAGAATTCTCTTCACTTGATTCATGTGGCTAACTTTAGGTTCAGATTGATATCTGGCACAAACTCCTACAGGAAAAGAGATATCAGGCCTGCTAGCTGTGAGATACAGTAGGCTTCCAATCATGCTTCTGTATAGGCTTTGATCCACACTCACTCCATGTTCATCCTTGGACAACTTCAGGTAAGTAGGAGCAGGTGTCCTCTTGTGATTAGCATTCTCCAGACCAAACTTCTTGACTATGTTCTTTGCATACTTTCTCTGAGAGATAAATATGGAGTCTTCCATTTGTCTAACTTGCAGACCCAGAAAATAGCTGAGCTCACCAACAAGACTCATCACAAACTCAGACTACATCTGCTTCACAAAATGTTGAACCATTGCTTCTGACATCCCACCAAACAATATGTCATCAACATATATTTGAGCTATCAACAGTTTTCCTCCTTCCTCTTTGATAAACAATGTCTTGTCAATTCCTCCTTTTCTGTAACCATTCAGAGCCAAGAATTCAGTAAGCCTGTCATACCAAGCTCTAGGTGCTTGCTTTAATCCATAAAGAGCTTTCCTTAGTTTGTAGACATGGTTAGGAAATGTTGGATCAATAAACCCCTTGGGTTGATCTACATAAACTTCTTCATTTAAGTACCCATTCAAGAAAGCACTCTTTACATCCATCTGGAATAACTTGAATTTGAGATTACAAGCCACACCTAAGAGTAACCTGATAGATTCCGGTCTGGCCACAGGAGCAAAAGTCTCATCAAAATCAATTCCTTATACCTGAGTGTAACCTTGGGCAACCAGTCTAGCCTTATTTCTGGTGACCACTCCTTGTTCATCAGATTTATTCTTGTAAACCCACTTGGTGCCAATCACATTTATTCCATCAGGCCTTGGTACAAGATCCCACACTTCATTCCTTTTGAATTGTCCCAGCTTTTCTTGCATGGCATTAATCCAAAATTCATCTTTCAAGGCTTCTTTAACATTTTTGGGCTTAATTTTGGATACAAAGCAAGAATTTGACACAACTTCTCTTGACTTAGTGGTAACTCCTGAGTTTGGATCACCTATGATAAGCTCTTTTGGGTGGTCCTTTTGCACTCTGATGAATGGTCCCTTGTTAGGCTGCTCTAGTTCAGGTTCAGCACCAGTAGGACTGGGATTTACACTTCTGTCTTCAGCTTCTGTTGATACATCATCAACAAATGTTCCAACATCATCCAGGACATCAGCATCTTCCTTCATTCCATAGTCATCAACAACCACATTTACAGATTCCATCATGACTCTGGTTCTGGAGTTGAATACCCTATAAGATCTGCTATTTGTAGAGTATCCCAAAAAGATTCCCTCATCACTTTTAGGATCCATTTTCCTCCTCTGTTCACGATCTGACAGAATATAACATTTACTTCCAAAAGGATGAAAGTACTTCACACTTGGTTTTCTTCCCTTCCACAGCTCATACAAGGTAGCTGAAGTACCTCTTCTCAAAGTAACTCTGTTGTGAATATAGCAGGCAGTATTCATAGCTTCAGCCCAGAAATGGTAAGGAAGCTTTTTGGCATGAATCATTGCTCTAGCAGATTCTTGAATGCTTATGTTCTTCCTTTCAACAACTCCATTTTGCTGAGGGATAATAGGTGAAGAAAACTCATGACTGATGCCTTCAGTAGAACAATATTAAGCAAACTTGCTATTTTCAAACTCTCTCCCATGATCACTTCTTATTCTGATGACATTGCTCTCCTTTTCTCTTTGGAGTCTTTGACAGAGATCCTTAAACACATCAAACACTTCTGTTTTGTCTTTGATAAAATTCACCCAAGTGTACCTGGAATAATCATCCACAACTACATAAGCATATTTCTTCCCACCTAGACTTTCCACCTGCATAGGCCCCATTAAGTCCATATGAAGAAGTTACAACACTTTAGAAGTAGTGGGATGTTGAAGCTTTTGATGTGACATCTTGGTCTGCTTCCCTATCTGACAGTCTCTACAAACTCTTCCTTCTTCAATTTTGAGCTCTGGGATTCCTCTTACTGCTTCTATAGATATGATTCTATTCATTCCCTTCAGATGTAGATGTCCCAACTTTTGATGCCATACTTTGACTTCATCTTCTTTTGCAAGAACACATGTGGAGGAACTTGAGTCTTGTGACACCCATAGGTAACAGTTGTCCTTAGACCTAGCACCCTTCATGATAACTTCACCTTTCTCATTTGTGACAATGCACTCAGTTTTTGTAAAATTAACTATGAGTCCTTGATCACATAGTTGACTAATACTGATCAAATTTGTTGTCAACCCCTTGACTAGCAGTACATCATCAAGTGTAGGTGCACCTTCACAATTCAGCTTTCCCACACCCTTGATTTCTCCTTTGACACCATCACCAAAAGTCACATGGCCAGAAGAATGAAGTTTAACATTCACCAGCAAATTCTTCACTCCTGTCATGTGTCTTGAACAGCCACTGTCAAAGTACCAGTCTTCTTTAGTGGAGACTCTAAGAGAAGTATGATCTATCAAGCTGTTAGCAGCAATCTTGGGAACCCATTGTTTTCCACTTGTATGAATGCTTTGATTTGGTCTAGGTTGAGGATCAGGTTTAGGATATCTATGCAGTCTGAAGAAAAAAGGTTTTGTGTGACCAAATCTTCCACAGTAATGACATCTCCATCTTTGAAATCCTCTTCTAAAGTGGTTGGGATGTCTTCTCCCATGATGTTGAGGCTGTCTTCTGCCATGATGTTGGGGCACAAAATGATTAGGTCCAGAAACATGGCCTTTCCCATGATGTTGAGATATCTGATGAGGCAGAAACTGCTTAGGTCCAGAAGCATGAACTTTCCCATGATGTTGAGACATCTAATGGGACAAGTTATGTTTGGGACCAGAAGAGCTAGCATCTGAAGAATTTTCTTCTCACCATCAAATCCCAGCCCAGTCATATCTCCAGCCAGTTTTCCAGTCTGAAGAATATCATCCAAGGTATCAGTCCCCTTGTTCAGCATTCTGATAGATTTGACCATTTGATCAAGCTTGGAGTTCAGCAGACTGACTTCATTCTCCAATTCAGCCTTTTCAGCCTTTAGTTGAATTATAATTTTCTTCTGCTTCTCCCCTTCTTGACAAACCTTTTCACTTCTAATGCACAACTTTCTATATGATGCAGCTAGCTCCTCATAGGTAATCTCTCCATCACTTGAATCATCATCAGACTCACATATTCCAGTCATTGCTCTGACATGCTTGGCAGATTCATCTTCACTTTCAGTGTCCTCATCTGAACAAGTGACAGACAAACCCTTTTTCTGTTTAAGGTATGTAGGGCATTCAGCTATGATGTGACCATAACCTTCACAGCCATGGCATTGGATTCCTTTGTCATTATTAGGATTCTCCTCTGCTTTGGTTTTCTTTATCTGATCACCTGACCTGTTGATGTCAGATGTGATGTTCTTGACATAAGGTTTATAGCTCCTGTCCATTCTTTTCAACACCTTATTAAACTGCCTTCCCAGCATCACGATTGCATTGGATAGCTCTTCCTGGGTTTCAATATCACACTCTTTCTTTTCATCTTCAGTACTAGACACCAATGTTATGCTTTTGCCATTCTTTTCTGATATGTCATTCAACCCTAATTCAAATGTCTGAAGGGAACCAATCAATTCATCTACCCTCATCTGGCTGATGTCTTAAGCTTCCTCTATAGGAGTCACCTTGATTTCAAATCTCTTGGGGAGAGATCTGAGAATTTTCCTCACCAGCTTCTCATCAGACATCCTCTCTCCTAGGGCACTAGAAGCATTTGACAGTTCAAGTATATTCATGTGAAAGTCATGAATGGTCTCTTCATCTTTCATCCTCAAACTTTCAAACTTTGTTGTTAGCAGCTGAAGTCTTGACATCTTGACCTTGGAAGTTCCTTCATGAGTTGTTTTCAGGATATCCCAAGCCTCCTTAGCCACTTCACATGTGTTGACCAGCCTGAAAATGTTCTTGTCAATACCATTAAACAAGGCATTCAAAGCCTTATAATTTCCAAGAGCAAGTTCATCTTCTTCCTTGGTCCAATCTTCTTCAGGTTTCAGCTTTGACTGACCATCTTCTCCCACAATGACAGGATGTTTCCATTCTTTCAAAACAGCCTTCCAAGCCCTGCTGTCTAAAGACTTCAAAAAAGTAACCATGCGAGGTTTCCAATAGTCATAATTTGATCCATCTAGAATAGGGGGTCTATTCACAAATCCACCACTCTCCTTGTCCATTGCACCAGAAAGTAACCGCCCTAGATCTCACCCAGATACAGAGCAAGATGCCTGCTCTGATACCAATTGAAATTCTGGTATCAGATATGTGATGTCGAGTGAGATGTCACAACATCAATATCTGCTATATGAACAAGACAGTAAAAGCAACAGCACTTAAAAGCAATAAATAAACACAGAGAATTATTCACCCAGTTCGGTCTAACAACCTACGTCTGGGGGCTACCAAGCCAGGGAAGAAATTCACTATTAGTAGTATCAATTCATAAACTCTACAATCAACACACAAGTTGACAATCTACTCACTTAATCACTATCCAATGACACTTATACCTAAGACACTCTTATATATGAGACACCTCTCACTCCCCCTCAATCACAACAGTGATGACAATAGAAAAATTACAAATATTAGAAGATCACACTTCAATGACAATACTTGATCTTGCTTAAAAGCTTCAATCAAGAACAAACACTCGTGCTTACAAGCTTAGAGTGGACAACATACAACTTAAACAATTAGTCCAATTCAAGCATCTGATTGATGAATGAATGGCTCCCAAATAACAAACGAAAACACAAACCCTAACACTTGACACTCAGTCTTTAATCTCTAGTCTTCGTCGTTTCCAAGTAGGGTTGAGACTCCTTTAAATAGAAACAGATTCTTGGGTCTGGACAATAATAATTCTCAGAATTAATTCTAAATTAAAACTGATAAAACTCCAAATATTTTTGCATGAAAATAGCAACTCCCTATTCTTCATAAACATATTGCCTCCAAAAATAACACTCCAATATATTACCACTTTAGTAAATTTCGCAGCAATCAGATAACATAAACACACAAAAGATTGCTAAAAATAGCGCAGAAAATAAAACCTAAAACCAGAACTGGAAGTTCTGTCAACTGATGTCAAAACATCGTGTTTGACATCATGCACACAGACCTGCAACACTAACAAATACTAACTGCAAAATGTTTGAAAAACACTATGTCAAGATATCAAGTAAGACATCCTGATGCAATACTTTGTTTTACCAAAATTGCTGCCAATTCAGAACTAACAGGGGCATATGTCATACCCTAAATTTTGACCACTAAGATTTCCCATTATTGTGCAAATCATCATCACAATATGGATGAACCATTATACCTCATCAGTCTCCCCAAGATGGGTGAGCATCCACTACTATCAAGGATTAGGGTTTCAGGCCCTCTCAGAGCTCTTAGACAAAGGATCAATCAAGGAATGACATGATCTTCAACTTGTCTAAACCTCTCAAACATCCACAAAGGATCAAGAGGACTCCCATTTCAAGGATTAAGCACAAGGCTACTCCCTGCTAGGTGGATTAAGCCTCAAGATCGACAGTGTCACCAAATTAGGGTTTTGGTCGACCAGGGCCTCCAGATGGAAAATTTCCTCTGGGCACGAGCCAATGCTTCAAAGCATAACGCAATATGCTCCAAGGGACATCATGAACCCAATCATCAAGTCAATTTTGGTTCAGGGGATGCATTCACTAAAAATCAGGAATTAGGGTTTCTTGACCTAATTCACCCCTAAGTTGACTTTTGGGACAAAACATGAGACAAGGCCTCAAAAGAGGATTTGAGGGTCTCTAACACACCACATTGATCCATTTGCAACAATGGATTGGTCCATGAAGCTTGATTCGCAAGTTTCAAGTTCATCAGAACCACAGTTAGGGTTTTGCGGGAAAAGTCAACTGTAGCTTTGACTTTTGACCCAGGCATGCTCCCAAACCCTAGGACATGATTCAATACACCCTACAACACCTATGAAATCAATCCATCAAGTTTTATTTAGGTCAAGGACTTGATTTCATAGAGGATCGCACAGTTTGGAATTCATCTGACAAAAAGTCAACTGTGTACAAAAGTTAACTTTGACTTTTTGAGATTTTTCACAAATATGGTTCTTTGACCTTAAAATGATGTTAATGTGTGATTTGAATCAACATTCATCAAGAAAAATCAAGAAAAGTGGGATAACTTGTAAAAGGGATAACCATAAAAACTTAGAAAATTTTCTAAGTTATGGAATAAAGTGGCTAGGGTACCAACTTTGGAGGATCATAACTCCTAAACCACAAAGCCATTTTTCCCCATTCAAAGATGGATTTGTAGCCCTCATGGCCCTCTACAAAAGCTTCAACTACACCTCATTCCAATTCATCATGGATTTTGAGTTATGGAATGATCAAAATGGCTGAAAACATGAAATGTCATTTTTTCCAACACTTAGTAAAATTTTCACTAAGTCAGAATCTGCCTTCACTTTTTTCCAAATGTAGGGGAATTTTTCACTTGGATCCAAAAAGTATCAAAACCAATTATGATCAAACAGTTGTTGTATCATATGAGGGCTTTCCAAAATGGCCAAGAACTTCATCAAATTCCACTTGAGCCATGAGATATGACAATGCCAATATGCCTTGCTGCAAACTGTCATGGCAAGGCATATTTTGGAGTTTTGCTCGATTTGCTCAAATTTTGCAAAGGGCAAGCAACTCTATCCATCTGAACACCTCAAGGGGGGACCAAGGAGGAACAACTCTGATCCCAAGCCTCCCAAGTCTTTGGAACCAAAAGTAGCATGCCAAACCTAGAAATCCCTAAAGAGGGGACAAGACTCCAATTTTGTTTTGGAACATTCAATGAATGCACTAAGGTGGCATGGACTGAGCCCTTCCCAACTAAATTCAGTCAAGACTTATCCAAGACCAAGGGAACCAGCAGCCCGTGCCCTAACCTCTAGTCAATGGCTAGAGGAGACTTGGATTCTCATTGCTCAACATTGGCCAAACCTCTGCTGCAGTTGCCATTCACTATTGCAGCCAAAACAAACTTGCTCTACTATAAATAGAGCTCATTTGTGATCAGTTTGAGTACACCAAAGCCATCAAACATATGTTTTCCTCAAAATCTCCTTCTCACTTCCAATTTTGCCTTCTAAGGCAAGTCACTATCGGGTTTTAAGTTTGAGAGTTATTCCAACCAAACCAATCACACACACACACCTCATAAACATCATATAGAAGTGATCCAAACACTTAAACAACATCTGGAACACTGATTTCTCAGAATCACCAGCCAACTGCTCAAGGTTTTAACCAAGTTACAGTTGGGATTCCATCTTCAGTTCTAGATCATTTCCATCCAATCCAAGCATCCAGACACACTCCATAGCACCTAGGGAAGTTGTCCATATCATTGGAACCAAGTTGTAACACCTCTAACACAAAACACGATCACCAGCTGCAAGAGGTAAGCATGAGCTATTCTAACTCTATGATCCATGCATTTTTTGCTGCACAATAATTTGGCCATATGTTCATAATCATGCATAGAGTGTTTTCCCTCAATCAATTGCTTTGTTTGAATCGTGTATGGAATTTCTAAACCTTCATGCAAATTTTAGGGTTCTTGAGGTTTCTCTTTGATTTCTTATTCCATGTTAAAAATAAATGAAATTAAAGACCATAGACATGATCGTGAGGTTGAAACGAGTAGATTGATATGTAGATTGCATGATATAATCAAGTATTCAGTGAGATTGGATAGAAAACACAAATCTACAGAAACAGAGGAAGGGTGCGTGTTCTTGCCATGTTCTTGGCGCCCTTTTTCAAAAATTCAAATATTTGAATTTTGTGATTTTATTTAATTGATTCAAAAATTAATTTCTCTCTGAGTTTTAATGATTTTGAGTTGATTCTTTTTTTAATAATTCACAAAAATGTTAAAATATTTTATTTTTCCCAAAAATCCCAAAAATATTATTTATTTCATATACTTAATATTTTTGTAAAGAATTAATATTTTAATTGTTTTTGACACTTAAAATATTTTCTCCCCTTTGATTTTTCAAATTTTAGTGATTTCCAATCATTTTGTGGATCAAAACCTGATTTTTGAAACATTAATCCAAGATCACAATTTGTTTTCCACATGTTTAACAATTTTGATCATTTTAATTGAATTTTTTATTCAATTAAAATACATTTTGAGAACAAATTAGGGTTTTTGATTAATTCAACCCTCATCAAAACTTTTTCAAACCTTTGGGCCTCTAATAGAGTGTAAGACCCAACCCCTTTGAAAACCAAACATTTTTTGGTCTCAGTCATTGTATAAGACCCACTATGTTTTCAAAAATCTCGGCACGATCGCCATTTCAAAACGGAAAAACATATGGGCCTCTCCTTGAGTTGTAAGCCCCATCTTTTCTTTTAAAAACACTTTGTCCTCTATTAGAGTGTAAGACCCACCCCCTTTGTAAATACATCATTTTGGGCCTCAGTCATTGTATAAGACCCACTGTATTTTCAAAAACCTCGACACGATTGCCGTTTTCAAACAAAAATAACCCTTGGGCCTCTCCTTGAACTGTAAGCCCCATCACTTATACAAAAATGATCATTGGGCCTCTAATAGAGTGTAAGACCCAACCCCCCTTTTAACCAAAACAATTTTGGGCCTCAGACATTGTATAAGTCCCCCTACGTTAAAAGAAAATCTCGGCGCGACCGCCAGTTCAAAAATCAAAACAGTGGGCCTCTCCTTGAGCTGTAAGCCCCACCACTTGTATAAAAATAAACCTTTGGGCCTCTACTCCCTAGAGTTGATCTATTCTCCATGAATAGCATCTCTTGAGTTTCTTCCAAATTCTCGAACTTTCCTGGCTTGATCTATTCTCTGTGAATAACATGTCTTGAACTTCTCGGGGTTTGGGGACCCACAGGCTTCTTAAAAGCATCCCTGCCTCCTCTTGGGCGTTGTACAAGGACCATGCGGCTTCTTAAAAGCTCACATGCCTTCTCTTGGGCTTAGTACAAGGACCCAGAGACCTCTACAGGTCTAGGAACAAAACCTAGTCATCAATTTGCTAGAGTTGTCTTTCTGAGTCAAGTATCAGACCTGTTAATGGGTTGAACTTCATCCCTTAACATACTAACCTTCTCTTGGGCATTATACAAAGATTATTCACTACCTGAGAATCAATTTCTCAAAACACCCGTAGACTTGGACAGTCTCAATACCCTTTGGATTTCCCATTTCCTTAAAGAACAGGAAATAACCCTGATCCTCTGATCAATCCCAAGGTATAACATTACCCATATAAGAACTGATTTCTCTTTTATCCAACATACTGGACCTGTCACTAAACTGAAACAGTCGCCAACGGATAACCTCCTCTTAGGCTTTGTATAATGATCCTTTCCTCAGGAAAGTTAGCCTCCTCTTGGGCTTTGTACAAATGATTCTCCCCAGCGGAGCTAACCTTTTCAGACTCTCTTGTTGAGTCGATCTTTTTTAGCCTCTATCTCGGGCTTCGTACGAGATACAAAAGACTCTCTTGTTGAGTCAACCCATTTTAGCCTCTATCTCGGGCTTCGTACGAGATACAAAAAACACACTCTTGTGGAGTATAAAAGACTCTCTTGTTAAGTCCATCAATCTTTTTAGCCTCTATCTCGGGCTTCGTACTAGATACAAAACACTCTCTTGCTGAGTCAACCTTTTTTAGCCTCTATCTCGGGCTTCGTACAAGACAGATAAAAAAAAGCACCCCCTTCGTTGGGTCAATAGCCTCCTCTTAGGCTTTGTATAAAGAAAACCCTGGTTGAGTCAATCAACCTCTTAGCATCAAAGTTGTGCCTTGTTCATAGCATACAAACATCAACAACTCCTCTTTAGAGATGACAAAGTCTCTCTAAAGTCAAAACCCTTTAGCTTCACATCTTGGGCTTCGAACAAGATACAAATAGACCCTTCAGCTTCACATCTTGGGCTTTGAACAAGATACAAACCACCTTTAGCTTCACGTCTTTTTGCTTTGAACAAGACACCAAAATAACCTTTTTCCTCCCATATAATAGGAGGAACTACGATCGCTCTGATTTCCCTGTTTCGTCAAACGGGAATACGTAGGCATAAGATTGATAAATCTTAGCGAGCACACTAATCAAAAAACCCAAAATCCCATACCTTCACACATCAATCAAAAAGCATCAGTCTTAACATCCTACCAATAGCATGATCCCGTCATACTTAGAAAAATAAGCAGAGAGAGGCCCACAATCTAAACTGCATCTGTAAACCAACAATCATCTGTTTAAACTCAATATGCAAGCAGGGTTAATTGGAGACATCTATTTCCCTTCCTTAGTCAGCTTAATAGGATAAAAAATGAATCGACCTGTAGTACCCCAGAGCAATAGTGCTTAAGAACCACGTCCAAAATCGCTCGCTACAAACGCCATATGAGATTGTTCTTGATAAATCAGACCACCACCTGTCGGGTTACATTGGTGTATGATGCTGCTTTGACCCATTTGGTGAAGTAGTCAATGGCTACTAGGATGAACCGATGTCCGTTCGAAGCTTTGGGTTCGATCATGTCAATCATGTCGATTCCCCATATGGAAAAAGCCCATGGGGAAGAAAGAACTTTGAGATGTGTTGGCGGTACATGAATTTTGTCTGAGTAGATCTGAAACTTGTGACATCTTCTCATGTACTTGTAGCAGTCAGATTCCATGGTCAACCAGTAGTACCCTGCTCTCAGAATTTTTCTGGCCATTGTGTGTCCGTTGGCATGAGTACCAAAGGATCCTTCATGAATCTCTTTCATCAACAGGTTTGCTTCTGGTCTGTCTACACATCGAAGTAAAACCATGTCAAAGTTTCTCTTATAGAGTGTATCACCGCTTAGAAAGAAGCTTCCAGACAGTCTTCTGAGAGTTTTCCTGTCTTTTTTGGATGCCCCATGTGGGTACTCTTGTTTTTGAAGGAAGCATTTGATATTGTGGTACCAAGGTTTGTCATCTATGACTTCTTCGATCGTGAAGATGTAAGCGGTCCGTTCAAGCCGCATTATGTCAATCTTAGGTATGCCATTCCATTGACATACACTAATCATGGAAGAGAGAATGGCTAATACATCAGCCATATGATTCTCTTCACGAGGGATATGGTGAAACTCGATTCTGTTGAAGAATGGTAACAACCTTCTCGCGTAGTCTTTGTAAGAAATCAGTCCAGATTGGTATGTGTTCCAATCTCCTTTGATCTGATTAATAACCAGGGCTGAGTCACCATATACATCCAAGTTCTTAATCCTTAAGTCGATCGTTTCTTTGAGACCCGTGATACAAGCTTCGTATTCGGCCTCGTTGTTCGTACACTTAAATGTCAGTCGGGCGGTGAAAGGAATATGGGTACCCTGAGGTGTTATGATGATTACCCCGATTCTGTTTCCATAATTGTTGACAGCTCCGTCAAAGATAAGTCCCTATTAGGAACCTGGTTCTGGCCCTTCACCGGGTAGTGGTTCATCGTAATCTTTCATTTTTAAATACATGACATCTTCGTCTGGGAAGTCAAACCCGATTGATCCTTAATTTTCAATCGGTTGATGAGCCAAATGATCGACTAAAACACTTCCTTTAACAGCTTTCTGATTGTGGTACTCGATGTCGTATTCTGATAAAAACATCTACCAACGGGCAATCCTTCCCGTGAGAGCAGGTTTTTCAAAGATGTACTTGATTGGATCCATTTCTGAGATTAACCAAGTAGTGTGACGAATCATATACTGGCGAAGACGTTTGGCTGCCCAAGCCAAAGCGCAACAAGTTTTCTCAAGCATAGCATACCGAGTTTCACAGTCGGTAAACTTCTTGCTCAAATAGTAGATGGCAGACTCTTTCCTTTTTGTTTCGTCTTGTTGGCCAACTACACAACCCATCGAGTCTTCCAAGACTGTTAGATAGATGATTAGTGGTCTTCCTTCCATTGGAGGTGATAGAATCGGTGGATTCAACAGGTATTCCTTGATACTGTCAAAGGTGGTTTGGCAGTCTTCTATCCAAACACAGTCCTGATTCTTTTTGAGTAATTTAAAGATCGGCGCACATGTTGTGGTCATGAGGAATATAAATCTGGAAATGTAATTCAAACGCCCCAGGAATCCCCTGACTTGCTTTTCAGTCTTTGGAGAAGGCATGTCTTGAATTGCCTTGACCTTGTCGAGATCAACCTAAATCCCTTTCTGACTGACAATGAACCCTAAGATTTTCCCTGAACGGACACCGAATGTGCATTTATTGGGAATCAAGCGGAGTTTGTACTTTCTCAACCGCTCGAATAGCTTTGACAGGTGGGGTCACATGCTCCTCTTCTGTCTTAGATTTGGCAATCATATCGTCGACATATACCTCAATTTCTTTGTGTATCATGTCATGAAACAGAGTAGTCATGGCCCTTTGATAGGTTACCCCGACGTTCTTCAAACCGAATGGCATTAATTTGTAACAAAAATTGCCCCATGGGGTGATGAATGAAGTTTTCTCCATGTCTTTCGGCGCCATTTTTATCTGATTATAGCTCGAGAATCCATCCATGAAGGAGAAAACTTTGAACGTCGCTGTATTGTCAACAACATGTCAATGTGTGGTAAAGGAAAGTCTTCCTTTGGATTGGCCTTGTTTAGATCTCTGTAATCCACACACATTCTGACCTTTCCGTCCTTTTTAGAACTGGTACGATGTTGGCTAGCCATTGAGGATATTCTGACGCGGCGAGGAAACCCGCATCAATCTGTTTCTGTACTTCCTCTTTGATTTTGATGGCCATGTCTGGGTGAGTTCTTCTCAACCTCTGCTTTACTGGCGGACATTCTGATTGTAATGGTAGATGATGTTCCACTATGCGAGTATCCAACCCTGGCATATCCTGATAGGACCAAGCGAACACATTGGGAATTTCTTTGAGAAGCTTTATCAAATCTTGTTTGACAGTTGGACTGAGCAGTGCCCCAATCTTGACTTATTTTCTCTCTTTTTCTGAGCCCAAGTTGACTATTTCCAACAGCTCTTTGTGAGGTTCAATGGACCTTTCCTCTTGTCTGAGTAATCGGGAGATCTCTTTTGGAATTTCTTCATCATTTTCTTCTTCAGCCTCAAATACCGGGAATTCAAAGTTGGGAGAAGGCATTGGACCGTATGTTTCAATGGGGTTTAAAACAAGCAATCTGCATGACGTGATGATTGTTTTTAGAAGAGATAGAGAGAGTGCAAGAGTGTGTGCAGTGTATTTTCTGAAAATGCATGTTTTTATTATTTGAGTTGTTTTTAGGATTACCATATAAAACAAAACTCTGTCGCTTTGGGCAAAGCGAAGAGATACATTTACAGAAAGTAAGCCCTATCAAAACATCAGTTTCACCTGGGCAAGGTGAAAAGTTAAAGACGACAATTACTTACACTTATGGACGGCTTTCAGAACATCGACAACAACCCATTGGTGGCGAACTCCTCGATGAATCACAAAGTCTGGTACCTTCTTTCTTGACTTGTCTTCAGAAATAACGCTGATTTATGGTGGAGCAGGATCTTTGGAATCTGTTTCCCAGGCAGAGTTGTCGTAGGAGGATTCTTCAGTTGCATCTTGCATAGTGTTTGTGCTCTCAGGAAAATCTCCCCATCCAGTTGGCTGGATGTCTTCGAGCCTAATACGAGAGCTTTCAGGAGCAGTGTACTTGACCAAGTAGTCGTATTTGCCACTTGGATGTCCTAAGGTGTCCCAAACTTCTTTGGAACTGGAGAAGTCATCCCTTTCGATGACGTTGACCTCAGGGAAAGCATAGTTAATGAACTCTAGCCCTGCAATCTTTGTAAATTCATCGTCGTACTGGATATTTTCTGAATGCTCTGAATAATGATCACATGACATGGTGGGGACGCAGGTATTATTTTCAATAATGCTCGGTTGATATGCATTGTTCGACTGACTTTCTTGCCCCAAGTCTCCCGGTTACGACTGCCAGATAGGCAGGTCATCCATTGGGCCATAATAGTCGTGGTCAAAGTTGTCTTTCATCAGAGTGTCTTCCTCTAATGAGTTTGGCGGAGCACGACATCCTTCTGGATCACAATCTCTGTTTATCATTTTGACATCTGACCTCGATATAAATCTCGGACTCTGTGCGGGAAAGAAAAATGGTGTAGGCACCTCTTCCTGAGACATATAACCATCCTTGTTAAGGTAGGATTTCCATTCTTCATCGGTATCGAAGGAGTCCCCTTCGTTGATGGTATGTACTTATTGAGGCACTGGGTGAAGGAAACCTCCACTGTGGAAAAAGTCCTGAATGGGATGAAAACTTTCATCGTTAGCGGCAGTCTGGGTACAGGTTTCGGAAAAACCAGGACCCTTCTTTGTTTTGTTATCAGTGGGAATGATAAGCTGTCCCCATCCCTTTGCATTGTTACTTTTGATCAATTCGAGAGCATCTTTGTACGAGGAAATTGATGTTCCCTTTTCTGATTTGTCATTACTCACAGCGAGTGCTTGGAACTGGGTTCCAACAACCTCTTCGGGCTCTACACAAGTGGACGATGATAAGTTGCTCACGATCATGGCTTGCTCTCCACAGACCATGACTAGTTGGTCGTTCTTGACGAACTTCAGCTTCTGGTGAAGAGTCGAAGTGTCTGCCCCAGGCTGATGTATCCAAGGTCTTCCTAATAAACAACTATATACTGCTCGGATGTCCATGACCTGGAAAGTGACTTGGAAAGTGTGAGGACCGATAGTTATGGGAAGGTCGACTTCGCCGATAACTGTTTTTCGAGATCCATCAAATGCTTTGACAATGACCCCACTGCCTTTCATCGGAGATCCTTTAAATGATAGTCACATTAAAGTGGACTTCGACATAACATTCAGAGGCGATTCGGTGTCAACCAGTACGCTGGCTAAAGCATCGTCCTGGCAGTTGACTGTAATATTGAGTGCCATGTTATGACTTTTACCTTCTTCTGGCAATTCCTCATCACTAAACCCTAAGTTGTTGCAGAAAGTGATGTTGGAGATGATGCTATCGAATTATCTTATCGTTACATCCTGTTCCACAAAGGCTTGCTCTAAGACTTTCTGTAGAGCTTTCCTGTGAGCTTCGGAACTGAGTAAAAGAGATAACACAGAGATTTTTGAAGGAGTTTGCAACATCTGATCTACTATGTTGTACTAACTCTTTTTGATGAGCTTCGGCATCTCATCGTTGTTCTTTGAAAGGTCGGGATCACTGGACTGACCGACTGGTTTAGTGGGAACTTCGGTTTGAGGTTCCTTTTCTTTGTTGGGTTCCCCAACTCCTCGGTTGAAGATTCGACCACTCCGTGTTACTCGACTGATGTCTGTGATATTCACGAAGGAGGGTAATGGAACTTCTTTTCCATTCTCAATTATTGTTGCACCATATTTGTAAGGGATCGCCTTATCGAATTTGTATTGTACTGGTCCCGACAGATAGATAACTATAGGAGCCTTTTGATTTTTCTGACCATCATAATCGGCCTCAATTGGTTCGAGGTTGAGAATCCTTCCACCCTCAAGAGGAGCTCTTGATTCACGGAGTAAAGGGATTTTGACGCACACATCCTTGGCCATTTCTCGCTTAGGGATTAAGACAATATCTTTTCCTTGATCAGGATGATAGTTTGACATTGAACCAGAATTTGACCATGGTTGAAATTCTTTGTGGTCCAACTGACTTTGAAGGGCTGCTCGCACAAGGTAGCATCCTTGGTTATCCTCCGAGCAAACTCTACAGCGCTAATAATTGTGTGGTGGCACCCGGCCACGTCTGCTTTGTATGTAGTGCAACTTTACTAGATTTGTTTCCATTGATCGAACATCCTGACTTTGATGCCTAGTAGGGTTCCTGTTAATCATACTGACTTGTTGCGTGTCTTCATCTAGATAGATCAGAAGCCACCAGTGGTTTAACAAGTGTTACAACGTTCTTTGAATGAGATCACATCCTTGGTCACTCTCACAACAGACTTCACAGTTCCGATACTCATGCGAAGTTAGAAAATCGAGCTGGACTTGCTTAATGTGTAACTCCACTAAGGTGGTATTCATCAAGCAAATATCAAAGATTTGAATCATGTTGACTTGATAAGGATTTCTATCATGGTAGTCCTGGATCCACCCGAGATCTATCTGACGCTGGAGGGCCTCTTGTACAAAAGAGCATCCCTGATCATTTTTTGAGCAGATAGGACAGGAATCATAATCGTGCCGTGGCAGATCATGATGTTGGCTTTGCCTTGATTGCATTGCCACCAAGTTGACATTCATCGCACGGATGTCGTGGTTTTGAATGATGTTGGAATTCATATAAGTTATGTGGACCTCATGAATTCGGTGATCTTGGATCCATCCGAGATCCATCTGTTCCTGTAGAGCTAATTGCACCACAGAACATCCTTGATTATTTTTAGAGCAGATATCACATTGGTGATAGTTATGAGACGGTACATGACCGTATCCACTCTGTCTGCAATGCATCTTGACCAGGTTGGTTCCCAATAAGAGTACATTGTGAATTTGATAGCTATGCTTAGACTCTTCCTCTATCAAATTTACCACAGCTTTCTCGTGTTGAAGCAATGGGTTCGTCTGAACATTTGGATTTGTATCCTTGAAGGATAAGACCCGGCTCCTGACAAGCTTTTGCACATTGGACTTGAAGCTGAGACAGTTTTCTATGTTATGCCCTGGTCCTCCTTGATGGTAAGGGTAATTCTGATCCGTTTTGAATCAAAAAGGCGGATTTTCTGGTATTGTAAGAGGAGACCTAGTCTAGACGTGCCCCTTGACCAGTAGCAGTGGAAACAATTCTGCATACAACATTGGTATAGGGTCAAACCCTGGTGGTCGCGTTGTACAGTTGTTGATGTACTGAGGACGAGCCTGCTAAAGAGGTTGTTGTGTCCTTTGCTGATATTGTTGTTGATTCGGTTGGCTCTGAGCAACTTGAGGTTGATATGCAGGAACAGGCGCAGGGTTCATAGCAGGAGTTACAGCTGCTACTGGTTGGTACCGTCGCCTTTGCTTTCTGAGAGAGATATTACCAATATCTTGCTCTTTTTTCTTTGGGAAGCGCAACCGTATCTTTGGTACTGCTTGATGATCTAGCATCTTTGACCAATCGTCCTTCTCAGACTGCTTCTTCAAGACATACTCCCATGCTTACCATCTCAGTAAAGTCGCTGGGCGCACTGGCAACCATTATGTCATAGTAAAATGAGCTCAAGGTTTTCAAGAAGATCTTTGTCATCTCCTTTTCTTCAAGAGGTGGACAAATCTGAGCGGCAATTTCACACCATCTCTGAGCATATTCCTTGAAGGTTTCCTTGTCCTTCTGCGACATAGCTCTAAGTTGATCTCTGTTCGGTGCCATGTCCAGGTTGTACTTATATTGTTGAACAAAGGCAGCACCAAGATCTCTGAAAGTGACGATCTTGGTGCAGTTTAAACCCATGTACCATTTGAGTGCGGCACCGGTTAAACTATCCTTGAAATAGTGGATCAGTAGCTGTTGATTCTCTGTCTGAGTTGACATCCTCCAAGCGTACATCACCAAATGACTCTGAGGGCAAGAGTTACCCTTGTAATTTTAAAATTTGGGCACCTTGAATTTGTGTAGAACTTTCACATTGGGGACCAAACAAAGGTCTGCGACGTCCTTTCCGAATAGATCCTGACCGCGAATCGCATACAGTTCCTTCTGCATCTCCAAGAATTGCTCCTGGAATTCCTTCATTCTATCATACATACTTTCATTTCCACTAGAAGGTATATGGGGAATCTGCCCTTCTGGGACAGTGTGTACCACGAGTGGTGGTATAGTCATTATGGCAGTGACTCTTGGTGCCTCCCGAAGTTTGTAACCTTCAGGAGTTGTTGTCATGCTCCTGGCATCTTCACTTTCCCGAAGTTTGTAACCTTCAGGCCCAATGGCCCCTGCTGCAGTTTTCGGATCTTCCGTGATCGGTGGAATATATCCTTCCGGGATATAGTTAAGTGGCATGCCCCAGGGACGATCTTTAGGCATGTTATACCGAGGATCATACTTTTCCACTATGGGTGTAGATGTGATCTCTGAGATCACGGTCCTTTGTATCTGAGCTGCTGCCAGAGCTTGCATGTCATTGTGAAGTTTCCTCAGATCTTCTTTCAGAGTGTCGATTTATTCTCTCAACTCTCTGTTCTCTTCCTCGAGATCATCCATTTTCTTTTGTCGATTGGCCCGAGTATTGTACGAATGAGACAGTTTGACGCTAGAATCGAGACACAGATGTGAGATTCGTAGGTAAGAAGAATGCGTTATGTGAGACTAATGAATGATACGCAATGATTACATTGATTAATTTTTTTTGTTATTTTCCAAAAGAAACTTCAACAATTGGATTGCAAATATCATACAGTGGGGAAACCCCGTTTTATTGAATTCAAAGATTGCGGAAATGGAAATACAATAATTTATAAAGTGCTATAAAAGGAAATGTCGAAGCTCATGGATCCTGAGTTCTTTCGGGAGAGAGCTCATGTGCTGGTTCTGGTACTTTCCTTTTCTTTGACCGGGGCTCTTGAGCCGTTGTCGGGTTGTCATTCCTTTGCTAAGTGAAAGGAGCGAGCAAATTCCTTTGGTCTTCTTGATTTTCTACATCATGTTGCTCTAAAATCTCGATCAGAGCATCTTTTTCTTTTAACAGTCGTTGTATTTTGTTACACTCCACACTGAGAATGCGGTATTTACTTCTTCCCCTGTTGAACTTTGCTGAGAGTAACCTGAAGTTTTTCCGTATCGGACATGAAGTAAAGGACAGATTCCTTTAGCGGAAGAACTTCTTGACGAGGGTAAGGCATCCTCAGCTTGAGAGCTCTAGTTTGTACCCAGTGGAGATAAGGTTCCACCGAGACACAGTCTGGTTTTCCTAGAGACTCTCTTCCTTTCCTGTGAACATGTTTCCAAGCATGCACTATTTCTGTCTTTAGTGCCCTGTCATTTTCCCCTTCCTTGAAGAAAATACCTTCCAGATGAACATTACGTGGGACATGTCTCATCGGGTATCCGAATTGACGACGAACTAAAATCGGATGATAGTTGATTCCTCCTTTAATTCCTATGAGGGGTACATTAGGGAAGTTTCCACAACGGTCAATGATCCTTATCCCGTCATAGATCCGATTGTACCAATCGATGTCAGAGTTGGTAAGAGACATGATTCTCTCTGACCAACATAGGGTACTCTTATGATCCCAAAAATTAGCAGACTTAGGCAAATGTGAAGTGAACCATTTGTATAGCAGGGGTACACAACATGTGATCATTCCTCTGTTGTACAAATTCCTTAAGTGTCCAGAATGATAAGCATCTGCGAGCAAGGTCGGCACAGAGTTTCTAATCAGAAATATCTTTATGGCATTAATATCAACGAAGTTATCAATGTTGGGAAACAGAAATAACCCGTAGGTGAGCAAAACAAAGATGCTCTCGAAAGTAGTCACGTTC
Organism: Lathyrus tuberosus; assembly: GCA_022829125.1. Lineage (NCBI taxonomy): Eukaryota > Viridiplantae > Streptophyta > Magnoliopsida > Fabales > Fabaceae > Lathyrus > Lathyrus tuberosus. The sequence continues at coordinate 16,838,927 of JALAZF010000031.1, forward strand.
CCTATACTAGCAAAGTACAGGGCTTTGTTTATCAAAAACTGGGCTGGAAAACCTTGGATTCCACCCTTAATGGTCATGTGAGTCCTGACTTCTGACTCGTCCAAGTAAATTTCTCTTGCAATGGTTTGATCCTTTGGAATTTCTTCCAGTCCAGAAAAGGGAGCTTGGTCAGTGATAGGTAAATCAGTTAGGTGAGAGCACTCCTCTAGTGTTAGTGCTAGTTGATAATCCGGGAATGTGAAACAGTGATAGACCGGATCGTAGAACTAAATCAGCATAGCCAAGATTCCTTCAATTATATGGACCCTTAACAGAGATAGTAGTCCTCCATACTTATCTCTGAAAGCATCAGGGTTGGTGATCATCCTTGCCAACCCTCTTAAATCGTCAAATTTTGGAACCTTGAAGGAAGATTTTTTCTTTGTTTGAAAGTTTTTTTACATGAAATGAATGCATGAATGCATCACACAAAAACATAGAAAAAACATGGGTTCAAAGGTTCGGTGTCATGAAGTCATGGCTCTACCCATCCTCAAAGGTTGTACTGGTGATTTTTTGTACCTGTCCTCAAAATCATTGACCCCTCTTGGGATAACAACAACAGGTAGGTTCACCCGAGCGAGCTGATGTATCTTAGAGTGATCTCAAATGAGGGTAGTACCGTGTGACAACTATTTCCGATAGCTTCCGCACTACAAAATAGTAACATGGTCTTAGTCTACTAAAATTGTCAGCTTCTTAGATACCACAATCGAACAATCAGCTTTCAACAATCGAAGTCGTATAGGCATTGAATCTGCAAAAGGTATCTCCACTGATTCGATGGTCTACCGAGACCTCTTATTTGGGAGTCACTCCCTGTAAGATTACCCGTCTCATGCCATCACTTATCTTAGGTGGCACTCAAACTTTCCAGATGCGGCATCACTCGCAGTCCCATTAGCAGAAAAATAAACACGGATATCAAGTAGGAAAAGCGATATATATATATATATATATATATTTATTCCTAAAACTAACATCCTAGACCTCTTAAGAATTCTAGTCTATAAACTTATACAAACAAAATGACTTCCCAACAGAGTCGCCATTTTCCTGTTGAAAAATGGGGACGATGCCCCAAGGATCATTCTAAGGCGTCCCTAGCAGAGTCACCATTTTCCTGTAGCGCACGATTTTTGTCGGTGACGCGACCACCTTATCGCGGAATTGGGTTTTCCTCCTCGTGGAGAAAGAGGTGCTACTTTCCGATTTCTTATTTATCCCATGAAGCTGGAAGGGAAAGGGAAGCTATCTAAAACTAACCTTGCACGCGAATTTTTAACTGAACAAATGCTTAAAGAGATTCTGGGAGTTCGGGGTCAGGTTATACAATGGGTAGTTGTCAGTTACCCATCCTATATGTGGTTATCCATAGGATGCTAGCATTAGGTTTCGCTTTATACTTGATGGTGTTTATCTGTTAATGGGTTAGGAAAGTTTCTTGGGAAATATGAGAGAGAGATTGAGTTTTTGTTGATGTTTTTGGTAAGGTCCTGGACCTAAGTTTTGATTGGTATGAAGGTACTGGACCTAGGGTTTTTGATTAGTATGCTCGCTAAGATTTCGCAATCTTATGCCTACGTATTCCCGTTTAAACGAAACAGGGAAATCAGAGCAATCGTAGTTCCTCCTATTCTGAGGGAGGAAAAAGATAATGTTTTGGTGTCTTGTTCGAAGCCCAAGATTGAAGCTAAAAGGTTTGACTGAGAGAGAATTTGTCATCTCTAGGGAGGGATTGTTGACTTTTGCGTGCCTTGATCAAAGTCCAAGGTTGAAGCTAAGAGGTTGATTGACTCCACTGGGGAGTTTATTATCTGTCTTGTACAAAGCCCAAGATTGAGGTAAAAAAGAGGCTGACTCTTTTGGGGATATCATTATACTAAGCCTAAAAAGAGGCTGAGAAAGGTTTTGACTTCGTCGGGGAGAATCATTGTACAAAGCCCAAGAGGAGGTTGAAAAGAAGACTGACTCAGTGGGAAAGAATCTTTATCTGTCTTGTACAAAGCCCAAGATTAAGGCTAAATGGAGACTTTACTGACTCAGCCGAGGATACTTTAGGTATCTCGTACAAAGCCCAAGATAGAGGCTAAACTGAGTTTGACTCTATAGGAGAGTATTATATGTCTTGTACAAAGCCCAAGATTGAGGCTGAAACGAGTTTGACTCTGCTTGGGAAATCATTCCTCGAAGCCTAAAATAAGGCTGGGAGGAATTGACTCTGCTGGGGAAGTTATTTGTCCCGAGCTTAAGAGAAGGTTATGACGATTTATGTATTGTACAAAGCCCAAGATTGAGGCTAAAAGGTTTGACTCAACAAGAGAGCGCTTTTATCTGTCATGTACAAAGCCCAGGATTGTGGCTGAACAAGTTGGAGAAATCATTATACAAAGCCTAAGAGGAGGCTAACTTGTGCTAGGGGAAATCTTTTTACCAAGCCAAAGGGAGGCTGGAAAAGATTGACTCAACAAGAGAGTATTTTTATCTATCTTGTACAAAGCCCAAGATTGAGGCTAAAAGGGTTGACTCAACAAGAGAGTCTGGAACATGATTGACTCAACAAGAGAGTCTGAAAAGTGGTTGAAATTCTGGTACCAGATGTGTGATGTTAAGTGCGATGTCACAACAACACACTCTGCAATGGACAATGCAATACCAAGCAATAAATCAACACAATGAATTGTTCACCCAGTTCAGTCTAACTACATACGTCTGGGGGCTACCAAGCCAGGGATGAATTTCACTATCAGTAGTATTAATTTACAGACTCGACAACCCAGTTGACATCTCCTAAACTTAATCACTACTTAATGAACCTTCTACTTAAGAGACCACTTAAGTATGAGAACACTACTCAATCCCTAAAACACTTCAGTGATATAATTCAAAGATCACACATTTTGAATAACACTACTTGATTCTACTTCACAGCTTTGATCAAGAACAACTCAAAACAACAATACCAATTCACACTCGAATGGTTTACAAACACGAAGACTCAATCGACTCTCAGTCTTTAGCTTTTTTCTTTGTTACTTTTCCTCCAGGAATGATGCGCATTATATAGCTATTTGAATTGGGCTTGGACCTGCTACAATATCTGATCTGATTTGTTGTTTAAAACTGAATCTTCAAAACATATTTTCTCTCTCAAAATCTTCTTAAATCTCAGTCTTTAAACCTCCCTACAAATCTGCATCAAATCTCTATGCAACAGAGAATATATATCCCAAGATATCCGCAACCAATGAGACTAACAGCTCTCCCAATATCCAGCTAAAACTCAAACCCTAACAACATCACTAAACCTAATGTTATTAACCTTTTGCAGACCTGATGTCACAACATCGCATGTGACATCAGACATCACAACTTCAGCAACTTAACTTCTTAACATAAACCAATGTTAAGACTCAATGTTAAGACATCACCCATGTGATATCAACATTGAACACCTTTGTTTTACCAAAATTCTAGCCAATCCAAGAACCAACAATCTCCCCCTTTGGCTAATTTTGGCTAAAACAATCTCTGCAGCATCAGAGACTTCAGCAGCGGAAAAACAATTTTAAAACAAACTTCACAGCAGCATTTCTTCATCACAGCTTCACAATGCTTTCAGCAGCTGCACACACTCCAATCACTAAGCAGCATCATAGGGCAAGCTCCCCCTCAAAGCAAGAATCAGCATACCAGCAACTGTTCAACAACTCTCCCCCTCAATATCTGCATTTCAACATCACACTAGCTGCACTCCTTAGCATTGCACAATGACTAATTCTTCTTCTTGGCATTGCAACACCTTGACTAACTCTTGGCTAACTCTCCCCCTTTTTAGCCACAATTGGACAACCACCAAACTTACCAACGATATCCCAAGACACCAGTGATCCATCTTATCCAGAAACCATCCATACCCTGTACAAAACCACACTTCTTCTGTCAGTAAAATCCACAGAATTGATCACAAATAACTCCTTGACCAGCACATCATAATCCAGACACAGTCTTCATCCAACCAGTAGTTGTTGATACTAGTGAAGTCTTCAAAATTAGTAGTCATGCTCTACTAAAAACAAGACCAGAATCTAAAACACATAGTCAAAAACACCTCTTCTAACACGCACAATCTCAAACATCTTCCAAATATCAGCAATCATGATGTTACAACATCTCTTCTCATCACCATTCAACAACATCTCTTGGGAAATCTACTTCTCATTATCATTCAAAGGACTCATTTCGCATAGAAGTCCTTCTAGAAGCTCCCAATAAAACACAGTCAGAGCAGCTTATTCAGGTTAACATACACACCTGAATACCATAAGCTCGCACACCCTCTTCCTAAGTAATTATTTATAACAGCTGGAGAAAACTCAGTACATTTCCTTCTCATATACACTTTTCCAAAATCCCCACCTCTTCTATCAACAATTTCAGCTAGAATGAATTCTTTGACAAGTATCTCATAACATTTGCAAAAACCAAAAACAGTTTTTATTAGCCCAACAAACTGAATCATTTCCATAACTTCTCTAATTTCCAGAGCATCTTTACTAAGATCTCTTTCCAAACCAAGCCTCCTTTGAAAAACATACATCCACCTCTTTACACTTTCCACAGAATGAAAATAAATGTTATCTAGTGGAGTGTTAGGTGCTAAAAAGTGTTAATATTTAGATTAGTTTTTAGTACCTTTTTTGTGAGCTTTATTCGTAAATTCATGCTTTTCCCATTGTTTCCGTTTATAACCGTTTTCTAGTTAATTTCATTATTTATCGTATCTATCTATCTTTTGTGTTTTTTTGTGCAGATTTTTACATGGAAAGGTCAAGAATGGAGCCTTGAGGATGGCACAAAAACAGTTTTGGAAAATTTGGATTTTTTGAGCATGCTTTGAGCGCGCTCCCAGCGCGAAGAAGGAGGTAGTGGCAGTAGCTTGCGCGCTCAGCGCGGATTGGCAGCCCGTTCAGCGGGCTTTAGGTCATTTTGGCAATTAATGAGGCCGCGCTCAGCGCGGTGTTGCGCGCTCAGCGCGCTCTGCGATTTGTGGCCCCCTTATAAATAGTTCTGTCTGCATTTCTTTTGAGGGATCCTTTTGACAGAGAGAGAAGAACACTTTGTGAACACTGTAGCATCCATTTGAGGAAGATTGGAAGCATCATTCTTCGAGATATCGTCATTGATGTTAAATAATCTTCTTCATCTTCTTGTTTGTTTAGCTTCCATGACAATGGAGAGCTAAGTTACCTTTTGTGTCAAGGTTAGATGTAGGTGAACCGTTACTTTGTATGTATATGGATTGATCCTCTCTTGTGAACTCTTGGATGATGAATGTATGATGATAAACCTTGTTTTTATGTTTATTCTTTGTGTTGGATCATGATTGAGAAATGTGCTCCAACTCTTTACCTAGGTTTGTCATCCATCAATGTATATTGGCTAGAGATAGCAATGTGTGTTGATGTTCATAAATATTGAACTCTAATGTTGTCATTTTGATAGTTTGTGTGAGAAATCAACAAAGGATCAAAATGGCAAAACTCACAATATGTGTTAGAGATAAACATATTGGGAGGATATGTGATTGTATTTATCATTCAAGCAAGTTCATTAGCGTATCGATTATATACGTGCAAAGTGGTTTGCCAAAACCTAATCTTGACATGCTTTTATAAACCGTTAAAACAATCTTTTTACCGTTTTAATTAACTTTGAATGCAAACGTTACAAAAACAATCTAAAACCCCCTGTTACTTTAAAGTTTGAAACATTACGACTTTAGAACGGCTGCGATATCACCAAACAATCTCTGTGGAACGATAACTAAAACCCTAACTCTATTTGTACTCCAACAAATTGGCGCCGTTGCCGGGGATTGTAAATTGATATTTCAAGCATAGCAATAGTTGTGAAGTTTTCAACTTGTTACAATTTTTCTTGTGCTTGTTGATGTGTTTTGTTTAAGTGTGCAGACTTGGTTTATGCGAGGGAAACTACCGGCGGACCAACTTCTTTTCGATCCGGAGATTGAAAGAACCGCTCGTAGGCTCAATAGCAGAACTAGACGGAGGAGGCAGCTTGCGAGACAAAGACAAGAGCAAGAAGGAAGTTCTACTACAACACCACCACCACCATTCACACCAATCATGGCGCAACCACCTCCACCTCCCGCATCCACACCTTGTGTGAACAGTCCACGACATACCGCTCAGTTTGCCAACAACAATCAAGGAAGGCAAGCTGAAATGAAAACTGGAACTTTGAATTTATTGTATGGAAGTCCATTCACCGGAATGGACCATGAAGATCCTTTTGCGTTTCTCACAAAATTCTATGAGATTGCATTAGCGGCCGGTGTAGATCCAGCACAAGAGTTACCTCTCTTTAAAAGATTATTTCCGCATGCTTTGCTTGGCAAGGCAAAGGATTGGTACCTCGATCAAACGCCAGCCGTGATGACCGATTGGAATGTCTTGGAGGAAAAATTTATTGAATGGTTCTTCTCTCATAACCGTTTCATGGAGTCAAAAACAGTAATTTCAGTGTTCTCTCAAGGCACTAATGAATCCCTCAATGAAGCATGGGAACAATTCAAGTCCATGCTTCGCAAATGTAAAGGTCACGGGTTTGATGAGTTAACACAAATTCATATCTTCAAGAATGGTCTCCAACCGAATTGTAAGGCTTTGTTGGATGCCACTGCGGGAGGAAGCTTGATGGCAAAGAATGCCGAGGAAGCAACTGATATTATCAATAGAATGGCTCTAAACGATCTTCAAAGTCAAAGCCGTGGCAACTCTCAAAAGAAGCCCGGTGTCCTTGAATTGGGAACTAACGATGCGATCCTTGCGCAAAACAAGCTTATCTCTCAACAAGTGGAGCTTTTGACTCAACAGATCAAAGAAATGAAGGAGCCAAGCAGAAGTAAGCAAGTAGCTTGTTGCGAACTTTGTAAGGGGGAGCATGACACCGGATTTTGTCCTCCTTCGAGTTTTGAAGAAGTGAACTATATGGCAAATCAAAGAGATTACCAAGGTAGACAACAACAACCTTACCAACAACAACAACACAATTCTCAACAAAATTATCAAGGAAATCAAGGATTTCAACCGCGAGCAAATTATCAAAATAATCAAGGTTATGGTGCCGGTCCTTCAAACCGGCAAAATCCGTATCAACCTCCACCACCTCCGGTTGCTAGCTCTAAATTGGAAGACACTTTGACTCAATTCATGCAAATGTCAATGGCCAACCAAAAGAGTAGTGATGCGGCAATTAAGAATCTTGAAAACCAAGTGGGGCAACTTGCCAAGCAAATTGCCGAACAACAATCGGGTCCTTCCTTTTCCGCGAATACTCAAGTGAATCCTAAGGAGCATTGGAAGGCGATTGTTACTAGAAGTAGGAAGGAGTTGGTTAAAAAGAAGGAGAAAAATGTAGAGGAAGAAAAACTTGATGGTCTTGTGGAGGAGTGTAGTGATGAGGAAGTAGTTGAAAATAAAAAAGGTGAAGGTGAAGTTGAAAATAAAAATGATAAAATGGTAGAAGTTGAAAATAATAGTGGTGATGAGTCGAAGAAAAAGGAGAAACTTAGGAGAGTAAAGAAGGGAAAGGAATTAGTGAGCGCTATTCCGATCCAAAACTTACCATATCCTCATGCTCCTTCAAAGAAGGACAATGAGAGGCACTATACGCGGTTCATGGACATCTTCAAGCAATTACAAATTAACATTCCGTTTGCCGAAGCTTTGGAACAAATGCCGAAGTATGCAAAGTTCATGAAAGATATTCTCACGAAGAAGCGGAGGTATTCGGAACCAGAAACTATTGTTCTTGACGCGAGTTGTAGTGCAATCATCCAAAGAACTCTTCCTAAAAAAGAAGTTGATCCGGGGCGTGTGACTTTGCCGGTCACCATTGGTGACGTTTATGTTGGAAAGGGCTTAATTGATTTGGGTTCAAGCATTAATCTTATCCCATTGTCCATTGTAAAGAAACTTGGGAACATTGAGATGAAAGCCATTCGTATGACTTTACAATTGGCCGACAAGTCCACAACTCATCCTCATGGGTTAGCTCAAGATGTTTTGGTAAAAGTTGACAAATTTTTCTTTCCGGTGGACTTCATTGTTATTGATATGGAAGAGGATGATGATGCTCCTCTTATTCTTGGACGGCCTTTTATGAAAACCGCACGTATGATGATTGATGTGGATGACGGTTTGATGAAGGTGAGGGTCCAAAATGAAGAGGTTTGTTTTGATCTTTTCGAAGCTATGAAACATTCCAAAGATAAACATGATAGCTTTCGGATCGATGCAATTGAAGAGGCAACTGTGGAGGTTTCTAAGCATGTACATGAAATCTCTCCTTTGGAAATGGCTCTTAATGATTCTTTTGAAGTATTTTCCGAAGAAGAAGAAAGAGCTCTTGAAGAGTGCTTAAAAGAGCTTGATTCTCTCAAAGAGTTGCAACCTTGGGAGGTAGAACCGGAAGAATTAAAAAAGGATTTGAAAGTTGAGAATTCACCACTTGAATTGAAGGTCTTACCTTCCAATTTAAAATACGCTTATCTTGATGACGGTGGTAACAAGCCGGTTATCATTAGTAACGTGTTGTCAAAAAAAGAGGAAGGCCGTCTAATTCATGTTTTGAAGAAAAACATAGATGCGATAGGTTGGGTCCTTTCCAATTTAAAAGGAATTAGCCCGGCTTATTGCATGCATCGTATCTTGATGGAAGAAGATTTCAAGGCGGTAGCCCAACCGCAACGCCGCTTAAACCCAACAATGAAAGAGGTGGTGAGAAAAGAAGTGGTTAAGCTATTGGAAGCCAGTATGATTTACCCGATTTCCGATAGCCCTTGGGTTAGTCCTGTCCATGTTGTGCCAAAAAAAGGAGGAATGACCGTGATTCGTAACGATAACAATGAGTTGGTTCCAACAAAAACAGTGACGGGGTGGAGGATGTGTATTGATTATAGACGGCTCAACACCGCGACAAGAAAAGATCATTTTCCATTACCGTTTATGGACCAAATGTTAGAAAGGTTATCCGGGCAGCAGTTCTATTGTTTTTTAGATGGATATTCGGGGTATAACCAAATTGCGGTTGACCCGGTGGATCATGAGAAGACGGCCTTTACGTGTCCCTTTGGTATTTTTGCATATCGTAAGATGCCTTTTGGTTTATGTAATGCGCCGGCAACTTTTCAACGGTGCGTTCAAGCCATCTTCTCCGACTTAATAGAAAAGACAATGGAGGTGTTCATGGACGATTTTTCCGTTTTTGGAGGTTCGTTTGATTTGTGCTTAACAAATTTGGAAACTGTGCTAGAGAGGTGTGTGAAGACAAACCTAGTGTTGAATTGGGAGAAGTGTCACTTTATGGTAACAGAGGGAATTGTGCTCGGCCACAAAGTTTCGTCCAAAGGCCTTGAGGTTGATAGAGCGAAAGTTGAAGTGATTGAGAAGTTGCCTCCTCCGACCAACGTGAAAGGGATCCGTAGCTTCCTTGGGCATGCCGGATTTTATCGGCGTTTTATCAAAGATTTTGCAAAGGTGGCTAGACCATTGAGCAACTTGCTTAGCAAGGATCAGGTATTTCTTTTCGACGATGAATGTCTTCACGCTTTTGAATTTTTAAAAGAAAAGTTAGTTACCGCTCCAATTATAATTGCTCCAAATTGGACTTCAAATTTTGAACTTATGTGCGATGCGAGCGATTATGCTGTTGGAGCAGTACTTGGCCAGAGGAAGGAGAAAAATTTCCATGCGATACACTATGCAAGTAAAGTATTAAATGAGGCACAAATTAATTATGCCACAACTGAAAAAGAATTACTTGCTATAGTGTATGCGCTTGAGAAATTTAGATCCTACCTCATCGGGTCTAAAGTTGTTGTGTACACCGATCACTCGGCGCTCAAGTATTTGCTAGCCAAACCGGATTCGAAGCAAAGGCTCATCCGATGGATCCTTTTATTACAAGAGTTTGACTTGGAAATAAAAGATAAAAAAGGATCGAAAAATTTGGTGGCAGATCACTTGTCTCGCCTTGTGAATGTTGAGGTCACCATTGCTGAAAAGGAAATCCAAGAGGAATTTCCTGATGAAAAACTTTTCAAAGTCCAAGTTAGGCCTTGGTTTGCAGATTTTGCTAACCATAAGGCTACCGGTTGGGTGCCCGAAGACCTGACTTGGAACCAAAAAAGGAAGTTCCTTTCGGATGCCAGTTATTACGTATGGGATGACCCTTATTTGTTTAAGTTAGGAAGTGACAACCTGTTGAGAAGGTGTGTCACGAGTGAAGAGGCTCAAAGCATTCTTTGGCATTGCCACAACTCGCCGTATGGAGGCCATTTTAATGGTACGAGAACGGCCACTAAAGTCCTTCAATCAGGATTTTATTGGCCTTCTCTTTTTAAAGACGCACATCTCCATGCTAAAAGTTGTGACATGTGCCAAAGAACTGGTGGAATCGGACAAAGAGATGAAATGCCTCTCCAAAACATACAAGAGGTAGAAATTTTTGATTGTTGGGGCATCGATTTTGTTGGTCCATTTCCACCATCTTTTGGAAATGAGTATATGTTGGTAGCCGTTGACTACGTTTCGAAGTGGGTTGAGGCGATTGCCTCACCTAGGGCGGATGGAAAAACGGTGATAAATTTTTTAAAGAAATGCATTTTTTCCCGTTTTGGCACGCCTAGGGTGCTCATTAGCGATGGTGGGTCGCACTTTTGTAATACACCTCTCGAAAATGTTTTAAAACACTATGGTGTATCACATAAGGTGGCGACCCCTTACCACCCGCAGTCGAATGGTCAGGCTGAGATATCCAACCGAGAGATAAAAAGAATCCTTGAAAAAACCGTGTCTAGCTCAAAAAAGGATTGGTCACAAAAATTGGATGAGGCTTTGTGGGCATATCGCACTGCTTACAAAGCTCCAATTGGTCTAACTCCGTTTCAACTAGTTTATGGTAAAACTTGCCATCTACCGGTTGAATTGGAGCACAAGGCCATGTGGGCCTTAAAAATGCTGAATTTTGACAAGGACTTGGCCGGTACCAAGAGAAAAGTGCAACTTCTTGAGTTGGAAGAAATGCGTAATGCCGCATACCACTCAAGCTGGTTGTATAAGGAAAAGGTGAAAGAGTACCACGACAAGAAGCTCCGGCAAAAGGACTTCAAGGCCGGACAATTGGTATTGCTGTTTAACTCTCGGTTAAGACTCTTCCCAGGAAAGTTAAAGTCCAAGTGGTCCGGTCCGTTTCGTGTGAAGGAAGTAAAGGAGTTTGGAGCGGTGGTTATCGAAGACCTGGAAAAGAAGGATTCTTGGACCGTAAACGGTCAGCGCCTGAAAATTTACCTTCTTGGAAATTTCGATCGCGCCTCTAGTACTGTTCTCCTTGATGTTCTTAAGTGAGCATCTTGGACCGTCGAGCTTAGCCGACGTTAAACAAGCGCTCATTGGGAGGCACCCCAACACTGTAAGTTTTTAATCGTTTTTACTAGTGAATTTGCTGTTTAGACGTGTTTTGTGAAAAATTATTGTTGTATGATGTTTAGGATGATGTTTTGAACGTGGGGATGATGTCTGTTTGCTGCTGGAAAAATTTTTGAATTTGCTCTGCGCGCTCAGCGCGCGTTTGAAAAAAGGAACCTATACTTACAGTAGCGAGCGCGCTCAGCGCGCTATGGATCCCGCTCAGCGTGAGTTGCGAAATTTTGAAAAAAATTTATTTGATTTTTGGGCCCACAGAGGTGACCTTGATGGCGATGACGGTGATGATGGAGCGTCTAGCTCTAGTTCAGATTGATGTTGGGTTTGATTGGACCTTATTTTATTTTGTCTTTATTTTGGTATAACTTTTATGTTGGGATTTTGTTTTGACTACATTGTGTAGGAATTTGTATTCTCCATCCGGGCGGATGTGAGTGAATTGGTGTTAAAACTTTTTGGTTAATTAATGAAGTTAACATCCGGGCGGATGTGTTTTTGCTTTTATGATTAGTTTGTACAGGAAATTTTTGTTGTTTGCCCTTTATTTTTAAGGTAATGGATGGTTGAAGCAAGTTGTTTCTTTGAACATTTAAGTGTGCACTTCACCTTTCATTGATGGTGATGATATAAGTCTAAATTGGTGCACACAAAGGTACTCTGTTTTGTGCTTGGTAGAATGTTAGTATGTTTTTGAACTTTGTGCTTCACATGATTTTCAAGTTTCTCTTCATGTAGCAATTTTTGTTCACGTTGGAATCTGTTAGGACACAACCACAAGTGTGAGTCCCTCCATTATTCATAAATATTGAGTGATTTTGTAAATGTTGTTTAGCTCGTATGATTCATGTTTAATCTTGTATTCATGTGCAAACCATGGAAACATTGAAATGATCTAGGCAATTGTTGACTTTGAGAAAAACCACAAAACCATAACCTTCAATTTTACCTTATGAGAGGTGTGAGCACTTGCTAGCCATGTTGAGCCTTGAATTGGAATGAATCTTGTATCTACCCCTTTATAGTGGGTTGTTAATGCTAAAGAAAAACCCTTGTGATTCATTCTAGTTCTTTTATTTTTGCACTTAACCCTTTGTTTGAACATACTTTTGAAGAACATTGCCTATTAATTATAGTATGGTTTAAAGTTGGGGAGAGTTGTGCTAGTTTGTGAAAAAGAAAATGGAGTGGGGAATTGGTGCCTCTTGTGATGAAAGAAAGAACTTGAAGCACTTTTTTGTGCTGTGCTGTGCACTCCAAAGGGAGTTGTTTTAAAAAAAAAAAAAAAAAAAAAATATGAAAGAGTGCACCATAAGAAAAGAATAGAAAAGAAAAGAAAGGTTTGAATTGAATTGTTATGAGGTTGGTCTTAAGTGGGTTATTGGCATGTTCTTCATTTGTTGATAATTTTTGTTAACCACTTTGTTTCATTGGCCTTTTACAAATATCCCTTTCTTGTTTAACCTTGCCAAGCTACAACCTTTATAAGCCCTTAAGAGATCTTTGTTTCCTTGGTTTTCTTGTGATTTGGTTTGATGAAAGCATGAATTGTTCTGGATGCTGACACTTTTGCTATGAGTGTGTTTTGTCCCTTGGATATATTGAGCTAGGCTCATTCGGAAAATTAGGTGATTCTAATTTGAGCTTTTGTTGCTTATGAATTGTGCTTGTTAAGGATGTTTAGAATTTAGTTCATTTACATATTTTCATTCTTCGTAAGGACGAGCGGTGCTTACGTGCGTGTTTATTTGGTTTGAACCATTATGTTTTGTTGGTATTTTGTTCCCTGTTTTCCGCTTGCTTCTATTCTAAATTATCTTCGTTTGAGGGCAAACAAAGAGACAAGTTGGGGAGAGTTGTTAGGTGCTAAAAAGTGTTAATATTTAGATTAGTTTTTAGCACCTTTTTTGTGAGCTTTATTCGTAAATCCATGTTTTTCCCATTGTTTCCGTTTATAACCGTTTTCTAGTTAATTTCATTATTTATCGTATCTATCTATCTTTTGTGTTTTTTTGTGCAGATTTTTACATGGAAAGGTCAAGAATGGAGCCTTGAGGATGGCACAAAATCAGTTTTGGAAAATTTGGATTTTTTGAGCATACTTTGAGCGCGCTCAGCGCGCTCCCAGCGCGAAGAAGGAGGTAGTGGCAGTAGCTTGCGTGCTCAGCGCGGATTGGCAGCCCGCTCAGCGGGCTCTAGGTCATTTTGGCAATTAATGAGGCCGCGCTCAGCGCGCTCTGCGATTTGTGGCCCCCTTATAAATAATTCTGTCTGCATTTCTTTTGAGGGATCCTTTTGACAGAGAGAGAAGAACACTTTGTGAACACTGTAGCATCCATTTGAGGAAGATTGGAAGCATCATTCTTCGAGATATCGTCATTGATGTTAAATAATCTTCTTCATCTTCTTGTTTGTTTAGCTTCCATGACAATGGAGAGCTAAGTTACCTTTTGTGTCAAGGTTAGATATAGGTGAACCGTTACTTTGTATGTATATGGATTGATCCTCTCTTGTGAACTCTTGGATGATGAATGTATGATGATAAACCTTGTTTTTATGTTTATTCTTTGTGTTGGATCATGATTGAGAAATGTGCTCCAACTCTTTACCTAGGTTTGTCATCCATCAATGTATATTGGCTAGAGATAGCAATGTGTGTTGATGTTCATAAATATTGAACTCTAATGTTGTCATTTTGATAGTTTGTGTGAGAAATCAACAAAGGATCAAAATGGCAAAACTCACAATATGTGTTAGAGATAAACATATTGGGAGGATATGTGATTGTATTTATCATTCAAGCAAGTTCATTAGCGTATCGATTATATACGTGCAAAGTGGTTTGCCAAAACCTAATCTTGACATGCTTTTATAAACCGTTAAAACAATCTTTTTACCGTTTTAATTAACTTTGAATGCAAACGTTACGAAAACAATCTAAAACCCCCTGTTACTTTAAAGTTTGAAACATTACGACTTTAGAACGGCTGCGATATCACCAAACAATCTCTGTGGAACGATAACTAAAACCCTAACTCTATTTGTACTCCAACATGGAGCCTCAGGAATTTTCTCAGAAGTTCTAATCACACCAGCTTTCTTCTCATGAGTGATGATGTCTTGGACATTATCATCAGGATCAGACTCATCTCTGGTCTTCCTCTTTCTGGAAGAGATGGACACTTTACTCCAGGATTTTGTAGGACCAACCACTGAGGTCTTCTACTTATCAGTTCTCACCTTTGAAGGTGATTCAATAGCTTTCCCTTTCCTTAATTTCACTCTTTTAGCAGCCCCAGGAACCACTTTTGCAATCAACTCCTTGTCAGACAGATCATCCACATCAACCACTTCAACATTCTTCTTTATTTTAAGGATAGAAGATGTTTCAACATTAGCTCCAACATCTGCATCTTCCAAAACAGAGATTGCCAACCTGTGATGGTTGTCTTGTAAGTCATCAGTCTGCTTATCATCTTTCAGCTTCCAAAACTTCTTAAGGTCACAACTTTTGATCCTTCCATCAACATTGTAGACTTCTTCACATATGCCCAGTTTTCCACTTAAGACTTCACAAATTTCAGCACACACATCTTTAGACAAATTGTCATTACACTTCATTTCTGTATGATCAACCTCTATGACCATATTTTCCTCAAGATTTCCTCTGAATGCATTCATAACACTAGGTTGTTTGATGATCCTTCTGATGTCACAACAAGATATCATGACATCACTCTTGACATTGTGATCAATCATACTATGATTACCCTCCAGATGTTCCACCTTTTGATCCCATATTTTGATCTCATCACATGTGTAAGAGCCTGATTCAAGAGAAACCCATAAATAGCAGTTGTCTTTGGACTTAGCACCCCTTCATGACAACTTCACCTTCCTCATTACTGACAATACATTCAGCTTGAGTGAAGTGAACTTTAATTCCTTGCTCACACAGTTGACTGATACTGATCAAGTTGGCTTTCAGACCTTTGACCAGTAATACATCCTTTAATCTAGGAGCACTTGCACAATTCAGATTTCCTATACCTTTGACTTTTCCTTGAACACCATCACCAAAGGTTACACAACCTGAATAAGGTTCAACTTCAACCAACAAATTCTTCTCACATGTCATGTGTTGAGAGCAGCCACTATCAAAATACCAATCCTTCTTGGTAGAACCCCCTAGAGACATATGAACTACCAAACAAGTAGTGACAGTCTTTGGAACCCATTGCTTACTAATTTTACGCATGTTCTGATTCTGTTTAGGTTGAGGGACAGATTTGGGATAACCATGCAGTTTGAAGCAAGAAGATTGTATATGACCAATTCTTCCACAATAGTAGCATCTTACTCTTTGAATCTCCTCTCTAAAGTAATTAACACGCCTTCTCTCTTGATGATACTGCTGAGTATTCCTTCTGTCAACATATTGAGGTTGTCTATAGAAATGAGACTGTTTTGTCTGATAATGAGGCTGTCTACTCCATTGAGGTTGAGTTTGTCTTCTGCCATAATGCTGATGTTGTCTTCTCCCATACTGATGAGGTTGTCCCCTCTTATTATGTTGTCTTCTACCATGATGCTGTCTTTTCCCATGATGATGGGGCTTTCTTCTGCCATAATGATGAGGAGCAATATTATTAGTCCCATAGCCATACATATTCCTTTGATGTTGAGACATCTGATGGAACATGTTATGTTTAAACCTAGAAGCCTGCATACTCATATGGTAATGTGGAGGCATATACTGCTTAGCTCCAGAAACCTGTGCCTTCCCATGAGGAACATGAGCATGTCCTTTCCTAGAATTTTGAGGCAGATGATAATGAACAACCTACTTAGGTTTAGGAGTATGTCCTTTTCTGTTATGTTGAGGCAATTGTTGAGACATGTCCTTTTTGGTTCCAAAAGTACTAGCTTCAGTAGAGATCTTCTCCTCAACTACAAAACCTAGACTAGTCTTGTCATTTGTCCCTTTTCCAGCTTCAAGAATTTTATCCAAGGTGTTAGTTCCATTGTTCAGCATTCTAATGGATTTTGACATTTGATCAAGTTGGGATTTTAACAATACAACTTCATTCTCAAGCTCAGATTTATCAGTCTCTAGTTGTATTATGACTTTCTTCTGCTTCTCCCCTTCTTGACATAACTCTTGAAAGGATGCTGCAAACTCCTCAACAGTTAATTCCTCATCACTAGACTCTCCATCAGAGGCACATGTTCCAGTCAATGCCCTAACATGCTTGGCAGACTCTTCTTCACTGTCAGTATCAGACCAGGAAACAGATAACCCCTTATTCTTCTTTTTGAGATATGTAGGACATTCTTTCTTGACATGTCCATATCCTTCACACTCAAAACATTGAGCTCCTTTGTCATAAACATCTTTCTCTTCATCCTTCTTGCTGATGTCAGAAGAGATGTCTTTAACATTAGGTTTATAGTTTCTATTCATCTTTTTTAAAACCTTATTAAACTGTCTTACCAGTAGTATAATGGCATGGGACAGCTCCTCCTGAGACTCAACATCAATCTCTTTCTTAGCATCTTCAGAACTAGATACCAAAGCTATGCTTTTGGTCTTCTTTTCAGGTTCTTCTTCCATTCCTAACTCAAAAGTTTGAAGAGAACCTATCAACTCATCAACCCTCATCTTGCTGATGTCTTGAGCTTCTTCAATAGCTGTCACCTTCATCTTATATCTCTTGGGAAGGGATCTAAGAATCTTCCTCACCAGCTTCTCTTCAGTTATTTTCTCTCTAAGAGCACTTGAAGCATTTGACAATCCAAGAATATTCATGTGAAAATCATGAATAGTCTCATCATCCTTCATCTTCAGATTTTCAAATTTTGTTGTCAGCAGTTGTAGTCTAGACATCTTGACTTTGGAAGTTCCTTCATGAGTAGTCTTCAAAATATCCCAAGCTTCCTTAGCAACTTCACAGGTATTGATCAACCTGAATATGTTCTTATCCACTCCATTGAAAATTGCATTTAAAGCTTTGGAATTGCCAAGGGCAAGCTCATCTTCTTCCTTGGTCCATTCTTCTTCAGGCTTCGTCTTTGAGGTGCCCTCTTTATCTTTCCCAGCATCATCTTTTTCAAACACAACATGTGCTTTCCATTCTTTAATGATAGCCTTCCAAGCCCTGTTGTTCAAGGATTTCAAAAAGGTGATCATCCTTGGCTTCCAATAATCATAATTCGAGCCATCCAAAATAAGGGGTCTGTTGACAAATCCTCCAACTTCTTTGTCCATCTTTACACCAGAAAGTAACTTCCCTAGATCTCACCCAGAGACAGACAGGATGCCTGCTCTGATACCAATTCAAATTCTGGTACCAGATGTGTGATGTTAAGTGCGATGTCACAACAACACACTCTGCAATGAACAATGCAATACCAAGCAATAAATCAACACAATGAATTATTCACCCAGTTCGGTCTAACTACCTACGTCTGGGGGCTACCAAGCCAGGGATGAATTTCACTATCAGTAGTATTAATTTACAGACTCAACAACCCAGTTGACATCTCCTAAACTTAATCACTACTTAATGAACCTTCTACTTAAGAGACCACTTAAGTATGAGAACACTACTCAATCCCTAAAACACTTCAGTGATATAATTCAAAGATCACACACTTTGAATAACACTACTTGATTATGCTTCACAGCTTTGATCAAGAACAACTCAAAACAACAATACCAATTCACACTCGAATGGTTTACAAACACGAAGACTCAATCGACTCTCAGTCTTTAGCTCTTTTTCTTCGTTACTTTTCCTCCAGGAATGATACGCATTATATAGCTATTTGAATTGGGCTTGGACCTGCTACAATATCTGATCTGATTTGTTGTTTAAAACTGAATCTTCAAAACAGATTTTCTCTCTCAAAATCTTCTTAAATCTCAGTCTTTAAACCTCCCTACAAATCTGCATCAAATCTCTATGCAACAGAGAATATCTATCCCAAGATATCCGCAACCAATGAGACTAACAGCTCTCCCAATATCCAGCTAAAATGCAAACCCTAACAACATCACTAAACCTGATGTTATTAACCTTCTGCAGACCTGATGTCACAACATCGCATGTGACATCAGACATCACAACTTCAGCAACTTAACTTCTTAACATAAACCAATGTTAAGACTCAATGTTAAGACATCACCCATGTGACATCAACATTGAACACCTTTGTTTTACCGAAATTCTAGCCAATCCAAGAACCAACAGTGGTTGACTCAACAAGAGAGTCTGAAAAGGTGATTGACTCAACAAGAGAGTCTGAAAAGTGGTTGACTCAACAAGAGAGTCTGAAAAGGTTAGCTCTGCTGGGTAAAATCATTGTACAAAGCCCAAGAGGAGGCTGACTTCGCTGAGGAAATATCATTATACAAAGCCTAAGAGAAGGCTATCTTCTGCTGGGAATTATTGAGATCCCGAGGCAGGTCCAAGTGGGGAATCAACTCTTGTTGAGGGTTACAGAAGAGTTGAGATATCAGATGCCTTGAGGTTCTGATTTGGGATATTGTTATGATGATGATAAACCAACCCTGGCTTGGAATTTTTAGGAGAGAGCCTGGGTTTTAACTTTGCTGGAGATTGATCAAGAATCCGGGGTTTCTCCTATATTCGTTGGGTGCTTGAGAATGTCTTTAAGACTCAAGGGGATTAGACTGTCCAAGTCTACTGGTGTGGAAGAGTTTTATCTTTTATATGATGCCTCCCGGAGGAGGCGGGTGTTTTAAGGGATGAGAATCAACCCTAAAATTGGTTAGAGGTTTGACACTAGAAAGACTGCTCTAGCAAAGGATGACTAAGTTCTGTCTTATACCTTTAGGAGGTCTTTAGGGTCCTTGTATTAATCCCAAGAGAAGGCATGAGAACTTCTAAGAAGCTGTAGGGTCCTTGTACAAAGCCCAAGAGGAGGCGGGGATGCTTTTAGGAAGCCTGTGGGTCCCAAACCAAGAAAAGTTCAAGAAATGCTATTCACCGAGAATAGATCATTTAGTGAAAGTTCTAAGGTTTGAAGAAACTCAAGAGATTCTATTCACTAAGAATAGATCAACTCTGGGGAGTAGAATTTCTTTGACAATTTCTAGGGGTGACAGCCTGAGAAAAGGTTCACGAAGAACACTGTCTTTCTCTTTGTTCCATATTGTTTAAGTCCAAGAGAAGGCAAGACTGTATCTAGAAATTCTATGGGGATCTAGTTTTGATTGTATTAAAGAGTGACCAGACTGGCTTTACCTAGTTCTAGTCCTAGTTTTCGGGGAAAACTCTAAATACCTATACAAGTATATATACAGTTGATATATGACAAGTATGTAAAAGGGTATGAAAGAAAGACTTACACTGCGCAGTTTCCCACAATACAGTTATATACATGACATGTATTTAAAAGAATGAAAGAAGACTTACAGTGGAGCAGCTTCCCACAATACAGTATATATATTAAAGCAAGTAAATGAAAACGGATAAAAACTTACAGGTGAGCAAGCTTCCATGTTGTATGGTTAGAAATTAAAGAAAGTTTTGATAACAACTGTATATTTGAACTTAAATCAAAAGGGAAAGTTATTTTGAAAAGATTATTGGGGCTTATACTCAAGGAGAGGCCCAAGGTTTAACAGTGATCGCACAGTTGTTTTGGAAGGTCGTAACGGGGCTTACACAACGACTGAGGCCCAAAAAAGGTTTTCTGTACAAAGGGGTTGGGTCTTACACTCTATTAGAGGCCCAAAGAGTTATTTTTGTACAAGTGATGAGGCTTACAACTCAAGGAGAGGCCCAGATGATTTTGTTACAAAGGCGACGACCGCGCCGAACTTTTGTAAATATACAGAGAGACTTATACAATGTGTGAGTGCCAAAATTGTTTTATTTACAAAAGGGGTTAGGTCTTACACTCTATTAGAGGCCCATGAGTGTTTGAAAAAGATTTGATAAAGATCAAAAATCAAAGAAACCCTAATTTCATTTTCTTTTAAAAGTAATTTTTTAAAGAAAATCAATAAAACGATAAAAATACCAAATAAGTTTAGATAAACTGCTTGTGATTTTCGTTTAAGGTTTGAAAAATGATGTTTTAATCACAAGATGAATTAAAACTCATTTGGTTTTGATTTTCAAGATAAAAATTCACTTTTAAAATGTTTAAAAACAATAAAAAAGGAATTTATTTACAAAAATACCAACTATATTAAATAAATAATATAAATCTGATTTTTTTGTAGAATAAAATATTTTAATATTTTTGTGATTTTTCAGAAAAAGAATCAATAAAAAATGATTAAAATTGAGAGAGAAATTAATTTTTCAAATCATTAATGAAAATAATATGAAAAATAAAAAAGTGGAAAAATGGTAAAAAAAAAAAAAGGGTCTGGGACGAGGGGGATTCGAACCCCAGACCTCTAGGTTATCAAAACCACCCCATGAGTATATGATGCATGCCTTGTTTTAGGCCTGGCCAAGGCAAGGCAAGGCAAGGTTTTGGTCCAAAAACGTAAAGGTTGTAACTTTCTCATTTCTCCATGGATTGGGACAAAATTTAGGTCTATCCTGCCTAGAATTTCACAAGGAATCCAATGGCGGTCTTGGTTTTTTTCAGATGAGGCTCCCATTGAAAAACCGAATTGTGTTTTTGAAATAGGCCTATAATTGCATTTTCTATACTAACACATGGTACAAGCAAGAATTACATGGCAAATTAGTTCAAACACAACATATATAACATGCATGAGATGTTTATGATCAGTGGACTTCAAAGCAATGCATATTTCAGAAAGTTCAAGTGATGATGCACTTACCTCTTGAAGCTCCTTGTGCTATCTGTCAAGTTCCTTGTGCCAGAAGTGTTCCAATGCTTTGAACACTCTCAATTAATCCCTTAGAAGCTTTTAGGATGATTGGAATTAGCTGGAAACCTTAGGAATAGACTCTGGCCCTTTCTTGCAAAAGGGGCAAAAGTGACCAATATGGCAACTCTCTCAAATGGTGTTCCAGATGTGGGGAACCATTTGGGACAGTTCAAAGATGATATTTTAAGCGTGTTTGAGGTCTTATCTGGTTTTGAAAGTGACTGAATCAAGACATGGCTTGAAAAATGCAAAAAAGTCCAATTTTGAGGTTTTGAGAGGGGACTTTGTGATTTTGGTGTTACAGGTCACATATGAGAGTTTGGACAGCTTAGATATGACATATTGGATGTGTTTCGATCATGAGCTGTGATGGAAATGCTCTCTAACTCAAAAACTCAGAGATACCTTGCAAAAGAAGGCATTTTGGCCTAAAGAGAGGGATTTTGAGGAAAGCATCAATTTGGGTGCTTTGGTGTACTCAAACTGATCACAATTGATGCCTATTTATAGTGTGTCAAGTTTCTTTTAGCATCAATAGTTAATGGAGGTTGCAGCAGGCCTGTGGCCAATGTTATGCAAAAGGAATCTCAAGTCTCCTCTAGCCATTGACTTGAGATTTTAGAGCACAGGCTTTGTAGCTTTGGTTCAGAGATAAACTTGGACTAAATTCAGTTGGAATATGCTCAGTTTATGCCACCTTGGTGTATGAATTGAATGCTTGGAAACAAAATTGGATATTTGGTATCTTTGTAGCTTTTTAGGTTTGGCATGCTACTTGTGGAATCTTGGACTTGGGAGGCTGATAAATCAGTGTTTGTCCCTTGGTTGTTCCCCGTTGAGGTGTGCAGATGGATAACCATGCTTGTTGTTGCACAATTTGATCAAATCGAGCCCTTATGCACAAATCTCCCTTGCCAAGATAGTTTACAGCAAGACAAGTTGTAGCTGTCATAACCCCTAGCTCAGGTGGAGTTTGATGGAGTTCTTGGGCATTTTGGAAAGCCCTCATATGACACAACACATGTGTGATCATAGTTTGTCTTGAAACTTTTTGGATCCAAGTGAAAAATGCCCCTACATTTTGAAAAAAGTAAGATAGACTCTGACTTAGTGAAAATTTCACTAAGTGTTGGAAAAAGTGGCATTTGATGTTTTCAGCCATTTTGATCACTCCATAACTTAAAATCCACGAAGAATTGGAATAAGATGTAGTTGACACTTTTAAAGTATGCCATGAGAGCTATAAATCCATCTTTGGATCATCCAAAATGGTTGCTTGGATCTCAAGTTATGATCCTTGGAAGTTGGTACCATAACCACTTTGTTTCATAACTTAGAAAAATTCTAAGTTTTTTATGGTTACCCCTTTTACAAGTTAACTCACTTTCTTTGATTTTTCTTGATGAATGATGATTCAAATCACATATTAACATTGTTTTAGGGTTAAGGAACCTTGGTTGACCAAAAAATCAAAAAGTCAAATGTTGACTTTTTGTACAGTTGACTTTTTATTAAATGAAATCCAAACTGTGCGATCCTTTGTGAAATCAAGTCCTTGACCTAAATCAAACCTAATGGATTGACTCCATAGGTGATATAGGGTGTATTGAATCATGTCCCAAGGTTTGGGGAGCATGTCTTGGTCAAAAGTCAAAGGTACAATTGACTTTTCCCTTAAAACCCTAATTGTGGTCCAGATGAAAATGAAACTTGTGAATCAAGTTTCCTGGGTTAATCCATTGTTGCAAATGGATCAATGTAGTGTATTAGAGACCCTCAAATCATGTCTTGAGGTCTTGGCTCATGTTTTGTCCCAAAAGTCAACTTAGGGTTAAATTAGGTCAAGAAACCCTAATTCCTGATTTTTGGTGAATGCATCCCCTGAGGCTATAGTGACTTGATGATTGGGTCCATGAGGTCCCTTGGAGTATCTTGAGTTATGTTTTGAAGCATTGGCTCATACCCAGAGGAAAATTTCCACCTGGAGGCCTCATTCGACCAAAACCCTAATTTGGTGACACTGGCGATCTTGAGGTTTAATCCACTTGGAATGTTGCAACTTTGTGCTTGATTCTTGATGTGGGAGTCCTCTTGATCCCTTATGGGTGTTTGAGAGGTTAGACAAGTTGAAGATCATGTCATTCCTTGATTGATCCTTTGTCTAAGTGCTCAGAGAGGGCTTGAAACCCTAATTCTTGTTTGTAGTGAATGCTCACCCATCTTTGGGAAGACTGATGAGGCATGTAAATACATCCATATTGTGATGAGGATCTGCACAATGATGGGAATCTTAGTGGTCAAAATTTGGGGTATGACAGACTGCCACTAACGATGAAAGTTTTCATCCCATTCAGGACTTCTTCCACAATGGAGGTTTCCTTCACCCAGTGTCTCAAGAAGTACATACCATCAATGAGGGTGATTCCTCCGATACAGATGAAGAGTGGATGTCCTATCTCAACGAGGACGATTATATGTCTCAGGAAGAAATGCATATGCCATTTTACTATCCCACGCAGAATAATAGATATATACAAAGATCATACGTCAAGATGATGTACGGAGATTGTGATCCGGAAGGATGCCGTGCTCCGCCTAACTCATTAGAGGAGGAAACTCCAATGAAATACAACTTTGACTACGACTATTATGACCCACTAGATGACTTGCCTATCTGGCAGCCATAGCCAGAAGACTTGGGGTAAAAGAGTCAGCCAAATGACGCTTATCAGCTGAGCAATATTGAAAAGAATACCTGTGTACCCACCAAGTCATGGGATCATTGGTCAGGAAATTTCGAAGATATCTAGCACAAAGATGAATCTGCAAAGATTGCAGGATTAGAGTTCATCAACTATGTTTTTCCCGAGGTCAACGTCATCGAGAAGGATGACTCCTCTGTTCCCACAAAAGTATGGGACACCTTATGACAACCGAGTGGCAAGTACGACTTCTTGGTCAAGTACACTGCTCCTGAAAGCTCTCGTATCAGGCTCGAAGACATCTAACCAACTGGATGGGGAGATCCGCCTGAGAATAAAAATACTGTACAAGATACAACAGAAGAGTTCGTCTACGACAACTCTGCCTGGAAGGAAGACTCCAATGATCCTGCTCCGCTAGAAATCAGTGTCATTTCTGAGGACAAACCAAGAAAGAATGTACCAGACTTTGTGATTCACCGAGGAGTTCGCCGCCAATGGGTTGTTGTCGATGTCTCGAAAGTCGTCCATAAGTCTGAGTAATTGTCGTCTTTGTTTTGACCTTTCACCCTGCCCAGGTGAAACATATGTTTTTATAGGGCTCACCTTCTGTAAATGTCCCTATTCGGTTTGTCTAAAGCGACAAAGTTTTGTTTTATAGGGCTATAGTTTCAAGAATCGACCAAATCATAAATAAAATAACGTCGTTCTGTAATTTCCGCATTAATTGTTGTTTTCACTTTTTCATTTTTTCAAAAAATGGTAATTCTAAAAAACAACTCAAAAATAAAAACAAGCATTTTTCAGAAAATACACTGCACACACTCTTGCATTCCTCTCTATCTCTTCTAAAAAACAATCATCAGGCCATGCAGATTGCTTGGTTTAAACCCCATTGAAACATACGATCCAATGCCTTCTCCCAACTTTGAATTCCCGGTATTTGAAGCTGAAGAAGAAGAAGACGAAGAAATTCCAGAAGAGATCTCCCGATTACTTAGACAAGAGGAAAAGTCCATTGAACCTCACAAAGAGCCGTTGGAAACAGTCAACTTAGGTTCAGAAGAAGAAAGGAAAGAAGTCAAGATTGGGGCACTGCTCAGTCCAACTGTCAAAGAAAACTTGATATAACTTCTCAAAGGTTTTCCCGATGTATTTTCTTGGTCCTATCAGAACATGCCAGGGTTGGATACCAGCATCGTGGAACATCATCTACCATTAAGATCAGAATGTCCGCCAGTGAAACAAAGAGTAAGACGGACTCATCCAGACATGCCCATCAAAATCAAGGAGGAAGTACAGAAACAGATTGACGCGGGTTTCCTCACCACCTCAGAATATCCGCAATGGTTAGCCAACATAGTGCCAGTTCCAAAAAAGGACAGAAAAGTAAGAATGTGTGTAGATTATAGGGATCTGAACAAAGCCAGTCCAAAGGTTGACTTTCCCTTACCGCACATAGACATGTTGGTAGACAGTACAACAAAGTTTAAAGTCTTCTCCTTCATGGATGGATTCTCAGGCTATAATCAAATCAAAATGGCGCCGAAAGACATGGAGAAAACATCCTTCATCACCCCATGGGGTACCTTTTGTTACAAGGTAATGTCGTTCGGCTTGAAGAACGCCGGGGCAACCTATCAAAGGGCCATGACTACTCTGTTCCATGACATGATACACAAAGAGATTGAAGTGTATGTCGATGACATGATTGCCAAATCTAAAACAGAAGAGGAGTATGTGACCCACCTGTCAAAACTATTCGAGCATCTGAGAAAGTACAAACTCCACTTGAATCCTAACAAGTGCACGTTTGGTGTCCGCTCAGGAAAACTGCTAGGGTTCATCGTCAGACAGAAAAGAATTGAGGTTGATCCTGACAAGGTCAAGGCCATTCAAGAAATACCTTCTCCAAAGACGGAAAAACAAGTTAGAGGATTCCTGGGACGTTTGAAGTACATTTCTAGATTTACATTTCTCATGACCGCGACATGCGCGCCGATCTTCAAACTACTAAAAAAGAATCAAAGTTGCGTATGGATAGAGGATTGCCAAAAGGCCTTCGACAGTATCAAGGAATACCTATTGAACCCACCAATTCTATCACCTCCAGTAGAGGGAAGACCGCTGATCATCTATTTAACAGTCTTGGAAGACTCAATGGGTTGTGTACTTACCCAACAAGACCAAACAAAAAGAAAAGAGTCTGCTATCTAATATTTAAACAAGAAATTCACAGACTGTGAAACTCGGTACACTATGCTTGAGAAAACCTGTTGTGCTTTGGCTTGGGCAGCCAAACGTCTTCTCCAGTACATGATTTTTCAGACTACTTGGTTAATCTGCGAAATGGATTCGATCAAGTATGTCTTTGAAAAACCTGCTCTCACGGGAAGGATTGCCCGTTGGCAGATGTTGTTATCAGAATATGACATTGAGTACCATGCTCAGAAAGCCGTCAAAGAAAGTAGTTCATCCGATCATTTGGCTCATCAACCGATTAACGATCAGAAATCAGTCGGATTTAACTTCCCAGACGAAGATGTCATGTACTTGAAAATGAAAGATTGCGATGAACCGCTACCTAGTGAAGGGCCAGAACCAGGTTCCCAATGAGGACTAATCTTTGACGGAGCTGTCAACAATTATGGAAACGGAATTGGGGCAATCATCATAACACCTCAGGGTAACCACACCCCTTTCACTGCCAGATTAAAATTCAAGTGCACACACAATGAGGCCGAATACGAAGCTTGTATCATGGGTCTCGAAGAAGCAATTGATTTAAGGATTAAGGACTTGGATATGTATGGGGACTCAGCTCTAGTTATCAATCAAATCAAAGGAGATTGGAACACATACCAATCAGGACTGATTCCTTACAAAGACTATGCGAGAAGGTTGTTACCATTCTTCAACAGAATCGAGTTTCATCATATCCCTCGTGAAGAGAATCACATGGCTGATGCACTAGCCACTCTCTCTTCCATGATTAGTGTAGGTCAATGGAACTACATACCTAAGATTAACATAATGCGCCTAGAAAGGCCCGCTTACGTCTTCGCGATTGAAGCAATCATAGACGACAAACCTTGGTATCACGATATCAAATGCGTCCTTCAGAAACAACAGTACCCACCTCTGGCATCCAGAAAAAACAGAAAGACCCTCAGAAGATTGACAGGCAACTTCTTTCTGAGCGATCATACACTCTATAAGAGAAACTTTGACATGGTCTTGCTCCGATGCATAGACAGGCCAGAAGTAAACATGCTGATGAAAGAAATTCACGAAGGATCCTTTGGCACTCATGCCAACGGACACACAATGGTGAGAAAAATTCTAAGAGCATGGTACTACTGGTTGACCATGGAATCTGATTGCTACAAGTATATGAGGAAGTGTCACAAGTGTCAGATATACTCAGACAAAATCCATGTGCCGCCAACACATCTCAAAGTTCTCTCTCCCCCATAGCCTTTTTCCATATGGGGAATCGATATGATAGGCATGATTGAACGGAAGGCTTCAAACGGACACCGGTTCATCCTAGTAGTCATTGACTACTTCACCAAGTGGGTCGAAGAAGTGTCATAAACCAATGTAAACCGACAAGTCGTGGTTCGCTTTATCAAAAACAATCTCATCTGCCATTATGGTGTTCCAAGACAGATCATTACTGATAATTGATCTAACTTAAACAATAAGATGATGAAGGAGTTATGCACTGAGTTCAAAATCGAACGCCATAACTCATCTCCCTACCGACCTAAGATGAACGGAGCAGTAGAAGCGGCTAACAAAAACATCAAGAAGATTGTTCAGAAGATGGTTATAACCTACAAAGACTGGCATGAGATGCTACCCTTTGCTCTTCACGGTTATCGTACATCTGTTCGCACTTCAACATGGGCAACCCCTTTCTCTCTAGTATATGGCATGGAACCAGTCCTCCCTATAGAAGTAGAGATACCATCGATCATGGTATTGATGGAAGCTAAGCTAACCGAAGCTAAATGGTGTCAAAGCCGACGCGATAAACTGAACCTAATCAAAGAAAAATGAATAACGACTCTATGTCATGGTCAGTTGTATTAGCAAAGAATGAAGAAACTGTTCGACAAAAAGGTCCGACCTCGCGTCTTCCGAAAAGGAGACCTTGTGCTAAAAAAGATACAATCATTCCTCACTGATTCCCGGGGCAAATGGACTCCGAATTATGACGACCCTTATGTAGTCAAGAAAGCCTTCTCAGGTGGCACCTTGAGGCTCGCAACCATGGGTGGATAAGAGTTTGCCTACCCCACAAATGTTGACGTAGTCAAGAAATACTTCTCCTAAAAAAAACGTCTCGGTGGATTGAAAACCCGAAAGGGCGGTCCAGGCAAAAATTAGAGACATCAGCAAAAAAAAAATCATCCCGGTGGATTGGAAATTTCAAAGTGCAATCCAGGAAAAAGTTAGGGATTCATGGCAAGTAACTACGTCCGACGAGGTTAAATCCCCGACGGTAATACTTTCCATCAGAAAGACTTCCGTCAAGGTCATCTTCGACAGAGCTCAGGATGTCCAGAATTCAAAGTTGGTAGAAGGATAACGGTCGTTATGTTTTAATGTAGCCCTTTTCACGTAAATTACCATTTTCAAACTTTGTAAATACTCTATGGGATCACGCGCTTGGCTGATTTCCATCCTATCAATAAAATTTGAGCCCTAGTGCTTTTGTTTGCAATTCTGATTTGTTTTAGCTTTACAGAATGACATTTTTAACATGATCAACGATTCTTGAAATAAAACAAAAATGAATTTACTTGTCAAAACTTTTCTGCTTTTTAAATAAAGATGGTAATTCTTTTGACTATTGAACATCGAAAGAACATCGACTGCTTCTCCGAAGGTGATTGAACCTCAAAGTGCATAATCAAAGTACTCTTTCTAAACCAGTACGCTTGAATAAAGGATTAACTGTATCAGATGTGGTGCTCCCATCTGATATCCTCGGCATAGTTCGTACCTCTTAAGACCGATTGAACAATTCTTTCTCCCCACGGGGACTACCTCTCCTAAGCAAGGCAGGATTGCTATTTTGAACCAGTGTTACCTTTCATTCCCCGCAGTGGCCGAGATCCAGTCGTGTTTATCTATTAGTTTGTATGTTGTGTCTGTTTTGTCAACATAAACATACATACATCATGCATTATTGATTCATACTCATATTCATATTGCATCACTATCACTCTGTTCAGTCTTATCCCCAAGTGATAAAAGTCCTCTTATCAATCGAGTTGTCAGTTCTTTCCTCGCCAGGAAATGTTGCATCTGAACAATCTCTCTCCCCAGTTTATTTCTGGATTAGAGACGGTCCTCGACCACTTTGATAACTTGAACCTCGGAGAAACAAGAAGACATTCGACAAACGTCACTCTTCACCATTGAAGATGATATTTATGCTTTCCCGGATTAAGGAAAATCCCCAGAGAAAGCCTCTCAAACGAAGACTCTCAGCAACACGTTGGTTTTTCTCCCAAGAAAGTCAATGTCAATAAGTTCATCAGCACCTCAAAATTGGACTACATCACATGGCATTTCTCCGAGAAGATCTCAAAGAAAAGTATGATGTAATATCCCCAAGCAGGAAACAGCCTCTCAAGAGACTCGTTTTCCCCAGTAGAGTCAACAAATGGCGTCTCCAACAGAGAAGTTTGAACACCTCTACAGCTCAGACGAATGGGTTTCCCCAGCAAGTCTGACGTCAAAACTTTTTCCCATCAAATGGCATCTCCCCAGGAAAATTTGACGAGAAGTTTGATAAAAACCGCTGCACATAGCGTTCCTTGTCAAGAAAGGAACTTGACGAAAAAGAATTGAGACCAGTTCCTTGGCTGAAGACCAGGATTGAGGGGAAGTTTATTTAAAAAAAAAACTAAGACCAGTTCCTTGGCTGAAGACCAGGATCGAGGGGAAGTTTATTTCAAAAAATTAAGACCAGTTCCTTGGCTGAAGACCAGGATCGAGGGGAAGTTTATTTCAAAAAACTAAGACCAGTTCCGTGGGTAAAGACTAGGATCGAGGGGAAGTTTATATCAAAAACTAAGACCAGTTCCATGGGTAAAGACCAGGATCGAGGGGAAGTTTATATCAGAAACTTAGACCAGTTCCGTGGCTGAAGACCAGGATCGAGGGGAAGTTTATTTAAAAAAAAACTAAGACCAGTTTCGTGGGTAAAGACCAGGATCGAGGGGAGGTTTATATCAGAAACTAAGACCAGTTCCATGGGTAAAGACCGGGATCGAGGGGAAGTTTATATAAAAAACTTAGACCAGTTCTATGGTTGAAGACCAGGATCGAGGAGAAGTTTATTTTAAAAAAAAACTAAGACCAGTTCCTTGGGTAAAGACCAAGATCGAGGGGAAGTTTATATCAGAAACTTAGACCAGTTCCGTGGCTGAAGACTCGGATCGAGGGGAAGTTTATTAAAAAAAACTTAGACCAGTTCCTTGGCTGAAGACCAGGATCGGGGGGAAGTTTATTGACAAAAGAAACTAAGACCAGTTCCGTGGGTAAAAACCAGGATCGATGGGAAGTTTTACCCTTTTCTAAGCATCATTTCTTAGCAAAAGAAGATGGATGAGCAAACTGCCATTCATAACCACCATCCAAATTTTGGGTATACCGATATTTAATCCTCTTGCACCTCGAATGCCCGAATACCTTCGCCATTCACACCTTCGGGTCCAAGAAGATTAAATAGGGGCATCTGTCATACCCCAAATTTTGACCACCAAGATTTCCCATCATTGTGCAAATCATAACCACAATATGGATGTACCTTCATGCCTTATCAATCTCTTCAAGGATTGTTGAGCATTCACCACAATCAAGACTTAGGGTTTCAAGCCCTCTTAGAGCACTTAGACAAAGGATCAATCAAGAAATGACATGATCTTCAACTTGTCTAACCTCTTAAACACCCACAAAGGATCAAGAGGACTCCCACATCAAGAATCAAGCACAAAGTTGCAACATTCCAAGTGGATCAAGCCTCAAGATCGCCGGTGTCACCAAATTAGGGTTTTGGTCGACCAAGGCCTCCAGATGGAAATTTTCATCTGGGCATGAGCCAATGCTTCAAAGCACAACCCAAGATACTCTAAGGGACTTCATAAACTCAATCATCAAGTTAACTTGACCTCAGGGGATTCATTTACCAAAAATCAGGAATTAGGGTTTCTTAACCTAATTCACCCCTAAGTTGACTTTTGGGACAAAGCATGAGCCAAGACCTCAAGACATGATTTGAGGGCCCCAAATGTACCACATTGATCCATTTGCAACAATGGATTGACCCAAGAAGCTTGGTTCACAAGTTTCAATTTCATCTGGACCACAATTAGAGTTTTGAGGAAAAAGTCAATTGTGCCTTTGACTTTTGACCAGGACATGCTCCCAAACCTTGGGACATGATTCAATACAACCTAAAACACCTATGGAATCCATCCATTAGGTTTGAATTAGGTCAATAACTTGATTGCACAAAGGATCGCACAGTTTGGATTTCATCTGACAAAAAGTCAACTGTGCACAAAATTAAGTTTGACTTTTTGGAATTTTTTCCAAATATGGTTCCCCTAAGTCAAAAATAATGTTAATGTATGATATTGATCATCATTCATTAAGAGAAATCAAGAAAAGTGAGGTTTCTTGCAAAAGGGGCAACCTTGAGAAACCAAAATATTTCTAAGTTATGGAACAAAAGTGATTTTGGTGCCAACTTCCAAGGACCATAACTTGAGATCCAAGCAACCATTTTGGATGATCCAAAGCTTGATTTGTAGGTATTGTTACCCTCTACAAAATCTTCAACTACCTCAGACTCCAATTCTTTATGGATTTTGAGTTATGGAGTGATCAAAATGACAAAAACATGAAAATGACACTTTTTCCAACACTTAGTGAAAATCCGCCTAAGTTACCAGCCTTGAACATCAATGTTCATGAGGATTTTTCAATGAGATCCAAATAGTTTAAAAACAAAGTATGATCACACATGTTTTGTATCATATGAGGGCTTTCTAAAAAGCATAAGAGCCTTCCATAACTCAACCTGAGCAAGGAGATATGAATCCCTCAAAATCACCATTTCCAAGTGTCCTAAGCAAGGCAGATTTTGTTTATTTTGCTCAATTTGGAAAATTTGGACAACTCCAAGCCTTGTCATCCATTTGGACACATCTGAGGATAAAACAAAAGGAGAATGATCTGATCCCCAAGCCTCCCAAGTCCAAGGATCTACATATAGCCATTCCAAACCTAAAAGAGCTAAAAAGTGCCAAGAATCCAATTTTGTTTCAATGCATTCAATGAATGCATCAAGGTGGCATGAACTGAGGCAAGCTTAACTGAATGAGTCAAGCCTTATCTCTGAACCAAAAGACCATAGGCATGTGCTATAACCTCAAGTCAATGGCTAGAGGAGACTTAAGATTCCATTTGATCCACATTGGTCACAGACCTGCTACAGTTGCCACACACTATTGTTTGCAAAACAAACTTGCTCCACTATAAATAGAGCTCATTTGTGCTCAGTTTGAGTACACTAAAGCACCCAAACTGATGCTTTCCTCAAAATCTCCCTTTTACTCCAATTTTTGCCTTCTAACTCAAGTCACTATCGGGTTTTGAGTTTGAGAGCAATTCCAACCAAACTAATCACACACACACACCTCATAAACATCATATGTAAGTGATCCATAACACAAAATCACATCTGGAACATCAGATTCTCAAAATCACCAGCCAATTGCTCAAGTTTTTGACAGAGTTGCAGTTGAGGTGCCATATCAAGTTCTAGCTCATTTCAATCCACTCCAAGCATTCAAACACACTCCATGGCACCTAAGGAAGCTGTCCAGATCATTAGAACCTAGCTGTAATACCTCCATCACCAAACTCGATCACCAGCTGCAAGTGGTAAGCATGAACCATTCAAACTCTATGATCCATGCATCATGAATGGATTTTTGAGTTACCATCTTGTTCCTACATGTATATAGAGTAATAACCCTCAATCAATTGCCAAAAATCAATCGTGTATAGAATTTCATTGTGTTCATGCTGAAATTAGGGTTCTTGAGGTTTTCTGTTGATTTCTTTCTCCATGCTTAATATAAATGCAATTAAACTAAATGATTGTGATCCTTGTTCAAAAACGAACAAGATTGGTACTTGAATCGTGCAAAACCATTGAGAAATCATGGAGAAAAGTGAGAAAACGCAAATCTGCAAAAACAGAGGGCGCGGGCAAGAACCAAGTGTTCTTGGTGCCATAATTCAAAATTTTGAATTTTAGTTATTTTTGTTTAATTGATTAAAAAATTAATTTCTCTCTGAATATTAATGTTTTTGAATTGATTATTTTTCTCAAAATTCACTAAAATGTTTAAATATTTTATATTACAAAAAAAATCCAATTTATATTATTTATTTAATATATTTAAAATTTTTGTAATTAATTTCATTTTATTGTTTTTAACAATTTTTAAAATGAAATTCCCACTTTGATCTTTCAAAACCAATTGAATTTCAAGCTTTCATATGATTAAACATGATTTTTCAAAGTGTACAACTTGTTTTTGAATATATTTGATATTTTATCATTTATAATTTATTTTTTTTTTGAAAAAATGACATTTTAATTTAAAATTAGGGTTTCCTCTCGATTTTAAATTTTCAAACACTTTGGGCCTATAATAGAGTGTAAGACCAATTCCTTGTAAATATAAACCTTTTGGGGCCTCAGTCATTGTATAAGACCCACAGTGTTTTAAAAAATCCCGGCGCGATCGCCAGTTCAAAACAAAATAACCTGGGCCTACCCTTGTATTGTAAGTCCCATTTATTTTCTTTTTCAAAACACTTTGGGCCTCTAATAGAGTGTAAGACCCAATCCTCTCTTGTACATAAATAACTTGGGCCTAAGACATCGTATAAGTACCGATACTATTTTCGAAACAACGGTACGATCACTGTTATTTTTGGGCCTCTCCTTGAATTGTAAGAACCATCTCTTGAACAAAAATAAACTTTTTTGGGCCTCTAATAGAGTGTAAGACCCAACCTCTTTGTAAATAACACTTTTGGGCCTCTTGATAGAATGTAAGGCCCGTCTCTTTATAAATAAACCTTTATGGGCCTCAGTCGTTGTATAAGTCCCGATACAATCTTCAGATCAACGATACGATTATTGTTTTTCATCTGGGCCTCTCCTTGAGTATAAGCCCCAATCTTTTTAAAAACAACTGCCTTTTTGATTTAGGCTCAAATTCACAGTTGTTATCAAAACTTTCTTTAATTTCTGAACAACTAACCATACAACTGTTACAATGGAAGCTTGCTCACCTGTAAGTTTTATCAGCTTTCATTTACTTGCTTTCATATATATATATATATATATATATATATATATTTATCTGTATTGCTCGAAGCTTGCTCACCTGTAAGTCCTTCTTTCATATCCTTTTAAATACTTGTCATATATCAACTGTATATATATACTTGTATATTTGCTTAGAGTTTTCCCCGACAACTAGGTCTAGAACTAGGTAAAGCCAGTTAGTCACTCTTAAATACAGTCTAAACTAGATCCCCATAGGATTTCCAGATACATTCTTGCCTTCTCTTGGGCTTAAACAATATGGAACAAAGAGAAAGGCATTATTCTCGGTGAAACTTTTCTCAGTCTATCACTATTAGAAATTGTCAAAGAAGTTCATTTCCCCAAAGAGGATTAATTCCCGGTGAAACGTCTCTTGCATTTCTTCAAACCCGAGAACTGTTCAAAAGATTATTCTCGGTGAAACGTTTCTTGAACTGTTCTTAAGTTTAGACCCACAGGCTTCCTAAAAGCATCCCAACACCCGTTTGGGCTTTGTACAAGGACCCTCCGGCTTCTTAGAAGTTCTCATGCCTTCTCTTGGGCTTAATACAAGGACCTTGAAGACCTCTTAAACGGTATAAGACAGAACTTAGTCATCCTTCGTTAGAGCAGTCTTTCCAAAGAGTCAAAACCTCGTACCAATTTAGGGTTATTTCTCATCCCTTAAAAACACCTGCCTCCTCTTGGGCATCATACAAAGATAAACTCTTCCATACTAGTAGACTTCCTTTTGGATCTCAAAGACATTCTCAAGTTCCTTACCAACACAGGAAAAACCCTAGTCATTTAATCAATCTCCAGAAGAGTTAAAACCCATGGGTTATAAAACCCAGTCTTTCTCCTAAAAATCCCCAGCCAGGGTCAGCTTACCATCAGTATAACACTATCCCAAATCAGAACCTCAAGGCATCTGATATCTCAACTCTTCTGTAAACCCTCAGCAAGAGTTGATTCCCCATTTGGACCTGCCCCTGGATCTCAATAATCCTCAGTAGAAACTAGCCTCATCTTAGGCTTTGTATAATGATCCTTTCTTTCCTCAGCATAGTCATCATCCTCTTGGGCTTTGTACAATGATTTTTCCCAGCTGAGCTAACCTTTTCAGACTTTTTTATTGAGTCAATCACCCTTTTCCACACTCTCTTGTTGAGTCAACCCTTTTCAGCCTCAATCTTGGGCTTTGTACACGACACCATATAAATTTCCCTAAGCGGAGCCAATCCTCTTTTCAGCCTCAATCTTGGGCTTTCTACAAGACAGATAATACTCTCCGGTAGAGTCAAACTTCTTTCAGCCTCAATCTTGGGCTTTGTACAAGACACCTAAAAATCCTCAGCTGAGTCAGTCAACTACCTTTCAGCCTCAATCTTGGGCTTTGTACAAGACACCAAATAAAACACTCTCTTGTCGAGTCAGTCTCATTTTAGCCTCAATATTGGGCTTTGTACAAGACAGACAAAGATTTCTTTCCCACATAGTCAGCCTTCTTCTCACCCTTAATCTTGGGCTTTGTACAAGACACAGACAAACCCTCTCCAGCGGAGTCAAAATCCCTTTTGGCCTCAATCTTGGGCTTTGTACAAGACAGACAAAATATTTTCCCCAGAATAGTCAAACTTTTAGCCTCCTCTTAGGCTTTGTATAATGATACCCCCAAAAGAGTCAGTCTTTTTTTACCTCAATCTTGGGCTTTGTACAAGACAGATAAACACTCTCTCGTTGAGTCAGTCTTTTCCAGTCTCCTCTTAGGCGTTGTATAAGGACTTCCCTAGTGGAGTCAATCAATCTCTTAGCTTCAACCTTGGGCTTTGATCAAGGCACACAAAAATTAACATCCCCTCAGAGGAAATCAAAATCTCTCTGTAGGAAAACATTTCTCTGTGTTATCACACATCAAAACAGAAAATCAAAACAAACCCTAATCCCAGATAACCGTTGTAAGTGACACACTTGTTGATTCAAATATCCAAGTGGTAGTCCATCTTTTATCCTGACAAATCCTCTCTTTCATCTAATTGCTGTAAGTGGCAAGCCTCTGGATTATTTACATCCACGCCACTGTCTCTCTTAGCATGAAAGACTCCTAAGGAAAAATGGCATTGCTCAAACACTGAGTTAAAGTTTTCTCCTTCAGGATAAATCCCTCATAAAGGAAATTATGGCATTGCTGGATTCTCATATCCCAGTTAAAGTAATTCTCCTTTATAAATAGTCATCCAATAGTTGTGATAAATAGATGAAATGTCTCCCTTTAGAGATAACAAATTCTCTCTCAGTCAAACCTTTTTGCTTCAATCTTGGCCTTTGAACAAGACACAAATACTCAACCATTTAGCTTCAATCTTGGGCTTTGAACAAGACACCAAAACGTCATCTTTTCCTCCCATAGAATAGGAGGAACTACGATTGCTCTGATTTCCCTGTTTCATTAAACGGGAATACGTAGGCATAAGATTGCAAAATCTTAGCGAGCATACCAAACAAAAACTCTAGGTCCAGTACCTTCATACCAATCAAAAACTTTAGGTCCAGTACCTTCACACATACCAATCAAAACAGAGGTCCAATACCTCACCAAAATCATCAAAAACTCTCTCTCTCATATCTCCCAAAGAAGAAACTTTCCCAACCCATCAACAGATAAACACCATCAAGTATAAAGCAGAACCTAAAGCTAACAACCTGTGGATAACCACATATAGGATGGGTAATTGACAACTCCCCATTGTATAACCTGACCCCGAACTCCCTGAATCTCTCTTAGTGTTTGTTCAGTTAAACATTCACGTGCAAGGTTAGTTTTAGATAGCTTCCCTTTCCCTTCCAGCTTCATGGGATAAATAAGAAATTAGAAAGTAGCACCCCTCCTCCTCCTACCGTTGCGGTGAGGAGGAACCCATTTGCGATAAGGTGGTCGTGTCACCGACAAAAATCGCACGCTACAGTTACTCATAATAACCGTAGTGATATCCCTTATTTAAAAATAAATAAAAAAGAAAGGAGTGCCTTAACCTTCAATAAAAAAAATGTTGCCACAGTTGAGGTTCGAACCCATGAAAGATTGATTTTATCATATCGGTTATACTTACAACCTTTATTATACCCTATAAAATTTTAATGAAAAAATATAATATAAAGTTAGCGCCTGAGTTTAGAGATATCACCACAGTTTTTGGAAGAACCATGGTGACTTGGGCATTGTTGTTTGCACGTTTTGTAGTAGTGATTGGACAGCTTGCCACTTTAATGAATGCCATGCAGCAAGCTCAACAATCAAACCAACTACCTGCCCAAACAGTAGTGAATCCAAAAGAGTTGCTTTCTGATTTACTTGATGATACTTATTCTGAATTGTTGTATGGTTTTCCATCATTAGCAGATTGTGATGATACTTACTCTTGCGATTTATGTACCGACACTAACATTTGCTCTGTTTGTGCTGGGATTAATGCTGCCTTGCAGGGTGATGCTTTTCATGATGTCATTTATGCAGCTGAAGCTCTTGATATCCCGGCTGCCCCGACCATGCCTTCCATTGAACAACCTACTTCCTTAGAGCTTAAACCACTTACGGACAATCTAAAATATGCCTATTTAGAGAGGAATGAAAAGCTACCTGTTATAATTTCTTCTAACCTTGATTTCGATCAAGAAGATAAGCTTTTGTATGTTTTGAAGAAACATAAGAGCAGAATTGGATGGACCTCGATTGAAGATGGAAGAAAAATAGTGAGGCAACCCCTTAATCATTTGATTCTTGATGTTGTGAAAAAAGAGATCACATTCACGTGCCCATTCGACACTTTTACTTATCGAAGATTCTTCTTTGATCCTGGAATAAAAGGTGGAGGCACTAATAAAAATTTCAAGGTCGATAGATGCTACCCAAAGTTACTTTATGACATTCCCACTTTAGAAGAGGATCCTGTAGAAAATCTCTCTTTGGGAAAGAATGCTTATGCGATCACCTATCCACCTTGACTACTCGGGTGTGTTCTTTCCTTTTTCTCACTCTTATTTTATAATTATGTCCTTTCATTGAGGATAATGCATGTTTTAAGTGTGGGGGAGGGAACTATTTCTTTGTTTTAATTTCTTGGTTTTGTTTTCAGTTTTATTTGTTTTGGTTGTGTTTCACTATGCCATAAAAGACTTTTAACAGCGCTTTTTTTGGCCTTTAGCAGCGCTGCCTAAAGTGGCGCTGCCGTAGGTAAAGGCAGCGCTTTTTTTTATTGGAAAAGCGTTGCCTTAGGTCCCCTTAAAAGCGCTGCCTAAAGTGTCCTTTCTTTAAACTTTAGGCAGCGTTTTTTCAAGGAAAAACGCTTTCATAGGACCCCCTTTAGCATCGCTTTTCAAAGCGCTTTAGTAGGACCCCCTTTCTTTTCACTTTAGGCAGCGCTTTTAAAAGCGTTTTCTTTTGGTACCACTTTAGGCAGCGCTTTTTCAAGGAAAAACGCTTTCGTAGGATCCCCTTTAGCAGCGCTTTTAGAAAGCGTTGTCTTTTCTCAAAGCGCTTTTTATAAGCACTTTTTTAAAAATCAATTTTTTTGGAGCGTTTTTTGGCCAAAGCGCTGTCTATTGTGCATTTTTCCATAAGTCTAATTTTGCGCTGTCTATTGGCAGCACAAATTATTATAATTCAAAATTTTCATTATCGCTAATCATAAACCTGTATAATTCAACACAAGCCTTTATTTCAACTCATAGGCCTTGTATACCATTATAATTCAACACATAGGTCTTGTATACCATTATAATTCAACACATAAACCGTATAATAACCATTATATATATTTCAACACAAACCTCATACACCAAAATAACCATTATATATATAACTCAATACAAACATCATACATCCAAGTAAGCATCCAAAATTCTAATAACAACTTCCAAAACTAATTACACCAAACATCCTAAAGATGCACCAATTCTAAACCTCATACACCATTTCCATCACCTATACATCAACTTCCAAAACTATTCAACAATTTCCAAAACTATACAACAACTTCCATAAACTTAACACAAAGGAAAGAAAACAATAATATACCTTATATAATTCTCATTTCAACAATGTATTGACACCATTTCTCCTTTATTTCTTCCAATTTATCTTTCATGTAGGTGGCACACTTGAATTCATCAAAGTACTACATAATATAACATAGTATGCATGATTTAGTT
Source organism: Lathyrus tuberosus (assembly GCA_022829125.1). Taxonomy (NCBI): domain Eukaryota; kingdom Viridiplantae; phylum Streptophyta; class Magnoliopsida; order Fabales; family Fabaceae; genus Lathyrus; species Lathyrus tuberosus. The sequence goes on from JALAZF010000031.1 coordinate 16,878,680, forward strand.
AAAAGTAATTAATTAGACGAAATATCCGATAATAAGTCTTAAAATAAATCATAACTTATAAATCCATACCATGTTTGGAATCTCTATTTGTTCCGAATGAATAATTTCTTTGGCGTGTTCAACCGCAAACTTAACGAATTCTGATACCCCATTCTCGTATTCTTTTGACAATCGATTGGAAGACATCCATTTTTTATCCATGGTTTTACAAAGTAAGCTAAACAAACACAAAAGAACAACTAAGTACCTGTATAGAAGTCAGCAACTTTTGGACTGAACCACAAAGTGTAAGATTCTTGAAAATGATCCGAATTTCACTCTTCACAAGTAACCCATATAGGAAATTCACTAAGTTCGTAACTGATGGTGTATACCAAATATAACAGGAAAAATCTAGTATATAATATGACAAACAAGAAATATCGGAGGAACAAGTCAAAGTTTTAAGAAACAAATTTAGTAAACATCATCCCTTCCTTCAATTAAGCAACATGGCATCGACGCACAAATTCAATCATACTAATTCAAGTAGCATGGTATACTTTGATTCAACTCAAGTAAGTTGCAACAATTAACAAAGTAATCATCTTCAACCTCAACAAAGAATCATCAATTCGAGCATAAATCAATCACCAAAATTATCAATTCCACATTTAAACTCAATAGCAACTTCAACCTCAACATATAACAATTAAATTCATCAATATTCATCATCTTCAACCTTAACAATTAACAAAGTAATCACTAAAAATTATCCGTCAACAATGTCATTATCATCAATTAATTCCAAGAATTCATCACTAACATTCAATATCAACTTATAAAATTAACACCAATTCTCAAAATTAGTTCACCACAAAAATCATTATTCATCATCTTCAACCTTGCTACAACAACAATTTCAAAATCAAATGCTAACAACAACCACAACAACACTATCAATGTCTCATTCCAATTATTTCAACAACAAAAAAAATCATTACAATCTATTATTTGGCCGCGAAACAAGAAATGGAAAAGAAAAATACCTTGCTCACAAAATTGACGGTGCCGGAACTGTTACGGTGGTGGGAGAATCATGCAAACACGGCCAAAACTGTTACGGTTGTGGGAGAATCACGAATACACGGCCGAAGGAACAATGACGGCGGCGAGAGACGACGCGAACAGTGGATAATACGACGGAGTGAGTAGCGGTTATGAAATAATGGAGAGAGTCGTGAGAGTGAAAACTTGAAATGTTAGGGTTAAAGAGTACAAATGAATAGTTATTATTCTGAGTTTTATTTTTTACTAACTAAAACACCTATAGCAGCGCTTTCGTAGGCTACAAATTTAGCAACGCTTTCTGGGAAAAGCGCTTTTTAAGGTGTGTAGTGAAACGTGAAAGCGCTTCCTAAAGTGTGGTATAGGTTGGGCCTTTAGCAGCGATTTCCAAAAGCACTGTCTAAGGTGTGGCTTATGAAAGACCTTTAGCAGCGCTTTCCAAAAAGCGCTTTCTAAAGGGTAGCCTTAGTTTGGCTTTTAGCAGCGCTGTCTAAAGTTCACCTTTAGCAACACTTTTTTTAGCGTTTTTTTATATAACAGCGCTTTCTGGGAAAAGCGTTGTCTTTGTAGTGTTGTCAAAAATCATTTTTGGCATAGTGTTTCTTAAATAAAAAATGAAATAAAATTGCATGCTTTTTCTTTGGTTTTTGAGTTACAAGTATGAGTTTTGTTCATAGTTCTCTTGAATAGAACTTTGTGATGTGATGTGAAAAATTTGTTGTGCATTCTTAGTATGATAGGTAAGACTAAACTCTGAATTATACATCGTGAGTAGTAGATCATTAAACCTTGTGAGTTTTGAGTCTTATATGGATAACATACAAAATCCATCTCTTTCTTCTTGTGTGATTCACATCTGTTAGTCTCTAGAATTTAAATTGACTTTTGTTGATGCTTTTTGTTTACTTGTGCACACTGTATGATCAAGGCAATTTGTTTTTTTTTTTAATTTTAGCCACTTAGCCAAAAAAAAGTCAACCCTGATCGATATCATCCCTTTGTTTGAAAATCCCTTCGAACCTATTTATCTTTTTTTTTTGTGATTAACTCATTACATGCTAAAATGTTAAAAACAAAATTATCACTCTAATCAAGGGTTGAAAGAGTCTTGTATGGAGTTGCGTGGGGTTGAACTTCATTTTTGTGATGTTGTTGTGATGTTCCAAATGTTGGCAGAAAAAGAAAAAGAAAATAGAAAAAGAAAAGAAAAAAAATGAAAATCGAAAAAAAAAATAGAGAAAGATTTTATTACATAGTCCTTCCGGGGAAAAAAAGAGAAGAATAAAAGGAAAAAAATAAGAGAAATAAGTTGTCAGGTTGTTGGTTGAAAGCAATTGATGTATCATGTAGTTCAACTCCCACAATCCTTTCAATTTTCTTTTAACCATTTGATTAATAGCCTAGTACCCCCTTAGGATTTGTCTCACCCTTACCTTGGCCAAGTTACAATCGAATAAAAGTCTTTTTAATCTCTGTGTGCATGTATTTAAATTGCATATGTTAGAGTCTTTTCAAGCTTATGATGGTACTAACTTTCATGTTGTGATTTGAATGTAAACAGTTAACCTAAACACTTGAGAGTTGAGTGAATTTTATCCTGTGAGGATCTTTCTACTTTTGATGTACTTTTTGATAATCTGTATTTCCTATTTGCTCTGACTCTCACAAAGAGTTGCTCACTAACATCATATTCTTGAAGCTTAGACTTAGAACTCTACTTATACTTTGTATCTTGGATACTTTTGGAAATGCATTATCTGCTTTGTTTTTGTTTTGATTTTTTTTTGAAGTTATCATTTTGCTCAGAGTACAAAAGTTCAAGTGTGGGGGAATTTGATCAGTGCATTTTAATGCACATTCTCTTAAGTTTTTACTTAGGCATTTCCCTATTTTGTTTTGTTTATTTTACTATTTTATTTTATTTTTAGAATTAAGTCTTTGTTTGCCTTTAATATATTTTCGCAGCTTATTTTCAGCATTAGCGGTTATTTGATACCTATATACTGTTCGGATCATAACTGGAGCTACAGGATGTCATTTTGTGCATTCTAATAGACGTTGGAAATCTGAGACAATGAGCTACAAGTTTCATTTTGAAGCCAAGAGCTGATTCGGAGTGAAAGATGGTAAAATAATTCGTTGAAGACAGGACCCGAATTCTTCCTTAAGGAATATTTAGTTTTGGGCCGGGTTTTTTGTGTTTTTCAACCCAGTTGGGTTAGAAGGGGAATTTGTGATGCTTTCCTATACCTAGCAGTTGCGTACTATTCATCTTTACCATTCTTTACTGTTCACGAAATATTCTAAAGTTTTGTACGATTACGATGGAGAACTAATCCCAAGGATTAATCTGTTGTAATCGGTTCCCGCCGAAACTATGAGGTTCTTTTAATTTCCAATAAAATCTATTTCCTTTCAATTCTTCTCTTTGATATCTTGTTTGCTTAATTTGATTTATTTTAGGGTTGATTGATTTATTTCGATGATTGCATGTTCTTATACTTTAATCGCGTTTGCTTAATCCACGTATGTTTCTCGTGTTTGCTTAATTTCACGACTGCTATATCTCATCCGTTCGCTTAATTTTGAAATTAGGAATATCTATCGTATAATATCAATTGCGCTTGTTGGTTGTTATTATAATCGAAAAGGGAATAGAGTCCGCTTAGGAATTGAGAATTATTGGGGTCGATGATAAGTTGGGAAACCAAAACAGCAGATTAACAGTTTCAACTTATTTTGATAATCACTTATTTTCACTATTTTTCTGTTAATCAAAACTCAACCCCCCGCACCCCCATTGTCCAATCGGTTCGTTAATAATAATACAAGAATCCTTGAGAACGATACTCGAGTTGTCGTTACCGCTTACTATATTTTAAAAAATACTCGTTTTTGATATGTGCGCGACAGTGGATCAGTCAACGAACAAGTGAAGTGAAGTAAAAGAAAAATAAAATTTTAACTCATTTTTCAGTTCATTCGAATCAAGAGCAATGTCTGATTCAAATCAAAGACCCCGTGATTCGAATCAAATGTTAATTATGATTCGAATCAATTCAAGCAGGGCCAGCTGAAAAATGTGAGAATTTTTTTTGATTTGAATCAAGTGTAAAGTTTGATTCGAATCCAATCAACCAGAGGTGACCAGAAAATGCCTGATTCAAATCAGGTGTAAATTCTGATTTGAATCAAAGCGCTTGAAAACTTTTGGTTTGCCTCTGTTCAATTTTATTCGAAACAGGATATGTGCTTGATATGAATCAAACACATAAAATCTCAAATTTTCACAAATTTCAAAACACTTTGAGATTTTTTCCACCTAACTTGAATCAATAACATATATGGATTTTATTCCACTCTCTCATGCAATTTGACAAAAATCATCATGATCAAGTTTAAACCTAACCAAAGATTTATGCATGCTAAAAATGAATCATTTTAAAACTTGATTCAGAGATGTGCAATCATGAAGGAGACTCATTAATCAAAACTAGATCAAAATGAAAGTGATAAGGCAAGCAACAAAAGAATTGTATTTGGGGTACTCCTCCTTAATGCATTAGAGACATACAACTATAATTTCAGCTTTAAATGGATCGTCAATTCCTTACAACCGTTCATTTTGATTCTCTAGCACTGTTGGTTGTCTTTGAATCGCCATCAACATGTCTCCCAACATTGTGTTTATTTTGGCATTAGCTACAGGTGCCACCAAAGAAGGACTTGTTATGCATTGTCCTCTCCACGTGGATTTGTGAGTGGTAACTAGGTTTAATTGGTTTCGATCGACGATAGTGATTTGTGGTATAACGGAGATACAAGGATCCCTTTGATCGACGGAGACGACCTCCCTTGGTGCAAGGAGGGTTTCGTGAGTCCATCGTTAGGGTCATAGTTGACCCGAACGATCTTGTTAACTACCCACTGACATGGACAGTTAGAGTTTCGAGTGGTTCTTTTTCTGCAACTCACCATTCTAGCATTAAGTAATGTGTTGAAACATTTACGAATCTTTCCACAAATGGCACAAACAATCCTTTATGAAATAGGAGTATAAAAGTTTTGAGCATGCTCAACTTAGATATAAAAGTGTTGAAAACATGGGTGGTAGAGCTTTTGTAAAGAAATATGCTAGTTGAGACTTGGTAGAAATAGGGAGTAATTTGAATAATCCTTGTTGAACCTTTTCTTAAGAAAAATAGCCATCAATTTCAAGATATCTTTTTCTTTCATTGAAAATTAGATTAGTTTTAATGTGTATATCACTCTGATTATCATAATATAAAATTGGTGGTTTTATGAGTGAAGCTTTCATGTTTTTAAGTATATACATAACTCATTGTAACCCATATGAATAAAAGGATAAAGACATGTATTATGCTTTTAAGGAACTCTTGAGACTTTTTGTTTCTTTGTTCTCTATAAAATCAAAATGTCCCCGAGAAAAAATAATAACTAGATGTGATTCTTTTGGTATTCAAATATATTTTCCAATCTGCATCTGCAAACTCAAGCTAAGAATTTTCAATGATGAATTTCTTGAGAAAAGTAAACCTCTCTATCTAATGTCTTTTAATGTCATCCATACACACTAAATATTAAAGAAATTCAAGCCTTTCATTTAGTTATATAATTATTGTATCACTCTTCAACTAACTTTGTCTTTTATCTCTTAATTGGACCATCAACTTTTGTGCATTATCTTATACACTCATTTTTTGCCAATAACTTTCACATGTTTAGGGAGATCAACAACCAACCAAGTCTTATTTTAACTCAATATTGTTGCTATATTTTTAGTGCTGTTACACGTGATGTTTTGTAATGATATTGAAGTTTGGTAAATATGGCACATCAGTGTTTATCTAGTAATTTTGTCATTTTTCTATTCCGAGGACTCATATGAACTATAATGTTGAATTCAACTTAGTATAAGTGTTTTTTTTTAAGTAAATAACTATAAAAGTTAGCAATGAGTCAGCTCATTAACCCTCATCTTAATTATACATTAATTTGTAAAAATAAGAAAATTATCTATTTATTATAAACATATCCAGTTGCAGTAACAGGTGTTATTGGTTACATAGGAACTGGTCTTCCTTCTTTTGTTGCACTTAGAGCTGACATGGATGCGTTTCTTATGCAGGTCTACATTTATTTATTTATTTTATCAATGTTTTAGTTTTCAATGTTTTATAATTATATTTTATTGATGAATTTTGTTGTTGTCAATGTTATCAAGATCGCGATCCAGATTGTGGAATTGTACGATACTACGATCTCAATCATCTCCACCGATCTGGATCGCAAGCAAGATTATTTTCATGCAGAAATTGAGGCGAAATAAACTGATTTCGAAATCTGAAAGCAGAATCCCACAAATCTGGGTTTATTTACCCGGATGAAGTGCGACCCGGTTTAGGATTCGTGTGCTATAAATACGTAAATACCTACATTTTTTTAAATAGCTCTGAATCCTAATAGTAAGTCTTTTGTAAGATCGACGACGCTTCTCAAATTTTGCAGCCGGAGCAGAAGACGTAAGCTTACTCTGTTTTCGTTTCGTGCTCTGTTTTCATTTTCTCTGAGCTTTCTTCTTCACTTTGTCTATTAAAATAATATTGTTTATTAATTGGTTTTATCAATTTGTAAGTTCACATGTACACGGTATCTTCACTTTACACAGTAATTGTACTCTTGTATTGTAAATGTTCAGAGTAATGGTTTTCTTCTTTGTACTTTTAAATTTTAATAATAATATAATATTATACTTATTTTATATTACACCAAAGTAGCTGTACTTCACAAAAAATTGAAACATATACCTGTTTTCGTTTCGTGCTTTGTTAGTTTGTGAATTTTTTTTTAATATAACTTGTTTTTTCAAAAAAAAAAATACTAAAAAAACCAATTTTTCAAAAAAATTTCCAAAGTGACATAGTTTTGAAGACCTCCATTAGGGTGACGCCATATGGGATGGCGCCTCAGTTAGAGGCCATGAGCAATCTCATATGGCGCCTCAGTACAAATCAATGCCCTAAATTTTTTTCCAAATTTTGTAAGGGTGGCGCCATCCCAGATGGCGCCTTAGTGTATCTTTTTTTTTTAATTTAAGATTGAAAAAAAAAAAAAACAACATTAATTTTTTTTTTAAATATTTAGCACAATAGTACAATAGTTTGATACAAAAAACAATCAATGATTGTGCCTATTTAAACGACCACCAGTCCCATAGTCAGGGGCTCTTGTTTGACGTCTTTGTCTAGCACCACGTGGTTGTTGAGGCGTGGCTGGTCTCTGTGTTTGTTGAGATGGCCCTGGTGCATCAGATGATGGCCCCGGTGCATTAGACAAATTCTGCAGCATCTGACCCCAATAGCCAGGGGGTTCCCGCCGACAGCACTTCCATAATCGAAATGCATGCCCATGTTAATGTAATTTATATGTGGGGGTTGGGTTGGTTCCATACGGTAAGGTTGACCAAAATGATGCATTGATGGGTGTTGGTATTGATGCAGTGGTTGATATGGAGTTTGATAGTTGAAAAGAGGGGGGGTTTGTTGGGTGTATGATGATTGTGGTTGTGAGTGGTAGGAAGATGGGGTCATCATTTGTGGGGGTTATTATTTGGGTGTGTGTCGGTAGGTTCAAAAGACTCGTCAGGGCTGTAGTAAGGGTTTTGTTGTTGTGGTGGAGAGGTTGGTGAATGATGTTGGGCATATTGCTGGGAGGAAGACGCACGTTGGCGGGGGTCAACCAGATAAGTCGGCTGAGAGAGGAAAGGTTTTGGTGTGGTAACAGACCTAAACCAGGTCATATATAGTTCCGTTGGCCGAGCAGGTTGGACAACAGGGTCTGTTAAGACCAGCTGGTGTCGCATCTCCCACTGGAGACACAACTCTGCTGCAAAGTTGGTCCACACACCATCCTTCCACTGCGTGTCGACTCTGCCCAGGTGCCACTTTCCCAAATTGGTAGGATCCACCGGAATGTCCTGATGCGTACCGAATTGTAGTTTCACTCGGTCGTTGTGGTGCATCTTAACGGTTGTGAACTTTATTATTGGTGTTTTAGACGTCCACACAGCAGCATCATTTGCATTGGGCTGGTGGTCGAGATCGTGGTAAGGCCTCCAGACAAACTACAAGAAAAAATTGTTTAATGAGTAACTATACAAAATGTTAGAAATATGTATGGAAGTTGTAGGAAACTATACGTCGTCAGGGCCAATGTGGTCTAGCAGGTTGCGGTAGACCGTGATGGCGTTCCTAGGGTTGTGTTCGTAGCTCATTCCCGGAACTACCCACCTGAAAATGTAGTTAGAATATGAATTACTTACAACTAAACATTTCAATATAGGACATCGGCGCAGAGAGGTGTAAAAGCTTACCTTAATGCGTAGGGAAATGTGAATGGGTTCCGGTTCATTGGAGTAAGTGTTGGCATTCTCGACCAACCCCACGCCTGAAGGAGATAGGCGCAATCATAAAATGGACATGCGTTTTTTTTGGCATTTTTACAAAGTGCACTATACAGATGGGCCAGGACAGCTGAACCCCAACTATATTTGTGGACACTGTTAATGTTAAAGAGCAACGGGAGATACATTATATTTACAGTGTTTCCAGTGCTTTCTGGAAACAAAAAACGACCGAACAATTGCAACAAATAACATCTAGTTTTTTGTAATATGTGTAAGGGGAGAGAATCCTCGTCTAATACGATGAAGTCATGGTGTTGCCTAAGGCGTTTTAAGTTAATACCTTGCCCCCTTGGTTTACCGTCAGTTGAAGGCTCAATTTCTTCAATCTCTAGGGACGTGCCTAACAAATCGTAGCATACTTGGCTATTTATATTTACGAGGCCGTTGACGGCCCTGTCATCTATGCAGAGGCCCAATAACATATACACGTCTTGGAGGGTGATTGTGCATTCACCAAAAAGAAGGTGAAATGTATGGGTCTCCGACCTCCATCTTTCTAGCAAGGCCAGAATGAACTTTGGGTCTACATGGTATGATGGGATTTTAATCACTTCTCCAAATCCACATCTTGTTAGATATGGTTCAGTGAAAGGGTCATGAGGGAAGTATGCGTGTCCACGGCAACGGAACCTTGAAACATCCTGAACAAAAAAAAACCAGCAACATTACTAACACAATAAAATACATCAAGGTTTAATATTGTAAAACAAAATAATACAGGAAAACTTACGTATGCTTCAACGTTTTCCGGCGCTCCTCGGTGGTTGTCTCTCATCGTGAGTAAAGACATTTTCGTAACTGGTTGTGAGATGAGGGAATGGATGCAAAGTTTTTGTAGTTTGAACATAAAATAAGAGAAGAAGAAGAAGTGTTTAGGATGAGATGGAAATTGTGAGATGCTGAGATGGTTTTTATAATGGTGTAGAGGGGGAGTCACATGAGTATGCATGTATTTCTTGATCTTTGTAATCTGCCATGTGTTCTCTTGCATGCTTCTTAGTCTTTGCAGTCTGCCCTGTGTAGTCATTCATGAGATTCCTTGCATGCATCTTGGTCTTTGCAGCCTGACTTATGTAGTAAGGCATGCTTGTATTGTCATGTCAACAATGGCCCGAAACAAAAACAATGTTGCAGAGGCATGCAAATGATTAGTAGACGCAGGGTATAGGTATGCAGATTTATCAGTTTAGGGCATCACACTAAATTTAAAAAATTAAAATTTTTTTTGAAACATTTAAAAAATTAAAAAAAAAAGGTTTCAACTGAGGCGCCATCTGGGATGGCGACACTCAGTTGAATTTGGGAAAAAGGCATTTGTACTGAGGCGCCATATGAGATGGTTCATGGCCTCTAACTGAGGCGTCATCCCATATGGCGCCACCCTAATGTGGTCTCCAAAACTATGCCACTTTAGAAATTTTTTTGAAAAATTAGTTTTTTTAGTAATTTTTTTGAAAAAACAAGTTGTATTAAAAAAAATTCGTTAGTTTGTACTTATTATTTTTTCTACTGTTGGATGTTGATACTGTACTGTGCTTTTTGAACTAAATGTAAAGACTTTTTCATTATCAAATGTTATCAAGAAGATTTTGAACTAAATGCAAAGACTTTTCATTATCAAATGTTATCAAGAAGATTATGTGCGCCTACGAGGCTACGCCTACTATTCAATTCCATGACTTTTACGATTTCCGTCATGAATCTCAAAGTATAAACAAAGAAATTTAAAAATAATACATATTCCAATTGAAAAACTCTTTTTACACTTCATAATAAGATACACTCTTATATTCATAATAGGATACAAGATGCTACACTTTGTATCTTATTATTTTATTTTGTTTTATCACTTATACAATATAAAATTACAAAATACACTCTTATAATTTTGTGCCACTTCATACAATATAAAATTACACTTTTTAAGAAAATATAATTATAATATAATATATTTAATATTTTGTTTTATGACTGACCTTAGTTACCTTTCATACATATAATATAGTCATATAATTAAAAAAATATGCTGCAAGTAATAGTTAATTAGTGACAATACATTAACACTTTATTTGTTAAATTATATTACAAACTCATGAATGTAGGGTTAGAAAAAGTTATTTATTTTTTTCAATTAATTTTTTTATTTGTTTTTTTAATAAAAATTGTTTATCTTTTTTAATTGATTTATTTATTTATACATATTTGTAAGATATTTTTTTACACTTTTTTTGTTTGTTTTGTTTTTTGTTTTATATTACTATGTGTTTTAATTTTTAAAAAATGTGTTATGGACTGGGCCGAGGCATGCTCATCAGTCGAGCAGGCCCAACCCACAAGGTCTGGGATGACCCAATAAGGACTCCTAGCAAGATCACTGTCGAGCACAGGCTCACCTCCACAGGGTCGGATACACGCCTAACCTCGGGTGTGTACGGCACTCACAGCATGGACCATCGGGCGCAGGCCCTAAGCCTCTCCGGGCTCGCCTCTCCTCGACGATCACGTGCTCCTCCCCGAGATTCTCATCCATGCCCGCAAGTGAGTCCTCCCCGACACGCAGGACTCCTCCTCGCGAGGACACGTTCTCATGTAACCACCCACTCCCGATTGAATCGGTCTGCCCTAATTTCGGAGATCTAGGAACGGTTACCCCAGGGCAAAGACCACGTGCTGGTCTTCACTACGCCACGTAAGCCCTGGCAGTTACTTGGATTGGGCCTAGCAATCCAGCCTAATACAAGTAACCGTTGGTCCCGCGCTGGGGCCTCTCTATAAATACCCTCTCACTTGAAAGGGTCAGGTTACTCACTTCTTGACATTCTAACCTTCTTCTCTTGTAATTGCTTTTTATCTGACCGTTACCTTACTTGAGCGTCGGAGTACCTTGCAGGTACACCCCCCCCCCCCCCCCCCCCCCCCCCGCCGTCTTTCAACCGCACCAGAGCTGAAGTACAGACGACGTTGTTGGCCACCAGATACTGTCTGATCCAGGTACGATCAGTGGCGCCGTCTGTGGGAACCCTTTGCTTCCCCGTTTTTCCTCCGATAAACCAAAGCAACTCTCATTCATCACCATCATGGTCGGCAATCCGTCCGCTAACAAAGCTCTGGACACCGTCCTCGCGCAAATCGAGAACGGGAACCACCGCGAAGACGCCGTTGCCTTCCACGTCGAAGAAGGTGACGTGAGAGACGGGCAGACCGCCTCCCCAGACTCCCAAGATGTGGCTTACAATGCCGCCCACCAAGACGATCAGCAAGCCGTTTTTCAGCCAGTTGCTCCTTTGCCCAATGCAGACTCGAGCACCGTGGCCCTGTTCGCCTTGATCAATCAGACCAATCAGCTGATCGCACACCAAAATACCAGAATTGAAGCACTGGAGCAAGGGCGGGCACGACGATCTTCCCCACGAAGGCATCGTCGTCCACCGTCGCCTCGCCGTTCCCCTTCCCCGCGAAGGACCCCTTCAGACGAATCTCGGACCCCCCCGCCCCCCGCCCCCCCGGCCGGTACGCGAGGGTCGTCGACCACGTCTTGATTGCCCCCAGCCGACGATCTCCCAGAAACGCCCTCGTTCCTCGCCTCGGAAGGAACCCAGGGCCTCCACCACTACCAAGAAGTCCAAGCAGACCGAGGAGAGGCCGAGGCACCGCTCGAGGAATTCCCCTCCACGGCATCAGCGATCCCCTTCGATGTCCCCGACAGGAAGTGAAGACGACGACCAGAGGACCCCTCTGTCGCGGGAGATCATGAACACCCCAATTCCTGCGGGCATGGAGAAACCTCCGCAGCTGGGAAACTGCGACGGCCTATCCGACCCTGACGACCACGTCGAAAGTTTCGAAGCCATGCTCGACTTCAGAAACATCAGGGGAGCCATCAAGTGCAGGCTTTTCCCCACCACTTTGAGGAAGGGCGCCATGACTTGGTACAAGGGTCTGGCACCCGGGCCGATCACATCCTGGAAGTAACTAAGGCAACGCTTCACCAAACACTTTACCGCATCTCGTCGACATCCGAAGACGGAAGCTGACCTAGAAAGCATCTTTCAGGGGAAGAACGAACCTCTCCAGAACTACATTGAGAGATTCAATAGAGAAGCTATCGAGGTCCATACGACCGACGACATGAAGAAGTATTTAATCATCCATGGACTACGTTTTGGATCTGACTTTGCCAAGTCCGTGGGCCTCCGCAGACCCCGTCGTCCGAGGATCTCCTCCAATGGGCGCAGTCGTACATCGAGCTTAAGGAGTCGGAGGCGGCATAGATCGCCCTTGAATCGAGGCGCATAGAAGGCCCCCACGGCCACAAAGAAGAAGACTCCCCTCCCCGACGAGGAGGAGAAAGAAAGAGAGATAATCGCCCCCGGGAACCTCATGAACCACGCGGACCAGCTGGCCGGTTCACCGAGTACACCCCACTCAATGCTCCCCGTGCGCGAATCCTCTCTGAGTGCCAGAACTCAGAATTTGTGAAAGAAGGAGTCCGCTTTCCGAAGTCCACTGCCCCCAAATCAAACGTTGACAAGTCAAAATACTGTAGGTTCCACCGGAGTCACGGGCATGTGACAGAAGACTGCATCCATCTCAAAGATACGATTGAAATTCTGATCAAGGAGGGGCACCTAAAGAAATACGCCCAGAAGAATGACACTCCTCATCCTAGCTCCCAGGAAGCCCAGAACGTCGAGAAGACGACGCCTCCTCCCGATGAGAGTCGCCTTCAGGTCGCCCTCAGTGTCACCCGAACCGAAGATTTCATTGTCCCCTCAATCATTGAAGGCCAAGAAGCAATTCGCAACATGTGGGTGACTTTCCCCCACGAGGACCCCGTACTGCCCGTAGCACCTGGGAAAGCTTCCCCAGGGCGATGGTCATCTCCGGGGGTGGTCCCGAGAAGTTTTCCATCGGATCGATCAAGCGGACATTTGACGAGTTGGAATCTGCAACATCGGCGAAGAAAACCACTCTCGAGAAAGTGCGGGGAAACTCCAACCCCGTCACTTTCTACCTCGAGGAACTCCCCGGGGGAGCGCCAAACGCCACTATTCCCCTCCTGGCCAGGGCACAGATGGCGAACTTTGACGTTCGAAGGATCCTAGTCGACCAGGGAAGTTCAGTCGACATCATGTATGCCCATCAGTTCGGAACCCTTCAGCTCGACGAAAGGCATCTGACCCCGTACGTCGGTTGAGATCTACAGGAGTTCAACGGAACCACCACCAGACCATGGGGTTACGTGGAGCTGATGGTTACATTCGGGGCCGAAGACACTGCCCGACAGGTGAAGATCCGTTTCCTGGTGGTCGAATGCCCGTCCCTTTACAACTGCATCCTTGGGAGGACCACCCTGGCCAAACTTACGGCGGTACCATCAATGGTCCACCTCAAAATGAAGTACTACACGACTAGGGGACGAGTAGTGACGATGCACGGGGACATCAACGCGGCCAGAAGATGCTTCGACGTCGCCATCAAAGGCGTGAGTTCCATCGACGCCAAACCCAAGACAGTGGCCAAGCCACCCCAGGACGCCAAACAGGTACCTCTCCCGCGCGTCAACGCGGTCGTACTCGACAGCAGGTTCCCGGGCGAACCCGATGAAGACGGGGCAGAAGACCTTGACCTCCAGGCGAAAAACAATGGGCGGCCTCTCTACCCAACGCGCCCCATCCCAGACGGGGACTTTGAGCTCGTGGTCCTCGGGGACGATCCAAATCGTAATGTGAAGATTGGCACCGGGATCCCCCACCTAGCAAAGGAGCAGCTGAAGGCATGTCTAAGGGAGAACGCTGATCTCTTCGCGTGGAGCGCATCCGAGATGCCTGGCCTCGACCCCGAGGTGGCTTGCCATCAGCTCGCAGTAGATCCGGCCGCTAGGGCCATAGCACAACGTTGGCGTAAACAGTCTCCCGAAAAAGCGGAGGCTGCTGAAAAAGCTATAAAAGACCTCCTAGAGGCAAATTTTGTTTCGGAGGCCAGATACATGACCTGGCTGTCCAACGTTGTACTTGTTAAAAAGAATAATGGAAAATGGAGGATGTGCGTTGATTATACTGATCTTAACCGGGCTTGCCCGAAAGACTGTTATCCCTTGCCTAGCATCGAACAGCTGGTCGACAATTCTGCAGGTTACAAACTACTATCCTTCATGGACGCTTACTCGGGATACAACCAAATTCCCATGGACAAGGTCGACAAACAACACACGACCTTCATGACCGTGTCGGGCAACTACTATTACAACGTAATGCCCTTCGGTCTGAAGAACGCCTGTGCGACCTACCAACGGATGATGAATAAGGTTTTTCGGGCTGAAATGGGAGACATGCTCGAGGTCTACATGGACGACATGATCGTCAAATCCGCAGAAGAAGTCGAACACGCCGCGCACCTCAAGAAGGTGTTCGACAAGGCGAGGAGATGCCGTATGAGGTTTAACCCCGACAAATGCACCTTCGGCGTTCGGGCAGGTAAGTTCCTCGGATTTTACCTCACAGAACGAGGAATCGAGGCCAACCTCGACAAGTGTAGGGCTTTTTCCGAGCTCCCTACTCCGGACTCAAAGAAGTCGATACAATCATTGAACTGGATGCTCACCGCTCTCTCTCGCTTCGTCGCCAAATATGCACAGTAAGCACTCCCATTTTTCAAACTTCTTTGACAAAAAGCAGAGTTCGAGTGGAGCGAAGAATGCGAGCAGGCGCTCCTCCACCTAAAACAAGTCCTATCGCAGCCCCTTGTCCTCTCACGGCCTGAGAGCGGGGAGACACTCTTCTTGCATCTTGCGATCACGAGTGAAGCAGTCAGCGCCGTCCTCATCCGGGAAACCCCGGACGGGCAGAAGCCAATTTACTTCACGAGCAAAGCCCTCCAAGGCCCCGAGCTTAGGTATCAGCAGATAGAGAAAGTCGCCCTGGCCCTCTTCACGGCGGCCAGGAGGCTACACCACTACTTCCTCGCCCACACTGTCGTCGTAAGGACCGAACAAGCTATAAGGCAGCTCCTCGGACGACCGGACATGGTGGGGAGGATGCTCAGGTGGTCGCTCGAACTCGCCGAGTTTGACATCTAATACGAAGGGAGGAAAGCCCTGAAGGCTCAGGTATTGGCCGACTTTGTAGAGGAGATGACTGTCCCGGAACCTTCAACCAACAGATCCCAGAAATGGACGATCTACGTCAATGGAGTATCCAGCCCGAAGGGAAGCGGGGCGGGCATCATCCTTGAAAACGAGGAAGGCATCCTGATCGAGGTATCCCTCGAACTATCCTTCCCGACGTCGAACAACCAAGCGTAGTACGAGGCCTTCCTCGCCGGACTTTGGCTGGTCGAGGACCTCAGCGCCAAGGAGGTCAAACTCTTCACCGACTCCCAGCTCGTGGCCTCGCAAGTTCGAGGAGAGTACCAGGACAAGAATGACAACCTCATAGAATACTTGGCCTTGGTGAAAGAAAAGATGAAAAAGTTCACCTCCGCGGAAGTAACTCACATCCCCCGCGAGCACAATGTCCGAGCAGATGTATTGTCCAAATTGGCAAGCACAAAGAAGAAAGGCGGGAACAAATCCATCATACAAGAAGTACTTTCTTGGCCGAGCATCGACAAACCCGCTCCAGTGGCGGACGTAAACGCCATTGGTGACAACAATGGCTGGATGACCCCCGTGTACGAGTACCTCACGACGGGCAAACTGCCCGAAAATCCCAAGGAAGCCGGAATGGTCAAGCGGTGGGCATGCTCATACACGATAGTCGAGGATAAGCTATACCGGCGGCGATTATCTATATCCCTCCTCAGGTGCGTCGAGGAGACCAAGGTCCCCGGCATCCTCTAGGAAATCCACTAAGGAATCAATGCACAGCACCTCGGCAGACGATCGTTAGCCCGGAAGGCGCTTCGAGCAGGGTACTACTGGCCCACCATGCAATAGGACGCCAAGAAACACGTCAAGAAATGTGACAGGTGCCAACGGCACGGGGACATGCACCTTGCTCCTCCCAGCGAGCTCAAAGTCCCCGTCTGGGATGTGGCGCGTTGGGTAGAGAGGCCGCCCGTTGTTTTCTGCTTGGAGGTCGAGGTCTTCTACCCAGTCTTCATCGGGTTCGCCTGGGAACCTGCTGTCGAGTTCGACCGCGTTGACGCACGGGAGAGGTACCTATTCGGCGTCCTGGGTCATATAAAAAAAATACCTCATCGTTGGGGTGGACTACTTCACGAAGTGGATTGAGGCCGAAGCACTGGCCAAAATCACAGCCTTCAACATACTGCGTTTTTACAAAAGGAACATCCTCGCCCGATTCGGCGTGCCTCAAGCTATTGTCACCGACAAGAACTTCCAAGATTTCGTCTCCAGGTTAGGCACGAAGCAGCACTTCACGTCGGTCGAGCACCCTCAAACGAACGGACAGGCTGAGGCGGCGAATAGAGTAATCCTACGAGGACTGAAACGTCGATTAGGCGAAGCCAAACAACGGCGGGTCGAGGAGCTACACAACGTCCTCTGGGCCTACCGAACAACCCCCACTCCACGGTTGGGGAGACCCCTTTTCGTCTGACCTACAGAACAAAAGCCGTTATCCCCGTGGAAATCAGGGAGCCCTCGAGGAGGACAGAATCCCCCCTCGACGGGGACGCGAACGACGAAGCCCTGAGGGAAGAACTCAACTTCGTCGAGGAGACACGTTCGGGTGCTTCTCTCCGAGAAGCTTCACTCAAGCAGAAAATAACACTACGTTATAACGACAAAGTTATCAAACGTGATTTTCAGGTGGGCACCCTCGTCCTACGAAGGAACCAGAAAGACTCGCGAGAAGGCAAACTCGCCACGAACTAGGAGGGCCCGTACCGCGTCCGCGTGAAAACGGGGACAGGAGCCTATTTCCTCGAAAATCTGCACGGGGAAGAACTTGCTCGACCATGGAACGCTGAAAAGCTAAAACAATATTACAGTTAAGCACTGCCCACGACACACTAGCATCGCGGCCACGGGGACGTACTAAGGTACAAGCGCGACACCCCTATACGAAACACGATGGTCAAAGGCTGCGTTGTGTGTGCGCGAGCACTTTGATCCGACGAGGACACCTCGATCGAGCTCTTGCGTCGTCGTACCAATTAGGCAGAACACCCAGCTCGCGATGGGAAGTTCACGCCACAAAGCTAAGACCTCGACCGAGTTCTTAGCCTCGTTGAAGGTCGGAATACGTCTCCAATGACCCGGCCAGCTCTCCACGCGGTCAGGGACTATCAAAGTCGAGCAAATCCCAAAATCTTTATTACTTAGACAAAAATAAACAAAGTATGGAAAAAGCAATAACATCACACACAATTAAAACCATACAAACAGCACGCTAGCAGATAAACAAAAATGCATAAAAGTGGACAAAAACCCATTGTACAAATATTACAATCAGATGTCAAAAAGCCCTTGGCACGCAGGCCGGGCCGAAATATCCCAATAAATAAAAATGGCTCGCAGGCCGAACAGAAGGGGGAAGAAAATCCTACTCAGCGGCGGTCCCTTAAGGCTGCTCGGGATCATGGACCTCGTCGACTCTCATTGACTGCACGATCTGACCATCGACCACCTCGTAGTCGGGGTCGATCCCCTCGGTCGAAAGGTCGGGATTGAGGACCCGAAGCTGCTCCACCGCGTTCTTGAAACCTATGCCCGCAACCGCGAGATTGTCTTCCTCAGGTTCCCGGAGTTTCGCTATCAGTGCTGCCCGCGAAGTCAGCAACCTATTCTCCTCAATTTCCTCCTCAGCGGGGCGGACAACCTCCTCCAATTTAGCATTCCTCGCCAAGAGACGATCCCTCTCCTCCTCAACACCGGTGAGACGTTTCCGCTCCTTCTCGGCACTCTTCAACTTTTCCTCCAATTTCTGTTGAAGCTCGACCTGGGACTGGTTCTGGCTTTTGCAGTCAACCAACTCCTTACCCACCTTCTCCATTTCGGCCGAGATGGACTGGAAACTTTCTCGCAACTTGTTCAGCTTGCTTGCGGGGAACACCTTATCGTTCAGAACCAAGGCAGCCGCGCAAACCCGCATCACAGCAGACACATCCTCCACCAGCATCCTTCACCGAGAAGCCTTGTCGACGCTTAAGATGGCCTACGTTTTGGGGCCACCCACGCATAGCGAATTATTCCCCATAAAGAAGTTCGGCCTTGTGTGACAAGGCAGGAGCATAAATTTCACGGCAAGGGGGCTCTCGTGCTTGGTAAGGTCGATGTCCACCGTGTTTGCAAGCCGTTGCCTCTTCAGAGAGCTCTGGGGGCTGAGAGGATCACTACCCTAGTGAGAGCCAGAGGAACCCACGGGTGTCGGGGTGGGAACGGGCTCCTGCACTCGGAGCTGGTCAACGCGGCTATTGCCTCCTTTCTTCGCAGCGCGGTTAGCCTTCAGCTTCTTGAATCACTCCTCAGCATTCGACATCTTATCTGCAAAGAAAACAAAGAGGTCAGTAATTCGAAAAGAAGGACGAAGGGAAAGACAGGTCGGGGAGACCACCCCCACCTAACAGCTCAAGAGCCTCCTCGTTAGAAAACGTCTCGAGGAGAGCCCTAGTATTGATCAGTCGACGCTTCATCAAGACCTGCCCGTCATCGCCCAAAACGAAGTCCCCGTTTGGCATCACGAGCTTCGCTTTGTTAAACCCACTGACGAACTTAACTATGGCCTCATGAGCCAAGCGATCCCCTTCACAAAGTTTGCCGTGGCTGACGATATAGCTGTCTGTTCCCCTCTTGAAGTGTTCTTCAGTCCAGAACAACGGGAACTTAGGCACAAGGGTCTCCTCTCGCCGTCCACCCACTTCTTTGACGACCCGACGGTACATGGTATTCACGGCCTCATGTGTGACCGGCCTCACGAGGTAGTACCGGTACTTGAAATTCCGTACGGAGTCCATATATGTGTGAAACAGGTTGTTCACTTGTTTAAAGGACACCCAACCGTGCCTACCGTCGACGGCCTGTCGCTGAAGATGGAAAATACGGAAAAACAAGGGCACGGTCGCCCCGATCTGCAGATATTTGCACACTAGCTCGAAGGCCCTAATGAAAGCAAGAGAGTTGGGGTGGAGTTGAGAAGGGGCCAAACGCAGCCAGACGAACACTGCCTGTTGAAAATCCGTGAAGGGTAAACGCCACCCCGCCTCGTCGAACATAAATTCATATACGGAGAACCGCATCCTGCTATATGTCGAGCATATTCGGTGGTGTGGCAGAGGCTTAAACACGTTCCACGACTTCGGTGAACCTATAAGGTGGTGCTCGACGGTACAAAATATTCCCTCCTCATCCAGGTCGACAAACTCGGATATCATGTTCACTGCCTCCTGCAGGCCTACTCGTCGGGCGTCCTCTCCCCGACGCTGGATGTCTCTGCCATAGGTGAACCAGGCCCGTCGTAGATATCCAAAGACCCCTCGGCCACTGGCAATACGTCCATTTACCTGAAAAGCAGAAGGAAACGGTGAATTCGATGATCCATATCAAATCCACCCCTTCCACCGCTGATCAAGTGAAAGGGCGAGGAGGGAACATCGGGGAACGCGAACCCGCGACCGTCCTCAGGTTCATTGGGAGCGAAATTGGGCGGGACCCCGGGGTATTCGACCCATATCCCCGAGATAAACGCCGGCTCCCCGGGGATTCCGTCCTTGATCCCCGGAATTTCAACAAAGAGCTGAGAAACGCTCATCCAATGACCTCGAGATATCCTTCGTGTCCTCGGGGATTTCATCGCCTCTCCCCGCGAGATTCAACAACTAAAGTATGAAATTCTGTCGTTTTCGCCGGATATTTCGTGATTTCCATGGGAACTTCATCAGTTCACCATAAGATTCACCCTACAAATGCAAGCAAAAGAGGGAAAAGAGAGAACTTACTTCAAAAAGTGCTTCCGGTAGGGTTCCGGTACGGCTGTCAGCGGCGGCGAACGGAGGCGAACGGCGGTTGAAGGGAGAGCGAAGGAAGGGAAAGTTAGAGCAAAGGGAGAGCGAAAAATGTGCAAATGACACGGGCTTCCCCTATTTATGAGGCTCTCACAAGTCTCGAGGGCTCCTAGGCAATCGATTGCGCTACCCTAGCATAGCCGCCCTAGGGAATGATGAGTTGTGACGCGTGGCACACGTTTCCCCACGCGCGTCTTTTCATTTCCCAACGAGCGCCTTCCCATTCGCCTCGCTTCAGACTTCTCATATCCCCGCAACGTTGCACATCCTCAGACAACCCATCATGAGGGATCGATTTGTCTCTCCCCCCTTTGACCTATCACTCCTCGTTAGCATCCCTTCCTCGATGAGTCCTCGGCATGGCTAGCCCTTAAGTTATCACTCTGATGCTAAGAGCAACGACTTGGGGGCTCCTGTTCTGGACTGGGCCGGGGCATGCTCATCAGTCGAGTAGGCCCAATCCACAAGACCTGGGATGGCCCAATAAGGACTCCTAGCAAGACCACTGTCGAGCATAGGCTCACCTCCACAGGGTCGGGCACACGTCTAACCTCGGGTGTGTATGACACTCACTGCATGGACCATCGGGCGCAGGCCCTAAGCCTCCCCGGGCTCGCCTCTCCTCGACTACCACGTGCTCCTCCCCGAGATTCTCATCCATGCCCGCAAGTGAGTCCTCCCTGCGAGGACACGTCTCTCCCCGACACGCAGGACTCCTCCCCGCGAGGACACGTTCTCATGTAACCACCCACTCCCGATGGAATCGGTCTGCCCTAATTTGGGAGATCTAGGAACGGTTACCCCAGGGTGAAGACCACGTGCTGGTCTTGACTACGCCACGTAAACCCTGGCAGTTACTTGGATTGGGCCTAGCAATCCAGCCCAATGCAAGTAAACGTTGGCCCCGCGCTGGGGGCTCTCTATAAATACCCGCTCACTTGAGAGGGTCAGGTTACTCACTTCTTGACATTCTAACCTTCTTCTCTTGTACTTGCTTTTTCTCTGACCGTTACCTTACTTGAGCGTCGGAGTACCTTGCAGGTACACCCCCTCCCCCCGCCATCTTTCAACCGCACCGGAGCTGAAGTCCAGACGACGTTGTTGGCCACCAGATACTGTCTGATCCAGGTACGATCAAAATGTGTGTAATTTTTAAGTTTTATTTAAAAGTTATTTATTTTAATTTTTTTTAATGTAACAGATGACTGGTGGTACTAGTAGTAGTATGTCACTTCCTCCTTCAACAAATCCAAGTGTTAGAAATGTGAGAAATAAGAAAGTTGCAAAAAATGCTCCCGGTCAAAGACAAGATGTGGCATGGGAACATGGCACTCCCGTAAACGACGGATCGAGAAATATCAAGTGCAACTATTGTCATAATGAGTATAGCGGCAGTGCTTTTCGATTTAAGCATCATTTAGCAGGGACAAATAGTAATGTTGAATCATGTGTATCTGTTCCAGATGAAGTTCACAAACAAATGTGGAACATTGTTCATAGATTGCAAGGCAAACTCATCAAGAAGAGAACTCTAAGTGAAGATGTAATAGAGGTTGATGTGGAAGATGGTAAAAGAAAAAAAGTTGAATCTTCAGGTCTTGCAAATATTTTCAAGAGGGGGACAACTTCTCAATAAACTATCAACGATGCTTTTAAGAAAAAAGAGAAGGAGGACACTGACTTACAAGTTGCAACTTATTTTTACAACAACGTTATCTCCTTTAACATTGTAAAAGATGAAGAATTTATAAAGATGTGTGAAATGATTGCCAAATATGGTAAAGGATATAAGCCACCATCTTACCATGACATTCGAGGCAAACATTTAAAGAAAAAAGTCGAGTCTATAAATAGCATATGGGTAGAGCATAAAGCTGCGTGGAAAAAGTTTGGATGTACAATAATGACAGATGGATGGACTGACCAAAAGAGGAGGACTATCATAAATTTTTTAGTCAATAGTCCTATGGGTACATTCTTTTTAAAATCAATTGATGCATCTAGCATTTCAAAGACAACTGATAAAGTTTTCAAAATGATGGATGATATTGTTGAGGAAGTAGGGGAAGAAAATGTTGTCCAAATTGTAACAGACAATGCTGCAAACTACAAGTTGGCTGGACAAATTTTGATGGATAAAAGGAATAAGCTTTATTGGACACCATGTGCAGCTCATTGCATTGATCTAATGTTAGAGGATTTTGAGAGCAAGATACCTATGTATAAGGAAACTATTGCTTCGGATAAAAAGATCACAACTTTCATTTATTCTAGGACTGGTCTTATAACTTTGTTGCATCATTACACTGAAGGAGGTGAATTGATAAGACCTGGTATCACTCGCTTTGCAACATCATATTTGTGTTTGGGTTGCTTGAATGATAGGAGGGGAGGATTATACAGGATGTTCACTTCCAAGCAATGGAAGGATAGTCAATTTTCCAAGACAAAAGATGGAAAAATTGTTGAAAATATAGTCACAAATAAGGACTTTTGGAAGAATTTGATTATTTGCCTTAAGGGTGCTTTTTCATTACTTAAAGTCTTGCGTATGGTGGATTCTGATGAGAAGGCAGCCATGGGCTATATCTATGAAGCAATGGATCAGGCAAAAGAGGAAATACAAACTAGCTACAATAATAAGAAAAAAAGGTATAATTTTATAAAATATCTTAGATTGATTTATTTGATGTAAATAGTATATTAGTATTTATTTCTGAACTAATTTAATCTTTTGTGTCTTAAGCTACCAACCTTTATGGAAAATTATAGATAATAGATGGGACAAACAATTGCACAGGCCTTTGCATGCTGCGGGCTATTATCTTAATCCAATGCTGCATTACAAGCCTGATTTCAAAGCAGATAATGAAGTGAAACAAGGAATGTATGCATGTTTAGAAAGGATGATGGGAGGAGACATGGATATGGTGAATAAAATTGATGGTCAACTTGAGGATTTTAAGAGTAAAAAAGGGTTCTTTGGGAGTGAAATAACTCAACATGGGCTAGAAAACAAGACACCAACTCAATGGTGGGAATCTTACGGTGATGCACATCCAGAATTGCAAAACTTTGCTATTCGTGTGTTGATTTTGACATGCAGTTCTTCTGGATGTGAGAGAAATTGGAGTGCTTTTGAGATGGTATGTTTTTAAATTTATCATATATATTTATTATAGTTACTATATGTTATGCACTTTAATTTAATATTTCCCCTTTTTAGGTTCATACGAAAAAAAGAAATCGGTTGAAACAAAAGACTATGAATGATCTTGTGTATGTGATGGTAAATACAAGATTGACTAAGAATAAGACTGAAAGGAAAAAGCGAGATTTTACAATTGATGATTTCCAAGATGATGACGATTGGTGGTATGCTGCTGAGGAAGAAAATGCAGGTGGTAGTCATGTAAATGTGGTTGATTTAGATGAAGATTTGATGCAAAGTACTGGTGTTAAATCAACTGTACATGTAGATGAATTTGATGTCCTTGAAACTATAGAAAGCGACAATGAAGAAGGAAATGCAGATGAAGATGATGGAGAAGAAGATGATGATTGAAATTCTGGTATGACAGATCCCAGATGTCCTACAGGATGTCGAGACATCTGGTCTGTTACAAATAACATGGCAAGGTATAAACAATAACAATACTAAAAAGCATAAACAACACACAGAATTTGTTCACCCAGTTCGGTCTAACAACCTACATCTGGGGGCATACCAAGCCAGGAAGGAAGTCCACTATTAGCAGTATCAATTCGTAGACCCTACAGTCAACACACCCGTTGACGATCTACTCACTTAATAACTACCCAATGACCCTTCTACCTAAGTCCTCCCTAGGTAAGAGACTCCATCTCACTTCCAATCATCGCAATGATGTCTAGCAGTCAACACCTCAGCCACTGTATCAACAGCTTAATTTCTAATAACTCTTCAAACACATAAAAATAGAAGACACACTCATATGCTAATACTCAGCCAAGACTCTTGACTAAGAACACCATCTTGAAGTTGCTTAAAAGCTTCCTCCAAGAACAATACATCTCTTACCTACAGGCTTCGAGATAAACACGATGACCATCCCACAAACCGAGTGGTTCATCGACCAACACAGACCTTATATTTTACATGATGGCTGGCTTCTTTTTCTAGGTTACAATGCTTCTATTTATAACCTAAACCCAACTGGATTTGGGATTCAAATCACAACATATCAGCCGCTACAAATCTGCAAAAGATTCTCCTACAAATTAGGTCTTCAATCAAATCTTCATGCTTTAAATCAGCTGCAGAATTTTCTCCACATAAATAGGAACAAATCTCCAAGTAGTTTCCTAAAAAGTCTCCAAGATCCTTTTTATGAAATCGAATTAAATCTGCACTTTGTTCTTAATAAATCTCCTTGACCTGCGTATAATGATGAGGTATATCCAAAAAGATCTCATCAAATCAAATAAAAAACGTCAGGAGATATACAATAGCAGCAACTGCTGTATCAGACAATGATGTTATGACATCTCCTTTGACATCTTGATTAACCATCACATGACAGCAAAACAGCCACACCTTAAAACAACCATGCACTCATATCAGCTTAGTGCAGCACAACATGTCACACTTGACATCTCCGCAACCTGCAACTAATATATTATGACAGATACTGAACATAACTAGTTAGTGCAGAGCAACATGTCAAGACATCCTCCTTGAGATTTCACAACCTGCAACTAAACTATTATGGCAGATACACAAAACAACATGTTAAAACAACTTAAGTGACATAAAGCTATCATATAGGTTTTAACAAAATTTAGCCAACACAAATACTGCATAGCTGCAGAACTAACAAACTCCCCATTTGGCAAATTTTGGCTAAAACCATCATATCATATCAAATATATCAGCAGCAGAAGATAGTCACACACATCAGTAGTAGATAAAACAATTATCAGCACTGCAACACCTACACAAGCAGATCAGCACTCAGTCTTCATCTGCACACATACACAACCTCACACAATCACTCACACTAACTCAGAGAAGTTAGAACATCATATAGAACATCATATGTCAGCAGCACACTCATCTCCCCCTGACTCCAGCCAGCTCCCCCTAAAGCCACAATTGGACAAAGCAAAAACACACCAGAACAATATCCATACACCCTTTGGATAACACAACCATCTCCTCCTCAAGGAAACAACCAAGGACACTGGCTACTACTACTTACTTCTCCCCCTTTTTATCCATAATATGCCAAACCACGCAACTATCCATTTAAGGGAAATCAACCAGAAGCAGGAAAAAAACCGTAGTATTACTCCCCCTGACGTGAATAACTAGTGCTCCTGAATGGAAAACATAAGACGTATTTTCATGTCTTCAAGAGCTCACTCCCAGTCCAGCCACCTGCTGAAGCACATTCATTTTGGCACCACAATCCCTTTTGACAAGAAAAAGTAGTCACTCACACAAGAAGTTACATCATGCTATACGTGAGGAACATAAGGATCATCATCCTCCTTCAAACAACCAGAGAGCCACAAAAACATCAAATCCACAAAAAAAAACACATCACAGCCCATCAAATCACAGAAGATCATAATAACACAAGAACAATACTCTCTCTCCCCAAGCTTTTCAACTGGCCTTAGCAAGGCCCTCCATCGATAATCACCCAACTCTCCAAAGGCAGTCATTCCTTATCATTCTCCCGTATGATAAATTAGAATACTCCTGATCAATTGATGAGTATCTTCACCTTCAGACTTCCAAGCAATCAATACCTGATCTGCTTCAATCTTCTCTACATTCTCCATCCAAGGCAGACCTTCTACTTCATTATTCTCCCGTATGACTATGTAGACGCTCCTTAGGCATAATGTAGGCACCAAGCTCCTGAACCAGAGCATAATCATCCTTCACCAAGGATATCCAATCAGATAATGTCCCAACACAAGTTAGAACATCTGCCACACACCAAGACATCATCACCATGATTCTTGATTTGCTCCACCAACCGGACTTACTATAGCATAGTAATCCAAACTGAAGATCTTCACACAACACTGCGTCATCCAAGATAGATTATGACTATCATCATAATTCCAATACATGTGACTTCCATTTTACACATCCTCCTGACAGCACTGTGTCATACCCTAAATTTTGACCACTAAGATTTCCCATCATTGTGCAAATCATCAGGACAATATGGATGTACCTTTCTACCTCATTAGTCTCCCCAAAGGTGGGTAAGCATTCACTACAAACAGGATTTAGGGTTTCAAGCCCTCGCAGAGCTCTTAGACAAAGGATCAATCAAGGAATGACATGATCTTCAACTTGTCTAGCCTCTCAAATATCCACAATGGATCAAGAGGACTCCCACTTCAAGGATTAAGCACAAGGCTGCTCCCTTCTAGGTGGATCAAGCCTCAGGATCGCTAGTGTCACCAAATTAGGGTTTGGTCGACTAGGGCCTCCAGATGGAAATTTTCCTCTGGGCATGAGCCAATGCTTCAAAGCATAACCTAAAATGCTCCATGGAACATCATAAACCCCATCATCAAGTCAATTTAGCCTCGGGGGATGCATACATCAAAAATCAGGAATTAGGGTTTCTTGACCTAATTCACCCCTAAGTTGACTTTTGGGACAAATCATGAGCCAAGACCTCAAGACATGATTTGAGGGTCTCCAACATACCACGTTGATCCATTTGCAACAATGGATTGACCCAAGAAGCTTGAGCAACAAGTTTCAATTTCATCTGAACCACAGTTAGGGTTTCGCGAGAAAAGTCAACTGTAGCTTTGACTTTTGACGAGGACATGCTCCTAAGCCGTGGGACACGATTAAATACACCATATAACACCCATGGAACATGTCCATCAATTTTGATTTAGGTCAAGGACATGATTTCCTAAAGGATCGCACAGTTTGGAATTCATCTGATAAAAAGTCAACTGTGCACAAAAGTCAAACTTTGACTTTTTGAGATTTTTCATAAAAATGGTTTTTTAACCCTAAAATGATGTTAATGTGTGATTGGAATCATCATTCATCAAGAAAAATCAAAGAAAGTGGGATAACTTGTAAAAGGGGTAACCATAAAAACTTAGAAATTTTTCTAAGTTATGAAAAAAAGTGGCAAGGGTACCAACTTTGGAGGATCATAACTCCTAAACCACAAATCCATTTTCCCCCATCCAAAGCTTGATTTGTAGCCCTCATGGCCCTCTACAAAAGTGTCAACTACACTTCATCCCAATTCATCATGGATTTTGAGTTATGCTTGGATCAAAATGGCTAAAAACTTAAAATTGATATTTTTCAGCACTTAGCCAAAATCTGCCTTGTAATTTCAGCACAATGTCCCAACTTCAAGGCTGTTTTTCTCCATGATCCAAGTTAAACCAGGTCTAGGGCCAAACATCAAAGTTGAAGTACGTCATCTAAGCTTTCCGAAAAGTCCTAGAACGTCCATGTAGCATACTCGAGCAGGGAGTTATGGATCTTACAAAAGGGCTTGCTGAAGCTGAATTTTTCAGGGGCAGATTTGCACATTTTGTGTGCCACACAAATTTTCAAGCCTTGTCATCAGTTTGGACACATCTAAGGATCAAATCCAAGTGGGATGATCTGATCCATGAACCTCCCAAGTCCAAGGAACAAGGAAAAGCATGCCAAAGCCTAGAAATCCCTAAAAGAGGGACAAAACTCCAATTTTGGTTTGAAGCATTTAATGGATGCTTATAGGTGGCATGGACTGAGCCATTCTCATCTAAAATCAGTCAAGACTTATCCAACAACTAGGGAACCAAAGCTCTGAGCCCTAACCTCTAGTCAATGGCTAGAGGAGACTTGCATTTTCATTGGCCAACATTGGCCAAACCTCTGCTGCAGCCACCATTCACTGTGGATCCCAAAACAAACTTGCTCCACTATAAATAGAGCTCATTTGTGTTCAGTTTGAGTACACCAAAGCCATCAAACAAATGCTTTCCTCAAATTCTCTCTTTCACTCCAAAATGCCTTCTTTAGTAAGGAAATTCTGAGTTTTTGAGCTATAGAGCAATTCCACTCAAACTAATCACACACACACCTCATATATATCATATGTAAGCTGTGCAAACCATCAAAAGTGACCTGTAATCACAACATCACAAAGTCACCTCTCAAAACCTCAAAATGACACTTTTTTTGCATTTTTCAAGCCATGTCTTGATTCAGTCACTTTCCAAGCCAGATAAAACCTCAAACACACTCTAAATATCATCCTTGAACTGTCCCAAATGGTGCCACACATCTGAAACACCATTTGAGAGAGTTGACATTTTGGTCGTTTTTGACCATTTCGCGAGAAAGTGCACAAACTTGCTCCAGAGGTTTCCAGCCGATTCCAACCATCCTAAAAGCTTCTAAGAGGTCATTTGAGGTTGTCCAAAGCATCAAATCATTTCTGGAACAAAGCACTTGGTAGGTTGCCCAAAATCTCCAAAAAAGAGGTAAAATTCACAACTTGAATTCTTTGAATCATGCTTTCCTTTGTTGTCCACATACATGCATCATATTGAATAATTATTGAGGTAAAAATATAGTCCTTAATGTGTATGTTGTGATCCTCCCACTGTTTGCATTTTAACATGTTTATATGTGGAATTTTGGTTATTTCAAAATCATGTCCAGTTCTATTTTTTTTCATTGGTGTGTTCTATACATTAAGTTTTAGTTTGCATGAGTAACACCATTGGATTCCTTGCAAAAAATCGGTCAAGATAGGTTTTTACGGATTTCAATTCCGATGAAAATTGAGAGAGTTACGCGCGTTGGAAATTTTACGCGAAACGTCGTCGAATTAACGATAGCGGTTCTGTTTTTTTGCTTTGTACAGTGAGTTTCCGAGTGCGTGAATAATACCATTGGATTCCTTGCGAAAAATCGGTCAAGATAGGTTTTTACGGATTTCAATTCCGATGAAAATTGAGAGAGTTACGCGCGTTGGAAATTTTACGCGAAACAACGTCGAAAACAACGTGCAGTTTTGGTTTTTTAATTTCTGCATTTTGTGTGTTGAGTTTCCGTGTGCGTGAGTGATACCATTGGATTCCTTGCAAAAAATTGGTCAAGATAGGCTCTTGCGGATCTTGATTCGGTTAAAAATCGAGAGAGTTACGCGTGTTGGAAATTCGACGCGGAACGATGTTTTTACAACGTAGCAGCTCTGGTTTTTTTATCGCTGCATTTTATACGTTGAGTTTCAGCGTGCATGTGTGATACCATTGGATTCCTTGCGAAAAATAGGTCAGGATAGGCTCTTGCGGATCTTGATTCGGTTAAAAATCGAGAGAGTTACGCGTGTTGGAAATTCGACGCGGAACGATGTTTTTACAACGCAGCAGCTCTGGTTTTTTTATCGCTGCGTTTTGTACGTTGAGTTTCGGCGTGCATGTACGATACCATTGGATTCCTTGCGAAAAATTGGTCAGGATAGGCTCTTGCGGATCTTGATTCGGTTAAAAATCGAGAGAGTTACGCGCGTCAGAAGTTTGGCGCGGAACGATATTTTTAATCGATAGCAGTTTTTGTTTTTTAATTTCTGCGTTTTGTGTGTCGATTTTCCGTGTGCGTGAGTAATACCATTGGATTCCTTGCGAAAAATAGGTCAGGATAGGCTCTTGCGGATCTTGATTCGGTTAAAAATCGAGAGAGTTACGCGTGTTGGAAATTCTACGCGGAACGATGTTTTCAAAACGATAGCAATTTTGGTTTTAATTTCTGCGTTTTGTGTGTCTATTTTCCATGTGCGTGAGTAATACCATTGGATTTCTTGCGAAAAATAGGTCAGGATAGGCTCTTGCGGATCTTGATTCGGTTAAAACTCGAGAGAGTTACGCGTGTTGGAAATTTGACGCGGAACGATGTTTTCAAAACGATAGCAGTTTTGGTTTTAATTTCTGCGTTTTGTGTGTCGATTTTTCGTGTGTGTGAGTAATACCATCGGATTCCTTGCGAAAAATCGGTCAGGATAGGCTCTTCCGGATCTTAATTCCGATAAAAATTGAGAGAGTTATGAGTGTTTGAAATTTGATAAAAACGTGTTGAAAATTAAAGTTTCGGTACTCGTTTTTACCCCAAAAGAAATGTCGGAGATGATATTTTGATATCTTTCCTCTTTTTCTTACTTTTTATTTTCAAAACTCAACCAATTTTTTTCACATAGCAAAAAATCATCATTTTCCAATTCATACCCCATAATATTTTAATCCACAAAAAATCACAAAAAAAAAGTATTATTTTTAATATATTTAAAAATAGTGTTTTATATTGTTTTAAATGCTTTTAAAATGATTTCTTTTTTTTCTTGATTTTTAAAACCAAAATGATTTTAAATATTTATGTTGATAAAATATTTTTTTCCATAAACTTTAATCATTATTTAATGATTTTATTTGATATTTTTATCATTTTTTACTTAATTTTTCTTGAAAAAATGCCTAAAAAATGAAATTGGGGTTTTCTTTGATTTTCACCCTAACAAATCTTTTTTAAAATTCTTTGGGCCTCTATTAGAGTGTAAGACCCAATCCCCTTTTAACCAAAACAATTTTGGGCCTCACTTATTGTATACATCCCTCTGCGTTAAAAGAAAATTTCGGCGCGATCGTCATTTTCAAACGAAAATCAACTGGGCTTCTCTTTGAGCTATAAGTCCCATTTCTTTTCATTTTTAAACACTTGGGCCTCTATTAGAGTGTAAGACCCAACTCTTTTTTAACGAAATAATTTTGGGCCTCAGCTATTGTATAAGTCCCGATACGTTAAAAATTTCGGCGCGATCGCCATTTTCAAACTGAAAATATTTTGGGCCTCTCCTTGAGTTGTAAGCCCCATCTTTTGTACAAAAATACACTTTGGGCCTCTAATAGAGTGTAAGATCCAACCCCTCTTTTTTTATATTTTCTCATTTTTCATATTGTTTTTTTAATGATTTGGAAAATTAATAACTCCTTCAATTTTGATTATTTTTTATTGGTTCTTTTTCTGAAAAATCACAAAAATAGTAAAATATTTTATTCTACAAAAAAATCAAATTTATATTATTTATTTAATATAGTTGGTATTTTTGTGAATAAATTCATTTTTAATTGTTTTTAAGCATTTTAAAAGTGAATATTCATCTTGAAAATAAAGACTATGGGCCTCCCCTCGTGTTGTAAGCCCTATTTCTTTTCTTTAAACTCTTTGGGCCTCTAATAGAGTGTAAGACCCAACCCCTTTGTGAATACCAAAATTTTGGGCCTTAGTCACTTGTATAAGTCCCACGGTGTTTCCAAAACCTCAGCGCGACCGTCGCCCTTTTTAAAATTAACCATTGGGCCTACCCTCGAGTAGTAAGACCCATTTCTTTTCTTAAAACTCACTTGGGCCTCTTGATAGAGTGTAAGACCCATCCCTTTGTACAGAAAACCTTTCTTGGGCCTCAGTCATTTGTATAAGTCCCTCTGTAGAAATTCAACAGTGCGCTCACTGATAAAACCCTGGGCCTATCCTTGAGCTGTAAGCCCCAAATCTTTCTTTTTCAAAGCACTTTCTCCTTTGATTTTGAATATACTGTTGTTTTCAATTTTTCTTTGTTGAACAACTAACCAAACAACATGGAAGCTCTACAACCGAGTAAGTGTTTACCCGCTTTCATTTACCGCTTTCATATGTATATAACTGTATTGTGAGGCTGTTTCACTGTAAGTCTCCTTTCACAAACTCATATATATATAACTGTATTGTGGGGCTGTTTCGCTATAAGTCTTCTTTCATAAACTCATATCAACTGTGTAATAATAATATAGATATTTAGAGTTTCCCCGGCAACTACGTCTAGAACTAGGTGACGCCGTTTCGTTTATTCGTAGAAATAGACAACTAGATCCCCAATAGGATCACCAGATACAGTCTTCTCTTCGGCTGTCCTCATTAGGAATTGTCAAGAAACTCTACTCCCCAAGATGAATGTCTTCTCCGTGAATGGCATCTTTGAGTTTCTTCCAAATTCTCGAACTTTCCTGACTTGACCTATTCCTTGTGAATAGCTTGCCTTGAATTTCTCGGGGTTTGGGGACCCACGGACTTCCTAAAAGCATCGGCCTACTCTTGGGCATCGTACAAGGACCCACAGGCTTCCTAAAAGCAACCCCGCCTCCTCTTGGGCTTCGTACAAGGACCCTACGGCTTCTTAGAAGTATTCATAGCCTCCTCTTAGGCTTCGTATAATGATCTCTTCCTTCGGGAACGATAGCCTCCTCTTGGGCTTCGTACAAGGACCCGTCGGCTTCTTAAAAGTTTCCAGCCTCCTCTTGGGCTTCGTACAAATTATCCCGACGACCTCCTAGAGGTATAGGAACAGAACCTAGTCATCCTCATAGGACAGTCCTGTCAAAGAGTCTACTACTATTTCTCAAAGCATAGTACAAAAGATAAAACTCTAGACACGGACAATCTAACTTCCTTGAGTCTCAAAGACATTCTCAAGTGACCCCTTCGTTAAATAGGAAGGAAACCCGCAGACTCGGACAGTCTCAATACCCTTTGGATTTCCCGTTTCCTCAAAGAGAAGGAAATATCCCTGATCATCAAATCAAATCCCTGAGTACAGTGTTGCTCATATAAGAACTGATTTTCTCTTTAAAATCAGTATACTGGACCTGTCACTTAACTGAAACAGTTACCATAGCCTCCTCTTGGACTTTGTTCAATGATTCTTCCCAGCGAAGCAAACGTTTAGCCTCCATCTCGGGCTTCGTACGAGATACCAAAATTCTCCCCAGCGGAGTCAAACAATGTTTAGCCTCTCTCTCGGGCTTTGTACGAGACACATAAGAGACTCCCTCGTTAAGTCAATCACCCCTTTCGCCTCCATCTCGGGCTTCGTACAAGATACAAAGACTCTCTTGTTGAGTCAAACTTTTAGCCTCCATCTCGGGCTTCGTACGAGATACAAAGGCTCTCTTGTTGAGCCAATCAAACTTTTAGCCTCCATCTCAGGCTTTGTACGAGATGCAAAAAAAAACACTCTCTTGTTGAGTATAAAAGATCCTCTTGTAGGATCAACCCCTTTTAGCCTCTCTCTCGGGCTTTATACGAGACACCAAAAGACTTCATCGTCAAGTCAAAACCTTCTCGCCTCTCTCTCGGGCTTTGTACGAGATACAAATAGCCTCCTCTTAGGCTTTGTATAAGAAAACCATTGGTTGATCCAATCAACCTTTTAGCATCAAAGTTGTGCCTCGTTCACAGTACACAAACATCAACAACTCTTTTCCCCTTCATCTAATCGTTGTAAGCGGTAAGCCTCTGGATTATTTACATCCATGCCACTGTCCCTCTTTTAGTATGAGAAATTCCTAAGGAAAGATAACATTGCTCTACACTGAGTTAAAGTCTTCTCCTTCAGGTTAAAATCCCCTTTAAAGGAAATTATGGCATTGCTAGGATCCGCGTATCCCGGTTAAAGTAATTCTCCTTTATAACCAGTCACCCAATAGTTGTGACGGAAAAACCCTTCTTTAGAGATGACAAATTCTCTCTAAAGTCGAGACCTTTCAGCTTCATATCTTGGGCTTTGAACAAGATACAAATGGACTTTTCAGCTTCATATCTTGGGCTTTGAACAAGATACAAATCACCTTCAGCTTCACATCTTGGGCTTTGAACAAGATACAAACCACCTTTCGCTTCACGTCTTGGGCTTTGAACAAGACACCAAAACACCCATTTCCTCCCATAGAATAGGAGGAACTACGAACGCTCTGATTTCCCTGTTTCGGTAAACGGGAATACGTAGGCATAAGATCGAAAGAAAAGATCTTAGCGAGCACAATCAACAAAAAACCAAAATCCCATACTCTCACATACCCATCAAAAAGCATCAGTCCTAACATCCTAGTCCTTGTTCCCCGCTAGAAAGTCCTAGAAAGAAAGAAACAGTACTGGCGAAAATACAAATAACCAGTACAAAGGCCCCCCCCACATTGATAGCATTCGTAACCTAACAGACCGCTGTTTAAACTCAGTATGCAAAGCAGGGTTAATTGGAGACATCTATTTCCCTTCCTTATTCAGCTCACAATAGGATAAAAAATGAATCGACCTGTAGTTTAAGCTCAAATCGCAGAGAGCGACCAACGCTTAAGAACCGCGTCCAAAATCACTCGCTACAGAAAAATGGCGCCCACCGTGGGGTCTATTATTTCTTTCTTAAAATTTAAACCTTGGGTAAGTCATTTTCATGGCGGTGGCTGCCAACAGAAAAATGGCGCCCACCGTGGGGCGTATCTCTTCAGCTTCTTTCCTTTTTCCTCCTTTTCACCTCTTTGGTTGATACCACAGATTGGGGCTTCCGCCGGGGAACCCATTTTCTGTCAGGAACTTAGGATTCTTAGCTTTAAAGGTCTAGGATGTTTAGGACAAATATATATACTGCTTTTCCTAATTGCTATACATGTTTATTTTTCTGTTAATGGGAATGCGGGTGATGCCGTATGTGGAAAGATTGAGTATACACTTAAGATAAGTGATGGCGACGGGGTCGACCATCAACCTCAGTGGAGGCTGACCAACGCAACCCATTCACTCTCTTAGCCAATGGGTCGGTTGTTAAGTCTGAGAAGCTGAGGAGCCAAACCCTTTCGTAGTGCGAAAACTATCGGAAATAGTTGTTACGCGATACCACCCTCATTTGAGGCTGGTGATCTATTCTCGGTGAATGACACTTACTCTAAGATTGCTCTAAAACTCGCTGGCGATCTGCTTGTTGTTTTGCTTTCCTGGGAGGAGCTGATGATAATGAGTACAGGTACAAAAAATCACCCTAGTATAAACCTTTGGGGATGGGTAGAGCCTTGACTTCATGACAACGACCCTTTGACCCCATGTTTTTTCTATGTTTTTGTGTGCTGCATTCATGCATTCATTTAATAAAACATTAAAACATTCAAAAAACTTCTCTTCTAGTCTCTCTGTTTTTCAAATTAAACTAAGACTATGATTGCAAATATCAGAGAAAGGATTACGCTAATGGATTTCGGTAGAAGGAGAACTCACCAGTATACCTTCAAGGTTCCAAAACTAGGGGATTTGAGAAGGCTAGCAAGGATGACCACTAGCCCTGAGGCTTTCAGAGCCAAGTACGGAGGTTTCCTACCACTATTAAGAGTCCATATGATTGAGGGAATCATGGATGCGCTCATTCAGTTTTACGATCCGATTTATCACTGTTTCACATTCCTGGATTACCAGCTAGCACCAATGCTGGAGAAGTATTCTCACCTGATCGATTTACACATTACAGATCGAGCTCCATTTTCTGGACTAGAAGAAATTCCAAAGAATCAGATCATTGCAAGAGCAATTCATTTGGACGAGTCTGAGGTTAGGACTCACATGACTGCCAAGGGTGGCATCCAAGGTTTGCCAGCCCAGTTCTTGATAAAGAAAGCCCTATACTTCGCTAGTATCGGGAACATCACTGCTTTTGAAAGCATCTTTGTCTTGCTCACCTACGGGTTATTTTTGTTTCCCAACATCAATAACTTCGTCGATATTAACTCCATTAAGGTTTTTCTCATTGGAAACCCTGTGCCGACTTTGCTCGCAGATGCGTATCATTCGGTACACTTAGGAAATTTGTACAGTGGAGGGGAGATCACATGCTGTGTACCTCTACTTTATAAATGGTTTATCTCTCACTTACCCAAGTCTGCTGCTTTTTGAGATTGCAAGAGTGCCTTACGTTGGTTGCAGAAAATCATGTCTCTTAGCAACTCTGATATAGATTGGTGTAATAGGATTTATGAGGGAATCAGAATCATTGACCGTTGTGGAAACTTCCCCAACGTACCCCTTATAGGAACTAAAGGAGGAATCAACTACCATCTGGTATTGGTTCTTCGTCAATTTGGATACCCGATGAGACACATCCCACGGGGTGTTCATCTGGAAGGTCTTTTCTTCAAGGAAGGAGAAAGTGACAGAGCACTAAAGATGGAAATAGTGCACGCTTGGAAACACGTTCATAAGAAAGGACGAGAGTCTCTGGGAAAACCGGACTGTGTCTCGGTGGAGCCTTATTTCCATTGGGTACAAACTAGAGCTCTCGAGCTAAAGATGCCTTATCCTAGTTACAGAATTCTTCCGCCGAGGGAATCTGTCATGTACTTCATGACGGAAACTGAAAAGCTTCAGGTTACTCTCAACAAAGTTCAACGGGAGAGAAGGTCTTGGAAGAACAAGTACCGCACCCTCGACGTAGAGTGCACCAAAATACAGCAATTACTGAAAGAAAAAGATGCTCTGATTGAAATTTTGGAGCAGCATGCTATAGAGAATCAAGATGACCAAAGGAATTTGCTCGCTCCTTTCACCTGGCAAAGGAATGACAACCCGACAACGGCCCAAGAGCCCCGGTCAAAGAAAAGGAAGATACCAGAATCAGCACCCGATTTCTCCTCAGAGAGGACTCGGGACCCATTAGCTTAGGTTTCTGTTTCTGCACCTTGTAATCTACTGTATTTCCATTTCTGTAATCCTTTGAATTCAATAAAAAGGGGTTTCCCCAGTGTTTGATATTTGCAATCTAATTGTCGAAGTTTATTTTTATTAAACCAAAAAAACAATTAATATAATCATTGCATTCATCATTCTCACGTAACACATTCTTCTTACCTACGAATCTCACGTTTGTGTCTCGGTTCTAGAGTCAAACTGTCTCAATCGTATAATACTCGAGCCAATCGTCAGAAAAAGATGGATGATCTTGAGGAAGAGAACAGAGAGTTGAAAGAAGAGATCGACGCTCTAAGAGAGGATATGAGAAAGCTTCGTAACGACATGCAAGCCATGGCAGAAGCTCAGCTACAAAGAACTGTGATCTCAGAGATCACCTCAATGCCCATAGTGGAGAAGTATGATCCTAGGTATCAGATACCGAAAGATCGCCCTTGGGGTATGCCTGTTAACTATATCGCGGGAGAATATGTTCCGCCGATCACTAAAGATCAGGGAATCACAACAGAAGCCGCTGGTCCTGAAGGTTACAAACTTCGGGAAAGCGAAGATGCCAGGGGCATACTGAAGACTCCTGAAGGTTACAAACTTCGGGAAACGCCAAGACTCACTACCGTAGTCACAGTACCACCCCCTGTGGTGCACACTGTCCCGGAAGGACAGATTCCACCAATACCTGCTGATAAAAAGGAAACTATGTTTGACCGAATGGATGAATTCCAGGAGCAGTTCCTAGAAATGCAGAAGGAACTGCAAGCCATTCGCTGTCAGGATTTATTTGGAAAGGACGCCGCAGACCTCTGCTTGGTCCCCAATGTGAAAGTCCCGCACAAATTCTAAGTGCCTGACTTTGAAAAATACAAGGGTAAATCTTGCCCTCAGAGCCATCTGGTGATGTACGCTCGGCGGATGTCAGTTCAGACGGAGAATCAGGACCTACTGATTCACTACTTTCAAGATAGTTTAACCGGTGCCGCACTCAAATGGTACATGGGTTTAAACCGTGCCACGATCAGCACTTTCAGAGATCTTGGCACTACCTTCGTCCAACAATACAAATACAATTTGGACATGGCACCCGACAGAGATCAACTCAGATCAATGTCACAAAAGGACAAGGAAACCTTTAAGGAGTATGCTCAAAGGTGGCGTGAAATTGCCGCTCAAATTTGTCCACCTCTTGAGGAAAAAGAGATGACAAAGATCTTCTTAAAGACCTTAAGCTCATTTTACTATGACCGAATGGTTGCCAGTACACCCAGTGATTTCACCGAGATGGTCGGCATGGGCGTACGTCTTGAGGAAGCCGTCCGAGAAGGACGTTTGGTAAAAGACACTGGATCGACGAGCGGTACTAAAAAATACGGTATTGCTCTCCCTAAGAAAAAAGAGCAAGATATTGGGAATATCTCTCTCGAAAAGCAAAGGCGACGTTATCAACCGGTAGCAGCTGTGACTCCTGCTACCAGCCCTGCGCCTATTCCTACGTATCAACCTCAGGTTGCGCAGAGCCAACCTGATCAGCAAAGGACACAACAGCCTCTTCAGCAGGCTCGTCCTCCATACAATAACAAACGTACAACACGACCATCAGGGTTTGATCCTATACCCATGTTGTACGCAGAATTATTTCCGTTACTACTGGCTAAGGGGCACATTCAGACTAAGTCTCCTCTTACAGTACCGGAAAATCTGCCTTTTTGGTTTAAGGTGGATCAGACATGCCCTTATCATCAAGGAGGATCAGGGCATAACATAGAGACTTGCCTCAATTTCAAGTCCGATGTGCAAAAGCTTATTAGGAGCGGGCTCTTATCTTTCAAAGATACGAATCCCAATGTTCTCACGAACCCGCTGCCTCAACATGAGAAAGCTGCAGTCAATTTGATAGAGGAAGAGACTAACAATGTCTATCAAATTCACGATGTACTCTTGTTGAAAACCAATCTGGTCAAGATGCATTGTAGACAGAGTGGATATGGCCATGTGCCACCTCATAACTATCACCAGTGTGATGTCTGCTCTAAAGATAACCAAGGATGTTCTGTGGTGCAAGCAGCGCTACAGGAACAGATGGATCTCGGATGGATCCAGGAGCACCGAGTTCGTGGAGTTAACATGGTTTACACGAATTCCAACGTCATTCAAAACCACGACATCCGTGCGATGAATGTCAACTTGGTGGCGATGCACTCAAGGCAAAGCCAGTATCATAATCTGCCGCGGCACGATTACAGTTCCTGTCTGACTTGCTCGGTAAACAAACAGGGATGCTCTTTCATACAAGAGGCCCTCCAGCGTCAGATGGATCTTGGATGGATCCAAGACTACCATGATAGGAACCTTTATCAGATCAATATGATTCAAATCTTCGATATTCGTCTGATGAATACCAGCCTGGTAGAGTTACATGCTGAGCAGGTCCAACTCGGATTCTTAATATCACATGATTATCAAAACTGTAAAGCAGGTTGCGAAAACGATCAGGGTTGTACCCTTGTCCAGGAGGCACTCCAGCACTTGTTAAATAACTGGTGGATGCCAATCTATATGGATGAAGATACTCAGCAGATTAGTATCAGTAACAGGAATCCCACTCGGCGTCAAAGTCAGGATGTCCGATCAGTGGAAGGTAACCTAGTAAGGTTACATTGTATTCAAAGTGGGCGTGGCCAGGTGCCACCACACAACTATGACAGTTGTAGCGTCTGTTCGGAAAGTAACCAAGGGTGTTACCTTGTGAGAGCAGCTCTTCAGGGTCAGGTGGATCGTGGAGAGATTCGTCCATATCCGGGTTCTGGACCCATCAACTGGTCGCCGAACTACCTTGCCGAGCAAGTTAAGGATGTTGTCACGATCTCTGGTCATCACAGGACCAAGGATGTTTTCGCCATTATCCCTCTACTTGACGAATCTATAGTTCCCAACCGGGAACGAATCGAGATTACTTATGATGGTCAGAAAAATCATAAGGTTCCCATAGTCATCTATCTACCAAGACCACTACCGTATGAATCAACTAAGGTT
The DNA here is from genome assembly GCA_022829125.1 of Lathyrus tuberosus. Taxonomy (NCBI): domain Eukaryota; kingdom Viridiplantae; phylum Streptophyta; class Magnoliopsida; order Fabales; family Fabaceae; genus Lathyrus; species Lathyrus tuberosus. The sequence continues at coordinate 16,918,780 of JALAZF010000031.1, forward strand.
ATCCCTTACAAATACGGTGCAACAATAGTCGAGAATGGAAAGGAAATTCCATTACCCTTCGTTGTGAACATTGCAGACATCAGTCGAGTAACACGGAGTGGTAGAATCTTCAACCAAGGGGTTGAGGAAGTTAACAAAGAAATGGAACTTCAGACAGAAGCTCCCGATCCACCAATCGGTCAATCCAGTAATCCCTACCTTTCAAAAAACAATGATGAGATGCTGAAGCTCATCCAAAGGAGTGAATACAACATTGTCGATCAACTGTTACAAACTCCTTCAAAGAACTCGGTATTATCACTGTTACTCAGTTCAGAAGCCCACAAGGAGGCTCTATAGAAAGTCTTAGAGCAAGCCTTTGTGGAACAGGATGTAACAATCAGACAGTTCGATAGCATTGTCTCTAACATCACTTCCTACAACAATTTGGGATTTAGTGATGAGGAATTACCCGAAGAGGGTCGCCGTCATAACATGGCGCTCAACATTACAGTTAACTGCCAGGACGATGCTTTAGCCAGCGTACTGGTAGACACAGGGTCAGCCCTGAATGTTATGCCGAAATCCACTTTGATGCAATTATCATTCAAAGGCCCTCCGATGAGAATCAGCGAGGTCGTCGTCAAATCGTTTGACGGATCCAGAAAAACAGTTATCGGCGAAGTTGATCTTCCCATAACTGTTGGTCCTCACACTTTCCAAGTCACTTTCCAGGTCATGGACATCCGGGCAACATACAGTTGTTTATTAGGAAGACCTTGGATACATCAGGCTGGAGCGGTCACTTCGACCCTCCACCAAAAGCTAAAGTTCGTCCAGAACGGCCAACTCATCACAATCTGTGGAGAACAGGCCTTGCTCGTGAGTAACTTATCATCATCTGCTTGTGTAGAACCTGAAGAGGTTATTGGAACGCAGTTCCAAGCGCTATCGGTGAGCAAGGACGATCAATCCCAAGGAGGAACCTCGATTTCCTCATACAAAGATGCTATCAAAGCGGTCGAGAGTACCGATACAATCGGATGGGGACAGCTTGTCATTCCTATTGACAATAAAACAAAGAAGGGTCTTGGTTTTTCTGCAACATGTACCCAGACAGCTGTCAACGATGAAAGTCTTCATCCCCTTCAAAACTTCTTCCACAGTGGAGGTTTTCTCCACCCAGTGTCTCAGACAGTTCATGCTATCAATGAGGAAGATCCCTCTGACACAGAGGAAGAGTGGGTCCTATCTTAACCAGGACGGTTATATGTCTCAGGAAGAGGTGCCTATGCCTTTTTGCTTTCCTACAGAAAGTCCGAGATTTATACCAAGATCAGATGTCAAAATAATCTACGGGGATTGTGATCCAGAAGGATGCCGCGCTCCGCCAAATTCATTAGAGGAAGACACTCTGATGAAAGACAACTTTGATCACAACTATTATGGCCCGATGGATGGCCTGCCAATGTGGCAGCCTTACCCAGGAGACTTGGGGCAAGAAAGTCAGTCGAGTAATGAAACTCAGCTGAGCATCATCGAACAGAATACCTGCGTCCCCACCATGTCATGGGATCAACACTCAGGTCATTCGGAAACTACTCAACATGAAGATGAATTCGCAACGTTTGCAGGACTTGAGTTCATCAACTTTGCTTTTCCTGAGGTCAACGTCATCGAGAGAGATGACTCCTCCAGTTCCAAAGAAGTGTGGGACACCCTGGGACAACCAAGTGGAAAATACGACTTTATGGTCAAGTACACTGCGCCCGAAAGCTCTCGTATCAGGCTCGAAGATATCCAGCCAACTGGATGGGGAGATGTACTTGAGAGCGCCAATCCTATACAAAATACAACAGAGGAATCCTCCTACGATAACTCTGCCTGGGAAACAGATTCCAACGATCCTGCTCCACCAGAAATCAGTGTCATTTCTGAAGACAAATCAAGGAAGGTGCCAGACTTTGTGATTCACCGAGGAGTTCGCCGCCAATGGGTTGTTGTCGATGTTCCAAAGGTCGTTCGCCAATCAAAGTAATTGCCATCTTTAACCTTTCACCCTGCCCAGGTGAAACGAATGTTTTGATAGGGCTCGCTTTCTGTAAATTTCCCTCTTCGCTTCGCCCAAAGCGACAGAGTTTTGTTTTATAGGGCTGTAGTTTCAAGGATCGACTTGTTCATAAATAAAATAACGTCGTTCTGTAATTTCCGCATTAATTGCTGTTTTCTCTTTTTGCTTTTTCAGAAAATGGTAATCCTAAAAAACAATTCAAAAATAAAAACAAGCAGTAAAATAAATACACTGCGCACACTCTTGCATTTTCTCTATCTCTTCTAAACACGAATCATCACGTCATGCAGATTGCTTGTTTTAAACCCCGTTGAAACATACGATCCGATGCCTTCTCCCAACTTTGAGTTCCCGGTATTCGGGGCTGAAGAAGAAGCTGACAACGAAATTCCAGAAGAGATCTCCCGACTACTCAGACAAGAGGAAAGGTCCATTGAACCTCAAAAAGAGCCGTTGGAAACGGTAAACTTGGGTTCAGAGCAAGAGAGAAAAGAAATCAGGATTGGGGCACTGCTCAATCCAACTGTCAAAGAAAGTTTGATAAAGCTTCTCAAAGAATTCCCCGATGTATTCGCTTGGTCTTATCAGGATATGCCAGGGTTGGATACCAGCATCGTGGAACATCACTTACCATTAAGATCGGAATGTCCGCCAGTAAAGCAAAGGTTGAGACGCACTTACCCGGACTTGGCCATCAAAATCAAAGAGGAGGTGCAGAAACAGATTGACGCAGGTTTCCTCGCCACATCAGAATATCCTCAATGGTTAGCCAACATCGTACCCGTTCCCAAAAAGGACGGAAAGGTCAGAATGTGTGTTGATTACAGAGATATGAACAAGGCAAGTCCAAAGGACGACTTTCCTTTACCACACATTGACATGTTGGTAGACAGTACAGCAAAGTTCGAAGTCTTCTCCTTCATGGATGGATTCTCGGGCTATAACCAGATCAAAATGGCGCTGAAAGACATAGAGAAAACTTCGTTCATTACCCCATGGGGCACCTTTTGTTACAAGGTAATGCCGTTCAGTTTGAAGAACGTCGGGGCAACCTATCAAAGGGCCATGACTACTCTGTTTCATGACATGATACACAAGGAAATCGAAGTGTATGTCGATGATATGATTGCAAAATCAAAAACAGAGAGTGAGCACGTTGAACATCTGTCAAAATTGTTTGAACGTCTAAGAAAATTCAAGCTCCACTTGAATCCCAACAAGTGCACCTTCGGTGTCCGTTCAGGGAAACTACTAGGGTTCATCGTCAGCCAGAAAGGGATTGAGGTTGATCCTGACAAGGTCAAGGCCATTCAAGAAATGCCTTCTCCGAAAACTGAAAAACAAGTCAGAGGATTCCTGGGACGTTTGAACTACATCTCCAGATTCATATTCCTCATGACCGCGACATGCGCGCCGATCTTCAAGTTACTCAAAAAGAATCAGGATTGCGTTTGGTCAGAAGATTGCCAAACCGCCTTCGACATTATTAAGGAATACCTGTTGAATCCTCCGATTCTATCACCTCCAGTGGAAGGAAGACCACTGATCATTTACCTCACAGTCTTAGAGGACTCGATGGGATGTGTACTTGGCCAACAAGACGAAACCAAACGGAAAGAGTCTGCCATTTACTATCTAAGCAAGAAATTCACCGACTGCGAGACTAGGTACACGATGCTCGAGAAAACTTGTTGTGCTTTGGCTTGGGTAGCCAAACGTCTTCGCCAGTACATGATTCGTCATACTACTTGGTTGGTCTCCGAAATGGATCCAATCAAGTACGTTTTCGAAAAACCTGCTCTTACGGGAAGGATTGCCCGTTGGCAGATGCTGTTATCAGAATATGACATAGAGTACCACGCTCAGAAAGCCGTTAAAGGAAGTATTTTAGCCGATCATTTGGCTCATCAACCGATTGACGATCAAGAATCAATCGGGTTTGACTTCCCAGATGAAGATGTCATGTATCTAAAAATGAAAGACTGCGATGAACCGCTACCCAGTGAAGGGCCAGAACCAGGTTCCCAGTGGGGACTTATCTTTGATGGAACTGTCAATCATTACGGAAACGGAATTAGGGCTACCCCTTTCTCTCTAGTGTATGGCATGGAGGCAGTGCTCCCCATAGAAGTAGAGATCCCGTCAATCCGAGTATTGATGGAAGCTAAGCTTACCGAAGCTGAATGGTGTCAAAGCCGACACGACAAACTGAATCTGATCGAAGAGAAGTGAATAACGGCACTATGCCACGGTCAGTTGTATCAACAGAGAATGAAAAGGGCGTTCGACAAAAAGGTCCGACCTCGTATCTTCAGAAAAGGAGACCTCGTTCTCAAGAAGATACAATCATTTCTCACTGACTCTCGGGGCAAATGGACCCCAAATTATGATGGCCCCTATGTGGTCACGAAAGCTTTCTCAAGCGGTGCCTTGAGACTTGCAACCATGGACGGAGAGGAATTTGCCTACCCCACGAATGTTGATGTAGTCAAGAAATACTTCACCTAAAAAAAAAAAAAAAAAAAAAAAACGTCTCGGTGGATTGAAAACCCGAAAGGGCGGTCCAGGCAAAAGTTAGAGACATGAAAAAAATCATCGCGATGGATTGGAAACATCAAAGTACAATCCAGGCAAAAATTAGGGATAATGGCAAGTAACTATGTTCAACAGAGGCAAGTCCCTCAGCAGCAGTTACAGCATCCATCAGAGGAAAACTCCAATCAAGGTCATCTTCGACAGAAGCTCAGGATGTCCCGAATTCAAAGTTGGTAGAAGGATAATGGTCGTTATGTTTCAACGTAGCCCTTTTCCCTGTAAATTACCATTTTCAAACTTTGTATATACTCTTTGGAATCACGCGTTTGGCTGATCTCCATCTTATCAATAAAATTTGAGCCCTTGTGCTTTTGTTTGTAATTCTTATTTGTTTTAGCTTTACAGAACGACGTTGTTAACATGATTAACGATTCTTGAAATGAAACAAAAATGAATTTACTTGTTAAAACTTTTTCTGCTTTTTTAAAATAGAGATGGCAATTTCTTTTGACTGTTAAACATCGAAAGAACATCAATCGCGTCTCCAAAGGTGTTCGAACCTCAAAGTGCAGAATCAAAGTACTCATTCTAGACCAGTACGCCTGAATGAAGGATCAACAATGTCAAAGACCATGTTTCATTTGACATCCTCGGCCGAGTTTTCATCTCCTAAGCCCGACCAGCGTCGCCCCTAACAGGGACCATTTCTCCTAAGCAAGACAGAATTGCTATCTTGAACTAGCGATATTTCTACATGCCCCACTGTGGCCGAGTATCCAGTCGTGTTCATCCCTTAGTCTGTATGTTGCGTCAGTTTTGTCAGCATAAACATACGTACATCATGCATTGTTGATTTGCATTCACATTTCATATTGCATCGCTATCACTCTAGTCGGTCTTATCCCCTAGTGATAAGTCCTCTCAATCGAGTTGTCACACCTTTCCTCGTTAGGAAGTGAATCATCTAAGCAATCTCTCCTCCAGTTTATCTCTGGATTAGAGACGGTCCTCGACCACTTTGATAACTTGAACCTCTGAAAAGCCAGAGAAAACTTTCAACAGATGTCACTCTTCGCCACTGAAGATGATATCCTTGCTTTCCCGGATTAAGGAAGATCCCCAGAGAAAGCCTCTTAATCAGAGATTCGGCGGTACGGTAGTTTTTCTCCGAAAAAACCACTGATGAAAAGGTCATCGGCACCTCAAAATTGGATCCCATCATATGGCATTTCTCCGGAAAGATTCCGAGAAAAGTATGATTTAAGACCCCAAACGAAAACAGTCTCTCAAGAGACTCGCTTTCCCCAGTAGAATCGACAAATGGCGTCTCCAAAACAGAGAAGTTTGTGTACGTCTATAATTCAGACGAATGGGTTCCCCAGCAAGTCTGACATCAAAACTTTTTCCACTCAAATGGCATCTCCCCAGGAAAATTCGGCGAGAAGTTTGAGGAAAACCGCTACGCATAGCGTCCCTTGTCAATAAAGTTTATTGACAAAAGAAACAAAGACCAGTTCCTTGGTAGGAAACCAGGATCGAGGGGAAGTTTATATCAGAAACCGAGACCAGATCCTTGGTAGGAAACCAGGATCGAGGGGAAGTTTACAAAAGAAACTAAGACCAGTTCCTTGGTAGGAAACCAGGATCGAGGGGAAGTTTATTTCAAGAGAAACTGAGACCAACTCCTTGGCGGAAGACCAGGATCGAGGGGAAGTTTACCTTTTCTAAGCATCATCGCTTAGCTAAAGAAGATGAATGCGTAAGCTACCATTCATAACCACCATCAAAATTTCGGGTATTCCGATATTTAATCCTCTTGCACCCTGAATGCCCGAATACCTTCGTCATTCACACCTTCGGGTCCAAGAAGATTAAATAGGGGCATCTGTCATACCCAAAATTTTGACCACTAAGATTTCCCATCATTGTGCAAATCATCAGCACAATATGGATGTACCTTTGTACCTCATTAGTCTCCCCAAAGGTGGGTAAACATTCACTACAAACAGGATTTAAGGTTTCAAGCCCTCGCAGAGCTCTTAGACAAAGGATCAATCAAGGAATGACATGATCTTCAACTTGTCTAGCCTCTCAAATATCCATAATGAATCAAGAGGACTCCCACTTCAAGGATTAAGCACAAGGCTGCTCCCTTCTAGGTGGATCAAGCCTCAGGATCGCCAGTGTCACCAAATTAGGGTTTGGTCGACTAGGGCCTCCAGATGGAAATTTTCCTCTGGGCATGAGCCAATGCTTCAAAGCATAACCTAAAATGCTCCATGGAACATCATAAACCCCATCATCAAGTCAATTTAGCCTCGGGGGATGCATACATCAAAAATCAGGAATTAGGGTTTCTTGACCTAATTCACCCCTAAGTTGACTTTTGGGACAAATCATGAGCCAAGACCTCAAGACATGATTTGAGGGTCTCCAACATACCACGTTGATCCATTTGCAACAATGGATTGACCCAAGAAGCTTGAGCAACAAGTTTCAATTTCATCTGAACCACAGTTAGGGTTTCGCGAGAAAAGTCAACTGTAGCTTTGACTTTTGACCAGGACATGCTCCCAAGCCGTGGGACACGATTAAATACACCCTATAACACCCATGGAACATGTCCATCAATTTTGATTTAGGTCAAGGACATGATTTCCTAAAGGATTGCACAGTTTTGAATTCATCTGATAAAATGTCAACTGTGCACAAAAGTCAAACTTTGACTTTTTGAGATTTTTCATAAAAATGATTTTTTAACCCTAAAATGATGTTAATGTGTGATTAGAATCATCATTCATCAAGAAAAATCAAAGAAAGTGGGATAACTTGTAAAAGGGGTAACCATAAAAACTTAGAAATTTTTCTAAGTTATGAAAAAAAGTGGCAAGGGTACCAACTTTGGAGGATCATAACTCCTAAACCACAAAGCCATTTTCCCCCATCCAAAGCTTGATTTGTAGCCCTCATGGCCCTCTACAAAAGTGTCAACTACACTTCATCCCAATTCATCATGGATTTTGAGTTATGCTTGGATCAAAATGGCTAAAAACTTAAAATTGACATTTTTCAGCACTTAGCCAAAATCTGCCTTGTAATTTCAGCACAATGTCCCAACTTCAAGGCTGTTTTTCTCCATGATCCAAGTTGAACCAGGTCTAGGGCCAAACATCAAAGTTGAAGTACGTCATCTAAGCTTTTCGAAAAGTCCTAGAACGTCCATGTAGCATACTCGAGCAGGGAGTTATGGATCTTACAAAAGGGCTTGCTGAAGCTGAATTTTTCAGGGGCAGATTTGCACATTTTGTGTGCCACACGAATTTTCAAGCCTTGTCATCAGTTTGTACACATCTAAGGATCAAATCCAAGTGGGATGATCTGATCCATGAACCTCCCAAGTCCAAGGAACAAGGAAAAGCATGCCAAAGCCTAGAAATCCCTAAAAGAGGGACAAAACTCCAATTTTGGTTTGGAGCATTTAATGGATGCTTAGAGGTGGCATGGACTGAGCCATTCTCATCTGAAATCAGTCAAGACTTATCCAACAACTAGGGAACCAAAGCTCTGAGCCCTAACCTCTAGTCAATGGCTAGAGGAGACTTGCATTTTCATTGGCCAACATTGGCCAAACCTCTGCTGCAGCCACCATTCACTGTGGATCCCAAAACAAACTTGATTCACTATAAATAGAGCTCATTTGTGTTCAGTTTGAGTACACCAAAGCCATCAAACAGATGATTTCCTCAAATTCTCTCTTTCACTCCAAAATGCCTTCTTTAGTAAGGAAATTCTGAGTTTTTGAGCTATAGAGCAATTCCACTCAAACTAATCACACACACACCTCATATATATCATATGTAAGCTGTGCAAACCATCAAAAGTGACCTGTAATCACAACATCACAAAGTCACCTCTCAAAACCTCAAAATGACACTTTTTTTGCATTTTTCAAGCCATGTCTTGATTCAGTCACTTTCCAAGCCAGATAAAACCTCAAACACACTCTAAATATCATCCTTGAACTGTCCCAAATGGTGCCACACATCTGAAACACCATTTGAGAGAGTTGGCATTTTGACCGTTTTTGACCATTTCGCGAGAAAGTGCACAAACTTGCTCCAGAGGTTTCCAGCAGATTCCAACCATCCTAAAAGCTTCTAAGAGGTCATTTGAGGTTGTCCAAAGCATCAAATCATTTCTGGAACAAAGCACTTGGTAGGTTGCCCAAAATCTCCAAAAAAGAGGTAAAATTCACAACTTGAATTCTTTGAATCATGCTTTCCTTTGTTGTCCACATACATGCATCATATTGAATAATTCTTGAGGTAAAAATGTAGTCCTTAATGTGTATGTTGTGATCCTCCCACTGTTTGCATTTTAACATGTTTATATGTGGAATTTTGGTTATTTCAAAATCATGTCCAGTTATGTTTTTTTTTTCATTGGTGTGTTCTATACATTAAGTTTTAGTTTGCATGAGTAACACCATTGGATTCCTTGCGAAAAATCGGTCAAGATAGGTTTTTACGGATTTCAATTCCGATGAAAATTGAGAGAGTTACGCGCGTTGAAAATTTTACGCGAAACGACGTCGAATTAACGATAGCGGTTCTGTTTTTTTCGCTTTGTACAGTGAGTTTTCGAGTGCGTGAATAATACCATTGGATTCCTTGCGAAAAATCGGTCAAGATAGGTTTTTACGGATTTCAATTCCGATGAAAATTGAGAGAGTTACGCGCGTTGGAAATTTTATGCGAAACGACGTCGAAAACAACGTGCAGTTTTGGTTTTTTAATTTCTGCATTTTTTGTGTTGAGTTTCCGTGTACGTGAGTGATACCATTGGATTCCTTGCGAAAAATCGGTCAAGATAGGCTCTTGCGGATCTTGATTCGGTTAAAAATCGAGAGAGTTACGCGTGTTGGAAATTCGACGCGGAACGATGTTTTTACAACGTAGTAGCTCTGGTTTTTTTATCGCTGCGTTTTATACATTGAGTTTCAGTGTGCATGTGCGATACCATTGGATTTCTTGCGAAAAATCGGTCAGGATAGGCTCTTGCGGATCTTGATTCGGTTAAAAATCGAGAGAGTTACGCGCGTCGGAAGTTTGGCGCGGAACGATGTTTTTAAACGATAACAGTTTTTGGTTTTTAATTTATGCGTTTTGTGTGTCGATTTTCCGTGCGCGTGAGTAATACCATTGGATTCCTTGCGAAAAATCGGTCAGGATAGGCTCTTGCGGATCTTGATTCGGTTAAAAATCGAGAGAGTTACGCGTGTTGGAAATTCGACGCGGAACGATGTTTTTACAACGCAGCAGCTCTTGTTTTTTTATCGCTGCGTTTTGTACGTTGAGTTTCGGCGTGCATGTGCGATACCATTGGATTCCTTGCGAAAAATAAGTCAGGATAGGCTCTTACGGATCTTGATTCGGTTAAAAATCGAGAGAGTTACGCGCGTCGGAAGTTTGGCGCGGAACGATGTTTTTAATCGATAGCAGTTTTTGTTTTTTAATTTCTACGTTTTGTGTGTCAATTTTCCGTGTCCGTGAGTAATACCATTGGATTCCTTGCGAAAAATAGGCCAGGATAGGCTCTTGCGGATCTTGATTCGGTTAAAAATCGAGAGAGTTACGCGTGTTGGAAATTCTACGCGGAACGATGTTTTCAAAACGATAGCAGTTTTGGTTTTAATTTCTGCGTTTTGTGTGTCGATTTTTCGTGTGCGTGAGTAATACCATTGGATTCCTTGCGAAAATTCGGTCAGGATAGGCTCTTACGGATCTTGATTCGGTTAAAAATCGAGAGAGTTACGCGTGTTGGAAATTCGACGCGGAACGATGTTTTCAAAACGATAGCAGTTTTGGTTTTAATTTCTGCGTTTTGTGTGTCGATTTTTCGTGTGCGCGAGTAATACCATCGGATTCCTTGCGAAAAATTGGTCAGGATAGGCTCTTCCGGATCTTAATTCCGATAAAAATTGAGAGAGTTATGAGTGTTTGAAATTTGATAAAAACGTGTTGAAAATTAAAGTTTCGGTACTCGTTTTTACCCCAAAAGAAATGTCGGAGATGATATTTTGATATCTTTCCTCTTTTTCTTACTTTTTATTTTCAAAACTCAACCAATTTTTTTCACATAGCAAAAAATCATCATTTTCCAATTCATACCCCATAATATTTTAATTCACAAAAAATCACAAAAAAAAAGTATTATTTTTAATATATTTAAAAATAGTGTTTTATATTGTTTTAAATGCTTTTAAAATGATTTCTTTTTTTTCTTGATTTTTAAAACCAAAATGATTTTAAATATTTATGTTGATAAAATATTTTTTTTCATAAACTTTAATCATTATTTAATGATTTTATTTGATATTTTTATCATTTTTTACTTAATTTTTCTTGAAAAAATGCCTAAAAAATGAAATTGGGGTTTTCTTTGATTTTCACCCTAACAAATTTTTTTTAAAATTCTTTGGGCCTCTATTAGAGTGTAAGACCCAATCCCCTTTTAACCAAAACAATTTTGGGTCTCACTTATTGTATAAGTCTCTCTGCGTTAAAAGAAAACTTCGGCGCGATCGTCATTTTCAAACGAAAATCAATTGGGCTTCTCTTTGAGCTATAAGTCCCATTTCTTTTCATTTTTAAACACTTGGGCCTCTATTAGAGTGTAAGACCCAACCCTTTTTTAACGAAACAATTTTGGGCCTCAGCTATTGTATAAGTCTCGATACGTTAAAAATCTCGGCGCGATCGCCATTTTCAAACTGAAAATATTTTGGGCCTCTCCTTGAGTTGTAAGCCCCATCTTTTGTACAAAAATACACTTTGGGCCTCTAATAGAGTGTAAGACCCAACCCCTCTTTTTTTATATTTTCTCATTTTTCATATTGTTTTTTTAATGATTTGGAAAATTAATAACTCCTTCAATTTTGATTATTTTTTATTGGTTCTTTTTCTGAAAAATCACAAAAATAGTAAAATATTTTATTCTACAAAAAAAATCAAATTTATATTATTTACTTAATATAGTTGGTATTTTTGTGAATAAATTCATTTTTAATTGTTTTTAAGCATTTTAAAAGTGAATATTCATCTTGAAAATAAAGACTATGGGCCTCCCCTCGTGTTGTAAGCCCTATTTCTTTTCTTTAAACTCTTTGGGCCTCTAATAGAGTGTAAGACCCAACCCCTTTGTGAATACCAAAATTTTGGGCCTCAGTCACTTGTATAAGTCCCACGGTGTTTCCAAAACCTCAGCGCGACCGTCGCCCTTTTTAAAATTAACCATTGGGCCTACCCTCGAGTAGTAAGACTCATTTCTTTTCTTAAAACTCACTTGGGCCTCTTGATAGAGTGTAAGACCCATCCCTTTGTACAGAAAACCTTTCTTGGGCCTCAGTCATTTGTATAAGTCCCTCTGTACAAATTCAACAGTGCGCTCACTGATAAAACCCTGGGCCTATCCTTGAGCTTTAAGCCCCAAATATTTCTTTTTCAAAGCACTTTCTCCTTTGATTTTGAATATACTGTTGTTTTCAATTTTTCTTTGTTGAACAACTAACCAAACAGCATGGAAGCTCTACAACCGAGTAAGTGTTTACCCGCTTTCATTTACCGCTTTCATATGTATATAACTGTATTGTGGGGCTGTTTCACTGTAAGTCTCCTTTCACTAACTCATATATATATAACTGTATTGTAGGGCTGTTTCGCTGTAAGTCTTCTTTCATAAACTCATATCAACTGTGTAATAATAGTATAGATATTTAGAGTTTCCCCGGCAACTACGTCTAGAACTAGGTGACGCCGTTTCGTTTATTCGTAGAAATAGACAACTAGATCCCCAATAGGATCACCAGATACAGTCTTCTCTTCGGCTGTCCTCATTAGGAATTGTCAAGAAACTCTACTCCCCAAGATGAATGTCTTCTCCGTGAATGGCATCTTTGAGTTTCTTCCAAATTCTCAAACTTTCCTGACTTGGCCTATTCCTTGTGAATAGATTGCCTTGAATTTCTCGGGGTTTGGGGACCCACGGGCTTCCTAAAAGCATCGGCCTCCTCTTGGGCATCGTACAAGGACCCACAGGCTTCCTAAAAGCAACCCCGCCTCCTTTTGGGCTTCGTACAAGGACCCTACGGCTTCTTAGAAGTATTCACAGCCTCCTCTTAGGCTTCGTATAATGATCTCTTCCTTCGGGAACGATAGCCTCCTCTTGGGCTTCGTACAAGGACCCGTCGGCTTTTTAAAAGTTTCCAGCCTCCTCTTGGGCTTCGTACAAATTGTCCCGACGACCTCCTAGAGGTATAGGAACAGAACCTAGTCATCCTCATAGGACAGTCCTGTCAAAGAGTCTACTACTATTTCTCAAAGCATAATACAAAAGATAAAACTCTAGACACGGACAGTCTAACTTCCTTGAGTCTCAAAGACATTCTCAATTGACTCCTTCGTTAAATAGGAAGGAAACCTGCAGACTCGGACAGTCTCAATACCCTTTGGATTTCCTGTTTCCTCAAAGAGAAGGAAATATCCCTGATCATCAAATTAAATCCCTGAGTACAGTTTTGCTCATATAAGAACTGATTTTCTCTTTAAAATCAGTATACTGGACCTGTCACTTAACTGAAACAGTTACCATAGCCTCCTCTTGGACTTTGTTCAATGATTCTTCCCAGCGAAGCAAACGTTTAGCCTCCATCTCGGGCTTCGTATGAGATACCAAAATTCTCCCCAGCGGAGTCAAACAACGTTTAGCCTCTCTCTCGGGCTTTGTACGAGACACATAAGAGACTCCCTCGTTGAGTCAATCACCCCTTTTGCCTCCATCTTGGGCTTCGTACGAGATACAAAGACTCTCTTGTTGAGTCAAACTTTTAGCCTCCATCTCGGGCTTCGTACGAGATACAAAGGCTCTCTTGTTGAGCCAATCAAACTTTTAGCCTCCATCTCGGGCTTCGTACGAGATACAAAAAAAAACACTCTCTTGTTGAGTATAAAAGATCCTCTTGTAGGATCAACCCCTTTTAGCCTCTCTCTCGGGCTTTATACGAGACACCAAAAGAGTTCATCGTCAAGTCAAAACCTTCTCGCCTCTCTCTCGGGCTTTGTACGAGATACAAATAGCCTCCTTTTAGGCTTTGTATAAGAAAACCACTGGTTGATCCAATCAACCTTTTAGCATCAAAGTTGTTCCTCGTTCACAGTACACAAACATCAACAACTCCTTTCCCCTTCATCTAATCGCTGTAAGCGGCAAGCCTCTGGATTATTTACATCCATGCCACTGTCCCTCTTTTAGTATGAGAAATTCCTAAGGAAAGATAGCATTGCTCTACACTGAGTTAAAGTCTTCTCCTTCAACTTAAAATCCCCTTTAAAGGAAATTATGGCATTGCTAGGATCCGCGTATCCCGGTTAAAGTAATTCTCCTTTATAACCAGTCACCCAATAGTTGTGACGGAAAAACCCTTCTTTAGAGATGACAAATTCTCTCTAAAGTCGAGACCTTTCAGCTTCATATCTTGGGCTTTGAACAAGATACAAATGGACTTTTCAGCTTCATATCTTGGGCTTTGAACAAGATACAAATCACCTTCAGCTTCACATCTTGGGCTTTGAACAAGATACAAACCACCTTTCGCTTCACGTCTTGGGCTTTGAACAAGACACCAAAACACCCATTTCCTCCCATAGAATAGGAGGAACTACGAACGCTCTGATTTCCCTGTTTCGGTAAACGGGAATACGTAGGCATAAAATCGAAAGAAAAGATCTTAGCGAGCACAATCAACAAAAAACCAAAATCCCATACTCTCACATACCCATCAAAAAGCATCAGTCCTAACATCCTAATCCTAGTTCCCCGCTAGAAAGTCCTAGAAAGAAAGAAACAGTACTGGCGAAAATACAAATAACCAGTACAAAGGCCCCCCCACATTGATAGCATTCGTAACCTAACAGACCGCTGTTTAAACTCAGTATGCAAAGCAGGGTTAATTGGAGACATCTATTTCCCTTCCTTATTCGGCTCACAATAGGATAAAAAATGAATCGACCTGTAGTTTAAGCTCAAACCACAGAGAGCGACCAGCGCTTAAGAACCGCGTCCAAAATCGCTCGCTACACACTGTCCACAATACTTCCTTGTATGGCTCAAGGAGAAAACATGTCCCGAAAATTGTCCTGACATCCAATCAGACATTGTCCTTTTTCTCTTGTATGCACAAAAGCTTGACCAACACAGCTTCAACCATCCAGTCAGGAAAGCTTCACACAATCATTCACACGTTCTGAAGCACAAACACACTGTCTTCCACTAAACTCTAAGTAAACTCCTCTTACTTAGAATTAATAACACACACCAAGACAAGTGTGACACCTCCCATCAACAAAGACCCTCACGGAGTTCTTCCAAAATCTGCAGAGAAAAATAAATTCTTCCATACACAAACAAAATTGTCCTTCAGACTCCTCCTCAGAAGCATGTGCGCACATGATTCAAACAATTAGCTTCACATGGCTAGAACCATACATGTCCTATTAAGAACACACCAAAACGCCATCCAGCAGCCTAATGTCATAGCATGTTATCTGACATTATATCCTCATAAGAGGCAACCAATCTCCACAAGCTTGATCAGCATGCAAGCTTCACAATATATGCACCTTTGCAGCAAAATCCATAGACAAGTACTCCCCCTTATTAACTGCCAAGAACTCCTAAGGGAATTACTCATTCTCCCTTCCAATATCTGCACATCCTGTGGTTGGTACACACATATAACTCCTTTCAAACAGAATCTGCTCCATGGCCATCAACAAGATTCTATACACTCTGCTGGTTTGATGTTCCAACAACTGGTAGAACATCATTCAAGAACAACACCATGAGAACCTTCAATTTAGACCTGTGGATGGTCTTTCAGAGAAGAGAGCAAAAATAAATTGCATCCTTCTGATCAACAAACTTCTTGAAAATGCCTTTATGAGTGGACTAGGGTCAAGCCTCAAGTATCTTTGGCAACTCTAACGAGCTAAATGAAGATATCATCAAGTATCACCACACCATGTGATACACCTTCAGAGTGATGCAGCCTTAACACACATAACCACAAGGAGTTTTCTAACAGATACATATGCAGCGGAACACAAATAAAGAAAACCCCTCTACAACCTTCAGACAAAACTTAATAACCTTTGCACAAACACCACGCTCCAGGTGCAATATGTCAGCATAGGTTGAAAATAAATCACCCCACAAAGCAGCTCACCACCAAAGCTACACGCCTGAAAACTTCAAACAGAGCCAATACATACCCTGTCACAAATAGTCCATCCTCCACTTCAAGGGATCATACAAACAACTATATGAACTGACCAAGTCCATAACTCAGCAAAACTATCTCCCTTTCACATGAACCAGAAAGTATCTTCCCTAGATCTCATCCAGAAACAAACAGGATGCTTGCTCTGATACCAATTGAAATTCTGGTATGACAGATCCCAGATGTCCTACAGGATGTCGAGACATCTGGTCTGTTACAGATAACATGGCAAAGTATAAACAATAACAGTACTAAAAAGCATAAACAACACACATAATTTGTTCACCCAGTTCGGTCTAACAACCTATATCTGGGGGCATACCAAGCCAGGAAGGAAGTCCACTATTAGCAGTATCAATTCATAGACCCTACAGTCAACACACCTGTTGACGATCTACTCACTTAATAACTACCCAATGATCTTTCTACCTAAGTCCTCCCTAGGTAAGAGACTCCATCTCACTTCCAATCATCGCAATGATGTCTAGCAGTCAACACCTCAGCCACTGCATCAACAGCTTGATTTCCAACAACTCTTCAAACACATAAAAATAGAAGACACACTCATATGCTAATACTTAGCCAAGACTCTTGACTAAGAACACCATCTTGAAGTTGCTTAAAAGCTTCCTCCAAGAACAATACATCTCTTACCTACAGGCTTCGAGATAAACATGATGACCATCCCACAAACCGAGTGGTTCATCGACTAACACAGCCCTTATAATTTACATGACGGCTGGATTCTTTTTCTAGGTTACAATGCTTCTATTTATAACCTAAACCCAACTGGATTTGGGCTTCAAATCACAACATATCAGCTGCTACAAATCTGCAAAAGATTCTCCTACAAATTAGGTCTTCAATCAAATCTTCATGCTTTAAATCAGCTGCAGAATTTTCTCCACATAAATAGGAACAAATCTCCAAGTAGTTTCCTAAAAAGTCTCCAAGATCCTTTTTATGAAATCCAATTAAATCTGCACTTTGTTCTTAATAAATCTCCTTGACTTGCGTATAATGATGAGGTATATCCAAAAAGATCTCATCAAATCAAATCAAATCCGTCAGGAGATATACAATAGCAGCATCTGCTGTATCAGACAATGATGTTATGACATCTCCTTTGACATCTTGATTAACCATCACATGACTGCAAAACAGCCACACCTTAAAACAACCATGCACTCATATCAGCTTAGTGCAGCACAACATGTCACACTTGACATCTCCACAACCTGCAACTAATCTAATATGATAGATACTGAACATAACTAGTTAGTGCAGTACAACATGTCAAGACATCCTCCTTGACATTTCACAACCTGCAACTAAACTATTATGGCAGATACACAAAACAGCATGTTAAAACAACTTAAATGACATAAAGCTATCATATAGGTTTTAACAAAATTTAGCCAACACAAATACTGCATAGCTACAGAACTAACAATGATGATTATGGTGGAGGAGATTATGAGATTAATGAAGATGAAGAAGATGACATTATGGGAGGAAATCTAAATTATCGAAGCATTTGTGATTTGTACTAGCCTCTATCATTTTTAGTATTTTATTTTATGGACTTTGTTATTTTAAGTTAAGATTTAAGATTGATAATTTTATGGTTAAGATTTAAGATTTATGGTTTTATATTTAATATGCAAACTTATGCACTATTTAATATATATAATATAAAATATTTTAAGTATTATTTTTTTAGTAAAATCTTACAATTTTATTTACGATCTTATATTTTACGATCTTGTTATCCCCTATCGATCTTATAAAATTAATTGTGTGAGATCTTCCGATCTTAATTACGATTTTATATTTTACGATTTTAATCTGTCCTCTCGATCTTATGTAAGATCTCGATTCTGACAACATTGGTTGTTGTTATTAACATTATGAATTGGTGGAGTGGGAGCATAAGAGTAAAGTCACTAGTGCAGAAATATGAAATTACACCCGTTTTTTATACATTTAACACCTGTTATTGGAGGGTGTGAATTCAACGGGTGAGAAATGTCTGACAAATTTACACCCGTTTTAAAACGGGTGTAAATTTGATGTTATATTACACTCTTTTTTTATAGATATCGGGTGTAAGTGTTTACATAAAGACATTTATAGATGGCATATTACACCCTTTTTTTTTGTTTAAAACGGATGTATATACATTTTAGTTTACACCATATTTTATAGAAAACGGGTGTAAATTTGATGTTATATTACACTCTTTTTTATAGAAATCGGGTGTAAATTTTTGAATATATATATTTATAGATGATATATTACACCCTTTTTTGTTTAAAACAGATGTATACATATTCCACTTTATACCCTATTTTATAGAAAACGGGTGTAAATGTGTAAATAATAGCATTTTAATCAAACGAATTTACACCCAATTTCATAAACATCGGATGTAAAAGGAGCAGTGAATACCTTAGAGGTTTGCAAATTTACACCCTATTTTCTTTAAATAGGGTGTAAAAATGCGGTATATTACACCCGTTTTTCCTATTGATGTTGGCATGTTTACACCCGATTTTACCATTGATGTTGGCATTTTACACCCGATTTTACCATTGATGTTGACATTTTTACACCCGATTTTATCATTAATGTTGGCATTTTTACACCCTGTTTTTTTAAATAGAATGTTTGTTTTAGTTTTATAACTATATTATATTTAATTAAATTTAGAACCTATATTTTAATTTAATCAAATATTTTGTATACTACTAAACATTCAATAAACAAAAAGTACAACCAAAACAATCATCCTAACATCATGTTTACATATAATAAGTTAAACAACTACATGTTTTTCATTAAATACATGCAATACAAAACAACTACATAAACGTTTTGTTCGCTCACCATTGAGTTATCAATACCAATGAAACAAGAAAATACAGCAGGAGACACATAAACGTACAGTAAGGCTTAATATGTTAAATGCGGCACCAGATCTCACTCGATAGTGTCAAGGCCGGCTACAACAGTTCATCTTGATGCCGGTATATGTGTGGTAATGGATTAAAACCGAAGTAATCAAGCCTCACAACCCAGAAACCTAATCTGGTTGGAGAAGGAATCACGTCTTTGTATATTATCCCTTCCCATTGCAAACTGGACAAGTCTTTCAAAATTCAAATCAGAGCCGTCATGAGGAATTGATTCGTATCGACTCGCGTCAAGATACTACATGTTCTTGTGAAGGATTTCGTTTGATCTGTTCGCCAGCAATATTCACGAATGATTCCATAGGAAGGTTCCAAGTAACTCTTGATCCTTTGGTTCAAAAACCTGATTCAAAAGGCTAACAAATTTCCCGGCTTTCTCAGGCACGTCAACTAGATGCAGTGTTGTGATGACCAAGGCTCCTATAAAAGATGTAGAGAAGTAATGTCACCTTCAGAAATTATTCTACTTGCATAGTGCCTGACAAAGAATGAGAAGAATACCTTACTGAAGTAAGGTTGCAGGAGGCATTCCTTCAGTAAACCGTACATACCATAGAAGTAGAACAAGTTCATCAAAACCTACAAAAAAGTGAAAACCCTGTAAACACTCTATGCTATAAGTTTCATATTGTTTTGTTGTATACTAAGTGTGTTTAGAATCACCGCGAGAGAGCTTTTAAAGGGCGATCAACTAAATAGTTGCTGCTTTGAGCTCAACTCACACAATGTTACCGTGGAAACAATGATTTTCAAACACACGATAAATAGTTTGGCACATTACTAGTTTCCTTGATTTAGTTAATGGAATTTCAATTTCAATAGATAACTTATGAAAAAAGCATGGGGACAGAGAGGAAACCTTGTTGTAAATCCATTCAGTCCATGAAGGTCCTTTACAAATTGGTGAATCAAAAATCAATCCAAGCACTCGTTCTTTGTATTTCATCTGCCAAGTGATGGAAAAAATTAACATGATGTTTAACTATATTAGAATGTTGAAACTGATAAAATTATAACTCAGCTCAGAGTTGCTAACTTACAAGAAATAGTGTGAGGACGTAAGCACCGGCTGTTACACCCAAGCACATAACCTCTCTTAGCCTTATTTATGACAGTTTTGTATGGAAGTCAAAATCATAATCCAAATAAGATATCAAAGACGCATTCACGCGCGCGTATATACTAAGAGGTACTATTTACTCAGTTCCCTTAGTTCAATTTATCGAGAAAAGCACAAATAATTTAGCATCAATGAATAGCGAATGATATGTGTACCCGGAAAAATTAAGAACTTCTGCAAGCTGATCAGCTAAGTCATCCACACAAAGCAACGGTTCATCTGAAGAAATCACATCAGCTCCCAACTGCAATATCTCTTAAATAAATGAGAAAATAGTGGATTATACTTTAGGATTGGAGAATGCTCATGAACTTTAATATGTGCGTCATATGTTATCAATTTATGTATGAGTATGCTATCTAACATTTCTTAAATCACTTTAGAAAGAAAAAGAGACATAGAATAGACATATATGTGTAGAAATTAGACACATGTCACATCTTTTTAGAAACCAATTGGATTGATTTACTTGAGTTTATTTACTCTAAAAAAATAGTATTTGTATAATATGTCAGAATTGGTATGTGTCTGTCCGTGTTTCATAGATAATAACACCAGGACGAATCCGGATACTAACCTCATGCCCTGGAGCATCAATATGATAAATGCAGAAGTTATGAAGCATCAAAGAAGCTGCTTCTAGACAAAACAACAGACCCTGGAAACAAGACACATCTGCAAAAAAAAACACTCCATAATTTGATTCACTACTGAGGGATAAGCTCCATTGATGAAGATGTTTCCCCTTAATTGCAACATTCGCGCTATCACAGTTGGCTTAGAACATAATACAAACCAGAATTATATGAATTCACCAGATATAACAGGAATTATAGCTGAATTACTATTGAATGATTCTACTGCTCATAATAATTTAACTTTGGCATCGTGATTATAAAGATATGTCATATGCGTTTCAACTTTCCAAATGTTTGCTACGCTACTAATGCTGCGTTAATTTGCCAAACACTAATCGAATAACTGATATGATGAGCAATTGATGCAATGTGTAAAAATCTTAAACCCTATATCTAAATATGCGTGAGTACAGGTGACTTATCTCTGAATGGCGACATTGATGACATGTTCCAATGATCCTGGAAATGTTTTAATGTGTACGTAACAAATTGAGCTCCTTATATAGAAAAAGTATTATAGGCTTTTCTTTTTGTGGATCTGCATTTAATTTTGTCCAATATCTTAGTATAATCAGTTGGAAATAATATCAGATTAGATTCAAGGTTTAAACAAGTAGCAAATAATGGTAGTCAGAGGGATGAATTTTTGGTTTTAACTAGTTGTCAATTTGATAATGAAGATGATGAAATCCAAAGAACTGTTTCGAATAGAGAAAACTTATCTTTGAGACAGGATGGTACTGGACCTGTTGAAACAACTTGTGGTGGGCAGCTTGAAACTGAGATGGAAGATCAAGAAAACCATCCTACATTATGGTAGGGATTACTCAAGCCAATAGTTCTTCATCGAACCCGGCACATATATCTGTTGGCCAAGAAACTGGTATGAAAAATCACTTGGAAAGACAGGAGATCATGAATCCAAAAATCTCAATTCCACAATGGCCAGATGAACAGTTGGATGAGTTGTTGGCATTTGACTGAGATGATAATCTCTATTTGTCATAGCCAAGTATTAGATGATGCTAAATACTTAGTTTACATATATTTTGATTGTGAACTTTCCACAATCAACTCAACATCTAGCTTCGCTAGATTCTTCATTGCTTCCACCATTTCTATCACATCAAAACAGTAAAAGTTTAATTATTTTTTGAAAAATCGATAACCCAATTCCAATTTCAGTCTCAAATCGGAAAAAAAACTGATAAAATTCAAAAGAGGCATCTTTCATATAAAATCAAACAGTGTAACCCAGAAACTAAATTGAAATTAAAACGTTGTAATTGATATCAGTTGTGACTGTGATATCATATGAATAAGTGACTCACCAAATAGATTAGACTCAATTCACAAATGATAAAGTAACTCACCAATAACATTGGGCTCTTTCCAGCCAGCACATTAGTGTTCAGTCCAAGAGCCTGGTATCTCTAACATAAGAGAATAATTCCATGGCAATTAGAAATTTAATAGAACTAAGAAAAATTAGTGATTATGCTTCACATTATCTGGATCAATACATTTATTCATTATTTTGAGTTCTAGAACAAAGAAGGAAGGAAAATAAACTATATTCCATGCAAGATGGTACTAGGCAGTGAGGGGTCTTCTTATGGACATAGGAAGGCCATGGCCTTCCCAAAACACAATATTCTTAATATGTATATATTATAACATCTTTTAGATGATATATATTCTGTGTGAGCCAACTTTCTACACTGGTTCACCCATTAAACACTACAGAATATATATTAGGCTAAAGCCAAACAAAAGAAAATAGTCATATTGAAAACACTGACATGAACATGATATTGCATTTTCAAGTTCAGCTACAAAAAAGAATTAAGGCTGAGAAGGAAAACCTAGAAGAATAAAGAATGATCGTGATCACATAAAGTTGGAGTCACTAAAGATTGATAGGGGAAGAAAAATACAAAGTACACACAGTTGCACGCAGCATGTCGTCCAAGATATTCATAGCCCAACGCCATTGTCCAGCTTGACCATGCGCATTAATAAGAGCGTTATAAGTCTCAGCATCAGGTTTACACCTAGAATTTGCTTTTGGATGTCTGGCTCAATATCATGAATTGATCTTTGGTCTTTCTGCTTTCTATTGCCTTTATAATGTTGGTTACTTAAATTTTTATTGTTTAGTGCAAAATTATAGTACAGCTCATTGATAAGTGTAAATTGTAACTATTTTCGTATATAAGTTTTATTGCACTTATCGATACTTTTTGTTAATATCGTTCGAGTAAACCCCGTTTTATTTGTAAATACGTTTACTTTAGATTATAGTGTATATATTGCGTATCATGTAAATATCATTGAGTTTAATTGATTTTCTCTCATTTTTGTAGGTATTCAAGCAATGATATTTTGCCATTGTTGTATAGATAATTGAATGAGCTTCCCGGCGTTTCCGACCATGCGTCAATTCGAGTTACGGTTCAGAAGTTGTGGTCGAAATAAGGGTTGGTTTGCTGTCAAGCTCGCTTTGCGAACTTTCCAGCGAATGTTCGCTTTGCGACCTTCCAAGCGAATCTCCCAGAATTATGGCAGTAGAAAAAGGGACCAAAGTTAGCATTGCGAACTTTCTAGCGAATATTCGCTTTGCTAATAAAAGTTCACATTGCGAACTTCTGCAGAAACGCAGAGGCGGTTTAACTATTCTGAGGCACATAAGTGCCAATTTTTGGAGTTCGTACTGCGAACTTGACGGATTTTGTAAATAATATATAAGTCATTTCATTCATTTTTTAGGTCATGGTTTTGGGGATTTTTGCTCCCAACTCCATCAAATTCATTTTTCAGTAGATTAGCTTAGAAAATAACATTGAAGTTTGCACACGGATGATCCGGGGTGGATTTCTCATCGACCGGCGTTGACAAACCGCGAGATGTTTGGTTTATTTCTTTTCTTCTTTATGTATTTCTTCTTTGTTGGGTTATTGTATATGTATTTACTTTGAACTCATGTATATTTGTCGCCCATGGCGTTGTATAAAATCTGCTTTACAAATCTTTATCGGTGATTGTCCTTGATTTTTGCTTTATGCTCGGGGTTTGGGTTGTGTTAGAGATAAACATCACAAACTTTGATTAGGGATGATTATCTGTTAGTTTCTGGATGCTAGAGATAGATTTAGAGCTAATAATCTTTATGGGTATCGAAGCTTAATGCCTCTGTATCTTGAGTCGAGTGCGAGAGTGTCGACGAGGGTAACACGGTTGTTCTCTCAGCTCAGTGTGTCAGAGATGGACACTGTTGTGAGCGATGCTGGATGATATTGAGGAGTATTGTAGGTTAAGTATAACTGGTCGGTAAGTTTAAGTTTGTGACGAGTCGATTATATGCATGTTGGACAAGTTTCTTCTCTCTGAAGAATGAATTCTTTTTATATTAATATTTACTTTTCTGATTTTACTTTAACCAATTTAATCCAAACTCGTAAACGCGAGACTTGTCGAATGACAATTTAATATCACCGATCTCTGTGGACACGATAAATTCCCAAAAAAGTACTTCCAAATCTTTTTGTTGCTTGCCGCTTTACCGCCTCAACAAAATGGCGTCGTTGCCAATGATTGGTGTTTTTATTGAATCGCATTGCGATAGTTTCGATGTTTTGGAGCTTTGTACATAACTGTTTATATTGTGTATATGCTTGTATAGATACTTGTTTTGCTTTTATTTTCCATTATGTTTGTTCAAGTGTTGTATACATTTTGTTCCCGTAACATTTGTTCAAGTGTTTGGTTAGGACACATGCTTTTGGCTTGCGCGGTGAGGCATCACCATGGCATGAAGGAAGGAAGTTACTAGCTAAGCATTGTAAAGGCGTCGAGCTTACGATGTAAAACAAGCATGTTTTATCGTTTTTGTTTCGTTATTACTTTTTCATTCAAGCTTAGGTAGTGTGGTGAGCATTCATTAAACAAGTTGTACTCGGATTGTTCGTAAAATTCTCAAATATTCACTTTACAACTTGTTTTATCCATTTTCACCCGGTCTTTTAGTATGTTTACATTAACAATTTTTGTGTTTGTCTAAAATCTTGTTTTGAGTAGCTTGAAGGAATTTAAGGTGATGTTCCAAGTTTGATCGTTTCAACTTGCGGATGTATGGTAATGATATAGTTAAGTTTTGTACACGTCCAAGGTATGTGTTTATCGCTTTCTAGACTTTAGCATCTTCATGATACTTAGGCGTTTTACAATCTTCCATGCCATTCATTCTTTTGTATACTTGTTCTTGTTGTGAATCACTTTAGTTCCCACACTTTTTGTGAGGTAGCTTTCCATTGTGCATATATGCGCGGAGTACTGACATTCTTGTTCTAAATGGATTGTATTATGCTTAATCTGTTGTTTGTGTTGATTATGTGAAAGCATGAAAAGGATCAAGGCATTTTGTTTCATTTTGAGCACAACCACCTTGCCCAAATAGTCAATTTACCCTGTGAGTGTGTGATCATTCGTAACCCCTTTATGCCTTTCTATCATTATCCATGTTGTTTGAACATAATGCTTGTCTATGAGTATTGAATTCACTTTTTGTATGGATTTTGATTGATTGTTTTTTCTTGAATCCTCAACTTTGTGTTGTTGTATGAATTTTTACCTTGGCTTAGAAAGTATAGAGTATCCACATGATGATGTGGTTGAATTTAAGTTGGGGAGAGAATGATTGTTTACTCATTGGTTGGTTTTATGAGGTTGAAAAAGAAAAGAAAAAAGAGAAAAATATGAAGAAGAAAAAAAGAAAAGAAAAATGTGAAAAAGAAAGAAAAAGAAAATCCTTGAGAAAGGAAACAAAAAAAGTTCAAATAATTGTGCTAAATAAGTATTATGTTTTGTGTAACACTTGGGATTTTGGAAGAAGTTTATTGGAAATTTGTGTTTGAGTCTTTGTGAGTTGATCACTCCCTTAGGTTTAGCCAAGTTTTTGTTTCAATTACCTTTAGAAATTTCCCCTTGTTTGTTTACCCGACCACACTACAGCCTTGAAAGCCCTTTTGATTCTTGCTTTTATGTTTTCAATATGATTGTTGGATGATTGCATAATTTAGTCTTTTGTTTGCAAGATTGTTGTGTGAGTGAAAAGTACCTCATTTTGTGTTTTTCATCTACCGATGATTGGTTTTGCTAGGTGTGATTCACGTTTGAACTTGTGTTGTTTTTAGAATGTTTGGCATGATTTTTGTATTTTGCATTTGTTTCGTGACTATGTTATCGTCGTACTTTAGTGGTAAGTATTTACTTTCTGTGTACCGTTTTTCATTTGAACCATTCATTTGTCCGTTTTTCAAAACCTGTTGATTCGTGATTCTTCGGTTGTTACTCTGTTTCTTTAAGTTTGTTTTATTCTTGTTTAAGGACAAACAAGTTTAAGTTGGGGAGATTTTGATAAGTGAAAATAGTAACTATTTTTGTATATAAGTTTTATTGCACTTATCGATACTTTTTGTTAATATCGTTCGAATAAACCTCGTTTTGTTTGTAAATACGTTTACTTTAGATTATAGTGTATATATTGCGTATCATGTAAATATCATTGAGTTTAATTGATTTTCTCTCATTTTTGTATGTATTCAAGCAATGATATTTTGTCATTGTTGTATAGTGCATTGAATAAGCTTTCCAGCAATTCCGACCGTGCGTCAATCCGAGTCACGGTTCAGAAGTTGTGGTCAAAATAAGGGTTGGTTTGCTGTCAAATTCGCTTTGCGAACTTCCCAGCGAATGTCCCAGAATTATGGCAGTAGAAAAGGGGCCAAAGTTAGCATTGCGAACTTTCTAGCGAATATTCGCTTTGCAAATAAAAGTTCGCATTGCGAACTTCTGCAGAAACGAAGAGGCGGTTTATTTATTCTGAGGCACTTAAGTGCCAATTTTTTGAGTTCGCTTTGCGAATAAAATTTCGCACTGCGAACTTGACGGATTTTGTAAATAATATATAAGTCATTTCATTTATTTTTTTAGGTTATGGTTTTTTGGATTTTTGCTCCCAACTCTATCAAATTCATTTTTCAGTAGATTAGCTTAGAAAACAACATTGTAGTTTGCACACGGAAGATCCGGGGTGGATTTCTCATCGACCAGAGTTGACAAACCGCGAGATGTTTGGTTTAATTTTTTTCTTCTGTGTGTATTTCTTCTTTGTTGGGTTGTTGTATATATATTTACTTTGAACTCATGTATATTTTTCGCCCATGGCGTTGTATAAAATCTGCTTTACAAATCTTTATCGGTGATTGTCCTTGATTTTTGTTTTATGCTCGGGGTTTGGGTTGTGTTAGAGATAAACATTGCAAACTTTCATTAGGGATGATTATCTGTTAGTTTCTGGATGTTAGAGATAGAATTAGAGCTAACAATCTTTATGGGTGTCGAAGCTTAATGCCTCTGTATCTTGATTCGAGTGCGAGAGTGTCGACGAGGGTAACACGGTTGTTCTCTCAGCTCTATGTGTCAGCGATGGACACTATTGTGAGCGATGCTGGGTGATATTTAGGAGTATTGTAGGTTGAGTATAACTGGTCGGTAAGTTTAAGTTTGTGACGAGTCAATTATATGCATGTCGGATAAGTTTCTTCTCTCTGAAGAATGAATTCCTTTTGTATTAATATTTTCCTTTCTGATTTTACTTTAACCAATTTAATCCAAACTCGTAAACGCGAGATTTGTCGAACGACAATTCAATATCACCGATCTCTGTGGACACGATAAATTCCTAGAAAAATACTTCCAAATCTTTTTGTTGCTTGCCGCTTTACAGCCTCAACAAAATGGCACCGTTGCCGGGGATTGGTGTTTTTATTGAATCGCATTGCGATAGTTTCGATGTTTTGGAGCTTTGAACATAACTGTTTATATAGTATATATGCTTGTATAAATACTTGTTTTGCTTTTTTTTCCATTATGTTTGTTCAAGTGTTGTATACATTTTGTTCCCGTAACGTTTGTTCAAGTGTTTGGTTAGGACACTTGCTTTTGGTTTGCGTGGTGAGGCATCACCATGGCATGAAGGAAGGAAGTTACTAGCTAAGCACTGTAAAGACGTCGAGCTTACGACGTAAAACAAGCATGTTTTATCGTTTTTGTTTCGTTATTACTTTTTCATTCTAGCTTAGGTAGTGTGGTGAGCATTCATTAAACAAGTTGTACTCGGATTGTTCGTAAAATTCTCAAATCTTCACTTTACAACTTGTTTTATCCATTTTCACCCGGTCTTTTAGTATGTTTACATTAATAATTTTTGTGTTTGTCTAAAAGCCTATTTTGAGTAGCTTGAGGGAATTTAAGGTGATTTTCCAAGTTTGATCGTTTCAACTTGCGGATGTATGGTAATGATATTGTTAAGTTTTGTACATGTCTAAGGTATGTGTTTACCACTTTCTAGACTTTAGCATGTTCATGATACTTATGCATTTTACAAACTTCCATGCCATTCATTCTTTTGTATACTTGTTCTTGTTGTGAATCACTTTAGTTCCCACCCTTTTTGGGAGGTAGCTTTCCATTGTTCATATATGAAATTCTGGTACAGATGTGTGATGTCTTTGTGCAATGTCACAACATCGCAATCTGCTGAACAAGGCAATAAAAGAAACAGTAAACAACACACTGAATTGTTCACCCAGTTCTGTTCAACAACCTACATCTGGGGGCATACCAAGCCAGGAAGGAAGTCCACTATTAGTAGTATCAAATTACAGACTCAACAGACCAGTTGACAATCTACCTAATTTAATCACTACCCAATGACCCTTCTACCTAAGTCCTCCCTAGGTAAGAGACTTCATCTCACTTCCTATCATCACAATGATGTCTAGCAGTCAACTACACCGTCACTGCATCAACAGCTTGATTACCAACAACTGTACAACCATAGAAGACACCCTTCCATGACACCCTTTGGAGTTGCTTCAAAGCTTCCTCCAAGAACAATACCAACCTCATTACCTACAGGTTTCTGAGTTAAACACAGTGACTATCTCACAACCTGAGTGGTTTACTTAGACAAAGCCCTAATGATCTACATCTTGGACCCGTACCTCTTCTAGGTTACAAGCATTCTATTTATAACATTATCCCAACTGGATTTGGGCCTTCAAATCATATCATATCTTCTCTAACAAATCTGCAACAGATCCTGCTTCTAAATAGATCTTCAATCATATCTTCAATTAACTCTGAATATTCTCCATATCTTTATGCTTTAAATTCGCAACAAACTGATCTTCATAACTAATTGCAACAGAATCTATCTCTCCCTTGATCTTCGCCTGCATTCTCTAATTCTCTTTAGCATAATATCTCATTCACACCAGAAACACGTGCAGCCCTAAACACATTACAGTCTGATGTTTTAATGTTCTGGTATAGTGATGTTAAGACATCGCATGTGACATCACTCTTCAGCACTTTAACTCTTCAACAATAAACCAGAATGTTAGCCAAAACATAGCAATACTGTTAGAAGGTCATGTTGTAACATCAACCATAACAATACATTGTTTTAACAAAATTTCAGCCAATTACAAGAACTTACAATCTCCCCCTTTGGCTAATTTTGGCTAAAACATATATATATATATATATATATATATAAACATTACAACTCAGATTGCAGCAGTAATTACTACCCTACACTACTGTTAGATGTCATCTGATCTTAACAATAAACTCCAGTATCTATTGTGTACTGCATCCATGGAGGATCATCTTTTTGGCTAATTTTGACTGATGTTAGGACATCACATCACCATGTAATCACCATGTAGCACCAAGCCCAGGCAGCACATCAGGTGCACATGAGGAAGAAGATATCCAACACTCCCCCTCAAATACAACACATTTCTTTTTCCTTCCAGGTCAGACCCAGACCAATTGTAGAAGACTCTTCCAGAAAAGAAATGTTTGTCTATTCAACAAAGACCAATGGTGGCATAAGATGATTCTGCACACCTTCATTGGTCAGACACTGGGTTTAGTCCATGGCATAAAAGGAAACTTAAGAAGTGCCATTCTGCTAACCCAAGTAACTCAGAACAAAAGTCACAACTGTGTTCATAACTCAGGACACAAGTCACAAAGACTCAATACCAACTCAAGGATGTACCATCTTATTCTATTGCATTAGAAACTGCAGACTCCAGGCATAACATCTGCACAAACCACTTAGCCATATCCTTTCCTTTCTCCCCCTTTTTAGCCACAAATTGGCAAAGAAACCCCTCACAGAACCAGACCCAGGAAGTGCTCACCCACACACGAATAAACGCCATATGACTTATGAGACAAGAACACTCACTGGCTAAAGGAGAACAGAATGACCCCTATAAATAGCTGACCAGTAACTTAGAAATTAACGAGCCTTGAATATGTCAATGTTCTTGGTCAAACAAACGCTATTTTAGGTATCAAAAACTACATTCAAATTCAATGCCTACCTTCCAAAAACTACCTTGACTGCCTTAAATCTTTCACAACTAATCTTACCATAAATTAGGCCAATAACGCTCCATGCATAGTCGAAGCCACGTGTTTCACTTTATCCTAACACCACCGTCCAAAATACTTCCCTGTTTGGCTCAAGAAAAACATGTCCTATATCATGTTCTGACATCTCATCAGACATTGCCTGCTGGTTTATTAACCCAAGACTCTACAAACACATCTTCTTATCTAATGGGTATTGATACGACTTCTCACAACTTCTTCTAGATTCCTTCAAACCATCAGCCATGTACACCACTTTGCTTTTCAGACCTCTCCTGCATAGGTACTATCTTCACACAGCTATGATAGGTCCCATCATCACACTGCACAAGCTTGACCAGCACACATGCTGCAATAGGCTATAGTTAACAGCCTTACATACAATGCCTTTTATGATATCCCACCAATAATGCCACATTCCTCATGGGGATTTTAGATATAAGGTCTGCCAGGTTCAATAAAACAAAGGCCCATTAGATTGGAAATTTCTCACACAAGATAAACACCCTTCTGTCCTTACATTCACCAGCTCCTAATGAAGTCTTCATCATGAAAGTAGCCATGTATTTCCTAAACTACTTACCATCAAGATTAGAATCTGCCCATTCTAATCCACACTATGTCAGAACTGCCACTTCAGACGATAATTCTGCTTCTTCAAACTCCATAAGTATGGTACATACCCAACCATAATGTTGTAACAACATGTAGGACATCAGCACGAGCCAAAAGACCATCCCACTTAATCAGCACCAGTAGTTAAACCATCAGACAACTAGACAAGACCTAGCCTCATCCTACTAGGACCACTTCCACCCAGGCACCAAGCACGAAGTTTTGGTAACCAATATGTCAAGAAAAACAGGTTCCCAAGAAAACAGATTCCCACACCAAAGACTACTCTGACTGGTTAGGCAATACAAACAATGCCATATTATCCATTATAAGTACCAAACCTCCTCGCTCCTATCAGCACACCAAGGAAGGAATCATGAGTCAGTCTAACAAGAATGCAGCAAAGAGACACATGCAGGAGGACAAGAAGCCAGATCCTCGGAAGTTGAAGGACACAACACTGTCCAAAGCTGGTGCATCTTCAGGAGCAACAAGAACATGCAAGACATTAGAAACAAGGATGAAGACTATCAAGAAAAACCAAGTGCAGATTCAAGTAACTGATGATGAACGGGATGAAGATTGGAAGACATTTCTTAATTCAGGGGGTTGGGATAATCTTTAGACTCTTTGCTTGTTGTTTTTACTTATCTTGTAAGCTTCCAAAAAGCAATAAACTTTTGTTTTAATTCTGTTCCAACTATACTAAACAAAAGCAATAAGGAACACAAATGCACAATACACTAACTTCTCATGTATGCAACCTCCCAATAAGTGCCATCACCAAAAAAAACTGCAGACAGACTCGTCACACGTCCAGCTGCACAAACTTTTAATAATCTCCCCCTATCAAGGGTAACATGTGCTTCTTGTATCTTTATGTTTTCAAGAGCTCACTCCTCACAAGATTCAACCAATCTTCACAATCTTGATCATCATGCAAGCTTCACAATAAATGCACCTTTACAGCATAATCCATAGACAAGTACTCCCCCTGTCATGGTTAACTACAGCTCTGGATGAAGATGAACATTTGAGCACACTTGCTGAGTACATGCATTTTGGCACCATTGTCCCTTTCTCCAAAAGCATTCATTCCTTACCATGCTCTTTATCTTCAGACCTCCAATCAATACCTGAACTACATTTTCCATCCAAGGTAGACCTTCTACTTCATCATCCTCCCGTATGACTATGTAGACGCTCCTTAGGTATAATGTAGATACCACACTTCTGAACCAGAGCATGATCATCCTTCACCAAGGATATCCAACCAGATAATGTCCCAACACACGTTAGAACATCTGCCACTCATCAAGACATTATCTCCATGATTCTTGATATGCTGGACCATGCTGTAACCCTCAAGATGTGATGACTCCATATCTTACAGCCTCAGCCACTGTCTGACTTAGATATGTTGGATGTCATCAACATTCCAGAATCTATCTGCCTCTCACCCCACACAATATGGATAATACTCAATCAACTCCACCAGTTGATTCAACTCCAGGATGCTTACCCCTTGAAAATACTTTCAATACAGTCACATAAAGTAAATTCTCAAACCTTCTGCAGTCCTGCACTTTAACCTCAGACAGATACACAGTCTCCCGTCAATGTATATTGTCATCAGTTGAATGCACAACACTAACCAAAGAAGACACATATTCAACTATTGTCATGCAAGATACAACATTTTATCTGGTCTGACATCCTTTTCCTGCAGACTTGAGGCACTGGTTGATCCTTCGTTCGCTAATCCTCACCACTGACCACTTTAGATTAGGTAAGTGGCTTGACCTGATACTTCACGTGAGCATAACAAACTTCCTTTGGCTAAGAAGGCAAAGACTGAAATAATGTTTCAACATCACCAATCACACTAAACATGAACCAGCATCCTCTAATATTTCAAGAATCTTCAAACTTTTGACGCCATCCTCATTAAGGTACCACAACTATGCTTAAGAGATAACTTATCAAGATCTTCACTCCCGCATGAAAACTTTGACAGTGAAACTCATTTTCTTTGGCTCTACCTTCTTCTTTCATCAACAAAAAGGATGAAGGAGTCACAGTACTGAACAGATGGTCTTCTTCTTCTGATCCTTCCAGCCACAAGGCTAATGCAGGCACCAACTCCAATTGACCAAAAGCTGCTTGACATATTAAGCTCAGCTTCTTTCTTGATGAATCTTCACACAGCCTAGATGCCTTCTCTTCCAAGTCAGGAGTAGGTTCCAAACAGATGTGATCAACACATTTATTTAGCCCCCAAGCATCTGTTATGTCACAATCAGCATAAGATCTCTTCACACCAAAAGATCCTTTAACACAAACCAGAGATTGATCATGTAAGGTTTTCTTCAGACCTCTTTTCAACATGCTTATATAAGAGTTCCTTTATGAGTGGACTTGGGATGAACAAGCTAGTTGAAGATGTCCTCACAAATCACCACATCTTCAGAGGAGAGCAGAATGTTGCAGTCTTAACTCAAAACCACCAGGAATTTTCCATCAGATATATATATGCAGTGGAACATACACCAGAAAACTCCTCTACTACCTTCAGGCAGAACATAATAACCCTTGCCCAACACTCCAAGTGCACTAGGTCATCATAGGTTTAAAAATAAGTCAAACCACACAACAACAGGCCTGATAACTTCATTCTTCACTCCAAGGGATCATACTAACTGTCTTCCTTGCTCATGAACCAGAAAGTATCTTCCCTAGATCTCATCCAGAACAGACAGGATACCTGCTCTGATACCAATTGAAATTCTGGTACAGATGTGTGATGTCTTTGTGCAATGTCACAACATCACAATCTGGTGAACAAGGCAATAAAAGAAACAGTAAACAACACACTGAATTATTCACCCAGTTCGGTTCAACAACCTACATCTGGGGGCATACCAAGTCAGGAAGGAAGTCCACTATTAGTAGTATCAAATTACAGACTCAACAGACCAGTTGACAATCTACCTAATTTAATCACTACCCAATGACCCTTCTACCTAAGTCCTCCCTAGGTAAGAGACTCAATCTCACTTCCTATCATCACAATGATGTATAGCAGTCAACTACACTGTCACTGCATCAAGAGCTTGATTACCAATAATTGTACAACCATAGAAGACGCCCTTCCATGACACCCTTTGGAGTTGCTTCAAAGCTTCCTCCAAGAACAATACCAACCTCATTACCTACAGGTTTCTGAGTTAAACACAGTGACCATCTCACAACCCGAGTGGTTCACTTAGACAAAGCCCTAATGATCTACATCTTGGACCCGTACCTCTTCTAGGTTACAAGCATTCTATTTATAACATTATCCCAACTGGATTTGGGCCTTCAAATCATATCATATCTTCTCTAACAAATCTGCAACAAATCCTGCTTCTAAATAGATCTTCAATCATATCTTCAATTAACTCTGAATATTCTCCATATCTTTATGCTTTAAACTCGCAACAAACTAATCTTCATAACTAATTGCAACAAAATCTATCTCTCCCTTGATCTTCGCCTGCATTCTCTGATTCTCTTTAGCAGAATATCTCATTCACACCAAAAACACGTGCAGCCCAAAACACATTACAGTCTGATGTTTTAATGTTCTGGTATAGTGATGTTAAGACATCGCATGTGACATCACTCTTCAGCACTTTAACTCTTCAAAAATTAACCAGAATGTTAGCCAAAACATAGCAATACTGTTAGAAGCTCATGTTGTAACATCAACCATGAAAATACATTGTTTTAACAAAATTTCAGCCAATTACAAGAACTTACAATATATGCGCGGAGTACCAACATTTTTGTTCTAACTGGATTTTATTATGCTTAATCTCTTGTTTGTGTTGATTATGTGAAAGCATGAAAAGGATCAAGGCATTTTGTTTCATTTTGAGCACAACCACCTTGGCCAAATAGTCAATTTACCATGTGAGTGTGTGATCATTCGTAACTCCTTTGTGCCTTTCTATCATTATCCATGTTGTTTGAACTTAATGTTTGTCTATGAGTATTGAATCCACTTTTTGTATGGATTTTGATTGATTGTTTTTTCTTGAACCCTCAACTTTGTGTTGTTGTATGAATTTTTACCTTGCCTTAGAAAGTAGGGAGTATTCACATGATGATGTGCTTGAATTCAAGTTGGGGAGAGAATGATTGTTTAATCATTGGTTGGTTTCTATGAGGTTGAAAAAGAAAAGAAAAAAGAGAAAAATATGAAAGAAAAAAAAAGAAAAGAAAAATGTGAAAATGAAAGAAAAAGAAAATCCTTGAGAAAGGAAACAAAAAGAGTTCAAATAATTGTGCTAAATAAGTATTATGTTTTGTGTAACACTTGGGATTTTGGAAGAAATTGATTGAAATTTTGTGTTTGAGTCTTTGTGAGTTGATCACTCCCTTAGGTTTAGGCAAGTTTTTGTTTCAATTACCTTTAGAAATTGCCCCTTGTTTGTTTACCCGACCACACTGTAGCCTTGAAAGCCCTTTTGATTCTTGCTTTTATGTTTTCAATAACATTGTTGAATGATTGCACAATTTAGTCTTTTGTTTGCAAGATTGCTGTGTGAGTGAAAAGTACCTCATTTTGTGTTTTTCATCTACCGATGATTGGTTTTGCTAGGTGTGATTCACGTTTGGACTTGTGTTGTTTTAGAATGCTTGGCATGATTTTTGTATTTTGCATTTGTTTCGTGACTATGTTATCGTCGTAGTTTAGTGGTAAGTATTTACTTTATGTGTACCGTTTTTCATTTGAACCATTCATTTGTCCGTTTTTCAAAACCTGTTGATTCGTGATTCTTTGGTTGTTACTCTGTTTCTTTAAGTTTGTTTGATTCTTGTTTAAGGACAAACAAGTTTAAGTTGGGGAGATTTTGATAAGTGAAAATTGTAACTATTTTTGTATATAAGTTTTGTTGCACTTATCGGTACTTTTTGTTAATATCGTTCGAATAAACCTCGTTTTGTTTGTAAATACGTTTACTTTAGATTATAGTGTATATATTGCGTATCATGTAAATATCATTGAGATTAATGGATTTTCTCTCATTTTTGTAGGTATTCAAGC
The DNA here is from genome assembly GCA_022829125.1 of Lathyrus tuberosus. NCBI lineage: Eukaryota > Viridiplantae > Streptophyta > Magnoliopsida > Fabales > Fabaceae > Lathyrus > Lathyrus tuberosus. Next base: position 16,954,653 of record JALAZF010000031.1, read on the forward strand.
AATGATATTTTGCCATTGTTGTATAGTGCATTAAATAAGCTTTCCAGCGCTTCCGACCGTGCGTCAATCCGAGTTACGGTTCAAAATTTGTGGTCAAAATAAGGGCAGGTTTGCTGTCAAGTTCGCTTTGCAAACTTTCCAGCGAATGTTCGCTTTGCGAACTTCCCAACGAATGTCCCAGAATTATGGTAGTAGAAAAAGGGACCAAAGTTAGCATTGAGAACTTTCTAGCGAATATTCGCTTTGCAAATAAAAGTTCGCATTGTGAACTTCTGCAGAAACGTAAAGGCGGTTTATTTATTCTGAGGCACTTAAGTGCCAAGTTTTGGAGTTCGCTTTGCGAATAAAAGTTTGCACTGCGAACTTGGCGGATTTTGTAAATAATATATAAGTCATTTCATTCATTTTTTAGGTTATGGTTTTTGGGATTTTTGCTCCCAACTCCATCAAATTCATTTTTCAGTAGATTAGCTTAGAAAACAACATTGTAGTTTGCACACGGAAGATCCGACGTGGATTTCTCATCGATCAGCGTTGACAAACTGCGAGATGTTTGGTTTATTTTTTTTCTTCTATGTGTATTTATTCTTTGTTGGGTTGTTGTATATATATTTACTTTGAACTCATGTATATTTGTCGCCCATGGCGTTGTATAAAATCTGCTTTACAAATCTTTATCGGTGATTGTCCTTGATTTTTGCTTTATGCTCGGGGTTTGGGTTGTGTTAGAGATAAACATCGCAAACTTTGATTAGGGATGATTATCGGTTAGTTTCTGGATGCTAGAGATAGAATTAGAGCTAACAATCTTTATGAGTGTCGAAGCTTAATGCCTCTGTATCTTGATTCGAGTGCAAGAATGTCGACGAGGGTAACACGGTTGTTCTCTCAGCTCAGTGTGTCAGAGATGGACACTGTTGTGAGCGATGCTGGTTGATATTGAGGAGTATTGTAGGTTGAGTATAACTGGTCGGTAAGTTTAAGTTTGTGACTAGTCGATTATATGCATGCCGGATAAGTTTCTTCTCTCTGAAGAATGAATTCCTTTTGTATTAATATTTACCTTTCTGATTTTACTTTAACCAATTTAATCCAAACTAGTAAATGCGAGACTTGTCGAATGACAATTCAATATCACCGATCTTCTTGGACACGATAAATTCCCAGAAAAATACTTCCAAATCTTTTTGTTTCTTACCGCTTTACAGCCTCAACAAAATGGCGCCGTTGCTGGGGATTGGTGTTTTTATTGAATCGCATTATGATAGTTTCGATGTTTTGGAGCTTTGTACATAACTGTTTATATTGTATATATGCTTGTATAGATACTTGTTTTGCTTTTATTTTCCATTATGTTTGTTCAAGTGTTGTATACATTTTGTTCCCGTAACATTTGTTCAAGTGTTTGGTTAGGACACTTGCTTTTGGTTTGCGCGGTGAGGCATCACCATGGCATGAAGGAAGGAAGTTACTAGCTAAGCACTGTAAAGGCGTCGAGCTTACGACGTAAAACAAGCATGTTTTATCGTTTTTGTTTCGTTATTACTTTTTCATTCTAGCTTAGGTAGTGTGGTGACCATTCATTAAACATGTTGTACTCGAATTGTTCGTAAAATTCTCAAATCTTCACTTTACAACTTGTTTTATCCATTTTCACTCGTTCTTTTAGTATGTTTACATTAATAATTTTTGTGTTTGTCTAAAAGCTTGTTTTGAGTAGCTTGAGGGAATTTAAGGTGATGTTCCAAGTTTGATCGTTTCACTTGCAGATGTATGGTAATGATATTGTTAAGTTTTGTACACGTCCAAGGTATGTGTTTATCGCTTTCTAGACTTTAGCATATTCATGATACTTAGGCATTTTACAAACTTCCATGCCATTCATTCTTTTGTATACTTGTTCTTGTTATGAATCACTTTAGTTCCCACCCTTTTTGGGAGGTAGCTTTCCATTGTTCATATATGCGCGGAGTACCAACATTCTTGTTCTAACTGGATTTTATTATGCTTAATCTGTTGTTTGTGTTGATTATGTGAAAGCATGAAAAGGATCAAGGAATTTTGTTTCATTTTGAGCACAACCACCTTGGCCAAATAGTCAATTTACCCTGTGAGTGTGTGATCATTCGTAACCCCTTTGTGTCTTTCTATCATTATCCATGTTGTTAATGTTTGTCTATGAGTATTGAATCCACTTTTTGTATGGATTTTGATTGATTGTTTTTTCTTGAACCCTCAACTTTGTGTTGTTGTATGAATTTTTACCTTGCCTTAGAAAGTAGGGAGTATTCACATGATGATGTGCTTGAATTCAAGTTGGGGAGAGAATGATTGTTTAATCATTGGTTGGTTTCTATGAGGTTGAAAAAGAAAAGAAAAAAGAGAAAAATATGAAGAAAAAAAAATGAAAAAGAAAGAAAAAGAAAATCCTTGAGAAAGGAAACAAAAAGAGTTCAAATAATTGTGCTAAATAAGTATTATGTTTTGTGTAACACTTGGGATTTTGGAAGAAATTGATTGAAATTTTGTGTTTGAGTCTTTGTGAGTTGATCACTCCCTTAGGTTTAGCCAAGTTTTTGTTTCAATTACCTTTAGAAATTTCCCCTTGTTTGTTTACCCGACCACACTGTAGCCTTGAAAGCCCTTTTGATTCTTGCTTTTATGTTTTCAATAACATTGTTGAATGATTGCACAATTTAGTCTTTTGTTTGCAAGATTGTTGTGTGAGTGAAAAGTACCTCATTTTGTGTTTTTCATCTACCGATGATTGGTTTTGCTAGGTGTGATTCACGTTTGGACTTGTGTTGTTTTAGAATGCTTGGCGTTATTTTTGTATTTTGCATTTGTTTCGTGACTATGTCATCGTCGTAGTTTAGTGGTAAGTATTTACTTTATGTGTACCGTTTTTCATTTGAACCATTCATTTGTCCGTTTTTCAAAACCTGTTGATTCGTGATTCTTTGGTTGTTACTCTGTTTCTTTAAGTTTGTTTGATTCTTATTTAAGGACAAACAAGTTTAAGTTGGGGAGATTTTGATAAGTGAAAATTGTAACTATTTTTGTATATAAGTTTTGTTGCACTTATCGGTACTTTTTGTTAATATCGTTCGAATAATCCTCGTTTTGTTTGTAAATACGTTTACTTTAGATTATAGTGTATATATTGCGTATCATGTAAATATCATTGAGATTAATGGATTTTCTCTCATTTTTGTAGGTATTCAAGCAATGATATTTTGCCATTGTTGTATAGTGCATTAAATAAGCTTTCCATCGCTTCCGACCGTGCGTCAATCCGAGTTACGGTTCAAAATTTATGGTCAAAATAAGGGCAGGTTTGCTGTCAAGTTCGCTTTGCAAACTTTCCAGCGAATGTTCGCTTTGCGAACTTCCCAACGAATGTCCCAGAATTATGGTAGTAGAAAAAGGGACCAAAGTTAGCATTGAGAACTTTCTAGCGAATATTCGCTTTGCAAATAAAAGTTCGCATTGTGAACTTCTGCAGAAACGTAAAGGCGGTTTATTTATTCTGAGGCACTTAAGTGCCAAGTTTTGGAGTTCGCTTTGCGAATAAAAGTTTGCACTGCGAACTTGGCGGATTTTGTAAATAATATATAAGTCATTTCATTCATTTTTTAGGTTATGGTTTTTGGGATTTTTGCTCCCAACTCCATCAAATTCACTTTTCAGTAGATTAGCTTAGAAAACAACATTGTAGTTTGCACACGGAAGATCCGACGTGGATTTCTCATCGATCAGCGTTGACAAACTGCGAGATGTTTGGTTTTTTTTTTTCTTCTATGTGTATTTATTCTTTGTTGGGTTGTTGTATATATATTTACTTTGAACTCATGTATATTTGTCGCCCATGGCGTTGTATAAAATCTGCTTTACAAATCTTTATCGGTGATTGTCCTTGATTTTTGCTTTATGCACGGGGTTTGGGTTTTGTTAGAGATAAACATCGCAAACTTTGATTAGGGATGATTATCGGTTAGTTTCTGGATGCTAGAGATAGAATTAGAGCTAACAATCTTTATGAGTGTCGAAGCTTAATGCCTCTGTATCTTGATTCGAGTGAAAGAATGTCGACGAGGGTAACACGGTTGTTCTCTCAGCTCAGTGTGTCAGAGATGGACACTGTTGTGAGCGATGCTGGTTGATATTGAGGAGTATTGTAGGTTGAGTATAACTGGTCGGTAAGTTTAAGTTTGTGACTAGTCGATTATATGCATGCCGGATAAGTTTCTTCTCTCTGAAGAATGAATTCCTTTTGTATTAATATTTACCTTTCTGATTTTACTTTAACCAATTTAATCCAAACTAGTAAATGCGAGACTTGTCGAACGACAATTCAATATCACCGATCTTCTTGGACACGATAAATTCCCAGAAAAATACTTCCAAATCTTTTTGTTGCTTGCCGCTTTACAGCCTCAACAAAATGGCGCCGTTGCTGGGGATTGGTGTTTTTATTGAATCACATTATGATAGTTTCGATGTTTTGGAGCTTTGTACATAACTGTTTATATTGTATATATGCTTGTATAGATACTTGTTTTGCTTTTATTTTCCATTATGTTTGTTCAAGTGTTGTATACATTTTGTTCCCGTAACATTTGTTCAAGTGTTTGGTTAGGACACTTGCTTTTGGTTTGCGCGGTGAGGCATCACCATGGCATGAAGGAAGGAAGTTACTAGCTAAGCACTGTAAAGGCGTCGAGCTTACGACGTAAAACAAGCATGTTTTATCGTTTTTGTTTCGTTATTACTTTTTCATTCTAGCTTAGGTAGTGTGGTGACCATTCATTAAACATGTTGTACTCGAATTGTTCGTAAAATTCTCAAATCTTCACTTTACAACTTGTTTTATCCATTTTCACTCGTTCTTTTAGTATGTTTACATTAATAATTTTTGTGTTTGTCTAAAAGCTTGTTTTGAGTAGCTTGAGGGAATTTAAGGTGATGTTCCAAGTTTGATCGTTTCACTTGCGGATGTATGGTAATGATATTGTTAAGTTTTGTACACGTCCAAGGTATGTGTTTATCGCTTTCTAGACTTTAGCATATTCATGATACTTAGGCATTTTACAAACTTCCATGCCATTCATTCTTTTGTATACTTGTTCTTGTTATGAATCACTTTAGTTCCCACCCTTTTTGGGAGGTAGCTTTCCATTGTTCATATATGCGCGGAGTACCAACATTCTTGTTCTAACTGGATTTTATTATGCTTAATCTGTTGTTTGTGTTGATTATGTGAAAGCATGAAAAGGATCAAGGAATTTTGTTTCATTTTGAGCACAACCACCTTGGCCAAATAGTCAATTTACCCTGTGAGTGTGTGATCATTCGTAACCCCTTTGTGTCTTTCTATCATTATCCATGTTGTTAATGTTTGTCTATGAGTATTGAATCCACTTTTTGTATGGATTTTGATTGATTATTTTTTCTTGAACCCTCAACTTTGTGTTGTTGTATGAATTTTTACCTTGCCTTAGAAAGTAGGGAGTATTCACATGATGATGTGCTTGAATTCAAGTTGGGGAGAGAATGATTGTTTAATCATTGGTTGGTTTCTATGAGGTTGAAAAAGAAAAGAAAAAAGAGAAAAATATGAAAAAAAAAATGAAAAAGAAATAAAAAGAAAATCCTTGAGAAAGGAAACAAAAAGAGTTCAAATAATTGTGCTAAATAAGTATTATGTTTTGTGTAACACTTGGGATTTTGGAAGAAATTGATTGAAATTTTGTGTTTGAGTCTTTGTGAGTTGATCACTCCCTTAGGTTTAGGCAAGTTTTTGTTTCAATTACCTTTAGAAATTGCCCCTTGTTTGTTTACCCGACCACACTGTAGCCTTGAAAGCCCTTTTGATTCTTGCTTTTATGTTTTCAATAACATTGTTGAATGATTGCACAATTTAGTCTTTTGTTTGCAAGATTGTTGTGTGAGTGAAAAGTACCTCATTTTGTGTTTTTCATCTACCGATGATTGGTTTTGCTAGGTGTGATTCACGTTTGGACTTGTGTTGTTTTAGAATGCTTGGCGTGATTTTTGTATTTTGCATTTGTTTCGTGACTATGTTATCGTCGTAGTTTAGTGGTAAGTATTTACTTTATGTGTACCGTTTTTCATTTGAACCATTCATTTGTCCGTTTTTCAAAACCTGTTGATTCGTGATTCTTTGGTTGTTACTCTGTTTCTTTAAGTTTGTTTGATTCTTGTTTAAGGACAAACAAGTTTAAGTTGGGGAGATTTTGATAAGTGAAAATTGTAACTATTTTTGTATATAAGTTTTGTTGCACTTATCGGTACTTTTTGTTAATATCGTTCGAATAATCCTCGTTTTGTTTGTAAATACGTTTACTTTAGATTATAGTGTATATATTGCGTATCATGTAAATATCATTGAGATTAATGGATTTTCTCTCATTTTTGTAGGTATTCAAGCAATGATATTTTTCCATTGTTGTATAGTGCATTAAATAAGCTTTCCATCGCTTCCGACCGTGCGTCAATCCGAGTTACGGTTCAAAATTTATGGTCAAAATAAGGGCAGGTTTGCTGTCAAGTTCGCTTTGCAAACTTTCCAGCGAATGTTCGCTTTGCGAACTTCCCAACGAATGTCCCAGAATTATGGTAGTAGAAAAAGGGACCAAAGTTAGCATTGAGAACTTTCTAGCGAATATTCGCTTTACAAATAAAAGTTCGCATTGTGAACTTCTGCAGAAACGTAAAGGCGGTTTATTTATTCTGGGGCACTTAAGTGCCAATTTTTGGAGTTCGCTTTGCGAATAAAAGTTTGCACTACGAACTTGGCGGATTTTGTAAATAATATATAAGTCATTTCATTCATTTTTTAGGTTATGGTTTTTGGGATTTTTGCTCCCAACTCCATCAAATTCATTTTTCAGTAGATTAGCTTAGAAAACAACATTGTAGTTTGCACACGGAAGATCCGGCGTGGATTTCTCATCGATCAGCGTTGACAAACTGCGAGATGTTTGGTTTATTTTTTTTCTTCTATGTGTATTTATTCTTTGTTGGGTTGTTGTATATATATTTACTTTGAACTCATGTATATTTGTCGCCCATGGCGTTGTATAAAATCTGCTTTACAAATCTTTATCGGTGATTGTCCTTGATTTTTGCTTTATGCTCGGGGTTTGGGTTGTGTTAGAGATAAACATCGCAAACTTTGATTAGGGATGATTATCGGTTAGTTTCTGGATGCTAGAGATAGAATTAGAGCTAACAATCTTTATGAGTGTCGAAGCTTAATGCCTCTGTATCTTGATTCGAGTGCAAGAGTGTCGACGAGGGTAACACGGTTGTTCTCTCAGCTCAGTGTGTCAGATATGGACACTGTTGTGAGCGATGCTGGTTGATATTGAGGAGTATTGTAGGTTGAGTATAACTGGTCGGTAAGTTTAAGTTTGTGACTAGTCGATTATATGCATGCCGGATAAGTTTCTTCTCTCTGAAGAATGAATTCCTTTTGTATTAATATTTACCTTTCTGATTTTACTTTAACTAATTTAATCCAAACTAGTAAATGCGAGACTTGTCGAACGACAATTCAATATCTCCGATCTTCTTGGACACGAAAAATTCCCAGAAAAATACTTCCAAATCTTTTTGTTGCTTGCCGCTTTACAGCCTCAACAAAATGGCGCCGTTGCTGGGGATTGGTGTTTTTATTGAATCGCATTACGATAGTTTCGATGTTTTGGAGCTTTGTACATAACTGTTTATATTGTATATATGCTTGTATAGATACTTGTTTTGCTTTTATTTTCCATTATGTTTGTTCAAGTGTTGTATACATTTTGTTCCCGTAACGGTTGTTCAAGTGTTTGGTTAGGACACTTGCTTTTGGTTTGCGCGGTGAGGCATCACCATGGCATGAAGGAAGGAAGTTACTAGCTAAGCACTGTAAAGGCGTCGAGCTTACGACGTAAAACAAGCATGTTTTATCGTTTTTTTTTCGTTATTACTTTTTCATTCTAGCTTAGGTAGTGTGGTGACCATTCATTAAACATGTTGTACTCGAATTGTTCGTAAAATTCTCAAATCTTCACTTTACAACTTGTTTTATCCATTTTCACTCGTTCTTTTAGTATGTTTACATTAATAATTTTTGTGTTTGTCTAAAAGCTTGTTTTGAGTAGCTTGAGGGAATTTAAGGTGATGTTCCAAGTTTGATCGTTTCACTTGCGGATGTATGGTAATGATATTGTTAAGTTTTGTACACGTCCAAGGTATGTGTTTATCGCTTTCTAGACTTTAGCATATTCATGATACTTAGGCATTTTACAAACTTCCATGCCATTCATTCTTTTGTATACTTGTTCTTGTTATGAATCACTTTAGTTCCCACCCTTTTTGGGAGGTAGCTTTCCATTGTTCATATATGCGCGGAGTACCAACATTCTTGTTCTAACTGGATTTTATTATGCTTAATCTGTTGTTTGTGTTGATTATGTGAAAGCATGAAAAGGATCAAGGAATTTTGTTTCATTTTGAGCACAACCACCTTGGCCAAATAGTCAATTTACCCTGTGAGTGTGTGATCATTCGTAACCCCTTTGTGTCTTTCTATCATTATCCATGTTGTTAATGTTTGTCTATGAGTATTGAATCCACTTTTTGTATGGATTTTGATTGATTATTTTTTCTTGAACCCTCAACTTTGTGTTGTTGTATGAATTTTTACCTTGCCTTAGAAAGTAGGGAGTATTCACATGATGATGTGCTTGAATTCAAGTTGGGGAGAGAATGATTGTTTAATCATTGGTTGGTTTCTATGAGGTTGAAAAAGAAAAGAAAAAAGAGAAAAATATGAAAAAAAAAATGAAAAAGAAATAAAAAGAAAATCCTTGAGAAAGGAAACAAAAAGAGTTCAAATAATTGTGCTAAATAAGTATTATGTTTTGTGTAACACTTGGGATTTTGGAAGAAATTGATTGAAATTTTGTGTTTGAGTCTTTGTGAGTTGATCACTCCCTTAGGTTTAGGCAAGTTTTTGTTTCAATTACCTTTAGAAATTGCCCCTTGTTTGTTTACCCGACCACACTGTAGCCTTGAAAGCCCTTTTGATTCTTGCTTTTATGTTTTCAATAACATTGTTGAATGATTGCACAATTTAGTCTTTTGTTTGCAAGATTGTTGTGTGAGTGAAAAGTACCTCATTTTGTGTTTTTCATCTACCGATGATTGGTTTTGCTAGGTGTGATTCACGTTTGGACTTGTGTTGTTTTAGAATGCTTGGCGTGATTTTTGTATTTTGCATTTGTTTCGTGACTATGTTATCGTCGTAGTTTAGTGGTAAGTATTTACTTTATGTGTACCGTTTTTCATTTGAACCATTCATTTGTCCGTTTTTCAAAACCTGTTGATTCGTGATTCTTTGGTTGTTACTCTGTTTCTTTAAGTTTGTTTGATTCTTGTTTAAGGACAAACAAGTTTAAGTTGGGGAGATTTTGATAAGTGAAAATTGTAACTATTTTTGTATATAAGTTTTGTTGCACTTATTGGTACTTTTTGTTAATATCGTTCGAATAATCCTCGTTTTGTTTGTAAATACGTTTACTTTAGATTATAGTGTATATATTGCGTATCATGTAAATATCATTGAGATTAATGGATTTTCTCTCATTTTTGTAGGTATTCAAGCAATGATATTTTTCCATTGTTGTATAGTGCATTAAATAAGCTTTCCATCGCTTCCGACCGTGCGTCAATCCGAGTTACGGTTCAAAATTTATGGTCAAAATAAGGGCAGGTTTGCTGTCAAGTTCGCTTTGCAAACTTTCCAGCGAATGTTCGCTTTGCGAACTTCCCAACGAATGTCCCAGAATTATGGTAGTAGAAAAAGGGACCAAAGTTAGCATTGAGAACTTTCTAGCGAATATTCGCTTTACAAATAAAAGTTCGCATTGTGAACTTCTGCAGAAACGTAAAGGCGGTTTATTTATTCTGGGGCACTTAAGTGCCAATTTTTGGAGTTCGCTTTGCGAATAAAAGTTTGCACTACGAACTTGGCGGATTTTGTAAATAATATATAAGTCATTTCATTCATTTTTTAGGTTATGGTTTTTGGGATTTTTGCTCCCAACTCCATCAAATTCATTTTTCAGTAGATTAGCTTAGAAAACAACATTGTAGTTTGCACACGGAAGATCCGGCGTGGATTTCTCATCGATCAGCGTTGACAAACTGCGAGATGTTTGGTTTATTTTTTTTCTTCTATGTGTATTTATTCTTTGTTGGGTTGTTGTATATATATTTACTTTGAACTCATGTATATTTGTCGCCCATGGCGTTGTATAAAATCTGCTTTACAAATCTTTATCGGTGATTGTCCTTGATTTTTGCTTTATGCTCGGGGTTTGGGTTGTGTTAGAGATAAACATCGCAAACTTTGATTAGGGATGATTATCGGTTAGTTTCTGGATGCTAGAGATAGAATTAGAGCTAACAATCTTTATGAGTGTCGAAGCTTAATGCCTCTGTATCTTGATTCGAGTGCAAGAGTGTCGACGAGGGTAACACGGTTGTTCTCTCAGCTCAGTGTGTCAGATATGGACACTGTTGTGAGCGATGCTGGTTGATATTGAGGAGTATTGTAGGTTGAGTATAACTGGTCGGTAAGTTTAAGTTTGTGACTAGTCGATTATATGCATGCCGGATAAGTTTCTTCTCTCTGAAGAATGAATTCCTTTTGTATTAATATTTACCTTTCTGATTTTACTTTAACTAATTTAATCCAAACTAGTAAATGCGAGACTTGTCGAACGACAATTCAATATCTCCGATCTTCTTGGACACGAAAAATTCCCAGAAAAATACTTCCAAATCTTTTTGTTGCTTGCCGCTTTACAGCCTCAACAAAATGGCGCCGTTGCTGGGGATTGGTGTTTTTATTGAATCGCATTACGATAGTTTCGATGTTTTGGAGCTTTGTACATAACTGTTTATATTGTATATATGCTTGTATAGATACTTGTTTTGCTTTTATTTTCCATTATGTTTGTTCAAGTGTTGTATACATTTTGTTCCCGTAACGGTTGTTCAAGTGTTTGGTTAGGACACTTGCTTTTGGTTTGCGCGGTGAGGCATCACCATGGCATGAAGGAAGGAAGTTACTAGCTAAGCATTGTAAAGGCGTCGAGCTTACGACGTAAAACAAGCATGTTTTATCGTTTTTTTTTCGTTATTACTTTTTCATTCTAGCTTAGGTAGTGTGGTGACCATTCATTAAACATGTTGTACTCGGATTGTTCGTAAAATTCTCAAATCTTCACTTTACAACTTGTTTTATCCATTTTCACTCGTTCTTTTAGTATGTTTACATTAATAATTTTTGTGTTTGTCTAAAAGCTTGTTTTGAGTAGCTTGAGGGAATTTAAGGTGATGTTCCAAGTTTGATCGTTTCACTTGCGGGTGTATGGTAATGATATTGTTAAGTTTTGTACACGTCCAAGGTATGTGTTTATCGCTTTCTAGACTTTAGCATATTCATGATACTTAGGCATTTTACAAACTTCCATGCCATTCATTCTTTTGTATACTTGTTCTTGTTGTGAATAACTTTAGTTCCCACCCTTTTTGGGGGGTAGCTTTCCATTGTTCATATATGCGCGGAGTACCAACATTCTTGTTCTAACAGGATTTTATTATGCTTAATCTGTTGTTTGTGTTGATTATGTGAAAGCATGAAAAGGATCAAGGAATTTTGTTTCATTTTGAGCACAACCACCTTGGCCAAATAGTCAATTTACCCTGTGAGTGTGTGATCATTTGTAACCCCTTTGTGTCTTTCTATCATTATCCATGTTGTTAATGTTTGTCTATGAGTATTGAATCCACTTTTTGTATGGATTTTGATTGATTATTTTTTCTTGAACCCTCAACTTTGTGTTGTTGTATGAATTTTTACCTTGCCTTAGAAAGTAGGGAGTATTCACATGATGATGTGCTTGAATTCAAGTTGGGGAGAGAATGATTGTTTAATCATTGGTTGGTTTCTATGAGGTTGAAAAAGAAAAGAAAAAAGAGAAAAATATGAAAAAAAAAATGAAAAAGAAATAAAAAGAAAATCCTTGAGAAAGGAAACAAAAAGAGTTCAAATAATTGTGCTAAATAAGTATTATGTTTTGTGTAACACTTGGGATTTTGGAAGAAATTGATTGAAATTTTGTGTTTGAGTCTTTGTGAGTTGATCACTCCCTTAGGTTTAGGCAAGTTTTTGTTTCAATTACCTTTAGAAATTGCCCCTTGTTTGTTTACCCGACCACACTGTAGCCTTGAAAGCGCTTTTGATTCTTGCTTTTATGTTTTCAATAACATTGTTGAATGATTGCACAATTTAGTCTTTTGTTTGCAAGATTGTTGTGTGAGTGAAAAGTACCTCATTTGGTGTTTTTCATCTACCGATGATTGGTTTTGCTAGGTGTGATTCACGTTTGGACTTGTGTTGTTTTAGAATGCTTGGCGTGATTTTTGTATTTTGCATTTGTTTCGTGACTATGTTATCGTCGTAGTTTAGTGGTAAGTATTTACTTTATGTGTACCGTTTTTCATTTGAACCATTCATTTGTCCGTTTTTCAAAACCTGTTGATTCGTGATTCTTTGGTTGTTACTCTGTTTCTTTAAGTTTGTTTGATTCTTGTTTAAGGACAAACAAGTTTAAGTTGGGAGATTTTGATAAGTGAAAATTGTAACTATTTTTGTATATAAGTTTTGTTGCACTTATTGGTACTTTTTGTTAATATCGTTCGAATAATCCTCGTTTTGTTTGTAAATACGTTTACTTTAGATTATAGTGTATATATTGCGTATCATGTAAATATCATTGAGATTAATGGATTTTCTCTCATTTTTGTAGGTATTCAAGCAATGATATTTTGCCATTGTTGTATAGTACATTAAATAAGCTTTCCATCGCTTCCGACCGTGCGTCAATCCGAGTTACGGTTCAAAATTTATGGTCAAAATAAGGGCAGGTTTGCTGTCAAGTTCGCTTTGCAAACTTTCCAGCGAATGTTCGCTTTGCGAACTTCCCAACGAATGTCCCAGAATTATGGTAGTAGAAAAAGGGACCAAAGTTAGCATTGAGAACTTTCTAGCGAATATTCGCTTTGCAAATAAAAGTTTGCATTGTGAACTTCTGCAGAAACGTAAAGGCGGTTTATTTATTCTGGGGCACTTAAGTGCCAATTTTTGGAGTTCGCTTTGCGAATAAAAGTTTGCACTGCGAACTTGGCGGATTTTGTAAATAATATATAAGTCATTTCATTCATTTTTTAGGTTATGGTTTTTGGGATTTTTGCTCCCAACTCCATCAAATTCATTTTTCAGTAGATTAGCTTAGAAAACAACATTGTAGTTTGCACACGGAAGATCCGGCGTGGATTTCTCATCGATCAGCGTTGACAAACTGCGAGATGTTTGGTTTATTTTTTTTCTTCTATGTGTATTTATTCTTTGTTGGGTTGTTGTATATATATTTACTTTGAATTCATGTATATTTGTCGCCCATGGCGTTGTATAAAATCTGCTTTACAAATCTTTATCGGTGATTGTCCTTGATTTTTGCTTTATGCTCGGGGTTTGGGTTGTGTTAGAGATAAACATCGCAAACTTTGATTAGGGATGATTATCGGTTAGTTTCTGGATGCTAGAGATAGAATTAGAGCTAACAATCTTTATGAGTGTCGAAGCTTAATGCCTCTGTATCTTGATTCGAGTGCAAGAGTGTCGACGAGGGTAACACGGTTGTTCTCTCAGCTCAGTGTGTCAGAGATGGACACTGTTGTGAGCGATGCTGGTTGATATTGAGGAGTATTGTAGGTTGAGTATAACTGGTCGGTAAGTTTAAGTTTGTGACTAGTCGATTATATGCATGCCGGATAAGTTTCTTCTCTCTGAAGAATGAATTCCTTTTGTATTAATATTTACCTTTCTGATTTTACTTTAACTAATTTAATCCAAACTAGTAAATGCGAGACTTGTCGAACGACAATTCAATATCACCGATCTTCTTGGACACGATAAATTCCCAGAAAAATACTTCCAAATCTTTTTGTTGCTTGCCGCTTTACAGCCTCAACAAAATGGCGCCGTTGCTGGGGATTGGTGTTTTTATTGAATCGCATTACGATAGTTTCGATGTTTTTGAGCTTTGTACATAACTGTTTATATTGTATATATGCTTGTATAGATACTTGTTTTGCTTTTATTTTCCATTATGTTTGTTCAAGTGTTGTATAGATTTTGTTCCCGTAACGTTTGTTCAAGTGTTTGGTTAGGACACTTGCTTTTGGTTTGCGCGGTGAGGCATCACCATGGCATGAAGGAAGGAAGTTACTAGCTAAGCACTATAAAGGCGTCGAGCTTACGACGTAAAGCAAGCATGTTTTATCGTTTTTGTTTCGTTATTACTTTTTCATTCTAGCTTAGGTAGTGTGGTGACCATTCATTAAACATGTTGTACTCGGATTGTTCGTAAAATTCTCAAATATTCACTTTACATCTTGTTTTATCCATTTTCACTCGTTCTTTTAGTATGTTTACATTAATAATTTTTGTGTTTGTCTAAAAGCTTGTTTTGAGTAGCTTGAGGGAATTTAAGGTGATGTTCCAAGTTTGATCGTTTCACTTGCGGATGTATGGTAATGATATTGTTAAGTTTTGTACACGTCCAAGGTATGTGTTTATCGCTTTCTAGACTTTAGCATATTCATGATACTTAGGCATTTTACAAACTTCCATGCCATTCATTCTTTTGTATACTTGTTCTTGTTGTGAATAACTTTAGTTCCCACCCTTTTTGGGGGGTAGCTTTCCATTGTTCATATATGCGCGGAGTACCAACATTCTTGTTCTAACTGGATTTTATTATGCTTAATCTGTTGTTTGTGTTGATTATGTGAAAGCATGAAAAGGATCAAGGAATTTTGTTTCATTTTGAGCACAACCACCTTGGCCAAATAGTCAATTTACCCTGTGAGTGTGTGATCATTTGTAACCCCTTTGTGTCTTTCTATCATTATCCATGTTGTTAATGTTTGTCTATGAGTATTGAATCCACTTTTTGTATGGATTTTGATTGATTATTTTTTCTTGAACCCTCAACTTTGTGTTGTTGTATGAATTTTTACCTTGCCTTAGAAAGTAGGGAGTATTCACATGATGATGTGCTTGAATTCAAGTTGGGGAGAGAATGATTGTTTAATCATTGGTTGGTTTCTATGAGGTTGAAAAAGAAAAGAAAAAAGAGAAAAATATGAAAAAAAAAATGAAAAAGAAATAAAAAGAAAATCCTTGAGAAAGGAAACAAAAAGAGTTCAAATAATTGTGCTAAATAAGTATTATGTTTTGTGTAACACTTGGGATTTTGGAAGAAATTGATTGAAATTTTGTGTTTGAGTCTTTGTGAGTTGATCACTCCCTTAGGTTTAGGCAAGTTTTTGTTTCAATTACCTTTAGAAATTGCCCCTTGTTTGTTTACCCGACCACACTGTAGCCTTGAAAGCGCTTTTGATTCTTGCTTTTATGTTTTCAATAACATTGTTGAATGATTGCACAATTTAGTCTTTTGTTTGCAAGATTGTTGTGTGAGTGAAAAGTACCTCATTTGGTGTTTTTCATCTACCGATGATTGGTTTTGCTAGGTGTGATTCACGTTTGGACTTGTGTTGTTTTAGAATGCTTGGCGTGATTTTTGTATTTTGCATTTGTTTCGTGACTATGTTATCGTCGTAGTTTAGTGGTAAGTATTTACTTTATGTGTACCGTTTTTCATTTGAACCATTCATTTGTCCGTTTTTCAAAACCTGTTGATTCGTGATTCTTTGGTTGTTACTCTGTTTCTTTAAGTTTGTTTGATTCTTGTTTAAGGACAAACAAGTTTAAGTTGGGAGATTTTGATAAGTGAAAATTGTAACTATTTTTGTATATAAGTTTTGTTGCACTTATTGGTACTTTTTGTTAATATCGTTCGAATAATCCTCGTTTTGTTTGTAAATACGTTTACTTTAGATTATAGTGTATATATTGCGTATCATGTAAATATCATTGAGATTAATGGATTTTCTCTCATTTTTGTAGGTATTCAAGCAATGATATTTTGCCATTGTTGTATAGTACATTAAATAAGCTTTCCATCGCTTCCGACCGTGCGTCAATCCGAGTTACGGTTCAAAATTTATGGTCAAAATAAGGGCAGGTTTGCTGTCAAGTTCGCTTTGCAAACTTTCCAGCGAATGTTCGCTTTGCGAACTTCCCAACGAATGTCCCAGAATTATGGTAGTAGAAAAAGGGACCAAAGTTAGCATTGAGAACTTTCTAGCGAATATTCGCTTTGCAAATAAAAGTTCGCATTGTGAACTTCTGCAGAAACGTAAAGGCGGTTTATTTATTCTGGGGCACTTAAGTGCCAATTTTTGGAGTTCGCTTTGCGAATAAAAGTTTGCACTGCGAACTTGGCAGATTTTGTAAATAATATATAAGTCATTTCATTCATTTTTTAGGTTATGGTTTTTGGGATTTTTGCTCCCAACTCCATCAAATTCATTTTTCAGTAGATTAGCTTAGAAAACAACATTGTAGTTTGCACACGAAAGATCCGGCGTGGATTTCTCTTCGATCAGCGTTGACAAACTGCGAGATGTTTGGTTTATTTTTTTTTCTTCTATGTGTATTTATTCTTTGTTGGGTTGTTGTATATATATTTACTTTGAACTCATGTATATTTGTCGCCCATGGCGTTGTATAAAATCTGCTTTACAAATCTTTATCGGTGATTGTCCTTGATTTTTGCTTTATGCTCGGGGTTTGGGTTGTGTTAGAGATAAACATCGCAAACTTTGATTAGGGATGATTATCGGTTAGTTTCTGGATGCTAGAGATAGAATTAGAGCTAACAATCTTTATGAGTGTCGAAGCTTAATGCCTCTGTATCTTGATTCGAGTGCAAGAGTGTCGACGAGGGTAACACGGTTGTTCTCTCAGCTCAGTGTGTCAGAGATGGACACTGTTGTGAGCGATGCTGGTTGATATTGAGGAGTATTGTAGGTTGAGTATAACTGGTCGGTAAGTTTAAGTTTGTGACTAGTCGATTATATGCATGCCGGATAAGTTTCTTCTCTCTGAAGAATGAATTCCTTTTGTATTAATATTTACCTTTCTGATTTTACTTTAACTAATTTAATCCAAACTAGTAAATGCGAGACTTGTCGAACGACAATTCAATATCACCGATCTTCTTGGACACGATAAATTCCCAGAAAAATACTTCCAAATCTTTTTGTTGCTTGCCGCTTTACAGCCTCAACAAAATGGCGCCGTTGCTGGGGATTGGTGTTTTTATTGAATCGCATTACGATAGTTTCGATGTTTTGGAGCTTTGTACATAACTGTTTATATTGTATATATGCTTGTATAGATACTTGTTTTGCTTTTATTTTCCATTATGTTTGTTCAAGTGTTGTATAGATTTTGTTCCCGTAACGTTTGTTCAAGTGTTTGGTTAGGACACTTGCTTTTGGTTTGCGCGGTGAGGCATCACCATGGCATGAAGGAAGGAAGTTACTAGCTAAGCACTATAAAGGCGTCGAGCTTACGACGTAAAGCAAGCATGTTTTATCGTTTTTGTTTCGTTATTACTTTTTCATTCTAGCTTAGGTAGTGTGGTGACCATTCATTAAACATGTTGTACTCGGATTGTTCGTAAAATTCTCAAATCTTCACTTTACATCTTGTTTTATCCATTTTCACTCGTTCTTTTAGTATGTTTACATTAATAATTTTTGTGTTTGTCTAAAAGCTTGTTTTGAGTAGCTTGAGGGAATTTAAGGTGATGTTCCAAGTTTGATCGTTTCACTTGCGGATGTATGGTAATGATATTGTTAAGTTTTGTACACGTCCAAGGTATGTGTTTATCGCTTTCTAGACTTTAGCATATTCATGATACTTAGGCATTTTACAAACTTCCATGCCATTCATTCTTTTGTATACTTGTTCTTGTTGTGAATAACTTTAGTTCCCACCCTTTTTGGGGGGTAGCTTTCCATTGTTCATATATGCGCGGAGTACCAACATTCTTGTTCTAACTGGATTTTATTATGCTTAATCTGTTGTTTGTGTTGATTATGTGAAAGCATGAAAAGGATCAAGGAATTTTGTTTCATTTTGAGCACAACCACCTTGGCCAAATAGTCAATTTACCCTGTGAGTGTGTGATCATTCGTAACCCCTTTGTGTCTTTCTATCATTATCCATGTTGTTAATGTTTGTCTATGAGTATTGAATCCACTTTTTGTATGGATTTTGATTGATTGTTTTTTCTTGAACCCTCAACTTTGTGTTGTTGTATGAATTTTTACCTTGCCTTAGAAAGTAGGGAGTATTCACATGATGATGTGCTTGAATTCAAGTTGGGGAGAGAATGATTGTTTAATCATTGGTTGGTTTCTATGAGGTTGAAAAAGAAAAGAAAAAAGAGAAAAATATGAAAAAAAAAAAGGGAAAAGAAAAATGTGAAAAAGAAAGAAAAAGTAAATCCTTGAGAAAGGAAACAAAAAGAGTTCAAATAATTGTGCTAAATAAGTATTATGTTTTGTGTAACACTTGGGATTTTGGAAGAAATTGATTGAAATTTTGTGTTTGAGTCTTTGTGAGTTGATCACTCCCTTAGGTTTAGGCAAGTTTTTGTTTCAATTACCTTTAGAAATTGCCCCTTGTTTGTTTACCCGACCACACTGTAGCCTTGAAAGCCCTTTTGATTCTTGCTTTTATGTTTTCAATAACATTGTTGAATGATTGCACAATTTAGTCTTTTGTTTGCAAGATTGTTGTGTGAGTGAAAAGTACCTCATTTTGTGTTTTTCATCTACCGATGATTGGTTTTGCTAGGTGTGATTCACGTTTGGACTTGTGTTGTTTTAGAATGCTTGGCATGATTTTTGTATTTTTCATTTCTTTCGTGACTATGTTATCGTCGTAGTTTAGTGGTAAGTATTTACTTTATGTGTACCGTTTTTCATTTGAACCATTCATTTGTCCGTTTTTCAAAACCTGTTGATTCGTGATTCTTTGGTTGTTACTCTGTTTCTTTAAGTTTGTTTGATTCTTGTTTAAGGACAAACAAGTTTAAGTTGGGGAGATTTTGATAAGTGAAAATTGTAACTATTTTTGTATATAAGTTTTGTTGCACTTATCGGTACTTTTTGTTAATATCGTTCGAATAATCCTCGTTTTGTTTATAAATACGTTTACTTTAGATTATAGTGTATATATTGCGTATCATGTAAATATCATTGAGATTAATGGATTTTCTCTCATTTTTGTAGGTATTCAAGCAATGATATTTTGCCATTGTTGTATAGTGCATTAAATAAGCCTTCCAGCGCTTCCGACCATGCGTCAATCCGAGTTACGGTTCAAAATTTGTGGTCAAAATAAGGGCAGGTTTGCTGTCAAGTTCGCTTTGCAAACTTTCTAGCGAATGATCGCTTTGTGAACTTCCCAACGAATGTCCCAGAATTATGGTAGTAGAAAAAGGGACCAAAGTCAGCATTGAGAACTTTCTAGCGAATATTCGCTTTGCAAATAAAAGTTCGCATTGTGAACTTCTGCAGAAACGTAAAGGCGGTTTATTTATTCTGAGGCACTTAAGTGCCAATTTTTGGAGTTCGCTTTGCGAATAAAAGTGCGCACTGTGAACTTAACGGATTTTGTAAATAATATATAAGTCATTTCATTCATTTTTTAGGTTATGGTTTTTTGGATTTTTGCTCCCAACTCCATCAAATTCATTTTTCAGTAGATTAGCTTAGAAAACAACATTGTAGTTTGCACGCGGAAGATCCGAGGTGGATTTCTCATCGACCGGCGTTGACAAACCGCGAGATGTTTGGTTTATTTTTTTCTTCTTTGTGTATTTCTTCTTTGTTGGGTTGTTGTATATATATTTACTTTGAACTCATGTATATTTGTCGCCCATGGTGTTGTATAAAATCTGCTTTAAAATCTTTATCGGTGATTGTCCTTGATTTTTGCTTTATGCTCGGGGTTTGGGTTGTGTTAGAGAAAAACATCGCAAACTTTAATTAGGGATGATTATCTGTAAGTTTCTGGATGCTAGAGATAGAATTAGAGCTAACAATCTTTATGGGTGTCAAAGCTTAATGCCTCTATATCTTGATTCGAGTGCGAGAGTGTCGGCGAGGGTAACACGGTTGTTCTCTCAGCTCAGTGTGTCTGAGATGGACACTGTTGTGAGCGATGCTGGGTGATATTGAGATGTATTGTAGGTTGAGTATAACCGGTCGGTAAGTTTAAGTTTGTGATGAGTCGATTATATGCATACCAGATATGTTTCTTCTCTCTGAAGAATGAATTCCTTTTGTATTAATATTTAACTTTCTGATTTTACTTTAACCAATTTAATCCAAACTCGTAAACGTGAGACTTGTCGAACAACAATTCAATATCACCAATCTCTGTGGACACGATAAATTCCCAGAAAAATACTTCCAAATCTTTTTGTTGCTTGCCGCTTTACAGCCTCAACAAAATGGCGCCGTTGCCGGGGATTGGTGTTTTTATTGAATCGCATTGCGTTAGTTTCGTTGTTTTGGAGCTTTGTACATAACTGTTTATATTGTATATATGCTTGTATAGATACTTGTTTTGCTTTTATTTTCCATTATGTTTGTTCAAGTGTTGTATACATTTTGTTCCCGTAACGTTTGTTCAAGTGTTTGGTTAGGACACTTGCTTTTGGTTTGCGCGGTGAGGCATCACCATGGCATGAAGGAAGGAAGTTACTAGCTAAGCACTGTAAAGACGTCGAGCTTACAACATAAAACAAGCATGTTTTATCGTTTTTGTTTCATTATTACTTTTTCATTCTAGCTTAGGTAGTGTGGTGAGCATTCATTAAACAAGTTGTACTCGAATTGTTCGTAAAATTCTCAAATCTTCACTTTACAACTTGTTTTATCCATTTTCACTCGGTCTTTTAGTATGTTTACATTAATAATTTTTGTGTTTGTCTGAAAGCTTGTTTTGAGTAGCTTGAGGGAATTTAAGGTGATGTTCCAAGTTTGATCGTTTCACTTGCGGATGTATGGTAATGATATTGTTAAGTTTTGTACACGTCCAAGGTATGTGTTTATCGCTTTCTAGACTTTAGCATATTCATGATACTTAGGCATTTTTCAGACTTCCATGCCATTCATTCTTTTGTATACTTGTTCTTGTTGTGAATCACTTTAGTTCTCACCCTTTTTATGAGGTAGCTTTCCATTGTTCATATATGTGCGGAGTACCAACATTCTTGTTCTAATTGGATTTTATTATGCTTAATCTGTTGTTTGTGTTGATTATGTGAAAGCATGAAAATGATCAAGGCATTTTGTTTCATTTTGAGCACAACCACCTTGGCCAAATAGTCAATTTACCATGTGAGTGTGCGATCATTTGTAACCCCTTGGTGTCTTTCTATCATTATCCTTGTTGTTTGAACTTAATGCTTGTCTATGAGTATTGAATTCACTTTTTGCATGGATTTTGATTGATTGTTTTTGCTTGAACCCTCAATTTTGTGTTGTTGTATGAATTTTTATCTTGGCTTAGAAAGTAGGGAGTATTCACATGATGATGTGGTTGAATTCAAGTTGGGGGGAGAATGATTGTTTACTAATTGGCTGGTTTCTATAAGGTTGAAAAAGAAAAGAAAAAAGAGAAAAATATGAAAAAGAAAGAAGAAAAAAAATGTGAAAAAGAAAATCCTTGAGAAATGAAACAAAAAGAGTTCAAATAACTGTGCTAAATAAGTATTATGTTTTGTGTAACACTTTGGATTTTGGAAGAAGTTGATTGGAATTTTGTGTTTGAGTCTTTGTGAGTTGATCACTCCCTTAGGTTTATGCAAGTTTTTGTTTCAATTACCTTTAAAAATTGCCTCTTGTTTGGTTACCCGACCACACTACAGCCTTGAAAGCCCTTGTGATTCTTGCTTTTATGTTTTCAATATGATTGTTGGATGATTGCGTAATTTAGTCTTTTGTTTGCAATGATTGTTTTTGCTAGGTGTGATTCACGTTTGGACTTGTGTTGTTTTATAATGTTTGGCATGATTTTTGTATTTTGAATTTGTTTCGTGACTATGTTATCGTCGTAGTTTAGTGGTAAGTATTTACTTTGTGTGTACCGTTTTTTTTTTAACCATTCATTTGTCCGTTTTTCAAAACCTGTTGATTCGTGATTCTTTGGTTGTTACTCTGTTTCTTTAAGTTTGTTTGATTCTTGTTTGAGGAAAAACAAGTTTAAGTTGGGGAGATTTTGATAAGTGAAAATTGTAACTATTTTTGTATATAAGTTTTGTTGCACTTATCGATACTTTTTGTTAATATCGTTAGAATAAACCCCGTTTTGTTTGTAAATACGTTTACTTTAGATTATAGTGTATATATTGCGTATCATGTAAATATCATTGAGATTAATTTATTTTCTCTCATTTTTGTAGGTTTTCAAGCAATGAT
Source organism: Lathyrus tuberosus (assembly GCA_022829125.1). Lineage (NCBI taxonomy): Eukaryota > Viridiplantae > Streptophyta > Magnoliopsida > Fabales > Fabaceae > Lathyrus > Lathyrus tuberosus. The sequence goes on from JALAZF010000031.1 coordinate 16,977,207, forward strand.
ATTTTGCCATTTTTGTATAGAGCATTGAATAAGCTTTCCAGCGCTTCCGACCGTGCGTCAATCCGAGTTACGGTTCAGAAGTTGTGGTCAAAATAAGGGCTGGTTTGCTGTCAAGTTCGCTTTGCGAACTTTCCAGCGAATGTTCGCTTTGCGAACTTCCCAACGAATGTCCTTGATTTTTGCTTTATGCTCGGGGTTTGGGCTGTGTTAGAGATAAACATCGCAAACTTTGATTAGGGATGATTATCTGTTAGTTTCTGGATGGTAGAGATAGATTTAGGGCTAACAATCTTTATGGGTGTCGAAGCTTAATGTCTCCGTATCTTGAGTCGAGTGCGAGAGTGTCGACGAGGGTAACACAGTTGTTCTCTCAGCTCAGTGTGTCAGAGATGGACACTATTGTGAGCGATGCTGGATGATATTGAGGAGTATTGTAGGTTGAGTATAACTGGTCGGTAAGTTTAAGTTTGTGACGAGTCGATTATATGCATGCCGGATTAGTTTCTTCTCTCTGAAGAATGAACTCTTTTTGTATTAATATTTACTTTTCTGATTTTACTTTAACCAATTTAATCCAAACTCGTAAACGCGAGACTTGTCGAACGACAATTCATTATCACCGATCTCTGTGAACACGATAAATTTCCGAAAAAATAATTTCAAATCTTTTTGTTGCTTGCCGTTTTACCGCCTCAACACTCATTTAACTATATGACATGAGTAATTATTTAGTATGCATGATTACAAGAAATATATTTGTTGATTACTTACCAAAGGTATTGGGATATTCTCTGTAAAGTATGAACCAAATGTCCAAAGGCAACCAAAGTCTGCAAATGGATTTAGTGGGGTTTGTGAAAAGCTTGAAAGTTAGAACTAAATTTTCATAGAAATCCATAAATTTCTCTCGTGTATTTTTTAATAATATTACATACAATCGAGTACCATTACTAAGAGGGAGTTCGGGTGAACATATGTTAAATAACAACAAATAATGATTCAATGAAAAGGGGGACTTTTGTTAACAATACCACAAACAAGAATTCATAATGTTTCTTTTTCTCTTCAAAATAAATGGGAAAATTTAAGTATAGAGAAAAACTTACAAAATCCAAAAGCATAGATCTTCAGTGACTTAATTTTAACAATTTTAATGGTTCTAGATCACGTTCCAACTAGGACCTGGTGCAAATTTAAAAGATTGATTATGTGAAAATGAAGGTAAATATGAAAATTTCAAACATGATGTAGAGATAGGCAGATGAATAAATTCAAATAAGATATGAATACTAATAGTATAAATTACCAAAAAAAAACACATTTTATGCCAGAAACTGAGAAGTAAAGTTACATTTTTCATCCCACCTATTAAGTATTAACTATATTGTAAGTCATTTTCAGTAACTATTTAGTACTAATGGTTGAGTTTGGTTAAACTGGTAATTGGTAATTAGTTAGCAAGTGACAAACAAGTTACATGATTATGATTTACTACCTCTTGGCTAATATACAAGTCATTTTGAGACTCACTAAATTTCAATTCCTTCTCAAATCATTGTTCATTCAATTTCTGTCAACAACAATACCATTTTTTATAGAACTTAGAAAGTTCTAGAGTTATGTATAAAGGATTGTAGAAAGTGAAAGCGTAGAAAATTGATGGTGAATGGTTCTAGTAGGAATAAGTATGGATCTGAATTCATCTGTCGTAACCAATTGTTCTTCATTTGTGAATTGTTCTATTGAAAACTAAGTTACAGTGTTCAGTTGAACCTCTCTGAGTCAACTCCTACCAAATTTGAAAATAAATTGCATATTGAATTACATGTTTGATTATATGAAAAAATTCAAAATAATTTCAACACATTATCGTTATTTTAAGCTTTTGTTTATTATTAATTGTGTTGTTTAAGAAAATATTGAATTAAAAGGTTTTAAAGTTGTAATCTTGGAAGAGTGAAGAGAAAAAAAAGTGTAATACCCTAATAAGGAAAGGGAAATTCTTGCGAGCAAAGCAACCTATCCAGCGGTTGAGTAGACCTTCCACGCCGTCGTCGCGGAGGCTGAGGGAGAGGACTGAGTCGGCAACCTCCAACATAGTCCAGTCCTTTTGGAAGCGGTCTCCAACGACTCGGAGGTGGTAGTGTGCGGGGAACTAGTCCTTGCAGAGGCCGTCGATTTTGGTGGATACCTCGTGTTGTCCTCTGTTGTAGTCTACGAAACCATCCTTTGTCTCCTTGAATGTCAATTTGTTGGATTTCTTCTTGCGAGTCGGTGGCGCCACCGAGTTGGATGCGGTGAGGTCCTGTGCTGGCCATTGAAATGGGAGTTGCACTGTAGAGCATCGTTGAAAAATATTTTTAATTTATTATAATAATATTTTAATTTACACTCTTTTTTTTTTAAAATAGGATGTCTATTGTCACATGTTAATAATTAAAATGACATTTTATTTATAAATTTGTCACCGAGTTACTTATTTACACCCGTTTTCTGTATAATGGGTGTAAATTTTAAAATTATATTCGTCACTTTGCACTAATGAGTACCTAGAAATATGCATGCCTGTGGTCATGATGCTCATGTTAGCATTATGTTACTATGCAGATAATGAGTGTTCATTATGCCCATTGTGTAGTGGTGAAAAGATAAACATGAAGATGATATGATACCAAAAGGTGAAGGAATATAATAAGTATATTTCATTAGACATATAATGAAAGCAAATTATCTACCTAGTGGCCAGATACTCTTAGCAATGAGGTTTTTTTCTTCTTCTTAAAAGCAAAATGAATTGATATAGAGTACAATGGGTATTCTCACCCATTATAACACAAGATACATAAAAAAGATTCTCAATCAATATCAACTAACATAAGTTTACGGAAACTTGTTAAAGTCGTAAAAATTAGAGTTGGAGTAAGAAATATCTCCTATGCACATCCACATCAAAGCTAAATGCTCAATACACCAGATAGTATCATTCAAATTACAATTGTCGTTGTTAAAAACTAAGTCATTCAAAACCTTTTAAATGCACCAAATAACCGACAACTATAAAGAGCCCTTATTTACCTTCGAACCTGAAATGTTGGGAATACCATACCATGAAACAAAATGCTTCCAAGAAGAACTTGCAAAAGGAAGAAAACAGTCGAACCAAGCTCCCACCAATTCCCGAACTTTCGAGGAGAATAGAAAAGTGAATAGAAGATGATTAAGATCTTCTGCTGAATGGGAACACAACACACAGCTGCCTTTTGAAATTAAGAAGCACGAAACTCTATTCCTTAATTGGTCTTTTGTAGCCAACATGTTAAGGAAAATCCTCCATCCAAATGATTTAACTCTCACTGGAATGTACGTCCTCCATAACAATCTAAACACACGACGGTGATCTGGAGCCAAGCTATCCTGAAATTTAGAGCACAACAACAATTGGTAACCTTTTCTAACAGCGTGAACTTCACTACTAGTTCCACTCCAAATTACCACATCATCTGCTCCCCCCACTGGTTGAAACTCACCCACCAAATTCTGAAAACTCTGGATCATTTCCGCCATTATATGATCATGCCTCTCCGTTATGATACCAAAATGACCCCATCTCCAATTGCCATTATGCCAGCCACCCAAATTTGCCACAACATCATCTTTACTATGATTGATATCAAATAAATCAGGAAAAGAATTGGCTAGAGGAAGGTTTCCATTCCACTTTGTTGTCCAAAAAGGGACCAAAGATTCATTTCCAAGGTTGAATTTTATTGAATCTGCAAAACAAAAACCATTGTTAGTAGATAAAACTCCCACATCGCACAAGTCTTTCCACCAATTGGATGAAGATCTATTAAGATTGCATCTTTGCTCCAACAAAAGTTGATGCTCAACACCTCCATATCTAGCTTTCAAGACTTGCTTCCATAAAGTTTTCTCTTCACCCAATATTCTCCATTTCCATTTGATTAGAAGGCCCAAATTAAATTCTTCAATGCTTTTGATTCCAAGACTTCCCAATTTCTTGTTTTTGCAAACATTTTCCCGCTTCACCCATTGGATCTTTGTATTCACTTCCGAACCTCCCCAAAGAAACCACTGTCTAATTTTATCAATGTCTCTCCACACTTTCGACGGAGCTTTATAGAAGGAAAGGAAAAAGATGTGGAGGTTGTTAAGGATGGAGTTAATAAGGGTTATCCTTACTAAAAAAATAAAGATACCTTCCTTTCCAAAGGTCCAGCTTTGATTCAAAACTATCTATGATGGGAGCCCACATTTTAATCCTTCTAGGGTTCGAACCAATAGGAATCCCTAGGAACTTAAAACAAGGTTCCCCAATCTTGCAAGACAAAAAATTAGAAGCATCTTCCAGAAAATAATTACTAACATTGATACCTATTAGCCTACTCTAATGAAAATTAACACTCAAACCTGAAACAAGTTCAAATCCCCTAAAAAATGGCTTTGATACTCCATAAGTTTTGCTATCTTCCTCCTCCTCCTACGATAAGGGTATATCATCTCCAAATTGAATTATTTCCACGAATAGATCCTCCTCTACTCTATAAACTTCAAAGTCACCCCTTTCCAAAGCCTTAGACATTAGTACTGATAATCCTTTAGCAACTAAGACAAAGAGAAAAGGAGATAGAGGATTTCCCTGTCTCAACCCTCTTCCAACTTTAAAATCCTTTGTGGGACTATCATTGACCAGGATTGACAAATGACTCTTGAATATTCAAGCTTCCATCCACCTCATCCAATTTTTCCCGGAGACCATTTTAATCAACATAAAGCGTAAAAAGTTCTAGTTCACACAGTCATATGTTTTCTCAATGTTTACTTTGAACATAACACAAACCTTTTTGTCTCTAGTTGCTTGATCCACAATTTCGTTTGCTATCAAAACCTCGTCCAACAATTCTCTCCCAGGAAAAAATGTCGTTTGACATTGAGAAATTAACCCTCCCAAGACTTTTTTTTAGCCTTGCAGCTAGCAGCTTCGAAATGATCTTGTACAAACTTCCCACGAGACATATAGGTCTATAATATTCAATTTTAGACAACCTTCAAGGATAGCTTTAACACCTTAAAGAACAAACTTCATATAATCAAATATTTTGAAACAAGATAGCTTTAACAGCATCTCTTGCTTTTCAATACTTGATTTTTTTTATTTCAGAACACGGATGCTTCTTTTCATCTGCATCCTGCACTAATATCAGCTTCAAACGATTAAACATTGAAGATCATCTGATATTAGGTTCTGGTAGTTTTTCTTCTTGCTTTCAGATTTGGGAAATCAGTTGAAATACAAATATTTCGCATGCTCTTGAAGTTACTCTTCTATCAACAGATATCACAATCCATTCAGCCAGTATGGAATTCCTTCTGACAAGAAACCTAAGTTTCTCATCATTAATCATTCCAAAGAACTTAAGCTAAAAAGAGAAGGTGATATGTTGAATAGTTTTTCATCATCCAACTTCATTTCTTTCCTTTGAAGACTGCAAGACAAACCTTTGAGCACAGCAGATTCAAGATGTAAACATAAAAAAACTGTGACTTTAGATTTAAGTCAAGGAACAATATTCTCATAATTTGCTTAAAAAGATTAGATGAAGTGTAACTACTTCAATCTTCAAAAACCGATCCCCACAAACCTAAGCACAAGACTTCAAAGATAGTCCAAGCATGAGACATATCAAATGATGTTGATATACTCAGAAGTGAGATAATGCATCTACCAGAATGTAACTACCTCTGAAGATATTCAATATCCATCTTCTGAGTTGGTGAAAGAGATTTTCAAGATGATCATCTTTAACACCATCAAGTTCTATAGTAATATCGTTTTCAAGGATATTCTATAGACCTTCAGCAACCCTTTATCAAGTCCAATGAGTTAAAAATATGTTCAGCTTTTCCATCATTTAAATTCAATGGAATCACCCATTTGAATGTGGTAGGAAAAGTCATATGATATTTTTCATGTGGCACTTGATTCCTTTTAAAGAAGAAATATACTTTTCTTATTGGATCATTATCTTCACCACTGTTAAATGTTAAGCACAAACCATGCTCTGATACCAATTGAAGGTGTGAAAAGTACACAAGAAGGGGGTTGAATTGTGTTTCACGCTTTCTTATTATTTAACTTCTGATCAGATTTTTAGAATCAGAACTGATGTTTAGATTTTGAGTTTATTTGTTTGGCAAGGAATACAGCAGAAGCAAATAAAATAATAGCAGAAGATACAAAAGATTTATATTGGTTCCTCCCCTAACTGAGAGTAGTCAAATCCCCTTTCCCCACAAGAGCTTTTCATTATAACCACTTTATGATTACAATCGCTTATGCTTCTGCATAAGACTTTTAGAGCTACTCAAACCAACTGTCTGAGATTTCCCTTGCTTAGAGCACATGTATAAGACTTAACCTTTGCTCACACCATATGACTGAGCCGTCTGTTCATCTGTCTTCAGGTTCAGACTTCCCTTTGCTTAGAGCACATGTCTAAGACTTCCCTTTGCTCACATCCTCTAGCCGAGCCACCTTCTGTTCTGGCCATCCAGACTGAGATTTCCCTTACTTAAGCTGCACTCGAGACTTCTGGCTCTCGCCCCTTAGAGGGAGACTTTCCCACTTGCTCAATCAGACTAGCTGAATAAGACTTTCACTGCTTAAGCACTTAAGCAATGAGACTTACGTGACTTAAGCATCTTGACTCAGGACTTGTTGCTTGAATCCCAATGAGGCAAGACTTTTTGCTCAAGCACATAGTATGAGACTTAATCTAAACTAGTGAAGGCTCAGCAGAATAGCGAACAAGGTGTACATGATGCAAGCATCAAAGGTACGGGAGATCACCATAACAAAGACCTAAAGCACTTAAGATTTCTAATATACAGGGGTAAAAAATCTTAAGGCTTTTACAATTACAACGTAAAACAGAAAATCTACATATTGCATAGAATTGATAATTGCTTGATCTTGCTACTCCTTCAACAGAAGAATCCTTGTTAAAAATACAAGCTTGGATCTTCAGCCATATATATAGCCTTTCTAGAAACTAGTCGTTGAGAAGGTGACTTGATCAAGTGTCTTTGTTTTTGCTTCATAGTACAAGAGACTTTGAAAATCGATGACCAACAGATTCTGAATCCAGTGTGTAACACGTTTAACCTTTGGGTCTTCAAGAGGTTTTGTACTAATAGAGTCGTTAGGAGCAGACATCCATAGACCGTACCAGCTTTTCTTGAGCCTTACAAACTTGTAGACTTGAGCTGACATGCTGATAAGACAATACAACTTGCTTTTAGTAGTATGGATAATCCACAACTTTATCACCAACTCTGAATGGTACCAGATGCTAATATACAATTATTAAGTGTAGAAACTCGTCTGAATGCTGAGGGCTTCAGTTCAGAGTCTTTGTCAAACTACACTAGCAATTTTTCTTCAGACTCTACCACCAGAAGTTAGCAATGAAGCAACTCCAAGTGTGTCTAAGTAAAACATATTCTGATTATTTATGTACAAGAACAAGAACCTGCATAAATAAAACACACATCAAATAAACCAAATTTCTTTTGACACTTTTGTTATCATAAAAACTAAAAAAGAATATGTCAAGAACAAATCTTATTCTAACACAGAGCAACCTTAGGAATAAGAGTCAGAAAAGCTGATGTGATTGCCTTAGGAAGGAAGGCTTTACTATGAAAATCCTGCACAAACTTGATAATGTCATTTTTCAAAATGTCCTAACAACCTCAAAATGTCCTCTACATTGATTTGCAAGCATATGCTCTCCTATATACCAAATCCTTCACTTCATTCTCACCACAATCGAGTAACTGAAAATTCAACTCATTCATCTCAACCACTACTTCTTCCACTTTCAAATCGAGCCACCCAAACTCCTCTTTACTCCACCTCCTAAGCCTATCCCTTAGAATTTTGAACTTCCCTTTGATGATGTACTCACTTCTCCCTACCACCTTTATGTCTTTCCACTCCTTTTCAACAAACTTTAGAAAAACTTTGTTTTCGAACCAACTATCATTATATTTAAACGGTTTAGGACCACAATTGACTTCACTAATTTTTAGCCAAATCAGACAATAATCTGAAACATCCCTCCTTCCTATGGTTTGACCAAACACTCCCCATCTTTTAATAAGATCCTCAGCTAACAGGATAAACTTTAATAACATAATAATCGACGTTCTTCCACTCCAACTTCACGCCCAAGAAAACTTCCCCTTTCAAAGAAAAAATATGATTGATTGTCTCTTTTTTCCACAGAGCAATGATCCCACTAGACAACCCATTGGCGTTACAACAAGACTACTCCGCCTCCTGACTACTCTAGAAACTGCTAATCTCAGAAAAATCCACAAACTTTATTTTAGACTCCTGAATAAAAAAGAATTCAAATTTACCTGAATTAATTATGTTGCTAATTATATTTCTATTAGAGATACTGCCTCCTCCTCGAACATTCAATGATCTAATAATCATTGAGCATAATTGATGTCCGTCGATTTACCGTTGAATGCAGCCTTATCCTTTGCCTCTAATTCCATTATTCTCTTTGAATAATCATTCTTCCTGTCTTTAGTAACCACCCCAAGATTAGAGATAACACTCAAGACCCTCTCCCCTACATTTGATTCTAAGTTTTCCCAGAACCTGAAGTTGCAGTGTCGAACGTCGGAGTCCGACATTGGATTACAGCACAAAATAGCTCTTGCAAAATAACTGTCAGCACTTACAGTTCGACCATTCATCCCATCTCCCTTCAGAGAAGATGAAAAAGAAGATTTAGGTTTGTGAACCTTAAGGATGTCGAAATAAGAGGGCTGAGAGAAAAAAAATCAATAGGACCCTCAGAAGGAGTTTCCACCACTGAATTAACAAGGCCCAACAATCACTTATTGGGCTTTGACTTTTTCCTGCCCGGTGGCCCAATTACATCTTTGACACTCCTCGGCTTAGCCTTCTTAAAAAACAATTTTTTAATCTTCACTGTATCTCTACAATTATCTTCCTTGAAAAAAAAGTCCATTGAAAAAGGTTTTTGTTTCCTCAAGGCCCCACTTAAATCATTACCCTAAACCCCTTGAGAAACGTTTTCTCTGCCAAAGTCGTCTTAGCCGCTACGATAACTGCGTTAAAAGCTTACATCCTTAAAGGATTATTCACCTTTGACAACTCCTTTTGCTGAACATCAAGACTACCACCTCCTGGACTAACTTCAACCAATGTAAGTGTGTCCCCTAAGTCATTAACTCTGGTTGAAAGATGACTAACCTCAACATCTTTTGGATCCTGTGTAGGGTTCAACTCCATAACCAAGTCACCTTCGTCGTCTTCCAGCTTGTTAAACTTGCTCAAAATACTTTCAGAGTTCGAAGAAAAACTCGAAATTGCTACCTCATTATCACCATCCTTGACCAAAATACGAAACGGACCGTGAGAATATTTAGTCATTTTAATTCTATAAGAAATTCCATTAATTAAAACGTTGAACGAATCGTTAAGTACCATTGCATAACTATTACGAACCATGAATCTGGCCACATCCATACAGTCACCCTTCAAAGTGTTTTCGTTCTCACAGATATATTTTCCGACCATGTTAGCCATCAATTCAAAGAAAGGATAATTCCATGCATGACAGGGGATACCATAACATCTAAGCCAACTAACTTTTTCCTTATCGAAGTCCTCTTCCTTCCATTCCCCAATCTCCTAAAACCATTGCTTCCACCAACTCTTCACGTCCCTAATAAGATCTCTGATCTCATCTGGTTCACACTCCTCTGGAAGGCATAAATTATCCCCAAGAGGGGTAACCTTAATGGGGAAATAACCCTCGATCTCAAAATTGGTTTGGATGTTGTAAGACATGCCAGAGTTTATCACAATGCCCGCAAACGTTTTCCTAAACCTTTCCATCACATCTTTTTCATATTAAAATTTCAGATGAACATCGTTTTTCCTAGGAAAATAATCTGATTTGGCACCCGATTTGTTGAAAACCTCCACAAATATCTTTCACCAACTAACGCTTTACCAACACCAGATTTCCTAGAGTTTGTTCCGTTCAAAACCGGATTGAACTCCCGGGTTCTGACTCTTGATTCTCCACCCTTAAGAACGACATTTTTTTTTGGAAAATCTAGAAACATTAGCATGAATCTTATTGTTATAAATGAGAATAGTATCCAATTTAACCGTTAGTAACAGGGTGTCATCCATATCTTCAAATCTTGCAAAACCAAATCTTCTTTCGAATTTGTTTCTTTTGGAGGGAATATCTACCTTCTTCAGTTTCCCATATTCACCGAATAAAACAAAGATGTCCTCCGTCTTGAAACGATCAGGGGATTCTGAAAAAATAAATCGACGTAGATACATCTTCACCTTCATTCACGATTCTTCTACCCGGAGGGAACGAATCTCATCTCTGAACTCTTAGATTTCTGAACCCTTTCATGTTGGCTCTCTTCTACTCTATTTATGCCTCCTAGATCCATATTTGAAGCATCATTACACAATGAGTTAAGTATTGGCATACATCTTTTTTCAAAGTTTATATGAATGTTTCCAAGGTAAAGTGTAGCAAATGTTTTTTAAGAAAGTGTAAAATGTTGAATACTACCTCCTTCGCCTACAACTCAATTAATCTCTCTTTCTCTTATATGTGGCGCATAACTTGCTGCAATTCGCAGATGACACTATCCTTGTTTGTACGAATCTTGGTCCAATATTTGGGGTTCGAAGGCTATTCTTAGAGGCTTTGAATTGATTTCGAGAATGAAAATAAACGCATCCAAAAGCTACTTGTATGGGATTGGAGTCGAAGATTCTTTTACGGAAGTGACAACCTGTTTCTTAGCTTGTGAAAGGAAATCAATGCCTTTCAAATTCCTTGGCCTCACAATTGGAGGCAACCATAGGCGTGTTTCATTTTGGAAACCGGTCATTGATGACCTTTAATCTCGTTTGTCAGCTTTGAGGGGTAGATTACTATCAATTGGTGGGAGGGTTACACTGTTGAAATTTGTATTGTCTAGCCTGTCTATCCATTATCTTTCCTTCTTCAAAGTGTCGGTTAATGTTGCGCGTATAATCACTTCCATACAAAGAAGGTTCCTTTGGTTTGACTTGACAAATAAGTAAGGATTACCAATTATTTAGAAAACCGTGTGTAAACCGTTGGAATTAGGAGGACTTGGGATTAAAGATGTCAGAGATTTCAACATATCGCTCCTTTCTAAATGGATTTGGAGACTTATTACAGATAAATAAGCGGTGTGGGGTGGTTTACTACCGACGAGGTATGGAAATCTAACAAGAAGAGTTATGTCTAATGAGGGATATTCTGCACCTAATAAATTGTCAATTTGGTGGCGTGATTTGATGACAGTTGGTGATTCCTTGGAGGAAGGTTGGTTTTCGAAGGTCATTACTTGCAAGCTCGGTAATAGTCTCGATATTCCATTTTGGTCTACGAAATGGATGGGTAATTCTCCGTTGGCAAGCCTTTTTCCTGCAGTTTTTATGCTTTCGCGTTTAAGGCTAGAACATTCAGTGAGCATGGGAAACTAGGTGGATAACTGCTGGCGCTGGAACATTGACCTCAATCTTGTGGAGCCTGAGAGTGATCTGGATAGTGAACTAGCATATCTCCTGCTGATTTTGCAGGATATCAATCCCTTGTGCAATGTTCCTGATAGGTTTGTTTGGCCTACTGCTGTTGGTAGTATGTTTACTGTAAAGTCTTGCTATGATGGCCTTGTTTTGAATTCTGATAGGTTTGTTTTGGAGGATGATTCAAAAACTGCACTGGATCTGGTATGGTGGTCCAAAATCGCGTTAAAGGTGAAGGTTTTCGCGTGGCGTATGATTTTGGATAAGCTGCCAACTCGATTCAACCTGGAACAGAGGGGTATTATTTTGAATGTTCACAATAAAGTTTGCGTCTTTTGCTTTCACATTGAAGAATCCAATAACCATTTATTCTTCCTTTGCCCAAAAATCTCTCTAGTTTGGAGGAAAATTGTGGATTGGATTGACATTCCTTACTTGTTGGAACAAGATTGTCAACTTCACTTATTTGAATGGGTGATTTCTTTGGTTGGAAAATGCCATAAGTCTAACGTTTGCCTAATCTGGTTTACTAACATGTTAGTGTATATGGCGTTCAAGGAATGAAATTATTTTCAATGATAAAGTATGTAACCCAGATGGTATAGTCGATAGAATTGTTTTACCGTTTTGGTTGTGGTTGCCACTTAGAAATAAACATAACCTAGGTGTTCTTTTTATGAATGGGTCAAATGTCCTCTTGAATTTTTGTAGTTGTTTCATTAGGGGTCGGAGATGTTTGCACTAGGTTTTGTTTATTAGGTTGAAATACCCTTGTACTCCATATATATATATATATATATATATATATATATATATATATATATATATATATATATATATATTGCTTGATTATAAAAAAAAACTATTATAAATCATAAGCATAATTATGAGATATTGAATTTAAACTTGAGTAATAATATTCAACTAAATAATATTAACTTTTTTTAATATATTTGAAAAGGCTAAAAATACTTATTATTTATATATGCTTTGATTATTATTTAATAATATAATATTTTTCTTAATTTAAATATAAATTTAGTTGCAATTTTGGTCTTTTTTTTTCATTTTTTTTTTGGTTTTATCTAATTTTAGATCAATTTTTAATGATATAGCACTAGTGTAATGATGTGTCATTGTCACATTTATCCAATTTAAATCAAGATCATTTAAAATTATTATTTATTTATTAATAATATTAATTATTCTATTTAAATAAAAACAAATTTTAATTTAATTAAAAAAACAAATTCATCAACTTCAACCACACTCTCAAATTTTCTTCCTCTTCAACCAATTCAAAGCAACACAAAAAAAATCCTAAAACCCAATTGAAACTTCGATCTTATTCACCAAATTCAAAATTAAAAATAAAATTAAAATCTTTATCCTCTTCAACACATTCAAAATTGAAATTGACACTTAAAATATAAATTAAAACTAAAACCTTCTATGTGTTCATTGTTTTAACATTGAGTTGCAATTTGAATCTCACGTAATTCCTGATGGTTATAATCAAAAGTGTTAACGTGTATGACATGTGTAATTTAATATTCCGTTAGCATTTTATTTAAGTTTAATTTGAGATGCAGTCTTAATATGTATAAATACTGAATCTCTGGTCAATTAGAATAATGGAGCAACAGAATTTTAGCATAAATAAAACAAGCTACCTTGTGTGGATTTTCTTTCGAAAGTTGAGTTTTATTTACTGCATCATCAAAATTGATGTTGCTCATGCATAATAACAAATCCTTGTTATGTAAATCATTTACATTTAGCGGCAGTTTTATTCATGATTATTTTTAGATTTGGGTTGGATATATTAATGATTTATTGCAAATCTTGACTTTGAAGTTTTGAGTTTTATGTTTTAATTTTAATTTTGATTTTGTTGAAGAAGGTTGAAGTTTTAATTGAGGTTTAGGATTTTTTGGTTTTTTCTGGAGTTTTGAGTTTGTTGAAGAGGATGAAGGATTGGGTGTTTGATTGAAGATGATGAATTTGTTATTTTTTTAATTTAATTTAATTTTTCTTTTATTTAAATAGAATAATTTATATTATTAATAAATAAATAATAATTTTAAATGATATTGATTTAAATTGGGTAAATGTGACAATAACATATCATCACACTAGTGACATGTCATTAAAAATTGATCTAAATTAAGACGTGGACTAAAATCCCTAAAAAAACCTATAAAACAAATGACTAAAAATCTGAATTTTAATTCAATATTGTTGCTATATTTTTAGTGCTGTTACACGTGATGTTTTGTAATGATCGTGAAGTTTGGTAAATATGGCACATCAGTGTTTATCCAGTATTTTTGTCATTTTTCTCTTCTGAGGACTCATATGATCTATAATGTTGAATTCAACTTAGTATAAGTTTTTCTTTAAGTAAATAACTATAAACGTTGGCAATGAGTCAGCTCATTAACCCTCATCTTAATTATACATTAATTTGTAAAAATAAGAAAATTATCTATTTATTATAAATATCCAGTTGCAGTAACATGTGTTATTGGTTACATAGGAACTGGTCTTCCTTCTTTTGTTGCACTTAGAGCTGGCATGAATGCGCTTCTTATGCAGGTCTACATTTTTTTAATTGATTTTATCAATGTTTTAGTTTTCAATTTTTTATAATATATATTTTATTGATGATTTTTGTTGTTGTTATTAACATTAAGAATTGGTGGAGTGGGAGCATAAGAGTAAAGTACCTAGAAATATGCATGCCTGTGGTCATGATGCTCATGTTAGCATCATGTTACTATGCAGATAATGAGCGTTCATTATGCCAATTGTGTAGTGGTGAAGGAATATAATAAGTATGTTTCATTAGACATATAATGAAAGCAAATTATCTAGCCTAGTGGCCAGATACTTTTAGCAATGAGGTTTTTTTCTTCTTCTTAAAAGCAAAATGAATTGATATAGAGTACAATGGTTATTCTCACCCATTATAACATAAGATACATAAAAAAGATTCTCAACTAACAACAACTAACTTAAGTTTATGGAAATTTGTTAAAGTCGTAAAAATTAGAGTTGAAATAAAAAATATCTCCTATGCACATCCACATCAAAGTTAAAAGCTTAATACACTAGATAGTATCATTCAAATTACAATTGTCGTTGTTAAAAACTAAGTCGTCCCTAACCTTTTAAATGCACCAAATAACCGACAACTATAAAGAACCCTTATTTACCTTCGAATCTGAAATGTTGGGAATACTATACTAGGAAACAAAATGCTTCCAATAAGAACTTGCAAAAGGAACAAAACAGTCGAACCAAGCTCCTGCCAATTCCCAAACTTTCGAGGAGAACAGACAAGTGAATAGAAGATGATTAAGATCTTCTACTGAATGGGAACACAACACACAACTACCTTCTGAAATTGAGAGGCACAAACCTCTAATCCTTAATTAGTATTTTGTATCCAACTTGTTAAGGGAAATCCTCTATCCAAATGATTTAAATCTCGCCGAAAGGTACGTCCTCCATAACAATCTAAACACACGACGGTGATCTGGAGCCAAGCTATCCTGAAATTTAGCGCATAACAACACTTGGTAACCTTTTCTAATAGTGTAAACTTCACTACTAGCACCACTCCAAATTACTACATCATCTGCTCCCTCCACTGATTGAAACTCAGCCACCAAATTCTGAAAAATCTAGATCATTTCCGCCATTATATTATCTTTACTATGACACATATCAAATAAATCAGGAAAAGAATTGGCTAGAGGAAGGTTTCCATTCCATTTAGTTGTCCAAAAAGGGACCAAAGATTCATTTCCAAGGCTGATCGAATTTTATTGAATCTGCAAAACAAAAATCATTGTTAGTAGATAAAACTCCCACATTGCACAAGTCTTTCCACCAATTGGATGAAGATCTATTAAGATTGCATCTTTGCTCCATCAAAAGTTGATGCTCAACATCTCCATATCTAGCTTTCAAGACTTGCTTCCATAAAGTTCACTTTACCCAATATTCTCCATTTCCATTTGATTAGAAGGGCCAAATTAAATTCTTCAATGCTTTTGATTCCAAGACTTCCCAATTCCTTGTTTTTGCAAACATTTTCTCGCTTCACCCATTGGATCTTTGTCTTCACTTCCGAACTGCCCCAAAGAAATCGTTGTCTGATTTTATCAATGTCTCTCCACACTTTCGATAGAGCTTTATAGAAGGAAAGGAAAAAGATGTGGAGGTTGTTGAGGATGAAGTTAATAAGGGTCATCCTTACTACAAAAGAAAGAAACCTTCATTTCCAAAGCTCCAACTTTGATTCAAAACTATCAATGACGGGAGCCCACGTTTTTATCCTTCTAGGGTTCAAACCAATAGGAATCCCTAGGAACTTAAAACAAGGTTCCCCAATCTTGCAAAACAAAAAATTAGAAGCAGCTGCCAGAAAATAATTACTAACATTGATACCTATTAGCCTACTCTTATGAAAATTAACACTCAAACCTGGAACAAGTTAAAATTCCCTAAAAAAATGGCTTTGATACTCCATAAATTTTGCTATCCTCCTCCTCCTACCATAAGGGTATCATCTGCGAATTAAATGTGTAATGCCCTGTATAATATATACCTAGAATAATACAATACAAGCATTTTATTTGGTACTGACACCATCATAAGTGTCCAATGGTGTAATTCACATACTTGACCATTTCTAAAACATAATACAATCTATGGTACAAGATATGGAAACTAGCCAAAATAACAAAATCTAAGAATAAGGTACAATATTCCTCATTGTACAAGAAAATAATACACAGCGGAATAAGCTCAACTAAGCTTCTCTTGAAACATCCAAGCATAGCTCCACTTGTAATTCAAACCTACAAATGCTTCCTGAAAAATAATCAACAATAATGGGGTGAGATATTAAATCTCAGTGAGTTCCCTATCTTATGGATTCTCTTGGCTTTACAGGGTTCTAACCATCCTAACTCAAGTCAAGGGGAAGGGAAATGACCTTGAGTTCACAATCTCACACTATATGGAAACATGTTCGTGAGTTCACCAACTCAAAATATCACTAATCGATAACCTTACCAAGGCATCCCCTTTTCCCGTCCGCTTCTACATCTAGAAGTCGACCCGAGTCATGGATCCTTGTAGTTACTTGGCATACGAAATGGATTTGGGATCATCGGCCGGTTGGCCGTGAACCGTCACTTCTCATGTCCTGTTAACCATCACAAGTCTCTTTACCATATAGGCTCCATTCGTACTCACACGTGGGAATCAAACCTGCCAAGTAATTGTGCATACGTTTCAGAGGAGCTCGAGACTCATGAAACTGCACTCAAGTGAAACGGTTACGATTACGTGATCACACACACAAACGTGATTGTATTCGACAATCAAAAGGCCACAATGCCTTAAGGTCACATTCGCCTTTTTCTCATAATCACAGTAGTAACACATGTTCCATACTAGTGTTTCACTCTCTCCTAGACCAATACTCATTACGGATGCACCTTTCTACATCGAGTACCCGAGCATCGCCATCTAGGTTATCTACTCTAGGTCAGTACTCGTCAAGGATGCCCCTTTCTACATCGAATGCACGAGCGTCGCCATCCAGAGTTTCTATCAATTCCTAGTCACAACCTAGAATCATATCATTAGGTTTGGGGTAAGTTTTCTCACACTTCCTAATTCATTTTAAGCATGTTATTTTCTCAATTATGTTCAACAATAATATTATACAAGCATATTACAACATCAATCATAAAACACACATGATAGCATAACATGTCAAACATAATCCACATAGTAGTTCACACACATTTTAAGGCATACAAGTCACTACTATCCTCTACCAAGCATTCTTGGTTAAATCATGGTCTAACATTACCATTTAATAGCACATTGGATTCTCTTTCCAAGGCTTCAATTCCTATATCAATCGGATTCCCGATTCATGAATTTTGGTGGAAACGAGAACTACAATATTCACACATACATTACTTTCCATCTTTATACTATTAATCCATGGCATATAACCATTTTTCTACCTCACCATCACATAGGGCATTGGAATAGCTTTCCAACGCTTCGAACGGGGACCAAAACGGACTTACGGTTCAAAAGTTATGAAGAAAACAAAATCTGACATGTTGGAAAAATTCTATAACACTCGGGTCAACGGGAGTCGACCATGCGTCGACGCAAAGGTGCTTTAGGTCGACTCAAAGTCCTGGAGGTCGACGAATACTGCACAGATTTTGCTAAAAACTCAGTTTTCAACTGTTAAATGCCTTTCGGACCTCTGATTTCGATTCCGTAAAAAGCCCCGGTCTCAGAATTCAACACACTATGATATTTTCCCAATTAAAAGGCCATCCAACATAATTACAAAATTAATACTAATATTATCAAATATGAAAATTAGGTTTTTCAACCAAACTAATCCAATTCAAACTCAATCCAACATACCCAATCATAACCCGACTATACTACGCGTTTTATGTCTCAGATTATTATGAATTTGATGTTGGCAAAGGCATAGAACACATAAGACATCATATTTTCATTGATTAAAAGAAAGATAAAAACATCAGCACAAAATAGAACGATAAGCAACAAGACATAGTACTATTTGACACTACATCAGGGTTTGAAAATTTAGTCATCAAAATCTTCAACGTTGTCCACCCTATCACATCTTGTCTCAGTTACTGAAGGTTCTGGTCCGAGTCTGCTTACTAACCCCCAGAATTTCTCTTTCAGCATAATTTCAGATATTATTCTCCCGTAAGGAACGTAAGAGTTCGACTGAGTTCTTGAAACTCTGATAGAATGTTTCAGGTGATTGAAAATTGTTTTGGGAAGATTGATCCTAAAGTGGTGTGTTAGGAGGAAGACGAATACTCTGTCATCTTGGGACAGCGTGCTCCTTGCAGTTGCACAAGGTCGAAGATTGGTTAGAGAGAATCTGAACCATGTTCTGGGTGAAGGAAGAAGTTTCTCAGGGTTGTTTGGTTCATAAGGAACCGAATCATCAAATAAAACCTTGCATCTCTCTACTAAGCTCAGGTCAGAGAGAAAGTCTTCAACAGTGACTCCAGAGGTGACACAATTTATGATCTTTTCTAATGAGGGAATGAAGATAGTGATTGGAAAGTTATATACTTCAGACCAGATAGTGTTGCCATCATTACTGATTCTGGCGTATTTCCAGAATTCTTTCATAAGAACTGGAAAGACAGGGTCGTTTAGCAGTGAATAATAATCATTCCAAGATTGAATCTGCATGCTTCTTACAATTTCCAGACCATTATTTTGAAGTCTAGCTAGATTTGGTCTTTTCTCTGGGATAACTTCTAGAGTTTCTTCATTCCCTCTAAATGTTGGAGAAGCCATTTGTTAACACACAGAAGATTTTAAATGAGGATTAGTGAGGATGAGCGAGGATGAAGCAGAATCCTATTTTATAGGCGAATGAGAGTGAGGAATGTAATGACTAAATTGGTACACAAGGATTTAGGTTTACTATTTCCTAGGTGGTCATGATTAATTAGGGTGTGCTAAAAGGCGTGATCGTGTGGGAAGTGTAAGAAGTTAGTAACTGCTTTGCATTCATGATATTAATGAAGATTTCTTGAGCCCAAAAAAAAACTTATTTTAATAGTAGTGACATGCAATATTTTAATGGTTTGTTAAGATTTTTATTAGTGGTTGCCAGACAACATAAATGTCACAAGACAGAAGATAACATACACATATATATATATCTTAATATCTAATAACATAGATGGTATAGGCATGTACTTAGATATCTAGTATCCTAATCTATTTCAGATTGTCAACTAATTAGTTTTCTGAGAGCCAGGTACTGTCAAAGGTTTCACAAGAATTTTCAACAAAGGCATTATCAGGACCGCATCTAATCCTGCTAATTGTCTGCAGAACTCCTGTTTTGAAAAACACTTCAGTTAAGACTCTTTCGTAAGGGATCGTAGTTTTAAGTGTAGTTCTTGACACGAGAATGGTGTCCTTGAGATGGTCAAATATAATTTGGGGCAGATTTATACGAGCTTGCTTACGAAGACACATGATTAGGAGCTTGTCATCATGAAACAGAAGGTTTTTGTATGTGTTTCGAGGTTTGATGTTTGTTAGAATGAATTTAAACCACCTTCTGGCATGGGGCAGGAGTTTCTCAGGATTAGTTAGTTCGAAGGCCTAACCTTTATCAAACAAGTAGTGTAATTTTGCATTAGAATTGCATCAAATGGATGCATGATTGGGAGTGATGCCTTCCACTGGACATTCAATGGCTTCAGCGATTTTTGAAGCGTTGAAGGAGAGAGGGATACCATAGATGTCTGAAGAAATGGTCAGACCATCATGGCTGATAGTAGCGTTGATCCAAAAGGTTTTTACGATGTTTGGATAAATGGGACCTCTAAGTATATGAATGTACCCATTCCAATTTTGTGAATGAATGCCCAGATGAAAATTACGATCAACATCCATTAGCTTGGGCTATTTTTCACTAATGATTTCAAGAGAGTTGTCATCGCCAAAGAAGGTTCTTGGAGTCAAAGATAGGTTTGCCATGAAAATGGTGAGGAAGTCTTTTGAGGAGATTAAACCAGGGGTTAGAGAAGTGTGAGTTTTATTCTAGACCTTATATATATATATATATATATATATATATATATATATATATATATATATATATATATATATATATATATATATATATATATATATATATATATATATAAGGTTTGACTAGGCACAGATTATAGTGCAAGGATTTTGCTATTTATATAATTCAAAAATTAATGATCAAATCTTCTTAGTGGATTGTATAAGAGACTCTATAAGAAAGAGAGAGAAGAGAGATTAACTTCTAGAGAGGTGTTGATTGAACCATACCTATGGGTTATAGGATATGACTAGACGCTGATGGGAGAAGTCTTTTGGAGGACATATGCACACAAAAGATCTCAGGCTTTATTAAGTTGTTAGAGATATGTTATGTTTTCAAAAGATTCACATTTATTCTGGTGTTCCCTTTGCGTGTAGATTTCGTTAAAGGATTTTCTTTTATCTAGCAATTTCTTATAGCTAAGTTTTAACAGATATTTATTTAGTGGGATAATTTTCCTAGTGAGTCCTAAGTTTTTAACTAGTTTAAAAAAAATTATTTTATGGGTTAACAGAGAAGGAGAAAGAGAAAGTGTACCTTAGGGATGCTGAACTTTTGAATAGAATCTTTTAGCTAAACCTTTTCGTGAAAGCATTCCTTTCTGACTTCTGAATCTTTGAGCATCTTCCTGATTCTGCCTATTTTCGAGTAAGCTGCAGATGTTTCTTGGGTTCTTCAAGATACGTTTGTCTTCTGACTCCTGAAGAGAAAGAATATTTTCTTGGAATGTGATCCTAGTTGAATTACAGCTTTCTCTCTTTTCCTGTTCAACCTTGTCTGTCAGTTTTCTAGGTTATAATAACCAATATTAAGACTTAGCATGATCAGAGTGACCACTTCATCTGAACTCGGCCAATTACATGCAATCCTTTTGGTAAGGCGATGTAACGAATGTTCTGACGGAAAAATTAACACTCATATGCGTGGGAGCAGTACTGAGTGAATAGTAAGTTCCATTTGATGACCCCATTCATAAGCAACAGGTTACATTTGTCTTTGATTACTTCTCACTTCTCATTTCCTTGATCTATAGAACCTGTTTAGTTTCGATACAGTTCTTAAGATATGGATCTGAATCTTAAACGACAAACTTTGAGAATTGGTTGAGTTCTCCTTTCATATCCTGAATTCAGTTTGCGTTAGTGAGAGTTTCTTGTCTTTGAAAGACGGTTGATTTCACAAGATTAGTGAGAACCTTTGAGAGGTTATTCAAGGAGGAGTTAACCTATCAACATCTGACTTCGTTCCTCACAGTTATTTCAGAACTTGTTCAGAAAATCATCACGCCCCATGTGTATATCACTAGACATGGTTTGCATGAGCCTTCTTGTTCTCACAATGATGATCAACTTATTTGGGGTTGTTCACACATATCTATGAGTTAACTTCAACCGAACATTATTAACATCATCTTTTATGACATCAGTTGGAGAACCTAGATATCTGGAATGATAACATCTAATTTCATAGCTCAAGTGGTTCTGAGAACACTTGATCTGATGACAATCAGATTATCAACATTTGATTTTTACTAGGATGATTTCAAGTTGTTGGAGCTTGATCACTAAACCCGTTAAAGCTTGAGAGTTCCTTCAGAATCAAGTATTTACTGAGTCTTTGGGATTCAGTTCTTCACTTAGTCTTTTGATCATTCCAGATTCTGACATTAAATCATTTCTAATAATTTGAATTTTTCAGATTCTGATTTTAACAGATTTCTTTCTGAAATTCAAAGTCTTAGAACCGCAATCTTTCTTCTTTACATGAAGAGATTCAGAATGAGTTTTAAACGAGAAAGTCAAGGGTGGACCTAATCCGTTTCTTGAAAACATCTCAAAAACTCATAATGAATTAATCTTCAGCAAACAAGATTTCTTGCTTTCTGATGATTCATCTTTTAAGCATATACGTGGTTTTATCCACACGTAATTTCCAGGATGAGCTTTCAACATATACTGCCTTTTATCTGTTGAATTTATCTTATCAGCTGATTCTTCAATTCTAGTGAGGCTTCATCTAGAATCAATGAATTGCTCACGAAGTAATCAGATTGATTACAATTTTGTACACAGTTAACTGCTGAACTGTTACAAAAATTGTAAGTGGATTTCAATCTTACCAAGAGTACTTCTACGCACCACATCTGGATCTTTTTTTGACACTGTTAAGTGTTTGATGCAAATCAATAACAGAACCGGAGCTCTGATACCAATTGAAGGTGCGAGAAAGACACAAGAAAGGGGGGTTTGAATTGTGTATTTACTCTTTTTCTAACTTTTTGCATCTTGTTAAAGAGACACTCAAGAACCTTCAATTCTCATTGAGAGATTCTGATCTCTTAACTATGGAACATAAGAACCATATTGGTTCTGATCATAGGATGCGATATACAGAACTTGCAGTGCGGAAGCTTATCAGAGATAGGCTGCAAGGTTCTGACTTTGCTTAATATAAGGTTCTGATATTTAATGCAGAAACATAAATAGAGATACTAAGCAAGAGAGTAAAAGACGCACGATATATCCTAGTTCGCCATGCGGGCTAATCCAGTCCACCCTCCTCAGTTTATTTTGCCTTGAACACAAGGACTTAATCCACTATAATCAAATTATGATTACACTTGCACGGGCCACGCCGGTGACTAACAACTTGCACAGCCGCACTGTGACTAACACCACAATGAACCATTCAGAGATTCAATTTAATGAATATAACGAACATTGACCTGCAGGTTTCAATCTCTTCAAGATCTACTGCTAGGCTTTCACAGCTAGACGTTCAGGGATTCAACTTAATGAAAATAACGCTACTGACCCTATTTCAGGATTTTCCACAATGACACCCAGCCATTGTTATCTCAAGTATCTAATCACCACGTGATCTACTCAAGGGCCTCAACTCACAGCTGAACCGTTCAGGGATTCAACTTAATGAATATAACGTTCACTTAAGGAGTCTCAATTCATTTAGTTGAATTAGCAAACTGGAGATTACTAATTGTGCTTCTTAATAAGCAAGTTTCTCCTAAGGTTAAGTACAATGAACACACACATGTGTTCAAGCAAGTTTTGAGCAATTAGCTCCTTGCTTTCCTAAGAAACTACAAAGATGTATTTAGATATTACAATTGTTGACATCTTGTAGATCTTCTTCTTCTTCGTCTTCTGGTTGAGCAAGCTTTGAGCAGCAACTCCTTGCTTCAGATCTTCAATGTAGTCTTGACGAGAAGGTAAGTTGATGACTTGACAGATTTTCAATGTTGTCTTCTTCATCAGCAGCTTCTGTTTGATTGTTGTTGTTGTGTTGATTTGTCTTCTTGAGTTTCAATAACAATCGTCATTGGTGAAATAATGATAGCTCTGAATATGTTAAGTGTTACAACGAGAAGTCATCGTTGTTGCTATCTTCACAATGACTTGGTCAATTTTGTAGATGAACATTTAGTTCGAGATTCTACAAGTGATCGACACATAAGAAGCAAAAACTCTTTCCATTAAATAGCCAGTAGAAATATTGCCGTTAGAGAATACTGTTGGTTGTTTGGAAAAGAGACGTTGTGATATAATGAGTTGTACTGAAACATCTTCTTTTTGCAGAGGAAGAAGTGATCAGACATCTTTTCTTGGGCAGTGTGTACATTTAACTCACAACGGTAATATTTAGACTTCAAAACTTCAGTGGCTTCTGATGTTAATTTGATGAAGCATGAGTAAAGTCTTCATAGCAGAATATCTGATGCTTCAAGTCTTCAGTCGATTGAAGAAGTCCATTAGGAATCAGTCTTCAGAACTTCAGCACTTGGTCTTTAAGAACGTTATCCTTTTCTGCTTCAAGTCTTCCGAATCTTCAGAGTCTGTCTTCAGAGTCTTCAGAACTTCTTATTTGAAACCTTGATCTTCAGAACTCATCAGTCTTCAGATTCTTTCTGCACTTGGTCTTCAGCGCCTTTAGCCATCAGAACTTTAAGTCATAGGAGTCTTCTGTCTTTTGGTTCTTTCAGAGTGTACTTCTTCAGAAGCTTCGCAATCTTCAGAATCTTAATCACTTTCAGAGAGCATCCACAAGAGCATTGCAACAACAATCTTGGCATCCTTGGATCTGGCTGATCATGACTAGATAAATAAGCGTTCTTGCTTCTCGCGACTTTAGTCACACATAGTAACTTCGCATATGTATTCAATCATAGTACATCTAGCTGGTGTATGTTGGTTCTGATGCCTTTAGTTCTTATGATCTGCACACAACACACGTTAGACCATAAAATGGTTCTTTCACAAATACTTATTGTTATCATCAAAACATAGATTGACTTGTAGAGACAATTCTTGCTCTCACAGATAATACTTAAAGTACTTAGAGGATTCCATTAATCCAATTTACCAAAGATAGAGCACATAGATACTCATCTGATCTCATCTGATATCCAATTAAGCACTTAAATAATATGGGGTATTACACTCTCCCCCCCTTAAATTGAAATTCGCCCCCGAATTTCCTCTACTCGACAATAACCGCAACTTGTATCACTGTCTTAGATCCATACTTAACTTTACTTCCGTTCAAACTTCCTGACGTATTCCAATTCCAACTTGACTTAACAGATCAAAATCTTTGTTTACACAATTTAACAAACTTCACGTCCTTAATCATACTTTTGTTCCAATATTGGGTTAACTTCAAACATTTCTTTTTCCGTAATTTATCTGTTGTTTCATACTAATAGACTTGGTCATATCTTACCTTTGGAAGAAATATACCATTTTATGCTCTTCTACTGAGTCACAACACAAAACCATAATACCTTGTCTTGGTGTAAGGTAACAAACACTCATCAAATCTTTGTGAGGTAAAACAGTGATTTCTTAACTTCATACAATTACCGACAACTATCATTTCATAAATCCTTTAACATTCGAACCACTTCATAACTAGTCAAACGACTTCTTTACCAGTTCCATCTGGTCTGATACTAAACATTGTAACCATTACATCCAATAATTCATCTCTTTCGTATCACCCTAAAAGGTAACACAATTAGAACAAGATCTTCTTACTTCCATACTTACAAGTAACAATCATTCTAATCCTTATTAGTCTGACTGAACTCTTTCATCTGTCACCTTCCACTGCGCAACTCAATTTCTAACAGTGGAACACCACGGATTCTTAAACACTACCAAGTACCTAACAGGCCACGGAGAACACACTTATCCACTGGGGTCCTTACTAACCAACGGTACAAGAAACTTACCGACGTCCTATGTTAGAATAATTTCTTCGCCAACTCACAATATTATGACATATGTCCAACACTCTCCAGATGATAGAGGCCCAGGAGTTACACTATCACAATCATAACATAAACAACTCCAATTCCATTCTAAACTCGAACCCATATATCCAAAATAGTTTAACAACTCCCGGTTCTGGTTACCACATTCCAAATTGATTATTCTTACGGTTTCTGACTTACTCAAGGTTCCTTGTCGATTCTAGATCTCAATCAATCACATGTAACACCATCACGGAACTTCAATCATATGCGAGTCACCACTTATCAAAACTTAACCCATTCAAGGTACAATTGTGAGTTTTCATACTACTCACCAATTCACATACAACACTCCACATTTTTGAAGGCCATGCCACGTTTCTCAATTGAATCCACTTTTCTCATTCGTTATGTTCTATAAGCAATTCCAAGTTACATACTTAACTTTGGAACGCCCAATTCTTACTCGTACTTAGAAGGATAACCTTCAAATTTCCTTCTCTGGTTAAAACTCAACTGCACACAACTGGTACCCCTCTCACGGAGCCTAAATCCAACACCATGGACGCATGGAAGTTAACAAATACTAAACTCTGACCAACCGCTCATACCTTACTAATACCATAATTACATACCGAAATATTTCTTGCAAGATCAATAATTTGTGAGTATTTTCCAACTTCGTCCTTAAGACTCGCAACGGTAATAATAACAATACACTTAAGACTTTCTCACATTCAACACAATTCACAAGATTATTTCTCCAAAAGTTAAACTCCCTCGTCGTCTAAACAAATGGCTAAATTACGCAACACCTTTCAGAAGTTTCGATTTCAAAACACAAATCCTCTTTCATTTACTTGAAATCTCGTTTTCCATTCACACAACACTCTCCAGTCGGAGTAACATAAGGTAACAAAATGCAGATGATGGTTCCTAAGGGATTCCACAATTTACACACATGTTAATCGATTACCCGTCTGAGGTCAATCGGTTAGCTCCTCAAAATTCAGCACAAAACACCATCCTTGCACGTGGTAATCGGTTAACACTGCTGCAGAAGCTAAACCATCTTGCTCTACCCAAAACCGTCAATCCGTCTTGCTCTATCTTGGAATATCATTCTCAACTTGTGGCTCTTTAACTTATATAACATTCACTAACCATGATCCACTCAAGGTAAAACCGACAAGGTCAAAACATTCAGACGACACACTTCAACCAAGTGACAAGGCAAAATTCCAAATTTTGACGCGGTCACACTACAAAACTTCAGCGGGGTAGTTCATTTTCTGCTCAAACAACTACACTAGCGGGAAGTCAATAATGACGACATTCTAGGGTTTTAGCCACACTCATACTTGATTCGTCCATAAGCAAAACCCAACACGCAACCATTATACGGTACCATAAAAAAAACGGTGGGCATAACATGTCAAGCACACAACCTTGTTCTCTCATTTGAATTCCTTGGTGAGAACTAAAACAACTACGTCCTTAGTCCAACAAAAGGTAGATTCCAAATGTTCCAATCATTCACAAATAGAGAAGTTTCTCTATACTTGAAAATAAATCGGGGTAATGCATCATCTTGAAGAACCTTTCCATCACTTCGTACACATTAACCGGGATTTCTTGCCCTTCACTATCTATTGCACATTCCACTTACCAAATTACTTAATGAAAGATTCGCAACCGATAATCCTCATCAACTATTTACAAAACCCTTCTGGTATAAACCATTCCATGATTTACACTTAGTCTGTAATAAGTCCCGATTTGTTTCTCGTTGTTTACCGCACTCTTACTTCTTAAAATACAATATTCACTGCTCCACAAGGTATGTCCCTTCATACTTGTCTCAAGAATAAGAATCCACCACGTACACTTGTGACCACGGTGCTACTACTACGCATTCTCCAATACCAAAGTGTAACTTTCTCATTCACGTCATACTAATAGGCTCCTCACAGGTGAACCATCTGTAATTACACTTCCTTAACTTAAGCCTCAACAACTACTCAAGCTCTATCGCACATTCGTCCAAAAATACATTCCGTTGTCACTTCCTCATAACATACCATCGATACTGCTTTCCACACCGCGGTTACTTCGCTTTCCTTTGTAATCCTCTTAGGTCCAAATATAAAACCATCTTACTAAAATTCCCTTAAATCCAAGGTACTTACTCTGTTTCTTGACACAAACTTCTTCCGGTCTGTATCACTACACTTTCTATTACTAAATAAAGTTCAAACTTTCTCCGACACAACACCTTATACTGTTCCTTGGGTAATTTAACAAATTCCAAATTCCAAATTGGTCTCTCGTCGAATACAGAAAATCCCGATGTAATATCTCGAACTTAATCTCTCTACATAACTGAATATACGCAATTCATCACACACTCTTCGTTCAACACATACTTGTTTCACTTGAAGCATGTAAACACATCCTTGTGTTCCTTCACACACTTCTCTACTACTTTAGCTTCCCATAGAAGCTGAACATCCTTAAGGTACTCTCGTCCATTTAAGATACCATAACGACCTTAGAAACTGAAGCACCAATACTTATCTCACTTCCAGACCTTACGCCACGCGTTCCACAAACAACTTTTCTTTTTCACAGAATGAGATTACTTGAAATCCTTATCCATACTAGTGGTCAATCCAGCTCCACTAGCGATTTTACATATTCCTCAATATCTCAACCAATCGTCCAATAGAGATCCTTAACTTTTGGACTCCATCCATTCCAAAGGATTACTTGAACAACACATCACTCTTAAATTCCATGCTACCCAAAGCACAACCTCTACTAAGACCTCAACTAAGACCTCAACTGAGCTGACCAAAACTCTTCACTACTAACTCTTAGTTTGAGTCTACCCTCACAGCACAAGTTCCAACAACACTTCGGAGTCCTCGTGGTCGCTCAACCATGATTCTACCTATCACATACATAGCATTAGGTTAATCAGGCCCAACACTACATAGTATGATATTAAGATTTATGTTGGCAAGACACACTTAAGAGGCAGGAATAAATTTACTTATGATGTTTCAAGGCTAGGTCGAGGACACGACCTGCTCTGATACCAACTGTAATGCCCTGTATAATATATACCTAGAATAATATAATACAAGCATGTTATTTGGTACTGACACCATCATAAGTTCCTAATGGCGTAATTCACATACTTGACTATAACTCGGTGGAAGAACTGACTTTTTTTGTTTTGTTTTCGCAAAACATGTTGCGGTTAGCAAGAGTCGCCACCGAATTTTCTTTTATCCAATAAGGAAAGGCTTAAAAGAACAGGAAAGACCTTGATAGATTTTGAGTTCGGGGGGTAAGTTATACAAAGGGAAGGTATTAGCACCCTTTGTATCCATGGTTATCCACGGGCTCTTAAATGCTTAGCTCACATTTTTTACTTACTTTTTGAATGTGTGTGAACGTTTTGAAAATATTTTGTAAAAGTTTGACTTTGTAATAATTCGTGTAAGAATGTATACAAAGTGTTTGTTTTTTTTTTTGAAAATATTTTTGGAAGAGTGAGATATGAAAAGTATTTGTTGTTGAGTTGTGAGCAAGCATTTAAAAGTTACTTACCCCTAATTTGTAAGGTCTTTCTTGTACTTATCGTTTTCCTTGAGAGATAGTACTATCCATACCATTAGTGGGTAGGTAATATTGTCTATTGGATGTTGAGGGACAGCGAAGGGTCATCGAATGGTCATAGAAGGCAACATGTAAGGATCCCTTAGCAATGCGAAAGGACTATCGTCATTTTTCCATAGGGTCGTCGAGGGACAAGATCATCTTTTTGTAGGCAGCTCGAAGGGTCATCGAGGGACTATGATCTTTATATCGAAGGGACTATGATGATATTATTCGTAAGCGTCTTTTGCTAAAGTACCCCTACTTTCGAGGGACATTACCGTTTTAATCGTAAGGCAACAGAGAGAGGCTACCCTAGAGGTGAATGTGTGCAATGCGCGTTGATTTAATTATATTATCTTGAGTTATAGGTTATTCTAACGTTTGATTTTAGATCTTGCCATACATGCCAATTTATCTAGCAAATAAAATATAAGTGCGAAAAAATAAATACCTACACTGTTACATGGCTTATGGGCAGTTACATGATATAATCGTGCGAGAATGTAACATAGACTATTACAAGGCTTATGGATAGTTACATAATATAATCGTGCAAGAAATGTAAACTACACTATTACAAGGCTTATGAACAGTTACATAATATAATCGTACAAGAAATGTAAACTACACTATTACAATTTATGCACAAACCTATACATTTATTCTAAGAAAATAAATGATAAACGAAAAGCAATTACATATTAAAAGTCAAGTTAAATGTCCTAATATCTAAGTCAATATTCGTTTTTTTTTCAAGAATTTTGTGATTTGGAAGCCTTCCTTTGTGAAGCCTCTTGCCCCTTTTCTCTTGTGTTTGAGCCTTGTATTTATAGGAGAAACATGGTAGACAAAGAATCATTGAAGAGCTAGGATCAAGGAACATGTTTCCAACCGTTTTAATTTTTTGAAAACCATGTTTCCTTCACCCTCTCCCACGGTTTTATTTGGGTTTTGATGGCCTAGAATGACATGTTTTAACCTTCTAGAAACTCCATTAAAAGGATCCATGTGCCCACCATTATTTGATTTATTTTGTTTTATTTAATTTTGTTTATTTCTTTGAATAAAATCAAAATAAAATAAAATCAAAATCAAAATAATACCAAAGTGAACTTTGAGGTCCTTGAATATGTCATAAACATGATTCAACCTTAAAAGATAGGCACATTGGTCCAAAAGCTCAAAAATGTTCAATGTAGGTTTCATGCGTTTCTCAAATTTTGCTCAACTTGTACCAATCATAACTCTCTCAATTTTTGTCATATGAAGGTAATTTTGGACTTTTTGGAATCCTCAATATGTCCTCTACAACTTTCGTGTTAATCACTTTTTCATTTGAAGTCTTTATTTTTGTGTAAATTGCTTTGACGAAAAAAATGTCTTTTTGTTGACTTTCAAAATGACCTGTAAAGTTTTGGTCCATATCTCTCAAATGAGGCATTTTTGGCCTTGATCTTAGAGAGACAAAGTTGTAGAGAATTGAATTTCCTTCAAAATGAGCTTTGGTTGAGGAATTTCTGATGAAGTATGTGAAAGTTGTGCGTGGTCAAAGTTCAGTTGACTTTTCCTTAAGAAAGCCCTAATTTGGCAATTTTTTACTTTTGAGTAAATCTTGATTTTCTTGAGGAATCATGATCAACCCTTGATCAAATGATGAATGGGACTTCAAAATCTTGTTGTTGGCAAGAAATGATGACGTTTGACTGTAAATTGGTCAAAGTTGACTTTTGGTCCAATACAATCGACTGTTGATCATTTGAGCAATTGACTGAGCAAACTTGTGAAGCAAGGCTTGAGACTTGACATGAGGACACCCTAGAGCACATAGAGAACCATGAAGTCCATCTGAGGTATTGAGAGCTCAATTCCTTTCGAGAAAAATAAAACCCTAGTTGTAGGTTGATTGTTTAGAATGAGAGCTTGTATGGTCAATCCTTGAGTAGTCTTGAGCTTTTGAGACTCCTAGGAGTGTGAGGAAGCTTCTTGAATCAATCTTTCTCAAAGATGTGAGGGCAAATTTTGGTGTGCAACAGCTGCCCCTGTTCAATTTTCTTAAACCTGAAGAGTTAGATTGGCGCATCCGCCATTCGTGATCTGAAGGTGGAAGAGGATTGAACACTTAAGTGCCCAGAAATTTGCACTCACGAGTGCACGAAGTAACGCTGTTGGTTGATTGTATTGCTTAAATGGGCTTAAAGATCCCATTCGGAAAGATGATAGGATGGAGATGGGCTTATAGATGCCATCCAAAGTAATTTTTGACAGGAGTATCAGAAGGAGTCTAGGTTTGACTGTATCTGAGGAGTATACTAGAACGAGTCAGTGTCCAACTGTATCTAGCAGATGTGCTGGGGAATTTCAGAATGAATCTACGCCTTGATTATATTTGAGGATGTATTGGAATGAGTATCAGAATGAAATCTATATCTAGATCGTATCTGAACCGTATCTGGAAAATATACTTGACCATCTCTGAACTGAATCTGGAACATATTCTGGAATAAGTATCAGAATTAAATCTTCGTCTCGATCATCTCTGAACCATTTTTCGGAAAATCTTCTGGGATAAGTGTCAGAATTAAATCTCTGCCCTGATTATCTCTGAACTGTTGGAGTATTAGAATTAAATCTCTGGGTTGATTATCTCTGAGCTGTTGAAGTATCAGAATTAAATCTCTGGGTTGATTATCTCTGAACTGTTTAAGTATCAGAATTAAATCTCTGGGTTGATTATCTCTGAACTGTTTAAGTGTCAGAATTAAATCATCTGTCTTGATTATCTCTGAACTGTTGAAGTATCAGAATTAAATCATCTGTCTTGATTATTTCTGAACTGTTGAAGTACCAGAATTAAATATGTCTTTGAATCAGTGTCAGAATTAAATCGTTGTCTCGATTATCTCTGCACTGTATCTAGAAGATGATAATGTTTGTCTGATTGTGAACTCACCTAAAAATGGCAAAGTTAGTTTTATGCAATGTCATGATGTATGTAATGTATTGCGTAATGATGTTCTCAAGATAAATGAGAATGTTATATGTTTTGTATGTATATGCTATGATATTCTATACATGATGCATGGATGTCAATGTTGCTGACGATAGCGGTGGCTTTGAATAGTAACGCCTGGCTGGGGAAAATAAATCCCTGTCTGTTGTTGGGAATGAAGAATATCACTCTTCATCTTTTGTTTGGAACGACTGTACTGGGAATTCCCGCTTTTCTGTTTGGGAATACTCCGCTGGGGATCTTCGACTTTTGCTTGGGGATAAAACCGTTCAAGGAGAGTTTGGCTGCATGTACCCTAACTGGGGATAAACGAGATGGATAATCCTCCGATGCAATATCTGCCCAGGTTCCAGATATGAGCGTTAACTATGCTGGGGGAGAGAATTCTGTTGGTGAATTTATAGTGTTAGAGGAATAAACTCAGCTGGGGAATTGAATTCTGTATACTACAAAGAGGGAATAATCTCTTATGGGGATTAGAATTTCATAGGCTGCGCTGAGGAAATTTCTGTTGTATGCTGGGGAAATAATCAACTTCCTTATCTGCTAGGGGACCCATTGGGGAAGATGATCATGCCAAGCTGTCCATCAAATATATATAAGTGAACCGCTGGAAGATGCCCTAATTTCTGTCTGAGGGCATACTAATTATGTCGGGGAATATATCTCTGTTGGGGATGAGCTTGTGAAGATAGCTCTATAGAGATAGTTCCACGGAGATCGCTCTGTGGGGATATTTCCACGAAATTGGCTCTATGGGGGTTCGTGGACATCTTGAACATTATCCCAACTCCTAGAGTCCTTAGTAAATGCTATTCCTGTTTTCACATATATTTTTGGTAAACTTCAATCATATTCAAGTGCATATGCTCATTCAAAGTACCCATTGGACGTTTACGCAAACAAAACAGGGCAAGTAAAAACAATTTTGAATTTGAAAGTAGACTTTTATTGATTTTGAAATTGGCCTATAAACAGGCATTTTTGTACAAGGAAACAGAAATCCTAGTAAGAGGAAATTGTCGTAAAATTGAAAAGGTAAAAAGTGATAAACAAAGAAAAACAGCTATGTGGAAATGATCCCATTGAGTTTCAACTCTGCTATTGCCACTATATCTTCAAGCATCTCATCCCTTGCTGTCGGAAGAAAGATGACTGGATTGATCTGCGCCGTTCGAACAAAACTAAGCTGGAAGTAGATAAGTGATCCAACGGGACATAGACGTACGCTTTAATCCCTAACTTTTGCCTGGACCTCCTTTTCAGGTTTTCAGTCCACCGGGATACCCTTTTTTTTTTCCCAAGCCGCCTTTTCAGGTTTTCGACTTGCCGGGTGTACAGTTCTTTTGTATATATATCCCTAATTTTTGCCCGAACCCTTTTGGTTCGCCGGGATGCCCTTATTTTTGCCTAGGCCAGTCAACCTAGCGGGTCTCTTTTTATGCGTAGTATCTTTTGACTATGTCCGCGTTCACAGGGTGCGGGAAATCTTCACCGTCCATAGTAGTAAGCATCATAGCGCCGCCAGAAAATATTTTCTTGATTACAAATGGACCTTCATATGTGGGAGTCCATTTGCCCCTGAGATCACCCTGTGGTAGTATGATACGCTTTATTACCAAATCACCGGTCTGGTACACTTGGTGTTTGACTTTCTTGTTAAAGGCCTTGATCATACGCTTCTGATACATCTGGCCATGATAGACAGCCGCGAGCCTCTTCTCATCAATCAAATTTATCTAATCAAGTCGAGTCTGAGCCCATTCGTCTTCGTCTAAGTCTGCATCTTTCATAATCCTTAGGGAATGAATCTGAACTTCAGCAGGTAAAACTGTCTCCATACCATAGACCAAAGAGAAAGGGGTTGCCCCTGTTGAGGTACATACTGAGGTGTGATAACCATGAAGAGCAAATGGTAACATCTCATGCCAATCTTTGTATGTCACCGTCATCTTTTGCAAGATCTTCTTAATATTCTTGTTGGCGGCTTCCACTGCGCCATTCATCTTTGGTCGATATGGAGAAGAATTGTGATGCTTAATCTTGAACTGTGTAACACCCCATTTTAATTATTTAGACGTCTTGTGTTATTTTATTTGTGTGACCTTGTTTGGGGGAGTGTTTGAGTGCGTTTAAGGGTTGCCCTTAGTTAGGAAGGTGAGTTTGTGAGATAAAGCCTTTAGATTAAGATTAATAGTAGTATAGTTAATAATAATAATAATTTAATTAATAATAGTAATATCATTATTTTATTATTATTATTGTTATTATTGCTATTATTATTAATTAATTTAATTAAAATACGATTAAGAGATTTAGAGGAGGTTTAGGGAAAATAGAAAGGTTTTGGCACGTGAAACGAGGAATAGAGAACCAAGAGGAGAGAAAGAACAAGGTGTGCTAGGGCTTGATCTTCTTCCCCAATTGTCCAGATTTTCTGTAAAGATTCGAGGTAAGGGGGAGAAACGGGTTTAATATTGATGATTCATTCATGATAGGGTAGTGGGGAGTCCTTAACCCCGTAGGAATTTGTATGCAAACTGTTGTGTTGTCGATCTGTTGTATATGTCCGATATGATGATGAAATCGTGCATGTATTGATTGGTGATAATATGAATTTTTGTTGTTGTTGCTGTTGTATGAACATATGTTACAGATCTGTTGTTTTTGGATCCAAATTGGGAGAACGATTTGAGATTTTAGACCTGTAATACATGTAGTAATTCTAGGTACAAGAGAAAAGATGAAAATTGGACCTGAAATTCATGTAGAAATGATTATAGGACTGGTTGGAAGTGAAGAAGTGTGGAATTCGTAGTAGAATGCAGACTGGTGAGGTTTCTGGCCATTTGCGTAACAGATCTGGCCATACGCGTATTGGGCTAGGCCATACGCGTATGGGAGTGAAGGAAAGGGAGCCTTACGCGTAAGAGGAGCTTGAGGGGAGGGTTTGGCACGGCCCTCTGCCCATACTCGTATGGTACGCGTATGATTGGCAAGGCAATCCGTGTATTGAGTAGCCATACGCGTATGTAGATTTGAGAGTTGGAAATTGAAGGAAAAATGGGTCTCTGCCCATACGCGTATGAAGTTGGGCAATACGCGTATGGCAGGGCGAGGCAGGAGGCATTACGCGTATCAGATGGGGGCATACGCGTAAGGAAGGGCGAGGGAGCAAGTCATACGCGTATGACTCAGGTCAATACGCGTATGGACAGCAGGGGTGCAGAATTTCATATGTTTACGATTTCTTTTTCGTCTTCGCATCGGAATCGTTTTCTCTTGGTTTGAGAGGTTGGGAATAGGTGTCAGGTGCTGAGAAATAAGACATAGGCGATGAAAATATTAATTTTAATAATTTTAATTAATTAATTAATTAATTTGGTATTTGGTGTGTATGAAGCAAATTACATGACGATGGTGTTGATGATATGTATGATGTGATCAGGAGGATCGTGTGCATGTATTTATGCTTGTATACATGTTTTGTCGTGCATAGTTGAGTCTTGCATATTCATGGTGATTGGTGGGATGAATCATTGCTCAGGAGAAGTGTATGTGATTCATCCGTACTCTTATATGGAGAATGGTGGGGGATAGATCATTGCCAAGTAGAGGTGTATGTGATCTATCCGAAGTTCGATTGAATGAACCAATGAGTCGGTACCGCATGCATGGTGTCGTGTTGCATTACATTATTATTTGATGTTGTTGATGATATTGGACAGTAGGTCGTGTTGGTGTGTTGTTGACTTATATATGTGAATGCTACCTTGTTATCATGTATTTATTCACCGATAATATTGAATGTGATTTCTCACCCCTTTGTTGTTGTTGTGTCTGTGCTTCTTCGGAAGTACAGATAATCCAGGTACTTAGGATGCTTGGATATCGTGTTTCCTGTTCGAGTCTTAGGAGTGCTCTGATACGTAACACGGGAACTTCTTGGGAGATTTTTATTAGTTTACAATTTATTTTGATTATGTTGTTACGTATCTTTATTTGACTTTGAATATTATGGTGGACCACTATTTTGTGGATATTTGGTGTCGTTGGCTTTTGACCGTAATTCGAATAATTTTTCGCTGCATATTTTATCAAAAATAGGAGGATTTTATTGGTTGGCTTTTAATGTGACATTCCACTTGGTGAAAACTCTGATTTATCTTTAATATTTTGTTTATTTTTGAAAATGGGAAAGTGGGGTGTTACAATTGGTATCAGAGCAGGTCGGTCCGTCCGGCCAGGTGTTAAAGTTGAGTCTTCCCTTAGAATAGGAGTTGATTTGGTGTTCTGACCTTATGTTGATTGTTGATCAGTATGGCAGGAAGGAATGATGTTGCTCTTGCTGCTGCTATGCAAGCCATGGCATAGGCTGTAGAGAATGCCAATCAGGCTGGAGGTGCTCAGTTTCGTGACTTAGCACAGTTCCAGAGCAACAAGCCGCCTACTTATGAGGGAGGTATCTTAGATCCGGAGGCTGCACAGAAATGGCTGAAGGCTGTGGAGAAGATCTTCAGGACCATGGAATGCAGTGATGCTCAGAAGGTACAGTTTGGTACGCATATCCTGGAAGGAGAGGCTGAGGCTTGGTGGGACAATAGTCGTCAGAGATTGGAAGCTGCAGGTACTGAGATTACTTGGGCTATGTTTCAAGCTGAGTTTTTGGAAAAGTATTTTCCGGAAGACATTTGTAGTGCTAAGGAGGTTGAATTTCTGGAGCTAAAGCATGGTGATAAGACTGTTGCTGAGTATGCCGCTAAGTTTGAGGAGTTGGTTCAGTATTGTGCTCATTACAATACTGAAGAAGCGATGACTTCGAAATGTTTGAAGTTTGAGAAC
The DNA here is from genome assembly GCA_022829125.1 of Lathyrus tuberosus. Classification (NCBI taxonomy): domain Eukaryota; kingdom Viridiplantae; phylum Streptophyta; class Magnoliopsida; order Fabales; family Fabaceae; genus Lathyrus; species Lathyrus tuberosus. The sequence continues at coordinate 17,014,366 of JALAZF010000031.1, forward strand.
GGGCTGCGTCCCGAGATCAAATTGGGTATTGCTTGTCAGAAGATAAGAAACTATCCAGAGCTGGTAAGCAGAAGCAGAATTTATGATAATGACAACAGAGCCAGAATTGCTCATTACAAAGTTGTGAATGAGAAGAAGGGTAAGCATAGATTTGGAGGTACTCCTTACAGTGTCCCAGCTAATAAGGGGAAACAGAAGACTGGTGTGGGAATGAAACCAAAGGAGAAGAGAACAGGTGCTGATACTCTCAAGTGCTTCAGATGTGGTGGCGCGGGTCACCGTGCTAACAACTGTCAGAATGAGGTGAAGAAGTGTTTCAAGTGTGGCAAAGCAGGTCATGTTATAGATGATTGCAGAGCCACTATGCCTACTTGTTATAATTGTGGAGATAAAGGTTACATCAGCACCCACTGTCAGAAGCCGAAGAAGTCTCAGGCGTCTCAAACTGGTGGGAAAGTGTTTGCCTTGGTGGGTGCCCAATCCACTGAGGAGGAGCATTCTGTCAAAGGTACTTGCTTTATTAATGATGTTCCTTTAATTGCTATCATTGACACAGGTGCAACACACTCGTTTATTTCTGTTGACTGTGTGAAGATATTAGGGGTTGTGCCATCTACTCTAGAGCAGAGGATGACGATTGAAACTCCATCTATTGGTTCCGTGGTTACTTCTTTGGTGTGTTTGAAGTGTCCGCTGGCCATGTTTGGTAGAGATTTCAGAGTGGACTTGACTTGTCTGCCACTCGGTAATCTTGATGTTATTTTGGGAATAAACTGGTTGGAGTTCAACCGGGTGTATATTGATTGCTTCAGGAAGACGTTACTGTTTCTTACTCCTGAAGAGGAAGCATTAGCAGATTCGCTGTCTAGCAAGGAGTTGAGGGCATTGTTGGAGGACGAAGCGAAGCTATTTGCGGTGTTTGCCTCGTTATCTGTTGAAAGCAAGACTTCAGTTAATGAATTACCAGTAGTGAATGAATTTCCTGAAGTGTTTCTAGATGACATCACAGAATTGCCTCCGACAAGGGAAGTTGAATTCGCTATTGATCTTGTACCGGGTACCAGACCTATCTCTATGGCACCGTACAGGATGTTTGCATCAGAATTGGCAGAGTTGAAATCTCAGGCCTGGGAATTGCTCGATAAGAAGTTTATCAGACCAAGTGTGTCGTCGTGGGGAGCTCCAGTGTTGTTGGTGAAAAAGAAGGATGGTAGTATGCGTCTGTGCATTGATTACCGTCAGTTGAATAAAGTAACCATTAAGAATAAGTATCCACTTCCGAGGATTGATGACTTAATGGATCAGCTGGTAGGAGCTCGTGTTTTCAGCAAAATTGATCTGAGGTCGGGTTACCATCAGATTAGAGTAAAGGAAGGTGATATTCAGAATACTGCTTTCAGAACTCGCTACAGACATTACGAATATGCAGTGATGCCTTTCGGAGTGTCTAATGCGCCGGGTGTATTTATTAAATATATGAATCGTATTTTCCATTCTTATCTGGCTCAGTTTATTGTGGTATTTATTGATGATATACTGATTTACTCTAAGTCTGACGAAGAGCATGCAGGTCACTTGAGAATTGCACTGCAGGTGTTGAAAGATAATAAACTATTTGTAAAGTTCTCGAAGTGTGAATTTTGGTTGAGGACCGTGAGTTTCTTGGGTCATGTGATTTCTAGTGATGGTATAGCGGTGGATCCCTCTAAAGTAAGTGCAGTACTTCAGTGGGAAACTCCGAAGACCGCAACGGAGATTAGAAGCTTTTTGGGTTTGGTAGGTTACTATAGAAGATTCATTGAAGGGTTTTCTAAATTGGCGTTGCCATTGACTCAGTTGACCAGGAAGAATCAAGCTTTTGTCTGGGATGCTGCCTGTGAGGAAAGTTTTGAGGAACTGAAGAAGAAGTTGACTACAGCACCAGTGTTAATTTTACCAAGTCCAAATGATTCTTTTGTAGTGTATTGCGATGTATCTAAGATGGGATTAGGCGGTGTGTTGATGCAAGGTGACAAGGTAGTGGCTTATGCTTCAAGGCAGTTGAGGGTGCATGAGAGAAATTATCTTACTCATGATCTGGAATTAGCTGCAGTGGTGTTCGTGTTAAAAATCTGGAGACATTATTTGTATGGATCAAGATTTGAAGTATTTAGTGATCACAAAAGTTTGAAATATTTGTTCGACCAGAAAGAATTGAATATGAGGCAGAGAAGGTGGTTAGAGTTCTTAAAGGATTACGATTTCAATTTGAGTTACCATCCGGGAAAAGCTAATGTTGTGGCAGATTCTTTGAGTCGGAAGATAATCCATATGTATGCGTTAATGGTGAAGGAAATGGAATTGATTGAACAGTTCAGAGATTTGAGTATGGTTTGTGAAACTACACCGGAAAGTGTCAGATTGGGTATGCTGAAGGTGAATAATGACTTTTTGGATGTAATTAAGGAAAATCAGAAACTGGATGTGAAATTAGTGGACTTAATGCCTGCAGGAGGAGATGATCCTGATAGTAACTTTAAAGTGGATAATGTTGGTGTGTTGAGATTCTGGGGCATGATTTGTGTACCGGATAATGAGGAATTGAAAAAGGCAGTCTTGGAAGAAAGTCATCGGAGTAGCTTGAGTATTCATCCGGGAGCTACAAAGATGTACCATGATTTAAAGAAGTTGTTTTGGTGGTCCGGTATGAAGAGGGACATAGCTCAGTTTGTCTATGCTTGTTTGACATGTCTGAAGTCAAAAGTAGAGCACCAGAAGCCTTCGGGATTGATGCAACCGTTAGAGATTCCCGAATGGAAATGGGATAGTATTGCTATGGATTTTGTGACTGGTTTTCCAAATACGGCAAGTGGCTTTGATGCTATTTGGGTAGTGGTGGATCGACTTACGAATTCCGCACATTTTATACCAATTAACATCGGTTTTCCGTTGTCGAAGCTGGCGGAAATTTATATCAGGATAATTGTGAAGTTACATGGTGTTCCGTCGAGTATAGTGTCGGATAGAGATCCGAGGTTTACCTCAGAATTTTGGAGGAGTCTGTAGGGAGCCTTGGGTTCTAAGTTGAAGTTGAGCTCGGCTTATCATCCACAGACCGATGGTCAGTCAGAGAGGACTATTCAGTCGTTGGAGGATTTGCTGAGAGCCTGTGTATTGGAAAAAGGTGGTGCGTGGGATACTCATTTGCCATTGATTGAGTTCACGTATAATAACAGTCACCATTCTAGCATCGGAATGGCGCCTTTCGAAGCTTTGTATGGTAGGAGGTGTAGGACACCTCTGTGTTGGTATGAAACAGGTGAGAATGTGGTGCTTGGACCTGAAATTGTGCAACAAACTACTAAGACAATTCAGATGATCCATGAGAAGATGAAAGCGTCTCAGAGTAGACAGAAGAGTTATCTTGATAACAGGAGGAAAGATTTGGAATTCAGTGAAGGTGATCACGTGTTCCTAAGAGTTAACCCAGTGACCGGTGTGGGTCGTGCTTTGAAATCCAAGAAGTTGGATCCTAAGTTTATTGGACCATATCAAATCTTGCAGAGGGTTGGTACAGTGGCTTATAGGGTGGCGCTGCCGCCTGAACTTTCGAACTTGCATGACGTGTTTCATGTGTTGCAACTTCGAAAGTATGTTTCAGATCCGTCTCATGTGATTCAGAGAGACGAAGTTCAGATCAGGGAGAATCTTACAGTGGAGACGATGCCGTTGAGGATCGAAGATCGTAAGATGAAGCAACTCAGAGGAAAGGAGATACCTCTGGTGAGAGTAGCTTGGGGAGGTGCTGCAGGAGGCAGTGTGACCTGGGAATTGCAGAGCAAGATGCGAGAGTCGTATCCAGATTTGTTTCCATCAGGTAATTTTCGAGGACGAAAATAATTTAAGTGGGGGAGAGTTGTAACACCCCATTTTAATTATTTAGACGTCTTGTGTTATTTTATTTGTGTGACCTTGTTTGGGGAGTGTTTGAGTGCGTTTAAGGGTTGCCCTTAGTTAGGAAGGTGAGTTGGTGAGATAAAGCCTTTAGATTAAGATTAATAGTAGTATAGTTAATAATAATAATAATTTAATTAATAATAGTAATATTATTATATTATTATTATTATTGTTATTATTGCTATTATTATTAATTAATTTAATTAAAATAGGATTAAGAGAATTAGAGGAGGTTTAGGCAAAATAGAAAGGTTTTGGCACGTGAAACGAGGAATAGAGAACCAAGAGGAGAGAAAGAACAAGGTGTGCTAGGGCTTGATCTTCTTCCCCAATTGTCCAGATTTTCTGTAAAGATTCGAGGTAAGGGGGAGAAACGGGTTTAATATTGGTGATTCATTCATGATAGGGTAGTGGGGAGTCCTTAACCCCGTAGGAATTTGTATGCAAACTGTTGTGTTGTCGATCTGTTGTATATGCCCGATATGATGATGAAATCGTGCATGTATTGATTGGTGATAATATGAATTTTTGTTGTTGTTGCTGTTGTATGAACATCTGTTACAGATCTGTTGTTTTTGGATCCAAACTGGGAGAACGATTTGAGATTTTAGACCTGTAATACATGTAGTAATTCTAGGTACAAGAGAAAAGATGAAAATTGGACCTAAAATTCATGTAGAAACGATTATAGGACTGGTTGGAAGTGAAGAAGTGTGGAATTCGTAGCAGAATGCAGACTGGTGAGGTTTCTGGCCATTTGCGTAACAGATCTGGCCATACGCGTATTGGGCTAGGCCATACGCGTATGGGAGTGAAGGAAAGGGAGCCTTACGCGTAAGAGGAGCTTGAGGAGAGGGTTTGGCATGACCCTCTGCCTATACTCATATGGTACGCGTATGATTGGCAAGGCAATCCGCGTATGGAGTATCCATACGCGTATGTAGATCTGAGAGTTAGAAATTGAAGGAAAAATGGGTCTCTGCCCATACACGTATGAAGTTGGGCAATACGCGTATGGCAGGGCGAGGCAGGAGGCATTACGCGTATCAGATGGGGGCATACGCGTAAGGAAGGGCGAGGGAGCAAGTCATACGCGTATGACTCAGGTCAATACGCGTATGGACAGCAGTGGTGCAGAATTTCATATGTTTGCGATTTCTTTTCCGTCTTCGTATCAGAATCGTTTTCTCTTGGTTTGAGAGGTTGGGAATAGGTGCCAGGTGCTGAGAAATAAGACATAGGTGATGAAAATATTAATTTTAATAATTTTAATTAATTAATTAATCAATTGGGTGTTTGGTGTGTATGAAGCAAATTACATGACGATGGTGTTGATGATATGTATGATGTGATCAGGAGGATCGTGTGCATGTATTTATGCTTGTATACATGTTTTGTCGTGCATAGTTGAGTCTTGCATATTCATGGTGATTGGTAGGATGAATCGTTGCTCAGGAGGAGTGTATGTGATTCATCCGTACTCCTATATGGAGAATGGTGGGGGATAGATAATTGCCAAGAGTGGTGTATGTGATCTATCCGGGGTTCGATTGAATGAACCAATGAGTTAGTACCGCATGCATGGTGTTGTGTTGCATTACATTATTATTTGATGTTGTTGATGATATTGGACAGTAGGTCGTGTTGGTGTGTTGTTGACTTATATATGTGAATGCTACCTTGTTATCATGTATTTATTCACCGATAATATTGAATGTGATTTCTCACCCCTTTGTTGTTGTTGTGTCTGTGCTTCTTTGGAAGTACAGATAATCCAGTTACTTAGGATGCTTGGATATCGTGTTGCCTGTTCGAGTCTTAGGAGTGCTCTGATACGTAACACGGGAACTTCTTGGGAGATTTTTATTAGTTTACAATTTATTTTGAATATGTTGTTACGTATCTTTATTTGACTTTGAATATTATGGTGGACCACTATTTTGTGGATTTTTGGTGTCGTTGGCTTTTGACCGTAATTCGAATAATTTTCCGTTGCATATTTTATCAAAAATAGGAGGATTTTATTGGTTGGCTTTTAATGTGACATTCCACTTGGTGAAAACTCTAATTTATCTTTAATATTTTGTTTATTTTTGAAAATGGGAAAGTGGGGTGTTACAAACTGCATGCAGATTTCTGTGATCATAGTGTTGTTCAGATTAGTACCATTGTCTGTGATAATCCTTTCAGGGATGCCATACCGACAGATAAGATTATGCTTGATGAACCGAGCTACAACATTCTTGGTAACAGAAGCGAACGAGGCTGCTTCCACCCACTTCGTAAAGTAATCGATAGCAACAAGGATGAAATGATGTCCATTGGAAGCGGTAGGTTTAATCTCTCCTATCATATTAATGCCCCACATTGCAAAAGGCCAAAGAGCAGTCAGAACATTCAATGGAACCGGAGGTACATGTACTTTGTCAGCATAGATCTGGCACTTGTGACAAGTTTTGGAGTGATGATGGCAATCGGTTTCCATGGTAGACCAGTAGTAACTTGCTCTCAAAATCTTCTTAGCCATTGTATGCCCACTGGAGTAAGTGCCAAAGATTCCGCCATGCATCTCTTCCATAATCTTTTCTGCTTCCTTCTTGTCTACAAAGCGAAGCAAGGTTGAATCGTGGTTGCGTTTGTACAAAATTCTGTTACTCAAAAAGAACTTGGCAGAGAACCTCCTTAGAAACTTCTTGTCATTGATAAATGACCCTTCAGGATATTCCTGAGTTTTGAGATATCTTTTCACTTCGTGGAACCAAGGTTTCTCTTCTATTCCATCAGTATCAACTTCATAACAGTATGCCGGCTCGTCTAGTCTATCAATAGTAATCCTAGGAGCCTCATTGTCCTATCTGACTTTGAACATAGAGGACATGGTGGCTAACGTGTTTGCCAACTGATTCTCTTCTCGTGGAATATACTCAAAAGTGATTTCTTCAAAGTATGGAATCAAAGTCAACACATGTTCTCGGTAAGGAATGAGATTTGGATGCTTCCTGTCCCATTCTCCTTTAATCTGACTGATAACTAGGGTTGAGTCCCCATATACATTCAATAATTTGATCCTCATATCAATGGCAGCTTTGATACCCATGATGCATGCTTCATATTCAGCCATATTGTTGGTACAGTCAAAGCAAAGTCTAGCAGTAAACGGCGTATGACAACCCTTATGAGAGATAATTACAGCACCAATACCATTTCCAAGTGCGTTAGAAGCTCCATCAAAAACCATAGTCCATCGGGATCCCAGTTCAGGTCCTTCATATGGTCCAGGTTCTTCATAATCAGTAACAAGGATAATATTCTCATCTGGGAACTCAAAATTCATAGACTGATAGTCATCCACCGCTTGATGAGCCAAATGATCAGCTAGTACACTTCCTTTGATTGCTTTCTGCGTAGTGTACTGGATGTCGTATTCTGTCAAAACCATCTGCCATCTTGTTATTCGTCCGGAAAGAGCAGGTTTCTCAAATATGTATTTGATAGGATCCATCTTAGAGATCAATAAAGTGGTATGAGTCAACATATACTGTCTTAGTCGGCGAGCAGCCCATGCCAAAGCGCAACAAGTTTTCTCAAGCAGTGAATATCTTGTTTCACAGTCGGTAAACTTTTTGCTAAGGTAGTTTATTGCATGCTCTTTTCGACCAGACTCATCATGTTGCCCCAACACACACCCCATTAAATTCTCTAGCACTGTTAAGTACATGATTAGAGGTCTTCCTTCAACTGGTGGCATCAGAATCGGAGGTTCTTGGAGATACTCCTTGATCTTATCAAAAGCTATCTGACATTCGTCGTTCCACTTCACTACTTGATCTTTCCTCAGTAATTTAAAGATTGGCTCACAAGTAGCGGTCAAATGGGAGATAAATCTGGCAATATAGTTCAAACGTCCCAAGAAACCTCTGACTTCTCTCTCAGTACGGGGAGCGGGCATATCTTGTATAGCTTTTACCTTTGCAGGGTCGACTTCAATACCTTTACCACTGACGACGAAACCCAAAAGTTTACCGGATCTAACCCCAAAGGTGCATTTGTTTGGATTCAATCTTAACTTGTACTTCTTCAACCTCTCAAACAGCTTGTGTAGGTGGTCAAGGTGCTCTTCTTCATTCTGAGACTTGGCTATCATATCATCAATGTATACCTCTATCTCGTGATGGATCATATCATGGAATAAAGCAACCATAGTGCGTTGGTATGTTACCCTTGCGTTCTTCAAACTAAATGGCATTACCTTGTAACAAAAGGCTCCCCACTGTATAATAAACGTAGTCTTCTCCATGTCTTCAGGTGCCATCTTGATTTGATTATAACCTGAGAAACCATCCATGAATGAGAATACCTTGTGTTGAGCAGTGTTGTCTACCAGAACATCAATATGTGGGAGAGGAAAGTCATATTTGGGGCTTGCCCTGTTCAGATCTCTGTAGTCCACACACATGCAAACTTTACAATCCTTCTTAGGCACTGGTACCACATTTGCAACCCACTGAGGATATGATGTGATAGCTAGAAAACCTGCATTGAACTACTTCATAACCTCAGCTTTGATCTTTTCAGACATCTCAGGGCGCATACGACGAACCTTCTGCTTTATCGGAGGACAACCTTCCTTCATTGGTAAACGGTGAACCACTATATCGGTATCAAGTCCTGGCATATCTTCATAAGACCAAGCGAAAATCTCAGTATAATCACGTAGCATCTGAATCAGTCTTTTCTTGACACGGTCTTCTAATCCAGCACCTATCTTGATTTCTTTCTTATCCTCCTCAGTACCTAGATTTACGACCTCGATTGGATCTTCGTGCGGTTGTATGGTCTTTTCTTCTTGCTCTAATAATCTAGCAAGCTCTCTAGGCACTTCACAATCTTCCTCACCTTCGTCCTCGGCTTGGTAGATCGGATTTTCGAAGTCATAATTGACAATAGCAGAACCGTTATCAATGGGATCCAGAGTGGATGTGGATCTGCAGTTTGTCGTGTGGGTGTGTGTAAGAACACATAGCTATTTTGATGAAGATAAAGTAAAAGAAAAGACAAAGAGCGCAAAATTTGAATGCAAAACGTCCATTGATTTATTGAATGAAAATATGCGATGAAATGACAACCCTAACAAATGGGCCACTGTGCCCTGGGCAAGGCATAAGGGTTAAAAGTTTTATTGTTCAAATTACAAAACCAAACTTTGAAAATAAGAAAACAGAAAATAGCATTTACTCCTAACTAAAGGAGATAGGAATAATGTCTTCAGTCTTCCAATTGTTGAGCCCACTGCCAATGGTAGGAAAGATCCAACTGTCTAGGTCACAGTCACCATCAGCATCTTCCACAGCGTTGATCTGATCTTTATGAACTCCTTTGTTGGTGATACGAATAGCACGAGCACGACGTACAGCCCTCTGAGCCTCTGAAGTGAAGCCCAAACCAAATTTGTCAGACTTGTAAGGAATGTTAGGAAGCTGACCCTAAATGGTACAACCACCTTCTTCAACCACAGCTCTAGCATCCTTTAGGGAAGCCATTGTAGGAGGCACTCTAGTAACCTTGGGAACAGTAGGAACTGGTTTAGCAATAGGAATAGTCTGAGGAGCCAATTCAAATGTTTGACAAGGGGTCTCGAGGAATTTGCCATCCATCTCAACATACTTGAAGGTATTCAAATGACTAACCATGTACTCTTCTTCACCACAGACGGTGACAATCTTGCCTTTCGCGGGATACTTCAACTTCTGATGTAAGGTAGAAGTCACAGCGCCTGCCCCATGTATCCAAGGGCGCCCAAGCAAACAGGAATAGGCAGGACGAATATCCATTACATAGAAAGTAGAATCAAAGACTTGAGAACCCACTCTGATCGGGAGATCAACCTCTCCATGCACCATTCTCTTCGAACCATCAAAGGCTCTTACCACGACATCACTAGGTTTCAGCACAACCCCTTCATAATCGAGTTTGTCTAGAATAGCCTTCGGTAACACATTCAATGAGGAACCATTGTCCACCAATACATGAGATAAGGTAGTGCCCCTACACTCAATAGAGACGTGCAGGGCCTTATTGTGGTTCCTTCCGGCGGGAATCAGATCAGCATCAGAAAAGCCTAGACCATTATCAGTTGTCAGGCTAGTGATGCAATTTTCAAGCTGGTCAACAGAGATTTCTTGCGGCACGTGCGCAGATTTCAAAAACTTCACCAAAGCTTTAGCATGGGCCTCGGAGCACAACAACAGAGATAACATAGAGATCTTAGAGGGGGTGTGCCCCAACTGTTCAACAACATTGTAATCACTCTTGCGGATAATTTTCAGCACTTCCTCCATTTCTTGCTTGGAGGAATCTTCGATAGTAGTTTCACCCGGGGCCTCCATCTGGGCAGGCTCAATCATTGGTTCTTTGCCTCGAGTCTCAGTAATTGGCTCGGAGGCAGAGAAACAAATTGGAGTAGTAACAGTCTTCGGATAGATTTCTAGGGAGAAGATCCTTCCACTTCGGGTAACCTTACTAGTCCCAATGATATTGTCGACATCGGGATTAGTAACTTCAGCAGTTCCATCAGTCAAAGGCTCTTGCTTGACACCATGAATGTAAATGTAACACCCCTAATCTATACCCCAAACTATTAAAGCGATAATTAAAATTCAAAATTTCATCAGAGTATATTTAAAACATTCACGGCATAGACCGAGGGGTCACATCAATTTGAAATAAAACATACAACTCCTGCTCATAAAGATATGCAACAATTCAGGTAGTATTACACCCACAATCCAATTACAGAATAAAAGCTGAAAATCCGTAACTGAATCTCATATATATATATATATATATATATATATATATATATATATATATATATATATATATATATATATATATATATATATATATATATATATATATATATCATGAAAAGTTTATTTGACATATACAACATCATATATGTACAATCCAAAAGATACATATACATAATGCAAAATAATCACAAACGGCCTCCCTAACTACCCGGTGTCACATATCAGAGCCGACCGACAAAAGAATGAAGACCTAAGCTTCACAAAAAGACCTCCAGCAACTCTAATCTGCAATGCCTCATAGAGCATTATAAAACAGCAGAAGGGTGAGAAACACAATCATAATACAGTTGCATATAATTATATATTAACACGGAAATACACAAGTAAAACATTCTCACCACAAATGCAACACAATCAAATACAACACAATGCAGTACAATTCTCAAGTATCCATCACCAATGCATATCAATCATACACAATGCACTCATCATCAACACATTTATACATATTCCATCTCATTAACCATATTCACAATTCCATACACAATTAATCCATGGTTTATGCAAATGCACAGAGACCGACACAACGACTCTATGCAATGCACATGCGGTACCGACTTCCAATATTTCTCAATACTAGTTCACTCAGGAACTCTGCTAGAACCATCGCTCGTTATATCACTGTAACTCCCCGTCGGGCCTACGATGTTCCCCGTCGCTTTCGGTCCTCTTTGTATAAGGCGCACGACGTTTATGGATCGCTTTCGGTCCTCTTGGTATAAGGCGCACGATCCGATCGCTCACACCCCACATGGGCACACGATCATCTATAACCATCGCTTTTGGTCCTCTTATTTTTAAGGCAATTCATACCTCTTATTTTTAAGGTGCACGATGTTATAGCAGATTCCCTCTGGAATCAATCCATCACTCAGGACGTCTCAAGAATGCATATCATGATGCTTGGCATACAATGACTCATGACATTTAAAATGCACACATATACACATCTATGATCATGCATATCTCATCAATTACCACACATTGCATTTTCTTCACACAACAGTACACAAGTCATACAATATCCACATCAACAACACATTGTATAATACATATTAAGTTCACACAATTCAACTGGCAAAAGTCGACGAGACCACATATTTTCCAATTCCCGACCCAATTTAATTGGCCAACAATCTCAAAACCATCATCATAAGCAAGAACATTTTATAAGCGTTCTAACGCATCCAACCACGCCTCAAACCGAACCACAGATCAAAAGTTATGAAATTAAAAAGAAAATAAAAAAGTGAAAAACCCTAAAAACCGCCCGGCGAAACCCATAAACCGTCCGGTACTTGCTCTTCGCCGCTACTTCACCCGGCGAAGCAGAAGCGTCACCAATTCCTCTAAATGACTCAAGAGAGTCAGAATCATGACAACGCTGCGCCTCTCTCAACCGCCCGGCGAAATCACGAACCGCCGGCGAAATGAGAAAACCGCCCGGCACTTTACACCAGATGCAGAAAAATTCTGCTTCGTTTTCAAACCCCAAAAACCCATTTTTTCCACCCAAATCACTTACAACAGCAAAACAATTATTAGCAATGGTTCCTAAACATAGTGAGATCATACAAAACAGTTTATATCGATTTTCGTCCGTGAAAACATCGATTTCTACTCGTTTACGCATTTTCGACCTATAACCGAAAAACTATGGAAAAAGGCCAGACAACATGCACACACACATACATAATCATACACAATGATAAGATAATCGAGTTTCGCACCCTTACCCGATTAAATCGCGTGTAGAAAAGTCGAGAGATTGATTTCTTCTTTCTCAAGTTTTTCTCTCTTTTTTCTTCTTTCCCTTCTCTTTTCTTCTTTTCTCTTTTTCTTCTTTTCCTTACTATTTTCTCTCTTTTTCTTTCTATTTATATTCTAACTCAATCAAAATAAAGTGAAATGACCAAAATACCCCTACACTCAAATATCTCGCAAACACTCCCAAAACGCGATAAAATATAATCACGATGAAAAATAACATATTTTCACATAAAAGTCAGAAATAAAATAATATAATAATAAAATACTCAAAACAACTCAATTAATTAAAAAAAAACCAAACTGACAAAACTGACTGGACTGACTGGGGCGTTACAACTCTCCCCCACTTAGAAATTTCCGTCCTCGAAAATATACCTGAGACGAACAACTCTGGATACGACTCCCGCATCCGACTCTCTAACTCCCAAGTCAAATTGCCCTCAGCAGCGCCTCCCCACGCCACTTTCACAAGGGCAATATCCTTGTCTCTCAGACGCTTCACCTCGTGATCCAAAATCCTAACTGGTAATGCCTCAACCGTAAGATTCTCCCTTACCTCAACCTTATCCATCGGAATCACATGCGACGGATCCGGAACATACTTTCGAAGCTGTGAAACATGGAACACATCATGCAAATTCGACAGACTCGGCGGCAATGCCACCCTATAAGCCACAACACCCACTCTCGCAGATATCTGGTAAGGACCAATAAACCGAGAAGTAAGTTTCTTCGATTTCAATGCACGACCAACACCCGTTACCGGCGTAACCCTCAAAAATACATGATCGCCCTCTTGAAACTCAAGATCCTTCCGTCTCCGATCATGATAACTCTTTTGCCTGCTCTGAGAAACCTTCATTTTCTCACGAATAAACTTCACTTTTTCCGTAGTCTGTTGCACCAACTCTGGCCCAACCACCGAACTCTCACCAAATTCATGCCAACACAACGGTGTCCGACATCTTCGTCCATATAACGCTTCAAAAGGTGCCATTCCAATACTAGAATGAAAACTGTTATTATACGTGAATTCAATCAACGCAAGATAACTATCCCACGCACCACCTTGTTCCAAAACACAAGCCCTCAACAAATCCTCCAAAGACTGAATCGTCCTCTCTGTCTGCCCATCCGCCTGCGGATGATAAGTCGAACTCAACCTCAATGTAGAACCCAATGCCTTCTGTAAGCTTTCCCAAAATCTCGAGGTAAACCTTGGATCTCGATCCGAAACAATACTCAATGGAACTCCATGCAACTTCACAATCACACTGATATAAATCTCCGCTAACCGCTCCAAAGAAAAACTGATGTCAATCGGAATGAAATAAGCCGATTTAGTCAGCCTATCAACAACCACCTAAATAGCATTATGCCCTCGCTGTGTATTCGGAACCCTGTTACAAAATCCATAGAAATGTTATCCCATTTCCATTCCGGAATATCCAACGGTTGCAACAAACCACTAGGCCTCTGATGTTCCACTTTCGACTTCTGGCACGTCAAACAAGCATACACAAACTGAGCCACATCTCTTTTCAATCCAGACCACCAGAAAATCTTCTTCAAATCTTGGTACATCTTGTTCGCTCCCAAATGTATACTCAAATTACTCTGGTGTCCCTCTTCCAAAATCATCCGTTTCAAATCCGAATTGTCCGGAATACAAATTCGTCCACGGAACCTCAACACACCATTAACATCCACTTGAAAATCGCTACTCGCATCTTTTCCGTAAACCAACATCAAATCCACCAATTTCACGTCCAACTTCTGTTTCTCACTAACAGTCATCAAAAAATCATTAGTAATCGTTAGCATTCCAAGCCTCACGCTATCCGACGTCACTTCACAAACCAAACTCAAGTCCCTAAAAACTTCCAAAAGTTCCCACTCCTTAGCCATTAAAGCGGACATATGCAAATATTTCCGACTCAACGCATCGACTACCACATTAGCTTTACCAGGATGGTAATTCAAGCCAAAGTAGTAGTCCTTCAAAAATTCCAACCATCTTCGCTGCCTCATATTCAATTCTTTCTGATCAAACAAATATTTCAAACTCTTGTGATCACTAAAGACTTCAAACCTCGCACCAAAAAGATAATGCCTCCAAATTTTCAATACAAACACCACAGCCGCTAATTCCAAATCATGCGTTGGGTAATTCTTCTCATGCACTCTTAATTGCCTCGAAGCATATGCCACGACCTTACCGTCTTGCATTAGCACACCACCTAACCCAATCAGAGACGCATCACAATACACCACAAATGGTTCATTAGGATCCGGCAAAATCAAAATCGGAGCTGTCGTCAATCTTCTCTTCAGCTCATTAAAACTTTCCTCACACCGAATATCCCAAATGAACGCTTGCCCTTTACAAGTCAATTGGGTCAAAGGAAGTGCTAGCTTAGAAAACCCTTCAATGAACCTTCGATAATAACCTGCCAAACCCAAAAAGCTTCGAATTTCAGTAACAGATCTCGGAGTCTCCCATTGTAGAACTGCTTCTACTTTAGATGGATCCACAGCAATACCATTACCTGAAATTACATGCCCAAGAAAACTCACTTCCAACAACCAGAATTCACACTTAGACAATTTGGCAAAAAGCTTATTTTCCTTCAAAACCTGCAAAACAATACGCAAATACTCCGCGTGCTCCTCCCAAGACTTAGAATAAATCAATATGTCGTCAATAAACACAACAACAAATCGATCCAAATGCTCGTGTAAAATACGATTCATGTACTCCATAAACACACTTGGCGCATTAGAAACCCCGAACGGCATCACAGAATATTGATAATGACTGTATCGTGTCCTAAAAGCCGTCTTCTGGATATCTTCCTCTTTCACCCTAATCTGATGATAGCCCAACCTTAAGTCAATCTTATTGAACACCAAGCACCAACCAACTGATCCATCAAATCATCAATTCTCGAAAGAGGATACTTATTCTTAATCGTCACCTTATTCAACTGGCGATAATCAATACACAATCGCATACTTCCATCTTTCTTTTTCACCAATAAAACTGGAGCACCCCAAGGAGAAACACTTGGCCTCACAAACCTCTTCCCCAACAATTCATTCAACTGCTTCTTTAACTCAACCAACTCATATGCCGACATACGATAAGGTGCCATAGAAACAGGTCTAGTACCAGGAACTAGATCTATAGAAAACTCCACCTCTCTCTCTGGCTGCAAGTCCGAAATATCCTCAGGAAACACTTCTGGAAAATCACACACAATAGGAAACACACCAAGTGACACTTGACTATCCACAGTCAACGACGCAAACAACCCAAACAACTGAGCTTCATCCGCCAAAAGTTTCTTCAACTCTTTGGTAGATAAGAAACTCGAGTCTTCATCTTCTTTAAGAGAAGGAAACCTTACTAGCTTATGATAACAATCAATATGAACCTGATTGAACTGCAACCAATTCATTCCCAGAACCACATCTAAACCTTCCAACGACAAACACACTAAATCCATCTCAAAGTCTTTACCATAAATGGTCAAAGGACAACTTAAACATACCAAAGAAGTAGTTACTGACCCCATTGCTGGAGTATCAATAACCATCTCACCATCCATCAAAGACAACACAAGATTCAAACGCTTAGCGTACTCAGACGAAATAAACGAATGAGTCGCTCCAGTATCAATAATAGCAACTAAAGGCGTATTATTAATAAAATAAGTACCTCTGATCAGACGATCTGCATTAGTAGTCTGAGTCCCTGCCAATGCAAACACTTTCCCACCAGATGGAGCCTGCTTCGGTTTCGGACACTTTGTGCTAATATGACCAGGGTCACCACAGTTGAAACACTTCACCACATTCTTCCTTTTGCACTCAGTTGCAACATGTCCTACCCCTCCACAATTGGCACACTTCCCCAAATTCTTCCTAAAGTCAAACTGACGATATCCTAATTCACCACACCTATAACACCTCAGAGAGTTAGACATACCTCCACCACTGGGCCTTCGGTCAAAAGTACCCCTTTGTTTACCCTTATCAGCTGGTGTTACATAAGGACCACCACGAAACTGTTGCTTCCATCTCCTCTCGCTCACACTCTTATAGTGAGTAGAACGAGCCTTACTATCCTCTTCATAAATCCTACAACATTCCACCAAATCAGAAAACCTTCTTATCCTTTGATAACCGATTGCCTGCTTAATCTCAGGATGCAATCCGTTTTCAAACTTTACACACTTAGAAAATTCTGCGGTCGCTTCAGCATAATATGGATAAAACTGCACAAGTTCCACAAACTTAGCAATATAATCAACAACAGACATATTACCTTGTTTTAACTCCAAGAACTCAATTTCCTTCTTTCCTCTTACATCTTCAGGAAAATACTTCCTCAGAAACTCAATGCTAAACACAGCCCAAGTGATCTCCTCCTCTGCAGCTTCCAACACATGACGTGTACTAACCCACCAATCATCAGCTTCTTCCAGTAACATATGAGTACCCAGTCTCACCTTCTGATCCTCAGCACAATCCATCACTCAGAAAATTCTTTCAATCTCTTTCAGCCAAATCTGCGCATCATCAAAATCATATCTTCCTTTGAAGACAGGCGGTTTGTTCTTCCTGAACTCATCATTACCTGCAGCATGAGGTGCACCCTGCACAGCTCGAGCCATTACTTGCATTGCAGCAGCCAACGAAGCATCATTCCTACCAGCCATATTCTGCTCATTTCCAATAACAGAAACTATGGTTAAACAAACAGCTCACTCCACACGCCAACACCGACCAAGGACTGACACAACAAGACACAAACTGACACGAACTAGCTCTGATACCACTTAATGTAACACCCCCAATCTATACCCCCAAACTATTAAAGTGATAATTAAAATTCAAAATTTCATCATAGTATATTTAAAACATTCACGGCATAGACCGAGGGGTCACATCAATTTGAAACAAAACATACAACTCCTGCTCATAAAGATATGCAATAATTCAGGTAGTATTACACCCACAATCCAATTACAGAATAAAAGCGGAAAATCCGTAACTGAATCTCATATATATATATATATATATATATATATATATATATATATATATATATATATATATATATCATGAAAAGTTTGTTTGACATATACAACATCATATATGTACAATCCAAAAGATACATATACATAATACAAAATAATCACAAACGGCCTCCCAAACTACCCGGTGTCACATATCAGAGCCGACCGACAAAAGAATGAAGACCTAAGCTTCACAAAAAGACCTCCAGCAACTTTAATCTGCAATGCCTCATAGAGCATTATAAAACAGCAGAAGGGTGAGAAACACAATCATAATACAGTTGCATATAATTATATATTAACACGGAAATACACAAGTAAAACATTCTCACCACAAATGCACAACAATCAAATACAACACAACGCAGTACAATTCTCAGGTATCCATCACCAATGCATATCAATCATACACAATGCACTCATCATCAACACATTTATACATATTCCATCTCATTAACCATATTCACAATTCCATACACAATTAATCCATGGTTTATGCAAATGCACAGAGACCGACACAACGACTCTTTGTAATGCACATGCGGTACCGACTTCCAATATTTCTCAATACTAGTTCACTCAGGAACTCTGCTGGAACCATCGCTCGTTATATCACTGTAACTCCCCGTCGGGCCTACGATGTTCCCCGTCGCTTTCGGTCCTCTTTGTATAAGACGCACGACGTTTATGGATCGCTTTCGGTCCTCTTGGTATAAGGCGCACGATCTGATCGCTCACACCCCACATGGGCACACGATCGTCTATAACCATCGCTTTCAGTCCTCTTATTTTTAAGGCGATTCATACCTCTTATCTTTAAGGCACACGATGTTATAGCAGATTCCCTCTGGAATCAATTCGTCACTCAGGACGTCTCAAGAATGCATATCATGATGCTTGGCATACAATGACTCATGACATTTAAAATGCACACATATACATATCCATGATCATGCATATCTCATCAATTACCACACATTGCATTTTCTTCACACAACAATACACAAGTCATACAATATCCACATCAACAACACATTGTATAATACATATTAAGTTCACACAATTCAACCGGTAAAAGTTGACGAGACCACATATTTTCCAATTCCCGACCCTATTTAATCGGTCAACAATCTCAAAACCATAATCATAAGCAAGAACATTTTATAAGCGTTCTAACGCATCCAACCACGCCTCAAACCGAACCACACATCAAAAGTTATGAAATTAAAAAGAAAATAAAAATGTGAAAAACCCTAAAAACCGCCCGGCGAAACCCATAAACCGCCCGACACTTGCACTTCGCCGCTACTTCGCCCGGCGAAGCAGAGGCGTCACCAATTCCCCCAAATAACTCAAGAGAGTCAGAATCATGACAACGCTGTGCCTCTCACAACCGCCCGGCGAAATCACGAACCGCCCGGCGAAATGAGAAAACCGCCCGGCACTTTACACCAGATGCAGAAAAATTCTGCTTCGTTTTCAAACCCCAAAAACCCATTTTTTCCACCCAAATCACTTCCAACAGCAAAACAATTATTAGCAATGGTTCCTAAACATAATGAGATCATACAAAACAATTTATATCGATTTTCGTCTGTGAAAACATCGATTTCTACTCGTTTACGCGTTTTCGACCTATAACCGAAAAACTATGGAAAAAGGCCAGACAACATGCACACACACATACATAATCATACACAATGATAAGATAATCGAGTTTCGCACCCTTACCCGATTAAATCGCGTGTAGAAAAGTCGGGAGATTGATTTCTTCTTTCTCAAGTTTTTCTCTCTTTTTTCTTCTTTCCCTTCTCTTTTCTTCTTTTCTCTTTTTCTTCTTTTCCTTACTATTTTCTCTCTTTTTCTTTCTATTTATATTCTAACTCAATCAAAATAAAGTGAAATGACCAAAATACCCCTACACTCAAATATCTCGCAAACACTCCCAAAACGCGATAAAATATAATCACGATGAAAAATAACATATTTTCACATAAAAGTCAGAAATAAAATAATATAATAATAAAATACTCAAAACAACTCAATTAATTAAGAAAACCAAAATGAAAAAACTGACTGGACTGACTGGGGCATTACAGTAAACATCAGCACCATAATTCCAAGGGATAGCCTTGCTAGAGGAATATGGAATCGGACCGGGCTTAGTAATAATCAGGGGAGCCATCCTAGGCTCGGCAGTAATCTTCATAGGACCTTTAGAGGTGATCCTCACTGGAGTTTTGGAATTAGTAACCACAGATACGTCCTCAAACTTCAGACCTCGGGACAAATTTTCACATAAGCTCTCCATAGAAGGAGTCTTCTCAAACAATATAGTACGGTCGTCCATCAAACGCTGAATGCCTTATTTCAGCTTCACACAACCATTGGATTGAGATGCATAATACTAATAGTTTTCAACGCAGCCCAGAAATAAACTGGCTTGCAACAACTTCTTCTTAACAATTGACAGAGGAACAATCAAGTCAACCACGGTAGAAACACAAGAACCGTCGTCAATAGCATTAACGATCTTGTCATGATTCGGCATAGGAGCGGTAATTACATTAGGAGTTTCAGGGGGATCAAACTCGATCTCCTTAGCGTCAATCATGTCTTGAATCTTGTTCTTCAGTGCCCAACAGCTGCTCATATCATGTCCAGGACTATTAGAATGGTATGCACACCTTGCATTGGGATTATAGCTAGGAGCGGAAGTATTAGGATTCCTAGGAGGATCTCTCAAAGTAATCAATTCTGCCTTCAACATATGCTGTAACGCCTGAGCCAATGACATGTTAATTTTTGTAAACTGTCTCCTGGGTGCATCCTGCTTACGCTGACTACCCTGTTGTTGTGGCACTGGTGCAGAGATCAGAACTGCCCTAACAGATTGGTTGTGGTCATTCTTATTACGACCCTTCTGGCCGTACACAGCATTAGGCTCCTTCTTCCCATTATGTGGCTTCTTTGTAGTGTTTGAAGATGTAGCCACTTGTATTTTACCACTTCGAATTCCACTTTCAACACGTTCTCCTGTCAATATCAGCTCGGTGAAACTGGATGACGAGCTTCCAAGTAGATGACTATAGAAAGGTCCGGTTAGTATGCTCATGAATATGTCAACCAACTCTCTGTCAGCTAAAGGAGGCTGAACCCTGCCTGCAAGATCTCTCCATTTCTGGGCGTACTCTTTGAAACTTTCATTAGGGCCCATGGACATGCTTTGGAGTTGCATTCGAGTTGGCGCCAAATTAGAGTTATATTGGTATTGCCGGTAGAAAGCTTCATCCAAATCATTCCAGGTACGAATATTGGTACTCTCAAGTTGATAGTACCACTCCAGTTGAGCTCCAGACAAACTCTCTTGGAAAAATGCATACACAACTTTTTGTCAGTAGTATGTGGCTGAATCTTTCGGACATAAGATCTCAAATGCAGCTTCGGGCAAGACACACCGTCATATTAAACAAACGTGGGAATTTTGAACCTAGGAGGAATGACAACTCCTGAAACCAAGCCCAAGTCCTCAAAATCCAAACCAGGTACTTTCTGAACCTCCATGGCCATTAGACGTTCTTCAAGTAATTTGTATTTCTCATCACCAAGGGGATACTGATCATCCAGATAATCATCTTCCTCTTCAGAGTGTCCACCGGTGCCATGGTTACTATTTTCCTCATGTTTGTCACTTTCATAGTTGTCATCCAGTTCATCATCTTGGTCTACTGGGATCCTAATTTCTTTGACCTATTTAGCTGGACCTTTGAATCTCCTCCCCATGTTGATGACGCCAGTTGATTTTCTTGCTTTCTTCTTCTTCTTGGTCAGAAGTGCTTTCAGTTCTTCTTGCCCCTTGGACAAGTTCAGGATCAGCTCTTGGAACTGGGCATTCTGGGCCTGGAGATCTTTGACGGTTTGCTCGAGAGCCATTTATTCTTAAATAAACAGCGAGAAGATGAGAAACCTGTCTTAGAAACCTGCTATGCAATGATTATGAGATGTAGATGCATATGCAATGATTTCAAGGACTTTAGAGTTTATCTTTGCAAACAAACAGAAACAAAAGGAAAACTTTTATTAGTAAACTCAAAATTCCTTTTTTTCTTTTATGCCTCTTGGGCTACAATGAAAGGAAGTTTCAAAAAGCAAATTCAAAAACGCCTAAGACCTAGGACTCAAGACTCAAGTCTCCCACAGGCGCTTCCTCTTTGTGTCGATGTAAGCATTGATGCTCTGCTCCTCATGAAGTAATTTCGTCAACTCCAACACCTTCTTCTCACTAGCATAGAACTGAGTCTCAAAGGTGTCCCTTTCTTCTTTCATTTGAACCCAGGACTTATGCAACTCTTCAAGATCGGTAGGCATATCTGGATGGAGAATGACTTGAGGAACATCTCCTTCAAACTCAGGTTCAAAAATCACTGGTCTGACAGCTGGATATGGCATAATAAGATCTCAAGCACGAGTGCGCACCCATCTGAGGTAAGGCTCCAAAGGAATAGAGTTCTTCTGTCCCAAGGTCTTGCTTTCAATCTTATACACCTTATTCCATGCGCGTATAAACCTTTGACGGTAACCTTGAGGATCATCTTCATAATCGAACACAATACCCTGAATAAGCATATCATGAGGACCATCCCTTCGAGCATAACCAAACTGGCGCAAAGCTAACGAAGGATTATAGGTGATGCCTCCCCTAATGCCAAGGAGTGGCACATTAGGGAATTCCCCACAATGATCAATAAGAGTGAAGTCTTCAAGAGATTGGGCACACCAATAGATATCTGAATGGGAGAGTGACATTATCCTTCGAGACCACTGCAACCTTTGTTTATTCTTCAACACTAATCGGGGAAGGTGCGAAATAAACCACCTGGATAGTAAGGGTACGCAACACATGAGAGTCCCTCGCTCCTTGATAGTACGAGTGTGAAGCGAGTGCAGAATATCTCCGAGCAAGGTAGGTACCGGGTTATAAGTTAGAAATATTTTGATAGCGTGCATGTCTATGAGTTGGCCTGGATTAGGGAACAACACCAACCCATAGATCAACAAAGCCAATACTTCCTCAAAAGCATGGTAACTCATAGCGCTTAGGAACAATTGAGCCTTCTCAATCAGGAACTTAGCAAGAAACCCCTTGACTCCACTCCTCGTTTCCCAATTGGACACAATGTATGACCTCTTCAGATGTAAAGTAGCTGCAATGACTTCAGGCTTTGGAACGTCTTCTAGACCGGTAAAAGGTATCTGACGTAGAATAGGTATTCCAAGTAGCTTAGAGAACTCCTCCATCGTGGGCACCAATTGGTAATCCGAGAAGGTGAAACAATGTTGCTTAGGATCAAAGAACTGGAATAGGACTCTCATCATGTCTTCTTCAAAACCTGAGGTAACCAAGTTGAGTAGAAAACCATGCCTTTTGGTGAATCGAGAGCCATCGGGAACCCTTGAGACCAATTCTTTAAGCTAGGAAGAAACCCTTACAAAGTTGACTCGGATGAAATTTCTAGGAACGGAAGCCATGGCCTGCAACGACGAATAAAGATAAATTCCTCGGTCCTTGAAATGGTTAGTGAAAATGATATGTTATGATGTTATGATGTCATGTACATGTTAATAGTAAATAAGTAGCAAACACAAACAAGTCATACAAGAGCCTTAGGTTTAAAGGCTTGCATGAAGTCCAAAGGTAAGTACCCTTTCCCACTGAGGTTTAGTTGGCTCAACCTGTCCTAGAATAGTAACCGGGTTCTAAAGGACTCATATCACGGATCTTTCTCGAAGGCTTTATTTTAGTGCGACACTCGAGTGGCCGACCAAAACATCCCGAACGTCTGATCTCAATGAGCGTAGCCTCGAGTATCAACCAACTTCGGTCTAAATCCAAAGTCGGTCATCTCGCTACCTTCTAATGGCCAAAGATGAGTTTACTAGGGTTCTAAAGACTGTGACCATCATATCAACCATATCGGTACATGCCGTACAGTCTCCATGATTTATTGTCACTTACCTAAGGAATCACTAGGTCCGGGTGTAGGACCTTTCACACAAGTAACCCCAAAACAAAACCCATTAAAAATAAAGCACACAAGTCAAACAATTTTAAGCAAGTAGTAAAGTGATCTAACTCTAAGGTAACCCCTCTTTTTATTGTACATCCCTAGTGAAGGGTCATCGAGGGACTATGATCTTTATATCGAAGGGACTATGATGATATTATTCATAAGCATCTTTTGCTAAAGTACCCCTACTTTTGAGGGACATGACCGTTTTAATCATAAGGCAACAGAGAGAGGCTACCCTAGGGGTGAATGTGTGCAATGTACGTTGATTTAATTATATTATCTTGAGTTATAGGTTATTCTAACGTTTAATTTTAGATCTTGCCATACATGCCTATTTATCTAGCAAATAAAATATAAGTGCGAAAAAATAAATACCTACACTATTACATGGCTTATGGGCAGTTACATGATATAATCGTGCGAGAATGTAACATAGACTATTACAAGGCTTATGGACAGTTACATAATATAATTGTGCGAGAAATGTAAACTACGCTATTACAAGGCTTATGAACAGTTACATAATATAATCGTACAAGAAATGTAAACTACACTATTACAATTTATGCACAAACCTATACATTTATTCTAAGAAAATAAATGATAAACGAAAAGCAATTACATATTAAAAGTCAAGTTAAATGTCCTAAATATCTAAGTCAATATTCATTTTTTTTTCAAGAATTTTGTGATTTGAAAGCCTTCCTTTGTGAAGCCTCTTGCCCATTTTCTCTTGTGTTTGAGCCTTGTATTTATAGGAGAAACATGGTAGACAAAGAATCATTGAAGAGCTAGGATCAAGGAACATGTTTCCAACCATTTTAATTTTTTGAAAACCATGTTTCCTTCACTCTCTCCCACGGTTTTATTTGGGTTTTGATGGCCTTGAAGAACATGTTTTAACCTTCTAGAAGCTCCATTAAAAGGATCCATGTGCCCACCATTATTTGATTTATTTTGTTTTATTTAATTTTGTTTATTTCTTTGAATAAAATCAAAATAAAATAAAATCAAAATCAAAATAATACCAAAGTGAACTTTGAGGTCCTTGAATATGTCATAAACATGATTCAACCTTAAAAGATATGCCCATTGGTCCAAAAGCTCAAGATCATCTTTTTGTAGGCAGCTCGAAGGGTCATCGAGGGACTATGATCTTTATATCGAAGGGACTATGATGATATTATTCGTAAGCATCTTTTGCTAAAGTACCCCTACTTTCGAGGGACATGACCGTTTTAATCGTAAGGCAACAGAGAGAGGCTACCCTAGAGGTGAATGTGTGCAATGTGCGTTGATTTAATTATATTATCTTGAGTTATAGGTTATTCTAACGTTTAATTTTAGATCTTGCCATACATGCCTATTTATCTAGCAAATAAAATATAAGTGCGAAAAAATAAATACCTACACTATTACATGACTTATGGGCAGTTACATGATATAATCGTGCGAGAATGTAACATAGACTATTACAAGGCTTATGGACAGTTACATAATATAATTGTGCGAGAAATGTAAACTACACTATTATAAGGCTTATGAACAGTTACATAATATAATCGTACAAGAAATGTAAACTACACTATTACAATTTATGCACAAACCTATACATTTATTCTAAGAAAATAAATGATAAACGAAAAGCAATTACATATTAAAAGTCAAGTTAAATGTCCTAAATATCTAAGTCAATATTCATTTTTTTTCAATAATTTTGTGATTTGAAAGCCTTCCTTTGTGAAGCCTCTTGCCCCTTTTCTCTTGTGTTTGAGCCTTGTATTTATAGGAGAAACATGGTAGACAAAGAATCATTGAAGAGCTAGGATCAAGGAACATGTTTCCAACCATTTTAATTTTTTGAAAACCATGTTTCCTTCACTCTCTCCCACGGTTTTATTTGGGTTTTGATGGCCTCGAATGACATGTTTTAACCTTCTAAAAGCTCCATTAAAAGGATCCATGTGCCCACCATTATTTGATTTATTTTGTTTTATTTAATTTTGTTTATTTCTTTGAATAAAATCAAAATAAAATAAAATAAAAATCAAAATAATACCAAAGTGAACTTTGAGGTCCTTGAATATGTCATAAACATGATTCAACCTTAAAAGATATGCCCATTGGTCCAAAAGCTCAAAAATGTTCAATGTAGGTTTCATGCGTTTCTCAAATTTTGCTCAACTTGCACCAATCGTAACTCTCTCAATTTTTGTCATATGAAGGTTATCTTGGACTTTTTGGAACCCTCAAGATGTCCTCTACAACTTTCGTGTTGATCACTTTTTCATTTGAAGTCTTTATTTTTGTGTAAATTGCTTTGACGAAAAAAGTGTCTTTTTGTTGACTTTCAAAATGACCTGTAAAGTTTTGGTCCATATCTCTCAAACGAGGCATTTTTGGCTTTGAGCTTAGAGAGACAAAGTTGTAGAGAATTGAATTTCCTTAAAAATGAGATTTGGTTGAGGAATTTTTGATGAAGTATGTGAAAGTTGTGCGTGGTCAAAGTTCAGTTGACTTTTTCTTGAGAAAACCCTAATTTGGCAATTTTTGACTTTTGAGTAAATCTTGATTTTCTTGAGGAATCATGATCAACCCTTGATCAAATGATGAATGGGACTTTAAAATCTTGTTGTTGGCAAGAAATGATGGTGTTTGACTGTAAATTGGTCAAAGTTGACTTTTGGTCCAATACAATCGACTGTTGATCATTTGAGCAATTGACTGAGCAAACTTGTGAAGCAAGGCTTGAGACTTGACATGAGGACACCCTAGAGCACATAGAGAACCATGAAGTCCATCTGAGGTATTGAGAGCTCAATTCCTTTCGAGAAAAATAACACCCTAGTTGTAGGTTGATTGTTTAGGAGGAGAGCTTGTATGGTCAATCCTTGAGTAGTCTTGAGCTTTTGAGACTCCTAGGAGTGTGAGGAAGCTTATTGAATCAATCTGTCTCAAAGATGTGAGGGAAAATTTTGGGGTGCAACATTGACCATTTCTAAAACATAATACAATCTATGGTACAAGATATAGAAACTAGCCAAAATAACAAAATCTAAGAATAAGGTACAATATTCCTCATTGTACAAGAAAATAATACACAGCGGAATAAGCTCAACTAAGCTTCTCTTGAAACATCCAAGCATAGCTCCACTTGTAATTCAAACCTGCAAATGCTTCCTGAAAAATAATCAATAATAATGGGGTGAGATATTAAATCTCAGTGAGTTCCCTATCTTATGGATTCTCTCGGCTTTACAAGGTTTTAACCATCCTAACTCAAGTCAAGGGGAAGGGAAATGACCTTGAGTTCACAATCTCACACTATATGGAAACATGTTCATGAGTTCACCAACTCAAAATATCACTAATCGATAACCTTACCAAGGCATCCCATTTTCCCGTCCGCTTCTACGTCTAGAAGTCGACCCGAGTCATGGATCCTTGTAGTTACTTGGCATATGAAATGGATTCAAGATCATCGGCCTGTTAGCCGTGAACCATCACTTCTCATGGCCTGTTAACCATCGCAAGTCTCTTTACCATATAGGCTCCATTCGTACTCACACGCGGGAATCAAATCTGCCAAGTAATTGTGCATACGTTTTAGAGGAGCTCGAGACTCATGAAACTGCACTCAAGTGAAACGGTTACGATTACGTGATCACACACACAAACGTGATTGTATTCGACAATCAAAAGGCCACAATGCCTTAAGGTCACATTCGCCTTTTTCTCATAATCACAATAGTTCACACATGTTCCATACTAGTGTTTCACTCTCTCCTAGACCAATACTCGTCACGGATACACCTTTCTACATCGAGTGCCCGAGCATCGCCATCTGGGTTATCTACTCTAGGCCAGTACTCGTCAAGGATGCACCTTTCTACATCGAATGCATGAGCGTCGCCATCCAGAGTTTCTATCAATTCATAGTCACAACCTAGAATCATATCATTAGGTATGGGGTAAGTTTTCTCACTCTTCTTAATTCATTTTAAGCATGTTATTCTCTCAATTATGTTCAACAACAATACTATACAAGCATATTACAACATCAATCATAAAACACACATGATAGCATAACATGTCAAACATAATCCACATAGTAGTTCACACACATTTTAAGACATGCAAGTCACTACTATCCTCTACCAAGCATCCTTGGTTAAATCATGGTCTAACATTACCATTTAATAGCACATTGGATTCTCTTTCCAAGGCTTCAAGTCCCATATAAATCGGATTCCCGATTCATGAAAATTTGGTGGAAACGAGAACTACAATATTCACACATACATTACTTTCCATCTTTATACTATTAATATATGGCATATAACCATGTTTCTACCTCACCATCACATAGGGCATTGGAATAGCTTTCCAACGCTTCGAACGGGGACCAAAACGGACTTACGGTTCAAAAGTTATGAAGAAAACAAAATCTGACATGTTAGAAAAATTTTGTAACACTCGGGTCAGTGGGAGTCGACCATGCGTTGACGCAAAGGTGCTTTAGGTCGACTCAAAGTCCTGGAGGTCGACGTATACTGCGCAGATTTTGCTAAAAACTCAGTTTTCAACCGTTAAATGCCTTCCGAACCTCCAATTTCGATTCCGTAAAAAGCCCCAGTCTCAGAATTCAACACACTATGATATTTTACCAATTAAAAGGCCATCCAACATAATTACAAAATTAATACTAATATTATCAAATATGAAAATTAGGTTTTTCAACCAAACTAATCCAATTCAAACTCAATCCAACATACTCAATCATAACCCGACTATACTACGCGTTTTATATCGCATTCCATCCGTTAGATTTCAATGATTTATCCGTTTAATCATTTTCTCTCAAATCTAACCTAAGTTCTAAACTTATATTTCTAGAACTTAAAGTGTTTAACTAGAACCCACCTTAGCATTGAAGAGGAGTTTGAATAAGATGATGAATAGTGAAGATGATTCATGAGCTTTTCTTCTTCATCCATGGTTTCTCTTCTATCTCCCTTTCCACGTTTTCCTTCTTTTCCTTCTTACTATCTCTTTCTCTTACTAACTTTTCTTTCTTCTTTTTCCAACAAATATATATATAATAATAATATTATATACTATAATCCAATAGAGTAAAATATCTCCAATTAATATTTTGTCGTCTCAAACCAATTAATCAATTATTAGAGTTACCTTAAAATCCTTTCTCGAGTTAAAATAATTGATCTGTCTCTTTATTAAATAATTGATCTCTTCAGAGTTCATTAGTTGCTCTATTGATCCCAATTGATAATACTTAAAGTACTTAGAGGATTC
The DNA here is from genome assembly GCA_022829125.1 of Lathyrus tuberosus. Lineage (NCBI taxonomy): Eukaryota > Viridiplantae > Streptophyta > Magnoliopsida > Fabales > Fabaceae > Lathyrus > Lathyrus tuberosus. The sequence continues at coordinate 17,043,415 of JALAZF010000031.1, forward strand.
CATTAATCCAATTTACCAAAGATAGAGCACATAGATACTCATCTGATCTCATCTGATATCCAACTGAGCACTTAAATAATATGGGGTATTACAGAATTATTCCCACGGATAGATCCTTCTACTCTATAACCTTCAAAGTCACCCCTTTCCAAAGCCTTAGAATCCTTCAGCAACTAAGACAGAGAGAAAAGGAGATAGAGGATCTCCCTGTCTCAACCCTTTTCCGACTTCAAAATCCTTTGTGGGGCTATCATTGACCAGGATTGACAAATGACTCTTGAATATGCAAGCTTTCATCCACCTCATCCAATTTTTCCCGGAGGCCATTTTAATCATCAAAAAAGCGTAAAAAGTTCTCGTTCACACAGTCATATGCTTTCTCAAAGTCTACTTTGAGCATAACACAAACCTTTTTGTCACTAGTTGCTTGATCCACAATTTTGTTTGCTATCAAAACCTCGTCCAACAATTCTCTCCCAGGAACAAATGTCATTTGACATTGAGACACTAACCCTCCCAAAACTTTTTTCAGCCTTGCTCCTAGCATCTTCGAAATGATCTTGTACAAACTTTCCACGAGACAGATTGGTCTATAATCTTAAATTTTAAACGGCTGAGCAACCTTAAGAATAAGAGTCAGAAAAGCTGATGTGACTGCCTTAGGAAGGAAGGCTTTACTATGAAAATCCTGCACAAACTTGATAATGTCATTTTTCAAAATGTCCCAACAACCTCTAATAAAAACAAATTTGAATTCGTCCGAGCCGGGACTCTTCGATCCATCGCAACTTCAAATGGCCTATTTAATTTCCTCTTCTAAGAAAGGTGCCTCCAAGAATAAGACTTCATCCAAGCTTAGTGATTTAAAATTCAAGTCTTCCAAAAACAGTCTACTTTCTTCAGGTTCTATAAACTTGTTCTTGAAGAAACTCCACACAACATCCTTCACTTCATCAACTGTTTCTACCATACCTCTTTTCGTGTAAACTTCTCCTATGCATTTTTTCCTAGCCCTTCCCTTAACTACATTATGAAAAATAATTGAGTTAATATCTCCATCCGGCACCAACCTCAGTCTAGATTTTTTAATAAGCATGTTGTCCTTGATGTATAAATTTCTTTACATTGATTTGCAAGCATATGCTCTTCTATCTACCAAATCCTTCACTTCATTCTCACCACAATCGAGTAACTGAAAATCCAACTCGTTCATCTCGACCACGCCTTCTTCTACTTTCAAATTGAGCCACCCAGACTCCTCTTTACTCTATCTCCTAAACATATCCCTTAGAATTTTGAACTTCCCTTTGATGATGTAATCACTTCTCTCTACCACCTTTATGTCTTTCCACTCCTTTTCAACAAACTTTAGAAAACCTTTGTTTTTGAACCAGCTATCATTAGATTTGAACGGTTTAGGACCCTAATTGACTTCACTAATTTTCAGCCAAATCGAACAATAATCTGAAACATCCCTTCTTCCTATGGTTTGACCAAACACTCCCCATCTTTCAATAAGATCCTCAGCTAATAGGATAAACGTTGATAACATAATAATTGACGTTCTTCCACTCCAACTTCACCCCTAAGAAACCTTCTGCTTTAAAAGAAAAAATATGATTGACTGTCTCCTTTTTCCACAAAGCAATGATCTCACCAGACAACCCATTGACGTTACTACAAGACTACTCCACCTCCTGTCTACTCTAGAAACTACTAATCACATAAAAATCCACAGTTTTTAATTTAGACTCTTGAATAAAAAAGAATTCAGATTTACCTAAATTAATTATGTTGCTAATTCTATTTCTCTTAGAGATATTGCCTCTTCCTCGAACAATCAATGATCCAATAATCATTTAGCACAGTTGGTGTTTGCCGACTTACCGTTGAATCTAGCCTTATCCTTTGCCTCTAATTCCGTTATTCTCTTTGAATAATCATTTTTCTTGTCTTTGGCAACCACCCCAAGATTAGAGATAGCACTCAAGACCCTCTCCCTTACATTTGATTCTAAGTTTTCCCAGAACCTGAAGTTGCAGTGTCGATCGTCGAAGTCTGATGTAACACCCTTCTAAACCCCGCAGAATAAATATAAATAAATTAGAGTAATTATCATGCATCTCACAAAAGGGTGTCACATATAATTTCAAAACATCACAAAAACACCTGTCATGCTCAATAACACTAAAAATAATTTCATGCTTTTTAAAAACTTTCACATTAGCATGTAGCAGCGGATTTACTTCAATCATAATAGACATAATGAAGTCTCATGCTCATCTCATTCATAATCAATACTTAGGCATAAAAGCCAATACTCCACATAATTCAAATAAACATAACAACATCAAGAAGAGTACACAATGTATCTCTCATACATAAATCGAAACAATCCCAGTGTTACATGATCAGAGCATGACTCGACCCAACATAAATAAAGAAACTAAATCAGCTACTCCAACAGCTACCTCGCGCTAGAAGCAACTCTGCTCCTCGGTACCTGAGCGATGTCGTATAAAACATCATTCCAACATAAGGGTGAGAATTCACATAATTATTGAAATCATAAGATAATAATTAATTTAAAAACATACAAACATAATTATACTTATTCTCACACTTTAAAGTTTCATCAACAAAGTATTACTCAAGTAACCATACAATTCACAAATACATGCGTACAATTCCACAATTTCACCAATTCAACAAGTCACATACATCCACATACCTCCATATAACAAACATATATGCAGTGTGACTCGATGCAAGACTCAATGCAACTCATGCCATGTGGTACCAACACTTATCATTATTTTTTGGTTTTTACACTTAAACCGGGTCCGTTCCCTAGACCAATAACATACAAAAGCCCGTTCCCTAAGCTTTCAAACCCCGCTCTAGGTTTGGGACAAGTCACTAGCTCCTACGGAACTAGCAAACACTGCGTCTTGACACAAATGATGCGCATGCAATCAACAATCATATGCAATTAAGACTATTCACTAACCTTAATATCATGCATATTTCTAATAATTCATCACACTTGAATTACCACACGATTGCACCTAGGAATGCATTTTCATAATTAAAGCATTCATACTTCAAACATCATCACCACAATTAGCAAGCAATACGTAAGTATCGACTCGATTCAATCACAACTCACAAAACACACGTTACCGATTAAATATAGGATAATTAATCCATCACCAATAATTGAATCCAATATTCAATAAAATTTTACTATTCAATAAATAATAATCAAGATTTAAATAAACAATCAATATTTAAATAAATAACCAATATTAAGTAAATAATCAATATTTAAATAAATAGTTAATATCTAAATAAATAATCAATTTAATATTCAATAAATAATTAATATTTTAATAAACTACCAATTTTTCAATAAATAATTCAAAGTTCAATAAACAATTCAATATTTAATAAGTAACTCGATATTTTAATAATTATTCAGTAATTAATAAATATTCAGTAATTATTCCATATTCAATAAATAATCAATATTTAATTAAATGATCAATACTTAAATAAATAACCAATAACAAATAAATAATCAATATTTCAAAGATAATCATAATTTAAATTAATTAATCAATATTTTAATTAAATAATTAAAATTTAATAAAACATTTAATTAGTTTAAGAAAAATTCATATATATATATATATATATATATATATATATATATATATATATATATATATATATATATATATACCCACTTGAAAATTAGAAGGTGTGCATTAGCATAATATACCTCATTAGATGAACCAATAAAAACCTTTCTCTTTCTTTAAAATTAATTAAATTAAAGCTATTAATGCATTTTTTTTTCTACTTTCTCTCCTTAAAAGTAATAATGATTATGATTGATGTAGCCAAGATTAAAGAAACGCTTTCCGTTTCATGTTAGAACATTTTTTGAAATACCACACAAGATTTTTTTTATATAAATAATTTTCTTGAAAAAAGACGCTTTAGTATATTTATTTACAAAAACAACTTTCTACGCAAAAATATTGAATGCAGGTCTAAATGAAATTTAGAAAGTTGTTTTAAAAATTATTAAAATGAAATTCATTTTAATGACGAAACAAAATTTAAAAAATGATAAAAGTATTTTATTGTAAATCTAATTTATTAACAGTTAATATTTTTTCTAAAAAAATGTTTTAAAAAAATTATGGTGTATTTCAAGAAATCATAATTATAAAATTGATTTTGTAAAAATTAATCATTAAAATGTCAAACAATTACATAAAGACATAGTATTTTTTAGCGTTTTTTTTTTCATTTTTGCTACATCAATCATATATATATTATAGCACATTCAATTGGAAAAAGTTCAAATTTTAGGAATTGTTTTCTTTCACTACAGTAACTAAGAAGTATAGAAAAAGGGTCACTTGCGCTACAGGACAAATATAACAAGTGTTACATTTCATTTTCCTTATTTTGCTACTAGAAACATTATCATGCTATTAAGGACAAGAACATGGCGCTATAGTGGTTTTGTTTATTAGGTTGAAGTACCCCTCTAGTACTTCAAATTAATATATATATATATATATATATATATATATATATATATATATATATATATATATATATATATATATATATTGGGAATATATTATATAAGAATGTCATTTTTACGTGAGAACATGAGAATGAATCTGAACATTAGATTTTAAAATAAAAGGTGGAGATTATGTGTCAATTTTTTTTCTCTCTCCTCCATAATTTATTTGAATAATGAAGGAGAGAGAAAAACAAAAACCACACATAATCTCCAACATTTATTTTAAAATCTAGTGATTCAGATTAATTTTCATGTTCTTATATAAAAATGATATTCTAATAAGATATGATATATATATATATATATATATATATATATATATATATATATATATATATATATATATATATATATATGCTTGATTATTAAAAAAAAAACTATTATAAATCATACCCATAATTATGAGATATTGTATTTAAACTTGAGTAATAGTATTCAACTAAATAGTATCAAGTTTCTTAATATATTTGAAAAGGCTAAAAATACTTATTATTTATATATGCTTTGATTATTATTTAATAATATAATATTTTTCTTAATTTAAATATAAATTTTGTTGTAACTTTGGTCTTTTTATCTTTATTTTTTTTGGTTTTATCCAATTTTTTAATCTTTTTATAATTTTTTTAGTACTTTAGTCCCCTTCTAATTTTAGATCAATTTTTAATGACATAGCATTAGTGTGATGATGCGTTATTGTCACATTTATCCAATTTAAATCAAGATCATTTAAAATTATTATTTATTAAATAATAATATTAATCATTCTGTTTAAATAAAAACAAAATTTAATTTAATTTAAAAAAAAAACAAATTCATCGACTTCAACCATACTCTTAATTTTTCTTCCTCTTCAACCAACTCAAATAAAAAAATAAAAAAAATTAAAAAAAAAAAATCCTAAAACCCAGTTAAAACATCGATCTTATTCACCAAATTCAAAATTAAAATTGAAATTAATTAAAAGCTTTATCCTCTTCAACACACTCAAAATTGAAATTGAAACTTAAAATATAAATTAAAACTAAAACCTTCTATGTGTTCATTGTTTTAACATTGAGTTGCAATTTGAATCTCACATAATTCCTGATGGTAATAATCAAAAGTGTTAACGTGTATGACATATATGTAATTTGCTGGTGGCAATTATTTGAGTGTAATTCAATATTCCGTTAACATTTCATTTAAGTGTTATTTAAATTTAATTCGAGATGGAGTCTTAATATGTATAAATACTGATTCGTCTCTGTTCAATTAGAGTAATAGAGTAACAGAATTTTCATTATAGTTACGATTCAGTTTCACTCTCGTCTTTGCGATTATGAAGCCAGCTTTGACAGAATTGGAAATCCTTGTGTGGAATTTTTTTCAATTTTCAGCTGCCTTGTGTGGAATTTTTTTCAAAAGTTGAGTTTTATTTACTGCATCATCAAAATTGATGTTGCTCATGCATAATAACAAATCCTTGTTCTGTTCATGATTATTTCTAGATTTGGGTATTTATTGAGAGTAATAGCAAGTACAGAGGTGAGAGTAAGGTAACGGTCAGAGAATAATAGCAAGTACAGAGGTGAGAGTAAGGTAACGGTCAGAGAATAATAGCAAGTACAGAGGTGAGAGTAAGAAAGTGTGTGTAACCTGACCCTCTCAAGTGAGAGGGTATTTATAGAGAGCTCCCAACGCGGGGCCAACGGTCACTAGCACTGGGCTGGATTGCCAGGCCCAATCCAAGCAACTGCCAGGGCTTACGTGCCGTAGTGAACACCAACACGTGGTCTTCGCCTTGGGGTAACCGCTCCTAGAACTCCGGAGTTAGGGCAGACCGATTCCATCGGGAGTGGGCAGTTACATGAGAATGTGTCCTCGCGGGGAGGAGTCTTGCGTGTCGGGGAGAGACGTGTCCTCGCGGGGAGGACTCTTATGTGAGAAGGAGTTGGCTCCTCGCAGGGAGGAGCATCTGAGTGTCGAGGAAGAGCGAGCCACGAGGGGCTTGATGCCTCTGCTCGACGGACTCTGCTGAGCCCGACAATATTGAGGGGTGGCACGTGCCCGACGCTGTTGGGGTGTGTATGTGCCCAACAGTGGTCTTGTAAAGAGGTCCTTGATGGGCCATATCATGTCCTGTGGGTTGGGCCTTCTCGACTGAGGGGCAGACCCTGGCCCAGTCCAGAACATGAGCCCCCCAAGTCGTTGCTCCGAAGTGTCGGAGTAATGACTTAAGGACCAACAAGTATGTCGGGGAAGTATCGATCGCGAGACCGCGATGAGGGGAACTTGTTTGATACCCACTGGTCGTACCGTCGGGGAGACACACGCTCGGTGGGTAGAAATCAGCGAGCAGACTCGAGCGTGGGAGTTCGCGGATGGTCGACTAAGCGGGGAGGCGAGAAGTTTGAACTTGGGTGTCGAAGAAAATGGAGAGACGCGTGTTGGGGAGCGAAAGGTCGCATGTATGCCACGTGTCAGACACCATCATTGCCTAGGGGCGACTAGGTTAGGGTAGTGCACTCTAGTAGTCTAAAACCCTTCGAATTCCGTGAGGATCCAATAAATAGGCCCCACCTCGTTTCATTTGCACCGTTTGCTCTTTTCCTCTCAGACTCTCCCTCTGTTCTTCTCCGTTTTTCCGCCGCTGCCTTCCACCGTCCTCCGTCGTTCTCCACCGACGATCACCGTGCCGGAACCCTAAAAAATCGTATTTCAAGTAAGTTTCTTTCTTTCTTTTTCTCCTTTCGTCTGGATTTGTAGGGTGAATCTTATGGTAAACTGATGAAGTTCTCATGGGAATCACGAAATATCCGGCGAAAACGGCGGAATTTCATAGTTTAGTTGTTGAATCTCGCGGGGAGGGGCGATGAAATTTTCGAGGACACGAAGAACATCCCGGGGTCGTGAGATGAACGTTTCTCAGCTCTTTGTTGAACATTCCGGGGTTCAAGGACGGAATTCCCGGGGAGCCGACGCTTATCTCGGGGATATGGGTCGAATACCCCGGGGTCCCGCCTAATTTCGCTCCCGGCGGACCCGAGGATGGTCGTGGGTTCGCGTTCCCCGACGTTCCCTCCTCGCCCCTTCACTTGATCAGCGGTGGAAGGGGTGGATTTGATATGGGTCATCGAATTCACCACTTCCTTTTGCTTTTCAGGTAAATGGACGTATTGCCCGTGGCTGAGGGATCTTTGGACGTTGACGACTAACCCGACTCTCCAATGGCGCCAATCACTAGGGTCGAGGAACGTCCCCTCGAGGAGTGGGTCAGCGATGAGCCATTGAACATTGCTTCCCATTTTGTTGACGAGGACGAGGACACTATTTTTTGTACAGTCGAGCACCAAGTGGTGGGTTCCTCAAAGTCGTGGAAGGTGTTCCGACCTCAAGCACACCATCGAATATGCTCGACGTACCGAGGGATGAGGTTCCCTCTTTACGAGTTCATGTTCGACAAGGCGGGGTGGCGTTTGCCCTTTACAAATTTTCAATAGGCGGTATTCGTTTGGTTGCGCCTGGCGCCTTCGCAGCTCCACCCCAACTCCCTCGCCTTCATCCGAGCTTTCGAGCTCGTCTGCAAATATCTCCGAATCGGGGCAACCGTGCCTCTCTTCTTTCGCATCTTCCACCTCCAGCGACAGGCCTTCGATGGCAGACACGGCTGGGTGTCTTTCAAGCAAGTGAGCAGCCTGTTTCACACTTATTTGGATTCCGTTCGTGACTTTAAACACCGGTATTATATCGTGAGGCCGGTCACTCTTGAAGCTGTGAATTCGGTGTATTGCCGAGTTTCCCGTGAAGCGGACGGGCAGACGGAGGAGGTCCTCGAGCCAAGATTCCCCTTGTTCTGGACAGAAGAACACTTCAAAAAGGGGACGGACAGCTACAAAGTCAGTCCTGGCCGTTTGGACGAGGGGGATCGCCTGGCTTACGAGAGAATAGTCGCTTTCGTTAACGGGTTTAACAGAGCCAAGTTCGTGACGCCGAACGGGGACATCCTTCTGGGCGACGATGGGGAGGTCTTAACGAAGCGTCGATTGATCAACACTAGGGCTCTCCTCGAGACATTTTTCGACGAGGAGGCTCTCGAGCTGTTAGGTGGGGTGGCTCCCCGACCTGCATTTCCCCTCGTCTTTCTTTTCGAATTACTGACCTCTTTGTTTTCTGTGCAGGTAAGATGTCATCTGCCGAGGAGCGCCTCAAAAAGTTGAAGGCTAACCGCGCTGCGAAGAAGGGAGGCAAAAGCCGTTTCGAGCAGATCCGAGGGCAGGAACCCGTTCCCACTCCGACAACCGGGGGTTCTTCTGGCTCTCACCAGGATAGCGATTCTCCCAGTCCCCAGGTTTCCCCGAAGAGGCGGCGGGTTGGGACACAGTGGCCATCGACCTTACTGAGAATGAGGGTCCTCCTGCTGTAAGATTCGTGCTCCCGCCTTGTCATTCGAGGCCGAACTTTTTCATGGGGAATAATTCCCTTTGCGTGGGTGCCCCCGAAGCTCAAGCCATCCTAGGCGTCGACAAGGTCTCTCGGAGAAAGGCGCTGGTGGAGGATGTGTCTGCTGTGATGCGGGTTTGTGCGGCTGCCCTGGTTCTGAACGACGAGGCGTGCCCGGAAGGCAAACTGAACCGGTTGCATGAGAGTTTCCAGTCTATCTTAGCTGAAATGGAGAAGGTGGGCAAGGAGTTGGTCGACTGTAAAAGCCAGAACCAGACCCAAGTCGAGCTTCAAGGGCAGTTGGAAGAAAAGTTGAAGAATGCTGAGGAAGAGCGAAGACGTCTCGTCGGGATTGAAGAGGAGAGGGATCGTCTCTTGGCGAGGAATGCCGAGTTGGAGGATGTTGTCCGCCTTGCTGATGAGGAAACCGAGGAAGATAGGTTGTTGACCTCGCGGGCAGCGCTCATAGCGAAGCTCCGGCAGTCCGAGGAGGACAACCTCGAAGCGGTCGATATAGGATTCAGGAACACCGTGCAGCAGCTTCGGGTTCTGAACCCCAACCTCACAACCGAAGGGATTAACCCCGACTCCGAGGTGGTCGATGTAACATCATATGCCGAAGAGGGCAGATAGTGGTTACATGTAACACCCGAGGGCGAGGGAGTGGTTGTCGGTGCACGAGGTATGACAATGAGACACTTCTAGCAGCTTCTAGGGAAAAACCGAATTCACATCAGAATGAGAGGGATCCTAGGGTTGTGCAGGTATGGGATTGCATGGTTAAAGGAATGCTTATAAGGATTAATTGGTACTACCTATACCAACAAGATGCATCTTCTTTTCGGGAGCCTGTTCCATAAGAATTCCACAGTTAAGCGTGCTTGACTTGCAGCAATTCTGGGATGGGTGACCTTCTGGGAAGTTTCCCGGAAAGCATGTGAGTGAGGAAAAAACATGCTGAAAAGACCCGTGTTGGTTTGTGGGGTCAGTCGGTGATCCCGAAGGCAGTCTGGGGCGTTAAAAATGGAAATGTAAGACCATGATTTGACAAGGAGGTCGGATAAAGAATGGTGGTGGCTGGTATGCCTTAACGTGTATATAGGAAATATGAATTGTATTTTCCATACTTGTTCAGATAATGTTATAACTGGTGTTCGTTGTGGACGTTCTGATCTGCTATGAAATTAGGAGGAAGGCGCGTAGGGTATTTGAGAGTCGAGTTTCCAGTGTTGAAAGAAGTGAAGTTATATGTTGAGTTATCAAAGTGTGATTTTGATTCGTAAAGATGAGTTTACTTGGTTGTGTTACTTCGGATGAGGATCATGGAGAATTGGGCTAGTATGAGTAGAACTTGATGAATTAGTTGTTTGATTAGTTTGGTTAATATGCCATGTTAAGTGTAGGTTATTGCGGCTAAATCTATGGCTATTGAGTGTTAAGCACTGTTGTTAAGATGATTTTTGTTGTTGAGATTAATTGGACATTGTACCCTTATGTTGTTGTAATGCTGTTAGGTGTTTAAGACGAGTTGAGACAATGTGTTAATACAACATGGTAAAATTGTAGCTTGTGTTTTATGATGATTGGGCATTCATGAAAGTATTTATCCTATTCCTATTCAAGATTTGGAATTGGCTGCAGTTGTAGTTGTGTGTGATATTTGGAGGTATTATTTATGGATCTAAGTTCGAAGTAGTCACTAATCAAAGTGTAGAATACCTGTTGGTCGGAATTTCCAGAGAGTTAAGTCGAAAGTCTTTTCTTATGTCTGCTTTGATAGTCGGAAGTTGATGTGAACTTGGTGGATTTGATGGTTGCTAGTACTCAGAGTGCGCAGTGAAAGCATGGTGTGGCGCAGTTTGTTCTTATGTGAGTAACAACGATGTTGGTGGTTTGATTACATTGATGTTGTGTTATGACTTTTGTGCTCTTATCCTTGTTGTTGCCTCGTTACCTAGGGTGATGGTTCGAGTGTGAGTAGCTAATTCCTATGATGGAGGATTAGGGGAGCGTTGCCTATGGTGATGGTAACGATTGTGTCGTGTTCTGGTTCATAGAGAACTTGTGTGTTCGTAACTTGGTTAGTCTTCGTGTCTTGAGTTAGTCGTTGGGTGCGTTGCGTGAGCATTGTTTCGTGTTGTTGTTGTCGTTGATGTGATGTATTGTTGTTTGGTGTTAGACGTGGGGTTGCCTTTTTAGGGCAGGAAAGTTGATTTGTTAGCTGAGATAACGTATCTGGAGTGTGGTGCATCGAGTAAATTTTCGAGGACGAAAATATTCTAAGTGGGGGAGAGTTGTAACGCTCGGTAATTAATTAATTATTTAATTAAATATATTCGTATCATTTGTGTTGATTTATGTTGATTTTCGAATTATCGGAATTGTGTTGTGTTGAGTTGCTATGTCGGTTTTAGTTGAATTAATCATAAAAATGTTGATCTAAGTTGTATTGTTGTTAATTAATTAATTAAGCTAAATTAAGTTGATTTTAAGTTATAGAAAATAATATGGTGTTAATATAGTAGAATTATAAGAGAATGTTGGGCTTATTTAGATGGTAGTAATAGTGGGGGTGTAGTAATGAGGCCCAATAAGAAAAATAAGATAATAGTATTATTATATTAGGTTTTAGAAATAAAAGAGAAATTAGAAGTAGCAGTAAGTGGAAGTTGCAGAGAAAGAGGAAAAGTAGGAGAAGAATGTGGAAGTTACAGAGAAGAGGAACAAGGGTTTTTGAAGAGAATCCGTAGAGACTGCTAAAGCAAAAATTCAATCGGAGAGTTAGAGCGACCCTCAATCAAAGGTAAGGGTGGGGTTCTGACTCTATAATGTGGTCTATGATGAATGATAGGTGGGGATTGGTTTATATGAAATTATCGTGCGTGTATGTTTAATCCTGTGTGAAAAGTTGTTACCTTATTGCTACTGTCATGTTTATTTTCTTATAAAGTTGCAGAAATCCAATCAATGCAATTGTTGTTGGAAATCAATCTATGGTGGATAGATTTGTCACATTATTGTGAAATTCATGTTGTTGTGGTCTGAGATCATGGCTCGATGGAATTAATTTGAGACTCTGTGTTGAAACAGAAGACAAACAAAGAAGAATGTGACGCCCGTCTGGGGGGGGCATGACGACCGTCATGCGTCTTACGACCATCACACACACAAAGTCATGAAACTGTGATGATCGGCAGAATATGGTGAAGAAAAGGTGCCGACCTGCACCATATACAAACAGATACACAATATACAAAACATAACATGGGTTTTTGTGACGATGGGCATGGAATTGGTGATGGTATGCGTATAGTGTTGTTCTAGAATTTAGTTTAATTCATTTAATTTAGTAGCAGGTCAATACATATAACCATGGCATCAACTATATTAATTAGTCCACTTTAATCATAATTAATTATATATAATTAGGGGAGTTCCAGTAACAATATTAGTAGTTGATAAATATTAACGGTATAGAAAATTGAGTAGCAGAATAATATCAAATAAGGCAGAGATATTTGGTAGCAATGAATAGCATATTTCAGTAATTTGTCCGGAAATAATAGTAACTAGTAGTAAACTATAATTTTAGTGGCAAGTGTAGAGGTAATACTGATATTAGTAGTAACAGTATAGATTTGATAAATAGCAGGACAAGCAGAAATGTTGGTAATTTTAGTAGACGATTAATTTAATAGCGTTATTAAATAGCAGTGTGGTTGATAACAAGAAGGATAATTTGGTAGTAGCAGTATGTAGGAATTAGTGGCAGAAAAATGATAGTTTCATTTATTTAGCAGGGAGATAATTAATCAGTAGTAGCAGAATTAGTAGTATTGGTGGAAAAGTCAACAGTAACTGGTGTACCTATATTTGGTAGCAGCGTAGTATTAAATTAACAGAGAGCCAATAAGTACATTGGTTCAGAGTAGAAAGTATCAAGTATTCTAGCAGAAGATTAATTAGCCGGATTTAGTCGAATTGTCCGAATAACTATACAGAACATTTGTTGTATATTTTAGTTGATATGGTGTGTTGTATACTTAGTTGTAATAGGTAAAATTGGCAGTGATACACAAGTAGTATTAATAGGACTTGTGATAATAGTATTAGTATATATAAGTTGTTGTGTTGTTGTTGTTGTTAATCTGTGAAATTGCAGGTGGTGATTATATGTTGTGTTGCCTTTATTTAATGGCAAGATGAAGTTGTAGACTTATTGTCAATGTTGAGTATTATTGTTAAGTTGCTGTTTAATTATTGTTGATGATATGTTATTGCTGAAATATAAAGTAGTAGGCTTATGGCCAGTGTTGAATTGTTGTTAAGTTGTAGGCCTGTGGCCAATGTTGAATTGTTGTTAAGTTGCTGTCGAATTGTTGTTGTTGCGTTGTCATTGTTAAGTGGCGTTGTTGTTGAGATGTTGATACCAAGTTGTAGGCCTATGGGCGATGCTGATTTGCTGTTGTGCTTATAGATATAATTATCAGTGTTGTTATTATGATGTTCATGTTGGGTCGCATGGCATAGCATATTAAGCTGGCCTGGATTGGCAAAACATTAAGCTGGCCTGGATTGGCAAAACATTAAGCTGGCCTGGATTGGCAAAATATTAAGCAGAAGGCTTATGCCTTGTTGATGCCTCTATTAATTGGCAATTATTAAGTTGGGAGTTTTGCTCCGTTATTAAGTTGGGAGTTATACTCCAATGGTACCGCATGCATGTGCATCGTAATGAGTCGCATTTCATGTTGCATTTTGAGTTGTGGTGATGATATATTCGTTGTTAGTATGTTGTTGACTTGTTGTGACAGGTACTTTCTGAAAGCTATAAAAATGTTGTTATAACTTGTTGAGGGTTTTGTTGTTATATTTGTGGTTTGAAAGTTGTTATATTAAGTTGGTTAAATTACTGTGATATTAAGTTGATGACTGGATGTGATAATTGTTGTTATAAGCTGTAAAGTGGTAATTTTATATGATCTAAATTCTAATATATTATTTATCATACATCTTATTATATTGTTAGATATCTCACCCCTTCTGCTGATATTTCCCCTACCATGGGAAATGGGCAGGTACTCAAGAATAGCAGTGGCAGTTCGGAATAGTTTTTGGAGTCCTTATGTTGCTTTATTGCAAGTCAAGAGGGTCTGGCTCTGATACGTAACACTCGGGGGGATGAACGATCGTTGTTTTATAGTTGTTATATTTCAGTTGTTGAATTATAAGTTGATGTCATTGAATACTTGTTGTGTTGAAGTTGTTTTTAGTTGAACAAAAGATGTTATGACAATTAAGTTGAAAATTGTGATTCCACTACTTAGTTAATAAAAGTGGTTTTGTTTTTCAAAGACTAATTGTATTGTTATCGGTTCATCCGAGTTAAAGTGTTATGTATCTGTTTTACATGAGATTAAATGAAGTTGATTTTAAGAAGTAAGTGTAGCATCTCATTTGTTTGTTGAAATTTTGTAACTCTGATTTTTTTTATAATATTCGCTGGGTAGAAATGGGGTGTTACATTAGTGGTATCAGAGCCAGACCTCTCCCAGTACGATGTGGTTCGGGGACGAACCAAGCGGAAGCTGGTGGGCATGTAACACTCGATGCCGAAGAGGGCAGATAGTGGTTACATGTAACACCCGAGGGCGAGGGAGTGGTTGTCGGTGCACGAGGTGTGACAATGTGACACTTCTAGCAGCTTCTAGGGAAAAACCGAATTCACATCGGAATGAGAGGGATCCTATGGTTGTGCAGGTATGGGACTGCATGGTTAAAGGAATGCTTATAAGGATTAATTGGTACTACCTATACCAACAAGATGCATCTTCTTTTCAGGAGCCCGTTCCATAAGAACTCCACAGTTAAGCGTGCTTGACTTGCAGCAATTCTGGGATGGGTGGCCTTCTGGGAAGTTTCCCGGAAAGCATGTGAGTGAGGAAAAAACATGCTGAAAAGATCCGTGTTGGTTTGTGAGGTCAGTCGATAATCCTAAATGCAGTCTAGGGGCGTTACAGTCGACGGTCAAATTGTGCAGCCGATGCGGGTGGACGAGGTTCATGAATGCGAGGAGCCCGAAGGGACTGCCGCCGAGTAGGCTTTTCTTCTTTGTTTTGTTCGGCCTGCGAGCCGTTTTAGTTATTTTTCAATACGTATGCCCGGCCTGCGTGCCAGGGGCTTTTGATACTTATTTGTAATATTTGTACAATGGGCTTCTGCCCGCTTTAATGCAATGTTGCTTATCTGCTCGTGTGTTGTTTGTATTTTTTATACTGTGTGTGATGTTATAGAATTTGTTATACTTTGTTTTTGTCTAAGTAATAAAGACTTTGGGATTCGCTCGACCTTGATAGTCCCTGGCCGCGTGGAGAGCTGGTCGGGTGGTCGGAGATGTATTCCGACCTTCAACGAGGCTAAGAGCTCGGTCGAGGTCTTAGCTTCGTGGCGTGAACTTCCCATCGCGAACTGGGTGTTCTGCCTAATTGGTACAATGACGGCGGACCTCGATCGAGGTATCCCTGTCGGATCAAAAGTCCTGGCGCACACACAACGCGGCCTTCGATCATCGTGTTCTGTATAGGGGTGTCGCACTCATACCTTAGTGTGTCCCCGTAATCGCGATGCTAGTGCGTCGCGGGCAGTGGTTAACTATAGTATTGTTTGATCTTCTCAGCGTTCCATGGTCGAGCAAGTTCTTCCCCGTGCAGATTTTCGAGGAAGTAGGCTCTTGTCCCTGTTTTCGCGCGGACGCGGTACGGGCCCACCCAGTTCGCGGCGAGTTTGCCTTCTCGCGAGTCTTTCTGGTTCCTTCGTAGGACGAGGGTGCCCACCTGAAAATCATGTTTGATAACTTTGTCATTATAACGTAGTGTTATTTTCTGCTTAAGTGAAGCTTCTCGGAGAGAAGTGCCCGAACGTGTCTCCTCGACGAAGTCGAGTTTTTCCTTCAGGGCTTCGTCGTTCGCTTCCCCGTCGAGGGGGGCTTCTGTCTTCCTCGACTATCGTGTATGAGCATGCCCGCCGCTTGACCATTCCGGCTTCTTTGGGATTTTCGGGCAGTTTGGCCATTGTGAGGTACTCGTACACGGGGGTCATCCAGCAATTGCTGTCACCAATGGCGTTTACGTCCACCACTGGAGCGAGCTTGTCGATGCTCGGCCGGGTAAGTGCTTCTTGTATGACAGATTTTTTCCCGCCTTTCTTCTTTGTGCTTGCCAATTTGGACAAGACATCTGCTCGGACATTGTGCTCGCGGGGGACGTGAGTTACTTCCGCGGAGGTGAACTTTTTCATCTTTTCTTTCACTAAGGCCAAGTATTCTATGAGGTTGTCATTCTTGGCCTGGTACTCTCCTAGGACTTGCTAGGCCACGAGCTGGGAGTCCGTGAAGAGTTTGACCTCCTTGGCGCCGAGGTCCTCGGCTAGCCAAAGTCCGGCGAGGAAGGCCTCGTACTCCGCTTGGTTGTTCGACGTCGGGAAGGATAGTTCGAGGGATACCTCGATCAGGATGCCTTCCTCATTTTCGAGGATGATGCCCGCCCCGCTTCCTTTCGGGATAGATGCTCCGTCGACATAAATCATCCATTTCTGGGATCCGTTGGTCGAAGGTTCCGGGACGGTCATCTCCGCTACAAAGTCAGCCAATACCTGAGCCTTCAGGGGCTTTTCTCCCTTCGTATTGGATGTCAAACTCGGCGAGTTCGAGCGACCACCTGAGCATCCTCCCCGCCATGTCTGGTCGTCCAAGGAGCTGCCTTATAGGTTGTTCGGTCCTTACGACGATGGTGTGGGCAAGGAAGTAGTGGCGTAGCCTCCTGGCCGCGATAACGAGGGCCAGGGCGACTTTCTCTATCTGCTGATACCTGAGCTCGGGGCCTTGGAGGGCTTTGCTCGTGAAGTAAATTGGCTTCTGCCCGTTCGGGGTTTTCCGAATGAGGACGGCGCTGACTGCTTCACTCGTGATCGCAAGATACAAGAAAAGTGTCTCCCCGACCTCAGGCCGTGAGAGGACTGGGGGTTGCGATAAGACTTGTTTTAGGTGGAGGAGCGCCTGCTCGCATTCTTCGCTCCATTCAAACTCCGCTTTTTGTCGAAGGAGTTTAAAAAATGGGAGTACGTACTGTGCAGACTTGGCGACGAAGTGGGAGAGAGCGGTGAACATCCCATTCAATGACTGTATCGACTTCTTTGAGTCTGGAGTATGGATCTCTGAAAAAGCCCTACACTTGTCGGGGTTGGCTTCGATTCCTCGCTCTGTGAGATAAAAGCCGAGGAACTTACCTGCCCGAACGCCGAAGGTACATTTGTCGGGATTGAACCTCATGCGGCACCTCCTCGCTGTGTCGAACACCTTCTTGAGATGTGCGGCATGGTCGACTTCTTCCGCTGATTTGACGATCATGTCGTCCATGTAGACCTCGAGCATGTCGCCGATTTCAGCCCGGAAAACCTTATTCATCATCCGTTGGTAGGTCGCACCGGCGTTCTTCAGATCGAAGGGCATCACATTGTAATAGTAGTTACTCGACGCTGTCATGAAAGCCGTGTGCTGCTTGTCGACCTTGTCCATGGGAATTTGGTTGTATCCCGAGTAAGCGTCCATGAAGGATAGTAGTTTGTAACCTGCAGAATTGTCGACCAGCTAGTCGATGTTAGGCAAGGGATAACAGTCTTTCGGGAAAGCCTGGTTAAGATCAGTATAATCAACGCACATCCTCCATTTTCCATTATTCTTTTTAACAAGTACAACGTTGGACAGCCAGGTTGTGTATCTGGCCTCCGAAATAAAATTTGCCTCTAGGAGGTTTTTTACAGCTTTTTCAGCAGCCTCCATTTTTTCGGGAGACTGCTTACGCCTACGTTGAGCTATGGCCCTAGCGGCCGGACTACTGCGAGCTGATGGCAAGCCACCTCGGGGTCGAGGCCAGGCATCTCGGATGTGCTCCACATGAAGAGATCAGCGTTCTCCCTTAGACATGCCTTCAGCTGCTCCTTTGCCAGGTCAGGGATCCCGGTGCCAATCTTCACGTTACGGTCTGGATCGTCCCCAAGGACCACGAGTTCAAAGTCCCCGTCTGGGATGGGGCGCGTTGGGTAGAGAGGCCACCCGTTGTTTTCTGCCTGGAGGTCGAGGTCTTCTGCCCCGTCTTCATCGGGTTCGCCCGGGAACCTGATGTCGAGTTCGACCGCGTTGATGCGCGGGAGAGGTATCTGTTCGGCGTCTTGGGGTGGCTTGGCCACGGTCTTGGGTTTGGCGCCGATGGAACTCATACCTCTGATGGCGGCATCGAAGCACCTTCTGGCCGCGTCGATGTCCCCGTGCATCGTCACCACTCGTCCCCTGGTCGTGTAGTACTTCATTTTGAGGTGGACCATTGATGGTACCGCCGTAAGTTCAGCCAGGGTGGTCCTCCCGAAGATGCAGTTGTAAAGGGATAGGCATTCGACCACCAGGAAACGGATCTTCACCTGTCGGGCAGTGTCTTCGGCCCCGAATGTAACCATCAGCTCCACGTAACCCCATGGTCTGGTGGTGGTTCCGTTCCCTGTAGATCTGAACCGACGTACGGGGTCAGATGCCTTTCGTCGAGCTGAAGGGTCCCGAATAGATGAGCATACATGATGTCGACTGAACTTCCCTGGTCGACGAGGATCCTTCGAACATCAAAGTTCGCCATTTTTGCCATGACCAGGAGGGGAATAGTGGCGTTTGGCGCTCCCCTGGGGAGTTCCACGCGGTAGAAGGTGATAGGGTTGGAGTTCCCCCGCACTTTCTCGAGAGTGGTTGTCTTCGTCGATGTTGCAGATTCCAGCTCATCAAATTTCCACTTGATCGATCCGATGGACAACTTCTCGGGACCACCCCCAGAGATGACCATCACTTTGGGGAAGCTTTCCCAGGTACTACGGGCAGTGACGGGGTCCTCGTGGGGGAAGGTCACCCACATGTTGCGAATTGCTTCTTTGACTTCAATGATTGGGGGGACAAAGAAATCTTCGGGTCGAGTGACACTGAGGGCGACCTGAAGGCGACTTTCATCGGGAGGAGGCGTCGTCTCCTCGACATTTTGGGCTTCCCGGGAGCTGGGACGGGGAGTGTCATTCTTCTGGGCGTATTTCTTTAGGTGCCCTCCCTTGATCAGAATTTCAATCGCATCTTTGAGATGGATGCAGTCCTCTGTGACATGCCCGTGACTCCGGTGGAACCTACAGTATTTCGACTTGTCAACGTTTGATTTGGGGGCAGTGGGCTTCGGAAAGCAGACTCCTCCTTTCACAAATTCTGAGTTCTGGCACTCGGAGAGGATTCGCGCGCGGGGAGCAATGAGCGGGGTGTATTCCATGAACCGGCCAGCTGGTCTGCGCGGTTCACGAGTATCGCGGGGGCGATTGTCTCTCTTTCTTTCTCCTCCTCGTCGGGGAGAAGAGTCTTCTTCTTTGTGGCCGCGGGGGCCTTCTTTGCATCTCGACTCAAGGGCGATCTGCGCTGCCTCTGACTCCTCGAGCTCGATGTACGACTGAGCCCGTTGGAGGAGATCCTCTAGACGGCGGGGTCTGCGGAGGCCCACAGACTTGGCAAAGTCAGATCCAAAACGTAGCCCGTGGATAATCAAATACTTCTTCATGTCGTCGGTCGTATGGACCTCGACGGCTTCTCTGTTGAATCTCTCAATGTAGTTCCGGAGAGATTCGTTCTTCCCCTGAAAGATGCTTTCTAGGGCAGCTTCCGTCTTCGGATGTCGACGAGATGCGGTAAAGTGTTTGGTGAAGCGTTGTCTTAGTTGCTTCTAGGATGTGATCGACCCAGGTGCCAGACCCTTGTACCAAGTCATGGCGCCCTTCCGCAAGGTGGTGGGGAAAAACCTGCACTTGATGGCTCCCCTGACGTTTCTGAAGTCGAGCATGGCTTCGAAACTTTCGACGTGGTCGTTGGGGTTGGACAGGTCGTCGTAGTTCCCCAGCTGCGGAGGTTTCTCCATGCCTGCAGGAATTGGGGCGTTCATGATCTCCCACGACAGAGGGATCCTCTAGTCGTCGTCGTCACTTCCTATCGGGGACCTCGAAGGGGATCGCTGATGCCGTGGAGGGGAATTCCTCGAACGGTGCCTCGGCCTCTCCTCGGTCTGTTTAGACTTCTTGGTAGTGGTAGAGGCCCTGGGTTTCTTACGAGGCGGGGAACGAGGGCGTTTCTGGGAGATCGTCGGCTGGGGGCGCTCAAGGCGTGGCCGACGACCCTCGTGCACCAGTGAGGGGGTCCGAAATTCTTCGGATGGAGTCCTTCGCGGGGAAGGAGAACCACGAGGTGACGGTGGACGACGATGTCTTCACGGGGAAGATCGCCGTGCCCACCCTTGCTCCAGCACTTCAATTCTGGTATTCTGGTGCACGATCAGCTGATTGGTCTGATTAATCAAGGCAAATAGGGCCACGGTGCTCGCATCTGCATTGGGCGGAGGAACAACTGGCTGAAAAACGGCTTGCTGATCATCTTGGTGGGCGGCGTTGTAAGCCACGTCTTGGGAGTCTGGGGAGGCGGTCTGCCCGTCTCTCACATCGCCTTCTTCGACGTGGAGGGCAGCGGCGTCTTCGCGGTGGTTCCCGTTCTCGAGTTGTGCGAGGACGGTGTCCAGAGCTTTGTTAGCATACGGATTGCCGACCATGATGGTGATGAACGATAGGGTTGCTTTGGTTTATCGGAGGAAAAATGGGGAAGCAAAGTTTCCCACAGACGGCGCCACTGATCGTACCTGGATCAGACAGTATCTGGTGGCCAACAACGTCGTCTGGACTTCAGCTCCTGTGAAGTTCAAAGACGGCAGGGGGGGGGGGGTGTACCTACAAGGTACTCCGACGCTCAAGTAAGGTAACGGTCAGAGAATAATAGCAAGTACAAAGGTGAGAGTAAGAAAGTGTGTGTAACCTGACCCTCTCAAGTGAGAGGGTATTTATAGAGAGCCCCCAACGCGGGGCCAACGGGCACTAGGATTGGGCTGGATTGTCAGGCCCAATCCAAGCAACTGCCAGGACTTACGTGGCGTAGTGAAGACCAGCACGTGGTCTTCGCCCTGGGGTAACCGCTTCTAGAACTCCGGAGTTAGGGCAGACCGATTCCATCGGGAGTGGGCAGTTACATGAGAACGTGTCCTCGCGGGGAGGAGTCTTGCGTGTCGGGGAGAGACGTGTCCTCGCGGGGAGGACTCTTATGTGAGAAGGAGATGACTCCTCGCAAGGAGGAGCATCTGAGAGTCAAGGAAGAGCGAGCCACGAGGGGCTTGATGCCTCTGCTCGATGGACTCTGCTGAGCCCGACAATATTGAGGGGTGACACGTGCCCGACGCTGTTGAGGCGTGTATGTGCCCGACAGTGGTCTTGTAAAGAGGTACTTGTTGGGCCATCTCATGTCCTGTGGGTTAGGCTTCTCGACTGAGGGGCAGACCCTGGCCCAGTCCAGAACATATTTAAATTGGGGAAATGTGACAATGACGGATCATCACACTAGTGACATGTCATTCAAAATTGATCTAAAATTAGGAGGTGGACTAAAATCCTAAAAAAAACAATAAAACAAATGACTAAAGATTTGAATTTTAAAATAGAAAGATCAAAATTAGAAGAAAAAAATTAAAGTTATAATTAAGCCTTAAATACATTAATTTAAATTTATAATTAATTATATAAATTGTACAAGTATTCAATATATGAATAATGCTCACTTGTGTCCCTTGGACACAAGTTAAACTCATTTATAAAATGTTTGTATTGGAAAAAGCTTAAAAAATTAATTTTATACTTTTATTATAATCAATGCACAATTTATAAGTTAATATTTCTTCATTTAGTTTTTTACTTGTGTTCTTAGGGTAGGGTACAAGTTAGATTTACTCTCAAATATATATATATATATATATAGGGTTCATATCATATGAGAATGCTAAATTTATGTAAGAATATGAGAATGAATATGAATCATTAGATTTTAAAATAAATGGTGGAAATTATGTGTGGGTTTTGTTTTTCTCTCTCCTCCAATATTATTTTAATAATGGAGGAGAGAGAAAAACAAAACCCACATATAATCTCCACCATTTATATTAAAATCTAATTATTCAGATCCATTCTCATGTCCTCACATAAAAATAGCATTCTTATATGATACGTTCCCTATATATATATATATAATTTGTTTTGAAAAAGTGTCTTGATAAGTACACACAAACATTATCACGGAAAGATTTTGTCATATCACTTGACATTTTTGTGACTCAGATAGTAACGATGCCATAATATCACGACACTGCTACAAATAATACATACTAGGACTCCATTTTAACCACAGTTGTCAAAAAAAACCGTTGTGACATCTAAAAAATTAAGCGCTTTTATTTTTTTATTCTTAAATTAAAAATAATTTACGTTTTATGACGGTTGGAAATACAACCATGGAGAAATCTTGTAATTATTAAAGGTTCGAATTGCAAAACTTGTAAATTTATAATTTATTTAATAGTATAGTGGCACATTTCTTTTTAATTTATTTTTAAACTAAAAATAAATTATTTTTTCTTACTGTTGGAATTTCAACCATGATGAAATGTTAGGTCTTTTCTAATTTTTAAATTACTAAAAACTGACGCGTTGCTTAAATTAAAATAAACAGGTAGGAAACAACATTTGAATTTTGTCATCATAGTGAAATGGTTTACTTTTATTCAAGAAACGGAGTTTACGTTGTCATGACTCTTCAGTTTTTCTTTGGCTTAAGAAAACAACATTCGGCATTTACGAAAACCACTTTGAGCCCTAACAATACTACAACAAATAACATTTTTCATGAAGAAACTTTCACTTCGAATAATAGAAAACTGAGATATGAAGTCAAGGCGCACTATTTTTTATTATTTTAAAAAATAAATAAAAAATCATATATTCCCTCGGTTTTTCATAACACCGAGGTGAAAAAACAACTCGGTAATACCTCTGATTCACAGCTATCGCATTTATGATTTTATTTGTTTATAAGTGTAAACAAAATATCATAACCCTTCGGTTTTCTATTTAACTGGGGAATTAAATAATAATATTTTACTATAAAAGCACTCGTTAAACAGATTTTACCCTAATCCTTACTAATAAGAAGCCGCCCCAAACTCGTAATCATCATTCTTTGGATTGGATTGCATGACAGAAAAAATCTTCAATGTTCTTCTATCTTGAACAAAACATTTTTTTCTCTCCTTACCATCCATCCCAACATAATGGTGTTAATGTTGTTGTTGTATGTATTTTTGGAATTACCCTCAGTTAAAGAAGGGAGCCCAACGTTTGAAGAGTATTCAGTTGATAAATTGCAAATGCAGAAAATCATTCTTGTTTTAAGTTACACAAAGAATGGAACTTAACCAACAAGGAAGGACGTTTAACCTTTGAAAAATAAAGGAATACAACTAAATCTGGATATTAGCAAAGATATTCAGTAATAAAAACATAAATTTATTGTAAAAAAATTATTTTAATATTTAGATCTCTTTGTAAAACAATCAAGGTTAATCACCTTGTGATTACATAATATTTTTAATTTAAAATTTTTTTACCGATTATGACATCGATCAAATTGATGTTATTGTGGAAGATTATTGATTAAGGATAATCAATTTAAAATTCCTATGACTATACTAACCACTTTATTGATTCTTTGTGTTATTTAGTGTCCTTTCAAATCATAAACGTTTATTTTAAGACATCTCTATCCTTCCTAACACAAAGCGTTTTTTAAACAATTAAATTAGACTCTGAATTTTTTTCAAAAAATCACAAAATAAATTAGGGCACAATAGGCCCCTAAAAGGGACTTTTTTTATTGAGGTTTGGATGTCAAAATTCTAAAATTTCTTCATTTTGACTCATTTTTCAATTTTGTCTTCCAATTTTACATATTTAAAAAAAAATAGTTTTAAATATTATTAAGAGTTTTTCTTTGTTTTCTTTGTAATTACATAATTTTTTAAATGAATTATTCATCTTATGATATTTTAAGTATTAATTCTAATAGACATAAACAAATGTCAAAATAACAATTAAAGTCAAAAGATTAATTTATTTTAGTGGTACATGCAAATTGTTTTCTAATGAATATATAATTCATTTATCATCTATTTATTTTTATTCATTTTTTAATGCATTAAACATATTAACAACATCTCAATATATTTTGTCCCACCTAGTGTGTCCTATCTTCTTTTTGCTGATGACAGTTTTTTGTTTTGCAGGGTCAATCTTACAGAAGTTAGAAATCTTAAGATGCTTATCAATACTTATGCAGAGGCTACGGGGCAAGAAATTAACATGACCAAGTCCGAAGTTTTCTTTAGCAGCAACATGAGTATTCCAGCTAGAGAGGATCTCGCTAATATTATGGGTGTGCGTCATGTGTTGGGAATCAGAAAGTATTTAGGCTTACCTTCTATGATAGGAAGAAGTAAAAAAGGCAACTTTCTCTTTTATCAAGGATTGTATCTGGAAGAAAATTAACTCTTGGAAAGGGCGATCATCGTCTAAAGCAGGGAAAGAGATCATGATAAAATCGGTATTACAAGCTATTCCTTCTTATATTATGAGTATTTTCATTCTTCCAGATGCGGTTTGCAATGAAATTGAGAGGATGCTGAATTTCTTTTGGTGGGGAGGTGGGAGAAATAATAGTGGGATTCGTTGGATGTCATGGGAGAAGTTGTCCTATTCAAAGAAGGAAGAAGGATTGGGATTTAGAGATCTTAAAGCATTCAACATGGCGATGGTAGCTAAACAAGGTTGGAACCTCCTGACTAAACCTTAAGCTCTAGTCTCAAGAATCTTCAAAGTCAGGTACTACCCTAGGACCTCGTTCTTCGATGCTACTCTCGGATATAATCCTAGCTTTGTATGGCGTAGTATTTGGAAGGCGAGGGAAGTATTGTCTTTAGGCTGCAGGTGGAGAATTGGGGATGGGAATCACATTATGACGATGAACGAACCTTGGATTCGAGGGAATAGAGAAGGTTGTCTTCGGGGCCCTCAAAAACAAGATGCGTATGGTATTACGGTTAAGAATCTTATGTTGCCTAATGTTAAACAATGGAATCTTAGGACTCTAAAGGAACTTTTTCACCATACAGATGTTGAAGACATAGTTCAGGTTCCTTTGTTGGAAGATGTTAAGGAGGATATAATGATTTGGAAAGAAGAACAAAATGGTACTTATAGTGTGAGATCTAGTTATAGATTGTGGAGAAGCAAGTGTAGGAATTATGTTAATGAGGGAGGGGAGGAGGATTGGTGTAGTATCTGGAATATCAAAGCACCACCTAGAGTTAAACACCTTCTTTAGAGAATTTGTAAAGGGTGTTTACTAACTAGAGCTAGACTCCGACAACATCATGTCTCTTGTCCGTTAATGTGTCAGTTTTGTGAGAATAACATCGAGGACGATTGACACTTATTCTTTGGGTGTAGTGAGATTTCTCATTGTTGACAAGCAGCAAGTTTGTCTCCTCTTTTGGATACCCGTGTAAATTCCTTTCATGATGCTAAATCTATAATCTTTGATATTTGTAGTAAGGAGTATAGTAAGGTTGCGGGTAGAGTTGCGGTCATGATAGATGAGATTTGGAGAAATAGAAACGATTTTATTTGGAATAACGAGGTAGAGGAAGCCTCCAGACTTAGTTGGCTAGCTTTTCCTAAGTGGTACGAATGGTTTTCGGCTCAAGATCCCAACGGTAATGCTAGTGGCCAACATCATCCTACGTCGTGGATTTCGGGTGGATAAAATGTAATGTGGATGCGGTTTTTAATAAACATAGGGGAAATTCTAATAGAGGGTGGTGCGTCCGGAATAATCTTGGTAATTTTATAGTTGCAGGTATGGCTTGGGATCCTGGTAACCTTTCAGTTATTGAGGCAAAAGCTTTGGCTCTTAAAGAATCTATTCAAACAGCTGTTGACTTGCACCTAGAAAGAGTCATCTTTAAAAATGATTCTCAAAGATTAGTCCAAGTTATCCATTCTAATCTCACAGGTGACTCTGAGGTCCACAATATCATTAGATCTATTATTTGTTTGTTAGATGTTAATCACAACTCTGAGGTGAAGTTTGTAAAGCGTCAAGCGAATGTGGTTGCTCACTTCCTTGCTAGGGCGGCCGATTCTTGGTCTAGACGCATAGTATTTAATTCGATTCCTCTATGTATTAAACACTTGATTATGAATGAAATGCAGTAAGTTTCCTTTGATAAAAAAAAACATCTCAATATATTTAATATCAATATGAACTTGCATAGAAAATAACTAATAACCAACAAAAATTATTTGCGTGAAAGATTAATCTAATATCACATGTTAAACATGTTGTAATACCCCAAAATTTGCTCTCCCCTTTTGGCATCATAGCATGGCATTATCATTTATCATATCATATCCATCTCATTAGCATTGCATTGCATTTAATATAGAAAAATGAAGCATGGCATCCTTCTTACCATCAGGGCATGTGATCAGGTGGAAGGTGGGCAATCAAGAGATCATTCAAAGCACAAAAGGTCAATCAAGTGCCCTCAAGGCAAGCCAAGAGGTCTTTCATGTCTCATCCCATCCCAATTGATCATCCACAACCTCAAGGATAAGAGATACAATGGGAGATTGAAGCATTACATCTTTCACTATGCAAGAGGTTCAAAAAATGAAGGAAAACCCTCAAAAGAGATAGCTCATTGATCCAAAATCATCCTCAAAAGGTATATATCATCATCCTTTAAGAAGGTACACAACATGCTCTGAGGAATTTGAAATTGAAGACTGCACTTTTTCCTCCTAACCAGAAGGGGCTGAAATTAGGGTTTCCAATTAAATCAGGGTATCTCTGATTTTTTGGACAAAACTTGATGTCATGGTATTCCATATGTCCATAAGTGTATGTATGTGGAAAATTACATCTCAATTGGTTCTAGAAGTGGTTCAATTGGAAGAAAGATCAAGAATCAGAGAAATTGGGGCAAAGTCAAATAATCAGAGGAAAAAGTCAACTCTTGACTTTTTGAGCCCAAAATCATGAAATTCATGTTACATATGTCCAATGTACAAAATTTGGTCAAGAAAATCCAAAGGAATCATGAAAAAATCAAGATGTGGAAAGTTGCCATTTTTGGGTGAAGTAGGGTTACTAAAAATAGTAAGTTTTGGCCATTTTGCATCAGAGTTTGAGCCAAGGCCATTCAAATTTGGAGCACCAAATGAAAAATCCACTCTGCCTCAATGAAAGGTCTTGCTTTAAGCTTCAAATCCATGGGTAGAACATTTCCATTGGATAAAAAATGAGGGAGATATGATTGATCAAAGTTGGAAGAAAGTAAGCCAAAAACCATGTCATGACCAAGTTTGGCCAAGCTCGCGCGCAGTCATTTTCACAAGCATGTGGTGGGCCAGAAGTACACTCACTTTTCTCATAGTTAGAGGCTCCAAATGAGAAACTTTTCAACATCAAAGATGTTCCTTGTAGTGTCAGCTTCAATGTTCATGTTGGACAAAATTCCATTTGATCAAGTTATAGAGGCGATATATGGGTCCAAAGTCATGGTGATTATGCTGAAAATCCCATGCCAACATGCCTTGCCAGCCAACCTCACTGCCTCACCCTTATACCAGTCCCAAACCTTAATGTTCTAAGTCATTTTTTAACCTCTTCCATGTCTTATTTCAATTCATTTTTCACACCAAATATGTAGCATTATATTTCCTCTTTCGAATGAACCCAAAAACACACTAAATAATTCAGGGATTAGGGAGAGTTTCATCATCCAATCACTATGATGGCATTGATTCCAAGCTGTCATAAAACCAGAAAATGAACCATGGCTGTGGTGGTTGTTTCAGAATTCACATGAACACTCTTTATTCTTTTCCCCATTTAAACCAACATCCCCTTACAAACTTGAGCAGCACGTGCTATCCATGTTGCTTCATACATGAAAAGGGAAAGAACCCAAACTTGTCCAGCAAGCTTGCTGCTACACTGCATAATCTCATCCTCACCATAACACTCTAAACATCATCCTCACCATAACCCAGCCATAACCAACTCGTCCCCTAACTAACTTGGCTCAGTTAGTTAGGGTGGACTCACTTAACCCAAGGGTGACTCAGTTAATTCACTCACTAAACCATAGCTAAACTCAACATATAAATTCCAATACTCTTCACATTTTGAGGGAGAGTTTTCATTTTTTCACATTTCTCTCCAAGAACACCTCAAACTCTCTCTACTTTCTCTCTGATTCCACACGATTTCAACACTCTTCTTCCACTTTTCATCTGCATTATCATTGTTTGGCATTGTTGGATCAGGAGCACACTGAATCTTCATCATTCTCCAAGTGAAGCTTCATCAACATTTTGCAATTTTCTCTCTGCTCTCAAGATATTAAGCTCAAACAGCATTTATTTTGCTTAGTTTGTGAAGCTCCAAGGAAGAAGAAGAAGATAGGATCTCTGGTATTCTGGTAGATCCAAAGTTCATCACATTTCAGGTTCCCTTCCTCAACTTTGTTTTATTGAATCTAGCTTGTTTTCGTGGTGTTTGTGGCCTAGTAGAGGTCGTGTGCGTCCTGGCTAGTTGATAGGCTTCTTAGAGGCATAGTTCTATACCTAGGGCTTAATTTGATTGACTCTGTTCTTGCTGTGCGTATGTGTTTGGTGATTTTCATTAGCATATTCATAATGTACGTGAGCTTAGCTTTCAATTGATGTATGCATTGTGATTTTCTGGAGAAATGTGAGTTGCAGACGGTGGTAAGTGACCGGAGAAGGTGACCGGAGGTCCCTCTCCGGCCGATGGCTTCATGTTAGGGTTTTATGACCAGTTTGAATGTGATCCGTTGGATGAGTGTGATCTAATGGCTACCATGCTGCCAACACATAAAAATTCATGTGCATGTCACGTGATTCTTCTGATTTCATTTTTAAACATTGTGTGGCATGGTACATGGTAGCTATGGTGAACATTCATGCACATGCGTGAGATTAGGTTACTTTGACCAGGGGTTGACTTGGACTTGATCCTATGGTGTCTATTGCTTTGACTCTTGTTGACTGATTGTGCATGTTAATTATCATGTTTTGCGCATAATTGGACTTAACCAGATTGATATTTACACCCCTCTGTTTGGAAGCCCAATGAATTTGCACTGTCCAATTGCTATGTTCATACCCCCTGCATTTTGCATTGATTTTTCATTTTTATTTCTTTCTACATGTTTGCTTTTTAATTTTTAAAAATACCAAAACAGATTGTAAAATTCCACAAAAATTCATGAGTATCACTAAAACATTTAGGAAATTTTCCATGATTTTATTTCTTGATTTTATGACCTTTTTACCCCTGGTCCATAATTTTCTTTGAATTTCCATTTAGATGCATTCTAAGCATGATACATGAATTTGTTTAATTTTGTTCTTGCTCATTACAAACTGTTTTGACATGATTCTTTTGGCATTGATTCACCAATACATTGAAGCATGCTAGATGATTTTTGTTTGATTTTTTAAGTCACTTTATGACATGTTTTGATGCCTATATTTGCACCACTTTGCATGATGTTTCAATTTGACCTAATTGCTTTGTTTGAAGTCATTTTGCTCTGAATTTTTACATGCTATCTTGATGTATGATGCATTTCTGACTTAGGCATTCCAATAATATGCTGGCATAATTTTCATGAATCCATTTGGTTTTTGTTTGATGCATTACATTTGAAGTATAATACATGTCATGTCATTTTAACTTTAGTGCATGTTTGCATGAATTCTTTTGTGCATATTTGTATGAGCATTTGCATAGTTGTATGAGTCATTCAAGTGATATTATAGGTCATTGTTGCACATTATAGGTCATCTTCACATGTTCATTTCAACTTGAACTTTGTGCATCCTAACATGTATTGTTTGCACCTTCTTTTTGAGTTTTCATCTCACTTCTTCTTCTATTACTTCTTGAATGTCTTGATGGTTGATTCATGGATACTTTTGAGATGTTCATAAATCTTTTTTCATTTAGTTTCAATTCTGGTTGTTGATGTACATGTTCCATTTATGCATGTCCTTTTCATTTCTTTCCATCTTTCATCTATTCCTTCTTCTTGTAACATGTTTAAATGCTAATGGGTGATGATTATTGCTTATTCACTTGCATTTGTATGATGATATTCACTTGTTATCCATATGATGCACATTCTGGTTATGATATTAAGATTTGATTTTTCATCTTATTCTTTTGAATTTTAATGTTCATTAAGTGCTTTTTATTCCTTATACATGTTTCTATTGTTTACTAACCATGTAGGGGCTTTGGTAAGTTTCAATTGAGTGTGGATAAGGAATCCACATTCAAATTCTATCCTTTCTCTTCTACAATTCCATTTTATGTTTTGTTAAGCATTTATGTGCTTTCTTTTAATAACTCTTTACTTTCCCTTTTTGAATTACAATTCATCTTCTACTTTAGAAGTGAATTGTTTAATTCTTTCTTTCTTTAGACTTTAGGTTGAAACCTCACAAACCTTTAGGATCACTCCCTTTAATCTTCAATTAGGATTGAGTCTTAGTCCATATAGGTTTTACCTTTTCTCCTCTCTTGAGTCTCTCTTCTCATCTCTTAAAGAAAATCCAAAACATCCAATAAAGGTAAGCATTTATTGCATTTAGGCCTTTCATATAAAGAAAAGATTATAAAGGGGTTTTCTCTTATAATCTTAGAATGTATAGCATTATAGCCCATCTTGGGTCAATGTGTTAAACATTCGATCTTGTATGAGGGACTTGAATGCAATGCTTGTGGAAGGTACAAATAATAAAAAACACTTCTTCATTTCTTAATCAACAAAAATACTTAATAAACACAAATATGCTAGTGTGTTTGAACCTTGACAATTGGAACTAAGTATGGGGGTCTTCTTCACTCTTAGTGTGTCTTCTTGCTCATTCCATCTTGGAATGTGAGAATGTACACATTCCAATGATTAAGATCCAGATACACTATCATATGCAAACCAAATGAAAAACTATTAAAAGACAAAAACAAACAATAACGTCTGTCCTTCGGGAATTCTTTTCTCATCTCATTCATTCTCAACGCACGAACGCGCTTCTACTCGTTCTCTTGCAAGACGGTAACGCACTCAGACCAGCGAGCCTGCAACACCTGAGCTAGAACGTTAGCCGTTCCTTAAAAAACCCAATCCATCCCTAGTGAGGGGAACTACGCCGCTCTGATTCTCATGCTCCCGATGAGATACGTAGGCAGTGGGGTAGGGCCCATGCGAGCACTTCTTTTATTTTCCCTACATTTGTTCCTTTTTCTCTCTCTTTTTCCTTTTCCTTTTCCAGTTCCTTTTTTCCAGTATTCTTTCCTTACACCCTTTGATCGAGACAAGCAAGCGTGGATCCCATCGGGTACGATGGACGTGAGGGGGTGCTAATACCTTCCTCTCGCGTAACCGACTCCCGAACCCATTTCTTTTGGTCGTAAGACCAGGCTCTATCCTTTCCTTCAGGTTTATGCGGTGTTTCCTTTCCCTCTCTTGGGATAAATACACATTGCTGGCGACTCTGTTCGGTGCCACTTTCGCGTTTGTACTAGGATGAAAATCCCGGGAGCGACAGCTGGCGACTCTGCTGGGGACTTGGTTGACCTATTGCTGGTCCATCCTAAGCGAGTCAATCCTAGCGCTTGTTTGTTTTTTCATTGGGTGTTTACTGTTGTGCTATATGTTGCTGTTTATTTATTTTACTGCATTTACTGCATTTTAGCATCACATATCATATATTATATTGTGTTGCACTGCTTTGTCTGTTTGGCGGGATGGGATTTCTGAGAGATAAGCCCATTACACAGGCTTGAGTATACACTTAGAATTAGAGTGGAGAGTAGTGGGACCTACGTGCCGTTTGGAGTGCGTTGGGTGTTCACGAAATTCACAACTAGACGAGGCTATCTTGGGACACGTCGTGGCATGCGCATCTTGCGTATTCCAGGATGTAGATCTAGAGAGCTGTCGACTCTAGTGACCGATCATGAGGACCTTAGTGGAAATATCCCTCTTTAGTGGTGACAATGGCAGACCACATTCTGTGGCAAACCCATTCGCACCCGAGGGCCCACTTTGGAACTTGCATAGGATGACTTTTATTTTCTAAGGGGAGTCAGTGGACGACCTCTTTGATTGGCATAGCATTGTATCCTACGGGCTGAATGTGCTATTGCTTCTCAAACCTCCGAAGATGACAAGCCTTATTTTCTAAGAACCACATGTGAGTATGGGCGGGATGTTTACAGGTTTGCAGGAAACCCAGCCTCCTACCTACCTTACTTGTGATTCTATGACGATTTCAGACATTGTATCCTATGACAGTGATTTAAGTGTTCATCTCAGATATTGCCAGATTCAGTACAGAGACACAGTGCACACAGTTCAATACAGACACCGACACTTGATTACCTGATCACATGCCCTTTTGCATTGCATTATCATATCATAACAGTTATGTTTGTCATTTTCAGGTGCATAATACATTTCTGATTCCAATCCATGGGTTCAACAGAGATCGTTGCCGAGAGAAAGAACAACGTGTCTTACAAGTTTCCAGATCCTGTCTTGGATTCATTGCTCAAAGTTATAGATATGGCTGGTCCAGGTATTCTTGATAGGTTTCAGAAGAGCTACGGGAATTTGGTTGGGATGGTCCGTACAATCACCAAGTATGAACATGATGCCTTGCACACTCTGCTGCAGTTCTACGAGCCTTCGTTGAGGTGCTTTCTTTTTTCAGATTACATTTTGATGCCAACACTGGAAGAATTCTCATTTATTTTGGGAATTCTGATCACGTCGGCAATACCATTCTTCTCTGGTAGTTCTCCCAGCGTAAAAGAAATTGCTGCTGCTTTACAAATGGATCAGGCAGTGATAAAGAGTGGTGTGAGCAGTAAAAATGGAGTTAGCGGATTTCATTTAGAATTTCTGTCTGGACAGGCCCAAGAGGCTGCAAGTGCTAAAAATTGGACGGTTTACAATTCCATTCTGGCTCTCTGCATATATGGCCTAGTTTTCTTTCCCAATCAGCAAGACTTTGTGGATATGCAAGCGACAAGAGTTTTCGTTCTTAAAAATCCAGTCCCTACTTTGTTAGGAGATTTTTATCATTCCGTGCACTATAAGAATGAGAAAAGGAGGGGAGGATCTGTTAGTTGTTGTACTCCACTGCTGAGTCATTGGTTTTTCAAACATTTGCCTCAGACAGGTGCCTTTGTGGAAACCAAAGATGTGGCGAAATGGTCTAAACGATTGATGAGTTTAACTGCTGATAACATTGTATGGTTTGATCACCAGTTATTGAGAATAGAGCTTGTCACAAGATGCGGAAATTTTCCAAATGTGCCTTTGATTGGCAGAAAAGGAGGGATCAATTATAATCCAGTTTTGGCCATCCGACAGTTTGGGTATGCTTCCAGGGATCCTCCTACAGAGCAAGATGTGGAAGAATCTTTATTCTTTACAGGAACTAAAGATGCGAAGGTGGTAGAAGTAGTGAATGCTTGGAAAGATAAGCACAAAATTGGAAAAGCAGTTTTTGGAAAAGGAGATTGTAGATCTTATCCTGAATATGACAGGTGGATTGAGACGAAAGTAAAGGAATTGTTTTTACCCTTTTCAAGGGGACCTCTTTTATGTGCAGTACAGCCAGAACAACCCACTATGGTGGCTATTGAAGAATGTGAGAAGTGGAAGAAAATGGTCAGAGAGTTGCAGATAGAGAATTCTGGAATGAGCAGATGTCTTCAGAAAGCTCTAGCTGACAACAAAGAGTTGGAAAAGAGAGCCTTGAAAGCGGAAAAAACCTTGGCTGACAAAGAGGAAGATTTTGATGACCGAGCTCGGTACTTTCGGAAACTTACTTTGGGAGCAGATGACACTAGTCAGGCTCACAAGATTACAAAACAGGCTTTAGCCCGAAGCAAGGATTCATTAGCTCAACTTCGTCAAGCTTGGGATGAAGTCAGAATTGAAAATGCCGAGTTAAAGGATCAGTCGAAGACTAAAGACGAGGAGCTTAAAAAGGCACATGAGCAGAGGAGAAAGTATCGGGAAAGTCTCGATAAAAGTCAAGAGCAGTTAGAAGAAGTTAGAAGCCAGTTGAAGAATACCAAGAAAGAGCTTGAAGAAGCCATGATAGAAAGAGAGATACTCAAGACGCAAGCTGGCATAAAGAGACACAAAGGAGTGCATGATGACGAAGCTCTTATGCTGCATATGGGTTCTTTAACTGAAGCTCTTGAAAAAAGGGATGTCTTGATCAAAGAAATGATTGAAAAGCCGAATCACCAGCGTACCCGTATACTTTTTGAGGAAATCAAGTATTCAAGTGATAGGCTGAAGGATGTGGAATTGTCAGATTGATGTTCTTTTCCCTGTATTTTGTTGTTAATGGCTACCATCAGGCTTGTTGATGGATCCATTTTTTTTCCTTATATTGCATTTGCGGTTGAACCTTTCTTAAATGTACTTGAATATTTTATTGAATGAGTATGAGCAGTTTTATTCAGGATTATTTCTTATCAGATAGCTGCACACAAACACATGACCACGACACGTCTCTTTATATCACGATTTCTGGTCTTCAGATTTCTGTGGATTGGATTGGAATCAGGGTATAAAAGCACCTAGGAAATGACAAACATAGCATTGCATGGCATTGCATATCATTTTGCATTTTTGTTACTTGCTTTTCAGGTACTCGCTGCAGGGTCTCTAACCTTTATTTGGTTTCAGGCAGTATAGCGGAGAATCATATTCACCGATATTCGACGCGAAGAAATCAAGTAAGAATCATGGATCAAGTGCAAAGTGATTTGGCCGAAATGAGGGCGCGTATGGACCAGTTCATGACCCTCATGACTGGCATGGCGCAAAATCAGGAGAGGTTGAGGCTTCTGGTCGAGCGTCCAGACAATGGGCCCGAAGGTGATCAACATGACAATTCACAGGGACACGGCATCCCTCCTCCCGGTGGCAACCCTCCTCCTGGTGGTAACAATCGGGGTAATGGAAATGGTAGGCATGCTGGTGTTACTCTTGAAGATACTCTGGAAGACCAATTTACTCTACTAGATACTGATGTGGGTAATCAAGGTGATCGAAGGTATGAGGAGTTAGCAGAAAAGATCAGGGCTATAGAATGCAAGAACTCTATGGGTATTGATGTTACCAGCTTGGGGCTGGTCTCAGGAGTCAGAATTCCCCCTAAATTCAAACCTCCTACTTTTGATAAGTATCACGGCAATGCGTGTCCCCAAACGCATCTTCAAGCTTACTTTGGGAAGATTTCAGCCCATACGGATGACGAGAAGCTATGGATGCACTATTTTCAGGACAGTCTGGCTGGGGCGTCCTTGACCTGGTATATGAAGTTGAATAGAGCTGCTGTGAAGAGTTGGAAAGATCTGGCAGAAGCGTTCCTGAAGCAATACCAGTATAATATTGACATGGCGCCCAACCACACTCAATTGCAGGGGTTGTCACAAAATGCCAAGGAGAGTTTCAAAGAATATGCACAGAGGTGGAGGGAAATGGCTGCCCAGGTTCAACCTCCCTTGTCAGACAGAGAAATGGCGGATATGTTTATGGGCACCTTGCAAGGGGCTTATCTTGATAGATTAGCTGCTTGTCCGTCAACTGGATTTGCTGATATTGTGATTGCGGGAGAAAGAATAGAGAGTCTGTTAAAGCTTGGAAAGATCCAGGATGTGAGTGGGGCTGGCTCTTCGGGGACGAAGAAACCGTTTGCTAGTAACCAGAAAAGAAGAGAAGGTGATACAAATGCTGTGTTTAGAGGACGAGGCAGAGGGCGTTCTCGAGCTTATTATCAGGTAGATGCTGTAACAATCCCCACACCGTCTGTTCAGAAACAACAACCCCAACAACAAGTTCAACAGCAACAACCTTTTTTCCAGCAAAGGTCTAGACAGAGGGATCGTAAGATGGATCCTCTCCCTATGACTTATGCCGCGCTGTTGCCCCGGCTACTCGAGTTAAAGTTGGTAGAACTCCGTACTATGAAAGCTCCGGTTGCTGGAAACCTGCCACCTAACTTCGATGCTAATGCTCGTTGTGAGTTCCACTCAGGTGCTCAGGGGCACTCCATTGAAAAATGCTGGGCTTTCCATCATAAAGTACAAGATTTGATTGATGCTAAAGCCATCAATTTCTCTCCCGCTCCTAATATTACTCAGCATCCCATGCCTGATCATAGTGCAGCAAATGTGTACGCTATTGAAGATGGGAGGAGATTGAATTTGGTGTTAGACGTTCATCAAGTGAAAACTTCTTTGTTGATTGTAAAAGATCGTTTATTGAAGGGACAGGTGTTCCCGGGCTGTAATCAAGATTGCTCTGAGTGTATGAATCAGGAGAACGGCTGTGATAAGTTGAAGATGGGTTTACAGAATCTGATCGATGAAGGATGTCTACAGTTCGACAGAGTCGTGAAAGACACTGATGAGATATCAACCGTGACCATCTATTACACTCCCGCTGAGATTCAAATGCCGGTCAATGCAGTTCCCGTGGCGAGTGTTGCGCCAGAAGGGCCCAGTCCTGTCACTATCACGGTGCCAGGACCAATTCCGTTCACATCTACGAAAGCTATCCCATGGCACTATGGGGCAGATGTATATTACGAAGATAAAAAGCAGGAAGTTGAGCCGTCAGTCAGCCTAAATATTGATAATGTAGGGGGTGTAGGGGGCTTTACAAGGAGTGGAAGGTTGTTCGCTCCCCAAACCTTGAGAAGTGATAAAGAGGCAGAAGCTGCAGCAAAGGCTAAGGGTAAACAGGTGGTTGAAAGTGCGCCTACACCTGAAGCAGAGACAAAGATTACTTTTGATAAGGAAATGGAAGAATTTATGAAGATAATCAAGAAAAGCGATTATAAGATTGTGGACCAACTGAATCAGACCCCTTCAAAGATTTCAATCTTGTCACTATTGATGTGCTCTGATGCGCACCGACAGGCGTTGTTGAAAGTGTTGAAGAGTGCGTACGTGCCACAAGAAATTACTGTTAATCAGCTCGAGGGCGTAATCTCCAATGTCAATGTTAGCCATGGCTTGGGCTTTACAAGTAGAGATTTGACTGTTGAAGGAAGAAACCATAATAAGGCTTTGCATATCACGATGGAGTGTAAGGGCGCAGTGTTATCTCATGTACTGGTAGACACTGGTTCATCACTCAATGTCTTGCCCAAGAAGGCATTAATGAAGCTGGAAGTTGACGGTTTGATCTTAAGGCCTAGTGAATTGGTGGTCAGAGCATTCGATGGAACTAGACGATCTGTGTTTGGTGAGGTGGAATTGCCCGTACAAATTGGACCACAGGTATTCAAATCCACGTTCCATGTAATGGACATACAACCTGCATATAGCTGCCTATTGGGACGCCCTTGGATTCACGGAGCCGGGGCTGTTACTTCTACTCTACATCAAAAGCTGAAGTATGAGTTTGAAGGGCAGGTTGTGACAGTGTGTGGGGAAGAAGACATCTTTGTGAGTCACTTGTCTACGTTCAAGTACATTGAAATGGATGGGGAAATTCATGAGATGCTGTGCCAATCATTTGAAGCAGTCAATATTGACGATGCACCTGAGTCTTCTTCTGTACCAGTTGGGGCTGGTACCTCCATTTCATCTTACAAACAAGCTGTCGAAGTCGTCAGGGCAGGCAACGCCCAAGGTTGGGGCAGGTTGATAGAGACCCCAATGAAGGAAGACAAATTTGGTATTGGTTATCATCCCTCTACAACTTCAGAGGCGGGGAGCAAGGGACCCATTACTTTCAATAGTGGGGGAATTATCTACACGGACCAGTCTTGTGCAGCCACAGAGGATAGTGTTGACAGTAATTGTGACCTGGACAACTGGGTACGCCCTCGTGCTCCGGGACAACAAGTGCAAAACTGGTCCGTTGAAGAAGTCATCCGGGTTACTCTTCAAACAGAGTAATTTTTCTTTGTTTTTTCTAACCATAATGCATGTCAAAATCTTGCGCTCTGCCCAAGGCGTATAGATTCATTTGTAGGGCCACCATGGTTGCATTTGCAATGTTTAATCATTAATAAAGGACGTTTTGCAATCAAATTTTGTTCTCTGTCTTTCAGTTTTTATTTTTGCACAAAAAAAATAAAATGGCAATGTTTCATTTTCTTTGGTTTTGCTTAAAAATAAATTCTAAAATAAGGCATGAACCCGTTCATGCAGACTTGATCCTCCGGATACCACTGATAACGATTTTGATATGGCTATGTATGACTTTGACAATCCGATTTATCAAGCCGAAGAAGGGGATGAGAAAGATTGTGAACTCCCTGAAGAACTGGCCAGATTGTTGAAACAAGAGGAAAGGGTCATCCAGCCTCATCAGGAGACTGTAGACATCATCAATATTGGTACCAAGGACGCCAAAAAAGAGATCAGGATTGGTGCCAGCTTGCAATCAGATGTGAAGCAAACTTTGACGGAAATGTTGCGCGAGTATGTTGACGTCTTCGCCTGGTCGTATCAAGACATGCCGGGGTTGGATACGGATATTGTCGTGCACAGGCTACCATTGAGAGAAGAATGTCCGCCAGTCAAGCAGAAACTTCGTCGGACTCACCCCGAAGGTTGAGAAAGTTTCGTCTGAGATTAAATCCAAATAAGTGCACGTTTGGGGTGCGTTCTGGAAAGTTACTGGGTTTCATTGTGAGCGAAAGAGGAATCGAGGTTGATCCTGCCAAGGTGAAAGCAATACAAGAAATGCCTGAACCGAGAACAGAAAAAGAGGTTCGTGGTTTCTTGGGTAGATTGAACTACATTGCAAGGTTCATATCTCACCTAACAGCCACGTGTGAACCAATATTTAAATTGTTAAGGAAAGATCAAACGGTCAGGTGGAATGACGATTGCCAATTGGCATTCGATAAGATAAAAGAATACTTGCAGGAACCTCCGATTCTAATGCCTCCAGTTGAAGGGAGACCGCTGATAATGTATCTGACAGTGCTTGAAGGTTCCATGGGTTGTGTTCTCGGTCAACATGACGAGACAGGTAGGTAGGAGCATGCTATCTACTACCTGAGCAAAAAGTTCAATGATTGTGAGTCCCGATACTCGATGCTTGAAAAGACATGCTGTGCGCTTGCATGGGCCACTAAGCGATTGAGGCAATATATGGTTAGGCACACAACCTTGTTGATTTCAAAAATGGATCCTATCAAGTACATTTTCGAGAAACCAGCATTGACAGGCAGAGTTGCACGGTGGCAAATGGTCTTGACAGAGTATGACATTCAATACACTTCACAAAAGGCCATCAAAGGAAGTATCTTGTCCGACTATCTTGCGCAACAGCCGATTCATGATTACCAACCCATGAAGTTTGACTTCCCTGATGAGGACATCATGTTTCTCAAAGCTAAAGACTGCGAGGAACCACTTCCGGAGGAGGGGCCAGACCCTGAATCCAAATGGAGTCTGATGTTTGATGGGGCTGTCAATATGAATGGGTGCGGAGTTGGAGCAGTTCTTATCACGCCGGAAGGTGTTCATATGCCGTTCACTGCCCGAATAACTTTCGGATGCACCAACAATGAAGCAGAGTACGAAGCTTGTATAATGGGGATCGAGGAGGCGATTAATCTACGGATTAAGACCCTTGATATATTTGGTGATTCAGCTTTGGTAATCAATCAAGTGAAGGGGAGTTGGTACACGCACCAAGCAAATCTAGTGCCGTATAGAGATTATACAAGGAGGTTGCTGACGTTTTTCACAACAGTGAAACTGTACCACATTCCTCGAGATGAGAATAGGTTCGCTGATGCCTTGGCCACTTTGTCTTCCATGATCAAAGTGCAAGGATGGAACCATGTACCTAAGATTGAGGTATCCCGCCTTGACAGACCAGCATTTGTGTTTGCGGTAGATGCAACGTCTGATGACAAGCCATGGTTTCATGACATTAAGTGTTTCTTGAAAAGTCAAGAGTACCCGTCCGGGGCATCGTCCAAAGACAGGAAGACGTTGAGAAGGTTAGCTGGTAGTTTCTTCTTGAATAAAGATGGCGTGCTGTATAAAAGAAATTTTGACACGGTCCTGCTTAGATGTGTGGATAGACATGAAGCAGACTTGTTGATGATTGAAGTGCACGAAGGCTCTTTCGGTACCCATGCCGGAGGGCAGGCAATGGCTAAAAAGTTGTTAAGGTCGGGATATTATTGGTTGACTATGGAGTCAGATTGTTGCAAATATGCCCGCAAATGCCATAAATGCCAGATCTATGCAGACAAGGTGCATGTGCCTCCAAATCCGTTGAGTATCATGTCGTCGCCTTGGCCGTTTGCCATGTGGGGCATTGATATGATCGGAAAGATTGAGCCTACAGCTTCCAATGGTCATCGTTTCATCTTGGTGGCAATTGATTACTTCACCAAATGGGTTGAAGCCGCATCCTATGCCAATGTTACAAAATAAGTGGTCGCTCGTTTCTTAAAACGGGATATCATTTGCCGATATGGAGTTCCCGAAAGAATCATTACTGATAATGGTTCTAATTTGAACAATAAGATGATGGCTGAGTTATGCCGGGACTTCAAAATCGAACATCACAATTCTTCTCCGTACCGCCCAAAGATGAATGGCGCGGTCGAAGCGGCCAACAAAAATATCAAGAAGATTGTGCAGAAGATGGTTGTCACGTACAAAGATTGGCATGAGATGTTACCATTTGCTTTGCATGGGTATCGAACGTCGGTACGCACGTCCACTGGGGCAACCCCATTCTCACTTGTATATGGTATGGAGGCAGTGCTACCGGTTGAAGTAGAGATTCCGTCCCTCAGAGTTATGATGGATGTTAAGCTAGATGAAGCTGAATGGGTACGAGCCAGATTTGATCAGCTGAGCCTTATTGAGGAAAAGCGATTGGCGGTTGTATGTCATGGGCAACTATATCAGCGCAGAATGAAACAGGCATTTGACCAGAAGGTGCGTCCTCGGGTTTATAAAGTCGGAGATGTGGTACTCAAAAGGATCCTTCCTCCCAATACAGATCACAGGGGCAAGTGGACTCCCAACTATGAAGGTCCATTCGTGGTTAAAAAGGTCTTTTCAGGCGGAGCCTTATTGCTTACAACCATGGATGGCGAAGACTTTTCATCCCCTGTCAACTCAGACGTAGTCAAAAAATACTTCGCATGAATAGACCCGCTGGATAATAAGAATAAAAAAAATCCAGGCAAAAAAGGGCATCCCGGCGAACCAAAAACAGAATAAGGTTCGGGCAAAAATTAGGGATATAATTGAAAAAAAGATTTGTACACCCGGTAAGTTGAAAACCCGAAAGGGCAACTTAGGCAAAAAAGGGTATCCTGGTGGATCGAAAACCTGAAAGGGCGGTCCACACAAAAGAGGGATTTAAGCGAATGACTATGGTCTGAGTTATCTATCCCCCATTACCGTTTGAACAACTGACGTTCTGAAGGATAGGAATCGGTCTGATCATTCCTCAGAAGGCAAGGTCGGGGAGTTTTGAAGACATACTGGTCATAACAGAATGGAAACTCAGTGGAATTCCGTTTTCACATTGCCATTAGGATAGTTTCTTTTCTCAATTTTTAGCGATCACCTCTTTCCAGGGATTGCTTCCGGATGTAATTGCCTATTCTGGGCTCTCAGTCAATAAATTGAATTTCAATAAAAAGTTTTCTATTTTTGTTTTATTGCTTTGTTTGCAAAAACGTCCTAATTTTTGATAAAACATTGCATTTGAAAACATGGCAGCCTTGCAATAACATGCGCAGAAAAAACATTTGAAATTACTTCGAATGTTGAATATTCCCGGATGGTGGATTCTAGCCACGCAATATTCGGGGCATATGGGCATATTCTTTTGTTGCAGGTAGCAGGTGCAGATGATTTTAAGCACAAGACCAGCAATAAATCACCCCACGCAAAAGACTGGGGAAATTATGGGTAAGGAGATCGGCGTTCATCGTTCGGTCGACGATTGTGCATAACGGGTCGATATCAGTGAATTAAGTTCAACTGGGTACCGTTGCATCTTATTAAGTCGATTCTCTTATTCAGTCCTTCCAACGGCTACAAGCTTTTCTATGTCGGTAACGGTCACAGGTTCCCCAAAAGAAGGGTCTCGTCGACACCGAAACTGATGGTCATTATCCCCAGCGAAGTCACAAGAGTTTGAAGAGGCTAGATCTTCTGTAAAATCCTCTTATGACATCCTCTTCGGGGACGAATTGTTGTTTCCCCAGCATGAAGTGTTGATCATCCCCAGTAGAGTTTGGGGACAGTTGGTCTTCTGTAAAATCCTCTCAAAAGGCATTCCCCAGCACGAGACGTTTTAAAGCAGTTTCCGCCAGCAGAGTTTGTTATAAACTCGTCATCCCTAACGGAATTGTCTAAAGGGAAGCTCGCCTAACATGGGGCATTGTGGTACTTATCCTAAGCTTGACAGTCATATTCTTCAGCAGACTACTGTGGATTTGCTTTGGGTTTCCCCAACAAGGACTCTTTCCTAGCAAGTTGCAGGGGAATGTTCTAACCAGGATTCGCATATCCCTGGCAAAGTAGCCCTGGTCCCCAGCAAGTTTGTGTCTCTGGTAATGATCCCCCACAGAGGTCAGCATCGAATCTTGTCAGCAATACTCCCCAGCTGAGTTGTTGTTCTCCCCGCAGAGGTTTATAAGATCGGCAGAATCTATTCCTCAACAAGGGTGGCACAGTCTTTCCCCAGCCGGGTCAAAAGGTGGATAACCCCTACAAAGGGTCTTGGACTGGATAGATCCCCAAGCAGAGTTTTTTTTATGACTTTTCTTCCTTAGCAAGACGCCATGCAAAGAAATTCTCATCCCCAGCGGAGTCGCTGTGACCAGAATTCATTCCCCCAGCAGATGAAGTGATTACTGGCAGATCTATTATTCTTCAAGTCCAATTTATTTTTGGCAAACTTGACAATTCGGAGCAGACGGATTGTTCATTCATTATCCAGCAGAGATGCTATCCTCTCAGGAACCTCTAAAGTCAAGTCATTGATCATTGTTCCTCAGCAAAGTCGGCAGAGATGTCTGACACGGATGCAGAGTGTAATCCAGTATTGGAATTTTGCGAAAGTCCACCCGTAGTGTGGCAAGCCAGTAGTCGTCTGGCATTGTTAAAAGACGTTAGCAAAGTCCAACAGTGGATTGGCAAAAGTCCATCTTCGGGTGGCAAAGCAGCTAAAAGTCCAACAGTGGATTGACGAAAGGTCCATCTAAGGGTGGCATATTCCAAAAGTCCAACAGTGGATTGGCGAAAGGTCCATCTAAGGGTGGCATATTCCAAAAGTCCAACAGTGGATTGGCAAAAGTCCATCTAAGGGTGGCATATTCCAACAGTCCAACAGTGGATTGGCAAAAGTCCGTCTTCGGGTGGCACGAAGCTGCAAAGTCCACCAGTAGTGTGGCAAGCCAGTAGTCGTCTGACGTCGTTCAAAAAGACATTATTAAAGTCCACCAGTAGCGTGGCAA
Source organism: Lathyrus tuberosus (assembly GCA_022829125.1). Lineage (NCBI taxonomy): Eukaryota > Viridiplantae > Streptophyta > Magnoliopsida > Fabales > Fabaceae > Lathyrus > Lathyrus tuberosus. The sequence continues at coordinate 17,087,090 of JALAZF010000031.1, forward strand.
GCCAGTAGTCGTCTGGCGTCGTTCAAAAAGACATTATCAAAGTCCACCAGTAGCGTGGCAGGCCAGTAGTCGTCTGGAGTTGCATAAAAGACATTATTAAAGTCCACCAGTAGCGTGGCAAGCCAGTAGTCGTCTGGCGTCGTTCAAAAGACGTTATCAAAGTCCACCAGTAGCGTGGCAGGCCAGTAGTCTTCTGGAGTTGCATAAAAGACATTATTAAAGTCCACCAGCAGCGTGGCAAGCCAGTAGTCGTCTGGCGTCATTCAAAAGACAGATTTCTCCGACAATGTTTCATTGAAGGTTCAATCCAGCAATGTCGGGGGGTTTCTTTCTCACCATCCAGAGCAAATTTTTGGTTATATTTGGTATTCAATCACTATATACCTTGAAAGTCCGAAAGCAATTGCTTTCAGGCATTCAGGTCTACAGCGCTTGAATAGGGGCAGCTGTAATACCCCAAAATTTGCTCTCCCCTTTTGGCATCATAGCATGGCATTATCATTTATCATATCATATCCATCTCATTAGCATTGCATTGCATTTAATATAGAAAAATGAAGCATGGCATCCTTCTTACCATCAGGGCATGTGATCAGGTGGAAGGTGGGCAATCAAGAGATCATTCAAAGCACAAAAGGTCAATCAAGTGCCCTCAAGGCAAGCCAAGAGGTCTTTCATGTCTCATCCCATCCCAATTGATCATCCACAACCTCAAGGATAAGAGATACAATGGGAGATTGAAGCATTACATCTTTCACTATGCAAGAGGTTCAAAAAATGAAGGAAAACCCTCAAAAGAGATAGCTCATTGATCCAAAATCATCCTCAAAAGGTATATATCATCATCCTTTAAGAAGGTACACAACATGCTCTGAGGAATTTGAAATTGAAGACTGCACTTTTTCCTCCTAACCAGAAGGGGCTGAAATTAGGGTTTCCAATTAAATCAGGGTATCTCTGATTTTTTGGACAAAACTTGATGTCATGGTATTCCATATGTCCCTAAGTGTATGTATGTGGAAAATTACATCTCAATTGGTTCTAGAAGTGGTTCAATTGGAAGAAAGATCAAGAATCAGAGAAATTGGGGCAAAGTCAAATAATCAGAGGAAAAAGTCAACTCTTGACTTTTTGAGCCCAAAATCATGAAATTCATGTTACATATGTCCAATGTACAAAATTTGGTCAAGAAAATCCAAAGGAATCATGAAAAAATCAAGATGTGGAAAGTTGCCATTTTTGGGTGAAGTAGGGTTACTAAAAATAGTAAGTTTTGGCCATTTTGCATCAGAGTTTGAGCCAAGGCCATTCAAATTTGGAGCACCAAATGAAAAATCCACTCTGCCTCAATGAAAGGTCTTGCTTTAAGCTTCAAATCCATGGGTAGAACATTTCCATTGGATAAAAAATGAGGGAGATATGATTGATCAAAGTTGGAAGAAAGTAGGCCAAAAACCATGTCATGACCAAGTTTGGCCAAGCTCGCGCGCAGTCATTTTCACAAGCATGTGGTGGGCCAGAAGTACACTCACTTTTCTCATAGTTAGAGGCTCCAAATGAGAAACTTTTCAACATCAAAGATGTTCCTTGTAGTGTCAGCTTCAATGTTCATGTTGGACAAAATTCCATTTGATCAAGTTATAGAGGCGATATATGGGTCCAAAGTCATGGTGATTATGCTGAAAATCCCATGCCAACATGCCTTGCCAGCCAACCTCACTGCCTCACCCTTATACCAGTCCCAAACCTTAATGTTCTAAGTCATTTTTCAACCTCTTCCATGTCTTATTTCAATTCATTTTTCACACCAAATATGTAGCATTATATTTCCTCTTTCGAATGAACCCAAAAACACACTAAATCATTCAGGGACTAGGGAGAGTTTCATCATCCAATCACTATGATGGCATTGATTCCAAGCTGTCATAAAACCAGAAAATGAACCATGGCTGTGGTGGTTGTTTCAGAATTCACATGAACACTCTTTATTCTTTTCCCCATTTAAACCAACATCCCCTTACAAACTTGAGCAGCACGTGCTATCCATGTTGCTTCATACATGAAAAGGGAAAGAACCCAAACTTGTCCAGTAAGCTTGCTGCTACACTGCATAATCTCATCCTCACCATAACACTCTAAACATCATCCTCACCATAACCCAGCCATAACCAACTCGTCCCCTAACTAACTTGGCTCAGTTAGTTAGGGTGGACTCACTTAACCCAAGGGTGACTCAGTTAATTCACTCACTAAACCATAGCTAAACTCAACATATAAATTCCAATACTCTTCACATTTTGAGGGAGAGTTTTCATTTTTTCACATTTCTCTCCAAGAACACCTCAAACTCTCTCTACTTTCTCTCTGATTCCACACGATTTCAACACTCTTCTTCCACTTTTCATCTGCATTATCATTGTTTGGCATTGTTGGATCAGGAGCACACTGAATCTTCATCATTCTCCAAGTGAAGCTTCATCAACATTTTGCAATTTTCTCTCTGCTCTCAAGATATTAAGCTCAAACATCATTTATTTTGCTTAGTTTGTGAAGCTCCAAGGAAGAAGAAGAAGATAGGATCTCTGGTATTCTGGTAGATCCAAAGTTCATCACATTTCAGGTTCCTTTCCTCAACTTTGTTTTATTGAATCTAGCTTGTTTTCGTGGTGTTTGTGGCCTAGTAGAGGTCGTGTGCGTCCTGGCTAGTTGATAGGCTTCTTAGAGGCATAGTTCTATACCTAGGGCTTAATTTGATTGACTCTGTTCTTGCTGTGCGTATGTGTTTGGTGATTTTCATTAGCATATTCATAATGTACGTGAGCTTAGCTTTCAATTGATGTATGCATTGTGATTTTCTGGAGAAATGTGAGTTGCAGACGGTGGTAAGTGACCGGAGAAGGTGACCGGAGGTCCCTCTCCGGCCGATGGCTTCATCTTAGGGTTTTATGACCAGTTTGAATGTGATCCGTTGGATGAGTGTGATGTAATGGCTACCATGCTGCCAACACATAAAAATTCATGTGCATGTCACGTGATTCTTCTGATTTCATTTTTAAACATTGTGTGGCATGGTACATGGTAGCTATGGTGAACATTCATGCACATGCGTGAGATTAGGTTACTTTGACCAGGGGTTGACTTGGACTTGATCCTATGGTGTCTATTGCTTTGACTCTTGTTGACTGATTGTGCATGTTAATTATCATGTTTTGCGCATAATTGGACTTAACCAGATTGATATTTACACCCCTCTGTTTGGAAGCCCAATGAATTTGCACTGTCCAATTGCTATGTTCATACCCCCTGCATTTTGCATTGATTTTTCATTTTTATTTCTTTCTACATGTTTGCTTTTTAATTTTTAAAAATACCAAAACAGATTGTAAAATTCCACAAAAATTCATGAGTATCACTAAAACATTTAGGAAATTTTCCATGATTTTATTTCTTGATTTTATGACCTTTTTACCCCTGGTCCATAATTTTCTTTGAATTTCCATTTAGATGCATTCTAAGCATGATACATGAATTTGTTTAATTTTGTTCTTGCTCATTACAAACTGTTTTGACATGATTCTTTTGGCATTGATTCACCAATACATTGAAGCATGCTAGATGATTTTTGTTTGATTTTTTAAGTCACTTTATGACATGTTTTGATGCCTATATTTGCACCACTTTGCATGATGTTTCAATTTGACCTAATTGCTTTGTTTGAAGTCATTTTGCTCTGAATTTTTACATGCTATCTTGATGTATGATGCATTTCTGACTTAGGCATTCCAATAATATGCTGGCATAATTTTCATGAATCCATTTGGTTTTTGTTTGATGCATTACATTTGAAGTATAATACATGTCATGTCATTTTAACTTTAGTGCATGTTTGCATGAATTCTTTTGTGCATATTTGTATGAGCATTTGCATAGTTGTATGAGTCATTCAAGTGATATTATAGGTCATTGTTGCACATTATAGGTCATCTTCACATGTTCATTTCAACTTGAACTTTGTGCATCCTAACATGTATTGTTTGCACCTTCTTTTTGAGTTTTCATCTCACTTCTTCTTCTATTACTTCTTGAATGTCTTGATGGTTGATTCATGGATACTTTTGAGATGTTCATAAATCTTTTTTCATTTAGTTTCAATTCTGGTTGTTGATGTACATGTTCCATTTATGCATGTCCTTTTCATTTCTTTCCATCTTTCATCTATTCCTTCTTCTTGTAACATGTTTAAATGCTAATGGGTGATGATTATTGCTTATTCACTTGCATTTGTATGATGATATTCACTTGTTATCCATATGATGCACATTCTGGTTATGATATTAAGATTTGATTTTTCATCTTATTCTTTTGAATTTTAATGTTCATTAAGTGCTTTTTATTCCTTATACATGTTTCTATTGTTTACTAACCATGTAGGGGCTTTGGTAAGTTTCAATTGAGTGTGGATAAGGAATCCACATTCAAATTCTATCCTTTCTCTTCTACAATTCCATTTTATGTTTTGTTAAGCATTTATGTGCTTTCTTTTAATAACTCTTTACTTTCCCTTTTTGAATTACAATTCATCTTCTACTTTAGAAGTGAATTGTTTAATTCTTTCTTTCTTTAGACTTTAGGTTGAAACCTCACAAACCTTTAGGATCACTCCCTTTAATCTTCAATTAGGATTGAGTCTTAGTCCATATAGGTTTTACCTTTTCTCCTCTCTTGAGTCTCTCTTCTCATCTCTTAAAGAAAATCCAAAACATCCAATAAAGGTAAGCATTTATTGCATTTAGGCCTTTCATATAAAGAAAAGATTATAAAGGGGTTTTCTCTTATAATCTTAGAATGTATAGCATTATAGCCCATCTTGGGTCAATGTGTTAAACATTCGATCTTGTATGAGGGACTTGAATGCAATGCTTGTGGAAGGTACAAATAATAAAAAACACTTCTTCATTTCTTAATCAACAAAAATACTTAATAAACACAAATATGCTAGTGTGTTTGAACCTTGACAATTGGAACTAAGTATGGGGGTCTTCTTCACTCTTAGTGTGTCTTCTTGCTCATTCCATCTTGGAATGTGAGAATGTACACATTCCAATGATTAAGATCCAGATACACTATCATATGCAAACCAAATGAAAAACTATTAAAAGACAAAAACAAACAATAACGTCTGTCCTTCGGGAATTCTTTTCTCATCTCATTCATTCTCAACGCACGAACGCGCTTCTACTCGTTCTCTTGCAAGACGGTAACGCACTCAGACCAGCGAGCCTGCAACACCTGAGCTAGAACGTTAGCCGTTCCTTAAAAAACCCAATCCATCCCTAGTGAGGGGAACTACGTCGCTCTGATTCTCATGCTCCCGATGAGATACGTAGGCAGTGGGGTAGGGCCCATGCGAGCACTTCTTTTATTTTCCCTACATTTGTTCCTTTTTCTCTCTCTTTTTCCTTTTCCTTTTCCAGTTCCTTTTTTCCAGTATTCTTTCCTTACACCCTTTGATCGAGACAAGCAAGCGTGGATCCCATCGGGTACGATGGACGTGAGGGGGTGCTAATACCTTCCTCTCGCGTAACCGACTCCCGAACCCATTTCTTTTGGTCGTAAGACCAGGCTCTATCCTTTCCTTCAGGTTTATGCGGTGTTTCCTTTCCCTCTCTTGGGATAAATACACATTGCTGGCGACTCTGTTCGGTGCCACTTTCGCGTTTGTACTAGGATGAAAATCCCGGGAGCGACACATGTAACTTTCACCGTGATTAAGAATAAACAAATATGAACATTTATTTCTTTATAAAAATAGCATCCACAAATTAATCACAAAAAATCATAAATTAAAATTTTATAAATTTTAAAATATTGTATGAATTAATTGTGTACCTTTCACCATCATAGAGAATTGTCATCAAAAAATTTAAAATAGCAACCTTTAATATTAATCATAAATAAAAGATCTTCATGACAATTAAGAGGAAGAAGATATTGTCTTGGTTCATGACTTAGACACTTGAAACATAAGCCTCGATTGCCATTATATGAACTACTTATAAGATTGTTAGAAAATTTAATTAAATCGAATGAATCGAGACTAGAATCGTGAATAAAATCACTTTTTTTAGAAGTATTTCAAGCACTTTAAAATGTCTTAGGATTGGAACGCATGAATAACCAGGATAATTTAGCATATACTCCAGTTTGCACAAGATCGACGAAAACTCGAATGCAGGGAAGAAGAAATCTGGAATTTCGTGTGAATAGGATAGGCTTTTGTTGTTGTATTTTTATGAATCTGGAATGCTCAATTTATAATACAGAATATTGTTTCACAAGGTTGCATTAAAAAACTAAAATATTGTTTCACAAGTGTCATACCCTAATTTTTAACCCTAAGATCCCACTTATCATTTTCATCTTTACACAAACAAGATCACATTTGGTTCTCCCCTCTCATCCTTTGGGTTTTGATTTTAAGATCACCAAACACCCTTTTGTGTGTCTTTTATCTTTATGTTTATATGCTTATTGTTTAACTAACCACTAATAAAAATGCAAAAATATGTCTTATTTCTTTAAGCTTTGTGCAAGGTAGATCATTTCATCAAAAGCACCATGCTTGGTTCCTCAGCTAGGGTTTTGATCCCTCATGGCAAAATGTGAATATCCATTGACTCCCAAGGACTTGTTTCTCAAGATATGGCTTCTAATATCAAGGCCTATGTTCTCAAGCATCATCCTATATCATTTTGAGCAAGAATACTTTAAGGTTGTGTAGCTTGTTTCTCAAGAAAGTCAAAGGTTCATGTGTTTATTTTCGTGCCTTCTTCAACATGTTATCTCAAGATTTGGTCAATTTAATCAAAGGAAATTCAAGTACATCTCATTTTGGGTTCATATAATCATCCATATACCTTGAAATGCAATAAAATCTCAAGTATACAAGTTGGTTCAAGAAGGTTTGACCAAAAAGTCAACATTTTCAAATCAAAGTTTCATGGACTACAACTCCTTCAATTCTCCATATTTTTTAGTGCTTCTTTTTTCATATGACTCTTTTCAACATCCTCCACAACTTCTCTTTACATGACAAGAGTCAATTATGCTTAGAGGACCATCAAAAGTTTGAAAATATTATAGGTCATATATGGACTTAGTGAAATTTGACCTATTTTTAAGTGACTTTTTCTCAACTTTCAAGGATCACAACTTCTTTAATTTTTATCCTTTGAGGATGATTCTTTTTCCACAATATCATTTACAATTCCCTCTACAAGTTTGCTTCAATGATCAAGATCAAATTATGCTTGGAAGACCTTGGAATTTGTTGGAACATTATAGGTCATTTTCTGTCTCAAAGACTTAGAATTTTTCTAAGTATGATGACCAGCTTTTCACGCCAACTTCAACACATCATAAATTTCTCCCCAGATGTCCAAATGAAACTTTTCTTGGTACATTGTAAACTAGGCCATGAGGACTACACATTGCAAGAAAAATGGTAGCAAAAAGCCTCTTGAGTAGGATGCCCCATCAAGGTGAACATGGTAACTTGAAACTGAAGAAAGCTCCACGATCATATTTTGATTCATTCTAATTCCAATTAGAGGCCAAATTAAAGTTTAATTTCGTGCCTAATCAAGTTTAGCAAGTATCTAGAAGTTGTTTAGCACTTGAAACACAAGTTTTGGTTGAGTTTTGATGACTTGAGAGTCACACTTTTGGCATGATGAGGGTGTGCACGAATTCTCCAATTATTTAATCATTCCACGCCTATCAGAATCCCATTCTCTTCATCTATAAATAGAGTGTCTCCCTCCATTCATTTCCAAGCGTTTGGGAGCCATTGAACCCCTGCTTGAACTTCAAATTTTCTCCAGAATTTTCACCATCGGGTTTTGAATTCTAGCCACTTTTAATCTATTTTCTTTGTTCTAACACCTTCACCGACCTCTTTTGAAACTTTTGCACCAAGTCTCAAGCTCCTAGACTCTCTGAGGTGCTCTAACTATATCAAACTTCTTCAACCTCCGGCCACCATCTCAACAATGTAGTTAGAAGCTTCAATTTGCTTCAAACAAGTTACCAAGATGTAGTCCATCACTCTCTGATCCTTTCCGATCAATCATCTGCGTATTTTGAATAATTCACCATGCTCACTTTAAATAAATTAAAGTGAAGCATATGATTGAATTCGCCTCAATGAGACGGTTAGAATGGCATAGGTCTCATGACTTGAAATAACTTTTTGCTAAAGCTCAGGTGAGGGCTCACCAGAGAACATAGCGAGAGTTTTTGTTTTCAAATTGAATCTGGTGCGTTATTTTCTAAGTGGACCACGATGCTCCTTCCATCTGATCCATAGGATGCACATACATTGACTTTTCTTTTTAAATCTGATGGCTGATGTATTTTTGGGATCTGGTGCTTTTATTTCATTAATTCCATGGTGCGTACAATTTGATGACCATTGGATCTGCTTACTTGACATAAGTGGACTCCATCCAACGCACCAAACATTTTCTCCTTTTATTTTCTTTTTTCTCTTTTTATTTTAAATTGCATTTTATTTAAAATTCGTAACTAATTCATTTTTTATCCAAAAAATGCCAAACCAATTTCTAAAATTGTCTTATTTTCTCCTATATCTGATTATCTTTTTTTCATATTTTATTTTTGAAGGTGTGAGAAAAACACAAGAAATGGGGGTTTGAATTGGGTTTTCAAAATGAAAGCTTTTTGTGAAACTCAAACAAAGATCACAAATAGATTAACAATAGAGAAAGACACACGATATATCCTGGTTCACTTGAAAACTATCAAGTTAATCCAGTCCACCCGCCAAGGTGATTTTGCCTTATACACAAGGACTTAATCCACTATAACCGAACTGATTACAACTGCACTAGCAACTATTGGTGACTAACATACACAGACTAACTGACTCTTCTTAAGGATTCTGACCCAACTGGTCCCTTAAGGAATTCAAACAATTGTTTGATCAAATGAAATGTTTACAATGAAATGCTTCTACATAAGCTTATATAAACACAATTACTAGCTCAAATAAACCTAGAGAAAATCTTTACAGTAATAACAATCTTCTTAGAGTGACCAAGTCTTTATATAGCCAGAAAAAGATCCGTTGAAGGGCAGATCAGGAATATCAGTAAAATACTGGTGACTTAAAATAATGTCGTTATACTGGGATGAAAATCGTACACTGAAATTGTCCTTTGTACCACCAAATCAGGGTAGTGGAATGGTAGTGGAAAAGAACGTGTTTGATCTGTACTATGTGTTATTTTCCCTCGCAAACGTTTCATCTTCTTCTATTCATCAGAGGCTTCTGAATTGATATGGTTGAAGCATGATCAGAAGAATGGATCACTGGGTCTTCAGAGTCTCGAGTCTTTAGAGTCTTCAGAACTTGTTCAGCAGAACCTTGTCTTCAGAGTCTTCAGTACTCCTTCTTCAGAACCCTTGGTTATCAAAAACATAAGTCTTCAGAGTCTTCAGAACTTGTTCATCAGAACCTTGTCTTCAGAGTCTTCAGAACTTGGTCTTCAAAAACTTAAGTCTTCAGAGTCTTCAGAACGTTGTTCATCAGAACCTTGTCTTCACAGTTGTTAGCACTTAGTCTTCAAAAGATAAGTATCCGAGTTATATTCAGAGCCAGAATCCAAGAGAGCATTACAGCAGCAACATATTGTCTTCTTAGAGTCTTTTTGAAGCACAGTAGATCAGAAGCAATCTTGCTTCTTTGATGCAGAAGAAACTTTTGATAATTTGAGAGTGACGTTTCACAAGATCTCTATCTGAGTCAGAGCTATCTTTATCAGAGTCAGAATTATCTTTATCAGAGTCAGAACCTGTTTGTCAATACTTAAGAAAACAAACTTTAGAGTACCAAAATTGTTCTCACACAAATACAACTTTGTTATTATCAAAATAAAGAGATATCTTGCAGAACCAATTCTTGTTCTAACAATCTCCCCCTTTTTGATAATGACAAAACAATGTATTTTGATAACACAAATTTGTACGAAGATAATAAGAATTGACTCAAATAAGTTCAAAGTAAACTTCCTTTTATCAAGCTCCCCCTGAATCTAAGACTTAACAAAATCTTATAAGATTTTGGATACAGAGCCTGATTGCAAAGATCTAGACAGATCCATAATATCAGAGCTTGATTATAGTGGTGATACATTCTGATAACAGAGCTTGATTAAGTAAATCAGAGCCTGATTGATATCAGAGTCATTTTGCCAATATAAATATTTTTCCTGAAAAACATTCTAAAAAGATATGCAATTAAAGTGCTAGAATGTTAGAGCTATGATTAGAGACAAGATATTTATCAAAATAACTTTCCATATTAATACTCCCCCTTTTTGTCATAATAAAAAAGGGTAATCAATGATTAACGTAAGCATTTTGATTTGAGAGAATTTAGATATGTTAAATTCAGTACTTCTCCTCCTTTTATGGAAATCATAATGGAATGCAGTAAGATAAGATAGCGTAGCGTGCAATTTTTGTCGGTGACGCGACCACCTTATCGCCATGGGTTTTTCCTCACCGCAATGGTAGGGATTGGGTGCTACTTTTTGATTTCTTATTTATCCTATGAAGCTGGAAAGAAAATGGAAGCTATCTAAAACTAACCTTGCACGCAAATATTTAACTGAACAAATGCTTAAGAGATTGGGGAGTTCGGGGTCAGGTTATACAATAGGGAGTTGTCAATTACTCATCCTATATGTGATTATCCATAGGTTATTAGCAATTATAGCATTTTCTATATACCTTTCCTACTTACTGGTGTTTATCTGTTATGGGTTGGAAAAGTTTCTCCTTTGGGAGTGTTTGAGAGAGAGAGTTTTTGTTGATGTCGGACTTGTCGATGTTTTTGATGAATGTGTGAAGGTACTAAACCTAAAGTTTTTGATTGGTATGCTTGCTAAGATTTCGCAATCTTATGCCTACGTATTCCCGTTAAAGATAAACAGGGAAATTAGAGCAATCGTAGTTCCTCCTATTCTATGGGAGGAAAAAGATGTTTTGGTGTCTTGCTCAAAGCCCAAGATTGAAGCTAAAGGTGATTTGTGTCTTGTTCAAAGCCCAAGATTGAAGCTAAAAGGGTTGACTGAGAGATAATTTGTCATCTCTAAGGGGAGGCATCTTGTCTGTTTATCATAGTTGTTGGGTGACTGATTATAAAGTAGAATTACTTTAACTGGGATATGAGAATCCAGCAATGCCATAATTTCCTTTATGAGGGATTTGTCCTGAAGGAGAAAACTTTAACTCAGTGTTGAGCAATGCCATTTTTCCTTAGGAGTCTTTCATGCTAAGAGAGGTGCAGAGGCGTGGATGTAGATAATCCAGAGGCTTGCCACTTACAGCAATTAAATGAAAGAGGAAGTTTACCAGGATAAAAGATGAACGACAGCTTAGATATTTGAATCAACAAGTATGCCACTTACAATAGTTATCCGGAATTAGGGTTTGTTTTGATTTATCTGTGTGATATACAGAGAAATGTCTTCCTACAGAGAGATTTTTGATTTCTTCTGAGGGGATTTTGGTTTTCTTTGTGTGTGCCTTGATCAAAGCCCAAGGTTGAGGCTAAGAGATTGATTCACTCGACTGGAGAAGTCCTTATACAAAGCCTAAGAGGAGGCTGGAAAAGATTGACTCAGCAGGAGAGTGTTTATCTGTCTTGTACAAAGCCCAAGATTAAGGCTAAAAGATAATTGACTCTTTTGGGGATATCATTATATAAAGCCTAAGAGGAGGCTAAAAGTTTACTTTTTCGGGGAATATTTTGTCTGTCTTGTACAAAGCCCAAGATTGAGGCTAAAAAAGGATTTTTGGACTCCACTGGAGAATATTTGTAGGTGTCTTGTACAAAGCCCAAGATTGTGGCTAAAGGAAGATTGACTCTGCTGGAGAGTATTTATCAGTCTTGTACAAAGCCCAAGATTGAGGCTAAAAGAGAATTGACTCTTTTTAGGGAAATTTTATATGGTGTCTTGTACAAAGCCCAAGATTGAGGCTGAAAACAGACTGACTCAACAAGAGAGTGCTTTTAGGAGATTGACTCAACAAAAGAGTGCTTTTAGGAGATTGACTCAACAAGAGAGTGCTTTTGTTTGTCTTGCACAAAGCCCAAGATTGAGGCTGAAAGAGGTTGACTCAACAAGAGAGTGTTTATATGGCTAACTCTACTGAGGAAAATTATTATACAAAGCCTAAGAGGAGACTAGCTTCTGATGAGGATTATTGAGATCTAGAGGCAGGTCCAAAGTGGGGAATCAACTCTTGCTGAGGATTACAGAAGAGTTGAGGTATCAAATGCCTTGATGTCCTGATTTGGGATAGTGTTATATTGATGATAAGCTGACCCTAGCTGGGGAAATTTAGGATGAAAGACTGAGTTTTAGAACCTATGAGGGTTTTAACTCTACTGGAGATTGGTTAAATGACTAGGGTTTCTCCTGTGTTTGTAGGGAGCTTGAGAATGTCTTTGATATCCAACAGGAGATTAGACTGTCCAAGTCTACTGGTATGAAAGAATTTATCTTTGTATGATGCCCAAGAGGGGGCAGGTGCTTTAAGGGATGAGAATCAATCCTTAAATTGGTCTGAGGTTTTGACTCTTTGGAAAGACTGCTCTAACAAACGATGACTAAGTTCTGTCTTATACCTTTAAGAGGTCTTCAGGGTCCCTTCTAAAAAGTCGGAGGGTCCTTGTACAAATCACAAGAGGAGGCGGGGATGCATTTAGGAAGCCTGTAGGTCCAAACCTAAGAAGATTTCAAGAAAAGTTTCACCGGGAATAATCTTTTCTTTAGTGAACAGTTCTAGGGTTTGAAGAAATTCAAGAGAAGTTTCACCGGGAATTACTCATCTCTGGGGAAATGAACTTCTTTGACAATTTTCTAATAGTGACAGTCTGAGAAAAGTTTCACCGGGAATAATGCCTTTCTCTTTGTTCTATATTGTATAAGCCCAAGAGGAGGCAAGACTGTATCTGGAATTCCTATGGGGGAACTAGTTTTGACTGTATTGAAAGAGTGGCCAATGGCTTTATCTAATCCAATACCTAATTGCCGGGGAAAACTCTAAGTGAATATATACAAGCACATATACAGATGAAATATATACTGTATGTAAAAGAGGATATGAGGACTTACAGGTGAGCAAGCTTCCAGCATAAACAAATATATATATATATATATATGTGTGTGTGTGTGTGTGTGTGTGTGTGTGTGTGTGCAAGTATGTAAAAGAAAGCTGATAAAACTTACAGGTGAGCAAGCTTCCATTGTAACAGCTGTATGGTTAGTTGTTCAAGAAATTAAAGAAAGTTTTAATAACAACTATGAATTTGAACCTAAATCAAAAGGTAAAGTTGTTTTAGAAAGATTGGGGCTTATACTCAAGGAGAGGCCCAAAGAATTGTTTATTTACAAAAAAAGGGGTTGGGTCTTACAACTCAAATAGAGGCCCAGAAATTTATTTTTTGTACAAGAGATGGGGCTTACAACTCAAGGAGAGGCCCAAGGTGTTTGAAAAAGTAAAGAAATGGGACTTACAACACAAGGGTAGGCCCAAATGATTGTGTTTTGAAATGGCGACCGCGCCGTTATTTTTTTTACGTACTGAGACTTATACAATGACTGAGGCCCAAAAAGGTTTTGTATTTACAAGGGAGGATTGGGTCTTACACTCTATTTGAGGCCCAAAAGTGATTGAAAAAGAAAATAAATGGGACTTACTGTTGAAGCAGTATAGCGGCAAGCAACAAAAAGATTTGGAAGTATTTTTTCGGGAATTTATCGTGTCCACAGAGATCAGTGCTATTGAACTGCCATTAGACAATTTAAATGTTAAAGAGTTTGGGTTTAAAATGGTTTCAAACATAGAAACAGAAAAGTAAATATCAACATAAAAAGAATTCATTAATCAGAGAGAAGAAACTTATCCGGTATGCATATAATCGACTCCTCACAAACTTAAAACTACCGACTAGTTATACTCAACCTACAATACTCCTCAATATCATCCAACATCGCTCACAACAGTGTACATCTCTGACACATTGAGCTGAGAGAATAACCGTGTTACCCTCGTCAACACTGTCGCACTCGACTCAAGATACAGAAGCATTAAGCTTCGACACCCATAAAGATTGTTAGCTCTAAATCTATCTCTAGCATTCAGAAACTAACAGATAATCATCCCTAATCAAGGTTTGCGATGTTTATCTCTAACACAACATAAACCCCGGGCATAAAGCAAAAATCAAGGACAATCACCGATAAAGATTTGTATAGCAAATTTTATACAACGCCATGGGCAACAAATATACATGAGTTCAAAGTAAATACATATACAACAACCCAACAAAGCATAAATACACAAAGAAGAAAAGAAATAAACCAAACATCTCACGGTTTGTCATCGCCGGTCGATGAGAAATCCACCCCGGATCATCCGTGTGCAAGTTTCAATGTTGTTTTCTAAGCTAATCTACTGAAAAATGAGTTTGATGGAGTTGGGAGCAAAAATACCCAAAACCATCACCTAAAAAATGAATGAAATAACTTAAATAGTATTTCAAAATCCGTCAAGTTCGCAGTGTAAACTTTTATTCGCAAATCGAACTCCAAAAATTGGCACTTAAGTGCCTCAAAATAGCTAAACCGACTTTGCTTTTCTACAGAAGTTCGCAATGCGAACTTTTATTCGCAGAGCGAATATTCACTGGAAAGTTTGCAACGCGAACTTTGGTCCCTTTTTCTACTGCCATAATTCTGGGAGCATTCGCTAGGAAGTTCGCAAAGTGAACATTCGCTGGAAAGTTCGCAAAGCGAACTTAACAGTACACCAGCCCTTATTTTGACCACAACTTCTGAACCGTAACTCGGATTGACGCACGGTCAGAAGCACTGGAAATCTTATTCAATGCTCTATACAACAATGGCAAAATATCATTGCTTTAATACCTACAAAAATGAGAGACAATCAATTAAACTCAATGATATTTACATGATACGTAAAATATACTCTATAACGTAAAGTAAACGTATTTACAGACAAAGCGGGGCTTATTCAAACGATATTAACAAAAAGTATCGATAAGTGCAACAAAACTTATATACAAAAATAGCTATAATTCACACTTATCACTTACAACACGAGGGTAGGCCCAAATGATTTTTGTTTAAAGGGTGACGATCGCACTGCGGTTTTAGAAAACACAGTGGGACTTATACAATGACTGAGGCCCAAAAAGGTTTATGTACAACAAGGATTAGGTCTTACACTCTATTAGAGGCCCAAAAGTGATTCAAATTTTAAAATCAAGAGGAAACCCTAATTTTAAATAAAAATGTCATTTTTCAAAGGAAATTTAAATAATAAATGATAAAAATATCAAATATATTCAAAAAAACAAATTGTATACTTTGAAAAATATTTTGAAAAATCATGTTTAATCACATGAAAGTTTGAAATTCATTTGCAATGAAAAGTCAAAATGGGAATTTCATTTTAAAATGTTTAAAAACAAATAAAATGAAATTAATTACAAAATTCTAACTATATTAAAAAATAATATAAATTGAATTTTTTTTGTAAAATAAAATATTTAAACATTTTTGTGAATTTTGAGAAAAAGAATCAATTCAAAAACACAAATATTCAGAGAGAAATTAATTTTTGAATCAATTAACAAAAATATCAAAATATTCAAAAATTCAAAAATTTGAAAAAAGGGCGCCAATAACACTAAGTTCTTGCCCGCCTGCCCTGTTTCTGCAGATTTGCGTTTTTTCACTTTTCTCCATGATTTCTCAATGGTTTTGCACGATTCAAGTACCAATCTTGTTCGTTTTTGAACAAGGATCACAACCATATAGTTTAATTGCATTTATATTAAGTATGGAGGAAGAAATCAACAGAAAACCTCAAGAACCCTAATTTCAGCATGAACACAATGAAATTCCATACACGATGGATTAATGGCAATTGATTGAGGGTTATTACTCTACATACATGCATAAACAGGATGGTAACTAAAAAATTCATTCATGATGCATGGATCATAGAGTTTGAAGGGTTCAGGCTTACCTCTTGCAGCTGGTGATCGAGTTTGATGATGGAGGTGTTGCAGATAGGTTCCAATGATCTGGACAACTTCCTTAGGTGCCAAGGAGTGTGTTTGAATGCTTGGAGTGGATTGAAATGAGCTGGAACTGGTTGTGGTACCTCAACGGTAACTCTGTCAAGAACTTGAGCAATTGACTAGTGATTTTGTGAATCTGATGTTCCAGATGTGATTTTGTGTTATGGATCACTCATATATGATGTTTATGAGGTGTGTGTGTGATTGTTTGGTTGGAATCACTCTCAATCTCAAAACCCGATAGTGACTTGAGTTATAAGGAAAAATTGGAGTGAAGAAGAGATTTTGAGTAAAGCATCAGTTTGGGTGCTTTGGTGTACTCAAATTGATCACAAATGAGCTCTATTTATAGTAGAGCAAGTTTATTTTGGCTGCAATAATGAATGGCAACTACAGCAGGTCTGTTGGCAAATGGTGATCAAATTGAATCTCAAGCCTCCTCTAGCCATTGACTTGAGGCTAGAGCACAGGCTAGGGGTTCTTTGATTCAGAGATAAGGCTTGACTAAACTTGGATAACATTGTCTTGATGAATGCCACCTCTATGTATCAGTTAAATGCTTGGAAACAAAATTGACCATTTGAAGCATCTTGAATTTTAGGAGTGTCATGCCTAAACATAGATCCATGGACTTGTGAGGCTGGTGGATCAGTGTTTGTCCCTAGGTTGTTCCCTCTTGAGGTGTGCATATGGATAACCATGCTTATTATGGCACGAATTGATCAATTCGAGCAAAAATGCACAAATCTGCCTTGCAAAAATCAGTGAAAAATGCCATTTTCAATGGATCATATCTCCTTGCTCAGGTTGAGTTATGGGAGGCTCTTGTACTTTTTAAAGAGCCCTCATATGGTACTATCCATGTATGATCATAGTTTATCTTGAAACTATTTGGATTCAACTGAAAAAACCCCATGAACTTTGATGTTCAGGACTGGTAACTTAGGCAGATTTTTATTAAGTGTTGAAAAATGTCATTTTCTTCATTTTTGTCATTTTGATCACTCCATAACTTCAAATCCATGAAGAATTGGAGTTTGAGGTAGTTGAAGCTTTTGTATAATGTAGGAAGACCTACAAATCAAGCTTTGGATCACCCAAAATGGCTTCTTGGATCACAAGTTATGATCCTTAGAAGTTGGTACCAAAATCATTTAAATTTAGTAACTTAGAAAAATTTTCAATTTTTCAAGATGACCCCTTTTACAAGTTATCTTGGTTTCTTGATCAATTCTTGTTCAAATGACATTATAAATCATATTTTATGAAAATATGAGTCATAAGGATCATTTTTGCCAAAAAAGTCATGTTTTGACTTTTGGCTTCGGAGCGGTTCGGCGCGTAAAAACTCTAATTCTCGACTTTTTGGGAATGTATCCTTTGAGGGTAATTTAGCTTTGCAAATGGATCCTTAGGGTTATTTTAAGCATATTGAGTCACATGTTGAAGTCTTGGCTCATTCTCTTGTGAAAATCTCACTCTGGAGGCCCTAGTCGTCCAAAACCCTAATTTGGCGACATCGGGTGTTTCGAGGCTCAAAACACTTAGAATGTTACAACTGTGCTTGATTTTTTATGTGAGGGTCCTCTTGATCCTTTGTGGATGTTTTAAGAGGTTAGACAAGTTGAAGATCATGTTATTTCTTGATTGATCTTTTATCTAAATGTTTTGGGAGGGCTCAAAAACCCTGATTCTTGATTGTGGTGAATGCTCAATAATCTTTGAGAAGATTGATGAGGCATGAAGGTACATCCATATTGTGATAGTGATCCTCACAATGATGGGAAATCTTGGTGGTCAAAATTTGGGGTATGACAGATGCCCCTATTTAATTTTCTTAGACCCGAAGGTGTGATTGGCGAAGATATTCGGACATTCAGGGTGCAAAAGGATTAAATATCGGAATACCCAAAATTTAGACGGTGGTTATGAATGGCAGTTTACTTATCCATCTTCTTTCGCTAAACAATGTTACTTAGAAAAGGATAAAACTTCCCCTCGATCCTAGTCTTTCAACCACGGAACTGGTCTAAGCTTCTGATATAAACTTCCCCTCGATCCTGGTCTTCAGCCAAGGAACTGGTCTCAGTTTCTGATATAAACTTCCCCTCGATCTTGGTCTTTAGCCTAGGAACTGGTCTTAGTTTCTGATATAAACTTCCCCTCGATCCTGGTCTTCAGCCAAGGAACTGGTCTCAGTTTCTTATTGTCAAGTTCCTTCCTTAACAAGGGACGCTATGTGTAGCGGTTTTCATCAAACTTCTCGCCGATCCATACTGGGGGAGACGCCATTTGATTAAAAAATTTGATGTCAGACTTGCTGGGGGTACCCATTTGTCTAAGCGGTAGAGGTGTGCAAACTTCTCTGTTGGAGACGCCATTTGTTGACTCTACTGGGGAAAATGAGTCTCTCGATAGACTGCTTTTCCACTTGGGGGATATTACATCATACTTTTCTCTGAGATCTTTTCGGAGAAATGCCATGTGATGTAATCCAATTTTGAGGTGCCGATGACTTCATTAACATCAAATTTCTTGGGAGAAAAACCAATGTGTTGCTGAGAGTCTTCGGTTGAGAGGTTTTCTCTGGGGATTTTCCTTAATTAGGGAAAGCGAAAATATTATCTTCAATGGTGAAGAGTGATGTTTGTCGAATGTCTTCTTGCCTTTCAGAGGTTCAAGTTATCAAAGAGGTCGAGGACAGGATCCAATCCAGAAATAAACTGGGGGAGAGATTGTTTAGGCAATACATTTCCTGACGAGGAAAGAACTGACAACTCTATTGACAAGAGGACTTTATCACTTGGGAGATGAATATGACCAGAGTGATAGTAATGCAATATGGTTATGAATGTGAATCAAATATGCATGATGTATATATATTTATGCTGACAAAACTGATACGACATACAGACTAATGAATGAACACGACTGGATACTCGGCCACTGTGGGGGATGAAAAGTACCATTGGTTCAGAATAGCAATTCTGCCTTGCTTAGGAGAAGTAAACCCTGTGGGGAAGAGAGAATCGTTTAGTCGGTCTTAAGAGGTAAGAACTCTTTCGGGGATGTCAGAAGGGATATTCACATCTAAAACAGTTGATCCTTCATTCAGGCGTACTGGTTTTAGAAGGAGTACTTTGATTCTGCACTTTGAGGTTCAATCACCTTCGAAAAAGCCATCGATGTTCTTTCGATGTTCATCAGTAAAAAAGAATTGCCATCTTTATTTTAAAAGCAGAAAAAATTTTGACAAGTAAATTCATTTTTGTTTTATTTCAAGAATCGTTGATCATGTTAAAAATGTCATTCTATAAAGCTAAAACAAATGAGAATTACAAACAAAAGCACTAGGGCTCAAATTTTATTGATAGGATGGAAATCAGCCAAGCGCGTGATCCCATAGAGTATTTACAAAGGTTAGAAAATGGTAATTTAAGGGAAAGGGGCTACATTGAAACATAACGACCGTTATCCTTCTACCAACTTTGAATTCTGGACATCCTGAGCTTCTGTCGAAGATGACCTTGACTGAAAGTTGTTCTACGAAAAGTGTTACCGCTGGGGATTTAACTTTGTCAAACGTAGTTACTTGCCATGAATCCCTAATTTTTGCCTAGATTGTACTTTAAGATTTCCAATCTATCGGGATGATTTTCGCTTGTGTCTCTAATTTTTGCCTAGACCGCCCTTTCGGGTTTTCAATCCACCGAGACGTTTTTTTTTATTTAGGCGAAGTATTTCTTGACTACATCAACATTCGTGGGGTAGGCAAATTCCTCTCCATCCATGGTTGCGAGTCTCAAGGCGTCGCCTGAGAAGGCTTTCTTGACCACATAGGGGCCGTCATAATTCGGAGTCCATTTGCCTCGGGAATCAGTGAGGAATGATTGTATCTTTTTGAGCACAAGGTCTCCTTTCCTAAAGATGTGGGGTCAGACCTTTTTGTAAAATGCTCTCTTCATTCTTTGCTGATACAACTGACCATGGCATAGAGCTGCAATTCTTTTTTCTTCGATCAGATTTAATTCATCGTGTCGGCTTTGACATCATTTAGCCTCTGTTAGCTTAGCTTCCATCAATACCCTGATTGATGGGATCTCTACTTCTATGGGGAGCACTGCTTCCATGCCATATAGTAGAGAGGTTGCCCTTGTTGAAGTGTGGACAGATGTCCGATAACCGTGAAGAGCAAAGGGTAGCATCTCGTGTCAGTCTTTGTAGGTTACAACCATCTTTGGAGCATTCTTCTTGATGTTCTTGTTAGCCGCTTCCACCACTTCGTTCATCTTAGGTCGGTAGGGAGATGAGTTATGGTGTTCGATCTTGAACTCATCACACAACTCTTTCATCATCTTATTGTTCAAGTTAGATCCATTATCAGTAATGATCTGGCTTGGAACACCATAACGGCATATGAGATTGTTCTTGATGAAACAGACTACCACTTATCGGGTTACCTTGGCGTATGACGCTGCTTCGACCCATTTGGTGAAGTAGTCAATGGCTACCAGGATGAACCGATGTCCGTTTGAAGCCTTGGGTTTGGTCATGCCAATCATGTCGATTCCCCATATAGAAAAAGGCCATGGGGAAGAAAGAACTTTGAGATGTGTTGGCGGTACATGGATTTTGTCTGAGTATATCTGACACTTGTGACACTTCCTCATGTACTTATAGCAATCGGATTCCATTGTCAGCCGATAGTACCCTGCTCTCAGAATTTTTCTCGCCATTGTGTATCTGTTGGCATGAGTGCCAAAGGATCCTTCATGAATTTCTTTTATCAGCATGTTTACTTCTGGTATGTCTATGCATCGGAGCAAGACCATGTCAAAGTTTCTCTTATAGAGTGTATCACCGCTCAAAAAGAAGTTATTTGTCAGTCTTCTGAGAGTCTTTCTATCTTTTCTTGATGCCCCAGGTGGGTACTCTTGTTTTCGAAGGAAGCATTTGATATCGTGATACCATGGTTTGTCGTCTATGACTGTTTCAATTACAAAGATATAAGCGGGTCTTTCAAGGTGCATTATGTCAATCTTAAGTACGTCGTTCCATTGACCTACACTAATCATGGAATACAGAGTGGCTAATGCATCAACCATGTGATTCTCTTCACAAGGGATATGGTGAAACTCGATTCTGTTGAAGAATGCTAAAAACCTTCTCGCGTAATCTTTGTAAGGAATCAGTCCTGATTGGTATGTGTTCCAATCTCCTTTGATCTGATTGATAACCAGGGCTGAGTCTCCATACACATCCAAATTCTTAATTCTCAAGTCAATCGCTTCTTCGAGACCCATGATACAAGCTTCATATTCGGAATCGTTATTTGTACACTTGAATGTCATTCGGGCGGCGAAAGGAATATGGGTACCCTGAGGTGTTACGATGATTGCCCCAATTCTGTTTCCGTAGATGTTGACAGCTCCGTCAAAGATTATTCCCCATTGGGAACCTGGTTCTGGCCCTTCACTGGGTAGCGGTTCATCGCAATCTTTCATTTTTAAATACATGACATCTTCGTCTGGGAAGTCAAATCTGACTGATTTCTGATCGTCAATTGGTTGATGAGCCAAATGATTGGCTAAAATAATTCCTTTGACAGCTTTTTGAGCATGGTACTCGATGTCGTATTCTGATAATAGCATCTGCCAACGGGCAATCCTTCCTGTGAGAACAGGCTTTTCAAAGACATACTTGATCGGATCCATTTCTGAGATTAACCAAGTAGTGTGGCAAATCATGTACTGGCGAAGACGTTTAGCTGCCTAAGCCAAAGCGCAACAAGTTTTCTCAAGCATAGTGTATCGAGTTTCACAGTCGGTAAATTTCTTGCTCAAATAGCAGATGGCAGACTCTTTTCTTTTGGTTTCGTCTTGTTGGCCAAGTACACAACCCATAGAGTCTTCCAAGACTATTAGGTAGATGATCAGTGGTCTTCCCTCTACTGGAGGTGACAGGATAGGCGGATTCAACAAATATTCCTTGATACTGTCGAAGGATTTTTAGCAGTCTTCTCTCCATACACAGCTTTGATTCTGTTTGAGTAGTTTGAAGATCGGCGCGCATGTTGCGGTCATGAGGGATATGAACCTGGAAATGTAATTCAGACATCCCAAAAATCCTCAGACTTGTTTCTCAGTCTTTGGTGAAGGCATTTCCTGAATGGCCTTGACCTTGTTAGGATCAACCTTAATTCCTTTCTGGATGACGATAAACCCTAAAAGCTTTCCTGAACGGACACCGAATATGCATTTGTTGGGATTCAAGCGGAGTTTGTACTTCCTGAACGGACACCGTATGTGCATTTGTTGGGATTCAAGCGGAGTTTGTACTTCCTCAGACGTTCGAATAACTTTGACAAGTGGGTCACATGCTCTTCTTCTGTTTTAGATTTAGCAATCATGTCGTTGACATACACTTCGATTTCTTTATGCATTATGTCGTAAAACAGAGTAGTCATGGCCTTTTGATAGGTTGCCCCAACGTTCTTCAAACCGAACAACATTACCTTGTTACAAAAGGTGCCCCATGGGGTGATGAACAAAGTTTTCTCCATGTCTTCCGACGCCATTTTGATTTGATTATAGCCCGAGAATCCATCCATAAAGGAGAAGACTTTGAACTTTGTTGTACTGTCTACCAGCATGTCAATGTATGGCAGGCGAAAGTCATCCTTTGGACTTGCTTTGTTTAAATCCCTCTAGTCTACACACATTATGACTTTTCCGTCCTTTTTCGGAACTGGCACTATGTTGGCTAGCCATTGAGGATATTTTGAGGTGGCGAGGAAACCCGTATCAATCTGTTTCTTCACTTCCTCCTTAATTTTGATGGCCATGTCTGGATGAGTCTGTCTCAGCCCCTGTTTCACTGGAGGACATTCTATTTTCAATGGTAGATGATGTTCCACGATGCTGGTATCCAACCCTGGCATGTCCTGATAGGACCAAGCAAATACATCGGGAAATTCTTTGAGAAGTTCTATCAAGCTTTCTTTGATAGTTGGACTGAGCAGTGCCCCAATCTTGACTTTTTTCCTCTCTTCTTCTGAACCCAAGTTGACCATTTCCAAGGGCTCTTTGTGAGGCGCAATGGACCTTTCCTCTTGTGTGAGTAAACGGGAGATCTCTTCTGGAATTTCTTCGTCTTTTTCTTCTTTAGCTTCAAATACCGAGAATTCAAAATTAGGAGAAGGCATTGGATCGTATGTTTCAACGGGGTTTAAAACAAGCAATCTGCATGAAGTGATGATTTGTTTTTTTAGAAGAGATAGAGAGAATGCAAGAGTGTGTGCAGTGTATTTTTTGAAAAAATGCTTGTTTTTATTTTGAGTTTTTTAGGATTACCATTTTCTGAAAAAGAAAACGAAAAGTGAAAACAACAATAAATGCGAAAATTATATAATAACGTTTATTTATTTATAATTTTGTCGATTCTTGAAACTACAACCCTATAAAACAAAACTCTGTCGCTTTGGGCGAAGCGAAGAGGGACATTTACAGAAAAGTGTACCCTATAAAGACATCTGTTTCACCTGGGCAGGGTGAAAGGTTAAAACAAATATGACAATTACTTAGACTTATGGATGACTTTCGGGACATTGACAGCAACCCATTGGCGACGAACTCCTCGGTGAATCACAAAGTCTGGTCCCTTCTTTCTTGGTTTGCCCTCAGAAATGACGCTGTTTTCTGGCGGAGCAGGATCGTTGGAGTCTTCCTCCTAGACAGAGTTGTTGTAAACGAATTCTTCTGCCGTGTCTTGCACAGTGTTTTCACTCTCAGGTGGATCTCCCCATCCAGTTGGCTAGATGTCTTCGAGCCTGATACAAGAGCTTTCATGAGCGGTGTACTTGACCAGGAAGTCGTACTTGCCACTTGGCTGTCCTAAGGTGTCCCATACTTCGGTGGGAGAAGAGGAGTCATCCTTCTCGATGACGTTGACCTCGGGAAAAGCATAGTTGATGAACTCTTGTCCTGCAATCTTTGCAAATTCATCATTGTGCTGGATATCTTCAGAATGTCCTGAGTAATGATCCCATGACTCGATGGGGACACAGGTTTTCTTTTCAATATTGCTTAGCTGATAAGCGTCATTTGGCTAACTCTTTTTCCCCAAGTCTTCTGGGTATGGTTGCTAGATAGGCAAGTCATCAGTGGGTCATAATAGTCATAGTCGAAGTTGTATTTCATCAAAGTTTCCTCCTCTAATGAGTTGGGCAGAGCAAGACATCCTTCCCGATCACAATCTCTATACATCATCTTGATGTCTTATCTTAGTATATATCTCGGACCCTGTGTGGGGAAACAGAATGGCATGTGCGTTTTTTCCTGAGACATATAACCGTCCTCGTTGAGATAGGACTTTCACTCTTCATCTGTATCGGAGGAGTCACCCTCATTGATGGTGTGTACTTATTGAGACACTGGGTGGAGAAAGCCTCCACTGTGGAAGAAGTCCTGAATGGGATGAAAACTTTCATCTTTCTTGGCATTCTGGGTACAGGTTGAAGAAAAACCAAGACCTTTCTTTGTCTTGTTATCAGTAGGAATGAAAAGTTATCCTCATCCTTTTGCATTATTACTCTCGATCACTTTGAGAGCATCGATGTCCCTTTCTCTGATCGATTCTCATTGCTTACCGAGAGTGCTTGAAACTGGGTTCCAATAACTTCCTCCGGTTCTACACAGGAGAATGGTGATAAGTTGCTCACGATTAAGGCCTTCTCTCCACAGACTGTGACTAGCTTGTCATTCTTGACGAACTTCAGCTTCTGGTGAAGTGTCGAAGTGACTGCCCCAGCTTCGTGTATCCAAGGTCTTCCTAATAAACAGTTGTATGCTGCCCGGATGTCCATGACTTGGAAAGTGTGAGG
This sequence comes from Lathyrus tuberosus, assembly GCA_022829125.1. Taxonomy (NCBI): domain Eukaryota; kingdom Viridiplantae; phylum Streptophyta; class Magnoliopsida; order Fabales; family Fabaceae; genus Lathyrus; species Lathyrus tuberosus. The sequence goes on from JALAZF010000031.1 coordinate 17,112,175, forward strand.
ACCGATGGTTATGGGAAGATCAACTTTGCCGATAACCATTTTTCTGGATCCGACAAAGGCTTTGACGATGACCTCGCTGCTTCTCATCGGGGATCCTTAAAATGATAGTCGCATTAGAGTAGATTTTGGCATAATATTCAGAACTGATCCTGTGTCTACCAGTACGCTGGCTAGAGCATCGTCCTGGCAATTTACTGAATGTTAAGCGCCATGTTGTGATTTTTGCCTTCTTTTGGCAGTTCTTCATCACTGAATCCTAAATTATTGCAGGAAGTGATGTTGTCAAATTGCCTTATCGTTACATCTTGCTCTACGAAAGCTTGTTCCAAGACTTTCTGCAGAGCTTCCGTGTGAGCTTCGGAACTGAGCAAGAGAAATAGCACAGAGATTCTAGATGGAGTTTGCAACAGTTGATCTACAATGTTGTACTCGCTTTTATGGATGAGCTTCAGCATCTCATCGTTGTTTTTTGTAAGTTCGGGATTACTAGATTGCCCGATTGGTTGATTAGGAACTTCTGTTTGAGGTTCCTTTTCTTTGGTGGGTTCTCTAACTCCTCGGTTGAAGATCCGACCGCTCTGTGTTACTCGACTGATGTCTGCAATGTTTACGACGGAGGGTAATGGAGTTTCCTTTCCATTTTCGATTATTGTTGCATCGTATTTGTAAGGGATAGCCTTTTCGGATTCGTACGGTATTGGTCATGGCAAGTAGATAACCAAGGGAACCTTTTGACTTCTCTAACCATCATAGCCGGCCTCAATTGGTTCGAGGTTGAGAATCTTTCTATTATCAAGAGGAACTCTTAATTCATGGAGTAGAGGGATTATAGCACATACGCCTTTGGCCATTTCATGATTAGAGATTAAGACAACGTATTTGCTTTGATCAAGAAGATAGTCTTGCATCACGTTGATCGAACCAGAACTTAAACATGGTCGAATCTCTTTCCGGTCTAACTGATTTTGAAGAGCTGACCGTACAAGATAACATCCTTGGTTATTCTCTGAACAAACTCTACAGTGCTCGTAGTTGTGTAGTGGCACCCGGCCACGCCGCTTTGTATGCAGTGCATCTTTACTAGATCTGTTTCCATCGAGCGGACATCTTGACTTTGATATCTAGTAGGATTCCCGTCAGTCATACTGATCTGCTGTGTAGCTTCATCCAAGTAAATTGGAAGCCACCAGTGGTCCAACAAGTGTTGAAGTGTTCTTTGGACAAGTGCACATCCTTGATCTTTCTTACGACACTCTTTATAGTCTTGATAATCATGTGAAGCCAGAAAGCCAAGCCTCACTTGCTTAGCATGTAGTTCTACCAGACTGGTATTCATCAAGTGTATGTCAAAGATCTGAACCATATTGACTTGATGGTTATTTCTCTCCTGATAATCCTGGATCCATCCGATATCCATCTAACGTTGAAGGGCCTCTTGTACAAAAGAGCATCCATGATTGCTTATTGAGCAGATTGGACCGGTATTGTAATCGTGCCGTGGCAGATTATGATGTTGACTTTGCCTTGAATGCATCGCCACTAAGTTGACATTCATTGTGCGGACGTCGTGGTTCTGAACAATATTGGGATGCGCATGGGCCATGTTGACTTCCCGAATTCGGTGGTCCTAGATCCAACCCAGATCCATCTGTTCTTGTAGAGCTGATCGCACTATGGAACACCCCTGATTATTCTTTAAACAGATATCACATTGGTGATAATTGTAAGGTGGTACATGACCGTACCCGCTCTGTCTACAAAACATCCTGACCAGATTGGTTCCTAATAGGAGTACATCGTGAATTTGATAACTGCGGCTAAATTCTTCCTTTATTAAATTTACGGCAGTCTTCTCATATTGAGGCAACGGGTTCGTCTGAACATTCGAATTAGTATCTTTGAAAGATAGGGCCCCGTTCCTGATAAGCTTCTGCATATCGGACTTGAAACTGATATAGTTCTCAATGTTATGCCCCGGTCCTCCTTGATGGTAAGGGCAATTTTGATATGCTTTGAACCAAAAAGGCAGATTTTCTGGTACTGTAAGAGAAGACCTGGTTTAGACATGCCCCTTGACCAGTAGTATTGGAAACAGTTCTGCGTACAACATTGGTATAGGGTCGAACCCTGATGGTCGTGTCATATGATTGTTGTTATTGTACTATGGATGAGCCTGCTGAAGAGGTTGTTGTGTCCTTTGTTGGTACTATTATTGATTTGGTTGGCTCTGAGCAACCTGAGGTTGATACGTTGGAGCCGACGCAGGGTTGATAGCGGGAGTTACCGCTGCTACTGGTTGATACCTTCGCCTTTGCTTTCCGAGAGAGATATTACCAATATCTTGCTCTTTTTTATTTGGGAAAGCACTACCGTATCTTTTGGTACTGCTTGATGATTTTGTGTTTTTGACCAAACGTCCCTCTCGGACTGCTTCCTCAAGGCGCACTCCCATGTTTACCATTTCAGTAAAGTCATTAGGCGCACTTGCAACCATTCGGTCGTAATAGAATGAGCTCAAGGTTTTCAAGAATATCTTGGTCATCTCTTTTTCCTCAAGAGGGGGACAGATCTGGGCGGCAATTTCACACCATCTCTGAGTGTATTCCTTGAAAGTTTCTTTGTCCTTCTGCGACATTGCTCGGAGCTGATCTCTGTCTGGTGCCATGTCCAGGTTATACTTATACTACTGAATGAAGGTTGCGCCAAGATCTCTAAAAGTAACGATCTTGGTGCGGTTTAAACCCATGTACCATTTGAGTGCGGCACTGGTTAAACTATCTTGGAAGTAATGGATCAGTAGCTGTTGATTCTCTGTCTGAGTTGACATTTTTTGAGCGTACATCACCAAATGAATTTGAGGGCAAGAGTTGCCCTTGTATTTTTCAAAGTCAGACACCTTGAATTTGTGCGGGATTTTCACATTAAGGACCAGACAAAGATCTTCGGCATCCTTTCCGAATAAATCCTGACCGCGAATGGCATGCAGTTCCTTCTGCATCTCCAGGAATTGTTCCTGGAACTCATTCATCCTTTCGTACATGTCTTCGTTTCCACCAGAAATTACTTGTGGAATCTGTTCTTCTGGGACAGTGTGTACCACTTGTTATGGTATAGTCATTACGACGGTGACTCTTGGTGCTTCTATGCCCCAAAGTTTGTAACCTTCAGGAGTTGCTGTCATAACTCTTGCGTCTTCGCTTTCCCGAAGTTTGTAACCTTTAGGCCCAACGGTTCCTGCTACAGTTTATGGGTCTTCAGTGACCGGTGGAATGTATCCTTCATGGACAAAGTTGAGAGGCATTTCCCAGGGACGATCTTTAGGCATGTTGTACCAAGGATCATATGTCTCCACTACGGGCGTAGATGTGATCTCCGAGATCACAGTCCTTTGTTGTTGTCTCTGAGCTGCTGCTAGGGATTGCATGTCACTGTGAAGTTTTTTCAGATCTTCTTTCAGAGCATCGACTTCTTCTCTCATCTCTCTATTCTCTTCCTCTAGATCGTCCATTTTCTTTTGTCGATTGACCCGAGTATTGTACGAGTGAGACAGTTTTACTCTAGAATCGTAACACATATGTGAGACTCGAAGATAAGAAGAATGCGTTATGTGAGAATGATGAATGATATGCAATGATATATATATTTTTGTTTTTTTTGCTTTACTCAAAAAGAAACTTCATCAAATAGATTGCAAATATCACACAATGGGGAGACCCTTTTTTTATTGAATTTGAAAGATTGCAAAAACGGAAAATACAATATTTTACAAAGTGCTGTAAGGAAATGTCTAAACTTATGGATTCTGAGTCCTCTCTGAAGAGAACTCAGATGCTGGTTCTGGTATTTTTCTTTTCTTTGACCGGGGTTCTTCAGCCGTTGTCATGTTGTCAGTCCTTTTCCAAGTGAAAGGAGTGAGCAAGTTCCTTTGATCTTTTATATCATGCTGTTCTAGAATCTCGATCAGAGCATCCTTTTCTTTTAACAATTCCTGAATTTTGGTACACTCCACGTTGAGGATTCGATACTTGTTCTTCCAAGAGTTCTTCTCCCGTTGAACTTTGTTGAGAGCGACCTGAAGTTTTTCCGTGTCAGACATGAACTAAAGGATAAATTCATTTAACGGAAAAACTTCATGACGAGGATAAGGCATCCTCAACTTGAGAGCTCTAGTTTGCACCCAGTGGAGATAAGGTTCCACGAAGGTACAATTTGGTCTTCCTAGAGACTTTCTTCCTTTCTTGTGAACATGCTGCCAGGCATGCCCTATTTCCTTCTTTAGCGCCCTGTCATTTTCCCCTTCCTTGAAGAAAAGACCTTCCAGATGAGCATTATGCGGAATATGCCTCATTGGGTATCCGAATTGACGGCAAACTAAAATTGGATGATAGTTGATTCTTCCTTTAGTTCCTATGAGGGGTACATTAGGGAAATTTCCACAACTGTCGATGATCTCTATTTCCTCATAAATCCTATCATACCAATCTATGTCAGAGTTGGTAAGAGACATGATCCTTTGTGACCAACGTAGAGTACTCTTGTGATCCCAAAAAGTAGCAGACTTGGGTAAATGGGAAATGAACCATTTGTAAAACAAGGGTACACGGCATGTGATCATTCCTCCGCTGTACAGATTCCTTAAGTGTACAGAATGATAAGCATCTATGAGCAGAGTCGGTATGGGGTTTCCAATCAGAAATATCTTAACAACGTTGGTATCAATGAAGTTGTCTATGTTGGGAAAAAGGAACAACCCGTACGTGAGTAGGACAAAGATATCCTCGAAAGCAGTAACGTTCCCTATACTGGCGAAGTATAGGGCTTTCTCCACCAAAAACTTGGCTGGTAAACCTTGGATTCCTCCTTTGGTGGTCATGTGAGTCCTAACTTCTGACTCGTCCAAACAAATGGCTCTTGCGATGACCCGATCCTTTGGAATTTCTTCCAGTCCAGAAAAAGGAGCTTGATCAGTGATGGGTAGATCAGTCAGATGAGAGTACTCCTCTAATGTTGGTGCCAGTTGGTAATCCGGGAACGTGAAGCAGTGATAAACTGGATCGTAGAACTGTATCAGCGTAGACAGGATTCCTTCAACTACATGGACCCTTAATAGAGATAACAGTCCCCCGTACTTAGCTCTAAAAGCATCAGGGTTGGTGATCATCCTTGCCAACCCCCTTAAATCCTCTAGTTTTGGAGCCTTGAAGGTGTACTTGTGCGTTTTTCTTCTACCAAAATCCATAACGCAATCTTTCTGATATTTGCAATCATTGTTTCAGTTTAATTTGAAAAAAGAGAGAGGAGAAAAGAAGATTTTTCTTTGTTTAAGAGTATTTTAAATGAATGCATGAATGCAGGGGTTCAATTTCACGAGCATGGAGTCATGACTCTACCCATCCCCAAAGGTTGTATTCTGGTCAATTTTTGTACCTGTAGAACATGTCCTAAGGTTCCCAAAATCATTGACCCCCTTAGGGATAACAACAGCGAGCTGGTTCACCCGAGCAAGCTGTAGCATCCTAGGGTAATCTCATTTGAGTGTAGTATCGTGTATAAACTATTCTCGATAGTTACCGCACTACCAAGTGGTCATAAGGTTAATGCCTACTAAATCCTCAGGGTCACGGGTGCCGCATTAGGAAAACTCTGCTTTCACAACGATCGTGTTCAGCAGGCTGAATCCTACGAGCCCTCACCTGATTTGGTGGTCTACCAGGTTCGCTTATTCGGGATTCACTCCGTATAAACCCCCCCCCCCCCCCCCCCCCCCCCCCCCCGCGTCTATGCCACCCCCTTATCTTAGGTTTCTCTCAAACTTTCCAGATGCGTATCAATCGCATTCCCATTGACAGAAAAATAAACACGGATATCAAGTAGGAAAAGCAATATATATATATATATATATATATATATATATATAGTATGTAGAAAATTTATAACAACCTAGACCTCTTAGGAATTCTAATCCTAATCCTAGACAGACAGATAAAAAACTTCTCCAGCAGAGTCACCATTTTCCTGTAGCGTACGATTTTTGTCGGTGACGTGACCACCTTATCTCCATGGGTTTTTCCTCACCGCAATGGTAAGGATTAGGTGCTACTTTCTGATTTCTTATTTATCCTATGAAGCTGGAAAGGAAAGGGAAGCTATCTAAAACTAAGCTTGCACGCTAATGTTTAACTGAACAAATGCTTAAGAGATTGGGGAGTTCATGGTCAGGTTATACAATGGGGAGTTGTCAATTACCCATCCTATATGTGGTTATCCACAGGTTGTTAGCAATTATACTATTTTCTATATACCTTTCCTACTTACTGGTGCTTATCTGTTATGGGTTGGGAAAGTTTCTCCTTTGGGAGTGTTTGAGAGAGAGAGTTTTTGTTGATGGCGGGCTTGCCGATGTTTTTGATGAATGTGTGAAGGTACTGGACCTAAAGTTTTTGATTGGTATGCTCACTAAGATTTCGTAATCTTATGCCTACGTATTCCCGTTAAAGATAAACAAGGAAATCAGAGCAATCGTAGTTCTTCCTATTCTACGGGAGGAAAAAGATGTTTTGGTGTCTTGTTCAAAGCCCAAGATTGAAGCTAAAGGTGATTTATGTCTTGTTCAAAGCCTAAGATTGAAGCTAAAAGGTTTGACTGAGAGAGAATTTGTCATCTCTAAGGGGAGACATCTTGTCTGTTTATCACAGTTGTTGGGTGACTGATTATAAAGGAGAATTACTTTAACTGGGATATGAGAATCCAGCAATGCCATAATTTCCTTTATGAGGGATTTGTCCTGAAGGAGAAAATTTTAACTCAGTGTTGAGCAATGCCATTTTTCGCTAGGAGTCTTTCATGCTAAGAGAGTGGCAGTGGCATGGATGTAGATAATCCAAAGGCTTGCCACTTACAGCAATTAAATGAAAGAGGAAGCTTACCAGGATAAAATATGGACGACAGCTTAGATATTTGAATCAACAAGTGTGCCACTTACAGCAGTTATCCGGAATTAGGGTTTGTTTTGATTTATTTGTGTGATATACAGAGAAATGTCTTCCTACAGAGAGATTTTTGATTTTTCTGAGGGGATTTTGGTTTTCTTTGTGTGTGCCTTGATTAAAGCTCAAGGTTGAGTCTAAGAGATTGATTGACTCCACTGGGGAAGTCCTTATATAAAGCCTAAGAGGAGGCTGGAAAGGACTGACTCAGTAGGAGAGTGTTTATTTGTCTTGTATAAAGCCCAAGATTAAGGCTAAAAGAGAATTGACTCTTTTGGGGATATCATTATACAAAGCCTAAGAGGAGGCTAAAAGTTGACTTTTCCAGGGAATATTTTGCCTGTCTTGTACAAAGCCCAAGATTGAGGCTAAAAAAATGATTTTTTTGACTCCAGTGGGGAATATTTGTAGTGTCTTGTACAAAGCCCAAGATTGTGGCTAAAGGAAGATTGACTCTGCTGGAGAGTATTTATCTGTCTTGTACAAAGCCCAAGATTGAGGCTAAAAGAGAATTGACTCTTTTTAGGAAGATTTTATATGGTGTCTTGTACAAAGCCCAAGATTGAGGCTGAAAAGAGACTGACTCAACAAGAGAGTTTTTTTAGGAGATTGACTCAACAAGAGTGTGCTTTTAGGAGATTGACTCAACAAGAGAGTGCTTTTGTTTATCTTGCACAAAGCCCAAGATTGAGGCTGAAAGAGGTTGACTCAACAAGAGAGTGTTTATATGGCTAACACTGTTGAGGAAAATCATTATACAAAGCCTAAGAGGAGGTTGGCTTCTGCTGAGGATTATTGAGATCCATAGGCAGGTCCAAAGTGGGGAATCAACTCTTGCAGAGGATTTACAGAAGAGTTGAGGTATCAGATGCCTTAAGGTCCTGATTTGGGATAGTGTTATACTGATGATAAGCTGACCCTAGCTGGGGAAATTTAGAATGAAAGACTGAGTTTTAGAACCTATGAGGGTTTTAACTCTACTGGAGATTGGTTAAATGACCAGGGTTTCTCCTGTGTTTGTAGGGAGCTTGAGAATGTCTTTGAGATCCAAGAGGAGATTAGACTGTCCAAGTCTACTAGTATGAAAGAATTTATCTTTGAATGATGCCAAAAAGGAGGCAGGTACTTTAAGGGATGAGAATCAACCCTTAAATTAGTCTGAGGTTTTGACTCTTCGGAAAGACTGCTCTAACAAAGGATCACTAAGTTCTGTCTTATACCTTTAAGAGGTCTTCAGGGTCCTTGTATAAAGCCCAAGAGAAGGCATGAGAACTTCTAAGAAGTCGGAGAGTCCTTGTACAAAGCCCAAGAGAAGGCGACGATGCTTTTAGGAAGCCTGTGGGTCTAAACCTAAGAAGAGTTCAAGAAAAGTTTCACCGGGAATAATCTTTTCTTTAGTGAACAGTTCTAGGGTTTGAAGAAATTCAAGAGAAGTTTCACCGGGAATTAATCCACTATGGGGAAATGAACTTCTTTGACAATTTTCTAATAGTGACAGTCTGAGAAAAGTTTCATCGGGAATAATGCATTTCTCTTTGTTCTATATTGTATAAGCCCAAGAGGAGGCAAGAGTGTATCTGGAATTCCTATGGGGGAACTAGTTTTGACTATATTGAAAGAGTGACCACTGGCTTTATCTAATCCTAGACCTAATTGCCGGGGAAAACTCTAAGTGAATATATACAAGCATATATACAGATGAAATATATACTGTATGTAAAAGAGGATAGGAGGACTTACAGGTGAGCAAGCTTCTAGCACAAACAATATATATATATATATATATTATATATATATATATATATATAAGTATGTAAAAGAAAGCTGATAAAACTTACAGGTGAGCAAGCTTCCATTGTAACAGCTGTATGGTTAGTTGTTCAAGAAATTAAAGAAAGTTTTGATAACAACTATGAATTTGAACCTAAATCAAAAGGGAAAGTTGTTTTAGAAAGATTGGGGCTTATACTCAAGGAGAGGCCAAAAGAATTGTTTATTTACAAAAAAATGGGTTGGGTCTTACAACTCAAAGAGAGGCCCAGAAATTTATTATTTGTACAAGAGATGGGGCTTACAACTCAATGAGAGGCCCAAGGTGTTTGAAAAAGAAAAGAAATGGGACTTGCAACACAAGGGTAAGCCCAGATGATTGTGTTTTGAAATGGCGATCGCACCGTTATTTTTTTACGTACTTGGACTTATACAATGATTAAGGCCCAAAAAGGTTTTGTATTTACAAGGGAGGATTGGGTCTTACACTCTATTAGAGGCCCAAAAGTGATTGAAAAAGAAAAGAAATGGGACTTACAACACGAGGGTAGGCCCAAATGATTTTTGTTTAAAGGGTGACGATCGCACCGTGATTTTAGAAAACATTGTGGGACTTATACAATGACTGAGACCAAAAAAGGTTCATGTACAACAAGGATTGGGTCTTACACTCTATTAGAGGCCCAAAAGTGATTGAAAATTTAAAATCAAGAGGAAACCTTAATTTTAAATAAAAATGTCATTTTTCAAAGGAAATTTTAATAATAAATGATAAAAATATCAAATATATTCAAAAAAGAAATTGTATACTTTGAAAAATATTTTGAAAAATCATGTTTAATGAAAGTTTGAAATTCATTTGGAATGAAAAATCAAAATGGGGATTTCATTTTAAAATGTTTAAAAGCAAATAAAATTAAATTAATTACAAAATTCTAACTATATTAAAAAATAATATAAATTGGATTTTTATTTGTAAAATAAAATATTTAAACATTTTTGTGAATTTTGAGAAAAAGAATCAATTTAAAAACACAAATATTCATAGAGAAATGAATTTTTGAATCAATTAACAAAAATATCAAAATATTAAAAAATTCAAAAATTGGAAAAAGGGCGCCAAGAACACAAAGTTCTTGCCCGCGTGCCTTGTTTCTGCAGATTTGCATTTTCTCACTTTTCTCCATGATTTCTCAATGGTTTTGCACGATTCAAGTACCAATCTTGTTCGCTTTTGAACAAGGATCACAACCATATAGTTTAATTGCATTTATATTAAGTATGGAGGAAGAAATCAACAGAAAACCTCAAGAACCCTAATTTCAGCATGAACACAATGAAATTACATACACGATGGATTAATGGCATGGATCATAGAGTTTGAAGGGTTCAGGCTTACCTCTTGCAGCTGGTGATCGAGTTTGATGATGGAGGTGTTGCAGATAGGTTCCAATGATCTGGACAACTTCCTTAGGTGCCAAGGAGTGTGTTTGAATGCTTGGAGTGGATTGAAATGAGCTGGAACTGGTTGTGGTACCTCAACTGCAACTTTATCAAGAACTTGAGCAATTGGCTGGTAATTTTGAGAATCTGATGTTCTAGATGTGATTTTGTGTTATGGATCACTCATATATGATGTTTTTGAGGTGTGTGTGTGATTGGTTTGGTTGGAATCACTCTCATTCTCAAAACCCGATAGTGGCTTGAGTTAGAAGGCAAAATTGGAGTGAAGAAAAGATTTTGAGTAAAGCATCAGTTTCGGTGCTTATGTGTACTCAAACTGATCACAAATGAGCTCTATTTATAGTAGAGCAAGTTTGTTTTAGCTGCAATAGTGAATGGCAACTGCAGCAGGTCTGTTGGCAAATGGTGATCAAATGGAATCTCAAGTCTCCTCTAGCCATTGACTTGAGGTTAGAGCACAGGCTAGGGGTTCTCTGATTCAGAGATAGGGCTTGACTGAACTTGGATAACATTGTCTTAATGAATGCCACCTCTATGCACCAGTGAAATGCTTGGAAACAAAATTGACCATTTGAAGCATCTTGAATTTTAGGAGTGTCATGCCTAAACATAGATCCATGGACTTGTGAGGCTGGTGGATCAGTGTTTGTCCCTTGGTTGTTCCCTTTTGAGGTATGCAGATGGATAACCATGCTTATTATGGCACAAATTGATCAATTCGAGCAAAAATGCACAAATCTGCCTTGCAAAAATCAGTGAAAAATGCCATTTTCAATGGATCATATCTCCTTGCTCAGGTTAAGTTATGGGAGGATCTTGTATTTTTTTAAAGAGCCCTCATATGGTACTATTCATGTATGATCACAGTTTGTCTTGAAACTATTTGGATCCAACTGAAAAAACCCCATGAACTTTGATGTTCAGGGATGGTAACTTAGGCAGATTTTTACTAAGTGTTGAAAAATGTCATTTTCTTCATTTTTGTCATTTTGATCATTCCATAACTTAAAATCCATGAAGAATTGGAGTTTGAGGTAGTTGAAGCTTTTGTAGAATGTAGGAAGACCTACAAATCAAGCTTTGGATCACAAGTTATGATCCTTGGAAGTTGGTACCAAAATCATTTAAATTTAGTAACTTGGAAAAATTTTCAATTTTTCAAGATTACCCCTTTTAAAAGTTATCTTGGTTTCTTGATCAATTCTTGTTCAAATGACATTATTAATCATATTTTATGAAAATATGAGTCATAAGGATCATTTTTGCCAAAAAAAGTCATGTTTTGACTTTTGGCTCCAAAGCGGTTCGGCGCGCCCTAATTCCCGACTTTTGGGGAATGTATCCTCTGAGGGTAATTTAGATTTGCAAATGGATCCTTAGGGTTATTTTGAGCATATTGAGTCACATGTTGAAGTCTTGGCTCATTCTCTTGTGAAAATCTCACTTTGGAGGCCTCAGTCGTCCAAAACCCTAATTTGGCGACATCAGGTGTTTCGAAGCTCAAAACACTTGGAATGTTACAACTGTGCTTGATTTTTGATGTGAATGTCCTCTTGATACTTTGTGGATGTTTTAATAGGTTAGACAAGTTAAAGATTATGTCATTTCTTGATTGATCTTTTGTCTAAATGTTTTGGGAGGGCTCAAAAACCCTGATTCTTGATTGTGGTGAATACTCAATCATCTTTGAGAAGATTGATGAGGCATGAAGGTACATCCATATTGTGGTAGTGATCCTCACAATGATGGGAAATCTTGGTGGTCAAAATTTGGGGTATGACAGATAGATGCAAATAAGGAAAAATCTTTCATTGACTAAAAAATCAAAACGCCATGGGCGCAGTACAGGAACAGAACAAAAAATAGGAAAACAAACAAACAACAAGGACAACGGACAGAAACATCAATGATGAAAAGAGAGACTAAGCAACCAAGAGACCAAGAGAAACACCCGCCAACCAGCTATCTCATTTCCTGATTATGGTTTCAAAATAGTTCATGGGAGAACACCACTCAGTAACATGTTTCTCATTCATTCCAATTTGTTTTAAGTTGGCAACAACTCCTTGAAGATCAAGAATGTGAGAAATAACTCTACTATAGGGAATCTGAAATGATAACTCCACTCTCGATGAAAGAATTTCTCCTTTCAAGAAGTTGAATATGGATTAAGGAAGATTAATCTTAATCTTGGAGATTAAGAATAAAATGAAGAGTCTATCCAATGTAGAGAGCCTTCTTGTTCCCTTTTCTCTGGGTCTAAGATTCGTTCCCATGATTTGGTACCAGACTTTAGCCTCAGAGGTGAGAGAAGAGAGACTATCAGCAGGTCCTTCATGAAGATAGATGATGTGAATGTGTTTAGCAAACCGGTTGTTTCCTCTGTAGTATTCAACATATTAACCATCCTCTTTACATTCAATAGCTTGAGAGATGATTATGGAGTTAATCATGATGGGAAAGCCAGACACAATAGACAGAGCGAACAAGTATCAGACTCATATGCAAGTATGCGAGCATTTACCCAGAACTCTTTTACAAGAACTGGATAGATAGGTCCATTGAGAATTTCAAGATATTTATCCCAGTTTTGGTAGATGATGTCCGAGAGAATATTGGAAAGACCATTGTCAACCAGAGCCTTGAAATCAATAGAGTATTCTTTCAAGAGATCTAAGTCATAGATTTCTCCCTTAATGGTTTTAGAATACATAGTGATTTACGAAGGATAGGAATGAAAATCAAGTTTAGAAACAGATGAATAGTTATGAGGAGATGTGTGGTATATAAAGAGAGCAAAGAGTGATAGCAATAAATAATAGATGAATTGAGGTGAGGAATTCATCATTTCCAATACAAGGAATACAAACAAGAACAAAGAATGATAAAGGAGTGTTTCAGTCTCCAAAAGATCACAGATCGGGTATACGTTATTCAAATATTGACATCAGACAATAAATACAAATAACTGTATACTTGAAAGTGGGAGGGAAGAATATGACAAAGAATAAAGGTATGGAAGAGAGTGTTTGGTTTCAAGAAATCTTTGTCTTACACACAACTTTAAGAATGCATAATAAGGGAGGAAGACGTAAAGATTTAAACAGTTATCAAGTAGATTTTCAAATCCAATGTGTTAAATATGATTATGGGAATATTAAGGAGTAATAGGAAATAATTACTTGAAACCTAGTCTCACGAAATCACAACGCTCAAGGTGTCTCTTCAACAGTATGTATGATTTGATTTTGGACACATGTCACAAATAATCATAGTTGTTTGTTCTCAAGAGAGCATGTTTGATGTTCCCAACGTCAAAACTACCAAGAGGTATCTGAATGGACAAGTTTCTGATCAGGATATCTTCTAACTTGTAGAAGTATCATGAATTAGAAGGTCAATAAAAATAAATAACACACTTTGCTTAACATAAGAATCTTATATCAGAAGTTCTGGTGGCTTGACACATTAAAATATCATCATCTCATTATGGACAAGGTTTAATAAATAGGTTTTCCAGAATGAATACGAATCTATCTTCAGCAAGGGGTTTTGTGAAAATATCAGCCCACTGGTGATCTATATCCACAAATTTTAACTGAAAAGTATCCTTCTGAACATAGTCATGTAAAAAGTGATGTTTTATTTCAATATGTTTTGCCCTAAAATGTAGAATAGGATTCTTAGATAAACAAATGGCAGAAGTATTATCATAGAAGATAGGAATGTTACACTCGTGTATCTGATAATCTTCAAGTTGATTCTTCATCCAAAGTATTTGAGTACAACACAAAGATGCTGAGATGTATTCTGCTTCTGCAGTTGAGAGAACAATTATTTATTGTCTTTTGCTTGCCCAGGAGATGAGGTTACTTCCCATAAACTAACAGTTTCCAGAAGTGTTTTTCCTTTCTAATTTGTCTCCAGCATAATCTGCATCACAGTAACCAGAAGGCTTATACTCTGATGTTTTCTTATACATCAAGCCATGGTTAGTTGTTCCTTTTAGATACCTTAGGATTCTCTTAACAACAGTTAAGTGAGTTTCCCTTGGATCTGATTGGAAATGAGTACAAAGACATACGCTGAACATAATATCTGGACGAGAAGCTGTCAAATACAGAAGAGGGCCTATCATACCACAATAGAGCTTCTGAAAAACCTTTTTACTTACTTCTTCTTTCTCCAGAATGCATGTCAGATACATAGGACTTTTGGCAGGTTTACTTTCTGACATATTGAATTTCTTCAGAAGTTCTTTTGCATACTTGCTCTGATGAATGTACGTTCCTTCTGAACGTTGATCAACCTGAATTCCCAGAAAGAATCTAAGTTCTTCCATCAGACTCATTTCAAATTCAGCCTGCATTAACTTGGAAAATTTCTTGCACAAGGAAATATTAGCATAACCAAATATAATATCATCAACGTAGATTTGAACAATCAGAATGTTATTTTTAAAGGTTTTAGAGTGTTGTATCCACTTTTCCTCTAGTAAAGTCATTTTCCAAAAGAAAGTTACTTAGCCTTTCATACCAAGCTCTGGGAGCCTGTTTCAGACCATATAACGATTTTTAAAGTTTGAAAACAAAATATGGGTTTTTAGAACTCTCAAAACCAGGAGGTTGGTGCACATACACTTCTTCAGAAATATACCCATTTAAAAATACACTATTTACATCCATCTGATATAAAGTAATGTCATGATTCACAACAAATGAGATTAAAATGCGAATAGATTCTAACCTGGCAATTGGTGCAAAGGTTGTTGTATAGTTTATCCCTTCTTGTTGACTAAAACATTGTGCAACCAGTCGTGCTTTGTTTATTACGACCTCACCTTTCTCATCTAACTTGTTTCTAAATACCCACTTAGTTCCAATGACGTGGACACCTTTGGGTTTCTGAACAAGATCCCATACATCATTTCTGGTGAATTGATTCAGTTCTTCTTGCATGGCCAGAATCCACTCATTTTCCTTAAGAGCTTCATCAACTGATGTTGGCTTTATTAGAGACACCAAACCCAGAAGGGTTTCTTCAGAAGGTCTGAATGATGAACGAGTTCTGACTAGATTAGCTTTATCTCCCAGAATCAATTCTTCAGAATGAGAAGCCTTTAATCTATTCTTCTTCTGATGAGATGTATTATTTTCAGTTTCTGGTAAGGTTGTGTCTGAATCTGGAGAGTCTGCATCTTTGTCTACTTCTCTTGAATCTTCTTCTTCTTTAGATTCTGATATGGTGATCTTCAGATCTACAAACTTTTCAACTAGCTTTGACTTTTCAGGGTCAAGCTTATCGTTGAATCTGACATGAATTGATTCCTCAATAATTCGTGTTTCTCTGTTATAGATACGGTAGCCTTTAGAGCGTTTAGAGTATCCTAACAGTAAACACTTTTGAGCTTTGGAGTCAAACTTGCCAAGATTCTCTTTAGTATTCAACATAAAAAAAATATAGCCAAAAGGATGAAAGTATGAAATGTTGGGCTTTGTATTCTTCCATAATTCATAAGGAATCTTACGCATAATAGGTCTTATAGAAACCATGTTCTGAATGTAACATGTTGTATTTACTGCCTCTGCCCATAAGTGCTTAGCCATGTCAGTTTCTTGGATCATGGTACGAGCCATTTCTTGCAAAGTCCTATTCTTCCTTTCCACTACTCCATTTTGTTGTGGAGTTCTGGGACAGGAGAAATCATGGGAAATTCCATGGGAATCAAAAAGATTCTCAAAGTATCTATTCTCAAATTCTCCGCCATGATCACTTTTGACTCTGACTATTTTGCAATCCTTCTCTGTTTGCACTTGAGAGAAAAAGGTAGGGAACACAGAATAAGACTCATCCTTGTGTTTCAAGAATTTTACCCATGTCCAACGACTATAATCATCAACGATTACTAATCCATACTTCTTTCCACTGATTGAAGCAGTTTTCACTGGTCCAAATAAATTAATGTGTAGAAGTTCTAACGGTCTAGAGGTGGACACAACATTCTTTGCTTTAAAGGAAGTTTTAGAAAACTTTCCTTTTTGACATGCTTCACAAAGAGCATATGAAGAATACTTCAGATTTGGCAAACCTCTGACAAGTTCAAGCTTATTTAGCTGAGAAATCCTCCTCATGCTAATATGGCCTAAACGTCTATGTCATACCCATTGCTCTTCATTAACAGACATTAAGCATTTGACATTCTATTTACGAAGATCAGAAAGTCTAATTTTATAAATGTTGTGTTTCCTCTTTCCAACAAATAGGAGTGAACCATCTTTCTGACTTACAGCCTTACAGGACTTTTGATTAAAGATGATATCATAACCATTGTCACTAAGTTGACTAATTGACAACAGGTTGATGAATCTTTTGCATTTTCATGTTTATTTTCATTTTAAAATTAATTTTAAAAATTATTTTCATGTATATTTATTCATATTATTGCATTTTTGTGTTTGTTGACTTCTATTTGACTTGAATCTTTGGTTGATTTGGTCAAGTTTCATCAAGCTCAATGGATCTTTGGTGTCGTTGGGGTGAAAACCCTAATCCACCAAAATGGATGATTGATCTTGATGAT
Organism: Lathyrus tuberosus; assembly: GCA_022829125.1. NCBI lineage: Eukaryota > Viridiplantae > Streptophyta > Magnoliopsida > Fabales > Fabaceae > Lathyrus > Lathyrus tuberosus. Next base: position 17,128,975 of record JALAZF010000031.1, read on the forward strand.
AACTTGATCAATCATTGGATTCAACTTGTTGCTTTTGGTATTCTTGCTACCTCTTCTTCTTCTTCTCCCTTATTCTTTTTTTTTATGGTTGATGAAAATCTTTAATATCATGGATTGTTGATGATAAAAGATGTTTGAACCTTCATTATTTCAAACATGGTGTTGAAGTGATCATTTGGATCACTCACTTCACTTTGGAGTAGTGATAGGTTGCCTTTGATCATTGATGGAAATTCTTGATTAAGATTAGACCACTCCTCTTTTCTTTTTGTGTGGAATGCTTTAGGAGAATTATTTACATATCATTTCTTTAGTATGTATTAACACATAAATTTTTATTGACCGACCTCAGATAGTTGTGACTTCTACATAAGTCCAATTACGATTGCTTAACATAGCGCTAAATTTGTCCCGAATTGGAAACTAAGTCATTTTTGTAAGTGAGATTGTCAGCCTTTTATTCTCCTTGGTATTGTGTGAAATAGATTGAATCTTTTGTTACCTAAGAGAGCTAGTAGCATACTTGTTGATTTTATCCAAGTTGGAGCCATTCTCTTGGTAATTTATAAGACCATGTTTTCATCCTTGTGGATGTTTAGTTGAGTGTTCTCCAAAAAATGACAAATTGGCCTCTCTTTTTTAATCATTAACTTACTAACATTTTGTTGATTTAATCTTTACTTTAAAGTCATTTATAATATGCTCTTCACTTATTGCCATTTACTTTATGCTTTTAGTTTAGCATTTCATATCATATTATCATGTTGCTTTTATTCTTTGTCCGCTTGGAATTGTGTTCATGCTTATGCTCTTTTTATTTTGTCCATTTGGTCTTTCTCTTAAAACATTAATAAATATCAAAACTCCAAAAAAAACTTGGTTACTTTCATGGACTTTATGTTACTACTCTATGCATTATTGAGGAGTTATGGACTTAGAATTAAGACCTTGACCTTTTCTTGGAAGTACATCTTAAGACCTATTTGGATTCATATGGTACCCTTGGCTTAAGGATTTTCGTAAAGACTCATTCTGGTTATTATTGATTTCATCTGATGCTTGGATTGTTATTTCTTATTTGGCTTGCTTGAGGCTTAGTCCAAATGAGGGAATTCTTGAATGACCATGGGCCTAACTATCTTCTCTTGGTTATATCATTCTTTGTCTCTATCTTTTACTTTATGCTTTAGGATAGTCTCTTCATCTCTTCCCCATTCTCAAATTTTCAAAGTCTTCTCCTTTTTTTCAAAATCTTCTTCTTTCAAACTAGAGCCATTTTCATAATAAACCTTGACTTTGTCAAGTGCATTTTCAAAATCTTTTTCTTAATAAATGCTAAGACATCTTAAGTATATTCAAACCATTTCAAAAGACATAAAAAATACAAAAACTCATTCAATCATTTTGTGCCTTTGTGCACTTTTCCTTTTAAAACTTTTCATAAAGTTTAGACATGAGTCATTTCCATAGTTAAGATGTAATTCTCCTATCCCCATAGTATTGATGTTAATTCTTTTCCACTTGTGAGAGTTAGTGGCAGACTTGTTGATCTTTATCCAAGTTAGAGCCTTTCTCCTTGTGATGCAAAGTTCTCATTACTTGTGGGTGATTAGTTGTAGTATTCTCCTTAAAATGACAACTTGTCTTTTCATTTAAAATAAATCAAAACACACTATTTTTGTTATTTTTACCACGAACTACGAGGTTTTGATCCTCCATTGCACTTTGTGGGTACGTAAGCACGAGACTCAGGAAGTCTTGTCAAACACAAAATTATAAAAAAATACTTCTTTTCTCATCTCCCCAATCTTTTACAAGCAAACCATTTTCAAACCAAAAAGTGTAGATATTTCAAGAGGTTCCTATAGAGTACTATAGACGTTTTGGGTGTTAACACCTTCACTTTGCGTAACTAACCCCTTTACCATCTCTCTGTTTATTTGTTCTTGTTTTAGAACTTTCTTAGGGTTTTGTTCGTTATTTTCCCCTTTCCTTTGGAAATAATAAAAGTGCGGTGACGACTTTTGCTTTATGAGTTAAGTTAATCAATAGCTTATGCTCACAATTTTTACCGCTACGACAAGGTTGCATTAAAATATGGGCAAAATATTGTCCATAAAAAAACTAAAAGTATTTATGAGGTGGGTGGGCCCTTTTCCATTAAAAAAATAAGGCCCAAGAATAGGATTATTAACAGTTTAATTCTTGGACATTATCGCATCTGCTCTTGGGCCTGTTTTGTCTCCAAATGGTTCTCTTTCAATATCTCAGTTGGCAGCAATTCAGCCTTTAACGTCGTTAGATTCTATTGAGGTAGACATTTTTCTGCTGGGACAGTGATGTGTTGCGATCCTATTTCTGAATCTAATGTTGTTTACTGCAATAATTGCTTTTGGAAAAACATTGACTATAATGTTGGGAGTAAGGTTTGGAAGGCGGTTTCTAAGCTGGGAATTGTTGCTAAAGGTGCGGACAAGGATTATAAAAAGAAGATTGACGAAATGGAGGTAAGGGATATCGAGAGGAAACAAAATTAGAAGGTGAAGACCAATATAGGGAAATGATAGTATGATCTTTAAATATAAGGGGGGTGCAGTTTGATCAAAAGAAAGAGGGTTAACCAGATTATTGTTCAGGGCAAAACTGATGTTTTTCTTATTCAAGAATCTAAGCTGGGAAGTGTTGGTGCTCATTTGGTTAAACTTTGTGGAATTCTGAATCTGTTGGGTGGTCTTTAGCAAGTTCAAATGGGCAATCAAGAGGAATTATTACTTTGTGGAAGTAAGGTATTTTCGAGACTCTTATGAGCTTCAAAGGAGAGGGTTATTTATGGATTAAAATTCAATGGAAGGGTTTATTTTTTTATGTTATAAACGTCTATTCTCCTTGCTCATTGGCTCTTAAAATGAGATTAAGGAAGGAGTTACTGGATTTGAGATCGACATTTAATGATGGCGAGTGGGTTCTTGGAGATAACTTCAACTCACTCGCAAACTCTTCTGAGAGGAAAGGTAGATCCTTGGGCAACAGGAGTTTCGAAATTTATGAATTTGCATATTTTGTATCCAAAGTTAACCTGGTGGATTTTCCTTACAAGGGGAATTCTTTCAATTAGTTCAACAGAGACAGCAAGTCTATGAGTAGGTTAGACCTGTTCTTGGTTTCTAATCATTTGATTGATCGATGAGGGATTGTGGGGAAATTGATTGGTAAAAGAGACATCTCTGATCATTGTTCGGTTTAGTTGGTGGTTAACAATTCAAATTGGGGTCCTAAGCCATTCAAAGTTAACAACAGTTGGTTTGACGATAAGCTTTTTCTTCTGTTTGTTGAATCTGAATGGAAGAAGTTGAGAGTGGAAGGCAGGAGTGATTTTGTTATCAAATAAAAGCTGAGGTTATTGAAAGGGAGTTTACGTCAATGAAACATCCAAGTCTTCGTCTGGATCGACTTGGACATTGAGGAGGGTAGTAAGTCTACCAATGTTGCTGATCAAGTTCTAGTTAATTGCGACAAGGCTGATATGGAGGATTGGGTTGGTTTCAGAAGTGATGGTATTAATCGCTTTTGGCAGAATCTAAAATCCAAAGAAAACATGTTGTTACAAAAATCAAGGCTTCAGTGGTGTGAAGGCAAGCTTCTCAATGGTTTTGATGAAGACAACATTATTCATTCAAGATGTTATGCTTGCTAAAAAAGAATGGATCAAGACATTGAAGCTAGCACAAAGTTTTTAATTTTTACAAGTCTTGAAGAATTCTCAAGTATAATCAAGGTATAACTCTCACTTATCAATATGGTTGCATACAAGTGTTCAAAAGTGTCTCAAGCATGCAATATATATTGATAAAATAGTTCTCAAAATAATCTTCAAAATTCACTTGCATACATGGTTCATGTGGTTGAAAATATATCATTATTTCTAGCTTTAAAAAACAAAATATTTTTATCACACATTTGAAACTTTATTTACTTTATTTATTTATTTGTTTTTTTATATTTTGAACCATGTTAAATCACTTTCAAATATAATCTATTGACTTGGGTGAATCAATAGATGTTGTATAAAATTGGTTCAAATACTTAGACAAATTTTTTAATTATTTAATTTATTTAAACATTCAGTTTTTGGTAAATTATGGCGTTTTTAACTGTCGTAACAGCACCAGAAACCGCCATAATTCACACCGTTCTGAACCAGTATTTTAAATTTTAAATTTCAAAATTATTTGGTAAATTGTGGCGTTTTGAAACGAAGTAACAGACCAAACAACCACCACAATTTACAACGTACTGAAACAGTGTTTTTTTTTTATTTAAAATTGAAAAATGTTTTGTTTGAATGCATCTTTTCATTATATCTTTTCATGGCATCTCTTACATCATTTGTCTTATTAAATTCAGAATTTTTCTAACCATTGCCATGACTTTTGAATGGTTGCTTTCATCAATATAAATACATGTCATTTTCAGATTAAAACTTACCTCCTAGAAATTTCATAATAAAAATCCACTCATTCTTTTCATCTTTCAGTTCTTCTTCAAGTGTTCATTCAAACATATTTTTGAGAGAAACCTTTGCATAAATTTCACACATTATCATTGTTTCATCTCATTTTATTCAAGAACACTTGTATATTTCATTTGAGTGATATTTATTTCAAGGAGAAGATCAATCATTTGATTGATATACACTTCAAAGATTCATCATAAACAATTACTCAATAAAATTCAGATTTATTTAAAGACACATCTTATTTTAGGATTGTTAAAATAAGATTGTGGAGTTGTATTACCTTGTTGTCCAGGATTGTTGGAAACAAGTGAGTGTTTTGAAGAGGATTGTTCTTCATACACTTAATTACCTATAGGTTAGATAGTAAGCATCACTATTGGTGTGATTAGGCTGTACAATAATTCTAAACTATAGTGAACTCTCTTTCGTGTTGAAGGAGGAGTGGAGTACTCTCGGGCTGTGAGGGGAACCACTATAATTCTCTTGTGTCATTTTTCCTTTCCGCACTTTACTTTCCAGCACTTATCATAAAACGGAAAAATAACCAAGAACCGGTAAAAAGATCGAAGAAATTTTTAAGAACCTAATTCACCCCCCCCCCCTCTTAGGCGCATTTACACTTACAATTGGTATCAGAGCAGGTGATAGGTAACCTGTTCCTATTCGATTCAGATGGCTTCCGCAAACAATGATCTTGTATTCAAAGACGGTGGTAGTAGCAACAAGCCTCCTTTGTTTTCTGGCCAATACTTCGACTTTTGGAAAATCCGTATGAAGGCACATTTAGAAGCACAAGGAAGTGATATATGGGAGGCTGTTCAAAATGGTCCTTTTATTCCTACAACGGTCTTCAACGGAGTTGGTTCGCCAAAACCACAAGCATCATGGGATGAGGATGATAAGAAAAAGGTTCTCTATGACAAAAAGGCAATAAATATTTTACAAAGTGCACTTGGAATGGATGAATTCTTCCGCGTCTCAACATGTACAACGGCCAAACAAATATGGGACACTCTTGTAGAAACTCACGAAGGAACCTCCGAAGTCAAAAGATCCAGATTAAATACTTTAAGTCAAGAGTACGAGTTATTCAGAATGCAACCAGGAGAATCAATCCTCGACTTGCAGAAAAGATTCGTGCATTTGACAAATCACTTGAATGCACTTGGTAAGACACTAACAAATGATGAACTTAATCTTAAAGTGCTTAGGTCTTTAACAAGAGAGTGGCAACCCAAAGTGACGGCGATTTCTGAGAAGAAAAGTTTATCAATGATGACATCCGCTACTCTATTCGGAAAGCTTCAAGAATATGAGACGGAACTTGGACTATTGGAGAAACGTGAGAACCAAGAAAAGAAATCCAAGAGCATTGCCTTAAAAGTCGAATCCAAAGTTGTGAAGAAAGAAGACAATCCCGAAGAGGACGAAAACTTTATGCTCCTTGTAAAAAGACTAGGAAAATACTTCAGTGCAAAAAATAATGTTGGAAACTCTAGTTTCACAAGAAGAAAGAAGTCCTCAAAGAACAAAGAAAAAGAAGCAACGACATCCAATGGAGACATTATATGCTATGAATGTGGAAAGCAAGGCCACATCAAACCGGAATGTCCCAAACTCGCAAAGAATCGTGACAACAAAGGAAAGAAGGATTACAAAAAGAAAGCCTACATTGCTTGGGATGACAACGAAATAAGTTCTTCATCGGACTCCGATAGTGATCAAAGCGCAAATCTAGCATTGATGGCATCACATCATTCCGACAATGAAGACGATGAGGTTGGTAGTAACTTTTCAATTTTTGATAATGATGCTCAAGGAGCAATTGATGAACTTTTAAGTGAATGCAAAATTCTATATAAAACCATCTCATCTCAAAAGAAACAAATATCAATCTTGGAAGAAAATATTGAGAAAATGGTAAATAAGTTCAAAGATGAAAAAGAAGAATTAATCAATAATTTTGCATGCACTAAATGTGAGTCACTTGCTTTTCAAATAGTTCAAATGAAAAGAGTCCTAGAAAGATATGAGAAAGGACAAATTGGATTGGAACATGTTCTAAGTAGTCAAAGATACTCAAATGATAAAAGTGGTCTAGGTTACTCAAGACTCTCTAAACAAACTTCTAACAAGACCATTTTTGTAAAAGCTAAAGAACAAATTCCTTTAGAGAAAAGTGACAAGCCTAAAATGGTTCAACAATATAACAAAAGGAAAAGAAATAATAAGAAGAAGTCTTATAATAAGAAGAAATCTTATCCCCCTAGATATAAAAGCAACTTTGAGCCTACTTGTTTCTATTGTGGTATTAAAGGTCATACTCCTAATGCATGTTATATTAGAAACTTTAGTGTTGCTCAAGGCCATTATGTATGGGTCAAGAAAGGAACTAACTTTGAAGGACCCAAGGCAATTTGGGTACCTAATAAAACGTAACTCTTTTTTGTAGGTATGCTTGAAGACCTCTTCAAATCAATGGTATCTTGATAGTGGATGTTCGAGGCACATGACGGGCGACCTAAGCAAATTTTCACATCTAACGCTTAAGGCCAAAGGATATGTTACTTATGGTGACAACAACAAAGGAAGAATCCTTGGCGTCGACATCATTGGTTCACCGCCTTCAACAACTATAGAAGATGTCCTATATGTGGAAGGTCTAAAGCATAGTCTCCTTAGCATTAGCCAATTGTGTGACCGAGGTTTCAAAGTCAACTTCACTAAAGATGAATGTTTGATTGAAAACAAAGTTACTCATGAAGTTATGCTAAAAGGTAAAAGAGTTAATAACATATTTTTAATTTCCTTAGATAACTTGTCTTTGAATGTTAGGTATCTCTTGGCAAACAACAATGAATCATGGTTATGGCATAAGAGGTTTGCTCATATTCATATGGAGCACTTGAATAAGTTGATCAAACATGACTTAGTCACTGGATTGTCGAAGATCAAATTCATCAAAGATGGGTTGTGTGGCGCTTGCCAAAAAGGAAAGCAAACCAAATCAACTTTCACATCCAAGAATGTGGTGTCCACAACTAGGCCACTACAATTGTTGCACATGGATCTCTTTGGTCCATCGAGAACAAAAAGCTTCGGAGGTAATGTCTATGCATTAGTTATTGTTGATGATTTCTCTAGATATACTTGGACATTGTTTTTAGTGCAAAAAAGTGATGCTTTCAAAGCCTTCAAGAAATATGCAAAACAAATACAAAATGAGAAGTCTCTTACAATTGCCTCCATTAGAAGCGACCATGGTGGAGAATTCCAAAATGCCTCATTTGAAGAATTTTGTGAAGAACATGGAATCTCACACAATTTCTCCGCACCAAGAACTCCACAACAAAATGGTGTCGTAGAAAGGAAGAATAGATCATTGGTGGAACTTGCAAGGACAATGCTAAGTGATTCAAATCTTCCTAAACATTTTTGGGCGGATGCGGTGATCACGACATGTTTTGTAAGTAACCGTGTCAATATTAGGCATATTCTCAAGAAAACCCCTTATGAACTTTTCAAAGGGAGAAAACCAAATATTTCTTTCTTTCATGTTTTCGGGTGCAAGTGCTTTGTCCTAAACAACGACAAAGACAACCTTGGTAAGTTTGACGAGAAATCCGATGAAGAAATTCGCAAAGAAGATACTTCTAAAGACTTCATTGAAAATCTAGAAGAGAAACAAGAAGAACATCATGATGAACCGATTCAACAAAAGTCGATCAACAATGATCTACCAAAAGAATGGAGAACACATAGGGATCATCCAATAGACAAAGTCATCGGAGACATTAGTCAAGGTGTAGCAACAAGATTGAATCTAAAGGATGCATGCTTAAATATGGCATTTGTTTCTCAAATCGAACCATCTAAAGTTAATGAAGCCTTGAATGACGACCAATGGATATGTGCGATGCAAAAAGAATTGAATCAATTCGAGAGAAATCAAGTTTGGGAACTTGTTCCAAAACCAAATGACAAACACATCATTGGAACAAGATGGGTATTTAAGAACAAACTTGATGAAAATGGAATTTTTATTCGTAACAAAGCAAGATTGGTGGCTCAAGGGTACAATCAAGAAGAAGGAATTGACTTTGAAGAAACATTCGCTCCGGTTACAAGGTTAGAAGCTATTCGTCTATTACTTGCTTATGCTTGTTCAATGAATTTTCAGTTATTTCAAATGGACGTCAAAAGCGCCTTCCTAAACGGATATATCAACGAAGAAGTCTATGTCAAACAACCTCCGGGTTTTGAAGACTTCAAGCATCCTTCACATGTATACAAGTTGAAGAAAGCTCTCTATGGTTTAAAACAAGCACCAAGGGCATGGTATGATCGTCTAAGTAATTTCTTATGCGAAAAAGGTTTTGAAAAAGGCAAGGTTGACAAGACTTTGTTCATTAAGAGGATTAAGAATAATACCTTACTTGTTCAAGTATACGTGGACGACATTATCTTTGGATCAACAAACAATCAACTATGTGAAGAATTTGCTTCAATGATGCAAGGCGAGTTTGAAATGTCTATGATGGGAAAAATGAATTATTTCCTTGGATTACAAATCAAGCAACAAAAGGACGGAATCTTCATAAACCAATCAAAGTATTGCAAAGAATTATTAAAGAGATTTGATATGGATGGTTGTAAAGCTATGTCAACACCAATGGTATCCGAAACCTACATTGATCAAGACGAATCGGGAACATCGATTGATATTACGAAGTATCGAGGTATGATTGGTTCTTTATTATATTTGACGGCAAGTCGTCCTGACATTATGTTTAGTGTGTGTTTATGTGCTTGTTTTCAAGCAAATCCGAAGGAGTCACATCTCACCGCTGTGAAAAGAATCATGAAGTATCTCAAGGGAATGACGAACGTTGGTCTATGGTATCCTAAAGGTAGTGTTTGTATTTTAATCGGTTATTCTGACGCGGATTATGCAGGTTGCAAAACTGATAGAAAAAGCACGAGTGGAACATGTCACATTTTAGGAAATGCCTTAGTTTCATGGTCCTGTAAGAAACAAGCATGTGTTGCTCTTAGTACGGCTGAAGCAGAATACATAGCAGCGGGAAGTTGTTGTGCTCAAAATCTTTGGCTAAAGCAACAATTAAGCGACTATGGAATCGATCTTGGATGCGTACCACTTCGATGCGACAACACAAGTGCAATTAATATTACAAAGAATCCCGTCATGCACTCAAGAACCAAACACATAGACATTCGACATCATTTTCTACGTGATCATGTGCTTAAAGGAGATGTTGAAGTCACATTTGTAGATACACATAATCAACTAGCGGACATTTTCACAAAACCACTCGCAAAAGAACAATTCTTCAAGATTCGTCGAGAACTTGGCATTTTAGATGAAGGTGACATTTAAATCTTCAAATATTTATTCATTATATGATATAATGAAGTCAATACTTCAAAATCATGTTCCGGCAAGGATAAATGTTTGATGAAGTCTTTCATGAGGTAAAACTCATAGGTACAAATTATCTTTCATTTTTCAAGATTTCTTTATATATTTCAAGTCTTTTCCCATCCTTTTTGCTAATGACAAAGGGGGAGAAGATGTATGTGTTTGTGTTTGTTTTTCTCTAACAAAATGCATCTAGCAAAGACACTCTAAATCATGAATTTAGGGGGAGCATTGATCAAGGGGGAGCCTTTTGTGTTAGAGAAACAAGATTAAAGCAAATTTTCAAAATTGGGTTGTCATCATAAAAAAGGGGGAGAATGTGAAGGCAAGCTTCTCAATGGTTTTGATGAAGACAACATTATTCATTCAAGATGTTATGCTTGCTAAAAAAGAATGGATCAAGACATTGAAGCTAGCACAAAGTTTTTAATTTTTACAAGTCTTGAAGAATTCTCAAGTATAATCAAGGTATAACTCTCACTTATCAATATGGTTGCATACAAGTGTTCAAAAGTGTCTCAAGCATGCAATATATATTGATAAAATAGTTCTCAAAATAATCTTCAAAATTCACTTGCATACATGGTTCATGTGGTTGAAAATATATCATTATTTCTAGCTTTAAAAAACAAAATATTTTTATCATACATTTGAAACTTTATTTACTTTATTTATTTATTTGTTTTTTTTATTTTGAACCATGTTAAATCACTTTCAAATATAATCTATTGACTTGGGTGAATCAATAGATGTTGTATAAAATTGGTTCAAATACTTAGACAAATTTTTTAATTATTTAATTTATTTAAACATTCAGTTTTTGGTAAATTATGGCGTTTTTAACTGTCGTAACAGCACCAGAAACCGCCATAATTCACACCGTTCTGAACCAGTATTTTAAATTTTAAATTTCAAAATTATTTGGTAAATTGTGGCGTTTTGAAACGACGTAACAGACCAAACAACCGCCACAATTTACAACGTACTGAAACAGTATTTTTTTATTTAAAATTGAAAAATGTTTTGTTTGAATGCATCTTTTCATTATATCTTTTCATGGCATCTCTTACATCATTTGTCTTATTAAATTCAGAATTTTTCTAACCATTGCCATGACTTTTAAATGGTTGCTTTCATCAATATAAATACATGTCATTTTCAGATTAAAACTTACCTCCTAGAAATTTCATAATAAAAATCCACTCATTCTTTTCATCTTTCAGTTCTTCTTCAAGTGTTCATTCAAACATATTTTTGAGAGAAACCTTTGCATAAATTTCACACATTATCATTGTTTCATCTCATTTTATTCAAGAACACTTGTATATTTCATTTGAGTGATATTTATTTCAAGGAGAAGATCAATCATTTGATTGATATACACTTCAAAGATTCATCATCAACAATTACTCAATAAAATTCAGATTTATTTAAAGACACATCTTATTTTAGGATTGTTAAAATAAGATTGTGGAGTTGTATTACCTTGTTGTCCAGGATTGTTGGAAACAAGTGAGTGTTTTGAAGAGGATTATTCTTCATACACTTAATTACCTATAGGTTAGATAGTAAGCATCACTATTGGTGTGATTAGGCTGTACAATAATTCTAAACTATAGTGAACTCTCTTTCGTGTTGAAGGAGGAGTGGAGTACTCTCGGGCTGTGAGGGGAACCACTATAATTCTCTTGTGTCATTTTTCCTTTCCGCACTTTACTTTCCAGCACTTATCATAAAACGGAAAAATAACCAAGAACCGGTAAAAAGATCGAAGAAATTTTTAAGAACCTAATTCACCCCCCCCCCCCCCTCTTAGGCGCATTTACACTTACAAGTGGGATAACGAAGGGGACTCTAACACCAAATTCTTCCATAGCATTATGAAAGCGAGACGACGCGGGAATTACATTAGCTCTTTAGTTTCTGATAATGGCCTTTTTGAAGGAGTGCACGAAGTGAAGGATGAAGTTTCCAAATACTTTTCTGATTGTTTTAAGGAGTCTGATCATTGTCTCCCAATTCCAAATGAGATTTCGTTTAACAGGTTGTCTGACGTTGATCGTTGTTATTTAGAATATGCTTTTTCCGAGTCTGAAATCAAGGATGCTTTTTGGGGTGTGGTGGTTCGAAAAGTCCGGGGCCCGGTGGGTACAATTTCGTTTTCTTGAGGAAGTGTTGGCCTTTCATTAAAGATAACGCTTTTCTCTTCTTCCATGATTTCTACTCTAAGGCCCGTCTGTCCAAGGCTATTTTTTTCCTTTTTTCTATCTTTGATTCCAAAAGTTGAGAACCTTTTATGCCTCTCAGACTACAGACCAATTTGTCTCGTGGGATGTCTTTACAAGGCAATCTCCAAACTGCTTACCAAAAGTTGAGAACCTTTGCTTTTCAAAGTAAAATTTGAAAAGGCTTATGATAATGTTAGCTGGAATTTCCTTAAGTACATGTTGGTAAGGATGGGTTTCGGGAATATTTGGATTAGGTTGATGGAAGCCACGATTTTCACTAGTCATGTGTCGGTCTTAGTAAACGGAAGTCCGACTAGAGGATTTAGAGTCGGAAGGGGCCTTTGTCAGGGAAACCTGATTTCTTCTTTTTTATTCGTTATCATAGCGGAAGGTTTATCAGGTATGGTGAGAAAATCTTTGGCTTTAGGAGAATTTACAGGTTTCGCTATTAATGGCAAGTGCGTGGTGGATATTCTTCAGTTCGCAGAAGATACTTTATTATTTGGAGGGGGATTTTGAAATCACGTTTGGGCTTTGAAATCAATTCTAAGAGGGTTTAAAGTCATCTAGGGATTGGGTGTTAACTTTTTGAAAAGCAAACTTATTGGCTTCAACTTATCTCCTCACTTTTTGGAAGCTGCTTCTAACTTCCTAGCATGTGGAATTGAAGTAGATAAGTTTAATTTTCTTGGAGTGCCCATTGGTCTCAATTTTAAGAGAATGTCTGCTTGGAATTTCTTAATTAAGAAGTTTAAATCGAGACTATCTGTTTGGAAGGGCAGGATGTTAAACTTAGGAGGTCGTATTACTTTGATTAAATCGGTTTGGAGCAACCTTAATATCTTCTTCTTTTCTTTTTACAAATCTCCTGTTTTGGTTTGTAAAGCGATCACAAGGATTCATAATGCTTTTTTATGGGGAGGTGTTGTGGATTCTAGGAAGATTCACTGGGTGGGATGGGAAAAATTGTGTTTGCCTCATAGGAATTGAGGGCTAGGTTTGAAGAGAGTTGAGGAGTTCAATATTTCATTGCTTTTGAAATGGAGGTGGATAATATTAGAGGGTAAAAAGGCTTTATGGAGTGACATTCTAAAAGCAAGATACGGTGTTTTGGCTCACTACTTCACTAATTCAGTTAGTTGCAGAGTCCATTAAGATTGTTCAAACTGGTGGAATATGCTTTCTACTTTGGATAAAGGGAGCCGTGTTGGTTTATTCAAAGAAAATTGTAGGTTTAAGTTGGGTGGAGGAGCCGCGGTCCCTTTTTGGTCCGCGTTGTGGTGTGGCAACGAGAGTCTTCAAACTGAATTTTCGGACCTTTACAGCTGCAGTAAAACGAAGA